>OX465296.1:72440654-73756506 GCA_949987735.1 Leucophora obtusa
CTGCCGTGGGACCATATATAATCATATCTAAAATTATATTGTTAATCTTGCACCATATATTGAATCATATATAATCATATCTGATAACATTTAATGTAATATATAATCATATATAAAAATATGTTACATCATACAACCAAAAAATTTTTATAACAGCCCAAGTAAAAAAATAATATGGGGCAATATCAAATTGTATTAAATTCTATATAAATTAGATAGACGACGAGATGCAATTTGATCCGAAAAATGAGAACATATAATTGTATCTAAAATACATCAAATTGTATCGAATTCGATACATGTGTATCGAATTAAATCTAATTCGATGCCATTGGATACAATGTTGTACAATTTGATGTATATTAGATACAATTTCATCCGAATTTTGTCCCCATACAAAATTGTGTGATTATATTGATTTAGTTATAATTCGATGTCATTGGATAAAAGTTCATACAACAAGTTCCCATTTTTCACAAAAATGTTATAAAATTATACGTAATTTCATAAAATTATGAAAAGGCTTTTATGGAGGCCTTACGTTCAATAGGGGCCATATGCGGTTTTCAATAAAATTAATTTTTGATTTCAAACGTTCAATTGTACAGCCTTAATATAAGGTATTAATTTAGTGCTGGAAATATCATTCTAAAGCCTCAAGAAAAAGATATTTCAGAGACCTTTATTTTGGTGTTCATGGTTTACTTATTGGATATGTACTTCCGAACTCATTTGAGGTTTAAATTTCAGCCAGATACATCACGATATTTTACATGAAATTTAATAACAAATCTAGTAGTATATGAACCGTGAAGATGATCTGATATCAAATTAATAAAAATCAGTTTACAAAACTTTTTTTAATTTTTAATTTTGCAAAAAATGTTATTTTTCTATTTGGAAATTAAGAACAGATTGGTGTTTTCTCAAAATTTTAAAACAAATTTGTGAAATTTTTGGTAAAAAGTAGCTAACATCTTAAAAAACAAGCTTAGTAATTAATTTAAATCAAAATACTAATACTACAATTTTGAACCACTCATTTGGAGCTTACATATTATTAATTTTTTTTATTATAATTTTAATTTGTTCTATACATTTATTTAAATTAGTCTTCTTGCCCAAAATCCTCTGTAAATTTACGCAGTTTAATTAAATCATCATCGTTAACTGTAGGCTTTGTACTCAACAATTATTTTAACATATCACGTATTGTAACAGGTTGTTCGAATAGTTTGTCACCTGGCACATCCATCCAGTTCATTTCTGTAGTTCAATCATCACCAGGAGAAGATGGTACTAATAAATCATCGCATATCACATCTTTATGAAGTGGCTATGGATCTGTCACTTTTTTTAAAATGTGTAGCAGTTTATACTTCACGCACTGGTTCCATAAGAGCATCTCGGACAACAATTGATATATCGGCACCAGAGAAACCCTCTGTTTTACCAGCCAATTCCTTTAAATTTTATTCCGTCAATACATGCGTTGTATTGTCCAAATGTATCTTAAACATAACCAAAAAGCATGTGCTTCTGTGAGGGTATATAAATACCCTTTTCAAAACGACGACGAATAGCCGAATCCAAAACCCAATGTACTTATGTATATTCGCAGCACCCAATAATGAAATCCCATCGGTATCATTGAACAATTTCGTCAATGAAAATATCCGATGGTTTATGTTGGCGAGCCAATTCAAAAAGATTCTTTACTAATTTCTCAGATTCAACTAACCATTTAGACATGAGAACTGAACTGGAAACTGAGGAGAAAGTGGAATTGTTGGCTTCGGTGGCCACAGCTTTGGCTAAATATGATTTACCCGTACCAGGAGGACCGAAAAGTAAAATTCCCTTCCTTGGCAGCATCTAAACCAGCAACACCTGACCTTTTTACTTTTGGTTTTTCAATAACAATGGCCCCCTCAAGTTGACTTCGTAATTTTTTCTTTTGCGGATCTTCACCATCTGAGTCACTATCACTTTTTTATCTTTGTCGTCTTTGGAACTAGATTCACCTTTCTTGACTGGCTTCTCACCCATTTTCAAATTTTTCTTAAGTTTTTCGGCACGATCTAAATACTGCAAGCACTTGGCTCTTATTGAATCTTTAGCCACCGTGTTCTTACAAACATAAAGCCTCAACATAATTTTTATTGCGATCCTCTTCTGTGGCTTTGGTTACTAAATCAATGGCTTTTTGAAGGGTAGTACATGAAGCCATTGCAAATACAAACTTGCTATTTATTTGTTACTGCAAAATTATTAAGTAGCTTTTAGTTGCCACTAGTGATGTAAGCCATCCAATTTTCGCCGGTCAGTCGATCTGCCGCCGATCACTTCCCTCAGCCGTGCCGCCGCCGGTCACTATCGGTTGCAAACGGCTAACCCGCTGAAGCTGGTGGGAATATGTGAATTTTTTATGAGTTTAAAATTTGGCGTTTTGTGCACAGAAATACTTTAATTTCATATTTCTTAAACCCCAATAATATGTACATAGATACATATTTATTTTTAATTGAGGTTTGGAAGTTAGTGAATTTCGAGTCACTGATTCTTAATACGGTTTCAAAATTATTCTACCATAATTTGAAGAATCTCACGATTGAAACCCATGTTAAGCATTTAATTCTGCAGAACTCACAAGGAAGCTATACCGATTTGTTCCCAAGTTGTCAAATTTACGATAAATGCTAATTTACTACTTAAAGTAGTACGAACTGTGAATTCCATAATCTTATGTAAATTTTAATTCAATACAACACCAATTTCATATACAAATGTGCTATTCGCTAAAATCTTTTTTTTCAAAACATAAAAAACCTTTTATTTGATATCTTATTTGTCTAAGTTTTTTTTTTTTTTAATATAAGAAACAAACTCTTAAGGCAAACATACACGTTCAATATTATTGATCAATGTTTTTAAAATCAACCAATCAGAACAAAGTATTTAAAAATAAAATGTTCTGATTGGTTGATTTTTGAAAAATTGATCAATAATATTTAAAATCGAAAAATTTATATTTGACTACACTTCTTAACCCCTAAATGTGGGATTGGGCTGCTAAAAACAATATGTTTCTTTCATTTTTTCTCCTCTATCACAAATCCAAATTTCATTAAAATCGGAGGGAACACACCGCAATAGATAGTATTTTTTATATATTTTCTAATGAGGAGTTTCTTTTTTCCATATATGTTCCACTTATTGGAGCAAAACTAACGTAAATAAAAAAATTATATTGCCAGAAAGGCCCTATATTTCTATAAAAATACATAGATGGGGAAGTGTACGACCTCGAGTCATTCTTGTGTACAAAACTTAAAATTTGTCATGTTAATTCCGAAATCTTAACTCCGGATCTTATATAATTATATATAAAATCACTTAGAAAATATTGTTGATGACACCACACATAATTATATGTGTCTTTTTAATGGACCAGATATAATGATTTCAGAATTTAATTTAAAAATATTCAGGAAATGGGACCTCATATATTTGTATATAGTTTTATATGAAGCAAAATGTGACTTTATCAAAAATTATAAAAAAAATATTTTTAATATTGGCTCACATGTAGTTATATATAATTATATGTTAATTTATGTTGAATTTTAAATGAACTCATATATTATTCTATATTGTTATATACAATTAGGTATATTAAGTACAATTATATGTAGGACGATATGAAATAATATATTACTATACATGCCTCCATATCAAATTGTTTGAACCAACGCAAAGCTATATATAAGTATATATGCTTTGACATGTACGTTTACATGGCTATATATATGTATACATTGAAACATATAATTATATTAAATCATTTTAAATAATATCGAAATATTTTTACGAAAACTTTTTTACTTGGGAGGGCATATATTACTATATCACAAAATATGTATATGGCTTATATGCCACCATATGTGATCATATATTATGTTATATATAATCATTTATAATTATATATGACAATAGATCTGTCATATCTCATTATGTATAGCACCCGAGTAAAAAAAATTATATATAATCATATGTGGCATATATTACAATATATAATTAGACATGTGGTTATGTATATCCTTATATGTTTATATATGACGTTTTTTTCCGAAAAATTTTCCTTATATTATGCCATATATAATTTCATCTAATTAGATATCGGCCTTCATAATATTAGATATGGCATATATAATTATATATTACATAACATGGTTGATCTTATTGCCTATATAGTTATATATAGAACTATATCTTAATATATATGGTGGCATTTTAGCAATATATAATTATATATGGTATCATTTAAACAATATATAATTATATATGGTGGCAGTTAAACTAGATATTATCATATATGGTGCCATTTAAACAATATATGGTCATATATGGTACCTCATAAACCAAATCTTTAATTCAGTTCCAGATATGATAATATATGGTACTATATATAGTGCGATATATATTTATATATGGTGTTATTTAAGCTATATATTATCATATATAGTGCCATTCAAACCATATATTATCATATATGGTACCATTTAAACCATATATTCAGGCATGTCACAGACTTCAATTTCATTTGAAATTGAAATTGAAAACGCAAATTGCTTCTCCAGAAGTAAATGGTATTTTTGCATATTTAGACCAAATATAACAGATAAACATAATTAATTATAAGTCAAGAATGCTGTTTTTTATAATTTCACTTAAAGTTTTTGTTAGAGAGCACATTTAAGGTTTTAACACATATTTCGCATAAAATTAATATGATTTCGATGTACAATTTCGTAACGTTTTACTTTTGCTTCTTCAGGTTTTTTGCGTTTTCGTAAATTCTGAAATGTTAAAAAAAGACTTTTTGTGGTAAATTCTTGTTCCAACTGCTAAATTTTGATATAAGTTGCCATTTGTAGTTAAAAAAGAGAAGATCGCCGATCAAAATTTAAAATTTTAAATTTTTAGAAAAAATTACTTTTTGCAAATCAATAAGAAAATTATTGAATTTACCAACAAAAAGCATTTTAAATGTAAATTTTTTTAAGTGAAATAGTTAACGACACTTTAGAGAATACATACCAAGCACTATTGAAAAGCTTTTATGAGTTTAAGCTGCTCTAAATAACAATTCCACTTTGGTTTTTGAAAGTGGAATGAAAACGATATTTTTTTCGTTCTACGTTTTGTGGAGAAACTTTTAACGTTTTAAGTACCACTATTAAGCCTGTAGCATACTCGATACTTACCAGAACGTTTCATTTTCAATACGAAATTATCCGTAGCACCCTAAACTGCAAATTCAGAAGAAAAAAAATTGTTTTCGATCACTTTAGGAAAAAAATTGCGGAAGCGAAATTGCGAAATCAAATCAATTCCGTAAAAAACCTGTGACATGCCTGATTATCATATATGGTGCAATTTCAACAATATATGCCCATATATGTTACCTCATGAACAATATTTTTAATACAGTTCCACATATGATAATATATGCTATCATATATAGTGCCATATTTATATATGGTGTTATTTAAGCAATATATTACCATATATGGTGCCATTTAAACCATATATTATCTTATATGGTGCCATTTCAACAATATATGCTCATATATGGTACCTCATGAACAACATTTTTAATACAGTTCCAGATATGATAATATATGCTACTATATAGTGTCATATATGTTTATATATGCTGTTATTTAAGAAATATATTAACATATTTGGTGCCATTTAAACCATATATTGTCATATATGGTGCCATTTCAACAATATATGCTCATATATGGTACCTGATGAACGACATTTTTAATACAGATGCAGATATGATAATATATGCTACCATATATAGTCCCATATATATTGATATATGGTGTCATTTAAACAATATTAATATATAGACATATATGGTATCATTTAAACAATATAATGTCATATATGGCACAATTTAAACAATATATGGTCAAATTTGGTACCACATCAACATTTTGAATACAATTCCATATATGGTTTAATTTGAATAATGTAAAACTATGTATGGCGCTATAAAAAATATTATCAGATATGTTACTTCATTAACAATATTTATAATACAGTGTCATATATTGTAATATATGTATATCATTCAATATATATTGATGTATGGTAATGGTACAATAATTCCAATATCAGTTGAGATACAATTTGTGGGTCCATATCAACAATTTGTTCACGTACATTTAACATATATATATGTATGTACATTTAAGTTATAATTTATAAACACTTTATAAAGTTAAATAGTTCCATAAACCTCGTCTAACTGTATAGAATGTTTATGAATATACGATTTAATATATAATAATTACAACTACAAATTGGTGCCATTATCTAAAATTTAATTTAATGTTAACTTATAATAAAATAAAAATGTATTTCCTAAAAATAAAAATATAGTGTTAATTAATGTTAATATACAATAGGTTTAAGTTTAACATCCCAGACAGAAAAATATAATCGGCACAATGCTGGAAAACCGTTGGCGATGGTCGGTTATGCGTTGGCAGAACGTTGCATTAACTATCTTGGCAAAAAAATAGATTTCAAAAAACATTTTTCAAAAAATTGAGAAAACTTTTTTTAATATTTGCTTTTAAAAACATGAAATTTAACCCAGTCCACCAGATTGTCAGCCAAGACCTCTACACTCTAATCTAACGAGACTTGTTATAGATGTGTGATAGCTACAAATTAAATGAATGATAAAAGCATTTCGAGCTAACTTATACATAAGCATCGAAAAAAGGTATTCCAGAAATTATTAAATGTATTTTAGAAAATTTTAATTGTATATCACATATTTCAGAATTTCATAGCTAATAGAGAAAAATTTCTCAAATACATTTCATAATTTCGGAAATACGATTGATAATTTCTGAAATACAGTTTGATAATTTCTGAAATACAGTTGTGAATTTCGGAAATACAATTAATAATTTCTGAAACACAATTGATAAAACTGAACTTCAATTGACTAGTTCTGAAATACAATTCATAAATGTGAAAAATAATTGATGAGTTCTGAAACACAATTGATAAAACTGAAATTCAATTGATTATTTCTGAAATACAATTGATAAATCTTAAAACAATTAACACAATTGGAAATGGTGTAGAGCGTCAAAAAGATGTAAATAAAATTATTTTCTTCAAAGATTTCAATTTAATAAAAAAAATAAATATATAATTTTATAAAAAAATTTATAGAAAAAAAAATTTTAATTTTATAAAAAGAAATTCATTTTGTAAAAGAAATGCATATTGAACTCGAGCACTTCTGAGTTTAAACCTTATTTTAACAAAATATTGTAATTTTTATACAATCAGTGCTCTGCCAGTCTATTATTTTTTGAACAGTTGGCAATATATGTCTGGGATCTTATTTAATCCCAAATAAATGGAGATCTTACGTAGTACCCAAATATAATGCGGCATCTAATTTTATCTGTCATTTTTATGGATACTTTTAGATGTCAATCCCCAAATATATTGCTGTTTCTAATTCGATCTGCCATTTTAATACCGAAATAAATTGCTGGATCTAATTCGATCTGCCATTTTTCTGATAAATTTAGATCCAAGTTTATCCCCAAATATATTGCTGGATCTAATTTGATTTGCCATTTTTCGGTTAAATTTAGATCCAAGTTTATCCCCATATATATTGCTGGATCTAATTCGATTAGGAATTTTTCGGATAAATTTAGATCTAAGTTAATCCACAAATATATTGCTGGATCTAATTTGATCTGCCATTTTTCAGATCAATTTATATATAAGTTTATCCACAAATATATTGCTGGATCTAATTCGATGTGCCATTTTTCGGATCAAATTAGGTCTAAGTTTATCCCCAAATATATAGCTAGATCTAATTCGATCTGCCACTTTTTCGGATCAAATTAGATATACGTTTATCCACAAATATATTGCGGGATCTAATTTGATCTGCCAAAATTGAGATCAAATTAGATCTTAGTTTATCCCCAAATATATAGCTGGATCTAATTGGATCCGCCATTTTTCGGATCAAATTATATCTAAAAATATCCGCAAATATATAGCTGGATCCGCCAATTTTCGGATCAAAATAGATCTAGGTTTATCCCCAAAGATATCACTGGACCTCCCAATTTTGAGATATAACTTGATCTTAGTTTATCCCCATATATACAATGGGATCTAATACGATATGATTGGATACACCCAATTTTGGGATCTAATTGGATCCGCTAGATATTACAGCAGATCTTAAACAATATCAAATTGGATATAATTAGATATTGTGCGAGATCAATTTTTTTTACTCGGGCATATATGGTTGATTCTAATTTTATAAAAGACAATATATAAAAATACATGGTTATATAAGGTACCACATAAGAAACATATATTTATATATGGCTATTCATGACAACATATATACTCACATATTATAAGATAAAACAAGATATTACTATATACGATTATATATATATTTTTTTGATCGGGCAAAGAAGAATTTGCAAAACTTAACACAAGAAAGGAAAACATCAAGTTGTCATCTAGGTACTTAGAAATATATATTGGATTTAATTTTTAATCAAACGTTCGAATAATAAATATGATTTTTAAAAATAGATCAATTTAAACTGCATATTTTCGATTTTTAAGTGCATGAAAGTCGCTGCCCTGGTTATAACAAATTTTTATTATACCAATTTTATACAAATACCTTAAGATCTCAGAATGACTAATTTCGACATAAACGATTATGCGAGAATTATACGGATTTTATTATTAATAAAATACTTACCTACTAATAAAACTTAATTTGTTGTTTTATTTAAAAAAAAATATTTTTGGGTGATTTAACATTAAGCATTTTTGGGGGATTCTAACGCACTTTTTGCGCATTTCCTGTGGATTTTTCGGCATTTTGTGGTACATTGACACTTAAAACTAGCTTTTTTACGCACAAATTTAGTAAATTAGCACAATAATTTCAAAATTTTATTTAAATTTTACGCACGTTTAATGTAAAATTACACATTTGTTTACCATCTTTAACATATATAAAGGGTTTTTCAATAAGAGCGCTACAAAAGTTTTTTTAAATAAAATAAAAACGGTTTTGGATATCAATGAAATTCTTTATTCCTGTGAAAGTACGTTCGATGCCATTATGTATGGAAATCGATCTCTTTTGCATGGCCACCACGGGCACGCTTGCTGAAGTCCAGACGCTGAACCCAATTTTCGACGGTTTTCAAGCATAAATCGGCCGGTACTGCTGCAATTTCACGTTCGATTATCGTACGAAGTTCATCAATCGTCGCTGGCTTGTTGGCATAGACCATAGATTTGACGTAGCCCCACAGGAAATAGTCCAACGGCGTCAAATCGCACGACCGAGGCGGCCAATCGACTGGACCATTTCGTGATATAACACGTTCTCCAAACTTGGTTTGCAATATATTGATTGTGACATTCGCTGTGTGGCTTGTGGCGCCGTCCTGTTGGAACCACATGTCCTCCAAGTCCATATCATCCAATTGGGGCCAAAAATATTCGGTTATCATTGAACGGTAGCGATTCCCATTCACAGTAACGTGCCGGTCTTGATCATCACGGAAGAAGTACGGCCCAATGACGCCGCCGGCCCATAAACCGCACCAAACCGTAATTTTTTCGGGATGCAATGATGACTCATGGAGTACGTGTGGATTGCTGTCTGACCAATAACGCATATTTTGTTTATTGACGAAGCCATTCAGCCAGAAATGAGCCTCATCACTGAAGATGATTTTTCGATGAAAATCCGAATCATTTTCAAGTTGTTGCTCAGCCCAATTCACGAACATACGACGCTTCTGGTGGTCAAGCGGATTCAGTTCTTGCGTCAATTTGATCTTATAAGGATGTAGGCCAAGATGTTTTCGCAAAATTTGCCACAACGACGTCACAGAGATGCTCAATGCTTGTGAACGACGTGTGAGATACACATTTGGGCTTTCTTCAACTAAAGCCTCAGCGGCAGCAATATTCTCGACACTACGGGCACTTCTTTGTCTCACTGGCACGGGAACATTTTGTACTGTGCCTGTGGATTGAAATTTTTCTACTAGACGCTCAATTGTTGATCTGCTAGGACGATTATGACGACCATTAATTGGACGTAGCGCTCTCAACGTTGAGGTCACTGACTCCGAATGTCGGTAGTAAATTTTAAGAATTTCGACTCGTTGTTGGCTCGTATATCTTTCCATCATGAAATGGTAAACCTTACTGAAGAGAAATGTCAAAAGAGCGGAAAGAAATATGGCGTCGTTTGCTGTCCCTGTCTTTCTACTTTTGTAGCGTCCCTGTTGAAAAACCCTTTATATATCAAAACAATGAGCTGAATTAGTAGGGGGATCCCCTGAGTGTTGGTCTATACAAAAAAACCGAAAAAAATATTAAAAAAAACTAATTGGTCTTTGCCAATAAGTTTTTACTATCAATAGAAAAAATTAAAGAATTTTTTTATTTTTTTTTAAATGGGTTTATTTCATATTTTCTAAAATATTTTAAAAGAATTATACTTTAATAGTGCAATTAACCACATTTTTGATCATGCACCCTACGCTCACATTGATCGAAAATGATAAATTTTTTAACGGAATTCAGTTTTTTTAAAATATTTTTTAAGATTTTTGAATTTAAGTATATATTATTAAAAAAAACTTATTTGACTTTTCAATTACATGTCCAATATACATGTGGTTGAAAACATATCAACTCAACACACCATTCGGATTTACCATCTCCGATTTTAATGAAATTCGCCATAACTGTGGTACACTACAAGTGATCAACTCAAAAAAATTTAAGGTATGAAATTCGTGTTGGTATTATTTATTAGGTACACACAGAAAACAGATTCGTAGTTCCAACCGAATTTTTCGCCAACCGAATTTTTGTAGTTCCAGGTCAATCACTTTTATTTATTTTTAATACCATTGTAATTGCCGAAATTTATTTACAATTTTTGAATTTTTGTTGTGTTAATAGATTACTTTAATGTTTGTGGATTATAAACTCTATAAATAGAATAATACGTTTCACAAAATGCATTTAAAAATTAAAATTTTTTATGTCGCTAACTGGGATAGGACGGGCCCATTGCTTTTCCTCTAAGCTAAGCTCTATTTAAATTTTTTTAGTTATATTTAAAATTTGAATTTCTTGAGGTTTTAATAAAGGTATTCATTTAAAGTATTTACGCCTCGTATACTGTGTATATATTGTAAGTTTACTCGATTAATGTCAAAACTAGTTTATGAGCCCTGGTAAATATACGCTTACATTTTTGTGTGTAAACTTTTTCGTATTTATACATACATTTGAACAGAGACAATTAATTATAGAGATGGGAAATCAAAACTTATACTACTCACCGCTAGAGGGCGCTGTAATTTAGTATTACCTGAGCAACTATTTAGTATCAGTTTAGTATAAGCTGAGCCTACACGCTAAAAAAAACGGCCTCTCCCAAACATATTTTTGATGGTAATATCAAGGTTGGCAACCGAAACGAATAACGGTATAGGTATCGGTATTGGTGTCGATTTTTTGTTTGTTTCGGTATCGGTATTTTAATCATATCAGTATCGGTATAACCGATACCGAAACATTAATACCGGTATTATTGAAAAAATTTTACCAAAATATAAAAAAACGCTCTTAATTATAAAAAATTCAATTTTATTAAATTTTTATAAAGGATAACTGTAGTTTATGGAAATGTTTTTATAATATGAACAAAAAACCATAAGTTATTAAAAATTTCTAAGTGTTTTATTTTTTAAACACAAACATTTTTTTAAATCTAGTAGGAACACAAGTTGATTCACTACAAATATTTTATATTTGTATTGAGATCATATAATAAAATAAAAAAAAAAATAAGTTTATAAACTTAATAAAAGGATTCTCTAAAAGAAACTGTAAATTCAATTAAAGGTTTAAGAAACCAGTTTATATATTAAATTTTATTTACAAATTTGTAAATTTGTGGCCCTTTGTTCCTATGGAACCATAGGACATAATATATATATATGTATAAAATTGTCACAAGTTAGAAGGCTGATAACCGCACTTTGAATTTGTAACATGATTTTCTATTAACAATGAATAAAAAAGTTTAATTTTTTAACAATTTTGTAAATTTTATATTAAAAAAATTAGTATTTTTGCTAAAAACGTGAAAAAAAAATTTTTAAAACCGATTCCATACCGGTACGACACCGGTATTAAGTGAAAAAGTTTTTGATTACCGGTATTTTTTGAAATCAAGAATTTCTGTATTGGTAGTCAATTTGAAAGTGTTTTGAAACGGATAACGGTATTATAACGGTATCGGTTGCCAACCTTGGGTAATGTATATATATATTTGGATAAATTGTTAAACATATTCGCCGTGTTTTTACTAGAAACAATATATATTTGCATGCAAATATATTATTTTTGCAAGCAAATATATTATGTTTGCCTGTAAATATATTATGTTTGCCTGTAAATATATAATGTTTGGATGAAATGAAATGACGCTATCGACAAATATTATATGTTTGGCAGGAAACATATAATATGTGTGTCATAAACAAATTATGTTTCCATGCAAATACTATATATAAATAATATATTTAGTTATAAAGCAATTATTAATATATGCCAAACAATAGGCGTATTTATTCTACTCTCCAAATTTCTCTATATTTTAATGGAAAAACATAAAAAGTAAAATTAATACATCTACTGTTTGGCGATTATTTAATAACTAAATATATTATAAATCACATTGAATTTTACATCTAATACATTCATTTAAAAACAATAACTACAATGTCTTCATTTGTTTTTATTTATTTTGATTAACAAATATTAATTAAAAACTCTTATAATAAGTTAATACTTTAATATACACAATTAAATATTTTTTTTTTTCTTTTTAACACGATTTTATGTTTTATTTATACTAATTTATTTTATTTTTTCACATGTTTCACAATAAAATTAATAAATAAAGGAAAAATATCACTAAATTTTCTGACTAGATGCAGTCTAGCTAAACTAAACGATTGTTACCAACTACAAAAGTTATAATGGCTACATACAACTTTATATGTATCAAGAATGGAAATTCGCCGTTTTTCCAAATATATGTTAATTGTATCCCACAAATATAATTATTACCGGGAAATATATGTATAGTAACTATAAAAACAATATAATTGGAAGCATAATGCAAATACATATATGGTAGTTTGTTAACATACATTGATTACCTCCAAACATATACAAAAACGTCTTTTTCCTCCTTGTATATATAAAAACTCAAAAACTGCTGAAAACTGCTTAAAATAACGAAAAAACAAGCGCGGAATATATTCAAATAATAAAATTTGATATATCCGTTTGTTTTTTTTTCTTTGTTGTACGTTATTATTTAAATTTAAATAAAAAAAAGAAAATTGTCAATTTTTTTGAACAAAGTGCCACTAGTGATAACGATATTTTTATAACTTATTTTCTTGGTGATGCCATACCCCTGCATTTGAATATTGTCAAAAATGAAATTATTTTCAATTTTTTTGTGTTTTGTTTTTTATTTTCTGTTTTATTTGTTTTTAAATAACCCAGCCAACAATTTCGGAACGCTCATAAATACGATTCTTAAATAGCTCATAGAAATGATTATTGTTTTTTTGAAAACACTCTTTTTTTGGTAGAAAATATGAACCCTCAGAAAACAATCCAAAAAGTTGTCTCTACAATCTAAAAAGCTGTCTCAAAATGAGGGTTCATTTTTCGGACTCAAAGAAGATTCCAAAATTATTTAAATTTATGAGGAAAATTCGATTTTATACGTTCTTTTTTCTGAGTCATTTCTGAGTACACAGGGGGCTCTTTTGGTCGGACCACTTTCATAGGAAAAAGTGTAAAAATGTTTATGTTTTTGGAGCTCAATTCTGAGCAGTGTTGCCATTTCAGTGCTTTTCGGGTATTTTTTGGTGCTTTTTTCCTTCCCGTACCCGGTGATTTTTTACAAATACCCGTTTATAAAAAGCGGGTATTTACAGTGCTTTTTCAGATTTCTGGCAGTGCTTTTAGTGGTTTTTGTACAGTTTATATTATTGGTATTTGTTCTCCTTTTTTTCAATTTTTCTTGAATTTTCTGTAAAAGTTGAAAAAATAATACGAAATATACAAAAAATACATTTTTTCACAATGTTTGTAGTACAATTTTAAATAGCAACTTCGTTATATTTAAACTTCAAAATTTTGAAATATTAGTTTGGTGCTTTTTTACCCCTTTTCTGGTTATTTTTTAAACCTTTTTTACACGATTTTTTAAAGCTAAAATGTGTTTTTAAAATCTTGACTTAAATTTTTCAAAAAATTATTATCGTGCTTTTTTACCCCATTTTTGGTAAATTTTTACCCTTTTTACCCGTTTTCACAATGCTCACGGTGCTTTCCTGCCTTCAAGAGTTGGCAACACTGATTCTGAGTCATTATTGATCATCTTTGTTTGCTGGGAATACAAATTTTAAAAATTCTGTGTTTAATCATGGCCTTGCAAATCTCTCAATATTTTTTATTGGAAAAAATATTATGCGGCTTCGAACAGGAACGAACTCCGACTGGTTAATCAGGGATGGAAAAGGCTCACTCAATCGGGCTCTTATACCAAAAAATGTTAGATCGCTCTTACAAATGTAAAACTGTAAGCAACTAAAAAATGGCTTCCTCTTTGGCTCGTTAAAAAAATTAAATATTTAGATATTAGCAAAAATTTAGAAAAAAACATTTGCAAAAAGGGAAATTTTTGCAACAATATATTCGTTTGCAGAATGTCGAATCTGATTAGCTCTTTTAATTCATTTTCTGCACCATAAAGGCTTTTTTGAATTCCGCCGTTATTTTGCACCTTTTTAAATATATAACCTAGGGACTATAATGCCCATTTATACAATAGAGCTTGGTGGTTAATTGCAAAAAAAAACGCGAAAAAATTCAAAAAATTAATTTTTAGCATCAATGTACTTATTTACCGAATGTGAATCTCTGATTAAGTTTTTTTAATTAAATTTTTGTTACATAAAGTATTTTTTTCCATTGCGCTATTACTTTGCAATTCTTTACGTGCGGTTTTTTTTAATTTATAATCTAGGACCTATAATACAAATTTCATACAACAAAGTGTGGTGGCAAAATACTTTGTTCCTAGTTGCAAAAAAAATCGCAAAAAGGAAAATTTTTGCATCAATATATTTGTTTGTAGAATTTAAATCGCTGATTACGTTTTCTAATTAATTTTTTGTACCACAAGGTTTTTTCGCATTCCGCTATTATTTTGCAATTTTTTAAGTACGTTTCTTTTTAATTTATAATATAGGGACTATAATACACATCTCATACAACAAAGTTTTGGTGGCTAATTGCACAAGAAAAAAATCGCGAAAAATAAAATTTGCAAAAAGGAAATATTTTTTCATTAATATCCGCGATTATTTTGCAATTTTTTAAGTGTGGTTTTTAAAATTTATAATTTAGGGACTATAGTACCAATTTTATACACTAAAGTTTGGTGCTTAGATTGCAAAAAAAAAAAAAAAAATCACGAAAAAAAAATTTGCAAAAAGGAAAATTTTCGCATCATTATATTCATTTGCAGATTGTTAATCGGTGATTCAGTTTTTTAATTATTTTTTTCTACCACAAAGTCTTTTTTCGCGTTCCGCTATTATTTTGCAATTTTTTAATTACGGTTTTTTAAATTTATAATCTACGGAGTATAATGCGCATTTCATAAAACAAAGTTTGGTGATTAGTTACAAAAAAAGAAAATTTTGGCATCGTTTGCAGAATGTAAATCGCTTAATAAGTCTTTTAATTAATTTTTTGAACCCCAAAGCCTTTTTTCGCATTCCGATATTATTTTGCAATTTTTTACATATGGGTGATATCAAAAAATGTGATAAAAACCATGTAACCAGCTAATTTCTAATGCATGGATAACATTTGAGTTATATATTTCGATATATATCAGCCAATTGTCACGTGTTTTACAAAACTTATAACAATCTGATTAGTTTTTTTGTCAATACATAAAATTTGTGACCAATTTTATAGGCCAAATGTAAACTCCGTAACCAATAACTCATAAGGTTTTTTAACTTTAATAGCTTATATTTTAATAACTAATGAAGCCAAACACTAACTGTAAGAAATTTTATGAAAAGGAAAAGTGACGTTTTTAATAAAAATTAAGATATTTTACAAACTTTTTCATATATCTTTGCTAACACGACTTCAACCTTGTAACGATTTTTCGTCATAATTTTTGATAAAAATGCATACAACAGAATTTTGGAGTTATTTAATAATTATATTGGGAAAAGTATAATGTTATTTATACTCAAATGATCGTTGGACTGTAAGTAATCATCTAGTATAACAGACTTGAAGTTTTTCTGCAGTATGTAACATTCTCGAAATGAAAAAAGATGTCTTTAATAGGATTTGAAAAAATGTTGTAAACTCCGTTCCTAATTTTTACAGGAAACCATTTAACGAATAAGAAAAACAATTTCATATTTCGATTCACCTTGTAGGCATCATACGATTTTGTTTCGGAAAGAAAATTCTGACAAAGCGTTTCTGAAAGAAAACGAAAAAAGTAACCAAATGTAAACTCCGTAACTGTAAACTCCGTAACCAAAATTGTTTGCACCAGATTGCATTCAAATGTAGGTAAATGTTTAAAATATTTTAAAATAACCATAAACAGAGGTGATTCAACTAATATTTATGCGTCAAAAGATGATTCAAGCGATAATTTTGCGTCAAACCAAAAAAAGTTATCAGTTTTTTACCCTAAACTGCTGGAGCAAAAAACGATTGATTTGGCATTTCATTGGTTTGGAATCGATATTTCGAGCCATTACTGACATTAGTTTGACAAATTAAATTTGTTTCACACAATTTAATAATTTTTTGATCGCGAATGTTGTTTTTAATATATTATTTTGTAACTTCGCAACCGCTGATAGGATTTTAAAAAATTTTATATTTTTGGAAAGCATTTAAAAGGACAAAAAATACAAAATTAAAAAAAAAAAAAATTTTCGCGGAATGAATTTTATTTTTATTCGCGAAACCGCCATTTTGATACACACAAATTGTATATTATTGGAAAGCATGTTGAAAACCCAAATACGAAAAACTAATAAATTGAAGATAATTCGTACGCAATTTTTTTTGTTATATCTTTTGTATGTGAAAATGTAAACTCCGTTAGAGATTTTTTGCAATTAGGTTTATAATGACTAAAATTATTGATTCCATTAAGAAAAAATCGAAATATTAACACTTTTTGCTTCTCACAAATTTGGCCCAAAAACTTTTCACATTTTTTGATTTCACCCGTATGGTTTTTTTAAAATTCATAATCTAGGGCTATAATACTGTTGGAATAGTATAATTAAGGTTCCATTCTTGATTTTTATAATAACTAAATTATTATTTTCCATCCCTGGTTACAATCGATGTTTTGAGTCATACCAATGGCCTTGCAACTCTCTCAATATTTTTTATTTGAAAAAATATTAGGCGGCTTGGAGCAGGAACGAACTCCGACTGGTTAATCAGGGATGGAAAAGGCTCACTTAATCGGGCTCTTATACCAAAAAATGTTAGATCGCTCTTACATATTTAAAAATGTATGTAACTAAAAAATAGCTTCCTGTTTGGCTCTTTAAAAATCATAAAACATAAAAATTAAATATTTAGATATTAGCAAATATTAGCACAAATTGCGAAAAAAAACATTTGCAAAAAGCGAAATTTTTGCAACAATATATTCGCCTGCAGAATTTAGATCGCTGATTACCTCTTTTAATTCATTTTCTGTACCATAAAGCCTTTTTCGAATTCCGCCGTTATTTTGCAATTTTTAAGTGGGGTTTTTTTAAATATATAACCTAGGGATTAAATTTTTGTACCATAAAGTCTTTTTTCAAATTCCGATATTATTTTGCAATTCTTTACGTGAATTTTGGCATCGGCAGAATGGAAATCTTTTAATTAATTTTTTGATCCCCAAAGCCTTTTTTCGCATTCCGATATTATTTTGCAATTTTTTACGTATGGTTTTTTAAATTCATAATCTAGGGCTATAATACTGTTGGAATAGTATAATTCCATAGTATAGTTCCATTCTTGATTTTTATAACTAAATTATTATTTTCCATCCCTGGTTACAATCGATGTTTTGAGTCATACAAAGAGCGCACATAATGACCCTGCAAACATTTAAAAGATACCTTCCAAGAAGATATTAAAGCGATATTGTCATTTGAATGAAAATAATCAAGTAGTATTTACTTTGAAATTGTCTTCCTTTTATCACTTGAAAGATAATTCGATGATATTTGTAAAAAAATTATTCAAAAATTTTATCTTTGTCATAACTTTTTATGACAATATTTTGGCAATATCATCTTTGTATCATTTGGAAGATAAAGCAAATTTGTTTGAAATCTTTTATCAATTTGTAAAAAATTAAAACTAAATTTGGACAGAAACAATCAAAAGATATATAGGAAATAAACTCGTGAAAAGTTAAGATTAATTGCGCGGGAAAAATCGGCTAAGATGAAATCAAAATAATTTATAAGTTGGTCAATGGATTATGTATGCAGATATTGTATTTCAGGCTTAAATTTAATAATGAAAAAATTAAATCTTTTTTTTTATTGTACTGGGAGTTTATTTAGCAATATCTCTTTTATCTTCCATATGAGTTATTGCTTTCATATTGCCTGGAAGTATTGTTTTAGTGTAACAGTTGTTTCCGACGGAGGAAACTTCCGGAATACGAAATTGATATTGCCGGCAATAAATGTTTTCTTCCTGGCGATATGTTCGGAGAATCTTCTTCGTATTGCCATGTTTGCTGGGTGATATTGGTTTGAGTATGTTCCTGTTCCAAGGCACGTAATAGAACAAATGATTTCTCAGTGATAGAGAGTTCCCCAATCTCTTGATTATGTATACTCTTTGGTCATACAAAGAGCGCATATAATGACCCTGCAAACATTTGGAAGATATCTTCAAAGAATATATTAGAGCGATATCTTATATTTGTCATTTGAATGAAAATAGTCAAGTAGTATTTACTTTGAAATTGTATTCCTTTTATAATTTGGAAGATGATTCGGCGATATTTGGAAAAAAATAATTCAAAAATGTTATCTTTTGTCATAACATTTTATGACAATATTTCGGCAATATCACCTTTCTATCATTTGGAAGATAAAGCAAGTTTGTTTGAAATCTTTCGTCAATTTGGAAAAATTTAAAACTAAATTTGTACAAAAACAATCAAAAGATATATAGGAAATAAACTTGTGAATAGTCAAGATTAATTGCGCGGCAAAAATCGGCTAAGATGAAATCACGATAATTTATAAGTTGGTCAATGGATTATATATGCAGATACTATTTTTCAGTCTTAAATTTAATAATGAAAAAAGTTAATATTTTTTTTTTTGTACCCGGGAGTTTATTTAGCCCTTACCCTTTTATCTTCCATATGAATTATTGCTTTCGTATTGGCTGGAAGTATTGTTTTAGGGTAACAGTTGTTTCCGTCGGAGGAAACTTCCGGAATACGAAATTCATATTGCCGGCAATAAATGTTTTCTTCCTGGCGATATGATCGGATAATCTTCTTCGTATTGCCATGTTTGCTGGGTGATATTGGTTTGAGTATGTTCCTGTTCCAAAGCACATAATACAACAAATGCTTTCTCAGTGATAGAGAGTCCCCCAATCTCTTTATTATGTGTACTCTTTGGTTTAATTTATGAAAAGATCGAAAAAGTGGCTAAATGCAAAATTGAAATGTGAATAGTTTTAAAAGTTGCGTTGATTCAAATAAACAGGTAAAGTAATAAATATACGCGATTACAAAAATACTCGGTTTACGAGGGCATAAATTCAGTTAGATGAATACCAGTAATATTTTGTCTCTAAGTAAAATTATATCAACAACAGAAAATCAATTGTAAAAGAAAAACTGTGTCGCGAACCGGGATAGAACCGGCTTTTCCTCTAGGCTAAACTCGACATAAATTTTTTTTTGTCAAATTTCAAAATATTTCAAATAATTTGTTTTTGAATAAAATTATATTAACAACAGAAAATCAATTATAGGCGTGTTCGTTTACTTACTACAAGTTACTACTTTTACTACAGCTGGAAAAATTCAATACAAAAAGTAAACAAAACTTTCAAATTGTAGTAAAAGTAGGAAATTTACAGAATAACAGAAAATTATGAAAGATGTTATTCCCTCCCGGTTGGAATTTTCAAAAATGCCGTATTAGCAAACATCTATGTTGAAGGAGGAACCTACTTTTATACTGAATTTCAGCTTCCTAGTTCCAGCAGTTTAGGCAGGCCGTTAAGGGGCCACTTCCCTTTTTGAGCCCCAATTTTATAACGTCCCTGTCCAAAATTTAAGAAAGTATCTTCGTGATAAGTTAGCCCATACTCATGGCAATATATTCTAAAATCCAAATTTTTAGCCAAATGGGTTTTGACAGGCCATCAAGGGGAGATTTTCCTTCTTTTTGCCCCTCCCTGTAGGAATTTCCAACAATTTAATATTCGCGGTTCTCTACGATAGAGGAGGGGCCTTCATACCAACTTTCAACTTCGGTGCCTCAGCGGTTTAGTCAGGCCGTTAGTGGGGACATTTTCCCCATTCGACTCCCATTTTTACCATGTTCTTGTCCCAAAATCGAAAAAGTAACTTGTCAGTAAGTTAGCCCTACTCTGCGGAAAACATATTTAAAATTTTAGGATTCTAGCCAAAAGGGTTTGGGAATGCCGTCAAGAGGGACACTTTTCCTCTTATTGTCCCTCCCGATAGGAATTTCTAAAAATACCTTCTTTGGGGGCATCTACACAGGAGGGGGAATTTACATTTCGATTTTCAGCTACATAGTTCCAACAGTTTGGGCAGGCCGCCAAAGGGATTTTTTGGCCGCTCCCTGTAGGGATTTTCAAAAACGCAGTCTTAGTGGATGTCTACGACACAGGAGGAACCTCCCAGCAAAAAATTTTCAAAATAGAGAATTGAGTTGGGAATCAGGTATTTTTGGTAGAACGCCTTCCCAATTGGATTACCAACTTGTTTCTTTTAACAAGGCGTGAGACTAAATGCAATCGATTCTTTGGAATCGCAATGGTAGCTAGTTACTATTTTTCTTACAGAACACCTTTGATTTTTAGTAAAAGAAGGTGTTCTAATAATAAAAAAATTAAGAGAGTTTCTAAAAATAGATATTCTAAAAATAGAATTTACGAATTAAATTTTAAAATAAATAAAAAAAAACTTACACATGTGTTTCGTTGGGATTTGATCCCTGGCTTTCTGCGTGTCAGGCGGATACTCTTCCACTGAGCCACCGTCTTGCGTGATAATTTGTAGCTTAAATCAGATTTTATTTTTTTATAATTACTTTATACTTTTTAGTACAAGCTTGTTTTTTGATAATAGAGGTAGTTCTTTAGAATTTATGTATAAGGGCTTACAATACACCTTGCAAATTACAGAAAAGGGAAGCGAATATTTAATATTCAGGTTTGGTGTATATCAGGTTTGGTGTATATTTATTATATTAGCTGTACTGCCACATTTACTTATCAACATTAAATAAATAAAAAAAATAAAATATAATAAAATAAAATAAAATATAATAAAATAAATTAAATTAAATAAATTTAAATAAAATGAAATAAATTAAATAAATCTAATAAATCAAATAAAATAAATAAATTAAATAAATTTTAATGAATTAAATAAATTAAATAAATCAAATAAATTAATAAAATTAAATAAATTAAATAAATTAGATAAATTAAATAAATTAAATGAAAAAAATAAATTAAATAAATTAAAAAAATTATATAAATTAAATAAATTAAATAAATCAAATAAATCAAATAAATTAAATAAATTAAATAAATTAAACAAATTAAATAAATAAATTAAATAAGTTAATAAATTAAATAAATTAAATAAATTATTAAATAAATTACTAAATAAATTATTAAATAAATTATTAAATAAATTGCTAAATAAATTATTAAATAAATTATTAAATAATTTATTAAATAAATTATTAAATAAATTATTAAATAATTTATTTAATAAATTATTTAATAATTTATTTAATAAATTATTTAATAATTTATTTAATAATTAATTAATAATAAATTATTTAATAATTTATTTAATAAATTATTTAATAATTTATTTAATAATTAATTATTAATAAATTATTTAATAATTTATTAAATAAATTATTTAATAATTTATTTAATAAATTATTTAATAATTTATTTAATAAATTATTAAATAAATTTTAATAAAAAAATTTTTTTTTCTTTCGATTACAAAAATATGTGTTAGTACTTCAGCCTATTTAAAACTCGATGTAAAAATTCCAAACCGTTCTCCAGTTGTTATGCTTTTATGCATTGGAGATACAATACAAGTTTTTCATTTTTATTTGCAAACTAGAAATATATCAATTATAACAAGTATAAACTAAAAAACAATAATTTTTAAATAAAAAAAATCAACGACATTTTTAATTTTTTAATTAACTACCAAAAATAACTAATAACACTATGGAACATTTTTGGGATTATTGTCTGGGGGATGAGAAATTCCAAGTCAGGGTGATGGTACTAGGTCAGTACCAAAGGGTTTGGCGTTCGTATCCTCAAAGGGTTTGGCGTTCGTATGTGTCATTTTTTTTTATGACCTTTTAAATTTTTTCCTTATCTTGATGTTTTTTCGCTTAGTTGTAACATTTTGGCAAAAACGTAGTTTAACATAACTCGAGAACCACTTGTCCGATTTTGATGAAACAAATTTAGAAAAATTTAGAATTACAATTTCTCTAATCTGTTTCTATACCGTTTTCCTATATGTGCAACACTTTCGAAGTTAAAAATGAATGTATGAAGGGAAAAAAGTATTTTTTGCCTAAAAATTTAAGTATTTTTTTTTAAAAATTCATAAAAAATCCAAAATGGAAAAAAGTGCCAAAACTAATTACTTTCGCGTAAAGTCACATAACTCATGAGCAAAAAAAAGGCATAGATCATGAAAATCGATGCACGCGTTTCTCATTTATTCACAATTAGGTAAATGTATGAATTTCAAAAATTTGCTCCAGATATGCACAACATTATTTGGAGAAAACATTGACACTCACAAGCCGAACTCTCTCATATTTTTCTACTGTACTAAAAGAGAAATATTGATGTGGCAACACTGGTTCTGTAATGTTCACATAAAACATGCAATGTCATTATACTTCTTCTCTTTCTCACACTGGTTCTGTGATTTTTGTCATTCAACAAGTGCCGACGAACGCGAACAGTAAAAGTGATTTTTCTCCAGTTTTTTAAAAGTGAACAAAAGAGAACAGAATATGGAACTGTGCAAGCCAGATATAAATAGCTTTTGCTACTGCTGTGGTCAATATGTCTCAACACATAAAAAAAGGGGGAATTTCAATACTGATTTTGTTCAAACATACATACATGTACTTCAACCAAAATGTTATAGTGAACGAAAATTGGGTACCAAATATAGTGTGTAAAAGCTGCTACAACCGTCTAATGGATTGGAAAAATAGAAGACGTGAAAGTATGCCATTCGGTATCCCAATGACTTGGACTAATCCTGGCGAAGGTCACAATCCATTGAATTGCTATGCATGTGCGAATAAAGAAGCCGCAAAAAGGATAAGAAAATCGTATAATTACGTTGGTGTTGCAAGTGCCGCAACACCATTGCCTCATTCGGACCACATTCCTGTGCCAAAAGCTTCTAGCCCAGATATTTTCTCTTCTACGACTGCTCCGACATATCATGCACGTGATGATTCCCCATATGAGCCATCAATATCCAATGAGCCAATTTTAATAAATCAAAATAAGCTTGATTCAATTGTTGCCAAGTTGGAATTAACACAGCATAAATCGGAAGAGCTGGCTTCCATTTTGAAATCAAACAATTTGTTGGCACCCGGTGTGAAAGTCACAGCTTATCGAAGTCGTCAGGCAACACTCCAAAGTTTATTCCTTGTGAATGATGAAAAAACTTCTGCATATTGCCCGGATGTAGGAAAATTGATGGACGCAATGGAAATAAAATATGAAGCAGATGACTGGAGATTATTTATTGACAGTTCAAAACTCAGCTTGAAGGCGGTTTTACTGCATAAGACCAATAAAAAACCTTCAGTTCCAATCGCCTACAGTACAGAAACGAAAGAAACATATGATGCACTGGAAAATATTTTAAAAATGGTTAACTACGCCAAACATATGTGGCGCATATGCTGCGATTTAAAAGTTGTAGCAATGCTTTGCGGTCTTCAAAGCGGCTATATAAAATATATGTCCTTCTTGTGCGATTGGGACACACGATTTTCCGGTGACCAATATGCATGCCACGGATGGAAACTCAGAGAGCACAGCAGGTTACAAACGGCCAATATTATTCGTGAGCCTCTAGTGCCGAAGGAGAAGATATTGCTGCCTCCACTGCATATTAAACTTGGAATTGTTAAGAATTTTATCAAAACTGTCGCCAAAAGAGATGAAGTTTTCTTGTGTTTGAAACGAATTTACCCGAGACTCAGCGAAAGTAAAATTAAAGAAGGTAAGTTATAATATCACATTCATTTCCCATGATTTTCCATCTTAACAAATTAATTTTTTCCAATCAGGCGTACTAAATGGTCCAGATATACGAAAGCTGATTAAAAGTGACGCATTCAACAATATTTTGATTGACGCTGAATTGAATGCATGGCAGGCAATCAAAGAAGTAATAGAAGGCTTTTTGGGAAAGCATCGTTCTAACAAATACGATGTTTCTGTCGCAAGGATGTTAAGAGCATTCTCGGAAATTGGTGTCCACATGTCCTTGAAAATCCATTATTTACATCATCATCTGGACTACTTCAGCAAACAATTGGCTACCGAATCTGATGAACAAGGTGAACGCTATCATCAAGTTGCTATGCCATTTGAAATGAGGTAATACTGATTTTTTATTTTTTCAAACTCATTTTAATAAAACAAAAACTTACAGATATAGAGGCAAAAAGTCGCCGAGTGCAATAATTGCGGAAATTTGCTGGTGGAGTAAGTTAGTGTGGCAAGACAAGGATGATCTTGATGATAAAGAATTTTCAGGAGATGCAGAAGGGCCAACAGTGGAGTCACACATTGACATTATGTGTGGTTCAGAAACTGATGATAGCGATGAATGCGATGCCACTAGTCCCGAACAACCACCATCGAAAAAGTCTAGGCAATATTTATTAAAATAAATAAAAATAAATAAATAAAATAAAAATAAAAAATTATAAAAATGTTTACTTAATTTTTTTAGTAGTTTATGGCCAGAAGTCTGGAGTTATTGGGGAAAATTTATGAAAAAGGCGATAAATGACACTTTTTTGAATAAAAACAAATATCAATATTCTTGTCAAAATGGGATACCTTCACTTAATTGTAAATAAAAGCAAAACGCGTTAAATTTTGTTTATAGGTTATGTGACTTTACATGAAATTAATAACACTTGATCCTTTTTTCCGTTTTGGATTTTTTATGAATTTAAAAAAAAAAAAAATTTTGATTTTTAGGCAAAAAAATATTTTTTTTTCTCCACAAATTTATTTTTACCGGCAAAACTGTTGATTATAAAGAAAAACGTTATATGAACGGATTAAAGAAATTGTAATTATAAATTTTTCTAAATTTGTTTCATCAAAATCGGACAAGTGGTTCTCGAGTTACGTTAAACTACGTTTTTGCCAAAATGTTACAACTAAGCGAAAAAACATCAAGATAAGGAAAAAATTTAAAAGGTCATAAAAAAAAATGACACATACGAACGCCAAACCCTTTGAGGGTTTTACTATACTGACCTAGTACCATCACCCTGACTTGGAATTTCTCACCCCCAGATTGGCTGTTGTACTGTGTAATTAGTTGTTATCTTAAATAACCGTCATAAAAGTTGTTTTGAATTTTTCTATAGAAAAACAACTGTAATTTTCGTTAAAAATAACAACTACTGATTACTACACAAACAACTGTCAAACTTTTTTGAGTGTAGCCAATCGATTGGTTCGTTGTACTTGTGGAATATATTGTTTGTATCTATCAGAAAATTAGTTTTTACAATGTAATTTATTTCCGAGAACGGAAATTCGCTGTCCTAAACAAAAATTCGGTAGTATTATCCGAAAAAATTTGTTGCAACAACTGAACCATTATATTGGCATTATAATTGTTTTTTTTTTTTTTTGGTTATATTTTAAAAAATTTGTACTGATTTCAAGTTAGAAAAAAATGGTATTTATGAAATGAAAAAATATAGGGCTTTGTTGGCCTTTTTAAACTACTTTGCCAAAAGATTTGTTTTGGACGTTTTGCAAAATACAAAGCACTAAATTAAAATTAATATTTTAACTGACAAAATCGCAAAAGACAATTGATTTTTCTTTTATTTTAATTCTCAATATAATAACTTAAAAGAAATTTTAGTAATTTTTTATATTTTGTTTCGAATAACTGCTAAGAAAAATTAAAAAATATATTTCTTTGTAATCCCGAGTAAAGAAAATTGATCTCGCGCAATATCTAATTATATCCAATTTGATATTGTTTAAGATCTGCTGTAATATCTAGCTGATCCAATTAGATCTCAAAATTGGGTGTATCCAATCAAATCGTATTAGATCCCATTGTATATATGGGGATAAACTAAGATCAAGTTATATCTCAAAATTGGGAGGTCCAGTGATATCTTTGGGGATAAACCTAGATCTATTTTGATCCGAAAATTGGCGGATCCAGCTATATGTTTGCGGATATTTTTAGATCTAATTTGATCCGAAAAATGGCTGATCGAATTAGATCCAGCTATATATTTGGGGATAAACTTAGATCTTATTTGATCTCAATTTTGGAAGATCAAATTAGATCCCGCAATATATTTGTGGATAAACGTATATCTAATTTGATCCGAAAAAGTGGCAGATCGAATTAGATCTAGCTATATATTTGGGGATAAACTTAGATCTAATTTGATCCGAAAAATGGCACATCGAATTAGATCCAGCAATATATTTGTGGATAAACTTAGATATAAATTGATCTGAAAAATGGCAGATCAAATTAGATCCAGCAATATATTTGTGGATTAACTTAGATCTAAATTTATCCGAAAAATGGCAGATCGAAATAGATTCAGCAATATATTTGTGGATAAACTTGGATATAAATTGAATAGAAAATTGGCAGATCAAATTAGATCCAGCAATATATTTTGGGATTTAGTAAGACCTAATTTAATCCGAAAAATGGCAGATCGAATTAGATCCAGCTATATATTTGTGGATAAACTTAGATCTAATTTGATCCGAAAAAGTGGCAGATCGAATTAGATTCAGCAATATATTTAGGGATAAACTTGGATGTAAATTTATCCGAAAAATGCCAGATCGAATTAGATCCAGCAATATATATATGGATAAACTTAGATCTAAATTTATCCGAAAAATTCCTAATCGAATTAGATCCAGCAATATATATGGGGATAAACTTGGATCTAAATTTAACCGAAAAATGGCAGATCAAATTAGATCCAGCAATATATTTGGGGATAAACTTGGATCTAAATTTATCAGAAAAATGGCAGATCGAATTAGATCCAGCAATTTATTTCGGTATTAAAATGGCAGATCGAATTAGAAACAGCAATATATTTGGGGATTGACATCTAAAAGTATCCATAAAAATGACAGATAAAATTAGATGCCGCATTATATTTGGGTACTACGTAAGATCTCCATTTATTTGGGATTAAATAAGATCCCAGACATATATTGCCAACTGTTCAAAAAATAATAGACTGGCAGAGCACTGATTGTATAAAAATTGCAATATTTTGTTAAACTTGTTCACTATGCATTTTTTTTACAAAATGAATTTCTTTTTATAAAATTAAAATTTTTTTTCTATAAATTTTTTTATAAAATTATATATTTACTTTTTTTTATAAAATTGAAATCTTTGAATAAAATAATTTTATTTACATCTTTTTGACGCTCTATACCATTTCCAATTGTATTAATTGTTTTAAGATTTATCAATTGTATTTCAGAAATAATCAATAGAATTTCAGTTTTATCAATTGTGTTTCAGAACTCATCAATTATTTTTGACATTTATGAATTGTATTTCACAACTAGTCAATTAAAGTTCAGTTTTATCAATTGTGTTTCAGAAATTATTAATTGTATTTCCGAAATTCACAACTGTATTTCAGAAATTATCAAACTGTATTTCAGAAATTATCAATCGTATTTCCGAAATTATGAAATGTATTTGAGAAATTTTTCTCTATTAGCTATGAAATTCTGAAATAGATTTCATTATTTCTGGACACAACTAAATAAATAAATAAATAAATAATTAAATTTGCGTAATATTGTAGTTTCTGAAGTGCAAATAATATTTTGTGATATACAATTAAAATTTTCTAAAATACATTTAATAATTTCTGGAATACCTTTTTTCGATGCTTATAAGTTAGCTCGAAATGCTTTTATCATTCATTTAATTTGTAGCTATCACACATCTATAACAAGTCTCGTTAGATTAGAGTGTAGAGGTCTTGGCTGACAATCTGGTGGACTGGGTTAAATTTCATGTTTTTAAAAGCAAATATTAAAAAAAGTTTTCTCAATTTTTTCAAAAATGCTTTTTGAAATCTATTTTTTTGCCAAGATAGTTAATGCAACGTTCTGCCAACGCATAACCGACCATCGCCAACGGTTTGCCAGCATTGTGCCGATTATATTTTTCTGTCTGGGATGTTAAACTTAAACCTATTGTATATTAACATTAATTAACACTATATTTTTATTTTTAGGAAATACATTTTTATTTTATTATAACCCAGTGTAGAAAATCATTACCAGATATGTTGTTATGTAACTACATACTTGGTAATGGTAACTAGTTACTTTTGTTATTTTATTTCTTATTACCTTTATATGGCGATGTCGCGAAAAATAATGAGTTGTCGTTACACACCAGCATACGAAAAATCAAAAAATATATCGTTACCTATGTGCTTACCAGTATTGACAAAAATAATGAGTCTAAAAATAGATTTTCAAAAATATAAATTATATAAAAAAAAATATTTTTTATTGTATTTTTTTTAAATAAAATTTTCTGGTGCGGGAATCGAACCTGGGTCTACAGATTGCCAGTCAACAGCTCTACCATCTGAGCTATATCGACATATAATATTTAATAGATAAAAACATAATTGACCTGTTGCACACAAGTAAGCTTACTCTCCAACATACAAAAAATCAAAAAATATTACATATATCCTTACCAGTGTTTAAAAAATATTGAGTCTAAAAATAGATTTCAAAAAATTTTCAAAAAAATCTAGAAAATTATTTGCTATTTGAAATAATGATAAAAGTAAGTCATTATCAGTAATTCATTATTATATGTTTTAAAATAATGCAGAAGTAAGTGGGTGTCATTACTGGTAGTCCAAAAAATAATGATATGTCATTACCGTTTCTACACTGGGAAGTTAACATTAAATTAAATTTTAGATAATGGCACCAATTTGTAGTTGTAATTATTATATATTAAATCGTATATTCATAAACATTCTATACAGTTAGACGAGGTTTATGGAACTATTTAACTTTATAAAGTGTTTATAAATTATAACTTAAATGTACATATATATATGTTAAATGTACGTGAACAAATTGTTGATATGGACCCACAAATTGTATCTCAACTGATATTGGAATTATTGTACCATTACCATACATCAATATATATTGAATGATATACATATATTACAATATATGACACTGTATTATAAATATTGTTAATGAAGTAACATATCTGATAATATTTTTTATAGCGCCATACATAGTTGTACATTATTCAAATTAAACCATATATGGAATTGTATTCAAAATGTTGATGTGGTACCAAATTTGACCATATATTGTTTAAATTGTGCCATATATGACAATATATTGTTTAAATGATACCATATATGTCTATATATTAATATTGTTTAAATGACACCATATATCAATATATATGGGACTATATATGGTAGCATATATTATCATATCTGCATCTGTATTAAAAATGTCGTTCATCAGGTACCATATATGAGCATATATTGTTGAAATGGCACCATATATGACAATATATGGTTTAAATGGCACCATATATGGTAATATATTGCTTAAATAACACCATATATAAATATATATGGCACTATATATGGTAGCATATAGTATCATATGTTCATGAGGTACCATATATATTTTTTTTTTTTTTTAAGAGAAGCAACACTCAGGAAATTCTACCTATTAATTAACGTGTTGCTTCCTTTGGAAAGGGGATAGAGAAGAAGTGAAATGTGGTGAAAGATGAAGGGCTTCAAATATGGCAACACTGTAATTGCGCGAGATGTTGAATTTTTAGAACAGTTGTTGCGCGCCATCTGATGGTAAGTTGGCGAACTTTGTTGAAGCTGGGCATATATTGTTGAAATTGCACCATATATGATAATATATGGTTTAAATGGTACCATATATGATAATATATGGTTTGAATGGCACCATATATGATAATATATGGTTTGAATGGCACCATATATGATAATATATAGCTTAAATAACACCATATATAAATATATATCGCACTATATATAGTACCATATATTATCATATCTGAAACTGAATTAAAGATTTGGTTTATGAGGTACCATATATGACCATACATTGTTTAAATGGCACCATATATGATAATATCTAGTTTAACTGTCACCATATATAAGTATATATTGTTTAAATGATACCATATATAATTATATATTGCTAAAATTCCACCATATATATTAAGATATAGTTCTATATATAACTATATATGCAATATAATTATATATGCCATATCTAATATTATGAAGGCCGATATCTAATTAGATGAAATTATATATGGCATAATATAAAGAAAATTTTTCGGAAAAAACGTCATATATAATTATATATGGATATACATAACCACATGTCTAATTATATATTGTAATATATGTCACATATGATTATATATAATTTTTTTTACTCGGGATGTTACTATTTATTTAATCGAAAACAACTTTTCTGGTTTACTTTTTTAATTACCATTGAACATTTCTTTACTCTTCATACAGTGATTGTGTATATCAAAAATACTATTTGTGATAAAGCGCAAATTTATTGCAAAGAAATGGGAAATAATCCTTTAAAAATTAAAATGCCGTATTAGCACAAAATTTTTAAAATAATTTTTTCACTGTTAGGTTTAAAACTAAATAACTTCTCTTTTCAAAATATGGAACTACTTCTTAATTTGTTGTTTTACTACCAAAATGTAAACGGTTACATTGTAAGATCAAATAATTTAAAAAGTAAACTATTCATTTTTGAAAACTTCTGTTAGTAAATAATTATATTTGAATGACTTTCTTGCCTTGTTTGTTTTGATTTTTGGAATTGATTACAATACCTCTTGCTTTTTTTACGATCTTGTTAGAATGTGTTTGGTAATGCAGTAAAGAAATTTGGCAATGAGATTTGTAAGCGGTTATATGGCAATGATTTGTTAAGGTAATGGGTAATTTTTTCCTGGGCTTTTTACCAAATTTCAACTTCCTACCTCCAGCAGTTTGGGCAGGCCATTAAGGGGGCACTTTTCCAATTTTTAACCCCCATTGGTCTATGTCGGAGTATAATAAGATACCTTTTTTTAGGAAAAAGGACTTATTTTAAAGATTATTTTTTTTTGGACAAAGAGCAATAAAAAAGTACCATAAAAGGTACTTTTTTGGAGAAGATAGTTTTTTTTTTTTTGGAAAAGGCCGGACTTTTCCAATTTTCGGTCCTACATGTTGAATATCCCGTTCTAGTGGAGATCTCCTGCGGAGGAGGAATCTATATTCTTTTTGTTATTTTTATTTTTTTTTTTGTGCAAAATTACTTTGTTTTTGGAAAAGTACTTTTCTTTAGAAAATGTACTTCTTGAAAAAAGGTTATTTGTTAAAAAGAAACTTTCTCGAAAAAGGAAATTTTCTTTTGTAAAACGTATGTATTTGTTTTTGGAAATAGTACTTTCAAAAAAATAGTACTTGAAAAAGGAATATTCAGAAATACTGTCTTAGTGGATGGAGGAAAAAAAGTATTTTTTGAAATTCTATTTTTTTATATTTTTTATTTTTAAATGGTATTTTTTTAAATGCAATTTTTAAATGTATTTTTTTGGACAAACATACTTTTTTGGAAAAAGGTACTTTTTTGGAAAAGGGTACTCTTTTTGGAAAAGGTACTTTTTTCGAAAACAGGTACTTTTTTTTGGAAAAAGGTACTTTTTTTATAAAAAGTACTTTTTTTGGAAAAGATACTTTTTTTTTGGACAAATGAACTTTTTTTTTTTGGAAAAATGTACTTTTTAGAAAAAGGTACTTTTTTTGCCCACTTTTTGCCCCTACCGGCAAGAATTTTAGATTTAAGTATTTATAATTTTAAGTTTAAAACTCTTTTAAATAAATTGTTATAAATAATTAGTTTTAGATAAAAGTTGCTAGTCTGTAAGGATAATATTGTATCCATAGACTGAAATAAAGAATAATAATAATAATAATTTCCAAAAATGTCATCTCAGCGGACGTCTATGCTGGTCGAGGAACCTACATGCCAAATTTCAACTTCATAGCTCCAACAGTTTGAGCAGGCCGTCAAGGAATTAATGGTTAAAGAAAGAGTTGAAAAAAATTAAATTGATTGGAAAAACTAATACTTTGGATAGAGTGCTCAATTTTATTAAAACACAACTGATACTAGATTTTTGCTGCCCATATTTTATTCAAATGACTAAATCTTCGATAAATTGGTGGTTGTTGGTATTGAAGGTAATGTAGAAGTTAGTTAGAAGAAGGTATTTTTTCTATATTGGTTAGGAAAGCCAATATTTTAGATAATGTGACACAGTGTTTTGGTTCATCGTATATATTTTCTGTCCACAAATAAATCTAACTTTCCTGATGATGAATTTTAAATAACTGAAAACAAAATTAATAAATAACGAAAAAATTTCGTTGGTTCTGATAGAATTCCAACCAGTTTATTTTCTGTGTGTAAGAATGGACCCTTTAAAATGGTATGCATATCGATTTTTTTCATGGAGGGGTTAAAGGTCATTTCTTGGGGTCTTGAGTTCAATTCCCATTGCTTGAAATTCGCATTTTTTAAAATCCTTAAAAAAATATATGATTATTGTTAAACTATCTTATACATTTGTGTGAAAAACTTTAGGTGGTATCTGGATTCTTCTCTGAGTTATAGACAAAACCGAGTCCCTAAGTATCATTTTTTGCCCTAATGTATGTAACTTAGGGTGGACCTTATTTTCCAACTTGCGATTTAAGGCCGTCACCCCCCCCCCCCCCCCCTAAGTATTGTGCGATTGGGCATAAAAAAAACCATGCAAAAAATTATGTTGACCGGATAACGAGAACACGTGCCGCATCAGCCCTGAAATTTAAAATACTATTTGCAAGGCGAAAAAATCACTTTTTTGGCTTTCTTTCAAAATACTGGCTCTTCAATATTTTTAGAAAATGTAAATAGTATCATAATCTGGACTAAATTACCTTTCTGATAATATATAAAATTTCAAAATCGGTTGGAAAATATTTTAGTAATTGCAATTTCCTCAGACCATTGTAGGGTTAAAATGAGATCAATTATGAAAATCGTTAAAAATGAAATATCTTTTAAACAAATTTACAATCTTGTACTCTAGTTTCATTTCTAAGATCCACAAATATTCAGATATAAATTTTTGTCTCTCTTGGGTTATGATAACCTTGTCCCAGGTATGGCCAAAGATGGGATTTTTTTTTATAAATTTGCAAATCTCCAGTTTTGAGTTTTTTAAAATTTTGTTCAACAAAATATAAAAAAAGTGGTCAACGCATAGGAGTTTATTAATTACACCTTAGAGAATAATTCTACTGGGAAATACATATATCCCTCTTTTAACTTAATAGCGACGGACCCAGCAAAACTTTCTATTACCCGGTAATGACTTTGGTAAGAAGAAATAAGGGTAGGTAACCTCTTACTTTCCTATTACCAAAGCTATTATTTTAACAAGGGCATGTCCATCGAGGTAAATCCTTACCTAGTAATATGTTATACTGAACTTACATGTTACGCTTACCTATTACCTCTAGATTACAAAAAACCTTAAAATACGTTTCTTTTTCTTAAAATTTCAATTTGTTTTATATTGACTATTAAATTAAGAATACATATTTTTAACAAAAAATTTTTGTTTTGGTTATAAAAATAAGCATTTTGTAATGAAGAGGGTAAATTCTTACTTTTCTATTACTAGACCTATTATTTTAACTAGGGCATGTCCATTAGACTGTCCCTTAAAATAGTGATTTTCGTTCATTACAACCCCCAGTTTTATTGGAAATGGTCCTAAATGGAAGAAATCGATTTTTTTTTGGAAAATGTTAACCCGTGCCGAAAGTTGGACGAAAATGGCCCATTTTGGAAAAAAAATGTATTACTATTAAAAATTTTTTATTCCATTTATTCATTTAATATAGTCCAAATGATTCAGACATAGAATTTTGACTTCATCGCATAACATTAACGCACTTTAGCCTGGAATTAGGGTTTGGGATTTCCCGGACTTTTTTATTTCCCGGGAAACGGGAATAAAAAAATTTGATTCCCGGGAATCCCGGTAAATATTTTTGAACAAAATTGTTAATGAAAACCACCTATAGAAATAATTTTTGTTTAAAAAAACACTATTTCAGTACAAATTCAGTCTGTGAGAATCCACAATGTTATTTTCCAAAGACAAATAAAACTCTTCTAGTCTTATTTCTACAATTCTTCTTATTTCATCAGCATTACATCTTCCTGATATGTAAACCAACCCCAGAATATAAAATAACTTATTTCCGTTTATACATATGTTCAAATATCTCTTTTGTGATATTCTTATCCATTCATCTAAGATTATAGTAAATTTCCTATTGTTAGAAATATTGCTCGATAATACTTTTATCATGATATCTTTTACATGATTGTAGTAATTTAATATAATGTTCTTTACATCGGTTTCATTTTTTTGCAATGCCAGGTTTTTATTATAAAAACTTTCTCGAATAAACGAACATCTAGTTATGGTGCGGATTGACATTCCTTCGAATACTATAAAACGTTCAATGCCTATTAAGCTTACACTTTTTTCTTTGGGTACTTTGCTAATTTTAGCTGGAAAGTTATTCTTGTTGTTGTTTTCTTCAAGTGAACCAAATTTAGATGTCGGATAACCAGATTTAGATACATCCGTTAACCATTAGTCTTTTAGGGCAAATATTGCATTGCGCTGCATTGTCGTTTTTGTGAAGTATTTCCATACTTCTGACATTTTATTCTTTAATATAAAAGAATATATTAGTTTGAAAGCAGGTGTATTAAAATAAAGTAAACTTACTTGAAAATATCACATTTATTAATGAAAACTTTACTTATAAAATTATTGGCCCTTAATATTTATAAAGGAGTATTTTAAATTTAAAGTCGACTTTATTTTTAATCATACGGTTTTGTTCATTTTGTGTATGTATGTATGTTCAAAATGTTTATATTTTCAAACATTTTGATTGGTTGAAAATAAATTAACCAATCAGAATGCTCCAAAAATAAACCAAGTCTTAGGTATACTGCCACCAAATATTTTAACTAAAGTCGACTTTAACTAAAATATGCATTTGAAAAATTTAGATAGTAAGGGCGATTATTTGTAAGAAACAAAAATTTTTTTTCATATTTCTTTTAAACATTTTACCAAGCTTTTAGGTTTTATACTCAAATTTTGAATAAGTTATGCGAAAAATCTTTATTAGTTGAAATTCTCCTAATTACTTGGCAAAGATTTTTTTTTGTGTCAAATAAATTGATTCCCTTTTAAAAGATTTTAACAATGACATTTTTGTTTTGGTATTTAAAATGTTTTTTATGACTAAAATTAAAAAATACAAACAAAAACAATTTAAAAAATTTAATATTTTTAAAATTTCCCGTTTTCCTGGGAAAAATATATTATTTTCCCGGGAATTCCCGGCAAACTTTTCCCGGGATTTCCCGGGAAATCCCGCCCGGGAATTCCCGAACCCCAAACCCTACCTGGAATCCAAAATGACCCACGAATTTTATAAAAATGCAAAAACGTTTTTTTTTTTTTAAATAAATTTTAAAGATTTTTTAAAATGCCTAATTTGGAGATATGATTGCTATTTGTACCACACAATAGTTGATAATAAAGAAAAAAATAAATTGGAAAAATGATAATTCTAGTTTATGTTTGGAGCGAATTTTATACAGTTTTCGGAAAAACAACACTTTAATTTGGTTAGGCTATAATTATCTATACATTTGTTTAAAAAATCTTTAATCGTTAGTCGCCTGGGGTCAGAAAAGACCCATTAAACTTAATATTAATTATGACTACGAGATTGTAAAGCCATTAAATTGCTAAAAAAAAGATATCAACTGGATAAAAATAATTATTTTATGAAACGTGATCCATGTGGTGTTAATTTTTATACTTTTGTCCAAAAGCGCCCCACTAGGAAATTTACAGAATAACATCTTTAATAATTTTCCGAAAAATATAACTTCAAATGGATAAAAAAAATCTTTTTTCTATTTGATAAAAAATATTATTTTGTGTAACTTGATCCATATAGGGTTAATGTTCATAGTCGGAAAGTATTCAGTACCTCAGTATTTCAGTACTAGTAAAGTACTTGTACTTAAAAAAATAAGTACAAGTACTTTCAATGTACTTAAGTACAAGTACTTTCAGTGTACTTGTACTTAAGTACAATTACTGGTACTACAGGTACTTGCTAAGTTCTATGGTACTTGCTAAGTACTTCTGGCACTTGCCAAGTCCTATGGTACTTGCTAAGTACTATGATACTTACTAAGTACCTTTGGTACTTGCTAAGTATTATGGTACTTGCTAAGTACTTTTAGTACTTGCTAAGTACTATGGTACTTGATAAGTACCTTTGGTACTTGGTAAGTATCAGAGATCAGCAATGAATCGATTTTTTGCTATTCATACTCACTCATGAAATTTAAAGTATAAGTGAGTAGAAATCATTGACATTCAACCACTCTGACGCATTCATACTCACAATGAAGTTGATTTATAATCTTAAGTTGCAATAAATATGAATCCAACGTCGTCATCATACTCATACCACCGCAAATCTGTTTGACTCATCCAATCTATTCATTATATTTAATAATTTTAGAAAAATACTTATAATACTCACTATTGACTTAAATCATTTAGCTCATTCAACTCATCCATGTATAAACACATGTATAGTATAGACTATACTATAGATGGGAGTAATTAATTACTTTGTAATGACCATTGCGGGTTTTCATTACCATTAAATCTATAAAATGAAAATTAAAAAAAAATTCATTACCATTACAAAATGTAATTGCAATTAAAAAAAAAAAGGTTAATTTCATTTGTTTTCTTTACATGTAATGAAACGTTTTTATAATTTTCATTACAATACGCAATGGTAGTAAAAACAAAAAATCATTTTAATTTTTTCTACACTAGGTAGACAAATGAAATTTCATTCCCATTACTTAACATAATGATGTAAAGAACGTTTTGTTCTTTGTTCTACACTAAAAGATTTTCCATTATGGAAATTTTTTTTTCGCAATTTCTTTTTTGGCAACTAGCCACCAAACTTTGATCTATGTATCTAGATTATAAATTTAAAAAAACCGCACTTAAAAAATAGCAAAATTATGGCGGAACGCGAAAAAGACCTTGTGGTAAAAAAATTTAATTGAAAGACTTATTTAGCGATTTACGTTCTGCAAACAGATCTATTGATGTAAGAATTTTCCTTTTTTGAAATTTTTTTCGCGTTTTTTTTTGCGGTTTTTTTTTTAACTAGCTCCCAAACTTTGTTGTATGAAACGGGCATTATAGTCCCTAGATTACAAATTTTAATAAACCGCACTTAAAAAACTAAAAAATAATGGCGGGACGCGAAAAAAGATTTTATGGTAAAAAAATTTAATTAAAACACTTATTCAGCGATTGACATTGTGCAAACAAATCTATTGATGTAAGAATTTTCCTTTTTGTAAATTTTTTTTCGCGATTTTTTTCGCGGTTTTTTTTAACTAGCCCCCAAACTTTGTTGTATGAAACGGGTATTATAGTCACTAGAATATAAATTTTAAGAAACCGCACTTAAAAAACTCTAAAATAATGGCGGGAAGCGAAAAAAGACTTTATGGTAAAAGAATTAAAACACTTAATCAGCGATTTACATTCTGCAAGAAAATATATTAATGCAAAAATTTTCCTTTTTGGATTTTTTTGTTTGCGATTTTTTTTCGCAATTTTTTTTTTTTTTTTCAACTAGTACGATTATAAATTAAAAAAACCGCACTTACAAAATTGCAAAATAATGGCGGATCGCGAAAAAAGACTATGGTACTAGAATTGAATTAAAAAACTAAATTAGCTATTTATGTTCTGCAAACAAATATATTGATGCAAGAATTTTCCTTTATGCAATTTTTTTTTGCAACTAGCCACCTAAACTTGGTATCAAATATGGATACCATAGGCCTCGGATTATGAACTAAAATATTCTTTTAGTAATTTGTAAACCTCATATTTTTAAAATAAAAAACTTCGACAAAAACAGCATGTAATGAAAAACAAATGGGTGTTTCATTACTATGTAAACATTAGGTAAAAGTAATGAAAATTAAAAAAAGGTTCATTTTAATTTTCAAAACAAATGAAAATTAAAAAAAATATTCATTACCATTTTTTAACGCAATGATAATGAAAAAAAAACATTACCATTTCTTGAAAAAATGGTAATGATAAAAAAGCTCCATTACCATTACATCAAGTAATGGTAATGAAAATGTAATGGTAATGATTTTAGCCCATCTCTGAGTATAGTCAACACATACATATATAGTAAACACATCTATATAGTAAACACATCTATATAGTAAACACATATATCAGGGATGATAAAGTTAGTACTATAGTACTTTTTGTGGTACTATTGGAACCTCAAAAGTACTATGGTGTTCCTCTGACTCATTAAGTATTATTTTAAAACTCCTATTTATCATCCCTGACATGCATAGTATTTTAATGCTCGTATTCGAGTCATACTGATTTGGAATCGTTCATACTCATGAGTGAAGCAGAGTCGAAATCAGCAACGTCATAAATGTTGTTAGGTATGAGTACAATGAATACATTAAACTTAAGAGTAAGGATGGGTTTCGACAACATTTCAATACGTATAAATGCGTATAAGTACAATAAATCATGAATCATGATTCAACTCTTCTCACTTTTTCACTACTCATTGCTGAGCTCTGGTAAGTACTTGCTAAGTACTTTTGAGTGCATTTTTCAATCTGTTTCCCCTTTTATTTTTTTAAAATCAATTTAGTTCAAAACCTTAACACTTTGCTACAAACTAAATTAAATGAACCGCGCATTTGCAATATTTTTAATTATTTTTTTTAAAACAATCACCTTATTTTTCATTATAAAATGCTTAATTTTTAAAAATGCTACATAATTTGCATAACTTAGGAGCCCCATATCTTTTAGACTTCTTATTGTATCTCAGTAATTTGAATGGTATATGAATGGTACTTTTATCCTTAATTAAAAACAATTTTTTAGAAAAACATTTTTAATTGGCAATTGCACTTTAAATGCAACTGCAGTTTTAGAATGAAATTTTCAGTTCCATTATCACCTTAAATCAAATTTCGAAAGCATTTTTATTGAAAAGCCCAACATTTTTTTTATTATACATTTATATCCTCCAATTTTGTTTCCAAAAGTTTCGCATTTCCGAAACTGCAGTTCCGAATTCAAAATGTTTTTCGAGAAAATCATTTTCAAGTAAGGACAAAAGTACCAATCGTATACAGTAGTTTTGATTTAACTGCCTTTTTCTTAAGTGCACATTTGGTAGAACTGCACAAAATTTTGGTTTCGTTTCTATTTTATAAAATTATGTACGCAATTGTCTTCTTTAAGTGCACTATTTGTACCTGCGCATTTAAGATAACTGCCTCATATTTTTGGCAGTTGTGCATTATTTTCATAAAAAAGATCACCCTTAGCTGCCTCTTGTGTTTTGCTTTGTTTTTCAATTCTAGGAAAAACAAAACACACATAAAATAAATGTATTGTCAACTTTTTTGTGACAAAAATATTCTACTTTAGTCGTTTTTTAACCATAAAAATGGCAATATCTGGTGCAAAGCACAAAGTTGTCATCAGTCGTTTTGTTTCTTTTCAGTCTGTATTTGATACCTGCACATTAAGGCAGGTAAGAACTTTGACCTAGCTGCGTTTTTGGCTTACCTGTAGTTGTGTAGCTAAGTCAAAATTACTGTAACTTTAAATTACTGAGATACAATAAACGGTCTAAAAGATTTGGCAGTACAAAGTTACACAAATTGTGTAGAATTTTTAAAAATTATGCATTTCCCCGTAGAGTTCTTAGCACATCTGAATATTGTTACAATGACGGTTATTTTGTAGATTATTAATTTTAAATACAGCACTCAAAAAATTGCAAATTAATGGCGGGTCTCGAAAAAAGGTTTTATGGCACAAAAAATTAACTAAAAAACATAATCAGCGATTATCATCTGCAAATTGGTCCATTTAAAAAAATCGCACTTAAAAATTGCAAAATAATCGCGGAAAAAAGATTTTATGGTACAAAAATTTAACTAAAAATCTTAATCACCGATTTCCATTCTGCAAACAAATATACTGATATAATAATTTTCGTTTTTGCAAATTTTTTTTCCGCGACTTTATTTTGCGATTTTTTTGCAACTAGCTACCGAACTTTGTTCTATGAATTGGCTACTATAATCCCTAGATTATGATTTTAAATAACAACACATAAAAAATTGCAAAATAATCGCGGAACACGAAAAAAGATTTTATGGTACAAAAATTTAACTAAAAATCTTAATCAGCGATTTCCATTCTGCAAACAAATATACTGATGCAATAATGTTCCTTCTTGCAAATTTTTTTCCGCGACTTTATTTCGCGATTTTTTTGCAACTAGCCACCGAACTTTGTTCTATAAATTGGTTATTATGTCCCTAGATTATAAATTTAAAAAAACCGCACTTAAAAAATTGCAAAATAATCGCGGAACGCGAATAAAGATTTTATGGTACAAAAATTTAACTAAAAATCTTAATCAGCGATTTCCATTCTGCAAACAAATATACTGATGTAATAATTTTCCTTATTGCAAATTTTTTTCCGCGACTTTATTTCGCGATTTTTTGCAATTTGGGTATTATAGTTCTGTAATTTGGGTATTATAGTCCCTAGATTATGATTTTAAAGAACCACACTAAGAAATTGCATAATAATTGCCGGACCCGAAAAAAGGTTTTATGGCCCGGAAAATGAATAAAAAACTTATTCAGCGTTTAACATTCTTCAAACGCAATGATGCAAAAATTTTACTTTCTGCAAAAATTAGTTTTTGTTTGCAAAAAAAAATTGCGTAAAAAAACAAAATTTTCTAAAATGTGAAATTTTTCCATCATTAAATTCGGCCCTATGCTCCTTGCAGGAGTAAAAGGAACAAATATATATATATAAATTCGATGATTAAGTTTTTTATTCATTTTTGTGCTATAAAATCTTTTTTCGCTTGCCGCCATTATTTTGCAATTTTTTATGTGCGGTTATTTAAAATCATAATCTAGGGACTATAGTACCCAATTCATAGAACAAAGTTCGGTGACTAGTTGCAAAAAAAAATTGCGAAATAAAGTCGCGGAAAAAAAATTTGCAAAAAGGAAAATTCTTACATCAGTATATTTGTTTGCAGAATATAAATCGCTGATTAAGTTTTTTACTTAAATTTTTGTACCTTAAAATATCTTTTCACGTTCCGCGATTATTTTGAAATTTTTTAACTGCGGTTTTTTTAAATTTATAATCTAGGGACTATAATACACAATTCATTAAACAAAGTTCGGAGACTAGTTGCAAAAGATATCGCAAAATAAAGTTGCGGAAAAAAATTTAGAAAAAAGAAAATTCTAACATCAGTATATTTGTTTGCAGAATGAAAATCGCTGATAACATTTTTTAATACAATTTTTGTACAATAAAGTATTTTTTCGCGTTCCGCCAATATTTTGCACTTTTTTAGGTGCGGTTTTGTTAAATATATAATCTAGAGACTATAGTACCTATTTGTAGGCTAGTTGCAAAAAAAAAAAATCAGGAAAAAATGTAACGGAAAAAATTTGCAAAAAGAAAATTTTCACAACAGTATATTTGTATATTTGTTTGCAGAACAAAAATCGCTGATTAAGTTTTTTAATTAATGTTTTGTGCAATTTTTTAAGTGTGTTTTTTTTAAATCATAATCTGGGGACTATAATACCCAATTCATATTATATTTGTTTGAAAAATTTAAATCGCTGATTAGATTTTTTTAATCAATTTTTTGTATTATAAAGCCAGTTTTCGCATTCCGCCATTATTTTGTAATATTTTAAATGTGGTTTTCTTAAATCATAATCTAGAGACTATAATACCATTTCTATACACCGAAGTTTGGTTTTTAGTTTGCAGAATGAAAATCGCGGAAATTAATGCATAGGTCTGGTCCAGTAGAGATGCCAATTGATTCCATATTTGTAAAACAGCCAATATAAAGCAATCTATACATCCCCTTTTTTTAATAAACAAATGCTTTTTTGCCCAATTGTAATTAGTTTTTAAGGCATTAGTGCGATTTCATTAGCATTAGTATTACAAATTCTAATGCCATAAGATTTCAGTAGCATTAAATTGTAATGAAATTTTTTTAGCTCACTAATGCTAATGGCAAAAATTTTGTTAATAACCTTTCTTTACCAAGGTCAAAGGTGAAATTTTTGAAATTTTTCGATTTTTCCTGGAAGTATATCAAAACAAACAATGTGTTGGTTCTTGCGGAATTTGGTGAAAGTTGTCCAAATAACTCTGTTAACACCAAATTTTATACGTAGTAATAAAAAATTAGAAGTTAACCCTTATAGGCACATGTAGTCAAAATGACCCCAAATTTTTGAAATGTAAAAAAGTGTTATTTGACATGAAAAGCGATATAAAAGGATTTTTTGTGCGCACTCTACAGGTCGTAAATATTAAGATATATTGATGAAATTTGGTGCACCGACCTATGTCGGCCTGTTGATTTTGGTTAAAATCGGTCCATGTTTAAACCTAGTAGCCATATAAGGGTCACCCCAAAATTTACTTGTTTACCCTCTGCAGGTCGCCAATACGAAGATATTTCAATGAAATTTGCTTCGCTTACTCACATGGTCCCAAGGACAAAGACTATTGATTCTAGATAGGATCGGTTCATATTTGGACCTACCGCCCATATGGGCTATACTTCGGATTTTCTCTTCTTTTACCATTTTATAGAAAATTTTGGCACAAATCCATATTAACCCAATCGAATTCCGGATCCAAATATTAGTTGCCTTTCAACCATACTTGTGTAGCGTATTATATATTCGGCATGCCCGACTTTAAATTTTTTACTCGTTTTTTAATTAATTTATAATAATACCAAAAAATGTGGTACGTGCTATTGTTACGGAGATATTTGTGATTGAAATGTCAAACTTACATATCATAATCTATAGACCATTTAAGTGAACACGTGTTTCAGATTTTTTGAAATTCGCGATTTTTCGCGTTTTATCAGAAGTTCAATGTGGTTGAAACAATATGTTCTAAATAGGGCAATATGGATACCAAAACCTTTCTTTTGATATAGTTTGGAAGTTTGCAAATTTCGTACATTTTGCACGATGCTTTGGACCAAATTTTGTTAATTAGTGCGGTTAACCGCGGTTTCGGTTACGGTTAAAACCGAAATACAAACTCTAATATAAAGTATTTAAAGTATCTAAATAACATACATATGTCGTATCCACACTTTTTTGGATATCATAAAAAAAATTATTTGAATTTTCAATTAATGTTTTAATTGAATTTTGTGGTAATAAATCGTATAAAATTTTCCGTAATTTACACAATCATTTGCATGATAAGTGAAATATCAATTAAAATAGTAGATATTATAATCAGTTCCGTAATTGGAACTCGTTCTTTGTTTTTTCATGTACATACCTATTACTTTTTTTCAATCCAACATAACAATAAGTGTTCTTTTTACATGCTATTTTTTACTAGCTATACCATTTGTACCAGTTTTACTCAAAAATCCGTTCGAGTACAAAAAAAATAGTAAGAACTAGTAAAAAATTTAAGGGGAAATTTTACTAGTTTTTACTTCAAAAATTTCTTACAGCAAAAACTAGTAATATGTTTTTTTGTTTTACAAACGATAAAATTGAAAACATTTTTATGTGAATCGTTATTAAATTAATTAACTCTTATGATTCGCATTAAAGTTTGCGCTCCGCGGACGTTTTTATGCGATTTTCGTAAATTGTTTTTGTTAGTTTACTATTCTTAGAAGTTTTTTGTTCGATTACTTTTGAATATTTTGACAACTTTTTCAATATTTTTTCTTTTTTACTAGTTCTACTAGAAATGTAATCGTACAAACCTAATGTGAGTTCATTGATATTATGAAATATGAACCATAAAATTAGGAGCCACCCTTATGTTTTGCATATCTCTACCACTCATGATTTTATTAAGGTTGGCAACCGAAACGAATAACGGTATAGGTATCGGTATTGGTGTCGATTTTTTGTTTGTTTCGGTATCGGTATTTTAATCATATCAGTATCGGTATAACCGATACCGAAACATTAATACCGGTATTATTGAAAAAATTTTACCAAAATATAAAAAAACGCTCTTAATTATAAAATATTCAATTTTATTAAATTTTTATAAAGGATAACTGTAGTTTATGGAAATGTTTTTATAATATGAACAAAAAACCATAAGTTATTAAAAATTTCTAAGTGTTTTATTTTTTAAACACAAACATTTTTTTAAATCTAGTAGGAACACAAGTTGATTCACTAAAAATATTTTATATTTGTATTGAGATCATATAATATAATAAAATAAAAAAAAATAAGTTTATAAAAGAAACTGTAAATTCAATTAAAGGTTTAAGAAACCAGTTTATATATTAAATTTTATTTACAAATTTGTAAATTTGTGGCCCTTTCCTAATGGACATATATATATATATATATAAGTTCCCGTAGTTCCTATACGGAACATAGGGCCACAATGGACATAATATATATAAAATTGTCACAAGTTAGAAGGCTGATAACCGCACTTTGAATTTGTAACATGATTTTCTATTAACAATGAATAAAAAAGTTTAATTTTTTAACAATTTTGGAAATTTTATATTTAGCATTTTTGCTAAAAACGTGAAAAAAACAATTTTTTTAAAACCGATTCCATACCGGTACGACACCGGTATTAATGGAAAAGGTTTTTGAATACCGGTATTTTTTGAAATCAAGAATTTCGGTGTTGGTATCGGTTGTCAATTTGAAAGGGTTTTGAAACGGATAACGGTATCGGTCGCCAACCTTGGATTTTATATAGTTTATGATATGGTTTGTTTACTCATATCCACAAATTTTAAACAAAATACAAACAATTTTCGGTATTGATTTTAGTTACACTCTGACGGAGAAACGAAAGAGGATAAACAATTAAAAACTAAATTATGGATAAGATGTTAAAAAAAGAATAAACATAGATCAGAGTTTTCATAAAAATCAAATAAAAGATAAGAAAGAATTCTTGTAAAGATGCCGAAACTATCCAAAATATTTTACGGTAACATATGCACTTCATTCATAGTGAGAGTCGTAAACCGCCAACCACACACATGTATATCATTCAAACAATAACAAATACACATCATAATAGATAAACAAACTCAACGTCAAAGAAGTAAGAATGGGATGGTGTTATTATCAATAATTGGCCGCAACCCGAGTAAAAAAGAGTATATATAACATATATTTTTTAATATTAAAATATATGATAATATAAAATATTGTGTGCGACCTTATATGTTTTTATATGGTGATATATTAGAAATTTTTTTAGAAATTTTCTCATATGTAAACATATTAAATCATATATCAGTATTTGCTTTATTGCAAATTGTATATATAGGAATATATTATTGATAAAACCGTTCAAAATTTTATATATAAATAGATACGAAAGATATTTTTAATTTTATTTTTTATATAACAATATCGTCGGCTTGCCTGCAAGTAGTGTTATGTGTTCTTTAACAGGTTTTCAGTTGGGCGAAAAAACCGGTTTATATTATCCTTTTAATATGTTTCATTGACATCATATGCCTTAATAATGATTGTAGTAAATAAGGTCGTGAATCATTAGGGCATACGATGTCAATCAAATATCTTAAAAGGATAATATAAATCAGTTTTTTCACTCTCCTGAAAACCTATTAAAACCAAAAACATAGCACTTCTTGCAGGCAAGCCGACGATATATTAGTTAATATCAGACCCATGTTCGAGATTAACTAATATATTCGAGATTAATGTAATATTTGATCAAAAACAATTTTTTATATGCTTTACTCAATTTTTTCATTAAATTAATATTTTCTGAGCTTTTTTACTTCTAAAATTTTTTTTAATTTAAAAAATCCAATTTAAAAAAATTAACATTTAAAATCATGGCCCTGCTCGAAATGGGTTAATAAGTCTAGGCATGTTGCACATCATTGGAAAGGTATTTCAAGTACCTCCCCAACGATATATATATTTTGTTTTGGTCCGATAAGTTTTGAGTGGAGAAATAAGCCATTGAATATTGTTGTAGATCAAAGTCCAAAGAAAATTCCCATATTTGATAAAAAATTATCTAGTCTTTAAAGAATAGCAGATTTATACATTAACGTCTTTAATAGTTACTCATTATCAACAGTAGCCCACGGCTGACAGTCAGGCATGTGATGAATATCGAAAACGAAAACGATCTGATTTTCAATGGTAAATATTTTAGGATCTGTACAATACCAATTATATTTTATTTCCTAATTTAGAAGTCCGGCGTCAAATAAAACGATAAATAATAATTTGAAGCCAATTTGATTTTCGCGAAACAAATTATTCTAGATTGAAAAACTGTTCGGTTTTGATTTTCTTATTTATTCTAGATTGAAAAACTGTTCGGTTTTGATTTTCTTCACACCCCTGAGTGTGTAGGACCAGAAATCCTGCTGCCCTCCAATTCAAAGTTTTTTTATCATTTAAATTTAATCATATCGTATTGTACTAACTTATATCCAATTTGATCGGGACAAAATTCGGATATAAGTTTATCATTTGGTATAACTTTGTATCGTTGTAAATACAATTATATCCAAAATGATACAATTTAATATAACCATTTTTCGGATGAAATTATATCCAGTTACATATTGCAAATATATCCATTCACATATAATTTTATATAAATTTTTTTACTCGGGAAAGTAATATAAATATTTAGAAAACTGAAGGTACTAAAACCTGCGTAACCTGAACTAAATATATTCGAACAATTTCTTTAAAATCAATTGTAGCGACGATTAATAAGGATACAGAAATGTATACGTTGTACATGACTTTAAACATGCTAGCCCGAGTAAAAAAGTTTATATAAAATTATATATGAATGGATATATTTGTAATATGTAACTGGATATAATTTCATCCGAAAAATGGTTATATTAAATTATATCAAATTGGATATAATTATATTTACAAGGATACAAAGTTATATCAAATTATCAACTTATATCCGAGTTTTATCCCGATCAAATTCGATATAAATTAATACAATACGATATGATTAAATTTAAATGATAAAAAAAATTTGTACTAGAGTTCAGCAGCATTTCACGTCCTACACACTACCAGCCGCAGGTTACTGTTGATAATAAGTAACTATTAAAGACGTTATTGTATAAATCCGATACTGTTGAGATCTTTAAAGATTAGCCAACGTATTCAAAACGAAAAAGCATATGCTAACTAACTTGCTGCCAGCTTTCCATTATGGGAATTTGTGTGTAAAAAAGATATGTAACAGCAAGTTAGCTACCATGCACTTTGTCATTTTGAATACGGAAACTGATCTATAACAATATTCAATGTCTTATTTCTACACTCAAAACTTATCGGACCAGAACAAAATATATATGTCGTTGGAAAGGTACTTGAAATACCTTACCAATGGTATGCAACATGCCTAGACTTATTAATCCATTACGAGCCGGGTCATGATTCTAATGTTAATTTTTTTAAATTGGAGTTTTTAAATTAAAAAAAAAAAAAACTTAAAAATAAAAAAGCTCAGAAAATATTAAATTAATAAAAAAATTTAGTAAAACATATAAAAAAATTGTTTTTGATGAAATGAGTTTCGAACTTGTGTCTGAGATTAACTAATATATTGTAATATATAAAATAAAATCAAAAATATTTTTCGTATCTATTTATATATAAAATTTTTAACGGTTTTATCAATTATATATTCTTATATAAAAAATTTGCAATAAACCAAATACTGATATATGATTTAATATGATTACATATGAGAAAATTTCTAAAAGTTTTTCTTATATATCATCATATAAAAACATATAAAGTTGCATACAATATTTTATATTATCATATATTTTAATATTAAAAAATATATGTTATATATACTCTTTTTTACTCGGGAGTACACTTTTTCATTGCTTTACACAGTTTTTTATTTTCAACAAGGCATTTCCATTGTAATATATTCTTACGTAATATTTTTTATTCGTCCCAGGTTTTATTTATTGATGTAAGATTTTTTAAGGCCTTAAGCTCCTTATAGGACCAGAGGAACATATATACAAGATATTTTACCAGAGTGCTTCTCCATGCGATATTACGGTCGCCACAACGTCTGCTGCTTTCGTGATTACAATCTAGTGCAATTTTTGTCACAGAAGTTTGCGGTTTTCCGAGCGTGGCCAAGTACAAGTACATGGCACTTGTAATTTTTTAAGTCAAGTACCAAGTTTCAAATGTTCTTTGTAATCAGTACCAATTACTAGGGAAGTACTTGATATTTAAATACCAATATCTTAAATGTAGTAGGTAATTGCTAAGTACTATAAGTACTTGCTAAGTCCAAGATACTTGCTAAGTACTTTTGGTACTTGCTTAGTACTATGGTACTTGTTAAGTACTACGGGTATTTGATAAGTACTACGGCTAAGTACATTTGGTACTTGCTAAGTACTATAGTATTTGCTAAGTACTTTTGGTATTTACTAAGTACTTTTGGTACTGGCTAAGTGCTATGGTAGTTGCTAAGTACTATAGGTCCTCAAAAAGTACTATGGTACTTGCTAAGTACTATGGTACTATATTTTTTGTTAATGTCTTGTAAAAAAATACAAAAAAAAATTGAAAAATTTTTAATAACCCGGAGGATATCTAAAAGACTCAATAACAACCAGTTACCAAGCCTAAAAAACGTTGTATTTAGTTGTGAATTCATTTTAGGTTTTAGGTAGTATTTTACCTGTTTCAATCCAAAATAGTGAAATTATGTATGTTAAGGCAGAAAGGAACAAAAACAATTATTCATTTCTACTTTTATTCCAGTTGTATCAAAACGGTTCTCATTTTATTCCAGACGATCATATTAAAGAAACTAGGTTGTTGTATATTATTTTATTTGGTATTGGTCTTGGAAGAAACCAAGAATATACTTTTTAAACCCTTATGACACTTGCTTAATTTTGTATTGAATTGATATAGAGAGTAAAAAATATAATTTGTAAACAAAGTTTGTTCTAATGGAAAATCGACAAAAACTATTAAAAATCGTTAAAAACACATAAAAAACTTAGGAAATTTACAATATTTTCGAAAATCAATTACTGATCCCCTGTTTTTATTCTATAAAGCGAAAAGAAATATCCTTCCAGAGGAATATGTGTTTTTTTTTGTTACAATAACAAAATACATACATTCCTCTGGCGGAATTATTCCGCTCGCTTTATAAAAACAGGGGTTAAATGTCATTTTAATTGCATTTACATCTGCAACCAAATCCCGAGATTTCGACTGCAATTGAGATTTCAATGAAAATCTCATGTGAAATCCCGAGATTGCCCATACAAATGAAATCCCTTAAATTCGCGAGATATTTAAGAAATCTCATAAAAATCTCACAAATGTGTAGACTTTCATATAATACAATACTGCGTGCATGTGTTTCTTCTATCAAAATATTGAAAAATCTGGGGACAAATTTCTCAGTCGTGATCGAGTATTATTCGATACCAGGTTAGAGGTTTAGTTCCTTTATTACAAATATGATTTAAAGTTGTAACAATAGTTGTTCGTGTTCTTTTATTTGCACTTTAAAAACGTGATTTTTTTAGCAATTTCGGACTCTTACGACTGCGGGAATCTGGCCCCTGGCTTCTAGCTTGTCGTCCTTAGGAAAAAACGAATTTCCTAACTTAATTGGCGTTAGATCTTTATATAAAATAATGTAAATTGTATTCCGCCAGTGAATAAAATGGTTTTTAGAAACATTTTTAATTTAACTTTATTTTTTTGTGGTACTTTGTTTACAAAAAAGTGCGGTTATCAAATCGAAATCTCGCTACTGTCATAAAGTGCAAATGTAAACGGTCAAGAATTCCGGTCGAGATTTCCATTGAAATCTCGGGATTTTAAAATAGAAATGAACGCAGCATTAAATGTAAAATTTTTTAATTTTTTTTTCCGTTTATCATTGATTTCCCTGATATGCAAGTATGGTTGTACTTTTTGCACTTGTGTGATTTTCCTATGACTATAGATTTGCACTGTCCTCAAATATTTGTGAAAAACACCCAATTAAAAACTTCACCACACGTCCCTGAGATATAGATATCATAAGTTCCAGGAAAGTTCATAAAAAACTGCATTTTTTCACCTCATGTCAAATTGTCTATTGAGCCATTAGGAATAATCTAATTTTGTTTCTTTAATATTCCAAAAACTTGCGTTTTTATTCACGATTTTCAATTTTAAAAAATCAAAACAAAAGTATAATTTGTCTGATTTTGAACATCCATAGTTTCCGTAGTTCTTGTCGGATTACAATAATTTAAAAAAAAATATTTTTTTGATGTTATAGTCGTCCAGATTTGCATTTAATTAGTCAAAGCAATAATTTTTGTTCACAACTGCACTTATAATGCAAATGCACTTTTGGAGTTCATTTTTCTATCGCTTCTAGTGAAACCACCCAGTCAGAAATTACCAGTGATAGAAAAAATTAAGCATTGGTATTCCACTGGGTAACCGCGGTATTAAAAATAAATGACTCGCAGAACACTAATTTGGGACGCTGCCAGAGTTTTTAAAAAGCGATTTGCAAGAATTTGTTTTACAAAAATTTCGGTGGTTTATAAACAAAAATTGGCAAATAATGCTATACCGACGTGTGCAATCAGTGGTTATCCAGTGCTACCTAGTCAGAAATTGCCAGCGGTAAAAAAATTGATTACCAGTGAGCAATGGTTTTATAAAAATTACGACGCTTCGTTAAAAAAGGTTTTTAGTCAGAATTCAAATCCGGTTGCAAGCAAAACATGTTTTCCTAACATTGCACAGTGGTCTATCCATAGGACAAAACTCAGATTTTGCGAAAGTTAGTTATGACAAATTTGATCTGGCTACTGGTACACAATTAGTCCAACCTAATTATGGTATAAATATTTCGCTTAAAAAATTCATTGTTCATTCACATTTCATCTCCAAAAGTGAACACAGTAAACTGCTTGCGCGCTTGTTGTTAATTACTTAATTGAGTCATCAAGTTTGTATTCTTTTTTTTTGCCGTTATATTGTGATTTTCGAGATAGCTCTAACTTGATATATTTTAATCAAGGTATGTATTTAGTATTTGATAAAATTTTTAATATTTGCTTTCGATTATGTACCATTTTAAGGGTTGCTACGCCTCTGCGATTTTGACATAAAATATTAAGAGAAGGCTTCGGTTTTCTTGAAATATGTTTTGAAGTCCGCGCTATAACTACTGTTGGAACATAATGGAGTTTTTTGGCCTGATGTTTTTCTCCATTTTTTTTTTTTTTTTTTTTTTTTTTTTTGTTAAAGAAAAGCGACACTCAGGAAATTCTTCCTATCAATTAACGTGTTGCTTCCTTTGAAAAGGGGATAGAGAAGTGCAAAGTGCTGAAAGATGAAGGGCTTCAAATATGGCAACACTGCAATTGCGCGAGATGTTGAATCTTAGAACAGTTGTTTCGCGCCATCTGATGAAGAGTTGGCGGACTTTTTGAAGTTCATAGCCCTGTTATATTATTTTACTTCGGTGGGGTTAAGTGCTATGGGAACACCGAAGGAGGACGCTGCGATATGTATGAGGGATAGAAAAAACTCATGCATATTATAATTTTTCATAAATTGATGTTGCCTTGGTTGGGGCACGAACCCGCAACCTTACTTGTAACAGTCCAACGCGCTAACCATTACACCACGGCGTTTTGGTTTGGTTTGGCTTTTTTATCTAAAATATTTTTTTACCCTTTTTAATACTTACTTTTTTTACTCTTTTTTTTTAATAATAACATTGTTATTAATTGTTTTTTAAATAAACGTTTTATTGAATTAAAAGCTTATAATTAAAGTAAACTTTTTATTAAATTGAAGTCAAAAAATTGATATTCCTTTGGCAATCCTTTCCTAATGAATTTACTCACAATGTTAATTGTAACGGTATTGCTGAAAAGAAAGAAAAACATACAATCAGAAGAAATATATACAAATAAAGTAGTTGAATTTTATATACAAAATCAACAAGACGCGTTTCACTTACCCCCTTTTTTTCGTTCAAATTTTTAAATTACCCACAATCTTTTAAGTGATAAAATTTAATTTTTTTTTTAAATTTATCAAATCCTTAAAAACTATTAAGTAATTACAACTACATTCAAATTAAAGAGAAAGCTTAGGCCCTTGATTTGAGAAGGTTCTAGCTGCGAAAGTCTGCGATTCCAGGAGATATAGCCTTCGTAGCACTATTACAAAGTTGCTACGAAAACATGCGTTTTTAACGTTTCTCTTTTTAACCCTTTCGACCCCAACTTTAAATGGCAGGGAATTTTCCGACTAAACTTCTTGTAAATGTAGATCTATGCCAAAGAAATATTTTTTTTATTACTTTTATGGCTTTGCCGAACCCCCTAGCGGAGATATTTGGAATTAAAGTTCAAAAATTAATATGCTGCCGGTCCCGAACTGGTTAAGATTTTTTAAAAATTTTAATTATATATTTTTTCTATTACTAAACTCTACATAAAAATTATAAATTTTTATAAATTTTTTTTTCCTTCATCACACAATTTTTGAGACTAATTTAAACAAAAATTTTATTTTTCCTTAAATTTTGCTGTGAAAAAAATGTTTGTTGACACTATGAAAAATAGCTCGCAAATAAACACTATTAAAGACTGCTATATGAAATTATACACAGGTATTGTAGAACTACAATGCTACTGAGTGAAAAAATTTGTTATAGGCACTTAAGAATGAAGTTGCTTGTAGACAACTTTGGGGTCGAAAGGGTTAAGGTTCATCAACCGCGATTTATTTTATCTGAATATATATTTTTGATATTTGGGTGTATTTTTTTTTATTTATTTATTAAAAGTCTATGGATTTATATCCTTACAGACTTATACACATATGTTATATAATACAGTATAAAATCAATAAATTAATCAACATTGATTTTAATACTCGGTATTTAAAAACAAAATAATATTACGTTTAATTACATTAACATCAACAGAAAAATCACCAAAATCTTACATTACATTGAACTGATTAAATATTCTTCTAAAGGGATCGGCGTTAGCATAATTGGTTTGAAAAACTTGCAGGTACAAAGGGATATAATTGCGAGTTGATCGTTGAGGAACATTAAAATTTACATTGTTGAGCAGGAAATCTGAAACAACATTTCCATTTAACAAATTTGTTAAAAACGCGATATTAAGCATTGTTCTTCGGCTTTTTAATGTAGGCATTTTGATCATCGTTAATCTCACAATGTATGGCGGAAGATTTTAAGCAGGATACCAGGACGGGTTTCTTAATAAAATAGCAGTAATTGTTTTTGTACTGATTCAATATGATCAATATGAACATTATACTCAGGATCCCAAATAATAGAACCATATTCCAAAATTGGCCTCACTAAAGACGTATACAATAGTTTTGTTATACTTGGGTCTATAAACTCCTTGGACCATCGTTTTATAAAAGCAAGCACACCGCGAGCTTTGTTCACCATCATTGTAATATGGAGAATAAAATTTAATTTAGCGTCTAGCTAAATTCCAAGGTCCATGAACTCTCTCACCAACTCTAAATAATGACCACCTAAAGTATAGGTACCTAGAGTATTCCACCTTCTTTAAAAGCGCATGTGTTTGCATTTTTTAAAATTTAGCTCCATAAGATTTAGTGTACACCATGCATAAAAACTATCCAAGTCCTGTTGTAAATGAATTATATCTGAAGATTTCCCTACGGGGAATGAGGAGTCAATTGCCCTCCAAGGACTTATCCCGTGACCGTTCAACCGAAGGCATATTACTAAATTAGTACAAATATGAACAAAAGAAAATAAATTAATATTCTAAGTATTTTCTGATCCGTTATTTTCACTGTTGCTTTTAAAAAAACTTGACCGATACCGAAATAAAAAACAAAATTCGCGGCTTATTTTTAAAAATATTTTTTATTTATTTTACTCTTTTATTTATTTTTAACTTTATTTTGTCACGATTTGCTTATTTTAGCTCTTATTTTAAATTTCTATAATATTTTTCAAAGAAATTTTAAGTTTTGTATTTTCAACGTTTTTTTTAATTTAAAGCTGTTTTAGTTTTAACAGTTGGTATTTCATTTAACTTTTCTTTTTAACTTAAGGGGAATTTTTAAAATTTTTATTTATATTATCGGAGTTTTTGAGGTAATTTTTTAATTTTTAATTGATTTTTTAATTTAATTATGGCCAACGCAAAAAATAAGTCAACTGCCATTAAGGGACCTATCCCATGACCGGTCAATCGGGGGCATATTCAAGGCAATTCCACCATATTTGTGTGTGTGTTAATGTTTTTTTCTTTTCTATTTTTTTCTTTTCCATGGTTTTTTTATTTGCTGTGTGTGGGTTTGTTTTTTCTTTCTCTTTTTTATTTGAACAGAAACGAAAAATATAAAACTTAACCATGAGCCAGCCATCACGCATAAGCAACATTAGCTCAGACGGTAGAGCGTTTGCCTTACAAGCAGAAGGTTGTGATATTTGGAAAGCTATTTTTAGACACACCAAGGACGAAGCTTATTGATTTTGGTGAACATCGGTCCATGCTTAGACCTAGTGCCCATATAAGGGTCCTACCAAAATTATATTGTTTATACGCTGCAGGTCGCAAATACTAAGATATTTTGATGAAATTTGGTACACCGACCTATGTCAGCCCAAGGACGAAGCCGTTTGGTTAACAGCGGTCCATGTTTAGATATAGTGCCCATATAAGGGTCCGCCCAAAATTATATTGTTTATACGCTGCAGGTCGCAAATATTAAGATATTTTAATGAAATTTGGTTCGCTGACTCACATTATAGAAAATTTTGACACAAGCCCCATTTTAACCCACTCGAATTTCGGATCCAAACATTAGTTGGCTTTTAACCAGACCAGTGTAGGGTATTGTATAGTCGGCATGCCCGACTTTAACCTTTTTACTCGTATTTTTAATAAATTTGTATTATTCTTTTTTATTCGCAATTTCTAACCAAGAATGGCTGCAAACCACGAACAAATTTAATCATCCACGAAAATGGCAGCAGCATGAATGAATCTTTCACAGAGAAGTTTGAACTAGGCCGTCCAAAAAAAGACTTTGGTGAGTGTAATTCGAGAACCAAGCATCTGAAGTCCAGTTTGTCGAAACAAGATTCTTCTACTGTCGATGCCCTTCTTAAAGCATCAGGTAGATACTGATAATATTGTGGCACTTGTTGTCTATGATAAATTAACGGAATTTCAATGTAACTTAAGTCAAAAATTTGTAACTAGTCACATTTCAAATTTTTTTTTTGCCTCGTTATCAGACCCTATTAAATGCGAAATAGAAGTGTTATGTACCGACAGCATTCATTACCAACTATGGATTTTGTTAACAAAAATTATTTTTTGTTACCCTGTAAAATTAAATTATCAAGAATTTAAAATTTATTTTTAAATTGTGTTGTATTGAATTTTGAAAAATTTAGAAGGCAAATACATTATTTATGATAAAATACATTTAAAATTGTTTAATTATTTCCGAAATTTGAACATGATATAATATTAAGAAATATTATATGTGTTAGGTAATACAGAACAGAAAAATCTATAAAAGAAGACACAACACTATAAAGATAACTAAATGCTAAATGATGAGTTACTTATGCGGAAAGTATTCAAATTTGTGAAATGTTTTTAATTTAAAGAATAATGCAGAAAAATGTACCTAATGCTAAATTTAAAGTTTTCCATTTTCTGCAATTAAGTATGTTGTGTACTTCAAAATTCAAAAAGTAACACTATCCATAAAATTGTTATAGATTTCGTATTTGCAAAAAAAAAAAAAGATGCTATGCAAGAATTTTCAATATGTTTTAATTTTAACTAACACATTCTTGTAAGCAGCCACATTCCTGTTTGAATTCCTGACATTTAAAAATTTTAGTTATGACCAACTAAATCCATTCACCTATATATTATTTACGTGTATTTTACCTATAAGATAGTTAAAATATTCGTTATAATCAACTGAAGAATTTTTTGGGTGTATAAGAATGATTTTAATTTAAAAATTTAATCAATTTCAGTTAAAACCTGTTTTATAACACTCAAAAAGTTATGTTTTGAACATGGTTGGCAAGCACTAGCTTTTCAATCTAACGGTAGTTGCCTACCACGTCCACATCAATACCGATATTAAAATTTCAGGACTGCGAGTACAATAGTGGCATGTGTCTCCTAATATCACAGGTTTTATTTCATAATATTACCTGTTACATTTAGTTGTATCTGCAAAATACCGTTATAAATCTGTGTTTCGGTATTTTAGCGGTATTTTAACGGTAGTTCAAATTATTACAGAATTAGACCGATAAAAAAGCGAAATGAAACCGGTGATACAAAAAGACATATGCCTTTAATGGAATCGACTTTTTATAATTTCCATATTGGTCTTGAAGTAGATGCTGTAGCCAACTACCGTTATTATGAAAAGGTATTCAATGCCAACAGTGGTTTTGAATAGTTATTCGTGAGTAAATGAGTTTTGGCCGCTCACCTTACAGCGCTAGACCAGTGTGCATTGACATAAATATTAGTTCCAAAAAACTTTTTCCCAATGCTAGCATTTTAGAACAGCCAGTACTAGTTAAGCTGTTATTATTCATATATGCTATTAGCCACCTATTACATGCCTCGTTAGCTCAGTGGGTAGAGCTGTCGCACAGTGCTTTGATCCCATATAATGATTGGGCAAAAATAGAAGGAGTGAAGACAGAGTTTTGAAATTTGGTACACAGACATAAAATCCTTCAGTTAAGAAAAATTTAAATTTTTGGAAATATCGGGCCAATGACACGCCCACCTCCCATACGTCCTGAAATTTGAAAATATTATATCTCTATATATAAAAGAATAACGTGACTGACTGATTGACTGACTGACTGACTCAACATCGCCCAGCCCAAACCGCTGAAGCTAGGAAGTTGAAATTTGGTATGTAGGTTCCTCTTTCGGCGTAGACGTCCGCTAAGACGGGATTTTTGGAAATTCCTACCGGAACGGGCAAAAAGGGGGAAAGTCTCCCCCTTGGCGCCCTGGCAAAACCCCTTTGGCTAGAAAGCTGAAATTTAAGATATGTATTCCTTGGAGTATGGGCTAACTTTTCTGGAAAGTACTTTCTGGAATTTTGGACAGGGACGTTATAAAAATGGGGGTTAAAAAGGGGAAAAAGGCCCCCCTTGACGGCCTGCCCAAACCGCTGGAGGTAGGAAGTTGAAATTTGGTATAAAGGTTCCTCCACTATCGTAGACATCCACCAAGACGGGAGTTTTGGAAATTTTTACAGGGACGGGCAAAAAGGGGAAAAAGTCTCCCCCTTGACGGCCTGCTCAAATTGCTGGAGCTATGAAGTTGAAATTTGGTATGTAGGTTCCCCGACCGGTGTAGACGTGCGTTGAGACTGCATTTTTGGAAATTCTTATCGGGAGGGGCAAAAAGGGGACAAAAAAAGTACCTTTTTCCAAAAAAGTACCTTATTCCAAAAAAAGTACCTTTTTCCAAAAAAAAGTACCTTTTTCCAAAAAAAGTACCTTTTTCCAAAAAAAAGTACCTTTTTCCAAAAAAAGTACCTTTTTCCAAAAAAAGTACCTTTTTCCAAAAAAAGTACCTTTTTCCAAAAAAAAGTACCTTTTTCCAAAAAAAGTACCCTTTTCCAAAAAAAAGTACCTTTTTCCAAAAAAGTACCTTTTTCCAAAAAAAAGTACCTTTTTCCAAAAAAAGTACCTTTTTCCAAAAAAAGTACCTTTTTCCAAAAAAAAGTACCTTTTTCCAAAAAAAGTACCTTTAAAAAAAGTACCTTTTTCCAAAACAAATACCTTTTTCCAAAAAAAAAGTACCTTTTTCCAAAAAAAGTACCTTTTTCCAAAAAAAATACCTTCTTCCAAAAAAAGTACCTTTTTCCAAAAAAAGTACCTTTTTCCAAAAAAAGTACCTTTTTCCAAAAAAAGTACCTTTTTCCAAAAAAAGTATCTTTCCAAAAAAAGTTTCTTTCCAAAAAAAGGACCTTTTTCCAAAAAAAAGTACCTTTTTCCAAAAAAAAAGTACCTTTCTCCATAAAAAGTACCTTTTTCCAAAAAAAGTACCGTTTTCAAAAAAGGTACCGTTTGCCAAAAAAAAGTACCTCTTTCAGAAAAAAAAACAAAGTACCCTTTTCCAAAATAAGTGCCTTTTTCCAAAAAAGCACCTTTTTCCAAAAAAATACCTTTTCCAAGAAAGTACCTTTTTCCAAAAAAAGTACCTTTTTAACTTAACTTTTCCAAAAAAAAGTACCTTTTCCAAAAAAGTACCCTTTTCCAAAAAACATAAATTTTTCCAAAAAAAAATACCTTTTCCAAAAAAAGTACAAATAAAGCACTTTGTAAAAACAAAGCATCTTTTTTCAAAAAATTTCGTTTTTCCAAAAAGTTCCATTTAAAATAATATATAATTTCAAAAAAACTACTTTTTTTCCTCCCCCCACGGATATCTCCACTAAAACAAGGTTTCTTGATATTCGGCATAGACGTGCGCTAAGACGGGATTTTTGGAAATTCCTACCGGAACGGGCAAAAAGGGGAAAGTCTCCCCATAAACAGTCTCACAAATTGGAAAAGTGCCTGCCCAAACCACTGGAGGTAAGAAGTTGAAATTTGGTGTAAAGGTTCCTCCACTGTAGTAGACATCGACTAATTCCCTACAGGATATCCCAAAAGCAAATTCGGAATGTGAGTTCTTCCTTCTGTGTAGGCGTCCGCTTAGACGGAATTTTTGAAATTCCTATCGGGAGGGAAATAAGGGGAAAAGTCTCCTCCTTGACGGCCTGCCCAATCCCTTTTGGCCAACCTAAAATTTTAAATATGTATTCCTTGGAGTAGAACTAACGTAACGTAATTTTTCTATTTTGGAACAGGAACATAGTAAAAATGGTTGTTGAAAGGGAAAAATGTCCCCACTAACGGCCTGCCCAAACCGCTTAGTCAATGCAGTTGAAATTTGGTATGAATGTTCCTCATCCATCGCAGATAGCCGCGAAGATGGAATTGTTGTAAATTCCTAAAGGGAGGGGCAAAAAGAAGAAAAGCCTCACTTTGGTGGCCTGTAAAAACCCCTTCGTCTAGAAACCTGAAACTTAAAATGTGGGTCCCTGGAGTAAGGGCTAACTTATTAGAAAGATACTTTTTTGAATTTTGGACAGGGTCGTTATAAAATGGGGGCTCAAAAAGGGAAAGTGGCCCCTTAACGACCTGTCCAAACTGCTGTAACTAGGAAGCTGAAATTCGGTACTTTGGTTCCTCTTCCAGCCTAATTCCAACCGGGAGGGACAAAAAAGGAAAAAGTGTCCCCCTTGACAGCCTGCTAAAACTGCTGGAACTAGGAAGCTGAAATTCCCGGTCGATGGATTTTCGGAAATTCCTACCGAGAGGGGCACAAATAGTAAAAGTTGGCTAGAAACCTAAAATGTAAAACATATGTTACTTAGAGTATGGGCTCATTTACCGGGAAGGTGCTTCTTAGACATGGACATTGTAAAAATGGGGATTAATGAAGCGAAAAGTGCCGCTTAAAGGCTTGCCCAAACCGCTGGAGGTAGGAAGTTGAAATTTGGTATTAAAGTTCCTCCTGTATTGTAGACATCCGCCAAGATGATATTTTTGGAAATTTCCACAGGTAGGGTCAAAACAGGGAAAGTCTCCCCCTTAACGGCCTGGCCAAACTGCTGGATCTAGGAGCTTAAATTGGGTATTTGGGTTCCTTCTCCAAAGTAGACGTCCCCTAAGACGGTATTTTTGGAAATTCATACCGGGAGGGGTAAAAAGGGAAAAAACTTCCCCCTTGATGGCCTGGCCAAACTGCTGGATATAGAGACCTAAAATTATGTATGTAGTAGGTTCCTCCTCCAACGCAGACGTCCTCTAAGACGGAATTTTTGGAAATTCCTACCGGGAGGAGTAAAAACGGAATAATACTCCCCCTTGATGGCCTAACCGAACCCTTCGGCTAGAAACCTGTAATACATAATATGTTTTCCTTGGAGTATGGGCTAACTTATCGACAAGGCATTTCTAGGACTTTAGACAGGAACGTGGTAAAAATGGTGGTTCAAAAGGGGAAATTGGCCCCCCCCCTTAACGTCTGCGTCTTTAGCTAGAAACCTAAAACTTAAAGAACAAGTGTATATGGAACACTAAAATTAAGAAACTAAATAGGAAACGAGTGGAATTGAAACACTACACAAGTGGAATGAAATGGCTACAAACATTGAACGAATGGAATTGAAATTATAGACAATGGAAATGGATTGGAAGAGGGAATTACCTGTTCAAACACTATCCACGGAATATGAAACTTATGTAGCATTGAAACATACTCTCCAAAAAGTTAAACAAATTTTCTAAAAGAGAAAAAACCTTAGAAAAGGAATGGAACTTATATATTCCGATATTTAAACTTCATGTAACAAAGCACCGGTGGAAGAAACCGACGCAGTAAATTTTCCAACTAAATTTGTGAATTTACTTGAATTGCCAGGTCTACCTTTACATAAACTGGAATTACAAAAAAAACTTTAAGGCACATTAACAACGTAGCGGGCTTTGCCCGCTATTTTTAATATTATAAAATGCTTTCCAACCCTGCTTTACGTTATTTATTTTCATTCAAAACATATTTTCATTCTTAACATACACACGTATATTGCAATTTATTATGGATTCATTAACAATCCACTTTCATGAGAAAAAGTGATCAAATATTTATTTATTTTAAACCCATTATTGTGCAGAATTATTTATTTGTGGTGGCTGGGTTAAGGCTTTTATTATAAAAACTGTACTTTAAATAAAAAGCGAAATTAAAAAAAATTGTCGGGGGGGAGGGGGGGGGGCGCAGCCCCCCCCCCCCCAAACTTTAAGGCACGCTGACAACGTAGCGGGCTGCGCCAGCTAGTTAGATACATAAATGAACGTAAAATTACGAAAAGTAGCCATTGAGATACACATACACCTGGAAACGTTCGTGTCAATTTTTATAAAAATCGAAGTAAGGACTCTTAGTACTGCCATATATCCTTTATTTTAAAATCATTGTAAAAGCTGCAAAAATTATCCGACCGTCATGAAATTCAGCACGTGAATTGATATAAGGTAAAGCCATATTTGTGCCAAATTTGGGTAAAACCAGTTAATAAAAAAAATAAATATAGCCTATCATAAAAAATGGGTCTTAAACGCTTAAAATGGTTCAAATGATTTTAATTATGAGGATTATCTGACTGCTAAAAGAAAAACAAATAAAATTATTAAAAAGGCCAAATCTGTTTTTTACGCTGAAAAGTTTTCTTCCGCCATTGACTCCAAAAGAACATGGCAAACGATACGCGAAGTTGGTATCGGTAAATCTACGAATGCAGAACCATGTTCGATTGATGCCGATACAATCAATGAAAAGTTTTTAAATGTCCCTATGGTTCAAGCAGATCAAAATTATTATATCAATAATAATTCGAATAACAATTCTGAATCTTTTTTTTCTTTTGCTGCCGTAGATCAGTATGACGTTTTATCCAGTATATTGTCTATAAAATCCAACTCTATAGGAGTGGACGGAATTAATCCAAAGTTTCTAAAGATTCTATTACCTCAACTACTTCCAATGATAACATTTTTATTTAACAAAATATTAACTTCAAGTTACTTTCCCTCTAATTGGAAAATAGCTAAAATCGTTCCAATACCCAAAGCTGGTTCTGATTATAGACCAATAGCGATTCTTCCATTTCTCTCTAAAGTATTTGAACGTATTATGCATAACCAAATGACTTGTTTCTTGGATAACAATAACTTGTTAACAGATCGTCAATCTGGGTTTAGAAAGAAACACAGCTGCATAACGGCCTTAGTTGATATTACAGAGGAGATTAGGGAGAAACTTGATGATGGCAAGACTACATTTTTGATACTTTTAGATCATTCAAAAGCATTTGATACCGTGGATCATAACATTCTTTGTTACAAACTTAATCATTTTTTTAACTTCTCTTCGACCGCTACTCAGTTATTGTCAACATACTTACGTAACAGATATCAGTATGTTGAAACTGGAATCCGGAAATCCAAGGCACTGCCTGTACCTCAAGGGTCCATTGTTGGGCCACTATTATTCTCACTGTAATGTAATGACCTCCCAGGCATTTTAACAAATTGTAATGTAAGAATGTACGCGGATGACGTTCAACTTTATACCAGTTGTATTAATGCCTTAATTGACCAGTGTATTATCTCTATTAATCAGCAACTTGATCGTATTTATACATGGGCAACGGCAAACGGTTTAGGAATAAATCCGAAAAAATCTAAATGCATTGTAATTCAAAAGCGACTTGCCAAGCTAAATATTATACCCAATATATTTATAAATAATCAACAAATTGAAATAGTAAAATCTGCTAAGAATCTCGTAATTTTTTTAATGACACTCTTTCGTGGTCGAACCACATTAACTATGCTTGTGGTCGCACATTCTCTATGATTAGAACTCTTTGGCGGACCCAGCATTGTACACCTATGAGAATAAGAATACTACTTGCCAAAACATATCTGATGCCCGTTTTACTGTATGGTTGTGAGCTATTTGCTAAATGTGATACAACTAGTAAAAGGAAATTGAACATTGCTTTTAACAACATAATCCGATACGTGTATGGACTTAATAGGCGTTCTAGTGTATCATTGTTTTCATCTCAGCTATATGGGCTTTCTTTGGATAATCTACTAAACATGAGAGTTTTAGTTTTCTTACATAAAATAATATACACCCATAAACCTGATCATCTGTACAGCAGACTTTGTATTTCAGATATAAGCAGGGGAAAACGAATTAGATCATTTGGATACAAAAGTTTAATTTCGGAGTGGCATTTCTACATATTCGCAGTAATTCTCTGGAATTCTATACCCCATAGCACGCAATTTTAAGTAACGCACGAAAATTCAAAGAAAATATTTTTAAACTGTTTTCGGCATAACAATTTGAAAAAATAATTATTTGATATGATATGACTTAATTATTTAAATTGATTTTTTTTTTATATTTATATTTATTGTTTAATTGTAATTGTTTAATTGTTTTTTGTATTTTATATAAAAATTTTTAATTAGTTATTAACTTATTAATTGATTAATGATTTTCATAAATTTACCTATCCTCAGTTCCATACTGCAAAATAAGACTTTTAGTCTTGTGTATGGAGCAATTCTACAAAATAAATAAAATAAAAATAAAAAAAGCAAACATTTGATATCATACATTTTTTTGTTTTTTTGGTGAATATATGAAGGGTTTCAAATATGCCAACACTGTAATTGCGTGAGATGTTGAATCTTAGAACAGTTGCTGCACGCCATCTGATGACGAGTTGGCGAACTTTTTTGAAGCTTTTTTAGATCATAGCCCTGTTATATTATTTTTCTTCGGTGGGGTTAAGTGCTATGGGAACACCGAAGGAGGACGCTGCGATATGTATGAGGGAAAGAAAAACCCGTACATATTATTATTTTTCATAAATTGATGTTGCCTTAAATGGGGATTGAAGCCGAAACCTGTGTAACAGTTCAATTCGTTAACCATTACATCACAGCACCCACAAAAAGGTCGAAAAAACAATTTTTATTTTTAAAATAAAAATTAAAAACCAACATTTTGACAACACTCATAGTACGGAGAACAAATTTTTAAACAAAAGTAAAAATTAACAAAATTATATAGTTCTTTAACTCGAGAACTTACACTAATAGAAATAAATATGTAAAAATAGCAGCAAAAATAACTAAAAATTAGCTGAATATGATTAGCAGATTTTTTTTGGCAAATACTAGTAAAATAACAGCAGTAAAAATAAAACTGTTAAATATACAAATTTTTTTTGTTAAGTTAACAGAAATATTTTCTAAAAAAATTGTAAAGTGCTGTTTTCAAAAGGCCCGATTTTTATTTGCATTTAAAAAATATATAAAAAAAACTTCGAAAACTATAAATTGTTTCGTAATTTTTTAGGCTACTAATTTTTTAGCAAACATTTTTGCTGGTTCTAGCAGGTTAATATGTTATTTTCTATTAACAAAAATTTAACCTAAATATAACTAAAATTCTGTATATTTAAAAGTTTTATTTTTCTGTTCCTTTCTTAATAATATATAGCAAAAACAATCTGCTGATTTAGCAGTTTTTTTCTGCAGCGTAATTTTTAACTTATTTTTGGTAGTTTTAACAAACATTTTTACAGATTTTTCTACTAGTTTACTCTAAACTAAGATTAAATGACAAAAAAAATATAACAATTAAAACAGTACAGATAAACACGCATTAAATGAAAGTAGTTGCTAATAAAGAAATTTGATGCAGAAAAAAACTTAAAATCAAACTAAATAGGAAAAGAGAATAGTTATAACAAGTTGATTGATCAAAAACAAATTACTCCTTTTTATTTTCGATCATGCAATACAAATAAAAAAACAATTGCATCAGATAATTTACAAAACTATTTCCGATTAAAATTTTTAGTTTTTTATGATTTTTCTGCTAAAATTAATATTTTATCTAAATTTTTTTGACACACCAGTTCAAAAAATATTTAAATTTTAGCGGTAGTACCTTAGTGATTGTGATATATATATATATATATATATATATTAGACCGACTCACTTTATATGGACAGAAAAAAAGTAAAAAAGTGCCCCCCTCAAAATAAACCTTGGTTTGTTTTATGATGATTCCCAAAATATTTCGGGTATAGGATAATACGTAAGTATTATGATATGTAAGTTTGACATTTCAATAACAAACATCTCCATACAAAAGAGTCAAAAATTTGTTTTTTTATAGAATATCCTTTAAAATGGGACAGGTCTGGATACGCTTGAACATGTTATATATACCGCTGGACGCGCCTCAAGAAAACCTTTGCTATGATACCCATATTGAGTACACTCTAAAAAATGCATTGAAATTTACTACAATATTGTGCGTAACTTTTTATTTAAAACCACACATAATGCTTTAAATTGCGCACGATATGTTCAAAAAATTATTTAACACATTTTTGTATACAAAGTTAGACATGCTTCATTATTTACAAGCACATTTTATAGTAAATTACGAATAATTTGGGGCAAATTTGTATTACATTTTATTTTTACACATTTGTGCCTAAATCTAAAATAGTTTGTGTTTAACTAAAATTTGTCAAAAAATTGTTTGTTATTGAAAAAATATATACAGACGCAAATGTTAATAGAAATCGCTATAAAATATGGTCCAATTTCGATAATATCATTAGATTATACGGTATTTTCTTCTCTAGATTTGACCCTGCAAATTCTAAATTGGTTGTAGGTAAGTTTATATGTTATTTGGAGAAGCCTTAATAAGGTTCTAATGTTGTTTTTTCTGTTTCCTGTAGAGATGCAGAAGTCTTTATAAAAGGCGCCCAAAACAACGAAATTTCAATACTAGTACTATTCAAGGATTTCCCTCAGGCCTAATCTTTAAGAATCATTCCAAAAGATGGGGCAATTACTTAAATATTTATGAGTTTCGGTGGTTTTTGGGTGTGTAATTATAAATCAGTTATGTATTATAAATTATTTCGTTATAAATAAAATTTTTAGAAAATTTCGCGGTTTTTTTATTAACGGAATTTTAATCCTAATCGTAAATAGAAAGATTAGTTACCCAGCCAGCAAATTCGGAGCGCTCATATATAAGATTCTTAAATAGCTCATAGAAATGATTATTGTTTTTTTGAAAACACTCTTTTTTTGGCAGAAAATATGAACCCTCAAAAAACAATCCAAAAAGTTGTCTCTACAGTCTAAAAAGCTGTCTCAAAATGAGGGTTCATTTTTCGGACTCAAAAAATATTCCAAAATTATTTAAATTTATGAGGAAAATTTCGATTTTATACGTTCTTTTTTCTGAGTCATTTCTGAGTACACGGGGGGCTCTTTTGGACGGACCACTTTCATAGGAAAAAGTGGGAAAATGTTTATGTTTTTGGAGTTCATTTCTGAGTCATTAATGATCATCTTTGTTTGCTGGGTATGGATTTATTGGCATTCAAATGCATTTATTCTCATTTATTTGTATTTTTTAGGCACATAAATTTGAAATTTACACACCTGTAGTAGACATTTAAATTTACACACATTTAATAATTTTAGGGGTATAAAGGTAGGCATTCAGTTACCTACCATTATGATAGTAAATTTAAATAAAAATTTATAAGAGTGTATGTTGTCTACAGCTAAAATGCAAATGTCTTACAAAAACTCAAAAATAAGACCTTTTTTTAAAATGGTCCAGCTCGTGAGATCTCGTTGCTAGACCCGCAATATTTTGGGAATCATCATAAAACAAACCAAGATTTATTTTGAGGGGGCACTTTTTTACGTTTTTTCGTGAGTCGGTCTAATATATATAAGTTCTTTTGTGCTGTTATTCAGGAGTATTTACATCATATTGATCTCTAGGCAACACTTTTAGCGAAAGCAGGCATCAGATGGTCAAAAGAGACGGTGGAGACAGTGGACATCTCTGCCTGATACTCGCATTGGAATCAACTGTAGAGCTTAAAGTTCCACGGTGGATGTATTGTAGCTTGGCGTTTTCACACATAATCTTAATTATTTTGTCTAGAACACCATTCTATATCAGAGCATTCCAGAATGCGTTTCTATTAGTTCCCAGCAAAATCTTTCATTACCAAATAAGTGGTTATATAATGAAACTAAAATTTTTTACTGCTTATAATACGGCGTCAGTACTAGTTATTTTTGCTTACGCGCGACTACTTATTTAATTACAAATATAATTTCATATTGGTAACTACTTATTTTTTAACCACTAATAAGTATATGAGTAAGCGTTATTTTTTAACTACTCGTAACCACTTATTTTTTAACTGCTTATTAGCACCCGAATAACTAATTATTTTGGTAACTACTTATTTTATATATTTTTATAATGCAGCGGGTATACAAATTGTATGTGCTTTTTCCTGCAGCGAATATGTACAACTACTTACAAAAACTACCTTGTCGAACAAAAATAATGAGTTTTATATATAGTAGACCCTAATTCTACTGCTTATTATTTGGAAATTAGTAATGAGCACCCATTACTGAGATTTTGCTGGGTTTCCAGCAAAATATTGGTAATGACACCTCATTGCTGTCTACATCACCACCCAGCAAAATATTTTATTACCAAATAATATATATATTCCTCTAACTCCCACTGGAGCATAGGGCGCCTTTTGCATTATTTTGTAATATAAAATAATGACTTCCTAATAACGGCCTACTGTAGTCATTGCTTTTAAATATAAAATAATGACTTACTCGCAATAGTTTAAATAAGTACTTTTTACAAAGTTAAATTTTATACATTTATATTTATTACATGTAAATATGTTTTGTGTTAAAATTTTTATGACGAGTACTAAAATTACACACTAGCAAAAACTTTAATTTCTCTGAATGTATTTCCTGAAGCTAATAGTATTTGTGTAACTCCGTATTTTTAAGAATCAAGTAAGGATTCGCATAACCACTTATAATTCAACTTTTTGTAAGCATATTTGTAACCACTTATTATTCAGAATCACATAACTACTTACTTCTCATTTTTTCGTATGCGAGCGGGTAAGCGTGACAACTTATAAAAACGACCACGCCAAACAAAAATAATGAGTTTAGACGCCAAAAAATAAGTTGTGCGGAGCTATGAATTTGTATCATATAAGCACTATTTGGTAATGAAATATTTTGCTGGGTTATATCAAAAACTTTCTTGAAGACAATAATTAGTAAATACAGCGATGAGTTCCATTCATTTGACTGCTATATTATTATTCGCAGAGTATTGGCTTGGTCCACGCAGTTTGTATGGGAGCGAAAGCCTGCCTGTTTATCTCGTACTGAATTTTCAACTGGCTGGATTCGGCTGAATGAAATTGTTGCCAACATATTTTAGACCGAGTTAAGTAGGGTGGTCCCTCTTCAGTTATAGCAGGTTTTTAGGTCATCTTTCTTTCAATGTTGTATTATGGTTCCTCTTCTTTATGTTTCATCTATAAATCACTATTCCATGATTTTAGGATGTGAGGGTGTAGTAATTCTCCAAAGCTTTGGGCGCTCTGTTAGCAGCAAGTCAGCGGCGATACCGTCTTCACCAGAACCTTCTTTTTGGCCTCGACATCGTCTCTATTGTTTCCTCCAAGGCGAGCGGGCTTCCGGTATTATAAGTGGGAGCTCTGGTGGTACATTCAGGAAGTCATTTTGCAGTATCGCTAATGTTGCCGTTACTTATCTCTTCAAAATATTCCTAAGTCCTGTTTAATTGTTATCTGTAGATGTTATAATTTCACAATTTTTTCATGAATGGGTTGGCTAGGATTAACCCCCTGTGTGAAATTTTGTGCAATAGAAATATACACAATTCCTTAGGAGAAATTATTCCGCAAGCTTTCTAAAAGCAGTGGTAAGATTTTTGTTTGTAAGGCGATTTATGACCTATTAGAGTTTTGTACTGTTATTAGAACCAGCTTTTTGCGAGTGATTTAATATACATATGTATGTAGCTCAGGGATGATAAATGGAATTTTTAAAATAGTACTAACCAGCTTAAAAAATAGTACTTTTTCGACCTCTATAGTACCAACATTTTTTTCATTTAATTTTTTTTATCATTATAAATTAACAAATAAAAACTCATAAAAAACAAAGAGTTCTGTTATATCTAACTCATACAGCAGTAGAAAAACGTAAAAACTTTAGTTAAAACTATTAAAAATTAGTTCAAAATTACGTTGCATAAAAAAAAATTCTATCAGATTACTTTTGTAAAATATTAGTAAGACAAGAACAGCAAAAACCAAACTGTTAAATACATATACAAAATTTTAGTTATATTTGAAAAAATTTTAGTTAACAGAAAATAACAACTTAACCTGCTAAAATTTGTAATAAATAATAATTAGTAGACTAAAAATCAGAAAGAATTTAAAATCTAGAAAGCTTTTTCTATTTTTTTTTAATACGAATAAAAATCTAATCTTCTGAAATCAGGAGTTTACTATTTTTAGCAACAATTTCCGTTGATTTTAGCGGGATAGACTGCTATTTGCATTCAACTAAATTTAAATTAAAAGTAACATAAATCGAAATGAGTTAATTCTTTAGGAGCTCTGTTGGGGAAATACATTTTGCTCATTTAAAGCACCGTAAGTTGTTGGATTTGTGAGAAAACTGTTATACTCCATATAAAAAACAATAATTTTTCACGACAATGAATTTCACGTGAAAATTGTGTAGACTTTGTTTTCACGCTAATTTAATATACAAGACTATTATTTTTCTTATGAAAAAGTGACATTTTATGTTTAATGTGATTGTTGCTTTCTAATTACATAAAAAAATATTTACGGTGGGTCTCATACTGCAGGTTTAAACTTTAGTTAATAGTTAACCCAAAAATTTGTTGTTGTTTTGTGTAATTTTTTTTGACATTTTCTTTTGTTTATAGTTAAGTTAAAGTTAAACCTAAAGTATGAGACCCACCGTTAATTTTCAGAATTTAAATTACTATTTAAAGTTTTCTTTGCTTAAGCACCGTAAGTTGTTTTTCACGTGGAAAATTTTCACTCAAACTTTAAATGCCTCAAATTGAAATTTAATTTAAATAAATGAACAATTTTTTAATTTTATAACAAAGACACAATCACAATAAACACAAAATGTCACTTTTTCACAGGAAAAATAATAGTCTTGTGTCACGCAAATTTAATGTATTTTTCTTGTGGAAAAGTGACACTTTGTGTTTATAGTGATTGTTGCTTGCTAATTGCATTAAAAAATTTTCCTTTTCAGAATTTAAATTATTATTTACGGCCTCCAAATTTTGCGTGAATATTTTCCACGTGAAAAACAACTTACGGTGCTTTTCAAAAAATACAAAAATTTCTAGATTTCTTAATTCTCCTAATTTTTAATATTTTTTTTGTATATATACCAAAGGTTTAAAAGGCTTAATTCTTTAATTCACTTTATAAAAATTAATGAAATTTGGGTTAGATTTCATTCTGTAATAGCATTCTTATGGGATTAATTCGATAGCTTAATTCCCGATAGCTTTAAATTATATGAATTCTATTTTTATTGAATTCTAATTGAATGAAACCAAATTAACCTGAATTCAGTTAGTTAAAAGGTGAATGAAAAATGATTTTTTTTCATTCACGTAGTCAAATGAAAAATTTTAATTTGCAATTATATGCTGAAATATTTGCATAATACAAATGAAAAACATTTAAAATTCATCTAACATAACTAACTAGTATTGTATGCTTTGTTATAGCTTGTGTGTTTTGTTTTTGATTATGTGTTAGTTTCAAACTACACTGCACTAAGTGAGTGAGAATAAAATTTCTTTATTCAATTAGTAAATTGGTGAATGAACATGCGATTTGAATGATTCAAGTTGGGAATGCATGCAATACTTATTAAAGCTTTGGGAATGAAGCTTATGAATGAATTCTATACGAATGGTTAAATGGAATGGTATATGAACATTTTTGAATTCTAAATTAAATTTTTCGTGATTTAAGCTCAAATTGAATTAAGTTCTTCCAAGCTCTGATACATACGTATTTTAATAAAAAAATGCGAAAGAACATTTTTTATGTGTTTAACTTGAGTTTTCAATAGTAACATCTAATATTTTAGATATTTTGAACACAAGAAACAACAAATAAAATCTATTATGACAATATCATATTAGAATTTGGACTTGAGGTAGAAGAATATTCGAACTAAATATATACAGGTATTTTTTATTTAAAACTCTGATATTTAATGTGTTCGCTATAATACAATAATATCTCCAAAAATTAAAATATCAAAAAAAATTTAAAAATCTAAAAATGTGTAAATAGTACTAAATGAGTCAGAGGAGTACCATGGTACTTTTGAGGTTCCAATAGTACCACAAAAAGTACTATTGTACTAACTTTATCATCCCTGATGTAGCTTGTCTTACCATTTCTTCCATATTTTTTTGACATTGGCAGCTGTGGCACACTGACTTTTGTTTCTCTCATGTTTCCTAGTACTTTCAGTGCAATAATATAATTGCTTTCTTGAATGCCATGTTATGTCTGAAATACCTGTTTTTCTAACTATTTTTGGTAGAAGTCGTCTTACAAGGTTAGGATAGGGCCCAAAGGCAGCCGCCATATAGGCCAGCTCACGTGCATCCTGCCAAATCGTGTTCCCATTGTGATACCTGTAGAGCCGTTAGGCGACCATATCAGGGTCCGAACCACACCAGTTAGACCTCCTGATGAACAGACTTATCCTGCCAATATCAGCATCAGACAGGTCCGTCAGGTCATTCAGAATCGTATGACCAAAAGAATAGTTCACAGCAGATGGAACGGATTATCCTCATCTTCTTCACGGTGATAGCTCCAACTGAAGTCCAGTGTTGCCAACAAATTTTCAAAATAAATGGCTAGATAAGACCCAAAAATCGCTAGAAAATCACTAGATTTATAAACAGTGCATGCATTTAGCGATTTTATCGCTAGATTGCCGAAAAATGGTACTTAATGGAGTTTTTTACTCAAAAATTTCTTTAATATGTTCATAAGAAGTGTTATACACTTGTAAATAATAAAAAAATTTACGATTAAGCTGCAAATAATGAATCCCGATTTTCATTGAATTAATATTAGTGTTGAAAATATTCAAAAGAGTGCATTCTTCGGTGAAAAACTACATACCCATATTTTATAGAAATGTGTATTTTTTAGAAAGTTTTTTTACTAAAATCGTTTAAGAATTTGTTTTTTTATAATAAAAGAATATCAATATGCGAATTTTACAATATTTTTCACCATAAAGCTAGTTTTTATAAATTATATTACGGCTGATAAAAAATCGCTAGATTTTTGGCTAACAGCTATAGGACAATTTTTACCGCTAGGGGCGAAATAAAATCGCTAGATCTGACGAGAAAATCGCCGTTATGGCAACACTGCTGAAGTAATTATAAGGAAGTCCTATCCTCCACGCATGCATGCCAAAAGCGCCATGACCCGTCAACACCGGCAGAAAGTTGCGCAAAAGCAAACGGGGTAACCCAATGACCATCCCAGAAGAGTGCTTCAAATTCAAAACGTTTAATATATAAATCAAAATTTATTTACAAAATCTTAAAGATTGCAAAGCGGTTCTAATTATATAAAAAAAATATATGTCTTCTTTGGGTTTATTGGAAATTGTTGCAATACGGTTGCATTAAACTTTATTTTTTTTGTTGTTATACATTTAATCTCAAACATATTATCTTTCTGGAAGTAGTAAAATTTTTGCTCTCGGCAAAAAATATAAAATAATATGACATTCTAAAAAACTTTTAACACTGATCAAAAATGTAATTTACATTTTTTTTTATTTTTATTGCTATAACTTTTGAGTTCAAATTGATACACACTAACTCATTTAAATTGCTTAGGGTAGTGGGGGGATCCTTCGCCACTTTTTTTCAAAGCACTGTCATTTCTTAACCCGTAATTACTTTACAAAAATTATTGTCAAATTGAAGATATACATATCTGGGGCTTTCATTTTTATGATTTTTATTCTAATTATTTGCATATTTTCTATTATTTTTTTAAAATTATTTTCAAAGTAACTCAAATCGGCGTAACTGCCCCAAACTTGGGGGATATTCGCCAAAAGACTACTATCTAACTACTAATATACAATTTGAAAAAAAAAATTGTTAATACGACAAAGTCAATCTTTTAATGACTGAAATAAGTAATTTAGAATAAGTTCTTTAAGATATCTGATTCTTTTTAATCAATAAATCTCCACTATATTTAAAAAAAAAATAATTAAAACTATAATATAATGACCATGCACATATAAATCGAAAATATGCGCTTAGAATATGCGTAAAATATGCAAAAAAAAATATAAATGGAAATATGCACTAAATAATGACTCCAAAAATATGCACTAATAATCCAAAAATAAATGCTTCAAACAAAAAAATGCACTTTAAATTTATCGATTTTTATATTTGTTACTCGGGAGCGTTTGGTTAAAACTTAGATCCAATATAAATGTCTAAGTAGATGACAACTTGATGTTTCCCTTCTAGTTAAGGTTTGCAACTTCTTCTTTTTCTTTATTTTTCATTAAATCTTACTTTTAATTTTTTAAAAAATATGAAGAAAATATGCCAAAATATGAAACAACAAATCGATGCTATTTTGTTGTGAATTCTTTGATTCGGAAAAGTATTTGGTCAAAATCATTTTTGGATTAATGACTACAAACATGCATTTGCATGAAAATTACAAAAATCTGAAATATTATTATAAATTTAAGAATGAATACGATTGTTCTAATTACACTGTGAGATAAATGGTAGGGGTCAGTGATCGGGAAGGGTTCAAACTACCGGGGAAAGTTATATCGGTAAAAAAGAAGTTATACGTGTCCCGGCGTTTCGCTGGGTCACCCCTAGGAATCGAGAGATATCGATTTGACCTTTGGTGGTCTTTTTTTTGACATAACTCGAGAACCACTAGTCCGATTTTGCTCAAACAATTTTAAAAAAATTAAATGAAGAAAAAAATATTTTTTGCCTAAAATATTAAAAAAAGTAATAAACAAAAGGTTATTGATTTTTATGGTAACGGTAACAAACATTTATTTTTACTGGCAAAACTGTTGAGTATATAGAAAAACGTTATATGAACAGATTAAAGGAATTGTAATTTTTAATTTTTTTAAAATTGTTTGAGCAAAATCGGACTAGTGGTTCTCGAGTTATGTCAAAAAAAAGATATATCTCGATTCCTAGGGGTGACCCAGCGAAACGCCGGGACACGTACAACTTGTTTTTGACCGATATAACATTTCCCGTTGGTTTCATCCCATCCCGATTTTGACTGTGGCATAGTGTAGTTATTAATATTTTTGCGCACATTGGTCAAAATTGAAAATTTTGATATTTCAAGTGATTATTTTTTTTATTAAGACATCTAAAAGTAAAAGTTTTGTAGTGGAACCGTCCACTTCAGATATTTAAGCATATAATAAATAATTTTTTGTTTAGATAAATGTTTTTAAAATATTGAAAATAAAAAATACAAATTGCTCTGAAAAGGGGGTATTTTTGCAATATATATTGAGTTTCAACAACTTTCTGGGTGAAACCGGGCAAAACCGCTTGTATAGTCTTAAAATATGAGATTTCAGCTAATAAATCCCAGAATGTCTTTTTGCGGTTTTTGACTTATCAAAGTTTTTGTGAAAGAATTCCAGTTGCTAAAAATCTATGCGAAAAAAACAAACAAAAAATCAAGTTGTTCTTATTATCTTTTGTCTTTATATCAGAGTTGGCAGGCAATACCGCTAAAATACCGTTATCGATTCAAAACCCTTTCAACTGACTACCGTTACCCCTAAACTACTGTTACCGAAATACCGTTATCCTTAACATATCGTTACCGAAATAACTGAAATACCGTTATCCTTAAAATAGCGATACCGAAATAATCAAAAAACCGTTATCCTTAAAATACCGATACCGAAATAAATGAAATAGCGTTACCCTTTAAATACCGTTACCGAAATAATCTGAAATAGCGTTACCCTTACCGATAACCGCATTGTTTCGGTTACCATCCATGCTTTATATTCCGTATGGTAGTTGTTATTGTAGCTAATGAGTGTGGTGTTTATTGCGTGAGTAATTTTAAATCACGTTCACTCAGGAAAAAAATAATTCTGGTTTATTCACAACGAATATAATTTTTCACATATGTTCATGCTACAATGACAGGACAAGTTTGGATTTCACTCACGAGCGAGATATTATCTAGTAAATAGTTAATATTTATGTAATGAAAATTTACTCTATGTATATTTTACTCATTCAAACTCTGAAATCTAGACTAACGCACAAATTACTTACAAAGCTTCGTTTAAAAATATGAGTTACACACGTACACTCTTTTTTGAGTGTCTTATTCACTTGTATAGATGTGATGATGAAAAAAAAGAATTATTGCGGATACAAAAAATCGCATTTAAACGGACTTTAGAGAGAAAATTGGATTGATTGTTGACCAACGAAAACCAGGCTGTGGAAACTCAAACGATGGTATTACTGCAAGCGTTTTTTTAAGAATGCTGAAGTATCTGCCTAAATTACAAAAATTGATTTACAGTTGATAAAAAATATGCACGCAATTTTACCCAGCAAAAAAAAATTGGTAGTAATGCTTTACAAACTACTTCTTTCACTGCTTCACAAGTATCCGTTAGTGTATTTTTACTGCTTTTTTAGAATTACTTCTGAACAACATCCAAAAAATCACTTAAGTATTGCTTCTAAAGAGTAATTGCTCTAGAAGTGATCGTAAAAAGTGATTTTGGTATCATTTGGCATTTCCAAACAGAGGGTCGCGGGTTCGATTCCCGGCGGGACCAATATTTTTTTTAATCTTTTTTTTATTCTATTAATCTTTTTTTAATACTTATAATTAATTTGTTTAAATTCAATATTTTTTTATTTTTTAAAAATATGTATATATAAAAAAATGGTGAGAAATTGCTTTTTATGCACCTGTAAAAATAGCACTGAAAACAATATTGAATTGGAGTGCACCTTTTACACTTGTTCAATAAGTACTTTTATTGAAGAGAATAAGGAACAATATCTCGCAGTAACAAAGTGGTGTTTTTATGCCAGTCAACTTTTATATCAAAGAATAGCTCAGCGGTAGAGCGCTAGACTAGCAATCGTGAGGTCGCAAGTTAGATACCCGATGGCGGCAATAAGAACCTTTTTGTAAAATAAAAAAATTATAATTTTTTTTTGCGAAGAATTTTTTTTTAAATTTTAATTGGTGAAAAAGAGTTTCCTTTGCACTCGTTCAAAAAGTACTGAGAAAATGTTGAAGTGGGAGTACTCCTCTGCTACGACAACTCAATGTTAAAATCATTAGTGTTTATGTTAAAAAAGAACTATATCGTCATATGAAATCAAAAAAGCCGTAAGTTACATTTAAACAATTTTACAGGAGAAGCAAAAAACTTAATAAAATGAAAAATAAGCCACATTTTTTCAAAATTTTTTAAAGGTTAAGCTTATTTTTGGTTATCGATTTAGTATTTGAAGAAAAATGTTCAATTTTTGCATTATTTACAGAGCTACGAAACTTACGTCTTCGAGGATTGATTTTTTCTGAAACCGTAAAGGCCGTAAGTCAAACTAAAAAAATGGTTTTGGTAATTTTTAGGAAATATTTTCATATTTTCTTTATTAATATGTTCAACATAAATTAGTTTCACTATCCAACAAAATAAAAACCAGACCTGGGGGATTTAAATTACGTTTGAATTACAGTTACTTGTACATATTCAATTACAATTACTTGCAAATTTTCAGTTGCAATTACAAGCAAATGTAGATGAAATTAAAAAAAGTCAATTACATTTGCATGTAATAATTGTAATTGAAAATTTTCAATTATAAATTACATTATATGAAAGTGATTTCAATTACAAATTTCAATTACATTTTCAATTACATTTAAGATTATAAAATGTTTGTTGTTAAAATAAAAAAAAAAAAAAATTGGTTGGGATAGGCGTGGCTAAGTATAAAAATAATACGTCATTTTGGATTGATCCCTAACTCGCGCTTTTTGTCATTATTTCTCTTCCCAATAAAATGCAATTGTAATTGACATTTTTTCAATTACAATTGCATGTAATGTGTAACTGTTTACAAAAAAAAAAAATATTTTTTTTCGAAAGGCTTAAGTAACATTTTTGGGGTCGTTTTTAGCCGTAGGAGTGTTAGATTTTGCAGGAATGTGTATTTTGATACGGTGCATCATAATCAATCAAAAAGTCGATTTTTTTTGCTGGGTAGTAGTTGATTCTAGTGGTATGTATTGAGGTCAATATTAAAAGATTTTTAAATTTCGTTAATGACACTGCCAGGCCTAAATATTCATTCACATTCACGGTCCATAAATTTTATATATAACTAAAGAATCTCAGGAAGCTAGAAATAAGGACTTCAAATGCAGTCGGGCAAATACAATAGAAGATGTGTTTAATAGATTTCTTTTAAGTTCTGATTCATGCATTTTAAGCATGAGGAATAGTTATGAAAAGAAAATGGATCAAATGCCACAGTCTGCATTGGAGTTATTTATTCTTCCCCACAATGAAAATGATAATGGTGACGATGATGATGAAGATAAAGATAAGTTAATGAATTTAATGATGATTATGAAGTAAATGATGATTATGACGTAAATAATAAATAATTTTGAAGTTAATGAAATGAAGTAAATAAAAGCCTAAAAAGCCTATCTTTTTTTTCTCTGAAATGGTTATTTGTTTTGTGTTTATGAATATTGATCAATAAAAAATAATAATATTTTCTAATGTGACTTTTTTGAGTCAAATTTGTGGAATTACGGAATTTGGAGAAAAAAATCAGATTTTAATTTAAAATTTTACTAATATACATAAATACATATTAAAAATAATTTTTTTTTTAATATTTTTTTTTCTAAAAGCACATTAAGTATGCACTAATTTGCAATTTAATTTACTAATTTATCGTTTTTCATTCCAAACTTACAACGAAAATTGTGAAATAACACCATTTTTTCCAAAATACAAAAAACCCTATAAAAGGTTAAAAATTTTTGTTGCCACATTATTTGTTTTTTTAAATGCTGGTTTTTTATATATTTATGAATATCCATCAATAAAAAATAACAATATTTTAAAATTACGACTTCCCTGAATTAATCGCCACTTTTCACACCATTCACCCCACTGTGCATCGGAGAACAATGGGATTAGTGTATGTGCCCCACTGGCGAAGGATCCCCCCTCTACCCTATATATATCTGGTTAATGTTGTATGTTTACAAAGTAGCCATCAGAAAGATTCTAATTTTTTGAAATCCCAAGAATAAAAAATATTTCGTCACATTATTTTGTATAAAAATAAAAATTTATGTATTTATTCATATTATATATAAATTTTACAATAGTTATTTTATTCATATAAATAATAAATAAATATTCGAATAATGAATTGTTGCAGGTGTATTACTCGTATACTAATTGAGGAATACGTGCATAGTTTTGACAATTTTTAGAAAACATTTATTTTCCATCCACATTTACAATCTTACATAGTACGACAAACAGGTTAAAATTTGTAGGTGCGTATATTATATGTTCTATTTAGTTACTTATGTACGTATATTACACAGTGCTACAATTTTCAACTTTTGCTCTCATCCATTGAAAAATCGATATACACCTGAAAGTAGGTGCCATGTGCCATGACAAACAGGTTAAAATTTATAGGTGCGTATATTATATGTATTATTTATATAGTTACTTATATACGTATATTACACAGTGCTATAATTGTCAACTTTTGCTCTTATTTAAGGAAAAATCGATATACACGTGAAAGTAGGTGCCATGTATAGTAAAACTGCGTACCCAGTTTTTATTCATCACGTCAGATATTTTTTTTCAAGTATTGAAAATTATATAATGGCAAATCTCTTTTTTATTAATTTTTATCCAAAAAGAATGTCAAATAAGAAGGCAGAGTCACCACAGTTAATGGATAATGTAAGTTTTGGCAAAAAATTTACTTCCTTTTTTTAATTTTCAATAGCTTTGAAATGGTACAATTTTTTGTTCAAAATATAAAAATTCAAGGATAAATTATGACATAATTTTGTCTTGGTATAAAAAACAAAACTTTTATGAAAATTTATAAATTCTCCTTTTTTAGTTGATACTAGTGTTGCCACATGGCCTGGATTTGTCAAGCTTTTCCAGGTCTTGTCAAGTGTCAAGCTAAAATGTAATTTATCAAGCTACAATATAGCGAACAAACCGTGGAAAACCGTAATAAATTAATATTATTGAATGTTTTTCCGATATCGTGCCGAATATTTTTCCAGCAATAAAGAAATCACAACTCGGAGATCTAAAATTTTGCACTTAAGGGTGGAATAATTCTTTATTGGGCTTTTCTTTTTTCATACATAAGGAAAGTATTTAATATTTAACATTACAATGAAAATATTTCTTATATATAACAAACCTTTTCTCTGCAGTTCTTTTAGAAGTTTTCCAGTAATTGTGTCATAACCCGGCGATTTCTTGTTATTTATAATTTTTGAATTTCATTTACTGTGTTTTGAAAGGTGATAAAGCAAACTCTGGTAATTTGTTATTATTGTTTTGGTGCTTTCTTTGATATTTGAAACGTTGTACAGTACATGGCGTAACCATAAATGTGGAATTATTAGAAAATATATTTTGAATTGAGTTAACCCTGCAATGTCAAATAAAAAAAAACAAAAAAATAAATCAAAACAAACGAAGAAAAATAATTTTTGAATTTTATTTAAAAAAAAAGTTAAACTTTAAAAGAAATTTTTTTAAAAAAATATTAAAAATGAAAACAAAGTGTTGTGTGTTATACATTTGATGAAAATATTTAGGTTGTTCACAAGGGGTGTGCTATCTGTTGTATCGTTGTATCGTCCTAGCAAATAACAGAGTTGTTAAAATTTAAACTGAGAAAATACAACATTTGAGAATAGCACGATACAACATTTTTACGTATGTTTAGTGTCCTATATATAAGCGTGCTAACAGATAGAAAACCCAATAGAAAATCGTTTTAAAAGTCAAACAAAAATTTTAACAACTCTGTCTTTTGTTAGGACGATACAACGATACAACAGATAGCACACCTCTTGTGAACAACCTAATTGTAAAATTTGTAAAATGTTTATTTGGATTTTATATTTATTTTTGTATTTGTTTTCTTTTTGTTTTTCGTTTGACATTGCAGGAAATAAAATTATGACACAAATGACAACTTTATCTAATAATTCTACCTGGGTAGTTGTACAATGGTATAGTACAAGATTTTCTAAGTAATTTTGTAGTCTTACCTACACTCTAATAAATTTTTGTTTAAATTTACCCTATTTGTAGTAGGTAACTTTTTACCTACTATAATGTCAGTAAATTTACTCTATGTGCGTAAATTCAAAATTATATACACATTGCGTGTAATATTCATACACACAAAGTGTGTAAATTTATCATTTCTTAAATAGTAAATTTGAGCATAAAATGCTTGAAGATGCATGCAATTGACAGCCTATAGGTATGGTTTTTAATTAAAAACAAGTTATATACGAAAATGGTTTATCTTTATTGATTTTTTTATTTTAAGGAGGTCGCTAAAATACTGAATGTTGCACAAGTAATGGTATAAAAAATTAACCATATCAGCTTTGCTGCTACCACGTCCTACTGCACCGACATAGGAATTATAATTTTCTCTTCAACGAGAACAACCAATTGCTTTGTCCAGCATACGCTTTGATCGACCAGAAATTTTAGCTAAATTCGATTGTTGTGATTAATTTCGCCGAAACACAGATCATTTACCTGTCAAGAGACATGTGTTCATTTCACCATAAGGCAAACAAGTGGCATATCTTGTGTCTAATTGTGGATTAGTGAATAGAAAAATGGATTTCAATAAAAAACTGCGAAAGTAAATATAAAAATTATTACCGTGATTTGAAATTTATTGTCCATTGCGTCTTTTAGTTGAGAGAGATGTTAAGTATTTTGATTCACGGCTTAGCCGCGTTCTTAAATATATTTTAAATTTATTTAACTATTTTTCAATCTTTTTAATGATTCGAAAATATTTATTTGACAAATAAATTATGACTTTAAGATGTTTGTATATTTACACACATTGTGTCTAATATATATTTTTAAACACACAAAATGCGCAATTATAAATAAGAAGTGCGAATTAATAAATTTTATGCGTATTTTTGGAGTAAAAAATGTATTTATGAGAACTTTACACTTTTGATGCCTAAATTTAGGCATTTTTAGTGATATTACTTAAAAATTTACATATTTTATTGTAATGAATTTACAAGCATTTTTTAGAGTGTAACAAATATTTTTAGAAAATATGAAAACTTCCTCTCCTGACGACTTCCTTGCTCTAAAATTATAAATTTTCTCCATGTGCAAAAAAAATAATTAAATAAAGAATTTATTGGAAATTTGAAAAGTGATCATTAATAATTTTTTAGCAGAACTGTTGGTGTGAAATACCGTATATATTATTTTTTTGAAGCTTTTCTTTTTAATAAAATTTAAAATATTCTTTGCAGCATAATCATAAAAATGTACATAAAGTAACAATCAATAATATAATTTTATTGTTCAAAAAACGTTGTCATGCATATTAACTGTGTTTTTTATCGTTCATGTATGAATTACTTAAAATTTATACTTTAACGGTGAAATTCAATTCGGAAGTTCCTTTTACATTAATCACATTAACGTCAATATTCTCTACTAATGAATAGATAATTGCATTATAAATATTTAATGTGTATGTTAATTGACAGCGTCATTACGAATGTTTATAAGTGTACTAGCGGGGGCAGCCCGCTACGTTGTTAGCGTGCCTTAAAGGTTAGAATTAAATTTCTTTTATATAAAATAAAACAAAATATTTGTTGCTAAGGTAAAATAATTGTTAAGGTAAATTTATTCTAGATAAGTCTTAATCGTGGTTGATGGGGGAGGGGGGGCTGCGCCCCTGATTTTCTACAAATTTAATTTTTTTAAATACAGTTTTTTTATAATAAAAACCTTCACTCACCCAGCCACCACAAATAAATAATTCTGACACAACAATAATTCTTGACAATATACGTGTGTATGTCAAGATAATTTGGTAAAGTGCGCACATAGGTAGATGGACCCGTAAATAGTTTTGTTCATTTGTGTTTTGAATGAAAATAAAAAAACATTTAAAGCAGCCCGCTACGTTGTTAGCGTGCCTTAAAGTTTAGAATTAAATAAAACACAATATTTGTTATTAAGATAAAATAATTGTTAAAGTGAATTTATTGTAATGTTTAAGTACAAACACTATTTTTTGCCTCTTCATTTTTATATAATTAAATCATTTAGTATACCAACACGTGAGCATGTAACAACTAATTGTCTGTTGTTCAAGCTATCGGCGTAGATAGGTCGTATTCGTGGTTGGGTGGGTAAATTCGCTTTGTTTATTTAAAGTACAGTTTTTATAATAAAATCCTTCACCCAGCCACCACAAATAAATAATTCTGATACAACAATGGGTTTAAAATAAATAAATAATTGATCACTTTTTCTCATGAAAGTGGATTGTTATTAATGAATCCATTACAAATTGCAATATACGTGTGTATGACAAGATAATTTGGTAAAGTGCGAACTTAGGTAGATAGACACGTAAGTAGTTTTATTCATTTGTGGTTTGAATGAAAATAAATAACGTAAAGCAGGGTTGGCAAGCGATTTATAATATTAAAGATAGCGGGCAAAGCTACGTATCTACTTTGTTAGCGTGCATTGAAGTTTTTTTTAATTCCAGTTTATGTAAAGGTAGACCTGGCAATTCAAGTATATTCACAAATTCAGTTGGAAAATTTACTGCGTCGGTTTCTTCCACCGGTGCTTCGTTACCTGCAGTTTAAATATCAGAATATATAAGTTCCATTCTTTTTCTAAGGTTTTTTCTCTTTTAGAAAATTTGTTTAACTTTTTGGAGAGTATGTTTCAATGCTACATAAGTTTCATATTCTGTGAATAGTGTTTGAATAGGTAATTAACTCAACAGACGTCTACACCGGTCGAGGAACCTATATACTAAATTTTAACTTCATAGCTCCAGCAGTTTGAGCAGGCCTTCAAGGGGGAGACTTTTTGCCCCTCCCTGTAAAAATTTAAAAAAAATCCCGTCTTGGTGGATGTCTACGATAGTGGAGGAACCTCTGTACCAAATTTCAACTTCCTACCTCCAGCGGTTTGGGCCGGCCGTCAATGGGGGCTCTTTTCCCCTTTTTAACCCCCATTTTAACTACGTCCCTGTCCAATATTCTTGAAAGTACTTTCTAGAAAAGTTAGCCCCTACTCCAAAGAATACATATCTAAAATTTCAGCTTTCTAGCCAAAGGGGTTTTGGCAGGCCGTCAAGGGGGAGACTTTCCGGTTGGAATTTCCAAAAATCCCGTCTTAGCGGACGTCTACGCCGAAAGAGGAACCTACATACTAAATTTCAACTTCCTAGCTTCAGCGGTTTGGGCTGGGCGATGTTGAGTCAGTCAGTCAGTCACGTTATTCTTTTATATATAGAGAATAACAATAATATGATTTTGATATTTTATGAAAGAAACTGTATTCACGAAAAACCTTTTGAATCCAATTGAGGGATTAAGGTTCGCAAATTACGAACTGAGAATCACAATATCGACGTGCATTTAATGGCCTTGTTCTAGCGAGACATTCAGCGGATACCCAAACTTAACGAAATATAACCAAAAACTGGAAAATTGGGAAAATGAGAGCGCTCAATAAGGTGTGTTTGTGTTTCTCTTTTTACCAAAAGTTACCCACCCTACTAAAAAAAATTATATAACTTTTGATATTATACATAATTATATCTGAAAAGTGAGAACATCTAATTGTATCAAATTATATCGTATTTTGATCATATTAGATCTAATTTGACACAATTAGATCTAATTTTATGGAATAAGATATGGTTCGATACAATTTTATCCGGATTTTGTCCTCATCCAAATGTATCAAATATAATATAGCACACAAAGGGTTTCACTACTTACCAGGCTATTTACTCGCAACATTACTTTTGTTCGCGATGTCCAAAAATTCATGGGTGGTTATTACCCTCTCGCTTTCAAAAAAAGTGCGAATAACGAGTTACCCATTAGTGAAAGAATAAGTAGTTACTCACAAATATGGAATGAGTGGTTACTAAGACGTTATGAAATAAGTGGTTACCTTACATAGTGAAATAATTGTTCATATTGGAAATATAACTTTTTACCTCGGAAAAATTTCTATTCAGTTGGAAAAATGTTCGAAACAATTTATTAAATAAAATATTAATATGAAAAACACTAAATCAGTACCTATTTAACCAATTACCAGTAAGGGATTACTTTGCAAGAATATATAAGTACATCTATAACTTATTATCAGTAAGTCATTATTTTGTATTTTAAAGTAATGCTAAAGGTAATCTGTATGGTAGTGACCTGTCATTACCATGTTTTTGGTGGGATATGTTGTCATGAATATATATACATATACACCCAGAAAAAAGATTCGTTATGATAACCAAATTTGTTGCCAATCGAATTGTGGCGGTTACGGCAACTATTATACCCGAGTAAAAAATAATATGATGTCATATGTAATGATATCTTATTTAATATAATTGGAGATATGCTATGATCCGAAAAATTGTGGATAAAATTATATCGGATAAGATCTAAATATATTGAATCATATAGAATCTTATCCGGATTTTGACCCGATACAATCATATCTAATTTGATGTAGAGAGACATAATTATATAACGGTTTATATTTCAGGCTCAAAACAAAAACTAATAAAAAGTACTAAAGTTGACATAATTGTAACCAAGCATTTTAAACCTTCTCATATAAAATTGTATTCTACCCGTAAACTGTGTAAACCTGGTATGTTTAAACCTCGAATGCTTTTTCTTCTGATTGCGATAATATTTAAACTATATATTTTTTGACTACTGGATTTCTTGATTCGTCTTCAACCTTAACTATGCGATATCGCCTAAATAAAGCGATATATTAAAATTTTAATATTTCTTCCAAAGTAGATTTTCAATGCCCAATATTAGAGTGTTAATGTCAAATTCCATACATAAAAAATATGGCTTGTATATTTATACAAGGTTTACAAGGAAATTATGAGTTATAATGAGTACGCCTTTTATATTTTGAAATCATACAAAAATATATCTCAAAAAAACATAGAATTTTTTTACAATGCCCTATACTTAAATATATCTAAAACAACTTAGAAAAAAATTTAACATTGAGCTATAGAAAACTTTATATGTTTACCGATAAAGCCATTTTTAATTATATATGACGCTGTATTAAAATTGTCATAGCATATGTAATTAAATATGGTACATATTAATATATATTGGGACATATATATTTATACTGATCTATATATGACATCATATAAGAAATTTTTTAAAAACTAAAAGCTATACATAATTATATCCACAAAGATATAGTGTCACACTTGACTATATATAAACATATTATTAAATTATATAATTTCCTATATAACTATTTTTACTCGGGTATTTAATATTGCATTCGGTCGGCATTATTGAATGATTCGTTTATGAAATTGTATATTTTCAGTGGTGAGTACTAACTCCAACTAAAAATATTTCGGTTTTTGCAACTAAATTTACACTGTTTCCAATTAAAATATTTCGTTTATTTTTTAAAGTTTGTATTTAAATAAAAAGTATAATATAATTTAAATAAAACAAAAATAGAATTTTTTAAAAAAGCAACCAAATATAAAATTTTTAAAATAAATAAATAGATTTTAAACCTGAAGTATGTTCTCAAAAAGAGTTATCAAATTTCTAAAGAATACTTGGAAAATAATGGGTATTTCATGAGCTAGAAAAATATTTCTGGAGTATGTTGTTTGAAACAATTTTTGGATTTTTCTACACACAAAAAATAACACCAAAAATGCAAAGTTATTATTGGAAAAACTTACAGATTTTAAAGACTTTCGTCATCTTATTGGAAATTGCAACAGATAATATACTGCTGCAGAATCGGTCCCTTAGAGATACAGTGATATGTAATTGAGATTTAATTCTCGACACCTACGGTAACAATAGTAACATACGAGTCTTTTAGCAGTTCGTAAATATTTTTCAGCATGGTATGCTTAAAATCATACAGACTTTTTACCATTTTTGTATTCTACACTCAAAGCAGGTCTACCATATAAATGAATTGGTCTATGGACTTTTTACTATAAATTAATGCAGCAGATTGGAGGTTCTTATTATTACCTACTTGGATTGAAACACCTATTTACTTACAGCATTTCGACATGCTTGTTGTTAACCCAAAAGTTCAGTTGGGTGCTGGTTTCAAAATTATTTATTATTTTCAGCAACAGGATCTTGTATTTCATGAATCATCACCACACACATTTTGTAAAATGGGGCTGCAAAACACAATTCGTCAAAATTATTTTCGTGGTTTATGGAAATCTCTACTCACTGATAATATTTTGCTTCTTGAAATATTCTGTAGCTACCCAGCAAAAATAAATGGAATGACTGCTAAATGAATCACTTCCTTCATTACATCACAAAGAATTACTCCCTTAGGAATGGGTTTTAAACAACATCTAATGCTGCAATAAATATATGCTAGTCAGAAGTTCTTTTTCATGGGTGATAAGAAGTTAATATTTTGTATGGGGGTTGCATAGGAACGTGCGGGCACATAAATCAGAGGGTTGCGGGTTCTAATCCCACCAGGTCGAAAAAAAAATTTTGTAACTTTTTTTACACAATTAAAATTTTTTTTGTAGTTTTCATTGTAAAATTTTTTTGTACACTCAAAAATTTATTTTTGAAACGATTTAAAATTTTTTTTTGTAATATTCTATTATTTTTTAATGAAATTTTATGGAAATATAAAAGTTCTAAATAAATATGTAATTCTTCAAATATTTTTTGTTAAAATACGAAAAAGGTAAATATTACAATTTTGTTTGTATTTAAAAAATTTGTAATTTAAAAAATCCATTTTGATAAAATTTTTACTAAATATATTAAATACAACAGAAAAAGAAAAATCCTGTACACATTTTAGTTAGAACTAGTAAAAATAAGTTAAAAATTACCTTGCAGAAAAAACAATTTTTTTATCTACTAATATGCTGCAAAATTTTTTACGGATTTTATCAAGGTAATTCGTTATTTTTAATTAACTAAAAGTTAACTTAAATGTAACCAAAATTTTGTAAATTTAACAGTTTTATTTTTCCTTCTTATCTTACTAGTATTTAGCAAAAAACAATCTGCTAATATCAGCAGTTTTTTGCAAAGGTCATTTTTATTTACATAATTTTTAGTAGCTTTTTCTCCTATTTTTCCAGCTTTATTTCTTTATATGAGTGTATTATTTTTTATAAAAAAAAACACTTTAGAAGAAAACAATTTTATATATTTTCCAATATGTTAAGCGGGGATTACACTTAGAAACATTAGTGAAAAAATGGTAATTTTTTACGAATGTTGATTTGTTTATGTTAATGTTCGTGTTGACATTCGTGCAATTCGTGTTTACAAAAAGTTTTCATATTTTATGTTCCCTACTCAATGTTCCTTAATGTATTCGCCGCTTTATATATTTTTGTTAATAAAAAATTAAAGAAATGAAGATAAAAACAATTTACTGAACAAGACTGCTAAAAGCCAGCTATCAGTTATAACAAGCGATAGCATAGTGGGTAGAGCGTCTGCTGGAAATGCCAGTGAGTGTGGGTTCAAACCCCACACAATGCATGATGATTTTTATAATTAAATTAAAATAAAAAGAAGTGAAAAAGAACTTCCTTATCATCGGTTCAAGAATTCATACTTTGTTTTAAAAACGAACAACTTTCTTCCTATGACAACCCAATGTTAAATTCATCGGTGAAAAACTCGAAAAAGAACAACTCCCTATTCAACAGTTTCAGTGCTTTAACTACTTATTTTTCCTCACTCTTTTTCCTGGGTATTTATTTTTAATTTTATAATAATATTTTTGACAACAATAGTAAATAATCCAATAATCGTTCCTAAAAATATATGTATTGTTACAACCACCAAATGTTGGGAACTATGATTATTTTGTAGTATAATCTTCAGTTGTATCTACCGAAAGTTTTACTAACCATATTTTTAATTTAAATATTGTTTGGATACCCAACAAATTGTTACTGAACAATTCCATCGTTTTGGGTATATTTTAAGTTGTATAAGAACCGAATATCCTTTCTGATTACAAAAATAACACATACAAAACTGAAATAGTTATTCAATAACTGAAATATAGAATTTCCAACCGATCTTTTTTCTGTGTGTATATGTGTAGCTGAGGTGCAAAACTCGTTCGTTACAAAAATTAAAAAAATGAGATGACAATTGATTCTGACAGTTCTTTTGGCGCTTTATGAGAAGAAATATACTGATTGTATCAATGCATGTCCTTTTCCATGTTTTTTTGTGACTTAAAATTGCAGTTAGTAGCAAAACTGATTTGTTCCATTTACCAGTTATTTTTAAAACTATCTCGATGCATGTTTCGTAGCAAAGGTCGCTGGTTCACTGTTTGACGGCAAGATAGCATCCTGTATGGCGACTTTTCAAAACATTATTTTTATTATTTTACTTTATATTAGTTGTTAAGACTTAATTAAACTAATTAGTTTAGTTTAAATAAAATATTTCTCCAAAGTTTTAAATAAATTAGACTCAAACGATACGTTTTAAAAGCTACCCAACAAAAAAAATTGGAAGTAATTCTTTACAAACTACTTCTTTTACTGCTTCACAGGTATCCGTTAGCGTATTTTTACTGCCTTTTGAGAAGTAATTCTGAATCACTTCGAAAAATCACTTCTTTCATTGTTTCCAAAGTATACGTTAGTATATTTTTACAGTTTTTCTAGAATTAGTTCTCAACAACATTCCTATCCTATGAGAACTCGATGTTAAAATCAATAGTTTTTATGTTAAAAAGAAGTACATCTAGATCATCAATTGCAGTGCTTTTTCTACTGCTTCGGCATCTCTTTTTTGCTGGGTATTTTCGGTAAAAATTACGAAACCCTTTTAGAGGGACTTTTGAATACATTTTTGTCATTTACAATAATTCTTATAATAATTCGTTATGTAAATTAAACAAAATCACCGAGAACGGTGATACGGTTTACATTACGGAAAGTTAGGTGCGAGGTTCCTATATATGACTGGAAAACTGCTGCAGCTCCTGTGCTGAAAGCACCAGGTTAACTACATTTCCAATTTCAACCTTCAAAGCGAATGATTATTGAAAAATAGGGAAGGATGACTCTTCAAGGAAAGATTAATTTACTTTATATTAGAACCCTAAACCATTCTTGAAACGAGGAAAGAAAATCAATGACTTTATTCCAGAACTACTTCCCATTAATGTGGCGATTAAAACTGAAAAGAAAAAGATTTTGGAACCCTTTTATAACACCACTTTGGGGAAAATTGAAAACATGACTTGCAATTTTATATTTCGGTCTTGGACAACAATGAGGAGTACACTGCAAATGTAGTTTTCTTTATTTGTTCCTTAAACTTTTTAATATAAGCTTTTAATTCCTTTTCTATGAGTTTCCATAATTTGAATAAATAAATATAATTTCTAAAATATAGTGAAGTTGAATGATTAATTTTACTGGTGGGCTATAGTGTGCTACAAAACTATTTCGATCCCATATGGAATGTAGCAAAACTCGTTTGTTTCGAAAATTGATAGCAAAACTCGTTCGTTCCAAATTTTAAACATTATTTTCCTATATTTCAGTAAGTTTGGTTAATGTCTAACGAACGAGTTTTGCATCTCAGCTAGTCCTATGGTTCCATTAGGAAAAAAGGGCCACAAAGAACTCTCTACATTCGGTTAGGTTTGCTGAGAGATCTTTTATTTGTCTCCTTTTTAGGCCGCTTAGGCAAGGTTGCCATTTTGGCTATTTTGCGGCAAGATCTAGCGATATTTTTTTTATCTAGCTATAAAAAAATCGCTAGATTTCATCTAGCCGGCAGATTTAGCCATTAAATTTTCTTCCTACCCTAGTAAAAATGATTTTTATATATTCATATATGATTTTTATACAATCATTTATGATTTTATACAATTATAATTTGTCGAGTATTGTGAAACATATATTTTTATATTATTATATCAAAAGATATTTAATTATATAAAATTATATTAACCAGATCCACCATTTTTTGGATCAAATAATATATTTTTTATATAATTATATTAACCCATACATGATTTGATCCGGAAAATGGTGGATCTGGTTAATATAATTTTATATAATTAAATATCTTTTGATATAATCATATAAAAATATATGTTTCACAATACTCGACAAGTTATAATTGTATTAAATCATAAATGATTATATAACAATCATATCTGATTATATAAAAATCATTTTTACTAGGGTAGCTATTTTTAGCTATTTTTTGAACTTGGAGTTTTTTATAGCCCACTAAGCCATTTTGCAGATTAACCCAGCGTTTTTTTCAACAAGCCATAAAAAACTATTTAGGTTGCATCTAGGCGGTATATCTTTTTCTTTCTAGTTATTTTTCATCAGTGGTTTTCAATTTTTTTTTAATCTTTTATTAAGTTTATGAGCTCAAATTAAAATCAAATACACATAAAAAAATCGGTGCCAATTATTTACGAGTAGTTTATCTAATGAAATATATTCACACAAATTATTCAAAACATGAGATAGAAAAAACTAGGCAGAGATTGCACCTAATTACTTGGAAAAGATTTTTTTGTGTGTATATACGACAAAATTGAAGAGATGAAAAAGGAAACATGAATGAATTTTCAATTGGAAGTCTATAGATTATTCAAATATATATTGCAAAAAATTTTTAACCTTAAACAATAACTTCTTCCGTAATTTTTTCCATTGCCAAAGACTTTTTTTTAAGCAAATGAAAATTGGGTAATTTTTAAGAAATAGACAATCTTAAACTATTAAATTTTTAAATAAATAACAAACTTTTTTGCATTTTTTTTAAATTTAGCGATTTCTAGCGATTTTTATTTTGTAATCTAGCTATTTTTTATGTCCTAGAGTTGGCAACCTTGCGCTTAGGTTGACTTCGTTCTCGAGTTGACGACACTAAGTGTGCGATGGTCGGCCAATTCTTCGTGTGTCGCGCTGAGGGTTTCAATCAATAGGCCTTTTTTTAATCACTGGATTTATTTTTGAATTAATTTTATTTTGTTAAAAAATCCGTATTTTGCTTTTTAATTTTCAAAGTTTATAATTTTTATCAAAATCTAATAATTATTCGCCAATATAATGTGCAAGAAAATCATTAAATTTTGTAAAAATGCGAACCCAGGAATTGAAATAAACTAAATCCAAAATGGTTAATTTTATTCCAGAAATTGCATTTCCGCAAAGTTTAAATTTTTCTATTTCACATTTTATTAGGGAATAATTGAAATTTTTTAAATTATAAAACAAAAATGTGGATTATTTAACAAAATAAAATAAATCCAAAAATAAATCCAATGATTAAAAAAAAGGCCTAATAGCAGCTCTAGCTATTACCTTGAGGGCTTCGCAGCGTGTGACCAATACAACGACATTTGCAGCTAAGGATTTCGGTATGGATTTGACGTTGATCTGTTTGTCGCCAGAGTTGCGAGTTAGTTATGATATTTGGCCAAAATATCTTTATCTGTTGTCATGAATAGCCATATATAATTATATATTCTTTATGTGGTACCTTATATAACCATATATTTTTATATATTGTCTTTTATAAAATTAGATATCAACTATATAAGCTACACATAATGAGATATGACTGATCTATTGACATATATAAGTATAAATGATCATATATAACATAATATATGATTACATATGGTGTCATATAAATAATAATATATTGTTGGTTGTGTGATGTAAGATATTTTTATATATGAATATTAGGGTAATCCCTTATAAAGTGTTTGGTCGATATTCGACAAGCATACCCGCCAATTTTTTTACAAATGGTCCCAAATAAACAAAATCGATGTTTTTTTTTTTTTTTTTTGGAAAACGTTAACCCGTGCCGAGGTGCGGCCGGAAATGGCCCATTTTGGAAAAAAGTGTATTATTATTAAAAATTCCCAAAATTTTTATGTTTTCATCAAATTTTACATAGTTTTTGGAAAAATATTACTTAAATTAGGTTAGACTATAATTATCTTTACATTTAAAAAAAAAAAAATCTTTAACCCTTAGTGGCCTGGGGTCAGAAAAGTCCCATGAATCTTAATATTAATTATGACTACGAGATTGTAAAGCCATTAAATTGATAAAAAAAATCTTAACTATACCCCGTTTCTGTATGCTTTCTCGTCGAGAAACGCATGGTCACCCTACATATCACAGGGCGATTGAAGAGATAAAAAAAATGGACTTTAGGTTTTGTCGTAATATTTTCAGATGCTGTAACTTTTATAACTGTGGATATATGTAGTTTTGTAAAACACCTAATTAAATTAGAAATAACTTACATGCAGCACATTATTAGCTGATTTGATTCCATATATATTTTATTGTCTGCAATTCGCCTTATATAACGGAGAGCAGGGTTGTATTTCACATGTTTTTTGTAAAAACTTTTTCGATGCGAGAAATACAGAAACGGGGTGCTGGATAAAAATAATTATTTTATGTAACATGATGCATATGGGGTTAATTATTATACTTTTGGCAAAAAAAAAACCCCACTAGGAAATTTACAGAATAACATCTTTAATAATTTTCGGAAAAATATCATTTTAAATGAATAACAAAAAAAATGTTTCCACTTCATATAGGGTTAATATTCTCACTTTTCACAAAAAAAAAGACCAACTAGAAAATTTACGGCATAACATTTATCAGATTTTTATTAAATTGGGATATTTGATAGAGGGTACAAAACTAACGAAAAAGCGCAATTCTCTATAGCACTAATCTTATTTTCATGGGTTAAAAAGTTGGGGTCAAAAGTGTCCGTATACTAACAGCAATTTTAGTTTTGTAATCGTATTAGATTCTAATTAAAAGCTTTTATTTATTATGAGTTTATTGCTTTCTATTTGGAAAGACGTTATTCTGAAAATTTCCAAGTGCGTTTTTTCTAGCGAAAAGTAAATACATTAACCATATATGGATCAACTTACATAAAATAATAATAAATATTTTCCCGAAAATAATGAAAGGTGTTGTTCTGTAAATTTCCTAGTGGGTCTGTTTTGGCAAAAGTGTAAAAATTAACCCTATATTGATCATGTTACATAAAATAATTATTTTTATTTAGAGAAATTTTTTTATCGTATATCCCAATTTAATAAAAATCTGATAATGTTATTCTGTAAATTTCCTAGTGGGTCTTTTTTTTTGTGAAAAGTGAAGACATTAACCCTATATGGATCAAGTTACTCAAAATAATAATTTTTATCAAGTGTAAAAAATTTTTTTGTTATTCATTTAACCCTTTGATGACCAATGGTTGATATACATATGTCCCATTTTTATTTTTTTTTATATTTTCCACATTTTCCAACCGATTTTTTCTAAACTGACTTCCATTAATAGAGGAGAGTTTTTGCTTTCAGATTATACCAAATAATAGGCTCCATAGTTCTTAGCGCCTAATTAATTGACCCCAACTTCTGAAAAATAATTTTTTTTGTTCATCTTTTTTGGATGCCATTTATTCAGATGTCATTGGTTCTGCAAGACCAAAATTTTGATATAGCATGGACCTGTGCTTCCTGTTTTCAGAAATACCAAAACATTGGAAATAGTTTTATTTTCTTGCCTACAGGGCGCAAATTCAGCATGGGACATATGTGTCCCATTGGTCGTCAAAGGTAAACAAAGAAGAAGTTTTATAGTTTTATTTTTTTCATTAAATTAAACAAAAAATTAATAAAATTAAATAAACTCTTCATTCAACCAAACATAAAAAAGACTTAGGAAAAAGATATTTGTTTTAAATATATATATATATCGTCGCCTAAAATGCAAAAGGGCGTAACAACAACAAAAATTCAAAATCAAGTTTTTGATTGATTATGATGCACTATACTAAATACATGTCCCTACAAAAATTTAAACTTATATACAGAAATAAATCTATAGTCAAGAGAAGAAATATAACCTTTAATTCCAAAATATGTGTAATTCTACAATGTTTTTTGCTTATCCTCTAAAAAGATAAAAAGTGTTGTTACGCCCTTCTGCAATTCAGGTGGTGATATATCGATTGAATTTCGTTTGGTTTCACTAAAAGCTCTTCCAAATGACGAATTGTAATTATTCTAAATTTGTTGAATTCTAAGTGCTCGATCATATGATGGATCGTGATGGCTTGGTTGCTGAACATTGTGAAATCCGAATTTCTTCAAATGGTGGCCGAACCATAACAACCAAGAGAGACAGAGTACATGATGTTAATTGGTGGGTTTCATCATTTTCGTATGCGTCAATCAATTCTATAACTTTATCATCTGCTGCATAAAATTGACGTTGATTATTTCTTTTCTTCTTGCAGTTATATATTACAACGTGCAACATTTTCAAATTTTGCTCTCACCCATGGAGGAATCAAAATATTTGTGAAGGTAGACACCATTTATAGATGAACTACATATCCATCATGTCAGATGTCCTTTTTAAAGGACTTCGAAATACTAATGCATACTAAAATGGCAATATATTTTGTTTCACTTCTCTCCAAAATGGGCATCAAACAAGAAATGATAATCTCCCCAGTTCAGTGATAATATAAATTTTGACGAAAAATGACGGAAGAAAATATTTTTTAAAATTTTCAGTATAAAAAAAAGAAAAGCTGTTTTTAAAATGGGGAAATTCTCCTCTTTCATTTGATCCCCATATCAGCGTCATGGAATGTACAAAATATCCTTAAAAAAGAGTTTGCCAAAAACCATGCGCTGAAAATTTAAAGTGCTTTTTTAAGCACTACTAAAGTGATCATGAAAAATTGAGTACGCATTTTTACTAAACGTGGTTTCTTCTTTCACTTGTTAATCGATTTTTCCAAATGAGCAAAATTTTTTTGAAAAAACGTTAGAACACTCGACTTTAAGCACAAAACGCGATATGCAAACTACTTCGTATTATAACAAAAACAGAAAAACTAGTAATCGACACTCTATGTAGAAATTTACAAAAACAACAAAACCAAAAATGCAACAATTTCTTCAAAAACTATAACAAAACACACTCTACTCGATACGAGCAGAGTAAATTAGGTGTTCACAAATTTTTACCGCTGACGACCAATGGGATATATATGTATGTCCCATGGATTTTTTCTATGAAGGAGTTGAAAAAAAAACATTTTTGACAACACTTTTGTTTAGAAATGTTCGAATGAATCCGCAAAAAAAATACAAATTTTCCAGCAGTTTATGTTCGGTCGTCAAAGGGTTAAAATGATACTTTTCCGAAAGTTATTAAAGGTGTTATTCTGGAAATTTCCTAGTGGGGCGATTTTGGCCAAAAGTATAAAAGTTAACCCCATATGGATCATGTTACATAAAATAATTATTTTTATTTTTAATTTATTTTTATTTATTAAGTTTCATGGGTCTTTTCTGACCCCAGGCCACTAAGGGTTAAAGATTTTTTTAAACAAATGTAAAAATAATTATAGTCTAACCAAATTTAAGTGATATTTTTCGGAAAACTATGTAAAATTTGATAAAAACATTCAAATTTTGTTAAATTTTTGGCAAAATAAGTAATTTTTGAAAAATTTCCTGGAAAGCAGTCGCTCCAAACACAAACTCGAATTACCATTTTTCCAAATTTATTTTTTTTCTTTAATATCAAGTATTATGTGGTACAACTAGCAATCGACATTTTCAAATTAGGCATTTTAAAAAATCTTTAAAATTAATTAAAAAAAAACACGTTTATGTATTTTTATCAAATTTGTGGGTCATTTTGGATTCCAGGCTAAAGTGGGTTAATGATATCCGATTAAGTCAAAAATGCATGTCTGAATCATTTTGACTATATTAAATGAATAAATGAAACAAAATACTAAATTTTTCAAAATTTCGAATTTTGGGAATTTTTAATAATAATACACTTTTTTTTTCCAAAGTGGGCCATTTTCGGCAGCAACTCGGTACGGGTTAACGTTTTCCAAAAAAAACAAAAAAATCGATTTTGTTAATTTGGGACCATTTGTAAAAAAAATGGGGGGGGGGGGGGTATGCGTGTCGAAAATCGACCAAACACTTTATAAGGGACACCCTAATGATTATATATTATATCAAATGCTTTAAGATATAATTATATATGATTCCATATATGGTGCAAGATTAACAATCGAATCCCAGCTCGAAAATTTTTTTTTACTTTTTTAACTGAATTTATCTTTTTTACAGATCTTAAAAAATTAACCATTTTCTGCCAACAGCACCTGAAAATTATGTTTATTGCAGCTTGCTTCATTTTTTGGAGGTAATGTTTCCATAGACTGTTAGAAATAAAATTTGCAATGGAATGAAATTCCCTATAATTTTTTTTAATACCAGCTTTTAAAATTTGTTAGAAAATTTATTCAAATAATTAAAAACAAAAAATATTGATACTGTTTAAACAACAGTAAAGTTGTTTGTACTTTCTGTTAAATGTTCTTGGCAAAATCCACAGAAACGAGGGTGGATCAAAAAGTGCGTGACTTTTTTTAATGAAACACGATTTTTCTTAGCAAAAAAAAAAGTTATTAATTTTCAACATAGTCTCCTTTTAGCTCAATACACTTAGTTTACACCAACGTTTCTCCAATTTTTTTTATTTCTCGAGGTATAGTAATAATTGAGCAATAATGGAGCTAAATCTCCTTCCACCGAACTATTTCTCTAGGTTTCGAAAGAGAAAATAGTCACTGGGGGGTAAATTAGTATATCCAGGGGATAAATCCGCCTATCCGCATTGTGGATGAACAACGCCAAACAATTCTTTAAAGTTGTCACACGATTGCGTTTATGGTCAATTGTGAGCAAACTCGGCACCCATTTTATGTGCGACCACAATGAAACTTAGTAAACCACTTTTTTACCATTGAAGTTGATGGTACAGAGACCCCATAATACTCATCAAGCCTTTCCTTTGTTCGCTTAACGGGTTTTTCACAAAAAATAATAATAATATTCTGAAAGTTTTTTTGTTTTTTGCCTCTTCTGGTATAACACGGAAGTAAGGCAAAAATAAAAATTTACATTTACATTTAACCCTCTAATGCTCTTTCTTCTGATTACAATAATATTTAAACCATATATTTGGCGTTGAAAATCTACTATGGAACAAATATTAAAATTTTGATCTATCGCTTTATTTAGGCGATATAGCACAACAAAGGTTAAAGACGTATCTTGAAACCCAGTGGTCAAATAATTTCGGTTTTTGCTGTAAATAACACTATCAATAAAATAAGATTACGTACCGAAAGTTGTTGATCAATTGTTGTTATTTGAAAAGTTATGGCTTTTTGAAAATTACGAAATTTGGCGCATTTGGCACTAACATCAATAATTTTTGACGAAATTTGTAAAACGTATCTCGGCGTTATCCTGTGAGTCGGGGAGAAAAATTATTAACTTTTTTTACAATTAGAGACTTTAAACTAGCTTCGTAATTATCGGTAATGTACGCCCGATTGTAAATGTTTTTTTGGCAATTTTTCAAATATTTTTTTCTGTTTTAAAAAGTTAATTTTTTCAAAATTTCTAAATTTTCACTTTACATGCTTCTCGCTTGAAACCCGTTCCGTATACAAAAAAAAAGTTCGAAGGCAAAAAAGTAGAGATTTAAGTTTTCTATAGATATAATATAACTTGTTTAATAAAATATTGTTATTTAGCCAAAAACTATTTAAAATCTGAAGACCTCCTTTAGGCGGCCTTGTGCATTAGAGAGTTAATATGAGGTTTTGATGCCTTAATGTGCAGTAATTCCACCACTTTCTAAAGAAAACCGATGAAGGGGACCTGAAAAGATCGTCTTTTCATTCCTGAAAGTGTAGAGGTTTTTAAAAGCAAAAACTCTGTGAAGTATTTGTCAGGAGAATTTCCTGATGAAGAAAAATAGCAGTTTTTGGAAAAAAGTACTTAGTATGTTAACCCGATCAAAAATCATTATATCTAGCATATGTAGTAATATCTCATTTGATATAGATCGACATATGATCTTATCCAAGTTCTTAATTTTTTTAATTTTTATTTATTTAGTTTTAATAACATAAAACTTCATTCTTAATTTTAAAAACTGCTAAGCCTATGGCTTGACAGCAGTTCATCTCAAAATTGGGGTATCCAGTAATATCCAATCAGATTACCCGAATATATTACAGGATTAAATTACATCAAAATAGATCTCAAAATTGGGAAATCCAATAATATCAAATTGAGATCCTGTTAGATCCCAAAATAACCCATGGGATTTATTTACATCCAATTAGATGCAAACGGATAAGCTAATTTTGGCAGATCGAATTGGATAATTTGAGATCAAAATTTATCCTATGATATTTTTGGAATTATTTAAATTTTAAAAAAATTTAAAAAATAACACAAAAAACTAAAAAAAAAATCATTTATTATTTAAAAAATATTTATTTCATTAAAAAAAAATGCCGTCGACAGGATTTGAACCCAGGTTGCTGGCGTTGTAGTCGGCCACTTAACGCACTCAGCCAAACACTGATATACAACATTTTTTTTTTTTTTTTTTATTTTAACTTTATTTCTTTATTTATTGGATCTTTCTTATTTCAGAAAATAACAATAAGTATTAAAATCTTAAATCAACTAATAATTTCTGGGTCTATTGCCATTGCAATAGAAAATCCATTTTTCGTTGCGTAAAATGTTCGACTTTCATGTGGTTCCGCGAGGGCCAATGTGTCGACCCTCTTGAGGCGAATATGTCCATTATAACATAGTAGATCCTGTGCAAGAGGGTTTGGATGAGTTGCCAGTTTTCGTACATATTTAGAGCAGAAGGTTTTTATTTCGTCGCGAACAAATGGAATATTAAGGTCCTTATGAATAATCACGTTATTAATATACCACGGGTCACCAGTAATTAGCCGCAATATTTTATTTTGTCGTCTTTGTAATTTTTCTATATTAGAAGCAGAAGCTGTTCCCCATAGTTGGATTCCATAGGTCCATATTGGCTTAATAATAGCTTTGTAGAGTAGAACCTTGTAGTTTAGGTTGAGAGCAGAATGGGGATAAAGGAGCCACTGAAGCTGTAAAGTTTTAAGTTTAGGTTGTGTGGATTTGGATTCAATATGTTGAGACCAGGTAAGGCGACGATCAAGGTGTATACCAAGATATTTTATGTGATTTTGCTCAGGGATATCGATGTTATTTATCTTCAGTTTGGGACAGTTTCCCTTTCTCAAGGTGAAAGTAACATGTGCGCACTTTGTTGGATTTACTTTTATTTTCCACTTGTGAAGCCATTTTTCGAGTTCCTTAATATGAGCCTGCAGACAACTAGAAGCAATTACTGGATTTTTATGTACGCTTATAAACGCTGTATCGTCTGCAAAAGTTGACGTGTGTATCAGGTTATTAGTAGGCATATCTGAAGTAAAGAGTATATACATGAGAGGACCAAGTATACTGCCTTGGGGAACTCCTGCTGTGATTTTTCTTGAGTCTGAGATGTGGTCTTTGTACTTTACTACAAATAAACGATTCATTAAATAATTTCGCAGTAACTTGTGGGTATTTAGGGGTAACAAGGAGCTTATTTTATATAATAACCCATCATGCCAGACTTTGTCGAAGGCTTGAGAAATATCTATGAAGAGTGCTGAGCAATAGAGTTTGTCCTCGAAAGCCTTTCTGATAAGAGTAACTATTCGATGGACCTGTTCTATGGTGCCATGATCCTTTCGGAATCCAAACTGATGAACGGGAATGATGTGGTGGTCGTTTAGGTATGGGGTCAACGCATTTAAAAATAATTTCTCAAAGAGCTTTGATAAAGTTGAAAGTAAGTTTATCGGGCGATAAGATGATACTTGGCTAGCGTCCTTACCTGGCTTAGGTATCATAATTATTTCTGATATTTTCCATGATTTAGGGTAGAAACCAGTTCGCAAGATAGAATTGAAAATGAATAAAACTAGTTTAAGGGCAGATGTTGGTAGCTCACGAATCATTTTTCCTGAAATTTTGTCCACGCCAGGGGCTTTATTTGTTTTCAATTTTTTAACTGCTGAAGTTAACGACGAGAATCGAATTTTCATTGGGGAAACAACAAGGTCTTCAATATCTGGCAAAGTTATGTCTGAGCTAGAAATATTAGGCGTGAACACTCTTTCGAGGTGATCGGCAAAAACTTCTGCTTTCTCTTTATGGGACCTAGCCCAATTACCATCGCTATAACGAATAGCAGATTCGTATCTAGTTGGGTTTTTAAGTTTTTTGGTGACTTTCCAAAGACTATAATCCGTGGATTTAGTTGGATTTAGACCTTCTAAATATGCCTTTAGTGCTGACTGTTTATCCTCCAAAAGAGCACTGTGAAGGGTTCTTTGACAGTGGTTTAGTTGACTTTTCAAGGTAGGAGAGCGATGTAGTTGCCATTGTCTTCTAAGATTTCTCTTTTCCTTTATAAGATTTTGAATAGTTGTTGAGTATTTATTATTTTTATTTTTAGGGCCGTCGTAGCGTTTAAAAGGTGTAGCTACTTTAGCTGCAGTTGATAATGTTTCCGAAAACACGTTTATAGCATCTTGTATTTCATCATCGGATTTCAGTGAAATATTTTGAGATACGTGTGAGCTTACATACTTTCTATATTTGAGCCAGTTAGTATGTCTATTAGGGAAACAAAAAGGTTTTTCGATGGTTTGCCCATTAAGCATTGAAATAATAGTGGGAGGGTGGTCAGAAGACAGGTCGAACAAAAAGAGACTGCAGAAAGCTGATCGCGTCTGATATTTTTAATGACTGCAAAATCTATTAAATCAGGAGTCTTTTGTAGATCTGAAGGCCAATAAGTGGGCTGTCCTCCAGATATAACGTCAAGTTTAAGAGATGAGATAGCTTTTAATAGCTGTCTACCCTTAGGAGTAGTGAGTCGTGAGCCCCAGAACGTGTGCTTTGCATTGTAATCTCCTGCCGCTATAAATTTATTGCCTAGAATTTTGTAAAAATTAATAAATTGATCGTCTGTTATTTTGTGTCTTGGAGGACAGTATAAAGAAGATATGGTGATATTTGTGGCCGAGAGGCATATTGATGAGGCTTGAATATGATCTGTTTTATATTCCAGCATTGGAAAATGGCTAATATGATTACTAATTATTATAGCTGCACCACCACAAGCTTTACCACTTGGATGTTTTGTGTCGTATATAGAGTAACCTTTAATTCGAAAACAGTTTTTTAATGTAAAATGCGTTTCAGAAACCAGCAATATGTCAATAGACTGTGACTTTAGAAAACTTTCTACTTCTATCTTATGTTGGCTTAAGCCGTTTGCATTCCAGTAACATATTCTTATCTGGTTCATTGTTTATAGGCAAATGCTTGAAGTAGCATACCCTGATTTCTTAACAACTCATGCATCATGACTTGCATATTTGATATAAAGTTGTTCATAGTTTGTATCAGAAGCTCTATTGAGCTTTCTAAGGGCGATTTCTGTAATGATTCATTAGGAGTTCGAGATTCTGGGATTTTGTGAGCGACCAATTTTTCAAAAGGCATACTACTGGATTGAGCGATTTGAGCATACGAAGTGTTATTCGTAGGATTCGGAGGTGGGTTGGAAGTATAATTGGCGTGGTTGTTATTAGTTTGACCAGAAGGCATATGTTGTGTGAATATATTATTTTTTGAAATATATGGGAAATCATTTGACTGAAAGCGCCGGTAAGAGGGTTTATTAGGAGTGTTATTCTTTATCTGTATAAAGACGGGACATCCCCTATAATTTGCAGTGTGGTTACCACCACAGTTGCTACATTTTTTATTACTTGGGTCGTTTTTAGATTTCAAGCAATCGGAAGTTTTATGGACATCACCGCAGATTACACATACTGCTATATACAACATGACTGACTATATGAGACAACATTGTACGTGTTCCTTAGTTATGTATATAATTATATAAATTTATGTATATAATTATATAAATTTATATATATAGATGACTTAGAAAAAATAAATTACACGGGTAAAAATCTACATATATGGATTCATACAGGTTTAATGTATATTCGCGCATGATCATAAACACGAATGCTTTTCCATACATGGATACATAAATCTCCATACATGCATCCACATATGTCCACACATGTGCATTAACGAAAATTGAGGTAATATCTGCATGTATGTATATTTATGAACATCCATGAAGACGCATTAACATGTATGAACATACATGCAGATATTACCTCAAATTTCGTTAATGCAAAAGTATGGACATATATGGATGCATGTATGGAGACTTATGCATCCATGTATGGAAATGCATGCATGTTTATGAGAATGCACGAACATACATTTAACCTGTATGGAGCCATATATGTCGATTTTTAACATTCTTTCAAAAAAACAAAAATTAATTATCTTAAATGTTTTCCATTGACGGAATTTTTTTGGTGAATATATAAAAAAAATGTTTGTTGAAGGGTCAAGGTACCTATTTATATGGCTCAAAAGTCTAAATATCAACAGTCTGTATTTGCGAAATTAATAATGGGATAACAGCAATATACATGTTATTTAAAAGGTAATATAAATGTCTTTTAAATAAGGCATGACATATATAAGCTTAGCAATCCTTTGGAAAAAATACCCTTATCCACACTTTTTCACAAATTGTTTTGTTTGTATTAAAAGTATGAGTAAAAAATAAGAATATTGCCAAAATTGTATGTAGAAATACAAAAAAATCATATCCACTCCGGAAGAATTCAAATTTAGAACTTTGACGCAATTATTATATATTACGATATGTAGTTATATATTTAAAATACTATTAATTGAAAACATAATTTGCAGATGCTGTTGACACAAAATGGTTTAACCTTTTTAAGATCTGTAAAGAAAATATTTATAAGTAAATCAAATTGAGTTAAAAAAAGTAAAAAAAAAATTTTTTTTTGTGCCCGAGCTGGGATTCGATCATAGTACCTCAGTCACATATATAATTATGTATGGGGTTATATATGACAATCTATAATAACATATTAGAATATTATTACTCCCAAGTTGCAGTAAACATAACTTTCAGGTGCTGTTGGCAGTTAATGGGTTAATCTTTTTAAGATCTGTAAAAAGAATATTTACAAGTAAATTAAATTGAGTTAAAAAAGTAAAAAAAAAAATATTTTTTTTGTGCCCGAGCTGGGATTCGATAGTAGGGTCTCTCAGGTAATATGTGACTATATATAATTATATATTAAACACATAGAAAATATTACTGACGTGGGACCATATACAATCATATCTTATAGCATTTAATCTAATATATAATCATATATAAAAATATCTTACATCATACATCCAAAAATTTTAATATAAATAAGAGGGCATATATTACTATATCTTAAAATATATGGCTTATATGCCACCATATGTGATCATACATTACGTTATATATGATCATTTATAATTATATATGACAACAGATCTGTCATATCTCATTATGTATAGCATATATGGTTATCTAATTTTATAAAAGACAATATATAAAAATATATGGTTATAATAGGTCCCACATAAGAAACATGTAATTATACATGGCTATTTATGACAACATATATACTCACTAGGGCGGGTCGATTTAATAATCGCCCATGGCTCAGTGAAAATCGTATTCTAGGGATCAAAATAAGAAACTTTGCCGAAGGAACCATACCTCTAAAACGAATTCTACTACTACCCCCAACTGTTGACTTTTGTCCCGTAGGGTCAAGTTTTGAAAAATCCCACTTTGACCCATTTAGAGTGCCCCAATCGAGTCCAAATGTATGACCGACCCCCACTAACTTTGGAGGGCCGATCCACCCATGCCAGTGGCACACCCCCTGGAACTCCCCTGGGGGGTTCCCCATACAAACATTTTAAAAAATCACCATTTTTGGCACTTTATTTTATTATTTTTTATTTATTTTATTTATTTTTATTATTTTATTTATTTTTTCTCTTTAGAAATTTATTTAGTCAGAACATATGTAAATGAAAAAATTAATTTAACTTAGTAATAGAAAAGAAAATAAAAAAATTTACTGTTTGAAGTCTTTTTTGCTTTCAAGTCTGGGCAATTTCGCACGGCTATCTAATGTCGTCACCATAACAGCCTCTACATTTTCCGGTATAACTCGTTTGGAAACGCTAGCTAGCAATTGAACGTGTCGTTCTGTTGCAGGTCGTAAAATAGGTTGTGTGGGTTTTTTAAGCCACCACAAGACACAGCTGCATGTCGTAAACTTACTTAAGCTAAATCGGTTACAGGTAGAATTGAGCATAAAATTATCATAAAGGATTTTCCAGAAGTAATAAAAGGCGCACTTGCTTAACAGAATTTGTGGTCAGATTAACGTTTAATTTACATGTAAGTACTTTATGGGCAATTTTGACAACAAAATCGGTTACAGGTAGAATTGAGCATAAAATTATCATAAAGGATTTTCCAGAAGTAATAAAAGGCGCACTTGCTTAACAGAATTTGTAGTCAGATTAACGTTTAATTTACTTGTAAGTACTTTATGGGCAGTTTTGACAACAAAATCGGTTACAGGTAGAATTGAAATTACCATTTCATTCTTATTACCTCGTCTCTTAGACCATATATAACGCAACAGTTTTTGTGAATGCATTAAGTCGTTGTGAAGAACTCGAAGTGTGAAGTGCTAATTTGTGATAAAAAAATATTTAAAAAAAATCATTCCAAATCATGAAGTTTACAATGAATCCACCATCCTCTACACCGCAAGATGAAGCAATAACAACTATCGAAAACCCAATGAGTCATATACCCAGGCATGATGTTACTGTTTTTGGTGTGTCTACTGATTTGACTGATCTTAATTTACCAACCCATCTGGATATCTTGAGATATTATTTTTACTTGAGCGAACAAAAAAAGTTGTCCTATAAAGCATTCACTATTCAAGTACAAGATAAGTTGATTGGAATTTGGGAAAAACTTGGTATGGAAATAATGCTGAAAAAAAGTGTATGTAATAAATTGAATAGATTGCTTGACAAATATCAAGAGCAAATCAAGAGAAGAAACAAACCCCAACAATTTACAGAGTATGTAAAATCTCTGGAAACAATTTTTTTCATTGGAACATGTAAATGCGATTTGAAGGCAGCTCCATGTGCATGCGGTTTGGTTCCCGAACGCCTCAAAGAGTTTATGCACGATCAACATAATCAGAGAAGTCTAACAATGGATGGATTTGCGATGGAAATTGAAGAGCAGGGAGCAACGTCTATGTCATCAATGCCAACATACCAAGATCCCGATCATTCAACATACGCACCGCCACCGGTTCAAGAAGATTTGGATATAAGCACAAGTTCACAATACACACAGAGATACGATTGTTTTAACTTTGCCTTGGTATGTGACAGATTTGGCGTGCCTGATAGAGTAGCATCAGCAATGGGAACAGCTCTTTTCCAAGATTTTAAAATGAAAGATATCCATGGCAAACCTCTCATCATGGATAAATCGAAAGTTCGCCGAGAAAAAGAGAAATGCAGACAAGAAGTGCTTCGCAAACGGTTAGATGATACCAATTTGTTAGCATTTTCATTCGATGGCAGAAAAGATGATACTTTAACGAGAGATACAATTGATGAGAAGTATCATACTAGAATGGTAAAAGAACCTCATCTTGTTATTTTGAGAGAACCGAATTCTGAATTGATTGGTTACGTTAGACTGGAACATGAAACCGCTGAATACAAAACAACCAAATTAAATGATTTTTTCAACGATAAAAATATATCACTGGATGCATTAATTGGCATATGCACTGACGGTGAGCCAACAAACACTGGCCCAAACGGTGGAATTATACGACGACTCGAATTGCTGTTAAAAAGACCATTGCATTGGTTCGTTTGCCTTCTACACTTCAACGAACTTCCGTTTCGGCATTTGTTTGAAGCTTTGGATAAATCAACCAGCACTGGACCAAGATCGGCAACCGGAAAATTGAGCCGTCAAATCGAAACTTGTGAAACTCTTCCGGTAAGTTATTGCTATCACTCATTTATTATAATTGTCAACCGTTTTTAATTGTTTTATTTTTATATATTTTCAGGTGGTGGATGGCTTTCAGAAAATTGAGTTGAAAAATATGCCCCCTGCTCCAGAAAAAATTGAATTTTCCACCGATTCCAAGTACTTATACGACATGGCCCATGCAATTTCTAGCGGCGTGGTTTCAGTGGATCTGGCAAACATCAAACCAGGGAAAATTGTACATTCTCGGTGGCTCACCAAGGCCGCTAGACTATTACGATTATATGTGACAACGGAAAATCCAGATGCAAATTTAAGAATACTGGTTGAATTTATCATTACATGTTATGTGTCAATGTACTTCAATATCAAGTATTACAGCTCTGTCGTGTACGGTAGTAGATTATTTTTCAAATTCATTAGTTGGTCAAGATTTCTAGAACCTCGTTTACGCAAAATTGTCAATAAAGTAATTACAGATAATTCATATTATGCGCATTCGGAAAATATCTTGTTATCAATGTTGTTTGATGATAGCAAAGAAAAGCGCGACTGTGCTATCAAGATAATTCTACGCTATCGAACCGATGTTGACGACCCAACGGGACTTAGAGCTTATAAAAAACCAGATATAAACTTTTATTGCACAAGTTACACGGAAATGATCAATATGAATGACATAAATGACGTATTTGAACCACCATTCACGCGAAGCATTCCATACGATACTTTGAAAGAATATTTAAATCAAGATGATCCACCGTTTAATGATCCAAAAATTCCATCACACATACAAGAAACAGAACGACACGTTCAATTGCTAGCTAGCGTTTCCAAACGAGTTATACCGGAAAATGTAGAGGCTGTTATGGCGACGACATTAGAGAGCCGTGCGAAATTGCCCAGACTTGAAAGCAAAAAAGACTTCAAACAGTAATTTTTTATTTTTTCTTTTCTATTACTAAGTTAAATTAATTTTTTCATTTACATATGTTCTGACTAAATAAATTTCTAAGGAGAAAAAATAAATAAAATAATAAAAATAAATAAAATAAATAAAAAATAATAAAATAAAGTGCCAAAAATGGTGATTTTTTAAAATGTTTGTATGGGGAACCCCCCAGGGGAGTTCCAGGGGGTGTGCCACTGGCATGGGTGGATCGGCCCTCCAAAGTTAGTGGGGGTCGGTCATACATTTGGACTCGATTGGGGCACTCTAAATGGGTCAAAGTGTGGTTTTTCAAAACTTGACCCTACGGGACAAAAGTCAACAGTTGGGGGGTAGTAGAATTCGTTTTAGAGGTATGGTTCCTTCGGCAAAGTTTCTTATTTAGAATACGATTTTCCCTGATTTTTTTGCCTCCCCACAAATCGACCCGGCCTAATACTCACATATTATAAGATAAAACAAGATATTACTATATACGACTATATATAAATTTTTTTGATCGGGAATTCATAATAATGAAATTGGCCTCGAACTAGAATTAATAAATTTCAAATTTATCAATTAAAAAGGTCGAAAAACTATTTTTATTTTTAAATAATAATTAAAAACTAACATTTATAACTAAAAAAGTTTAATAGTTTTCATGAAGTTTAACGTTAACTCTCAGGTAATTATTCCTGCAAATGTTTAGGATTTCACTAAAATTTGTAGTGTAAAACCGGGTAGAACAATATGTGATTTTGTATTAGTTCAACTATAATTTTATACCACTATATAAAATCTGATCAAATTGTATCGCGCCATTATTCGGATACATTTTTATCTCATATTATCAAATTATAACTGAATTGATAATTGATAAAATTGTACAAAAGACAGATATTAACCTTTAAAAGCATGGTGCGGACATTTGGCAACAACCAGTTTAAAAAAACCCCACTTGATGCACAAAACTGCATGTTTGGGCACTGGGGCCCCTTCTGTACAAAGGGTTCTTATAGTTTAGCTCAGATTTTTTAAATAGTTATAAGAAAATCTTGGTTTTGCTCCGTATGTATGTGAAAAATCTAAAACACACGTTTTTTTTACAAAAAGTGTAATATTCAAAAATGTTTGTTTAAATATTTAAAGTGGTATTCTCGCAATAAAATTCATTTCGGCGACAATAAATGTATAATTCATAGTTTATAGATTTTTTTATATTTTTTTTCATACACCCCGAGTAAAACGGGTTATACATTATTTTATATTATTTAATACAATTATGTCTCGTTATATATTGCTTAGTATGGCAGTATATATAATAAGACGTAATTTTCGTCTTTAGAAAAAATTTTATATGACCCAATATCTAAATATATCTTTTTACATAAGTTGTCATATTTAATCAGATCTCGACCATGGAATTTAAATTGTAAGACCAAATATAGCCCAGTTTCATGTTCAATTTAAATTTCATTTAAGATTTTATCGAAATCAATTACAATCCATTTGTAATTGAAAAATATTATTTTACAAAAACAAATTTTGATATAAAGTTCAAGGGATTTAAAAAATAATAACATGAAAACGAAAAACCGGTATTGAATAGAATCTGAGTGATATTATCTGACAGATGACCCATACATTATCGACGTTGAAAATATGTTAAAAGAGTTAATACTTAACATACGCAGTCAGACTATGTATAGGATTTCGTACCAGATATGTATAGCAACAAAACAAGCCTATTGATTTAAAAAAGAAACATTTATTTTCCCTATATAATCTATGGTATATTCTTGTTTTAAATGAACTCTTAATATCTTAGTAAATTCAAATTGAAATTCATTTTCACTTAAAATGTCATAAATGTACATCGAAACAACAGATTATATGATATATATCAGATATTTTGAAATTGAATATTGGGCCATATTAATAAAAGTTAGCCAATTCTTCGGAGTAATTATTTTGGTTTAGGAATAACGTAGCACCAAATTTTTTAATAGGCTTGAAGGATATCATGAAATACAAATGAAAATTAAAACAAAAAATTTTTAAACAATTATTTCAAGACATTTAATTTTATTAAAAACTCAAGTCAAATTTGTTATCACAATTTTAATGTATTTTTCTCATTTTAAAATGAGTAGCCCAAAAATTAAAGCTTCATTTGAACTTTTCTCACTTTCAAAATAAGAATCTCACCTTCAGTGAAAAATCCAGTAATGTTTTATGGAAAATTATTTGAAATTTCATTTTATTTAGAATATTTTTATTTTATGGATTATTCTTGAACTATACTATAGCTGTGTTTTAGACTTAACTATATCCGTTAACTCATAAAAACCCTCAAAGTGCATAAAAACGCTTTTAAGACAAAAACTAACACATTACTTTTCGTATGCACGTTAACTTTCAACACGGATAATTATCAACGTTGAAAACTCAACGTTTATACATTTTCACATCTAACGTAACTTATTCGCGTTACTTCCTAGGAACTTTTGCTGACGTAGGTTCGATTATTCGGGGTGTTCTGAAAAACGAAACCACATAAAATTATTCGGTTTCACATAAAATGATATGTTGTTGTTGTACAAAAACGAATAATTTTATGTGGTTTCGTTTTTCAGAACACTCCCGTATAACGGAAAATTTATAAACATAACCTGTTTAAAAAATTTTTATACTACAATCGGTTTAACGTAGATTTGCTTTGAAGATTTAATGTTGATAGGCATGAGACAAAATTCAGCTTATAGCTCCTATAAGTACTCATTAATAAGTAGATACTTATTATGTATGCAGTTTCACATAAAGACTCTAAAAGTTACTAGATTTGCTTAGTTTACACGATACACGAAAGCTTACGTGAATCCCCCATTGTTTTTCAGTGCAATATTTAATAAAAACAAAAATTCAAAAATTTTGATCAAATTGGACCTAATTGCATCAAATTTTAACTATTAAGATATTATTTAATACAATAATGTCTGGTCAAAATTCGGATTAAATTGTATATAATTTAAAGTAATTAAATCCAATTTGATCCACGTAGATACAATTGTATTCACCATTTTTCGGATTAAATTGTATCTGATTAGTTATTGTATTTCATCAAATTAGATATGTCACCATATCATCTTTTTTAATCGGGACGTCAAAATAATCACAAACTTACCTTTTTTTAAAAAATTATTTTTTTGTATTTTTTTTGAAATATAACGGCTTTAGAAATCATATATAAAAAAATGGTTAAAATCGAAGGGATCATGCATTTAAGGGTTAAGTTACATATGACTATATAAAGCCCCATGTCAATTTTTTTTTATCGGATAACCAAGGTTAAACATTAACCACAGATATTTCCATATAAATTTGGCATTCATAACTATGGTTAAGCACTAAACTCAGTTTATTTGTAGATAAGTTAGCAGGTCTTAATTGAATAAAATCAAAAAGAATTTTTAAATTCAAATAAATATGTTAATTTGTGCAATTTTTCAAACTCAAATTATGCGGTTTTTCACATTATTTTTTGAACATAAATTTTTGGCCTTGAAAAGTGTTTTTTTGCGTTCCCGTACACTCTAAAAAGTACATAAAAATAATGCATAGTGTTTAAAATTAAGTTTTAAACATAGCTGTTAAGTACTGATTAGCAATCGTACTAATTAGTAATTACCAGGGCAAGGAACTTCATGCACTTAAAAATGGAAAAAATGCGCCTAAAATATGCGGTTAAAAAAGAAAATTATGCATTAAAAATATAACTGTTATTTTTGTAAAAATAATGCACTTTAAAACTTAAACATATATTTACGTAGTTATTTTGGAAACAGACACAGAACTCAAAGATTTTCCATAGGTCAATAAGGTTTTTAAGTATGTTTATTTTGATTGAATCAAAATATCAAAACATATAAATTTTTTATATTTTTTTACAGAATAAAAAATGCTCCTAAAAACAAAAAATATGCACAAATATGCATTAAAAAGCACAAAATATCCTTTAAAAAGGCAACAAATATGCATTTAAAGTCAAAATACGCAAAAACATGCATTTTTGACAAAATATGCAAAAATATGCAACTAAAAATCGATGCCATTTTGTTCTAAATTTGATGATTCGGATAAATTTTTAGTCCATATTAGTTTTGGACTATCGAGAAAAAACATGCATTTGCATGGAATTCCTTGCCCTAGTAATTACATTACTCTTTTTTGAAAGGTGAAGTAATGATTAAATTACTATTCTCTTCAGTTCCGCACAATTACCAATTTCTTACGATTACAAATAATATAAAAGTAATCTGGAATACTTGTAATTACTATAAAATAATAAAAAAAAAATAATCATAAATACCCTTGAAAAAAAATTTATTCGGTAGCATATCGTTGCTGCGCCTAAAAAATTTAAATTTTGCATTAAGATCGATATCTCAATTGGTTCAGAAGTTAGCAAAAATAGCTTTTTGTTTTCCATATTAAAAGTGTTCATTAAAAAAGCCTATGTGCCATTCTATATATGGCTAATTTCATTGCAAGCGTTTGCTTTGCGTTTTCTGTCAAACTGAAACTTGGTAAAGAATTTTTTTAACTCAAATCATAACAGTTATACATTTATTGGAATAGCAAAGCAAATTTTACGAAAACCGATGGAAATATGCGTTTTATTAAAAAGTATCTGCGCTTAGATTTTTAATCCGTGGTGACCGAATTTTTTGCCAAGCGAATTGATTCGCTTGCCCCAACTCCCTAATTTGGTTGCCTCAAGCGAATTCAATTGTGACACACGAGTTGTCGCAAACGAAAGTCAGCCGAATTCGGTTGTGTCAACAAATTTTGTTGTCACAACGAAATTGTTCTGAGAGTGCAATTATCCAAGTTATATTACGTTGCATTTACAGCTTTAAAAATTGGCTCATTAAAGGGTTAACTAAAAATCCACTTCTTTTTATAACCTTAACCCTCTAATGCATAAAAAAAATATTAAACCAGTAATATTGTATCGATATAAAACATAATTAGCTAATTTTCTGCCTTCAGACTTTTTGTACAAGGAATGATTTTAAAGCGATAAGGATGTAGTTGAATTGAACATTTTTTAATATGAAAAAATAACTTCTTAAAACAGAAAACAATATTTGAAAAGCTGCCAAAAATACATTAACGATTTGGCATATATTATCGATAATCACGAAGCTAACCAGCAAAATATTGGTAATGACACCTCATTGCTGTCTGCATTACCAATAATGATATATCATTACCTTCTGCATTATTTTGTAATATAAAATAATGACTTCCTAATAACGGCCTATTTTAGTCACTGCTTTAAAATATAAAATAATGACTTACTCGCAATAGTTTAAATAAGTACATTTTACAAAGTTAAATTTTATACATTCATATTTATTACATGTAAATATGTTTTGTGTTAAAATTTTTATGACGAGTCCTAAAATTACACACTAGCAAAAACTTTAATTTCTCTGAATGTATTTCCTGAAGCTAATAGTATCTGTGTAACTCCTTATTTTTAAGAATCAAGAAAGCAGTCGGATAACCACTTATAATTCAACCCTTTGTAAGCATGTTTGTAACCACTTATTATTCAGAATCTCATAACTACTTACTTCTCATTTTTTCGTAAGCGAGCGGGTAAGCGTGACTACTTATAAAAACGACCACGGTAAACAAAAATAATGAGTTTAGACGCCAAAAAATAAGTTGTGTGGAGCTATGAATTTCTATTATATAACCACTTATTTGGTAATGAAAGATTTTGCTGGGTAGTATAGAGTCTCTAATTTTAAAATGAGTTTTGCTGCAGGGCTCAAAGGATAACGTCAGGATACGTCTAACTCAAAAACTAGTTGGCAGATTTTTATGAAATTAATTATTATACGCTCAAAGTTAGTAGTAAGCAAAACTAATTTCATCAAAATTTATTGCTGTCTATTGCTAAATTCGCCAAAAAATCTAAAATCACCATAACTTCCGAAATAGCAACACTAGATCAACAGTTTCCGGTATGTGATTTTATATTACTAACAGTATTATTTATAGCAAATCCTGAAATTATTTGACTATTGAATTTTTTGATTCGTTTTCAAACTTTATTGAGTTAATATAGTAGGTTTGAGGTTAAGAAGAAGAATAAACCTTTTCTTCAAAAGTTATAAACACATTAAATTTGCAAATCAGACTAGATCCAGTTTCTGCCTTTTTTATGGACAGGCTTCATCAGTGATTTTCCATTAAATTGTTTTATTGTTTATATTTTTATTGTCAGATTTTCTCTTTATGAATACTTTCAGAAGTGATCAAACAGACATATACAAACATTCTACTTTAGATTTTTTTGTTTATCTTGGTATTTCCTCCGTGTCAACTTTTCGCAAATGTTGCCACATTGACGTAAGGTTTTTACATACAAGTGCAGGCAATTTGTGTATATTGAGACGGACTACCATTTTTTATTTTTTATAGTAAAGTGTTGTTTTTTCAAACTCGTCGTATAGACCAAATACAATTAATATTGTAATTAATATGTATTTTTATTAATTCTATATCGCCTAAATAATGCGATAAATTAAAATTTTAATAATTGTTCAATGGAAGGTTTTCAATGCCAAATCGCAATTAGAAGAAAGATTGTTAGAGGGTTAATACATCACCACGATCTCAAACTATCAAATTTTTAGGCCAAAGGATAATATAAATAATTTTGGAAAAATATTCCAAACCGCTAAAAAAGTGTTATACACTAACAGAAAAAAGTTAGTAAAAGATTTAGTTAAAACTACTCAAAATTAATTAAAATTCCGTTACAGAAAAAATTGGTGAACTCAGAAGATAATTTTTGCTATATACATATTAGTAAGATAGGAACATCAAAAATTAAACTGTTAAATATCCAGAATTTTAGCTATATTTGGATTAAATTTTTGTTAATAGAAACAACAACTTAACCTGATAAAATCAGACAAAATCACAAACAAATGAAAAACCTTCAAAGTTTTTTTAATGCAAATAAAAATAAAGCCTTCTGAAATCACCAAATATTTCTGCTGATTTCACAAGGATAGACTGCTATTTGCATTCAACTAGATTTAACTTAAAAATAACAAAACTTTTGTATATATCGTATAACGGGGTTTTTTGGTATTTTCAGTCTACTAATATTTAGCAAAATTTTCTGCAGATTTTAAAGAATAATTTGTTATTTTCAATTAACTAAAAGTTAACTCAAATATAACTAAAATTATGTAAATTTATGTTTGCTGTTCTTATTTAGGAAAATAATCTGTTAATTTCAGCAGTGTTTTCTGCAAGGTAATTTTTAACTAATTTTTGGTAGATTTTTCTGCCATTTTTAGTGGTTTATTTCTATGAGTGTAGTGTTGCATTTTAACAGAAGCCCATCCTCTAATTTTAATATAATTACTTTGTAAGAACTCAGCATTTTAAAAGTTCCTTATAAACAAAAATAGCTATTTGTATAAAAAGCAAAACTAAGGCAATTTAAAAATAACTATGTATAGTTTTTGGGAAAAATCTTTAATAGCGCCTATGCGCCTTCAAAAGCTGGATTTTTTTTGTGGTAAAAAAAATATAACATTAAATAAAAAAAAAATTAGGCGCAGCGACGATATGTTTTATAAGATTTCTGTTTTCTTTATTTTTTCTTATATAAAATTTAAAGAACATAAAAAAAAATTTTTAATTTTAAAATCAATTAACATAATTTTTTTTATATTCCATTAAACTTTTGATATTTCTAGACTTCCAGCAAAAAAATTGTAAAAATTCAAAGCTTAATTTGATATGTTACTTACAGATTTTTTTACAATTTTCTTTTCTTTTATTGATTCAAATATATTTAAATATTTCACAAAAATTTTAAAGATATCTTTACTCGTAAATATGAAATTTTACCAAGTTTTTTTGTAAAATCCTAAAACAGAAGTAAACACATATTACAATGCATTTATTTGTGTTAGTTGATAAATACTTGCCACTAGTCCGATTGCTTCAATAGACATATAATATAAACATTGGTAGCACGTCCCTGAATATTAAGCATGGCTAGCACTGGTAATGTTTTGAGACATGAACGTCGTTTGTATGATAAGGTGTGGAATCTAATTTATTATATATAATAAATGATACGAGTACAGTAGACCGTACCACCTTAAAGGCAAAAAAAAAAAAAAAAACTGCGCCGTACATCCTTCAATATGATGTATTTTTGCAAGGCAATTTCAACCAAAATTGAATTTTTTTGCCGAACGTAGGGGTCGCCATTTTACATTTTTCGTTATATCTTTGGCATTTACAGTCGGATCTTAAAGTACATCGATGTTTTTCTCTCGAGGAGATCAGTGTTTTGCTCTAATGGCCATTGACCTCAAATATTCCGTTGTAGTAGTTACCCACCAGATCTCAGTTGCTACACCCTAATATACAACCCTAATGCCACAAAATTAAAGCTCACAAAAAATAATTTTCGATAAACCCAGTAGATTTTTTTTTATAAATGATTCATCTCTGAAAACGTAAAAGGTCCCTAGGGACCTTGTCAGTCATCGGAGGGTTAAGGGGAAAATCTAAGAAATGCCATCATAAGGCATAATAATTTAAAAAAAAAAAATTATAATTGAGCCCAAAAATTAAAAAATTGCACAATAAGCAAATATGAACAAAAATTGTAAAAAAAAAATCTTAAAGACAAGTTGGTCCTTATGGTGATCATAAAACACATCGGCTGAAAAGTCCGTAAGATGACACATAGGTGGCGCACTAATCAAAAATACATATGATTTTTTTAGAACTACCAACCTTTAGATGATACCTGTCAAAATTTAATAACAATTCGTTCATTAGTGAACAAGTGACAGCTCTTTTAGTGACGCTACTTTTGCGATTTTAAAAACAATGGATTCAAAGCAATTTCGTGTGTTGATTTGTCATTGCTTTTAATTCGGACTCTGCTCCATCGAGACACATGGTAGAAAAGTGGTTTGCTGACTTTAATTGGGGTCGTACAAACACCGATGACGCTGAACGCTCTATTCACCCAAAAGAGGTGGTGATACCGGAAAACATCAAAAAAGTTCACAAAATCGTTTTGGCAGACCGTAAAGTGAAGCTGCAGGAAATAGCAGATACCTTAAAGATATGGAGGGCACGTGTCGTCTTTATTTAGCATGAACATTTGTCCATGAGAAAGCTGTTTCCCAAATGGGTGCCGCGTTTGCTCACAGTGCACCAAAAATTACAATGTGTCGATGATTCTGAGAGCTGTTTGAAGCTGTTTCGGCGAAATAAAAAGGAATTTTTGCGTCGGTATGCAACAATGGACGAAACTTGGATCTGCCACTTCACTTCAGTGTCAAATCGGCAGTCAGCTGAGTAGACAGAACTGGCGAACCTCGCCCGAAGAAGCTAAAGACCCAACAGTTAGATGGTAAAGTTTCATCAGTATTTGGGACATTGATTACCATGAAAAAGGCCAGATCATCAATAGCGTTTCAAAATTCAGTAAAATTATATTTGTAGATTTAGCAACCCAAATTAGTAAAAAATTCTGTAATTTGTAAAATGAGAATCCCGAATTATTTTACTAAAAAATAACTTTATACTCAAAATTAGCATAATATTAGTATAGTAAAATTGGAAACCATTTTACTAATCTTTATAATAACTTTTTTCCTTTGTGTAGTTATGCTAATGATTTACGTATAAATGCTGATAAGCGAAATTATTTATTTGAATTCATTATCCTCTTATGTGCTCTAATATCACCCTTATAATTTAATAGATTAACGATGATTTTCTTTTCACTCTTTTAAAATGCATTAACCAAAATTAATGGTCAGTTTTATCAATCTATTAAAAAAAATAATAATAAACTTGGCTACTATTTGAATGCATTAAAAGCAGTAGTAGAAAAGAAATTAAAAGCCACTCTATATAAAAGTAAACCCTATTCCATTAGTCCTAATGCTATGAGAAATGCCACGGTTGATGCATTAACGAATTGCATAAAAGAACAGGTAACAGCACTCCAACAGTAAAAGTCACGGAAACAGAAATATTAACAAAGGCTTAAATACCATAGCTATAACTTGTAAATAGAATAGAAAATATTTTATTATTATTTTTTCTTTTTCGAGTAAGAATACATTTTATCATGGATGGTAACCGAAACGATGCGGTTATTGATAAGGGTAACGCTATTTTAGATCATTTAATTTAACGGTATTTTAAGGCTAAATGTATTTTAGTTATTTCGGTAACAGTATTTTAAGGATAACGGTGTTTTTATTTCTGTATCGGTATTTTAAGGTTAACCGTATTTCAGTTATTTCGTTAACTGTATTTTAATATTTAGTCAGTTATTTCGATTCATACCGCAGAAAATTAAAAAACGATGTTTTAACGGTATCGATATTTCATTTGTTGTATCGGTATTTTAACGATATTTCAGTTAATTCAGTAACGGTATTTTGGTGACGGTATTTTATGGGTAACGGTATTCAGTTGAAATGGCTTTGAATCGATACCGGTATTGCCTGCCAAACCTGCATTTTATTTTAATCCCTAAAATAATTAATTTTAACAAATTTTTATTTTTATTTTAATAACAAAAAGATAAATATTTTTTTCCAGATAAAAAGTTATTTTGCCGATGTCACCTACTATTAATTCCTAACTTTTGGGTAATAACTTAATCTATCCTTGTGAGTAACCACGTATTCTTTCACTTTTAGTAACCCTGCTAGTAATTTATTATTCTCACATTTTTTCATTATCATCTGAACATTCATACATTTTGGGACATCACGAAACAGATTCGTGCTTATAACTGAATTTATTACCAAATTGTTTTCTCCCTTTGGACATATTTACTCTATTTTTTTGTCTGGGCAATTATAAGTGCTAAAAATCCTTTGTCAAAGTGTTAAAGTATATATACTGTGACTGGTTAAGGCAGGATTTGTCAAAGGACTGGTGTAATTTATCATTTCTCTGGAGTATACAGATAAAAGTATCACCAAATTTTAGGTGACAATAATAATTGTTAAACTTCTACATATTTCTATTGCAACAATATTTTTAGTTTAATCAATTAAATATTTTGTTGATATAACGAATTTTAAATTTTTTTTTCTCAATTAAACTAGTTTGTTAAAACTCAACAAACGTGTTTGTTGGAACTGAACAAGTTCTTTGCTGACTCGGTTATTATAGTTAATTCGAGTCGAGCGTTTTGAGCTGTGACTGAACTGCGTTTCGTGAACTGATTTGTTAATTTGGCAACTTTTTTACTTACTATTTAATTTTGAACCAAAATATTACTATTTTTTAAAAACCCGTTCCAATTTCGTATAATTCACAAGAGAAACGTTCACTTGAACTAGTTCGTTTATGAATGACACAGCACGCGTAAACGCTTGCAAAAAATATTAAAATGTCGAAATTAAATAAAAAATAAGAAAATATTAAATTAAAAGTTCTTTGTATGTATGGGTAGCGAAACCCTTTGTGCCCTACCTACTCACTTAATTACTTGGTAATGCCTGTTTTTGCTGGGTAGTAAGATAGATAATATACATATAGATTATGGTTTAAAATTGTGCTAATTTTTTCTCTTTCTTGCTTTTTGTTAAAGATAACAATATCCAGCTAGCACGATAACACAAAGAAGATTCCCCAATCATATTGCCTGGAAGAAAACATCTATTCGCGGCAATATCAATTTCGTATAGCGGAAGTTTCCCGAATTTCTAAAAATAATTTTTTGCTCCGGTATTTTGCATAATTTACATAACGAATTATTATAAGAATTATTGTAAACGACAAAAAATATACCCAAAAGTCGCTCCAAAAACATTTCGAAATTTTTACCGTAAATAGCTTTTAATACGCATCGTTTGAGTCTCATTTGTTTAACACTTCGGAGAAATATTTTAATTCATCCAGTGTAGAAACGGTAATGACATATCATATCATGACCAGTAATGATACGTACTAACTCTCTGCATTATTTTAAAATATATAATAATGAGTTACTAATAAATACTTACTTTTTTCATTATTTAAAAATAGAAAATAATGTATTACCAATAATGACTTATTTTTATCATTATTTCAAAAATAAAATAATGTTCTAAATTTTTTTGTAAATTTTTTTGAAATCTATTTTTAGAGTCAATATTTTTTCAACACTGGTAATGATATATGTAACAACATATTTTTTGATTTTTTGTATGTTGGCGAGTAAGCTGACTTGTGCGCAGCAAGTCAATTATGTTTTTATCTATCAAACATTACATGTCGATATAGCTCAGATGGTAGATCTATTGACTTGCAACCGGGAGTCCCAGGTTCGATTCCCGCACGAGAAAATTTTATTTAAAAAATTTTAACATTAAAAAAATATTTTTTTTTATAAAACTCATTTTTTTTAAATTCTATTTTTAGAATCATTATTTTAGTCAGTACTGGTAAGCACATAGGTAATGACATATTTTTTGATTTTTCGATTTCTGGTATGTAACTCGTTAATTTTCGCGACATCGCCATATAAAGGCAATAAGAAATGTAATAACAAAAGTAACTAGTTACCATTACCAAGTATGTAGTTACATAACCACATATCTGGTAATGCCTTTCTACACTGGGTAAACTTAAAAAATATAGACCAAATTTCAACCCTCTTTGTGCGGGAACTCTTTTGACAGCAGCGAAAAAGTAATATTGCGTTTCTTAATATTTTTTATGGCCTTTTTGGCTAGGGCATGTAAAATTTGATATTTGCAAAAAAAATCAAAAAGTCATAACCCTAATCTTTATACAATCCATTGGTCAATATATTAACCTTGTTTTAGCATACCAGATTTTTTCGCACCGTAAATCTTGATTTTTCCATAAATTTGTTTCCCATATGTTTTCATTTTAGCTTTTTGAAATTTCAAAAAATTACAGAAAAATTCTAAACAAATTGTCTTTATCTTCCTGATGATAAAAAGATTATATTGCCGCAATATTTTTATAAAAAGTTATGATAAAAATTAAAAAAATTTTTAAATTCCTTTTTCCATATATCACGGAATTATCTTACGAATGATAAAAGGAAGACAATTTCAAATTACTGCAATGAAAAATATAAAATATAGCTTTAATATCTTCTTGGAAGATACCTTCCAAATGCTTCCAGGAAATTATTATTGTGCATGTACGAACAATACACAAACAGAAATAAGATTGAAATTTAAATATAGAAAAATAAAGCCGGAATAGATTTTGAGTTAATAATAGAGATGAGCAACCATTTACAGTACCATAGCTATGGACAAGAAGAAGTACCGGAAAAAGCTGCAGGAACAAACTAGAAGCAATGTAACGGAATGGCAGGAACAGACTGATGGGGCAGAAATAGAACTGACAAGGCAAGAAGAGACTGGTAGGGCTGAAGCAGACTGGCAGGGCAGAAATAGAACTGACAAGGCAAGAAGAGACTGGTATGGCTGGAGCAGACTGGCAGGGCTGGAACAGACTGACAGAACAGTGGCAGAATGGCAGGGCTGGACTGGTAGGGTAGAAAAAGAGTGGCAGGGCAGGAAAAGACTGTTTGCGCTGGAACAGACTCGCAGGGCAGAAATAGAACTGAAAAGGCAAGAAGAGACTGGTAGGGCTGGAACAGATGTGGCAGATCAGGAATAGACTGGTGAAACAGGAAGAGACTGGAACAGTTTCCCAATAATATCTGGAGGCAGTCGGAAACACACTGGGGAAGATTCCGACAAAACGCCACAGATACAACAGTGGGCAACCAGGAATATCCAAACAGTTTCCATAAATAATATCTCGATGCAGTCGGAAAATTCTCACACACTAAAGAAAATTCCGACACAACGCTACAGATACAACAGTTGGGAACCAAGCATATTAAAAAAATGTTATCCCACTATATAATCATTAATTTCGTATGTAGGATTGGACACGGAAAGTAAAAAGTTCAGCTCATTAAATTGAGTAAAAAGACAACGAAATGGATTAAATTCCTCATAATTATATCTACATAACGTCGTGCTTATTGGAACATATGTACGTTCTAAATTTTTCAAATGTATATTTTAGTTAAAGTCGACTTTTGTTAAAATATTGGGTGGCAGTATGCCATGACTTGGTTTATTTTTGGAGCATTCTGATTGGTTAATTTGTTTTCAACCAATCAAACTGTTTGAAAATATAAATATTTTCGTAGGGTTTTCATATACAAAATGAACAAAACCGTATGATTAAAAACAAAGTCGACTTTAAATTTCAAATACTCTTTTATAGTAAGGGCCAATGTTTCGAAACAAAAAGGGCGGATCAACTTTCCCACTAATTAGTTTTACCGTAAAAGTTACGCCTAGCATTAATCTCTTCTTCCAAAGTGTAGCAAAATCCATAAGTTGTAAACGGTGTTCATTTGGTGGCGTAGAGTAAATAAGAGTAACTGATTTTGAACTGATTCAATACTATCAATATAACAGCCATAGTTAGGAGACCATACAAGGGATGCGTATTCTAAAATAGGCATAAAAAGACTAATGCACAAATTCTTGGTGACATAAAGATCATCAACCTATAAACTATAAAGCCAGGTAACGATTTAGCCTTATTAACACACAAATTGATATGCGAATTAAAACTTAACTTATGGTCAAGTAAAACACCCAAGTCAGTAAATGATGCAAAATTTTCCAACCTGTAATCACCAATACAGTAACCAAATTGAATTGCTTTCTTTCTATAGGTAGAAACCTATAGAAAGAAAGCTTCTTCCACTTTCCCAAATTAAGAGATATCCCATTAACACAACACCATTCAGCAATTTTCTCCAGATCGTTTTGCAACAAATTACGTGGGTAACTATTTAAGTAGTGAGCCTTGGCCACGTTAACACTTGTTAGGCGCCAGCTGCCATTTTTGATCATAACCTTCCTTAGGACTTTTTGTCATTTCAGCATTATTTGTGTTGTTTACAATAAAGTGAAAGTCGTGTGTCAGCAAAAAGATGGAGTTAACATATGATTGCCTATTTCTCATTGTATATTAATAAAAACTGTCCATTTTACTATTATTTAATGTACTTAATTTTCTTTTTTTTAATCTACTGGTACAATTATTTAAATTATTTACACATTCGTATTTATACTTGTGTTATTTTCGTTCCATTTTTATTACCATTAATTCAAATGTGTTGCTTTCCACTCTGTAATTCATTATCCGTGATGGTATTTTTAGTTCCAAATACAATGTTTTTAACATGCTTAAACTTCTTGCCAAGCAAAAATTCGGACTCAAAATAGTACATAAATTGTCAAAGTCTCAATTACAAGATGGATGAGTTTAGGTACATTTTCGTTGATTCAGGAGTTGATGTTATACGCGTTTCTGAGACCTGGTTCGATTCTTAAATAAATGATGCCATTTTCAATTTGCCTGGTTTCAAATTATTTCGTGCTGACAGGAAAACACACGCTGGTGGTGTATCAATCTATGTAAGGAATGATATAAATACTTGCTTAAAACTGAAATCGAACTCCTCCAGTCCAATTGAATATTTATTTTTGGAGGTAACCAAGATAAGAGGAAAATACTGTTTGCTTGCGTGTATCGACCAAATAACGATGTTGATACAAATGATTTGCTAGATAAAATTAAATCTTTATCATTATTATACAATCTGCTCACTAAAAACTCACTTTTGGAGCCTATGCAAACACTTGGCCTACTGCCCGTCAACACAACAACTCCAACCCATTATCCAAATGCTACAAACAGCTTACTTGAAGTCTTATTTGTAAATAATAAAAAGAAAATACTTTTTTATGATCAGTTATCTGCTCCAGTTTTTCCAAAGCATGACATTATCTTTACAGTGTATGATGCCTTTATCTGCACTGAAGATATTTATTACTCATATCGTGATTTTCGAAACATACATTAAACTAAACTAGCGGCTTGATTGCATTAGTTGGAATTTAATTTACGACCTCGAATACGTAAATGATCAAATAGCTTTCATTCAAAATAATCTGTTTGAAGTATTTAATGAAACCGTGCCAGAAAAAACAAAAATTTGCAAGGCCAAACAGCCACCGTGGTTTAATTAATTGATGTCCGGGATCTAGCTTATAAAAAATGGAAGAAATTTAAAACCCCTGAATTGCAATTTTTGTATAAAAACGCTAGGAGAAAAGTTGTGGATAACATAAATAAAGCTAAAACGGCGCTATAGATAGCAAGAGCAAGTGGAAAGAAATCCGTGAAATTGGTATTGGTAAAAAGAGTGTTTGCATTACTAGTTCTGACGTTGGCGTAAATAAACTAAACCACCAATTTGTTGACGTTAAAGTGGCAAGAACAACTGAAAATGAATATGAAAAAATCCAGGTAGTGCCTTTTGAAAGTTGTTTTTATTTTCGATGTGTGGATCAAATAGAAGTTCTCAAAAGTTTAACATAAATAAAATCAAATGCTGTGGGATTGGATGGACTTAATCCTAGATTTTTGAAACTTATCATCCCTAAAATTCTGACATTCATTACGTACGTATTTAATACCATATTAACTAAGTCAATATTCCCCGATATATGGAAAGAAGCCAAAATAATTCCGATCCCTAAGAACAGCAGTGAATTTAGACCAATTGCCATACTACTTTTTTTGTCCAAGGTAATGGAAAATCTAATGAAAAGCCAAATGTATAAATATTAACAGAAGCATAATTCCCTAATAGAAAAACAGTCTGGTTTTAAACAGGGAAGAAGTTGCATCACGGTGTTGATCGATGTGGTTGAAGAAATTAGGTCAAAACTGGATAATGATATGGTATCTTTTCTTATGCTGATAGATCACAGCAAAGCTTTTGATACAGTTGATTACTCAATTCTGCTGCTCCAAAAGCTTTTTCATTTTTCTAATTCGGCTAAAAATCTTATTTCGTCATACCTTTTAAACCGTAAAGAATTTGTTTTTTTTAAATGGCTTGACTTCCAATGCAGTTCATGTTAATAGAAGGGTACCACAGGGGTTCATTCTTGGTCCATTGCTTTTCCGTACACTCACAATAACTTTCCCGTAAAAGTTCAACAGTTGTTTAAAAAGTAAATCAGTAATGTGGTTTCAATTGAATAAGTAGTAAAATTGCAAAGAAATACATTTTTTAACTTTTTTTTATCAGTCATTCAATAAACAAAATACGGACTTTCGGTAGAAATTAAAATATTCAATCAAAATTTTCTGTTAAAAACAATCAGTTTTTATAATACGATTCATTTTAAAATAAACGAGAAATCTTTAATTTTTACCGACTTTGCCAGTTATAAATTAACAATTAAAAATAAACGATATTGTATTGAACGCATTAAAAAAAATTTAAATAAAATTCACAATTGGGCAAGTCTAAATGGTTTGTGCATAAACCCAACGAAATCAAAATGCATCTTTATATCAAGAAATAATAAAAAAGACTTGATAATAACGTCTCTGTGCTAATAAATAATCCATCATCATCAAATCTAGGAATAACGTTTAACGTGAAGATTTTTCTTACATTTGAAACATCTTCGGCAAAAATCTTGTTATAACAGGACTTGGATGGTTTTTATGTGTGGTGCAATCATAATCTCATGAATTTAAATTTTAAAAAATGTAAACACATGCGTTTCACAAGAAAATGGAACTCGTTCTGCCTCTATTTTTTGGGTAGTTATGTTCTGGAATCTGTTGATGAATTCTTAGATCTTGGTATTTTACTAGATCTTAAATTAAAATTTATTAAGCACATTACGATGACGACAAATAAAGCTCGTGGTGTGCTTGCTTTTATAAAGCGATTGGCCAAAGAGTTTATCGATTTTAGCATAACTAAGCAACTATATACGTCTCTGGTAAGGCCAATCATGGAATATGGATCAATTATATGGGATCCTGATACTGCAGTTCATAGTAACCGCATTGAATCAGTTCAAAAACAATTTCTTCTGTTTTGCTTAAGGAGCACTTTTCCGAGCCGTTTGGAGGATCTTCCACCAAACACCGATAGATTAGCAAGTATTAGGCTGCCTACATTAAGAAGCCGAAGAATAATGCTCAATACTGTATTCCTAGTCAACCTGCTAAATGGTAATACTTTTTCTGACTTCCTGCTCAGCAATATAAATATAAATGTTCCCCAACGCTCAACTCGCAACTATACCCCCCTATATCTTCAAGTCGTGCAAACCACCCATGCTAATGCTAATCCTCTCAGAAGAGTATGTCGTCAGTTTTTTGAAATGTATGACTTTATCGATTATTCTGTAGATATAGGCATTATAAAACGAAATATAATACTGTTTTTAAAAACCTAGATTTAACATTATATTTAGTTGTACTATTTCAATATATATTAGAGTCTGTAAGGATGTAATTCCATAGACTTAAATTAAATAAAAAAAATGCGGAGCTTTCTTGGAAAAATCAAAAGTTCATGGGATGTTGAGAAACCTGTGGGCTGTTAAAGCGTCGACGCCCTTTAAAATACGTATGCTCCTGGCAAAAACATATCTAATACCTGTTTTGCTGTATGGATGTCAAATATTTGCAAAGGGATAATAATAGAAGGGATAATATATCATCCTTCAAATATCAGTTGCATAATATTTGTTTTAAAGACTTACTAAAGTATAAAAGCCTTTTGATGATGCAGAAGCTGATATATTCGAAGGAACCTGAATATCTATTATGAAGAATTACTTTTACCAAATCTCCACGTCGAAGAGGCCTGATCTCACAAAAATATAAATACGTTTTATCTACAAGACAATTTTTTAATTACACAATCGGTCTTTGGAATGACTTACCATCAAATATTCAATTGGTTAGCAACACAATACGCTTTAAAATGGAACTATTAAATTTGTTTAAAATGTATTAAATGTTTTTCAATTTTATAATGGTTATTTTAATTTATACACACGCAAAATAAATCGGTTGTAAATCCATTAGAACTGCCATTGTTTTACTTCTGCAACAACAGTTTTGATATAGTTACAGAAAAACAGTTGCATTAGTAAAATATTGGCTGTAATAATAATGCAAATATTAAAATTTTACATTTTCCCCCATAAATTAGTAGTACGCATTACATATCAGTTGCGCCAATAAAATTTTTCATATATTTCATTACTAACGCTTAAAGTGTTTTCTCCCAAATGATGGTTGCATGTACTGAATTGAAATAAAGTTCTACACTCACAATATATTTTCCATAACCGATTGAGGTTTATTTGAAAATTAATAGGTAAAGTTTGTTTTCAATTGAAGAATCAATTAAAATACATTGAAACATATTGTTTAACTTTTTATATTCGTCAATAAAAAACAAACTACAAGAAATATTTATCGTCTGTAGGAGTTGATATTTTCAGTCAAATAATCTATTTTTTGATTTCTATTTTTAGAAAAAATAATTTAAATAATTTCGTTGTTTTCTGTTTTAAAACAAAAAATTCAAATATTTTCGGTTTTCAGTTAAAAATTGACGATTGTTTTAAACGACTTTTCAATTATCCTTTCATTTTTTAATTGTGTTTTCAATTAATTTAATATGTATTTTAGGTGGGTTTTAACGATAAAATATTTTAAGTGTATACATAGTTATAGAAAAAAAAAAAAAAAATTTTTTTGGATGAGATTTGAACCACCACCCTCAAAAATTGAAATTTTGTCAATGCCTGACCTTCCAGACATCTACACCACAACCGATTTGAAAATTGTATAAATTAAATTTGAATTTAAAATATTTTGAAATATTTATTTATACAACAAAAAGAAATTTAAACAAACAAATGTACCAACACACAATTTGAATTTATAAAAATAATTTGAATCTATCGTACGACTAGAAAAACTGAACTTCGTTTTATATCTAATACTGAATTTAGACTGAGCAAAAACCAGCTGGTTTTTGTACAAAACTAAATTGCAAAAGCCAAGTCATTTACACTGGTTATTTAGTTTTTCTTTGTCACAACACTTTTTTATCACACACTTTTCTTTCTTTTTTTATTGTTAAATTAATGTAAAAAAATTATTAATATATTTAAAAAAGAATAACAACACACAATTTAAAAATTAACTGCAAATATTCTTAAAAAATTAAAAATTTTTTTTTTGACACTTGCTTTACTCCTATATTCGTTGAAAATTAAATATAAATGATGCCGGGTGTATCAAAAATGTACATTTCAGATATTTTTACTTGGTTTTTGGCAAAAACCAGCTAGAATCTGGTTTTCAGTTTGTATGAAAATTGTATGGAAAAATTAAATTAATTTTGTAGTTTTCGGCTCAAAAACTAAAAATGGCCAAAAACTACTAGTTTTTGCCTAGTCTAAATATACTATAAATTCTTTTGTTTGTTTTAATTTAAAATAGTTGAATATTAAATATATGAATTCAATCAGTGTTTACGATAACGAAATTATCGAAATTGATTGCCAAATTTATTTGAATTGTTAGTAAAAATGTTTAAATTGATTTGATAATCACGGGGTTGCCGGGTTGTAAAAATGTGAAGAAATCTCGATGATGTCAGCTGCTAGCAATAAGGTCGGCATATACGACTAAAATATTTACCATACAAATCGTTTTAAATGTTCACCATACAAATCGTTATAAAAACTAAAAATATAAAATACTAAAATAAAATTTAAAAACAAGCTTTTTTATAATGCCCTTTGAGGGGAATTTTTTACAGAGTTTTTATTTTTAATTTTGTGTGGAAGTAAAAACGAAAGATTTTATATTTTATGAATTTTTGAATTTATGAATTTATATTTTATTCTCAAAAAGTTTTATGCATATTAGAAATTAAATAAATACAGGGTTATAAATTTTATTCAAATGAAAATTTAACTTAAAAAATCAAAAAAAGTAAATATAACGCAAGTTCTTCTTAATTAAAATTAAATTTTATAACTGCAGTTAAACACTAAATTCTAGGGACTTTGATTTATGTAAATTGGTGTTTCTAGTCAGTCGACTAATCTTATTCTCATCTAATTCAGAGAGTATTGTCACTTTTAAGATAATTGTCGTCAAACAGGATGATTTTAAAATCTTAAATAATTTTATGATAAAAATATTTTTGTGCAATTTTGCTCCAAAGTTTAATATCGATGGCTTAATAAAGAAAGACGCTACACAGAGAGAATTTTGCTGGACGAGTTTTAGTGAAATTTTTCAGTAAACTGTGTTCTTCACAATATAAATGAAAAATTTGTGAAATTCGATGAAAAAGCTTCGTATATTTTATGAATATAGTTTTAGTGAAACTTTTTCATGGAGCGTATGAAACTTTAAGCAAATAAAATGAAATTTTTGATAATATTTTATGAAAAATTCCATTAATTCAATGAAAAGCATCAATGGACGAGTTCCCGTGAAACTTTATCGATTTTATGCAAAAATTCATTAATATCATGCAGATAATTCTCTCAGTGTATCTTTATTCTTAATTTCTATAGAGGGGAAGGCAATAAAAATATAAAAGCGGTGGAAATATTGTTTCTCAGAATGAAACTTTATATTAATACAAAAACAATAAAATAAAAAGTATAATCTAAGTTTTTCAGATTTCCATTTCCTCTAGTGGAATATTAATTCCAGTTAGGGCCTTTCTGCATTAAGCATTAAATTTATATACCAAAAATTTAAAAAGAGCAGCATGTTCGTTGTTACATTTAGGGCATTTCTTTGAACTATTATATTTATGTGTGATGGGTAATTTGAAATTTAAAAAGATAGATTCAAATAAAATAAAAACAATTTGAATTATAAAAAAATGTTTATGAAACTATTTGTATCAATATAGTTTGGCTCAAGGGGTAAGGCGATGAACTTCTAAACCAAAGGTCGTTGGTTCGAATCGTGTCTGGTGTTGGAAAAAAACAAAATTGCTTTGAATTTAAAACGAAAGAAAATTAAATTAAAGAGAAATTAAATAAACAAAGAACGTGTGTGTTATGTGTGCAGTGTTTTGAAAATTGAAACAAAAAAAAAACTTTCGAATATGAAAAAACAAACCAAAAAATCGTTTTTTTTTACATTTTGTCAGTTAAAAATTGATGATTGTTTTAACAGACTTTTTAATTATTTTTATTTCTTTTATGGATTGTTTGAACAATGTTTGAAAATAAATAGCAAAATGGTTTGAATATAATGAAAAATTAGTAGTCCTTTTTTTAATTGTATTTTCAATTAATTTGATATGTATTTTAGGTTGTTTTTAACGATAAAATATTGTGAGTGTATCTTTTGTATAACAGATTATCGGTTATAGTGCCCAAATTAAAACAGCACAAATATATTAATAACCAAGAAAAAACAAACACGACCGAAAATCTGTAAGTAAATTTAAATTAATTGTCAACAATTAAAAATACCAAATAATATAAAAACAAAAATTTTAAGTAAAAAAAATAAAAATAAAAAAAATTATTGTTTCTTATATTGAAGGTACTGGTTATATTATACTTTAAATAATATAACCAGTTTGTAGACTTATAATTTTTCTTTTTTTTCTTTATTATAAGATCTGTTGCAACAAAATAAATTTTTTTGGAAAACCTTAACATTTCCGGCCTGGTCTCAAAAATAGAGAGATATCATAAAATGTGTAAGCTTGGGTAATACACATTTTATGTTTGTGGAGTTCCCTCCATTTTAAACTTACAGGTTATTTTTATGGAGAAAACCCACCAAAATTTATGGAATTTCACCTATAGACTCTGATGACTTTTGCCAAAGGAAAACCCAGATTCCGAAGACTTTTTCGTTAGGAAAAAATTCTCAGAACCTAAGGCATTCTCTGCAGGAAAAGGGTTTTAAAATTTTAGGGTTTATATCAGGGTAAGTAAAAATGTGCCGATGTGGCCACATGTGGCGCACATTTGGCACATCCACATGTGCCATGAGCCAAGTGCCGGGCACATGTAAAATGTGTCATGTGAAAATATCTTACGCCAAGACGAAAATGTGATGTGCCCGGCACATTTAAATGTGAAATGCCCGACTAAGGGCACATTTCACATGTAAAAAGGCGAATATGGCCACATATGGGGCACAAGTGCCCAAATATATTTACAAAAAGTACCATAAAAAAGAGTAAAATTTTTCAAAAATAAAAATACAATATTTGAAAAAATGTAAAAATTTTTGAAAAAAGTAAAAATTTTTAAAAAAAAAGTACAATTTTTTAAAAAATTTCAATTTTTACAATTTACAATTTTTGAAAAAAAATTAAAATTTTTCAAAAAAAAGTACAATTTTTCAAAAAAAATTGAAATTTTCAAAAAAAAGGAAATTTTTAATAAAAAAGGACCATTTTGCAAAAAAAACTTGAATATTCCAAAAAAAATTTAATTTTTCAAAAAAAAAAAAAATTACTAAAAAAATATTTTTCCAAAAAGGTTAAATTAAAATAAAAAGACAATTTTTCAGATTTATTTTTTATACGAAATAGAACAAAAAATTAAAATTATGCAAAATTTAACACCCTTAGGGCAAAAATTTGAACCGTTTTGCTCTATCTCGCTTATTTTTCGATATATAGGCGAAAACCCAAATAAACGTCCTTTTCCTTCTAGCGTTAGTAGTTTATGAGATATTTGCAATTTTAAAATTTAACTGAGTGAGGTAAAGTTTGATTTCCCTAAAGGGGTTTTATGGATGTATTAATACCCAAAAGCTAAAAATTTTATCAGTTTTGCTCTATCTCGCTTAGTTTTCGAGACATAGGCGAGAAGCCTCCTCCTTTAGTGAAAACAAATTCCACCTAACCCTGCTAGAATTTAAAATTACAAATATCTCGTAAACTACTAATGCTAGAAGGAAAAGGACGTTTACTTGGATTTTCGGCTATATCTCGAAAACTACGCGAGATAGAGCAAAACGGTTAAAATTTTTGACCTATGGGTGTCAATACACCCATAAAACCTCTTTAGTGAAAACAAATTTTACTTAACTCAGCTAGCTAGATTTAAAAAATGCAAATATCTCATAAACTACTAATGCTAGAAGGAAAAGGACGTTTATTTGAGTTTTCGCCTATATCTCGAAAACTAAGCGAGATAGAGCAAAACGTAGAAAATTTTTGCCCTTTGGGTGTTAATACACCCATAAAACCCGTTTAGTGAAATCAAATTTCACCTAACCCTGCTAGAATTTAAAATTGCAAATATCTAGTAAACTACTAACGCTAGAACCATAAGGACGTTTATTTGGCTTTTTGCTTATAACTCGCAAACTACGCGAGATAGAGCAAAACGTATAAAATTATTGCCACAAGGGTGTTAATACACCCATAAAACCCGTTCAGTGAAATCAAATTTCTCCTAACACTGCTAGAATTTAAAATTGCAAATATCTCGTAAACTACTAACTCGAAACTAAGCGAGATAGAGCAAAACGGTTAAAATTTTTGCCCCGTGGGTGTCAATACACCCATTAAACCTCTTTAGTGAAAACAAATTTTACCTAACTCAGCTAGATTTTAAAAATGCAAATATCTCATGAACTACTAATGCTAGAAGGAAAAGGACGTTAATTTGGGTTTTCGCCGAAAAATAAGCGAGATAGAGCAAAAAGGTTCACATTTTTGCCCTAAGCGTGTTAAATTTTGCATAATTTTTTGTTCTATTTCGCTTAAAAAATGAATCTGAAAAATTTTCTTTTTTCTAATTTTACTTTTGAAAAATTGTACTTTTTTGAAAAATTTTACCTTTTTGGAAAAATAATATTTTTTTAGTAATTTTTTTTTGAAAAATTTAAATTTTTTGCAAAATGATTCTTTTTTATTAAAAATTTTGCGTTTTTTGAAAATTTTAAATTTTTTATGAAAAATTTCAATTTTTTTGAAAAATTTCGATTTTTTTGAAAAATTGCAATTTTTTTGAAAAATTTAAATTTTTTTTTGAAAAATTACATTTTTTTCAAAAATTGTACTTTTTTTTGGAAAAATTGCTATTTTTTTCAAAAATTGCAATTTTTTTTCAAAAATTGTACTTTTTTTGAAAAAATGCAATTTTTTTAAAAAAATTTTACTGTTTTTTATGGTACTTTTTGTAAATATATTTGGGCACATGTGCCCCACATGTGGCCACGTTCGCCTTTTTACATCCCAGTGTAGAAACGGTAATGACATATCATTATTTTTTGGAGTACAGTAGATGCTCGCAAATTAGAGCTTTCAGTAATTCGAACGTCCAGAAATTAGAATCAATATTTGCAATACATTAAACGATCTGAAATTCGAATTTAAAATTCTAATTTCTGAGCGTTTTTTTTTTTTTTGGTTATTTGAATACACAGGAAATCCCCAATTTATTTTTATTCTGTTTGAATAAAGTAAAACTAAAAAGGGGAATCACCAAATTATATATGTTTTTCCCTATTTGTTTTTTTTTTGTCGCATTTATGTACATTTTTGGCTAGTTTATTTGTGAAATTTGATACGCGTGTACATATTATTTGGCAGTCTCTATTAAATAGTGAAAGTGTATCATTTAAAATGTTAAATAAACGTAAAAAAACACTTTATCATTGGAAACGAAACGAAAAAAAACGTACAGAAATTAGAATAATTCAGAAATTAGAATTGCCTCAAAAACAAAGCGGTTCTAATTTGCGAGCGTCTACTGCACCAGTAATGACACCCACTTACCTTCTGCATTATTTTAAAACATATAATAATGAGTTACTGATAATGACTTATTTTTATCATTAATTCAAATAGAAAATAAATTTTTAGATTTTTTTGAAAATTTTTTTAAATCTATTTTTAGACTCAATATTTTTTAAACACTGGTAAGGATATATGTAATCACATATTTTTTGATTTTTGGTATGTTGGCGAGTAAGCTTACTTGTGTGCAGCAGGTCAATTATGTTTCTATCTATTAAATATTACATGTCGATATAGCTCAGAGAGCTGTTGACTGGCAATCTGTAGACCCAGGTTCGATTCCCGCACCAACAGATTTTATTAAAAGAAAATACAATAAAAAATAATTTTTTTTTATATAATTTATTTTTTTGAAAATCTATTTTTAGACTCATTATTTTTGTCAGTACTGGTAAGCACATAGGTAACGATATATTTTTTGATTTTTCGTATGCTGGTGTGTAACGGCAACTCATTATTTTTCGCGACACCGCCATATAAAGGTAATAAGAAATGTAATAACAAAAGTAACTAGTTACCATTACCAAGTATGTAGTTACATAACCACATATCTGGTAATGATTTTCTACACTGGGATGTGAAATAAGCCAACAAATCTGGCACATTTCACATTTAAATGTGCCGGGCATATCACATTTTCGTCTTGGCAAATGTGATGTGCCTAAGATATTTTCAAATGTGCCGACTATTGGCACATGGCACATTTGGATGTGGGAAGTGGTAAGGCTCATAATTTTTTTCACATTCGGATGTGGCCACATGTGTGCCAAAACTTACCCCGGTTTATATATAAGGAATTGTCCTCGTAATCTTTTCTTTAATATATATATGTTTGTGTTTCAATTTTCGTATTTTATTAATTTGTGTAATATTTATTTAATGTATTCTTCATAATAATTTTCTATTTTGTCATAAATATTTATTACTTTACCCATAATAAAGAGAAATATATATAGAACAAAAAAATTGTTGCCCTTTTCATTCCAAAGATTTTGTCAGGTCTATTTTTTCTTCCTCAGGTAGCTAATAACATAGTAAAAAGAAATAGAAACACAAAATATAACAAATATTTTCCTATCTTAGTAAAAAATTTAACGGCAAACAGCCCTTATTTCCATACAAATGCATGTAAATATATAGGGGTCTGGCCAGACACCATGTGCCAGAACTAAGGGCTCAAAATATGTACCACTTCGAGGTTAATAAAAAAAATTTAAGTAATGGAAATGGTGTTTTATTAAATTCGATTGGGATTTCCAAAAAAATTTGGTTGGATCTACTGAATGTTAAATTCTTTTTACTTTTTATATTCTACAAGTAAATGTCGATAGCTGCAACCGAATAATGTGATAGTACATGTGACTACCAAAATTCGGTTGGCAACAAATTCGGTTGTCACAACGATTCTATTCTGTGTGTGTATGTTTGTGCAATTTAAATTTCACTATGTTATTTTAAGTTTTTTAATTTATAATTCATTTCAATTTATAAATTGTATTTGAATTTGACAAAACATTTACTTGAAAGTTTTACGTGCTATCACTGTAATTTATAAAATTTATTCTTGTTGTGATAGTTTGAATCAATAAACTAAACTATTTCGGGCAGTGATTTATTACAATTTTCAATGTGGATTATCTAGACAAAAGTGCATGTACAAATTAAAGTCAACTTTTGGTAATGAAGCTCCATCATTTGCAACTGTAAGACGATGACATATTAAAGTTTTTTATGAATTTCGAGAAAGTCGTTCAAAATCGGTTATTGTCAAAAAAAACATTGATGCTGTGCTCAAACTGATAACGCAAGATCGTTATGTGACATACTCTGAGATTAAGGCTACCTTAGATATAAGTTCCACCAGCGTAAATAAAATATTGCATCAAAATGATGCTCGGGTCGATTGGTGCAAAGAAATGCTCAAGAAATACAATAGCGGTACTTCAAAAGACATGTATAAGATCCTTACCGGTGTGGAATCATGGATTTATGCATATGACCCTGACGTAAAACAGTTAATTCTGAATGGTACACCACCATTTGTTTGCCAAAAATGTTCGGGGAAATGGGAAAAACCAATCCTAAAAAACGGATAGTTCTTCACCATGACAACGCGACCTCTCACATATCGGCTAAAGCAAATTACTTTCTGAGACCTCAAAAGATCGAATTAATAAGTCATCCGCGGTACAGCCCTAACTTGACATCCATTTACTCTTTATTGTTCCCACACATCAAAAATAAACGTGGACAATGATGTTTGCCAACAGAAGAAGAAGTAGTGCATTCAAAACCATGTTTTGAAGGTGTCTCACGCGGAATGGAAAAAATGCTATGAAAAGTAGTTAGAATGCATGCAAAAGTGTATAGATCATACAGGAGAATATTTTTAAAAACTATAAGGATATTTTCAATAAAAAATGTCTGTTCTTTCATTGTTAGGCTCAAAATATGAATAGTAACCCACATACAATCTACTAAACTATTAAACGGTAATAACATATTAACACCGTAAGCGTACACTAGAATTTCACAGACATCAATAACAGAAAGAACATCTTTTAAATATAAAATAAAAAGAATAAGACCAATATGATTACCAGGAGGGATGCCCGATTTTACAAATATCCTTTCCGAAATCTGATTTTTGAAAACAACACGCGTGTTCGACCCCTTAAGTAGGACGATATCCAATTTAAAAGTCTTTGAGGAAAACCTAAAGTATCAAGTTTGTACAATAATAGATCATGATTAACCGTATAAAAAGCCTAATTAAAATCACCAACATCGGTTTGGTGTCTATTTAAAAAATTAATAAAGACATAGTCATGACTGGTCAATTCCAATAAATTTTTCTTTGTTGACCTACATTTAACAAACCCATGCTGATTCGGAGATATCAAATTTTTCACCATATGAATTATCCTATCACTAACAATCCTCTTAAATAACTTTGGGATAACATTCAGTTTTGCAATTCTTCTATATTTTGGACGCTGCGCGGAAAACAAAAGTAGGAAAGTAGCCAACACAAAGTGAGTTATTAAAAATCTACGTAAATAACATTTCCTCAGTGTAGAAGACGGCAATCCAATAGGGAAAATTTAAGATGGGAAAATTTAAGATCCTTTAAACCATTCAAAACTTCATCCTCGAATATGGTAACCTCAGAAACAACTTTAAAGATATCCAGGTTTATGGGTAGTTGGAAGATGTAAAAGAATCATTAGAATTATATTCTGGAAAAACTTAGCAAAACTTAGCCCTGTGCACCTTATAGGAACGATGGAAATATATATATATGCCCTCGTACATCATAGATGCTTCCTAAGTATTCTCCTTTTGATATTCCTTAACCGCATTAACTCATTCGTAAACCAAACAGGACCAGCTAACATGGTCCTTCAATTTTTAAAAGGGACGGCACTTGAAAAACCAGAGAGCGAAATATCATTGAAACTGCAAATACAATAATCCAAATCTCTATTCGAACTGCACCAAACCGCCCTACCAAGATAGCATTTCAGTAGGTCGGAATTAGTTCTTCCAAAATTGAAATGTTTTATGAATCCAATCTCAAAACCGGGTTCCCCAGAACAATCAGTAATATCGAGATCTATGAGGATGATAACCATCTTCAGGACAAACAAAAGGGAATGATCTAGAAAGAGAAATATTAGGATGATTTTAAAAGACTAGATCCAAAACTCCTTTATTTATATTAGGAATATTGTTAAACTAAATAAGACATAATTCAAACAAAATATCGAAAAATGTATCCATATCATTAGAAGAAGACAACGGCATTAACCGGTACAAACGAAAATTCGGGCACGGGAATACTTGTGTGTACTTACAAGAATCCCCGAGTACTTTCAAACTCTACACACAAGCTGGCTTATTTTACGTAGGGCATGGCCGCGTTCTAATGGCCCACATGCCAACATACTTTGTAAGTATCGTAAGCACACACAATGCACGCTGGAGCAAAATAGGGATTTAGCTGGCATAAAGTCTAATTTTAAAATTCTGAATTTACAAAAAAAAGTCGCATTTATTAGCCAATCCATGCTGAACTTAGCCCTATTTTTATTTTTTTTTAATTTTTAGTTATTGGGTTGTGGGTTCGTTGTCAAAGTACAAATTTAGTTTAAAAAAATAAAATTTAATAAAAAGTAGTCTCTATTGCCGGCAATTTCAATGTGTAATTAAACTCAAAAATGGTTTATTGTTAAAAAATAGTAAGCAAAAAGTTTTATTGATTTCAACAAAGATTTGTTTGATTTGCAATCGACTAATTGTTAGCAAAACTTTTGCTGAAATTACCAACTTTTTGCAAGCAAGCTCCTGACTAAAAATTTGCTGACACAGCAACATTGTTTGCTGAGTTCACTGACTTTTGTCTGAGTGCACACGTGATTATACTCAAATTATTGGAATATTAATGGTAATTCAGAATATGTAAAAAATATAATGCTTTCAGGTCTAATACCGTCATGTTAAGCCAAAACAATAAACAAAACTGGGAATTTAATTAAAATCTTAAAACCGCTATTACTTAGAAACTGGTCCATTAATTTCAAAAAGTTGCTACACTCTAATAAAAATTCATGTAACTTTACCCCATTTATAGTAGGTATTTTTTCTCCTACTGTAATTTCAGTAAAAAAACATTTTTGTGCCTAAATTCAATTACTTACATACATTGTGTGTACATTAATTAGGCATAAAGTATGTAATGATACCTATTTATGTGCTTAAAAAATGTTTAGGAACATACGAATTTCATGTAATATTACAGAGTTTGTGCTTAAAATAACATTCAAAATATGTAGAGATACAGATAAAATGCTTATAACCACACGTAATATATGTATATATACATTCTTGGTGCTTTATATTAAACAACCCAAATGATTCCCCACTTCCATTTAAAGGATTTAAAAACAATAAATGTATTTTTGAAGGATATTTTATTAGAAAGTAATATAAGTTAATTAAATAAAATAATAAGCTGTATTTTCGCTCAAACCTATCAACGTTATGTATTTATAGCAAATCTACCTTGAAGAGATTAAAGTATAAAAATTATAAACAGTTATCGTTTATAATAGTTGCGGTATAATCGCATGCCAGCAGAACTTTTTAGAATGTAAAGCAAAGAAGTTATGTTACACTCTAAAAAATGCTTGTAAAGTTACTACTATAAAATATGTATATTTTCATGTAAAATTACAGGAAATGCGTAACTTTAAGCACAAAGTGCTTCTAAAATTTGATTACGCTTTCTTGTGAATAAAGTTACATAGAAAGTATAGTAATTTGCATGTTGGCAAACATGTTTTTATTAGAATAAGCATTATCACTTTATATTTACATATATTGTATGTAAAATTAGTTTTAGACACAACGTATGTAATCGTACTTAATTTAAAGAAGTAATGTTAAAATTGTCAAAATTTTATTTCTAAAATACATACAAAATTTGTTCATCAAAATATTTGAAACGAAATTACCACAAAATCAGTTGAAAGAGACTGACTGTGCTCAAGAAATAAATAAATATAAACCACACCTATGGCTAAATGCCTCTGTAAAGTTTGGAGCAGTGACCGCAAATTCCAAAAAAACGTTTATGATGTAATATGGTTTGGTAGATGTAATAAAAGAAGGTATACAAAATTTGCTTTTAACAGTCTTCTTTTACATTTTAGATAGAGCGTTCACTCGTGGGCCTTTTATAAACGGAATATCTTCCAAAATTTTGTTCTTTTTGGTAAAAAGAAACTCGGAGCCTGTATAAAAGAAGCCGCTTTTAATATGATCCAATTGAACAGTTCTGTCCGTTTTGCGCTTTCTCATTTAGTTTTTGAGGTACTGGCTATTTTCAAAGACGGCCAGTTTACAACATTTTTCAAAAAGTAAAATTTTTCCATCAATATATTTTTTTAGTTAGTTATGTTAATCTCTGACTAAGTCTGTAATACCCGTATCTTTTATCAAAGTGAGGTGGCTAGTTGCAAAAAACAATTCGCGAAGAAAATTTTCTAAAAAGGAAAATTTTTGCATAATTTTATTCGTTTGCAGAATGTTTTTTTCTGATTTTATTTTTTATTATCTTGAAATTTTGCAATAATTTTGGGACTATAATACCAATTTCATGTACTTAGTTTGCAACAAAAAAAATCGCTAAAAAAAACTTTTCCAAAAAGGAAAATTTTTGCATCACCCTAAAGTTTTTTAATAAATTTTTAAACAGTCTTTTTTTGCGTTACGCTATTATTTTGCAATAATTTAAATGCGGTTTTTAAAATTTGTAATCTAGGGTCTATAAGTAATACCGATATCCAAAGATTAATTGGTTTGCAAAAAAAAGTTTGCTAAAATAATTTTGCAAAAAGGAATATTCTTTCATCAATATATTCCTTTTATAATGTAAATCGCTGATTAACCATTTTAATTAACTTTTTCCAGGGATGGAAAGAGCTCTTGAAAGAGCCGGAGTTTTGCTTTTTTTTTGCAACTGGCCACCAAACTTTGTTGTATGAAATATGTAGTATAGTATGTTTATAGATTATGAATTTAAAAGAACCACACTTAAAAAATTGCAAAATAATGAGGGAATGCGAAAAGGCTTTATGGTACAAAAAATTATTTAAAAAACTCAATCAGCGATTAACATTCTACAGACAAATGTAATGATGCTAAAATCTTCCTTTTTGCAAATTTTATTTTTCGCGCACTTTGTTGTACTAAATTAATATTATAAATACTTAAAGAATCGCAAAATAATCGCGGAACGCCGAAAAATGTTTTATGGTAGAAAAAATTAACTAAAACACACAATCAGCGATTGAAATTCTGCAAACAAATATTATGATGCAAAAATTTTTCAAAAAATTAATACGCTGACGAAAAAAATTGTGTTATTTAAATAGTTGTTAAATGATATGATTTTATTTTTAATGTTACATATACGCAATTAGTTGTATTTTCGATTTAACTATATCCGTTAAGCACCGTAAGTAGATTTTCACGTGGAAAAATTTCACTCGAACTTTAAATGCCTCAAATTGCAATTTAATTTAAACAAATGAACAATTTTTAAATTTTATAACAAAGACACAATCAAAATAAACACAAAATGTCACTTTTTCCCAAGAAAAATAACAATCTTGTACATTAAATTTGCGTGAAATAAACTCTACACAATTTTCACGTGAAACTGATTGTCGTGAAAAATCATTTTTTTTATATGGAGCATAACAGTGTTTTCACGTGAAACTCAAACAACTTACGGTGCTTTAACTCACAAAACAAAACTGAAAGTACACAAAAACGTGTTTGAAGCGAAAACTAACACATTACTTTTCGTATGCACGTTAACTTAACGTGAATAATTATCAACGTTGTGGATAATTATTAATGTTGAAAACTCAACGTTTACACATCTAACATAACTTCTCTGCTTTACGTCCTAAAAAGTTTTGCTGGCATGCGATTATAAACGTTAACTGTTTATATTTTTATACTTTAATCTCTTCAACGTAGATTTGCTATAAAAACTTAACGTTGATAGGTATGAGCGAAAATACAGCTTATTATTTTATTTAATTGACTTATATTACTTATTTTATTGTTAAAAATTTACATTTGCAATTTCTAATAAAATATCCTTTAAAAATAAATTTATTGTTTTTAAATCCTTTAAATGGAAATGGGAATCCTTTGGGTTGTTTAATATAAAGCACCAAGAATGTATATATACATATTTTACGTGTGGTTGTAGGCATTTTATCTGTATTTTTACATATTTTTGAATGCTATTTTAAGCACAAACTCTGTAATTTTACATGAAATTCGTATGTTCCTAAACATTTTTTAAACACATAAATAGGTATGATTACATACTTTATGCCTAATTAATGTACACACAATGTATGTAAGTATTTGAATTTAGGCACAAAAATGTATTTTTACTGAAATTATAGAAGGAGAAAAAATACCTACTATAAATGGGGTAAAGTTACATGAATTTTTATTAGAGTGTAGATGTGTAAACGTTGAGTTTTCAACATTGATAATTATCCACAACGTTGATAATTATTCACGTTAAGTTAACGTGCATACGAAAAGTAATGTATTAGTTTTCGCTTCACGTTTTTGTGTACTTTGAGTTTTGTTTTCTGAGTTAACGGATATAGTTAAATCGAAAATACAGCTAATTACGTATAGTAACATTAAAAATAAAATCATATCATTTAACAACTATTTAAAAAAAATTTTAAATTTATTTTGAAGAATGTCAATCGCTGATTGTGTGTTTTAGTTAATTTTTTCTACCATAAAGCCTTTTTCCGCGTTCCGCGATTATTTTACGATTTTTTAAGTGCGGTTTTTTTAATTCATAATTTAGGGACTATAATACTAATTTCGTACAACAAAATTTGTTGCTTAGTTTGAAAAAAAAAGAAAAAAAATCGCGAAAAATAAAATTTGTAAAAAAGAAAAATTTAGCATAATTATATTTGTATGTAGAATGTTAATCGCTGATTGAGTTTTTTTTAATTAATTTTTTGTACCATAAAGTCTTTTCGCATTCCCCCATTATTTTGCAATTTTTTAAATGTGGTTCTTTTAAATTCATAATCTATAGACTATAATACATATTTCATACAACAAAGTTTGGTGGCCAGTTGCAAAAAAAGCAAAACTCTGGCTCTTTCCATCCCTGGAAAAAGTAAATTAAAAGGGTTAATCAGCGATTTACATTATACAAAGGAATATATTGATGAAAGAATATACCTTTTTACAAAATTTTTTCGCAACCTTTTTTTACTAACCAATTAATCCTTGGAATAAGATATGGGTATTATAGACCCTAGATTACAAATTTTAAAAACCGCACTTAAAAAATTGCAAAATAATAGCCTACCGCGAAAAAAGACTTTCTTAAAAAATTACTAAAAAACTCTACAGTGATGCAAAAACTTTTCTTTTTGGAAAAGTGTTTTTAGCGATTTTTTGCAAACTAAACACATGAAATTGGTATTAGAGTCCCAAAATTATTGCAAAATTTCAAGGTAATAAAAAATAAATTCAGAAATTAAGATTCTGCAAACGAATAAAATTATGCAAAAATTTTCCTTTGTAGAAAAGTTTCTTCGCAAATTGTTTTTTGCAACTATCCACCTCATTTTGATTAGTCAGCGATTAACATTCTGCAAAAATTTTCCTTTTTTTGAAAAATGTTGTAAACTGGCCAGTATTTCGAAAACTAAATGAGATAGAGCAAAACGGACAGAACTGTTTAATTGGCTCATATTAAAAGCAGCTTCTTTTATACACGCTCCGAGTTTTTTTTACCAAAAAGAGCAAAATTTTGGCTCCTGCCAACTAGAAGATATTCCGCTAATGAAAAGGCCCACGAGCGAACACTCTATCTAAAATGTAAAAGAAGACTGCTAAAAGCAAATTTTGTATACATTCTCTTATTACATCTACCAAACCAGCAAATGTCATAAACGTTTTTTTTTAATTTTTGAACACTGCTCCAAATTTTACACGGGCATTTAGCCATATTTGAGGTTTATATTTTTTTTCTTGAACACAGTCAGTCTCTTTTAGCTGATTTTGTGGTAATTACGTTTCAAATATTTAGATGAACAAATTTTGTATGTATTTTAGAAATAACATTTTGACAATTTTACCATTACTTCTTTAAAGTAAGTACGATTACATACTTTGTGCCTAAAATAAATTTTACATACAATATATGTAAATATAAAGTGATAATGCTTATTCTAATAGAAACATGTTTACCAATATGCAAAATACTATACTTTTTATGTAACTTTATTCACAAGAAAGCGTAAATAAATTTTTGAAACACTTTGTGCTTAAATTTACGCCTTTCCTGTAATTTTACATGAAAATTTACATATTTTATAGTAGTAATTTTACAAGCATTTTTTAGAGTGTACACTCTAATAAAAATTCATGTAACTTTACCCCATTTAAAGTAGGTATTTTTTCTCCTACTATAATTTCAATAAAAATACATTTTTGTGCCTAATTTCAAATATTTACATACATTGTGTGTACATTAATTAGGCACAAAGTATGTAATCATACCTATTTATGTGCTTAAAAAATGTTTAGGAACATACGAATTTCATGTAAAATTACAGAGTTTGTGCTTAAAAGAGCATTCAAAAATATGTAGAGATACAGACGAAATGCTTACAACCACACCTAAAATATGTATATATACATTCCTGGTGCTTTATATTAAACCACCGAAATGATTCCCACTGCCATTTAAAGGATTTAAAAACAATAAATGTATTTTTAAAGGATATTTTATTAGAAATTGCAAATGTAAATTTGAAACAATTAAAAACAATAAAATAACAATAAAGTAACTAATATATTAATTAAATAAAATAATAAGCTGTATTCTCGCCAGAATTTTTGGCTCGCTCATTTATTAATTTGAGCAAGAGCCGAAAAAATGGCTCTTTCTCAGAGTTTAGCAGCAATTTGGCTAGCACGCCGTGTTAAAAAAAATAATAATAGATTATAAATTTAAAAAACCGCACTTAACAAATTGCAAAATAATGGTGGAACGCGAAAAAAGGCTTTATGGTAGAAAAAATTAAATAAAAAACTCAACCAGCGATTAACATTCTGTAAGCGAATATAATGATGCAAAAATTTTCCTTTTTGCAAATTTTATTTTTCTAGAATTTTTTTTCCCAACTAGCCACCACACTTTGTTGTATGAAATGTGTATTATAGTCCCTACATTATGAATTTAAAAGAACCACACTTAAAAAATTCCAAAATAATGGCGGAACGCGAAAAAAAACTTTATGGTAGAAAAAATTAATTAAAGCACAGAATTAGCGATTAAAATTCTGCAAACAAATATAATGATTAACAAATTTTCCATTTTGAAAAATTTTTTTTCGCGATTTTGGTTTTGCAAACTAAGCAGCAATCCTTGGTGTATGAAATTGGTACTATAGTCCCTAGATTACGTATTAAAATAAAAAACACACTTAAAAACTGCATGATAATCGCGAAACGCGAAAAAGCCTTTATGGTACAAAAAATTAATTAAAAAACTTAATCAGCGATTTACATTCTGCAAACAAATGTGTTGATTCAAAAATTTTCCTTTTTGCAAATTTTTTCGCAATTTTTTTTGCGTTGCGCGATTATTTTGCAATTTTTTAAATGTGATCATGATCTAGAAACTATAATACCAATTTCATACGCCAAAGATTTTCAAAAATGAAAAATTTTTACATTATTATTTTCGTTTGCAGAATGTCAATCGCTGATAGTGTGTTTTAATTAATTTTTTCGCTGGTTGAGTTTTTTAATTAATGTTTTCTACCACGAAGTCTTTTTTTCGCGCTCCGCCATTATTTTGCAATTTATTAAAAGTGGTTTATTAAATTTATAATCTACGGACTATGGTACACATTTCATACTAGTTAGGTGGCTAGTTGAAAGTTAGGTGGCTAGTTGCAAAAAAAAAAACAAAAAATTAATCGGGAATAAAAAATTAGTTATTTGTTTGCAGAATTACAGCTCTTTTTTAGACGTGAGAATGGGTTTATAAAATGAATACGTATTAATCAATTTTCTCTCCTCTATCACATATCCAAATTTTTGCGAACTCGTTGGATGGCCTGAGCTTCCTTGTTAGCTTAATTTTTTTGCTCAAAATATTTTATTTTATTTAAAAGGTATTTTTGCGAAAACCAAATTTGTAAACAAAACTATCGTTCTCAAAATATATTTCGGATATAAAAATTTTCTTTTTGAGCGAATTTTTTTTTTCTTTTGTGTAACTTTTTTGCATCGATAAAATAGTGTTAGAGTACGCATATCAGCGTTATAATGGACTACGGAGATCAGTCACATTAGAGTGTAAGATGCGTTATTTACTAATTGCTAACCGCTAAGCTCTTATATAAATAAGAGCATACGCTACATTTTTCATCTTGAAGCTCCTAAAAGGCACTGCTATACTTTTGAGCCCATATAGTTTAAAAGGTCAAGGGCATTTTTTTAGCTGCTTCCAAATAAGAGCTTAAAGTTGAGCCGTTAAGATCACTTATTTTGTTGATTAGTTTGTTCTTCTAGGGAATACATATGGGATGATTTTGATCATAGGTTTTGATGTTCCTAAATTTCCTTCCCACAAATCTATAGAAAAACATTAGGTTATCAGAATTTACATCGATAAATAATGATGCACTTCAAAAAATTTAAATACCTTTAACAATGAAAAACCCCTGCAGTTTCACATGATTTTATTGTAATTTGGGCGCGACATCTGGCTTTTACGAATAACGAAAAACAATGAATTTATATTCATGTTTTGTTATTTTTTCAATAATAATTTGACAAATATTTTGTTACTGTAAAACATACATGGGACTAATTAATTATTTGGACTAATTAATTGATGATTTCATTACCATTGCATTGATATCAATTGTAATGAAATTATTTTCATTACCATTTTTTTAATTAATGGTAATGATTCTAAAAATTAATTTCATTGATTAATGACAATGATTTTAAATTTCATTACCATTGATAATGAATAAGTTAAAAAAATAATTGCCATTGACAGAAAAACGTAAAAATGGAGTAAAACTCGCTGAAATCGAAGATGGAATATGCTCATTCAGGCTCATGCTCATTTAAAATTAAATATTACTTTCCATTCCATTGTTATTTGTATCCAGGTAAAGTTTAACGGAATGAAATGGATCCTCCTTATAAAATTGTGTTTTATAACTTCCCCGGCCAGACCCGTTGTTCGTTTTCATTTGTCTGAATTTTTTTGTAAACAAACGGTTTTTAATCAATTGTAATTAGTTTTTTTATACATTAGTGTAATTTCATTACCATTAGTAATGATTTTTCTAATGAAAAATATTTCATTACCATTAAATGGTAATGAAATTTTTTTCATTGTCATTAGTATGAACTAATGGTAATGAAATTTCAATGGTAATGAAAAATTCCCATGTATGCTGTAAAAAGTATCTACTTTTACAGAAAATGTGTTTATAAGTTGGAAACATGTTTAGCAACATACAAAAAACTGTATTTTGTGTGTATTCTTGTAGGCAAAAGTATGTAATTAAGTCTGTTAAACATATTGTGCTTAAATTTGCGCATTTTCTGTAATTTTACATGAAAAGTTACATACTTAATAGTGGTAATTTTACATGCATTTTTAAGAGTGTATAATAGCGTAAAGCAATCTCAATTTTATTACACCTACAAAAAAATAGAAATAATATATAGCAAGAGGAGAAATCGAAAAATGTCAAAACTTCAGTATACATAAATAAGTGATTTTGAAATATAAAACTAACAAAAGAATTTATTAAATTGCATATATTTTTTTTTTTTCACAAACATGAGGTGCGCATTTTTCTCTTTAATTATCGTGGAAATGCGTTCTCTCCAATGATAGCAATATCTTTAATGTAAACTTAACGGTTTAATTGATGCCAGCTAACGAAATCGATTACATTGTGTAGACTTACATGTTTTTCTAAAGGGAATTTATATAAATATATTTCCCACGAAATAATAGCGAGCGCATATAAACTCAACATCAATACCATTACAAAATTCAACGTGATCAGAAGATATATAGCAATGGCCAGCAATTAGCACTAACACGCCACCACTCTTTCTCCCCTTCCCGTTATTAGTATTCATCCAATCATTTCCGTACCTATCATATCTATAAATGTAATAATCATTACAAGAAAAAATCTCACCATTAAAAATGACAGAATTTAACAAAGTCTCAGTAAAGGCAATAATATCATAACAACATCCAATACTATTTCTATACACCTCAGTCAATTTCGTACCCCCTTACATTCTGATATAAACCCCTTATATTCCGATACAAAACGGACAACGACCTGTAAGCATTATTTAGTTTTTTGGAACAGAAGTTGATCTTCTGTCCAATCTCTGTTTATTCCTATAAATAAATTACACAGGACGACAAAATCTTAATTTTAAAAGATTATTTGAGTTCTGACCATTGATTCTATATATTTTGGACATGCTGATTAAAATGGCGTACTTTAATGTTTGATCTAAGGTACAGATTTTCCGCAAAATTTCTTTAAAAATTTAAGTTTTAGTTTTTATATACAAAAATTTTCAGATGCAATCAATATAAATTTTTTGTTGTGAAATGTAGGCACAGGACCTGTAGCCATATTTAGTGTTAACATTTGATGCACTTGATACTTAAACTACTGTTCGCGTTTTATATGGATTTTTACAGTTTTTATGGTTTTAACCAATTGGTGTAAAATCGTCCTTGATAGAAGCAATTAAAAGGAAAATATTTCAAGAAAAAAATATATTCATGTATAGCAACTAGCATTTGGGGCGGGAATTCCCGGGAAATCCCGGGAAAAGTTTGCGGGGAATTCCCGGGAAAATATAAATATATATTATTTCCCGGGAAATTTTAAAAATATAAAATTTTTTAAATTGTTTTTGTTTCGAATAGGATTTTTTAATTTTAGTCATAAAAAACATTTTAAATACCAAAACAAAAATTTCATTGTTAAAATCTTTTAAAAGGGAATACATTTATTTGACACACAAATAAAATCTTTGCCAAGTAATTAGGAGCATTTCAACTAATTAAGATTTTTCGCATAACTTATTCAAAATTTAAGTAGTAAAGCCTAAAAACTTGGTAAAATGTTTAAAAGAAATATGAAAAACAAAGCTTTGTTTTTTACAAATAATCGCCCTTACTATCTAAATTTTTCATATGTATAATTTAGGTAAAGTCGACTTTAGTTAAAATATTGGGTGGTAGTATACCTTGACTTGGTTTATTTTTGGAGCATTCTGATTGGTTAATTTATTTTCAACCATTCAAAATATTTGAAAATATAAATATTTTTGTAAGGTTTTCATACACAAAATGAACAAAACCGTTTGATTCAAAATAAAGTCGACTTTAAATTTAATATACTCCTTTATATTAAGGGTCAACAATTTTATAGGTAACGTTTTCATTAATAAATGTGAAAAGAAAAGACTAATGGTTAACGGTGGTATCTAAATTTGGTTATCCGACATCATTAATGGTCGTGCAACTTCTCTTGAAGAAAACAACAACATGCTAAAATCAGCAAAGTACCCGAAGAAAAAAGTGTAAGCTGAATAGGCATTAAAGGTTTTATGGTAGAGCAAACATTTCCTAAAATGGTATCCAAATTAACCGCAGTCAATCCGCACCATAACTAGATCTTCGTTTATTCGAGAAAGTTTTTATAATAAAAACCTGGCATTGCAAAAAAAGAAACCGATGTATAGAACATTATATTAAATTACTACAATCATGTAAAAGATATTATGATAAAAGAAATATCGAGCAATATTTCTAACAATTTTTTTTAAATTCGCTTTTTATTTAAAGTACAGTTTTTATATAGTAAAAGCCTTCACCCAGTCACCACAAATAAATAATTCTGCACAACAATGGGTTTAAAATAAATAAATAAATATTTGATCACTTTTTCTCATGAAAGTGGATTGTTAGTAATGAATCCATAATAAATTGCAATATACGTGTGTATGTTAAGATAATTTGGTAAAGTGCGAACTTAGGTAGATAGACCCGTAAGTAGTTTTGTTCATTTGTGTTTTGAATGAAAATAAATAACGTAAAGCAGGGTTGTTAGCGTGCCTTAAAGTTTTTTTTTTTAATTCCAGTTTATGTAAAGGTAGACCTGGCAATTCAAGTAAATTCACAAATTCAGTTGTAAAATTTACTGCGTCGGTTTCTTCCACCGGTGCTTCGTTACATGAAGTTTAAATATCGGAATATATAAGTTCCATTCCTTTTCTAAGGTTTTTTCTCTTAGAAAATTTGTTTAACTTTTTAGAGAGTCTGTTTCAAGGCTACATAAGTTTCATATTCCGTGGATAGTGTTTGAACAGGTAATTCCCTCTTCCAATCCATTTGCATTGCCTATAATTTCAATTCCACTCGTTCAACGATTATATCCATTTCGTTCCACTTGTGTAGTGTTCCAATTCCACTCGTTTCCTATTTAGTTTCTTAATTTTAGTGTTCCATATGCACTTGTTCTTTAAGTTTTAGGTTTCTAGCTAAAGACGCAGACGTCAAGAGGGGGGGGGGGGCAATTTTCCCCTTTTGAACCACCATTTTTACCACGTTCCTGTCCAAAGTCCTAGAGATGCCTTGTCGATAAGTTAGCCCATACTCCAAGGAAAACATATTATATATTACAGGCTTCTAGCCGAAGGATTCGGTTAGGCCATCAAGGGGGAGAATTATTCCTTTTTTACCCGTCCCGGTAGGAATTTCCAAAAAGTCCGTCTTAGAGGACGTCTGCGTTGGAGGAGGAACTTACTACATACATAATTTTAGGTCCTTATATCCAGCATGTTGGCCAGGCTATCAAGGGGGAAGTTTTTTCCCTTTTTACCCCTCCCGGTATGAATTTCCAAAAATACCGTCTTAGGGGACGTCTACGTTACCTTCCCGGTAAGTGAGCCCATACTCCAAATAACATATGTTTTACATTTCGGGTTTCTAGCCAACTTTTACTATTTGTGCCCCTCTCGGTAGGAATTTCCGAAAATCCATCGACAGGGAATTTCAGCTTCCTAGTTACAGCAGTTTGAGCAGGCTGTCAAGGGTGACAGTTTTTCTTTTTTTGTCCCTCCCGGTTGGAATTAGGCTGGAAGAGGAACCTAAGTACCGAATTTCAGCTTCCTAGTTCCAGCAGTTTGGACAGGTCGTTAAGGGGACACTTTCACTTTATGAGCCTCCATTTTATAACGACCCTGTCCAAAATTCAAAAAAGTATCTTTCTAATAAGTTAGCCCTTACTCCAGGGACCCACATTTTAAGCATCAGGTTTCTAGCCGAAGGGGTTTTTACAGGCTCCCAAGGTGAGGCTTTTCTTCTTTTTGCCCCTCCCTTTAGGAATTTACAAAAATTCCATCTTCGCGGCTATCTGCGATGGATGAGGAACATTCATGCCAAATTTCAACTGCATTGCCTAAGCGGTTTGGGCAGGCCGTTAGTGGGGACATTTTTCCCTTTCAACCACCATTTTTACTAAGTTCCTGTTCCAAAATAGAGAAATTACGTTGCCGCTGAGTTAGTCCTACTCCAAGGAATACATATTTAAAATTTTAGGTTGGCCAAAAGGGATTGGGCAAGCCGTCAGGAGGAGACTTTTACCTTATTTCCCCTCCCGATAGGAATTTTAAAAATTCCGTCTAAGCGGACGCCTACACAGAAGGAGGAACTCACATACCGAATTTGCTTTTGGGATATCCTGTAGGGAATTCCAAAAATACAAACTTAGTCGATGTCTACTACAGTGGAGGAACCTTTATACCAAATTTCAACTTCTTACCTCCAGTGGTTTGGGCAGGCACTTTTCCAATTTGTGAGACTGTTTATGGGGAGACTTTTCCCATTTTTGCCCGTTCCGGTAGGAATTTTCAAAAATCCCGTCTTAGCGCACGTCTATGCCGAATATCAAGAAGCCTTGTTTTAGTGGAGATATCCGTGGGGGAGGAAAGAAAGTAGTTTTTTTGAAATTATATATTATTTTAAATGGTACTTTTTGGAAAAACGAAATTTTTTGGAAAAAGATACTTTGTTTTTACAAAGTATTTATTTGTACTTTTTTTGGAAAAGGTACTTTTTTTAAAAAGGTGTTTTTTTTTTGGAAAAATGTATGTTTTTTGGAAAAAGGTACTTTTTTTGGAAAAGGTACTTCTTTTGGAAAAGGAAAATTTTTTTAGAAAAAGGTACTTTTTTTTGGGAAAAGGTACTTTTTTTCGAAAAGGTACTTTTTTTGAAAAAGGTATTTTTTTGAAAAAATGTATGTTTTTTGGGAAAAGGAAAATTTTTTTAGAAAAAGGTATTTTTTTTGGGAAAAGGCACTTTTTTTTGGAAAAGGTACTTTTTTTGAAAAAGGTATTTTTTTGCAAAAATGTATGTTTTTTTGGGAAAAGGTACTTTCTTTGGAAAAGGTACTTTTTTTGGAAAAGGTACTTTTTTTTTGGAAAAGGTACATTTTTTTAGAAAAAGGTACATTTTTTGGAAAAAGGTACTTTTTTTAAAAAAGGTACTTTTTTTAAAAAAGGTACTTTTTTTAAAAAAGGTACTTTTTTTGGAATAAGGTACTTTTTTTTGAAAAAGGATTTTTTTTTGGAAAAAGGTACTTTTTTTAGAAAAAGGTACTTTTTTTGGAAAAAGGTACTTTTTTTGGAAAAAGGTACTTTTTTTGGAAAAAGGTACTTTTTTTGGAAAAGGGTACTTTTTTTTGGAAAAGGGTACTTTTTTGGAAAAAGGTACTGTTTTTGGAAAAAGGTACTTTTTTTGGAAAAAGGTACTTTTTTTGGAAAAAGGTATTTTTTTTTTTAAAAGGAATTTTTTTTGGAAAAAGGTACTTTTTTTGGAAAAAGATACTTTTTTGGAAAAAGGTACTTTTTTGGAAAAAGGTACTTTTTTTGGAAAAAGGTACTTTTTTGGAAAAAGGTACTTTTTTTGGAAAAAGGTACTTTTTTGGGAAAAAGGTACTTTTTTTGGGAAAAGGTACTTTTTTGGGAAAAGGTACTTTTTTGGAAAAAGGTATTTTTTTTGTCCCCTTTTTGCCCCTCCCGATAAGAATTTACAAAAATGCCGTCTCAACGGACGTCTACACCGGTCGAGGAACCTACATACCAAATTTCAACTTCATAGCTCCAGCAGTTTGAGCAGGCCGTCAAGGGGGAGACTTTTTCCCCTTTTTGCCCGTCCCTGTAAAACTTTCCAAAACTCCCGTCTTGGTGGATGTCTACGATAGTGGAGGAACCTTTATACCAAATTTCAACTTCCTACCTCCAGCGGTTTGGGCAGGCCGTCAAGGGGGACCTTTTTCCCCTTTTTAACCCCCATTTTTACAACGTCCCTGTCCAAAATTCCAGAAAGTACTTTCCAGAAAAGTTAGCCCATACTCCAAGGAACACATATCTTAAATTTCAGCTTTCTAGCCAAAGGGGTTTTGGCAGGCCGCCAAGGAGGAGACTTTTCCCCTTTTTGCCCGTTCCGGTAGGAATTTCCAAAAATCCCGTCTTAGCGGACGTCTACGCCGAAAGAGGAACCTACATACCAAATTTCAACTTCCTAGCTTCAGCGGTTTGGGCTGGGCGATGTTGAGTCAGTCAGTCAGTCACGTTATTCTTTTATATATAGAGATAGTATAGCAGTGTAATAGAATAAAAAGAAGTGAAAACTTCAAATTTAAAATAAAACATTAACATATATTTTCAATATTTAAAATAATAGTCGACTTTTGTGATTTAATATCTCTTTTATAGAAGAGTGAATGTTTTTAACGGTTTTTAAAATTAAAATTTTTAAAAATTTTTGATTTAAATTTTTTGAAATTATTTACGTTTATTCAATATTTCAATTTATAAAAAATATTTTTAAATTTGTTTACCAAATATTCAATGTCTTAGTTAGTTTTTAAACATTTTCCTTCAAATATTTGTTTTTTGATTGCTTCTTTTAGTTCTTGTGATAAATATTTTAGGGGAATTACATTTTTTGTATCTCTCTTCTGCTAAAATGCGGCTGTGAAAGTAGCGAGTAGGGCAGTGTTGCCACTTTTTGAATAATTATTCAAAAACGGGACTGTTTACTCATTCGTTGGATAATTTTTGAATAATGACATTTTTGTGTAGTTTTTGTGTAATTTCACTTTTTACAGAAATTTCCGCAAATTTTTAAAAGTTCCGTAAATTTTTGAAAGTTAATAAAAATTAGTCGATATAGACGAAACGAGATTGTCTGTGAACCATTTACCACAAATCTCCAGTTTCTGGTGAATGATTTTATAAATTTTTTCAACGCTAAACCAAGTTTAGAAGAAATGAAAAATGGTGCTATGTATTTTTGTAATTTGTTTAAAGCTCCGTCTTTTGTTTATTTTTTGCGAAAATAATTGTAAAGCTTCTTTTAAAAATTCTCTTGGTTTGCAAAACCATATAAAAATTCAGCGCAAGAGTGGGAAAATTTAGGTTTGTTATGATTGTTGCTTTCTAATCTCTGAAAATTTTTTGGCTGTAGCTAACATGACACTGGGCTTTGACCAGACGAAAATTTTGTGAACGCAGCAAGGTGGAGCAGAATCAAAATATTTTAGAATTCGGTAAATCCAACATGTTCCAGATTTCAACATAATCGTATAAAATTTTTGAAAAAAAATATCGGTAATTTTTTGTGAAATTGTTATATTTTTATTTATACCCAGCCAGCAATTTCGGAGCGCTCATAAATAAGATTCTTAAATGGCTCATAGAAATGATTATTGTTTTTTTGAAAACACTCTTTTTTTGGTAGAAGATATGAACCTTCAGAAAACAATCCAAAAAGTTGTCTCTACAATCTAGAAAGCTGTCTCAAAATGAGGGTTCATTTTTCGGACTAAAAGAAGATTCCAAAATTATTTAAATTTATGAGGAAAATTTCGATTTTATACATTCTTTTTTCTGAGTCATTTCTGAGGACATAGGGGGCTCTTTTGGACGGAACACTTTTATAGGAAAAAGTGGGAAAATGTTTATGTTTTTGGAGCTCATTTCTGAGTCATTAATGATCATCTTTTTTGCTGGGTGGTTAAAATTTGAGGGGTATGGGAGAGAATAATTAGCAAGTAAGTTATATTTTTGCATGCAACGCATCTGAATGAAGTACCCTTTCTGAAAAAACATAAATACTTTTTTCTGAAAGAAGCTTTTAATATGGATAAAATACCATTTTATTAATATTCAAATTTAAAAGCTCGCCATTTTAAGCCTGCAAAAGATATTGCATTGAAATTCCCTTTAGTTAATATAATAATTTGATATATTTTTCAGGGAAATTGGCCTGGATTTGCTTTTGCAGAAGGCAAAAACTCAGACCAGGTTATTGCAAAATTTTAAAATTAAATTCGAACTGCATTAATAAATTTCTAATTAATCAATTAAAAAGGTCGAAAAAACAATTTTTATTTTTTAAGTAAAAATTGAAAGCCAACACTTTGCAAAATTTTAGTTTTAAAATGCAAATAACTTTTGCACATTACAGATGAAAAAATGCTAAGTCTTTATAAATCGGTTTATAAATAGAAAAAAATGCAACTGTGCTCAGGAGAGTTTATTTTGAAAAATTTTTTGTATAATTTAATACGGTTTTGGATAATTTTTGACCTACAGCTGTATAATTTTTTTCTTTTACTGGTGGCAACACTGGAGTAGGGGTTTTAAAAATAAGACAATTACTCGGTACCCAATACTACTTACTAGCACTAGTGGGCTTTGACACCTGATGATTTTTTTTCTGCTTTTAAAATACACATTGCATTTTCAGTATCATCGATGACGATTTTTTCCTTAAATATTTGAATGTAGGGGAATTTCGTGTACCTTGGCACTTTGCATTTTCCCCTATTTCTGATCATTGTTTTGTTGTGGATGAAGGAGTTGTCTCAAAATATTATTTTATGTACTTGTTAAATATTCTAGTATGTTGTAAACGCAAACAATTGTTGTAAGTTTACCACTTAATATAAAAATAACTTATGTATGTTTCAGAAATTTTCAATTGCAAAAATAAAGTAATAAAAATTGTTTAAGGTACACTGAAAACTAGTAGTTTCAAGGTACACTTAGTCTTTTATATTAACAAAATCAAAAATTGTTATTATTACTTCAAATAAAGTAGCATGTTCGTTAACAAGGTTTTATGCAACAATAATTTTCAAGTTCTGAGTAAAAATAATGCATCAGCACGTTTAAATTTGACTTCAAATATTTTCCGTAAATTTATTTTTGGCGTTTAAGGTACACAACCTTACTTACATTAAATTCATCTACTGTATAGATTTAAATCTGTGATAAACATAGACGCAGGCTAAGTTTATCACAAAAACTTTTTAGAAAACACTTTTTTAAAAGGTGTCGCAAATATGTAAAACATGCACCGTTCCAAGGCACACTCGTTTCATGGTATACCACGTTTAATCTTAATTTCCAACTTTTAGCTTTGAATAAAAAGTTGTTCCATTTTTTTTGTTAATAACAAAAAAAACTACAATGATTTTTTGAAAAAATACTTAAACCCATAAGTCATAAGTCACATCTCTGTTAAATATGAGTCGGGGCATTTAATGTTAAACGAAATCATTTAGATAAGGAGGCGCCAGTTAATGTTGCGTTTAATTCATGAGACAAAAATATTTAGAATTACACATGTTCTTTTAAATATTTCGAATACGTATTGGTATACATGTAATTTTAAATTTAAAGCAGGTGAAATAAAACCTGGTTATGACTGGTTTACAGTATAAGCCTTAAAGTCTCGTTTACATTATAACATTTTAGGAAAGATTTTGAACCTAGCCTATATATTTTGCATGTGTAATACTAAATGAAAATCATACAGAAAATCTTATAATATAAACCAGTCATAACCAGGGTTTGGCAACTCATTCATAGGGTTTTCGGTTTTTTCGTTAAGTTATTTTAGGGTCAAGGATATTTAAAGCTACTTTGTTTGGTTATTTTAACATTAATGGTATTTTAATTTAATTAAATTTAGAGCCTCACTGGAACTCGTCTATTGAAACTTTTCATTGAACTAATGGAATTTTTCATAAAATGTTTTCAAAATTTTTATTTAATTTCCCAGCAAAACCTTGTTAATGGGTTTGACCTTTTTCATGCATTGCCTGGCAATAGGTATCCCTTTACTCTTGGTTTTACTTAGAAATCTAAAGTAATATGTTACTAATATTGTGATACATCAATACTTATGTGGGAGGTATGAAATAGTGAGTTACGATATGGAGATATATCACTACTTATTTGAAGGATTCAAAATAATATATTACTGATATTGTGTTATATAATAACTTATTGATAAGGGTAAGTTATTGGTATTGCATTATATAACTACTTATTATGCGAAAGTGCGATTTAATAAAAATTTATAATCTAATTACATTGCTCGGATCAGTGTACTTTCAAACAAAGTCATTACTGGTAACGCCTTATTTTATTCCCTATATGTAACCAATGAAATATGTACTAATGTGTAACGACTTATTTCATTCCATATAAGTATGTACTTATTTTAGCTAACTAGGGAATTTAATATTACAAGTAACAATTTATTTCAGTACTTCCGTCTTAATCAGTTATTTTAGCCATACCGGTACGATTTGGGCAACCATTTACCCCAAATAACACCCCCATGTTATGTGTTATGCGACCAAAGTGTAAGTAGTTACAATTTTTGGTTTCTTATTACATTTCCATTTACCTGGTAATAGAAGGTTTTGCTGGATTATTAAAACTTTCATACACTTATGGCGTTTTCTTTTTTGAAAAAAATGTTGCCTTTTTTCTGCCCTTTTTTTACAAAATGCCTTTTTGTGTATAGTAATAAAAGGTAAACATAGACAAATTTGGTATCAAATTAAAGGTATTTCAGATATCAATCTAACCGTGTATTAAATATGTCTAATTACTCCCTAACTTTCGTGCAATTTAACAAAATGTCACATTTTTCTATATTTTGGTGTTTTGTTAAATAAGTTGAATATTGTTGGACATTTTTGAAGCATAGTTAAATAGGTCTTTAAAATACCTTTAATTTTATACCTAATATGCCTATATTTACTTATTATTTCTATGCACAAAAATACATTTTTTAAAAAAAGGGCAGAAAAAAGGCAACACTTTTTTCAGAAAAGAAAACGGCATTAGTGAAAAAGTTTCATTAAAACTAGATTCATAAATTATATGAAGCTTTTTCACCAAACTTAAAACATTTTTAATTAATTTTAGAAAAAAAACTTCCTTACTTTAACGAAAACTTTCATTAAAACTCGTCTAGAAAAATTTTCTCTGTGTAGCCTATATGTTTTGGATGTGTACTAAAAAAAATCATTCAGAAAATCTTATAATCCTTACAGGCTGCTTTAGTAAATGTAACCACCAGGCTCGGCTACAGGATTCGCTCAAGGGGGGCTTCACATTTTTTATATCTTATATGGTAGTCATAGCTATAGATATTTTATGAACTAGAAGTAGAGGTTTTAATACATGTTTTAGCATAGGTTTCGCGAGTACCAAACAAAGGTTCGGAAAAATCTGTTTAAACCCATTTCGTCATTTTTCAGTTAGTTTTTTGTCAGTGAAAATCTGTTTCATTAGTATGGTCCTCTATCTTCGTTAACGATTTTATCAATATAGCTTCTAACTTAAGACAATTGTCGGTTGAGTTAAAGTAAAGCTTATTCGGTAATTTCTTATAAGAACTAGAGATGAGCGATATTTTCATACCGGTGATTTAATCACAGTTATTGATAAATCACTGGTAACGGCAGTGATCAAATATTTCAAGTCGCAGTTACTCGGAATGTCGTTCTTTTAATATTTTTGTACTATTCTTTCTTGCAAACTTCATTCTGCACAGTAATACATGTTGTTTTTAAAAATAACAATGACTTGCTTTCACACTCTTCTGAATAAAATGTCTCCTTCTATCATGTATTTGTTACCGGTCGCAACTATTCTTCTTTTAAGGCCCAGTTTTTAGGAAGTGGATTATCTTTAAACTTAGTTTAACGCAGTTTGTTACTGGAATACTGCTTTTAAAATGTGGTTTATTTTATTTTATTTCAATAAAGAAATAAATTATACTCGAGAAAAAGATTTTCCGGCAAATTTTTGTTAATAAACTTTGAAATGGCTGACAAAATTCGTTTTCGGTTTAACTAAACCAAGTTTAACTGACATCTTAAAAACTCGCCATAAATATTATTTCGTTTATTTATCAGAAAATCGTAGTCTGTTCCTAGAAAAACCGTGATCACGATCACAGTTCAAAAGAACAACAATTTGCAAATCACATTCACTGAGAACAATGTTTCTGAAAAATCGCCAGATCGCCCATCTCTATTACAAACCCGTGATCACGGTCACTGTTTAAAAGAACGGTGATTTGAAAATCACGATCACTGGTAGCAGAGTTATTCAAAAATCACCGGATCGCTCATCTCTAATAAGAACCAACAAAATTAGTTTGAATTTTAGTTGTTTTGAAAATGTAAGATTCAACCATAAAACTGTTAAAATAAACTTAGAAAAATTTGTTATTGTAATAAGTTAACGATATATTTTCTATATTCAACAATCAGAATCCGAATTATTTTTAAGAGAAAATATCTCCAAAATCGCAAATTTAGTACGTTTCAAAATCAATTAAAAATTAAATAATATTTTCATAGCAAACACAATGGAGATTCTGATACGAAAAAAATTTTCACAATATGATAATAGGAATACGCTGTAAATTGTAAAATTTTTTGCAGTGTCTGTGAATCTTTTATAATAAAAATTACTCCAATTCCTACAACTCCTACAACTCCCATATCGAAACCAGAATATAAAAAATGTTCCAGTGTCAGAGTTTTTCGAATACAAAGTGTTTCTAAATCTAATAGGTTTAATATAGAATCAAAGCATAACGGGCAATTTTATAAGCAGAACTAGCATCTTTAAAAATTTCTTATTAAGAAATATTTAAGAAAACCAAAATTTATTACTTAAAAATATATTAAAAAAACGAGTAAAAAGGATAAAGTCGGGTATGCCGACTATACAATACCCTACACCAGTCTGGGTAAAAGCCAACAAATGTTTATATCCGAAATTCGAATGGGTTAAAATGGGACTTGTATCAAAATTTTCTATAATGCGAGTCAGCGAACCAAATTTCATTAAAATATCTTAATATTTGCGACCTGCAGTTTGTAACCAAACCAATTTTGGGGTGACCCTTATATGGGCACTAGGTCTAAACATGGACCGGTGTTAACCAAAATCAATAGGCTTCGTCCTTGGGCTGATATAGGTCGGTATACCAAATTTCATCAAAATATCTTAATATTTGCGACCTGCAGCGTAAAAACAATATAATTTTGGTAGGACCCTTATATGGGCACTAGGTCTAAACATGGATCGATGTTCACCAAAATCAATAGGCTTCGGCCTCGGGCCAAAATAGGTCTGTGTACCAAATTTCATCAAAATATCTTAATATTTGCGACCTGCAGCGTATAAACAATATAATTTTGGGGGGACCCTTATATGGGCACTAGGTCTAAACATAGACCGATGTTCACCAAAATCAATAGGCTTCGTCCTTGGGCCAACATAAGTCGGTGTACCAAATTTCATCAAAATATCTTAATATTTGCGACCTGCAGCGTATAAACAATATAATTTTGGTAGGACCCTTATATGGACACTAGGTCTAAACATGGACCGATGTTCACCAAAATCAATAGGCTTCGTCCCTGGGCCGACATAAGTCGGTGTACCATATTTCATCAATATATCTTAATATTTGCGACCTGCAGCGTATAAAAAATATAATTTTGGTAGGACCCTTATATGGGCACTAGGTCTAAACATGGACCGATGTTCACCAAAATCAATAGGCGTCGTCCTTGGGCCGACATAAGTCGGTGTACCAAGTTTCATCAAAATATCTTAATATTTGCGACCTGTAGAGTGCGCACAAGAATGCATGGACAGACAGACAGACGGACGGACGGACGGACAGACGGACATCGTTAAATCGAAATAAAAAAAAATTCTGAGCCGATCGGTATACTATAAGGTGGGTCTAGGACCAATATTTTTTGGTGTTACAAACATCAGCACAAACTTATAATACCCTGACCACATAGTGGTGTAGGGTATAACAACCTTTGTTCTGACTATGAAACTGGCCCTAATTATTACAACTTTTGAATAAAATGAGTAAAAAGGTTAAAGTCTGACATGCCGACTATACAATACCCTACACCAGTCTGGTAAAAAGCCAACTAATGTTTGGATCCGAAATTCGAATGGGTTAAAATGGAACTTGTGTCAAAATTTTCTATAATGTGAGTCAGCGAACCAAATTTCATTAAAATATCTTAATATTTGCGACCTGCAGTTTGTAACCAAGCCAATTTTGGGGGGACCCTTATATGGGCACTAGGTCTAAACATGGACCGGTGTTAACCAAAATCAATAGGCTTCGTCCTTGGGCCGATATAGGTCGGTATACCAAATTTCATCAAAATATCTTAATATTTGCGACCTGCAGAGTATAAACCATATAATTTTAGTAGTACCCTTATATGGGCACTAGGGCTAAACATGGACCGATGTTCACCAAAATCATAAGCTTCGTCCCTGGGCCAACGTAGGTCTGCGTACCAAAGTTCATCAAAATATCTTACTATTTGCGACCTGCAGCGTATAAACCATATAATTTTAGTAGGACCCTTATATGGGCACTAGGTCTAAACATGGACCGATGTTCACCAAAATCAATAGGCTTCGTCGTTGGGCCGACATAAGTCGGTGTACCAAGTTTCATCAAAATATCTTAATATTTGCGACCTGTAGAATGCGCACAAGAATGCGCATGGACAGAAAGACGGATGGAGGGACGGACGGACGGACGGACATCGTTAAATCGAAATAAAAAAAAATTCTGAGCCGATCGGTATACTATAAGGTGGGTGTAGGACCAATATTTTTTGGTGTTACAAACATCAGCACAAACTTATAATACCCTGACCACATAGTGGTGTAGGGTATAATAATGACCACATCATTTTACAAGAAGAATGACCTAAAATTTTAAAGGCTTCCCATACGAAAAATTTGGAAACAAAACCTTTAAATTAAATTAAATAAACAACTAACGATTGAACTATCACGATGGGTTCTTTCCGATCTTATTAAAACTCGGATATGTGATAGAGTTCTGCGGCAAAAGTTGCCAAATACCCAAATCTCAATAAAACCTTCTGTTATTACCCGGTAATGAGTTTTATAAAGAAAGACTAAGGTATGCGATTGGAGATTTCCTAATTTTCTATTATATAACGTATTATTTTAGCAAGGATAAGTCGATTGAGGTAACTCCCTACAAACACTCATTAACCATACACACAGAGAGTTTTGCTCGACGAGTTTTACTTAAATTTTTCATTAAACTAATGAAATTTTCTTAACAAAATAAATAAAAAAATTCTAAAATTGATGAAAAAGCTTCATATACTTTATGAAACATTTGCATTGAGTGTAAGATACTTTTCATAAATAAAAGGAAATTTCCATATATTTAGTTAGAATATTGTTCCTCAAGTCCAAATTCTAACATGATATCGTCATATGAGATTTTATTTGTTGTTTCAAAAACGTTGATAATTTTCATGATAGATAATACAATTATTTCGTGGGCATCACCCCAACTCTTCAGTTGTCCCCAATAAGATAGATTGAGCATTATTTACTTACGGATGAGATGGTCATCCTAAGACCATTAAATTTGAAAAAATATTTCGGACGGTCTGTTAAGAGGCTTTAAAAGTAGTGCAATTAAGTTTTAAAAAGAAGAAAATTGTAGTAATCACTTTAAAATAAAAGGTAAGTTCTATAGTCAGTACTAAGCACGATTCTTTTCTTAAATATATCTTAAGTAATTTCGTTTGAAATCTATCTTTGTTCTGACAATAAATCTGGCCCTAAATACTAATTTTTCGGTAAAATGCCTCAAAACAAATAGTTAATAGTTTCATATTAATTCTGCAAAAAAAGCTTACCCCGAGTAAAAAAATTATATATAATCATATGTGGCATATAATACAATATATAATTAGACATGTCGTTATGTATATCCATATATAATTATATATGACGTCTTTTTCCAAAAATTTTCCTTATATTATGCCATATATAATTTCATCTAATTAGATACCGGCCTTTATAATATTGGATATGGTATATATGATTATATATTACATAGCATGGCTGATCTTATTGCATATATAGTTGTATATAGAGCTATATCTTAATATATATGGTGGCATTTAAACAATATATGGTCATATATAGTACCTCATGAAGAAAATCTTTAATACAGTTGCAGATATGATAACATATGCTACTATATATGGTGCAATATATATTTATATATGGTGTTGTTTAAGCAATATATTAACATATATGGTGCCATTTAAACAATATATGGTCATATATTCATGATCAAAATTTGTAATACAGTTCCAGATATGATAATATATGATGCTATATATAGTGCCATATATATTTATATATGGTGTTATTTAAGCAAAATATTACCATATATGATGCCACTTAAATCATATATTATCATATATGGTTAGGGTGACCATTTTTTTCTGACTTCAAATCAGTACAAATTTTAAAAAATATCATCCAAAAAAAAATGATTATGCAGCCAACCTAATTTGTTGTCAACCGAATGGTTTGGTTGAGGCAACAAAATTTTCGGGTTAACCATTATACCATCCTAAAAAACCTTACACACTTCTGCCTACACAGACCCCAAGACAAAAATTTTTTTCGCATAAAAAAATCCAGTTTACAGGAAACGAACCCATTATTTAGAAATTTCAACGATCTGTTACCATTCCAGAATGAACGTAAATTCTTCCGAGTTTTTATTCTGGCTAACGAATTTCTGTTGTCACGAGCAAATTGCATTGCCTAAATTAATTTTCTGTAGATACAAACTAACCAATAGATTGGCTACAAATTTAGCTGTAAGAACAAATCTTTTTTCTCTTTCCTAATTTTGCATGATTTCTGAAATAGAAAAAATTTACATTTTCGCTACGTTTTTCAACAAAAACACGCAACGTTTTTAAAAATGAAAATGTTAAGGTTTTGTGTCCCTTTTTCTATTGAAAATCCCACAGATTGGAGAATTTTTCCATGGAAATACCCACATATATTTCTTCAGATTTTAAGGATTTTTTTACGGAAAAATCTTCAGCTTTTAATATCGTTTCCTACACTCAGAAAACAGAATCATTCTGACAACCGCTCTGACAACCGGATAATTAAAATATTTTTATCACAGACAAATCAACTGATTTTCTATTATCGCAATGGAACTATTTGATAAATTCGGTTGTCACCACGAATCTTCTCTGTGTATTAAACTACATATTAGATTAAAAAATTTACATGTAGAAAAATCATTTTGAATGATGTCTGGTAGAGAAAACCTCTCACATTCACAAAAATGTATCCTTAAAAAAAAATACATTGTACTTGCATTTTGGCTTTTTTTTACTAAAAAAATGTAATATTTTTTTAAATGCCAAAAATCAGTACAAATTTTAAAAAATCAGTACAAATCAGTACACGACTTTTTCATCAGTACACGTGACCAAAAATCAGTACATGTACTGATCAAATCAGTACGAATGGTCACCCTTATATGGTGCCATTTCAACAATATTTGCTCATATATGGGACCTCATGAACTACATTTTTAATACAGTTGCAGATATGATAATATATGGTACTATATATAGTGCAATATATGTATATTGATATATAATATCATTTAAACAATATATTACCATATATGGTGACATTTAAACCATATATTATGATATATGGTGCCATTTCAACAACATAAGGTCATATATGGTACCTCATGAACAACATTTTTTATACAGTTCCAGATATGATAATATATGCTACTATATATTGTATAGTACCATATGCTTTGATATATCGTATCATTTAAACAATATACCATGTATGGTACCATTTAAACAATATATTTTCATATATGGTACCATTTAAACAATGTCATATATGATAACTCATCAGCAACTACAATATTAACTGTATTTCAGAAGCTATTAATTGTATTTCAGAAATTATATTTGTATTTCAGAATTTATCGAATGTATTTCAGAAATTATTAATTGCATTTCAGAAATAATCAAATCTATTTCAGAATTTGTTGCTTGTATTTCATAGTTAATAGAGAAAAATTTCAGAAATAAATCTCATAATTTCTGAAATACAATTGATAATTTCTGAAATACAGTTTAATAATTTCTGAAATACAGTTGTGAATTTCGGAAATACAATTAATAATTGCTGAAATACAATTGATAAAACCGAAATTTAATTGACTAGTTTTGAAAAACAATTCATAAATCTGAAAAATAATTGATAAGTTCTGAAATACAATTGATTATTTCTGAAACACAATTGATAAATCTTAAAAACAATTGATACAATTGGAAATGGAGTAGAGCGTCAAAAAGATGTAAATAAAATTATTTTATTAAAAAAATTCAATTTAATAAAAAAAAATATAATTTTCTAAAAAAATGTATACCCAGCTAAAAATCGACATATATGGATCCATACAGGTTAAATGTATGTGCGTGCATGCTCATAAACATTCATTCATGAACATACATGGATACATAAATCTCCATACATGAATCATATAAGACCATACGTGTTCATTAACGAAATTTGAGGTAATATCTACATGTGTGTACATGCATGAACATACATGAACACGCATGATCATACATGTACATATTACCTCAAATTTCGTTAATTCACACGTATGGTCATTAATGATTCATGTATGGAGATTTATGTATCCATGTATGGTCATGAATGCATGTTTATGAGCATGCACGCACATACATTTAACCTGTATGGATTCATGTATGTCGATTTTTAGCTGGGTAGAAAAAAAAAATATAATTTTATAAAAAGAAATTCATATTCCAAAAAAAAAAAAATTTTTTATCCCAAAAATGGTGGATCTTACTGCAGTAATTTAGATCCACCTTGGATCTAATATGATGAAATACGATCCGAAAAACGAGTTTATTTAATTATATAAAATTGGATGTGACATAATGATAATCAAGAAGTAATTTCAATAGAATGGACAATTTAATGCAATCTGAGCGATATCTGAATGAATTATTTTTGTCTAATGGTATCAAATAAAATGTAACTTTTGGTATTAAATCTAATTTTATATAATTAGATAATTATGCGATTGGCTATAAATGCGGTTATCAGAACTGAATCTGTTTTCTGGGTGTAGTTGCAAAAAGTGGCACAGCGAAAACTTGGGTTGGTTTAAAAATCGCTCGGCCAAACCAAATTATCGCCAGTTGTGTTTTCTCCAACCAGATTATACATTTTAAAAATGAATACAATTGTTCAAAAATATAATTGATTTTCAAGAGGTATTCCCTTTAATCTTCACACTGATGAATAAATATAATGCATTTGAACAGAGATGTTATCAAAAAAAAATCAACAGTTTAAAACAACAAACAGAACTCAATAACTCCCAACGATAAAATTATATTCAAAATGAAATACGGATTAATGATGCAAAAATTTTACATTTTGCAAAATTTAGTTCCATACATGAGTTTTTTTTTTTTGTTTTGGAACAAAAAACTAAATATTGCAAAAAGTAAAAGCTGGTTAAATTTTTTATTAATTTTTTGTGCCATAAAGCCTTTTTTCGCGTTCGGCCATTATTTTGCAATTTTTTAGTGTGGTTCTTTAAAATCATAATCTAGGGACTATAATACCCAATTCATAGAACAAAGTTTGCTTGCAGAATGAAAATCGCTGATTAAGTTTTTTACTTCAATTTTTGTCCCATAAAACGTTTTTCGCGTTCCGCGATTATTTTGTAATTTTTTGAGTGCGGTTTTTTAAAATTTATAATCTAGGGACTATAATAACCAATTCATAGTACAAAGTTCGGTGGCTAGTTGCAAAAATGAATTGCGAAAAAAGTAGCGAGAAACAAATTTGCAAGAAGGAAAATTCTTACATCAGTATATTTGTTTGCAGAATGAACATCGTTGATGAGGTTTTTCAATACAATTTTTTACCCTAAAGTCTTTTTTCGCGTTCCGCCAAAATTTCGCAATTTTTTAGGTGCGGTTTTGTTAAATATGTAATCTAGAGACTATAATACCCACTTCATACAACAAAGTTTGGTGGTTCATTGAAAAAAAATTGCGAAAATAAGTCGCGGAAAAAAAAATTTGCAAAAAGGAAAAGTCTTACATCAGCACATTTGTTTGCAGAATGAAAATCGCTGATAAGGTTTTGTAATATAATTTTTGTACCATAAAGTCTTTTTTCGCAATCCGGAAATATTTTGCAATTTTTTAGGTGCGGTTTTGTTAAATATGTAATATAGAGACTATAATACCCATTTCATACAACAAAGTTTTGTGGCTTATTGCAAAAAAATCGCGAGAAAAGTCGCAGAAAAAAAATTTACAAAAGGGAAAATTCTTACATTCCCAGCAAAATCTTTCATTACCAAATAAGTGGTTATATAATAGAAATTCATAGCTCCGCACAACTTATTTTTTGGCGTCTAAACTCATTATTTTTGTTTGGCGTGGTCGTTTTTATAAGTAGTCCCGCTAACCCGCTCGCTTACGAAAAAATGAGAAATAAGTAGTTATGAGATTTTGAATAATAAGTGGTTACACACATGCTTACAAAAAGTTGAATTATAAGTGGTTATCCGATTGCTTACTTGATTCTTAAAAATAAGGAGTTAGGCAAATAATATTATCTTAAGGAAATACATTCAGAAAAATTTAAGTTTTCTCTAGTGTGTAATTTTAGGACTCGTCATAAAAATTTAAACATAAAACTTATTTACATATAATAAAAAAATTTAACTGTGTAAAAAGTACTTATTTAAACTAATACGAGTAAGTCATTATTTTATATTTAGAAACAATGAATACAATAGGCTGTTATAAGGAAGTCATTATTTTATATTATAAAATAATGCAAAAGGTAATGATATATCATTTTTGGTAATGCAGATAGAAATGAGGTGTCATTACCAATATTTTGCTGGGTTAGTATATTTGTTTGCAGAATGAATATCGCTGATGAGGTTTTTCAATACAATTTTTTACAATAAAGCCTTTTTTCGTGTTCCGCCAAAATTTCGAAATTTTTTAGGAGCGGTTTTGTTATATATGTAATCTAGAGGCTATAGTACCCACTTCATACAACAAAGGTTGGTGGATAATTGAAAAAAAATCGCGAAAATAAGTCACGGGAAAAAATTTGCAAAAAGGAAAATTCTTACATCAGTATATTTGTTTCCAGAATGAAAATCTCTGATAAGGTTTTGTAATATATTTTTTGTACCATAAAGTCTTTTTTGCGTTCCGCCAATATTTTGATATTTTTTAGGTGCGGTTTTGTTAAACATCTAATCTAGAGACTATTATACCCAATTCATAGCACAAAGTTCGGAGGCTAGTTGCAAAAAACAAATCGCCAAAAACTTTCAAGGAAAAAAATATTTACTCATTACATGTAATTGAAATTGAAAAATGTCAATTACAATTACATTTTTTGGAAAAGAAATAATGACAAAAAGCACAAGTTAAGGGTCAACCCAACATGACGTATTCTTTTTATACTTAGCCTAGCCTATCCCACCTGTCCCAGTAAATTTTTTCTACAAAATTTTTGAGCAATTCCATATGAAAACAATCAAAATTGGCAAATTTTTGGACGACCCCTCTCCGATTTTAAAATAAATAGTCTCAATCGATTGCCCAGCAAAAAATAATGTACCTACATATTTTTTTTTTTTTTATAGTGACTGGTTTAGTGGTGGTGTACACCACTGTCATGTGACAAAATTGAAGAATTTTTCATAAGGGACCTCATTGAAAGTTGTTTTACTACTAAAGCGATCGCAACGAGTGATAGCTCGTTGGAAAGGTATTGAATCAGGCTTTAATTGCAAAATAAAATTTTCCTAATTTTTCTCAGAAATTTACCTTTTTTCCCATGAAAATTAAATTTTCCGATTTTCCACAGAAGCTCCTAAATTTTCCGGCTAATTTTTTTTTTTTTGGATTCCTCATAATTTTTGCTTTAAGAATCAGCAATAAAAAAATGGGCCCCGACTCCTTGTTTGGACAGGAGAGGAGCATTTAAGAGACCACCTTGTTCTCATTGTTTTTATATTTTTTATAATTGAATTATTTGTAATTATTTAACATTATTTTATTTTATTATTAAAAATACATTTTAAAAATTATTTTACAGTTAAAAATACATTTATGAAGAAAAAATCAATTTTTTTTAAGAGCCCCAAGTTGATGGTCTGCCTGCCTTCACAAGATCGGCCATAAATCCATAGATAATAGCAGCAGTGGCATGTAATGGCACACCAAACCCGACTGAGGCTACAGGTCATAAAATGTTTTGTAAATTTTTTAAATTACCAGGTAATAAATATTTCGCCTAAAATGACACGTGCAGAAACAAGTCATAAAACACGGATTTTCCATAAATATTGCGAAATATTTATTACCTGGTAATGTAAAAAATTTACAAAACATTTTATGACCTGTGGTCGGCTTATTGGCAGTAACCAATTAAGTCCCTCTTTAAAAAACATTTTATTACCAGTAGTTCACGCAAATTTTCCTATTAAAGAAAAGCAAATATCGCTTATTTTTTTTACCTATTTTTTACCAAAAAATAAATATAAATACTTCACACACTCTGAGTCAAATTTTAGTTGAATACTAAACGTGAAAGTGTTAAAGTGTTTTTTTTGTAAAGTAAAGAGTGAAGCTGTAAAGACAATTTAAAGTAAAATGAATAAATTTTGCTGCAATCCGTTTAACAAGAGTGGACATCGTTCGAAAAAGATAAAAGTATTAAAATTAACTGGTGTTTCGAAGCGATACATGAATGAATTAAATATACAATACGGTGAAGAAGCAGAATTCATTTGCCCCAAGTGTAAAATCGATTTGTCTCAACAAGCAAATGCATTGAAACAAATGCAACCACAATCCGAGAGTGAAATGACAATTGAACAAAATGTTTCATCAGACATTCCGATGGTCAATATGTCTTTGAGTCCTTTGAATGAGGCTATTACCACTTTAGGTGAATCGCCTATTACAAAAAGAAAGTTGCGAAGTGAAAAATACAGGAAAGAGAAAAAAGGCAAGGTTATGAGTGCAATCGCGACAATATTTGATGAAGGCTCTGATAACGAATGCAGTCAAGCAGATGACGTTGATGACGGCAAATAAATGATTGAGCAGTTGAAAAGAAAATTCAATTTAGCGACCACTTTTCCGGAGAAATATCTCATTTTATCTGTGCTGCCTCAATCATGGTCTATACGCAAGATTTCTGAACAGTTTCAAACATCTTTTTACATCGCGAGAAGAAGCAAAGAATTAGTTCGACAGAAGGGCATATTGGCGACTCCCACCAAGAAATTTGGCTCAAGGACCCTCAGCGAAGCAACGGTGAAATTGATTCACGATTTTTACTGCAATGATGACAACAGCCGCGCCTGCCCAGGTACACGTGACTATGTTATCACACGTGAAGATGTGTGATAACATAGTCACGAAGATAACGAACTACAGACCGTAAGCCTTGTTGTTGTCGCGGAGAGTTTAGCTCATAATTATGTGTCCGTTTATTTATTTCAAATGAAACTGTTTGAATTCTTAAGATCAAAATTCGATGCAATCGACAAAGTAACGTTTTTCTCAGACGGCGCGGCTTCTCAGTACAAGAATAAAAAAAATTTTACAATCTTTGCATAATTGAAGAAGAACAAAACTGCAAGGTCGAGTGGCACTTTTTTGCGACGTCCCACGGTAAGGGCCCATGCGATGCGTTAGGGGGAACCCTAAAACGCATGGCGACTAAGGCAAGTTTGCAAAGGCCATATACTGACCAGATCTTAAATGTACAACATTTGTTTTCGTGGATTCAAAGCAAGGAAATTGCCATTAACACAGTTTTATGCACTCAAAAAGAACACGATGCCATGGAGCGACGAATTCAAAACAGATATAATAATGTCAAAACTATAACTGGAACGCAAAAGTTTCATTGCTTCATACCAAATATTTCTGATATGTCAATTAATGTAAAGCGGTACTCTTCGTCTGCCGACGTGCTAAATTTAAAGTTACTTTAATTTTATAATGATGCCAAGACAATTGAAATTTTTAATAAATATTGTAATTAAGTATAAGCAGCAAAATAAGAAAGATTTTTTCTTCATAAATGTATTTTTTAACTGTAAAATAATTTTTAAAATGTATTTTTAATAATAAAATAAAACAATGTTAAATAATTACAAATAATTCAATTATAAAAAATATAAAAACAATGAGAACAAGGTGGTCTCTTAAATGCTCCTCTCCTGTCCAAACAAGGAGTCGGGGCCCATTTTTTTATTGCTGATTCTTAAAGCAAAAATTATGAGGAATCAAAAAAAAAAAATTAGCCGGAAAATTTAGGAGCTTCTGTGGAAAATCGGAAAATTTAATTTTCATGGGAAAATTTAATTTTCATGGGAAAAAAGGTAAATTTCTGAGAAAAATTAGGAACATTTTATTTTTCAATTAAAGCCTGATTCAATACCTTTCCAACGAGCTATCACTCGTTGCGATCGCTTTAGTAGATCGCAACTTTCAATGAGGTCCCTTATGAAGAATTCTTCAATTTTGTCACATGACAGTGGTGTACACCACCACTAAACCAGTCACTATAAAAAAAAAAAAAAATATGTAGGTACATTATTTTTTGCTGGGCAATCGATTGAGACTATTTATTTTAGAATCGGAGAGGGGTCGTCCAAAAGGTGATCGCTTTCATATGGAATTGCTCTTTTACAAAAAATACTTTTTAATTTTGCCTGTAATTGAAAATGTAATTGAAATCACTTTCAATTACCACTACTTGTAATTGGAAATTTTCAATTACAATTACATGAAATTTAAATGAGTTTTTTTAATTTCGATTACATTTATTTGTAATTGTAATTGAAAGTTTTTAATTACAAATTACAAGTAATTGTAATTGAAATCCCCCAGGTCTGATTTCTATGTAATAGAGAAGACTGGAAAAATTAGGCCATTTTTATGTTTTAGGGTTAAAAGTGGGGTCAAAAATTACCACGTTTTTCATTTTTAAAATATTTTTCATGTTCTAACAAATGTATACAAATTGGATATCAAATGAGAGGTATTTTGCAGGTATTGAAAGGTATTTTGAAAAAAATACTAAAAATATTAAACAACTTTTAAACAAGAAAGTTTCGAACAACTCTGAAACTATGTAGGTACATTATTTTTTGCTGGGCAATCGATTGAGACTATTTATTTTAGAATCGGAGAGGGGTCGTCCAAAAGGTGATCGCTTTCATATGGAATTGCTCTTTTACAAAAAATACTTTTTAATTTTGCATGTAATTGAAAATGTAATTAAAATCACTTTCAATTACCACTACTTGTAATTTGTAATTGGAAATTTTCAATTACAATTACATGAAATTTAAATGAGTTTTTTTAATTTCGATTACATTTATTTGTAATTGTAATTGAAAGTTTTTAATTACAAATTACAAGTAATTGTAATTGAAATCCCCCAGGTCTGATTTCTATGTAATAGAGAAGACTGGAAAAATTAGGCCATTTTCATGTTTTAGGGTTAAAAGTGGGGTCAAAAATTACCACGTTTTTCATTTTTAAAATATTTTTCATGTTCTAACAAATGTATACAAATTGGATATCAAATGAGAGGTATTTGGGGACTGTCCTCAAACTCTTCCTAGGTCTAGAGCATAGTACAAAAATATTTTTGACTAATACACAGCATGGCTTCGGCACATTTTTGGATATGTCCCCGAACTATGCGCTTTACATACATATATATGTGGCACCCTGTCGTTACATGAAAGTAACCGATTTGCCATAACAAAACGATCTCATTTCTACCATGTTACTGCACATACACAAACGAAAAAGATTTGTCTTTCTCATTCCTTTTTGTACGTATAACAAGTCACATCGTTCCCTGTAAATTAATCATTTAGTTTGTAAATAGTTTTACCCTTTTTATTAATAAATAATATTAATAAAGTGAATTTGCTAAAAACTAAAATACCACAAGATTAATTAATTGGGAGAACAAATAAAATTCATTCCCCCATAATTGGTGACCCCGACGAGATCTTGTGGTAATTTGCAACAACAACAAAAACGATGCTGTTAGCACAACAGTTACAGAAGCAACATTCGACATCCTTGAGGTGGAACGACATTTTGTTTTTTGCAACATCAAATAAACGACAGTGGTTTGTCTTCAGCACCAACGGAGAACATGCAAAACGAGAGCAGACCTGGGATTGCTTCTCCGGCTAATGTTTCGGCGGTTTACGCCAGATTGCCTTTTCCACAAATGTATAACACGAACATAGAGGCCTGGTTTACAACCATGGACTTCTGGTTTACGGCATCGGGTATAACCTCAGATAAGCAAAAGGCGGCAACCGTTCTGGCGGCGCTAAGCCCTAATGTGATTTCGCAGCTAACTGAGGATATTGCAGCAATTCCAACCACCGACAGATTCGACTACGTCAAACGGAAAATCATAGAACATTTTGCAGACAGTGAGCAGAGGCGTCTCAACAGGCTGTTGTCCGAACTGCCCTTTTGGTGACAAAAAACCTTCCGAGCTGTTTTTTAAAATGAAGCGTGTAGCAGGCAGCACTTTGGGTGAATCAGCTCTGAAGGGGTTATGGACAAAGCGGTTGTCGGAATATGTTCAGCCCGTCGTAGCAGCGTCAACGGGCACAGCGACCGAATTCACGAAAATTGCAGATTCTATTGTCGATGCTGTATCACCGGGACAAGTGTGTCAAGCACAGAACCAATCAACAGGCGAGCTAAATGACCTCCGAGCAGCAATAGTGGAATTGGGTAAGAAGTTTGAACAATTTACTACGCGCTCACGTTCTCGATCTCGTAGGCCAACCATTGGACGAAATCGATCTCAAAAGCGAGACAAGAGCCAAAACAACAACGTTAGAATTTCTGAAGAATGTTGGTATCATCGGACATATGGTCGTAATGCTCAAAAGTGTCGAAGCCCTTGTAGTCGCAGGCAAAAACACGTACAAGAAGCGAGGTCCGGCGAAACTAATTGACTTTCTGAGCTCGTGGATAATTCCGGCGAAATTTCTTCCACGAAAGGTCAAATATTTCGCCTTCAAGTTAGAGACAAGTACACCAAAAAAACATTCTTAGTGGACAGTGGCGCCGATGTTTCAATTTTACCATTGACTTCAAAATCGGTTTATGTCCGTCCAACCACCATAGCCTTATATGCAGCCAATGGGTCACCCATCAAGGTCATTGGCGAAAAACGAGTCAAATTGGACTTCAAAAAGATTTTTACTGGTCTTTTATCATCGGCGATGTAACAACACCAATCATCGGCTCCGATTTCATAAAACATTATGACTTACTTATCGACCTCAATCGTAATCGACTCATCGACAACATCAGTGGCTGTAAATCGAAGCTTACGACACCAACGATTTCCGATATCGCAGTCATAAAAACATACAATGAGAACGACTCATTTGCTGACCTTCTACGCGAATTCCACGACATAACCACACTTTCACCATACGGTTCTTAAACAAAATCAACAACATCTCATCGAATTGAAACAACTGGTCAACCTGTATTTTGCCGACCACGACGACTTCCAGCCGAGAAACTGGCGGCTGCCAAAAAGGAATTTGAGTTCTTAATCAAAACAAGCATCTGCCAACCATCCAAAAGCAACTGGTCCAGTCCACTGCACTTGGTCAAGAAAAGTGACGGAACTTGGAGACCATGCGGGGACTATCGGACCTTGAACGCTCAAACAGTACCAGATCGATACCCATTGCCGTATTTGACGGATTTTACGATAAATTTACGAGGGAAGCAGATTTTTTCTAAAGTCGACCTGCAAAAGGCCCAATATATGTAGAGGATATTCCAAAAACACCCATAAGTACACCGTTTGGCTTGTTTGAGTTCAGGTTTATGACCTTTGGCTTATGCAACGCCGCTCAAACGTTTCAGCGCCTAATCAATGAGGTGTTTCGCGGAGTTGATTTCGTTTTCCCGTACATTGATGACATTTTCGTTGCATCAACCACATTAGAGCAACATCGCCATTATCTCCGAATAGTATTTCAACGACTTCGTGAAAAAGCCTAGCGATTAACTTGTGAATTCGTCAAAAGCGAATTAAAATTTTTGGGACACCTCGTCAACAGCGAAGGTATCCATTACCTGAAAAAGTTGAAGACATCAAAAATTTTCCACAACCGAAAACAGCGCAGGAGCTTAAAAGATTTATTGGGATGATAATTTTTTACAGAAAGTTTTTGCCGCACGCAACATCGTACCAAGCTGTATTACAGGAGATGGTTCCGGGTAATAAAGAAAACGACCGTACACCTCTTTTGTGGACATCAGTCACCGAAGCCGCATTTGACCGATGTTAAACTGAGTTGGCTAACGCAGCCCTATTGGCTCATCCTGTTGCAGACGCAGAGTTATTCATTTATGTCGACGCGTCAGACACAGCGGTTGGAGCTGTATTGCATCAAAAAATTGATGTTGATTTGCAGCCACTCGCTTTCTATTCGAAGCAGCTCACGTCGACACAACAAAAATATTCAACGTACGATCGTGAATTAGCGGCGATGTATCAAGCAGTTTGCCATTTTCGTTATGCAATAGAAGGACGTAAGTGTACGATAATCAGAGATCATCGACCACTAGTTTTCGCATTCAGCCAAAAAATGGAAAAAGCTTTACCACGCAGAATACGCCAACTCGATTTTATTAGCCAGTTTACGACCGATATACGACATACGCCTGAATTAGATAATGCACCCGCCGATGCACTTTCTAGAGTCCAATCACTCGCCCTGGCCATAAATTATTCTAACATCGCAGCGGCACAAAAAAGTGACAAAGAATTGCATCAGCTTCTACAACATTCAGGTACGTAAACGAATTCCCTAGTTCTAAAGCATTTATTCGTTCTAGGTTGTAACGAACAACTTGTCTGCGATACGTCAACTCCTCGAGTACGATCTTACATTCCTAAGCAGTTTAGACACCATATTCTTTCGACAATTCACAGCTTGTCACATTCTGGGAGTCGTGCCACTACAAAGTTGATGACCTCAAGATTCTGCTGGCCTGGAATTAAAAGAGACACCGCCAGTTTCGTCAAAAATTTTTTGCAGTGCCAACGTTCCAAGACGCACCTCACACCAAATCAGCAACTGTCAGGTATGAAGCACCTCAAGAAAGATTTTCACATATAAACATCGATATCGTTGGTCCGTTCCCACTATGTGAAGGGCAACGATACTGTTTCACCATAATCGATCGTTTTACACGATGGCCTGAGGCAATTTCGATCACAGATATGTCAGCCGAAACCATCGCACGAGCGCTTGTGACACATTGGATATCCAGATTTGGCGTGCCAGCACGGATAACATCTGACCAAGGCCGACAATTCGAATCCGCCGTTTTTGCAGAACTCATGCAGACGATTGGTGCAACCCATTTACGCACTACGTCGTATCATCCGCAATCGAATGGCCTCATAGAAAGATGGCATCCAACTTTGAAAACATCCGTCTTATGTCACGATACGTCTAAATAGGTATAACATTTGGCAACAATTTTCCTTGGATTACGTGAAGTGTTCAAGCCTGATATCAACGACTCTCCTGCAGAACTTGTGTATGGCACAACATTAAGAATTCCAGGGGAATTCTACAAAAGTAGGTCGAGAGAACCTACAAGTGAATTTGTCACCGAGTTTCGAACTGCTATGGAGAAGTTAAGACCCACTGAAACCGCACATCATACAAATCACCAAACTTTGGTTTCGAAGGATCTTTACTCATCCAGTCACGTTTTCGTCAGAAACGACTCCATCAGACCTTCACTTACACACCCGTACGATGGACCGTATTTAGTTTTGAAGAGAAAATCAAAATTTTTTACACTCCGCATTCGTAATCGCAATTCTAACGTTAGCATCGATCGTCTAAAGCCATTCTTCTGTACATCATCAGACGTTCCTGATACGCCAACGACGACTCAACATCAGTCAACAACATGCTCAACCCCTTTTATGCATCCTACGGTCGAAAATGCTGAATTCGATACCGAGGTAGCGAAGGACACCGATTTGGATCTCACTTCAGATAACCCTAGCTCAACAGACATTGATACATCGTCACCTGTTTCGAAAAGTACTACCAGTGGTAGACGCATTAGGCTTCCTGTCCGCTTTAGATGACCTCTTTCAGCGCGGGAAGTGATGTAGCACCCTGTCGTTACATGAAAGTAACCGATTTGCCATAACAAAACGATCTCATTTCTACCATGTTACTGCACATACACAAACGAAAAAGATTTGTCTTTCTCATTCCTTTTTGTACGTATAACAAGTCACATCGTTCCCTGTAAATTAATCATTTAGTTTGTAAATAGTTTTACCCTTTTTATTAATAAATAATATTAATAAAGTGAATTTGCTAAAAACTAAAATACCACAAGATTAATTAATTGGGAGAACAAATAAAATTCATTCCCCCATAATTGGTGACCCCGACGAGATCTTGTGGTAATTTGCAACAACAACAAAAACGATGCTGTTAGCACAACAGTTACAGAAGCAACATTCGACATCCTTGAGGTGGAACGACATTTTGTTTTTTGCAACATCAAATAAACGACAGTGGTTTGTCTTCAGCACCAACGGAGAACATGCAAAACGAGAGCAGACCTGGGATTGCTTCTCCGGCTAATGTTTCGGCGGTTTACGCCAGATTGCCTTTTCCACAAATGTATAACACGAACATAGAGGCCTGGTTTACAACCATGGACTTCTGGTTTACGGCATCGGGTATAACCTCAGATAAGCAAAAGGCGGCAACCGTTCTGGCGGCGCTAAGCCCTAATGTGATTTCGCAGCTAACTGAGGATATTGCAGCAATTCCAACCACCGACAGATTCGACTACGTCAAACGGAAAATCATAGAACATTTTGCAGACAGTGAGCAGAGGCGTCTCAACAGGCTGTTGTCCGAACTGCCCTTTTGGTGACAAAAAACCTTCCGAGCTGTTTTTTAAAATGAAGCGTGTAGCAGGCAGCACTTTGGGTGAATCAGCTCTGAAGGGGTTATGGACAAAGCGGTTGTCGGAATATGTTCAGCCCGTCGTAGCAGCGTCAACGGGCACAGCGACCGAATTCACGAAAATTGCAGATTCTATTGTCGATGCTGTATCACCGGGACAAGTGTGTCAAGCACAGAACCAATCAACAGGCGAGCTAAATGACCTCCGAGCAGCAATAGTGGAATTGGGTAAGAAGTTTGAACAATTTACTACGCGCTCACGTTCTCGATCTCGTAGGCCAACCATTGGACGAAATCGATCTCAAAAGCGAGACAAGAGCCAAAACAACAACGTTAGAATTTCTGAAGAATGTTGGTATCATCGGACATATGGTCGTAATGCTCAAAAGTGTCGAAGCCCTTGTAGTCGCAGGCAAAAACACGTACAAGAAGCGAGGTCCGGCGAAACTAATTGACTTTCTGAGCTCGTGGATAATTCCGGCGAAATTTCTTCCACGAAAGGTCAAATATTTCGCCTTCAAGTTAGAGACAAGTACACCAAAAAAACATTCTTAGTGGACAGTGGCGCCGATGTTTCAATTTTACCATTGACTTCAAAATCGGTTTATGTCCGTCCAACCACCATAGCCTTATATGCAGCCAATGGGTCACCCATCAAGGTCATTGGCGAAAAACGAGTCAAATTGGACTTCAAAAAGATTTTTACTGGTCTTTTATCATCGGCGATGTAACAACACCAATCATCGGCTCCGATTTCATAAAACATTATGACTTACTTATCGACCTCAATCGTAATCGACTCATCGACAACATCAGTGGCTGTAAATCGAAGCTTACGACACCAACGATTTCCGATATCGCAGTCATAAAAACATACAATGAGAACGACTCATTTGCTGACCTTCTACGCGAATTCCACGACATAACCACACTTTCACCATACGGTTCTTAAACAAAATCAACAACATCTCATCGAATTGAAACAACTGGTCAACCTGTATTTTGCCGACCACGACGACTTCCAGCCGAGAAACTGGCGGCTGCCAAAAAGGAATTTGAGTTCTTAATCAAAACAAGCATCTGCCAACCATCCAAAAGCAACTGGTCCAGTCCACTGCACTTGGTCAAGAAAAGTGACGGAACTTGGAGACCATGCGGGGACTATCGGACCTTGAACGCTCAAACAGTACCAGATCGATACCCATTGCCGTATTTGACGGATTTTACGATAAATTTACGAGGGAAGCAGATTTTTTCTAAAGTCGACCTGCAAAAGGCCCAATATATGTAGAGGATATTCCAAAAACACCCATAAGTACACCGTTTGGCTTGTTTGAGTTCAGGTTTATGACCTTTGGCTTATGCAACGCCGCTCAAACGTTTCAGCGCCTAATCAATGAGGTGTTTCGCGGAGTTGATTTCGTTTTCCCGTACATTGATGACATTTTCGTTGCATCAACCACATTAGAGCAACATCGCCATTATCTCCGAATAGTATTTCAACGACTTCGTGAAAAAGCCTAGCGATTAACTTGTGAATTCGTCAAAAGCGAATTAAAATTTTTGGGACACCTCGTCAACAGCGAAGGTATCCATTACCTGAAAAAGTTGAAGACATCAAAAATTTTCCACAACCGAAAACAGCGCAGGAGCTTAAAAGATTTATTGGGATGATAATTTTTTACAGAAAGTTTTTGCCGCACGCAACATCGTACCAAGCTGTATTACAGGAGATGGTTCCGGGTAATAAAGAAAACGACCGTACACCTCTTTTGTGGACATCAGTCACCGAAGCCGCATTTGACCGATGTTAAACTGAGTTGGCTAACGCAGCCCTATTGGCTCATCCTGTTGCAGACGCAGAGTTATTCATTTATGTCGACGCGTCAGACACAGCGGTTGGAGCTGTATTGCATCAAAAAATTGATGTTGATTTGCAGCCACTCGCTTTCTATTCGAAGCAGCTCACGTCGACACAACAAAAATATTCAACGTACGATCGTGAATTAGCGGCGATGTATCAAGCAGTTTGCCATTTTCGTTATGCAATAGAAGGACGTAAGTGTACGATAATCAGAGATCATCGACCACTAGTTTTCGCATTCAGCCAAAAAATGGAAAAAGCTTTACCACGCAGAATACGCCAACTCGATTTTATTAGCCAGTTTACGACCGATATACGACATACGCCTGAATTAGATAATGCACCCGCCGATGCACTTTCTAGAGTCCAATCACTCGCCCTGGCCATAAATTATTCTAACATCGCAGCGGCACAAAAAAGTGACAAAGAATTGCATCAGCTTCTACAACATTCAGGTACGTAAACGAATTCCCTAGTTCTAAAGCATTTATTCGTTCTAGGTTGTAACGAACAACTTGTCTGCGATACGTCAACTCCTCGAGTACGATCTTACATTCCTAAGCAGTTTAGACACCATATTCTTTCGACAATTCACAGCTTGTCACATTCTGGGAGTCGTGCCACTACAAAGTTGATGACCTCAAGATTCTGCTGGCCTGGAATTAAAAGAGACACCGCCAGTTTCGTCAAAAATTTTTTGCAGTGCCAACGTTCCAAGACGCACCTCACACCAAATCAGCAACTGTCAGGTATGAAGCACCTCAAGAAAGATTTTCACATATAAACATCGATATCGTTGGTCCGTTCCCACTATGTGAAGGGCAACGATACTGTTTCACCATAATCGATCGTTTTACACGATGGCCTGAGGCAATTTCGATCACAGATATGTCAGCCGAAACCATCGCACGAGCGCTTGTGACACATTGGATATCCAGATTTGGCGTGCCAGCACGGATAACATCTGACCAAGGCCGACAATTCGAATCCGCCGTTTTTGCAGAACTCATGCAGACGATTGGTGCAACCCATTTACGCACTACGTCGTATCATCCGCAATCGAATGGCCTCATAGAAAGATGGCATCCAACTTTGAAAACATCCGTCTTATGTCACGATACGTCTAAATAGGTATAACATTTGGCAACAATTTTCCTTGGATTACGTGAAGTGTTCAAGCCTGATATCAACGACTCTCCTGCAGAACTTGTGTATGGCACAACATTAAGAATTCCAGGGGAATTCTACAAAAGTAGGTCGAGAGAACCTACAAGTGAATTTGTCACCGAGTTTCGAACTGCTATGGAGAAGTTAAGACCCACTGAAACCGCACATCATACAAATCACCAAACTTTGGTTTCGAAGGATCTTTACTCATCCAGTCACGTTTTCGTCAGAAACGACTCCATCAGACCTTCACTTACACACCCGTACGATGGACCGTATTTAGTTTTGAAGAGAAAATCAAAATTTTTTACACTCCGCATTCGTAATCGCAATTCTAACGTTAGCATCGATCGTCTAAAGCCATTCTTCTGTACATCATCAGACGTTCCTGATACGCCAACGACGACTCAACATCAGTCAACAACATGCTCAACCCCTTTTATGCATCCTACGGTCGAAAATGCTGAATTCGATACCGAGGTAGCGAAGGACACCGATTTGGATCTCACTTCAGATAACCCTAGCTCAACAGACATTGATACATCGTCACCTGTTTCGAAAAGTACTACCAGTGGTAGACGCATTAGGCTTCCTGTCCGCTTTAGATGACCTCTTTCAGCGCGGGAAGTGATGTAGCACCCTGTCGTTACATGAAAGTAACCGATTTGCCATAACAAAACGATCTCATTTCTACCATGTTACTGCACATACACAAACGAAAAAGATTTGTCTTTCTCATTCCTTTTTGTACGTATAACAAGTCACATCGTTCCCTGTAAATTAATCATTTAGTTTGTAAATAGTTTTACCCTTTTTTTTTAATAAATAATATTAATAAAGTGAATTTGCTAAAAACTAAAATACCACAAGATTAATTAATTGGGAGAACAAATAAAATTCATTCCCCAATATATATAAAGAATATTTAGTTGAATTTAACAAAAAAAAAAAAATAACAATACTCTTTTGCTTAAATCTCAATTTGAAATACAAATTAGTTCTTTAATTTGCAAACTTATGTAACTAACAGTTTTACTAATTCGTCTACTAACATTTTTCTCATTTAAGTAATCAACTTGAATTGAATTAGTTTTTGAATTGCGTTTAATAAAAAAAAACGGTTTTATATGATTTGGGTCGAATATGGTCATAAACGTGGTTACAAATTAAATTGGAAATCCCGGGATTTTGCGAGAATCGAAATTCAGGTATATTCCCCTGGTTTTAGATGCCTAATAATTGCAACACAATTTCCCCTTTCTTTAATAATTTTCTTTTACGAGAGCAAAAGTAACAAGTTCTGGCCATGTCCAATCGATATCCTTTTCATTTTTGGTTGGTTAATAATGACAGATGCCATCCATTGCCCACGGGTATTTGAAGACAATGTTAATTCATGTTAAGACAACTCAACAATGTAAAAAGAAATTAAAAATATTTGCTTTTTGGATTTTAACAAGTTTTTAAAAATATTTTCGTCTATTTTAAAAGCAAAGTTAAGGAAAATATAAAAATCTACTGGCATACAAAAACATAGACGTGTATGTGCACTAGGGTGGCAGGTATTTAACAAAATGTTGAAATTCGAAATGTGCACCCCGCTATTTTTTACAGTTGACCTAAAAAGCATATGGTGAAAATTTGAACCAAATTGGACAATTTTAATCCGCGGTATATAGAGGTCAAAAGTCAAATTTCGGGAAATTTCACTTTTCACTATTTAAAAAAATTACCAAAGTGTCGAAATTCATAAATGAATACCACTTAATTGCCATTTCCTTCAGTTTGTATTAAGTACCCGAAGAAACTTATTAATTACACATAATTTAGTTATCTGAAAATTTAAAATCAGTCTTATGTGGTATCAATTTATGACCATAGATATAATGTTTATATTTAGTAAAACTCACTGTCCAATTCTGAGAAAAAAGAATTATTTAAATTAGGCCTTTTTGTATGATTATTTATCGAAATTGCATAAATTGGGTAATTTTTGACCCCTGGGCAACAAGAGGGTTAATGATTTTGCAACAAAAATTGTCATTATAAGAAAAGTAAACATAAAAGAACTGAATAACAAATTTTCATTAAATTATTCGGGCAAATATGACTTTTAGAGTTAATTTTTTGTAAAAAAGAGTGAAATTCCCCGAAATTTGATCTTTGACCTCTGTGTGCCGCGGTTCAAAATTGTCCAATTTGGCTCAAATTTTCACCATATGCTTTTTAGGTCAACTGTAAAAAAAATAGGTATGTGCACATTTCGCATTTTGTAAAATACCTGCCACCCTAATGTGCACCCATCCATGTGAACACATATACGAACTTGTTCCAAGCTCTGCTAGCTAGAGATGTGAAGGAAACAAAAGAAGCAAAATAAAATTTAACAAGGATAACAAGTTTGCTCATTAATCCTGATTATTTCAAAATGCGCAACTTTATCGTTTTCTTGTGACAGTTTCAAGAGTCTCAAGCTGTGCTAGCATGTGAATTTGTGTGTGTGTACATCTGTGTGTTATTGACTGAGTTAGTGTGCCTTCCTTCCTACCGGCTGGCTAGTCGTCAATGCAGCCTGACTTTTGGGTGAGTTGAATATATGTATCTATTTGTTCTAACTATTGTTACTTTTTTGTTTTTTGTATGACAAGAACACAAAACTCATTAAAGCATGAATCACATGAACACAAAAAAAGGATACAAAATACACAGCTTACAGATGGTGACTGGCTGACTGACATTTATCCTGAATTGGTTAAGAACAAAACATAACATGGAGAGATGCACACAAATGTTATACACACACATCAAATCTTAATTTACATTGTGAAAAAGGAACAAAAAGTTTTAAAAAACAAACTTTTAAATCAGATGTTATTCATAGTTCTCTGTCTCTAATTCAATTCTATTTAAATAAATCCTAATGCTTTTGGTCCACTTTTTTTTTGCTACTTTTGAGTATTCAACACAAATATACAAATATTCGACATAACGTACCCAGGCAGAAAAATGCGAACGGAAAAGGGATCGCACAATACTTGAGAAGGTGCAAGCAAAGAAAAAACATGGTTGGGATGACCATATTCATATATTTTTGGGTTTATGATTCTGATAACCATATTAAGAAAAACTTTTTTTTATCATGACATGATGCTTAAATTATCACAATATGAATTCAAAATGATCCCAATATAATCATTATTCTACCTATCGCCGTTTTTCTCAGATGTGGAAAGCTTTCTGACTCCCCAATCACTTGAGAGTGGCCAGAAGCGATTCATTTGTGGAATTTCTCAAGCAACTCACACTTCTGGTTTAACACAAAGTATTCCCTGATAACGGCGCGCAGTCATCCAACTGTACGCAGCAAAAAATAAACATGATGTTACACACAGAGAACGATTCAGTTAGGAAACCATCAAAACCACCAAGATTCTATTAAAAACACCTAATATTATTTCCAATTATGTAAAATTTATGGATATAATTAATATTTTGTATTGAAAGAACATTTTCTATATTCACAACTGACTAAAATGTTCTGTAATATTTAAATAGGTGTTCATAACTAATTACAAGAAAATATATTTTTTTCGAAATAATTCCATAATCACAATCATATTAAAATTAATAAAATATATATAAGTCCCAATTTTTAGGATTTTACAACTATAAATCAGTAGTAAAAAATAAATTCAAATATTAATTCCTAAACTTTTTTAATTCGTCATTTACAACTAACTGTTTCGAACAAATTCGGCAGTGCTAACCAATTATTATTTGGATATAACAATTAACTGTAAAAAAATAAAAGATGTCAAACAAATTATAAAAAAGCAAATTAAAAAAACAAATAAAGCAATAAAATTGTAACATCGGTTTCCAAAACTGCAAGATCATATACAAATTTCAAAATTATTTTGATGCCAGCAGGAGATTTATATTTCCAAAAGGAAGGCTATCCGAAAATCGATTTTGTAGTGGATTCTTTCCTGACAGCTAAAACGTAAAAAAGGTAAAAAACCTAGATTTTTTGTTTTTTACTTGAGAAACCATCTCATGTCCTAGCCTCCGGTTCAGAGGATTTTTTCCATAGAACTTTTTCTTCAGAAAAAAACCTCAGATTATAAATAAAAACTTTATCCTACAGAAAAACTTCTAGATTCTGAGGACTTTTTCCCTCAGAATCTGTCGGGTTTTCTTTAGGAGAAAGTGCTCAGAATCTGAGGAGTTTTCCAGAGGAATTTGTTTAGGAAACAGGCTTCCGAATCCTAGGATTGGTTTTTACGGAAATATTCTTCGGATTTGAGGATTTTTGTAGCAAAAAGTCCTCTGAATCTGAAGGCTTTTCTACAGAAAACTACCTCATAAAATGATAAGTTTTGTAATATTTATTTATATGCATATGTTATTTATTATTATATTTATTTATTATTATTATTATTTGGGAAATAACTTTAATTTTTTAATAAAAGAAGTTAAAAATGATTGGAAATGGTGTTTTATTTTATTTGCAACTGTTTTTTAAGTGCAGTTGATGCCACCGAATACCAAATAAATTCGGTTGGACCAATATTTTCATGTTCGAAAATATAGTAGGTATAACTACAAATATCGGCAGCCTCAACCGAATAATGTGATAGTACATGTAACTACCCAAATTCGGTTGGCAACAAATTCGGTTGCCACAACGAATATGTTCTCTGTGTGTAGAAGCACTGCAGTACTAGAAGCACTTATCTCTCCTCTTCTTTCCAAAAATGCAATAAAAAGGAAGAGTTTGTGATGTTGTTGTAATTTATTGCTTCTAAGTGGGACATTGCGAAAAAACGTCATGAATTGTACTCGAAATAAAAGAAGCTGCTCCCAAAAATACAGTAAAAGCAGTACTTCTTTTATTACGGATATGACATTATTTTCATCCGCGATATCCCACTGAGAAGCAATAAATCACAACAAAACTACAACCAGATCCAAAACTCTGACATATTTTATTACATTTTTGGAAGGGAGAGGAGAGAGTTGCGTTAATAAATGCGCTTCTTGTTCTGCATTGCTTCTAAAATCGTGTCTATTTTATGCTGAGTGAGCAGCTATCGTGAGAAGGCGGGAGTTGAGAATCTTAATCGGCATGCCACCATCGATGCGTTTCAGGTAAATAGGTCACTTTCAAAGCTAAGAAGTTTCTGAAGCTCAATTGTGTTGTTTGTTCCCTGCCAATTCGCTCTACTACATAGAGGATGTGAGCAGCCCCAATACTAGGATCGCATGCAAGGCCCAATCGGTCACGCATCTCAAACACATTTAGTTACTGTACGACGACGACGACCTTCAGCATGAAAAATATTACACGAAATGAAACATGGAAATTGCGCACACTCGTATAAATAACTTCACTGGCGTTAGTATGGAAGAAATTTATTAACTAAAAATTATTACTCTTAGGATTTTGCGAAGCCGGATGACCAGAATCAGTTAGGGCGATTTCAATGCAGAAGTAGGTCCGATTAATTTCAGCAGGGATAATTTAATGGTTAAGCACGATATCTGTAATTTTGATAGAAAATATGGTTCCCCGTGCAAAATCTGAAGATCATATAATTTTTAAATTGTAATTATTCCAAGCAAAATGAATTCTTTCATTCTGTTAATCGGTCACCCATTATGGATAGTGACGACATGAACCAAATTTATAGATTCATATCTGAGAAGGTTGATTATGGTATTTTGATAAATGTACCTTCTGTTGAATCCTCGGAGGGTCGTAAGCCCCCGTGGTTTAATATAAGGCCTCTTAACTAAGTATAGAAAATCCAATGATGATACTGATTTAATATATTTAATTCGTAAGGAATTTGATTTTTTACACAACTTTTTGTAAAACCAATATATTGTGTTTTCAGCATTGAAAATAAATTAACAAGACACTTAAGCATTTTGGCAATATATTAATAATAAAAGCAAAAATACTGGTTACCCCACTAGTATGGTTTATGGTGATGTGATTTCAGAAAATATTTTTGAATCTTCGAATCTATTTGTATAATTTTTTCAATCCACTTTTTCTAGGCCCAACAATTGTGACGGTCAGCTCGATGAATCCGCGCTTGGTAATATTTCTTTTGATATTTTTAAGGAAGATGTTATAACATCTATTGTGGATTTAAAGGATAATCATCACTGTATTTTTTCAGAATATGTTTCGTCATTATTTTCTAAACGTTGTGTTCAGTCTTTAGTTGGCCGTATTCATACACTCTTTACAGTTTGTTTAAAACAAGGTTTATTTTTGGAATGTTGGAAAAATTGCTGTGTTGTTCCAATATTTAAATCCGGTGATAAAACCTAGGTTACTAATTACAGGCCCATTGTAAAGCAATCTGCTTTGCCTAAGATATTTGATAAAATTATTAAAGATAAAATATATGAAAATTTTTTCACTGTATTTCAGATTTTCAACACTGTTTTTTATCAGGCTGTTCGACTTGTACAAACTTGGTTGTATTGACTAATCATATAATTACTTCAATGGAAATAGGTTGCAATTGGATGTTTTCTGCACTGATTTCTCAAAAGCCTTCGATTCACTCGATCATTTTATCTTATTATAGAAACTATCGAAATTGGGCATTAATGGCAAACTACTAAAGTTTTTTGAGTATTAGGTTATTAATGTTTATAATGCATTTTCAGGCATTCCATAAGGAACACATTTAGGGCCTTTGTTATTTTTAATTTTCATAAATGATTTGCCTGATTGTTTCAAATTTTTTGAACCATTGATATTTGCAGATGATTTGAAATTATATGCTAGTGCTGAGAATATATGCCACTCTGTTTTGATTCAACATGATCTAATATCATTGATAGAATGGTGAGCATTGAAAAAACCCGTTTTTAATATTGCAAAGTGTTGCACACTCATTCCCAGAACCCGGTGATATACAGCAGTGGTGCCCACAAAGAGAAATGAGAATGTATTAGTTATGTTACAAAAAAAAAGAGAATGTATTGGTAACTATTGCACTGAACAAAATCACATGGTTTTGTTTGTTGGCTTGTTTTACTATTTATGTTCTTATGTGTTAAATATTAGCAATGAGCAAATGAAAAAAGAAATAAATATAAAAGCAATTAATAGGTAATAAAAAAAATAATCTTTAAGAAAATAGGTGCACGTGTTCTTTGCGAATAATTTATTGTGTAAAAAAATAGAAAAATAATGTTATAAATAAATTAAAAAAAAAAAGAAAAAAAATCAAAATAATTTATATTAATTCTTATTAAATACAAGAAAGTTAAAAATCTCTGCGTTGTAATTGTTTTTAATATAAACAATTATAATGCAGAGATTTTTGTCAAACAAAGCGACATAGACCTACTCTATTGACGGCAGACGTGCAACTAATGATTTTTTTTATTAATTTTACATTATCTGATTTTTTTTCGTTGACGTTCGGGTTGTGTACGTGTAAAAAGCCGATTAATCTTCGGCGTTCTAACAAGTGTTTGGGCGACACTGATATACAGCTACACTATTGGTGACGTTACTTTTAATAGAGTTGGGTAGGTTATGGATCTGGAGGTTATTTTTGATTCGGAACTGCATTTTAATCATCACTTCCAAGGATTATGCAATAATGGGATTCATTAAAAGGAACTCTATTGATTTTAAAGCCCTGCAAACTTTTAAATCGTTATATGCTTCATTTGTTAGAAAACATATTGATCACTAATTTGGAATTTTGATCACCAGGGCAAGGACTTTCATGCAAATGCATGTTTGTAGTCAGTGGCCCAAAAATGATTTTGACCAAATACTTTTCCGAATCAAAGAATTTGCAAAAAAATGGCATCGATTTGTTATTGCATATTTTTGCATATTTTGTTATAAATGCATATTTTTGCATATTTTGTTATAAATGCATATTTTTGCATATTTTGTTATAAATGCATATTTTTGCATATTTTGTTATAAATGCATATTTTTGCATATTTTGCTGTTAAGTGCATATTTTGTGATTTTTATTGCATATTTTTGCATATTTTGCACATTATTGCATATTTTTTTAATATTTTTAAATATGAAATTCGATTTAAGAATTTATACTTTAAAACTAAAAAAAATTCAAAAGAATTAATTATTTGGAAGCTCTGTTGGTAATACAACACTACACTAGAGAGAGAAGCATATAGTATACAATATGTTGTCATCCGCTTACACATATTTTATAGATGTAATTTGAAATTAACGTTTTCGGATGTTATTGCTCACAAATAGAAAGTTGAAAAATTTTATAAAAATTATTTTAAGGAAACTTGTCCCCGAGCATTAATTTCAGCCACTTTTTTCTCTGAGTTACGAAAGTGAGTACGATTTTATAGTACACATATTTAAGTTCTAATTTCTAATAAAGTTTTTTTCAGGTAAAATGCCACACACCCTTAATATTTACAATCGACTGTATTTCTTTTTATTTTCACTGAATTTTCTAAAAATATATTTAACTATGTGTATTTGAAGACATATTCAGTGTGTTCGTTTACTCGAATTTCTTACTACTTTTACTATAATTGCAAAGTTTTGTTTACTTTTTGTATTGAATTTTTCCAGCTGTAGTAAATATAGTAACTTGTAGTAAGTAAACGAACAAGCTTATTGTAACCGATACCTGAATTTTTACGTTTATGTTAGTTTTTAATAAATATAATTAAAAAAACGTTTATTTTTAATTGCATATTTTTGGTTTTTAGTGCATATTTCGTTATAAATGCATATTTAAGTGCATATTTTCTATTTTATACTGTATATTTTAAGCGCATATTTTCGATTTTTTAGTGCATGAAAGTCCTTGCCCTGTTGATCACTAATTTTCAATTCCAAGAGAATTGAAAGAATTCAGGAGCTTTTTACAAAAATTGCTTTAAAAATATTATCTTGGCCTGATGGTTTACCGGTATATGTATGATACTAGGCGTAAATTTCTTGGTCTTAAATCTTCAAAAGATCGTAGGTCTTCATCTTCACTTATGTTTGTATTTAAAATATTATCTGGTGAGATTAAATGTGAGGAATTGTCTAATTTGGTAAAATTGTATAATTCCGCGTAAGCTTCGTTATATACGCCAGTTTTGTAAAGATTTTCCTGGAACTAACTATGGCAGTAACGAACTAATTGCAAAGTTCTTGAGGCTATGTAACAGTTTTTCAGCATTAAGCCTAAACCACGTAAACGCAATGTCGACCGCAGTGCGACGTTTTGTCGATAAAGCATTTGTTTTGTATCTTCTCTATTTGTCACTGCCGAGTAATTAGAAAAGTTTCTAAATGAACAAGAAACGCAATAAGAATTTTTTAAAAATATTAAATCCCTTTCGCGAAATCCAAGAACAAAGTTTGATAGCATTGCCACTATTCACTGGCACTTTCACTATGTGGTTTGGGCTCTAGTTTATACTGTCGATAAAACTATATTTAAGTTAAAATCATTTTCAGTTTATTTAGTTAGAATATTGTTTACCTTAGTTCAAATTCTAATATGATATTGTTATATTAGATTTAATTTGTTGTTTCGACAAGGTTGACCATTTTCGTGATAGACAATATAATTGTTTCGTATGCATCACCTCAACTTAAGTTGTCCGCAATAAGAAAATGGTGGTTGGAAGACATAAACCGAGGCATTACATAATGTGCAAAAATTCAACGGGACAAGAATTTTGTACTTTTGTATATGAAAAAATATTTTTTCTATTTTTTAATGCAAAAATTAAAATAACTTTTTGCAATATTTAATTAATATTAAGAATATAAAGATATTAATTATAAACATTTTTGCATGTATGAGACCTGCTCACTAATCTTAAAGTAAACTTAGTTTAGTGCTATTATGAATGTCAAATTTATATGAAAATATCTGTGGTTAATATATACTCGCCCTTAGTCTGTAAGATAAATATGTATCAGTAGACTGAATAAAATAAATAAATATGTGCTATGTTATTTAATTGCTTTCTAAAACATCTTTTCAAAAATCTCAAACACAAATGACGCCAAATATTCGATGACGCTCATAAAGAAATATCCTGAACATCTTATAATTTCTGAAATTATAAATTATGATATTGAACAAGATCTCTCTCAATTCAGGTAATAATTTGATTGGCAGTTGGAATACTAAATTACCACAAATTTTTTTAAACATTTTAGAATTTAGGAAAACACAAAAAAGCTGAAGAAGCAAAAGTAAAAGGTTACGAAATTGTACTTCGAAATCATATTAATTTCTTACGAAATATGTGTATACATACATGGGACTAATTATGTAGATGGACTAATTGATGATTTCATTACCATTACATTGATATCAATTGTAATGAAATTATTTTCATTACCATTTTTATAATTAATGGTAATGATTCTAAAATTTAATTTCATTGATTAATGACAATGATTTTAAATTTCATTACCATTGATAATGAATAAATTAAAAAAGATAATTGCCATTGACAGAAAAACGTAAAAATGGAGTAAAACTCGCTGAAATCGAGATGGAATATGCTCATTCAGGCTCATGCTCATTTGAAATTAAATATTACTTTCCATTCCGTTGTTATTTGTATCCAGGTAAAGTTTAACGGAATTAAATGGATCCTCCTTAATAAATTATGTTTTATAACTTCCCTGGCCAAACCAGTTGTGCGTTTTCATTTGTCTGAATTTTTTGTAAACAAATGGTTTTTAATCAATTGTAATTAGTTTTTTTATACATTAGTGTAATTTCATTACTAATGGAAAATATTTCATTACCATTAAATGGTAATGGAATTTTTTTCATTGTCATTAGTATGAACTAATGGTAATGAAAATTCAATGGTAATGAAAAATTCCCATGTATGAAACATTAAATATGCTCACTAACAAAAATTGTTTGAAGTGAAATTACTAAAAAAAGCATTCTTAACTTATAATTAATTATGTTTATCTATTATATTTGGTCTAAATATGCTGAATATATGATTGTAGACGAGAGAATAACATCATGACCAAAAAAAGGGATATGTTAACAACAAACTGATTATATGCGACCACAAGTACTAAATTTGTAAGCTACCCAGCGAAGACAGACATTACCGAGTAATTAAGCGAGTAAGTAGCACACAAAGCGTTTCACTACTTACCAGGCTATTTACTCGCAACATTACTTTTGTTCGCGATGTCCAAAAATTCATGGGTGGTCATTACCCTCTCGCTTACAAAAAAAGTGGGAATAACGAGTTACCCATAGTGAAAGAATAAGTAGTTACTCACAAAGATAGAATAAGTGGTTACTCAGAAGTTAGGAAATAAGTGGTTACCCTACATTGTAAAATAGTTGGTCATATTGGCAAAATAAAACTTTTTACCTTGGAAAATTTAGTTCAAAACAAATTTATAAATAAAATGTTAATATAAGAAAGACTTAATCAGTACTTACTTAATCAATTACCAGTAAGTTATTACTTTGCACGAATATATAAGTACTTCTATAACTTATTATCGGTAAGTCATTATTTTGTATTTTAAAGTAATGCAGAAGGTAATGACCTATCATTACTTGGTAATCCGTATGGTAATGACCTGTCATTACCATGTTTTTGCTGGGTATGTGCATTGGAAAAGCACTTTTTGCTGGCGTTTTCAAAACGTTTGTAATTGTTGCTTTGCCAACGGTTTTATTTTAGAAACAGTTGTAAATTTTGTATTGACAAGGTTCACAAAGCGCAGTTTTCAAAAGTTAGTAAATTATCACAAATTTATCCTTTGCCATTGCCAACGCTTTATTTATTTCCCAACGGCAATTTCTGACTGGGTAATCAAACATGCATAAGTAAATCCATGTAAACTCAAATATACGGGTGCATAAATGTTGTATATGTGTATGTGTGTATATATTTACGTCTATGGATGGATGAATGAATTGAAATATCCCAGCAAAACCTTAATTATCATGTAGTGACCTTTTGGTATTTTAATCTTAGGTTTTCATTAGTTACCTTTTGATGACCTAGCTCATTATTCGACATGATGTCAAGATTCTGAAAGATCTAAGGCATATATTATTGTTTGCAACTGTTGTTTGTAGATTTTTGTGTAAATTTACTGTCATTACATACTGCTTACATGTAACAGTGAGGATAATGACCTATCATTTTGGGAATGGAAATGGTAAAGTTTGGGTATATGTATCAGTAGCTCATTCCGTTTAACTAAGAAGTAATTCAAATATCTTATCTAAGTAATGAACTGGGTAATGACCAAATCAATACCGAGGTTTTGATGGGATGCTTCACATAGCCATTTAAAAAAAGTATTTCTCCGCTAACGTATGTATCAGGGATGGGAAATGAGTTTTTATGTCGGTATCAAAAAATTGTTTGAAGAGTACTTTTTTGACCCCAAGAGTACTAAAATTTTTTTTAGCACTTTCTAATTAATAGGTCCATTCGATTACTGGAGAATTTGTACAAATTTCTACTGGATGGCGTTCGTTAACACAAATACTCAGTAAAAAGAAAGAAAAAAGAGAGAATAAAGTGACAGTTCGATGATGAGAGTTTCTAAGACTACTTCTTTTTCTTGCAAATTTTTACTGGATAAATTTTTTCGAGTAAGAATTTCCAAGCAGAAAAAAAAACATATGATTCGAAGACATATGTTTGTTAATTGTAAATAAAGAAAAATATTTTAGAATTATGTTATTTTATGGCTATTAAAAGCAGTAAAACTTCAAAAATAAATTATGGAAAAGATAAAAAAACCTTATAAAAAGTTTCTGCTTACGATTTAATAATAAGAATTTTCTTCTTCCATAGCGACCAGTTAAAATTTATTTGTATATTTTATGTTGTAATCAGCTGTGTTTACAAACTTGCAAATTGTTACAAATTTTCTGTTCGCGTACGTGCTTGGGAAATTTTTTTTTTTGAGAGTAAATCTTGTCTTTCTGTAAGTTTGTACTGAGTAATTCTTACTGAAATTGACTGAGAAAAGTAATCGAATGGACCTAATACAATAAGAAAAAATACATAAACTCCCGATTTACGCTTGTTTGCGCAATTTCGATATAACTCACATAAATCTCACCAGGGCAACAATTTAAAAAAAAAAAAGATTTGTATATTTTTCTTTTAAGTGCATTTTTTTTGCATATTTAATGAATTTTTAAGAAATATTTTTTTTATTATTTAAATTATGTTTTAAATAAACTAAAGGAAGAATTTATATAAATAAAAAGCATACTGTTGCACTAGCTTTATGTTCGATTTTAGTTTAAAGCGCCTCTTTCCGGTAATAAATATGTTTTTTTAAATCGATAAATTTTTTGATTTTAGTGCGCATTTACATTTCAGCGCATATTTTTAATACATATTTTTATGTATAAAAGTCGAGGCCTTATTTATTTCTATTTCATTTTCGAATTACGCGTCATAAGTTTTGATTAAACGCGGACTTATATTTAAAAATATTTCTATATTTGTTCACTCCCATTAAACTGCATAAAAAAAATGCGTAGGTACACAAAATTTTTGTAGGGGCAAACTAATTTTAATTGACTTAGGTGCGCTTTTACACAATTGTGTACAAAAATGAATTAAAATAATAAAATTAATATATTTCAGAGTTTTTTTTCAATAAAAATTGCACCAAATGAGGCAAAAAGTTACACAGTTTTAGAGCCAATTGATTTTTAAAAACTGTTATTATTTGTTTCATTTTTTTATTCGGAGAGAACAATTTTCTATGAAAAGTGGTAATCCCTAGAATTCCAAAAAAGTTTAAATAAAATCACTGTTGAAAAATTAGCGAAAAATAGAAAAATATTTCGAACACATCAAGTTTTGCTTAAAATAGTAGTAATATCATATTTTATCACGCTAAATGCATTTCAAAATATATGATATGATGAGAAAATAGCCAAATTGACAATAGAGGAAAAAAGTAAATATGGAGTGTATTCAGGATCGTGATTTGCATATGATGGAAAAAGCTGAGATTTTTTTGTACTTTCTAAGCCTTGAGTAGTTATGACGACGCAAGAGTATCAAATGCGACTACGGTACTTTTTTTAATCAAATAGTATCAAAAAAAGTAAGATCGTATCAAATTTCCCATCCTTGGTATGTATAGATCTTTATGTAGGGTATGATAAAATTAACATATTTTTACGCTCGTTAAATATAAACTGTTTGACAAAAAAGAAAAATATGAAAAATAAATGTTTGTTTCAAATCATTCGTTTGTTCATTCATTCAACCAACCAACAAACTAACCATGCGGGGAGTTTCAACCCTTTTATCTGCGACGACTAATCAGAGTCACGTGGATTTAAATGCTTTTGAATGAAATACAGGAGACCAAAAATAAAAGAACAGAACGAAAATATAATAAAGTAACAAAACGAAAAATATACTTGCAACAGAGCTTCCAAGAATGCATTCTTTAAAATCATATATTATTTTATTCTAATAATAAGAAAAAAAGTTTCAATGCAGAAACTGTTATTAAAATGTAGTGAGCTTTAATTTTTATAATAGTTTTCACTAGACTGATAGAATTTTTGTTCGCAGTATTAATGAATCGATTTCATTAAATTGAATTCATTGATTTATTTTTTTATTTAATTTAAGTCTATGGAATTACATCCTTACAGACTATAATATATATTGAAATAGTACAGTGTTAAATCTTGGTATTTAAAAACAGTATTATATTTCGTTTTATAATGATATAGGCATTATAGAATAACCGATAAAGTCATACATTTCAATAAACTGACGACATAATCTTCTGAGAGGATCAGCATTAGCATAGCTGGTTTGCACGACTTGAAGATATAGGGGGGTATAGTTGCGAGTTGACCGTTTGGGAACATTAATACTTATATTGCTGAGCAGGAAGTCAGAAAAAGTATTACCATTTAGCAGGTTGACTGGGAATACAGTATTGAGCATTATTCTTCGGCTTCTTAATGTAGGCAGCCTAATACTTGTAGTGTATTTGACAAACCAACGTTGTCATACCTTCTGTATGACAACTGACATCTTTGCTCTGATTGGCTAAAAGCCTTACTTTTTTTGGTTGTCTACACGACCTACCTTTTACTTACTTGTATCGTGGGTTAATGCTGACTGGGCATATTCCACAATACTTTATTCATTATATTAAGGTAGTTTAAGTTTCTTAATTAAAATAAAGACCAGTCGCTCAATAGAGCTAATACCATAAATAAGTGTTATTAATCCATCATGGCGATCCTGCCAAAATAATCAATTACGGTGAACAAAAGACTGGAAAACAAAGGAGAGTGTTTAAAAAGAATATTTAGTTAAATTCTATTAAACATTGTCGGATTTAACGACGGACAAAATGTCGCAATTAAAGTTTTGAAATAAACAGGATAGCAATAGTTAAACAACAGCGACAATAGATAACACAGATAATAAAAATGTTATTACCAACATCAACAGTGCTAAATTAATAAATGCTACAATAAGAAAAGCAACGATGAATAATATCATTCACCCACCACCGACAACAAAAAAAACACCACTATCAATATACATCTAAAATATTCTAAAGCTCAACAACTGCTATATGGATACTTTTTCCTCATCTGCACCACAACAACAACAGCAGAAACATTAACAATGCTAAATGCTACAATAACAACAACAGCGATGAATAATATCATCTAATCCTTCGATGTATGGTGGAAGATCCTCCAAACGGTTCGGAAAAGTGCTCCTTAAGCAAAACAGAAGAAATTGTTTTTGAACTGATTCAATACGGTTACTATGAACTGCAGTATCAGGATCCCATATAATTGATCCATATTCCATGATTGGCCTTACCAGAGACGTATATAGTTGCTTAGTTATGCTAGGATCGATAAACTCTTTGGCCCATCGCTTTATAAAAGCAAGCACACCACGAGCTTTATTTGTCGCCATCGTAATGTGCTTAATAAAGTTTAATTTAGGATCTAGTAAAATACTAAGATATAAGAATTCATCAACAGATTCCAGGACATGACTACCCACAAGATAGAGGCAGAACAAGATTAAATTAATGAATTTTTCATTAAATCAATGCAAATTTCCATTAAATCAATGAATTTAGATTAATGAAATCGATTCATTAATAGTATGGACGAAAATTCTATCAGTCTAGAAGAGATTGTAAAGGAAAAGTAGCTATTCTACAACCGATCCTTTGGAACAGAAAATTTTTTTGGGCACCCGACTAAAAAAGTTTTCGTATAATCTTATATGATTTGATATTATTGTAAATGTTTATATACGTGGCTTTATATAACCATATACACTTTGGTTTTATAAATATGTTTGATATGACGTTATATATAATCATTCGCGGTTTGGTCTCCATCCATATATTAAGAGATCTACGATATAGTTTATATATAATTATATATAATGGCGTATAAACTTCTATTAACAATCTTATATCAAAATATATAACATGACATGATATCTAGTTATACAAAATTTTATAAAGTTTAATTGCACTATAACAATGAAGAAAACAAACTTAGGAAGGGTTTTTTTTATTTTATAAGAAAGACACATTTTATAAGAAAGACCAAAACTCTAAACTAGAAAAAGTTGTTCCGACAAATATTTGTAAAGTTGAGTTAAACAGAAAATTTACTTTGTCAGCTATTTCCAAGTTTATTAGCATACATTTTTCTAAACAACTTTTTCTCGTTTTGAATTTTGCTTTTTATTGAAATTCAGTTACAAACTGCGTTATTCTAAGTTTAAGGACAATTTGCGTCCTAAAAACTTCCTAAATCGCATTCAATCCTCATTTCCATCAATACCAAAAATCGACCAATACCCACTTTGTTAGCCAAACTGTTCTGTTGGCCATTAGTGTTTAATATGAATAAAAATAAGTGATCTCAACAATATTTACTAAAATTTTATTTGAAAATTTTTATAAAATTATATGTATTTATATATAATTTAATGCAATTAGATAGACCCATTTTTCGGATCAAATTGTATCAGGTTAGATAAAATGCTTATCTCGTTTGATATAATTATATATTCCAATATTCGGATCAAATAAGATATGAACATATATATGGGTTTATATATGGTGATATATGATTATATAACATCTTTTTTAGTCGGACAGTAAAAACATATTTTTTTATAAAATTAATTTTTTGGAAAATCTTTTTTTATATTCATATCAATATAGGTAAGCATGTAGGTAATAACATATTTTTTGATTTTTCGTATGCTCGTGCGTAAGCATAACTCACTATTTTGCGCCATATCGCCATACAAAAATAAATAAATGCCATATGAAAATTAAGTGAGCTATGCAGTGAAACACTTGAGTTGTATAGTTCATGAACGATCTACTTCAAATGAACAATTCAGTCATTTAAACGATATGAACTAGTTCACCCTTATTCGTGTTTTCGGTCTTTTCGTTCAATTGGTCATTTCGTTCTCTATCCCTGCAACAATTGTATCTCTTTTCAAATAAATTATTTGCATTTAAATACTTTTTTCAGCAAAAAGTAATATTTCTACTCCAAATTAAGAAAAAAAGCAGTCAAACTATAAAGCCAATTTTATATTTTTAATAAAGTTGCAGACTCTTTGTCTTTGAACAATTTCATTAATGAAAAAACATGTAAAAGATGTATAGTGCGTTATAATTATCAAACGAACGAATGGGTTAATGACAAGCTGTTCAGTCAAAGCTCAAAATAAGAAAGACGATTTGAACAAACGAGTTCTCTGACTCGAATTGACGATAATGACTGATTGTGAGTAAACAAAATGTACGAGTAAGAACATCTTTTTTGACGCCGCTTTTCTGATATAGATAAATGAAATTTAAAATTTTTTTCATAAATAGTATGAAACAAGTTGAAAAAAAGATCTGTGAGGATTTTCAAAAAATTGTAATATTTTGAGAAAATATATTTAAAATTTAGTTTTTTTTACACAACAAGGTTGGCGATTTGTGTAAGCCTATATTAAAACACGCCTACTCCGTCCACGTTAATCACTTTTTATTAACGGCGCAAGATTATAATGGTGTTATTTTAATTTTTTCTTTTGTATATTTATTTATCCTTTATTCACAAGTTAAACACTTATGTGTAAATTCATAAATGCTTTATAAACAAATTTTTCATACAAAATTTGTTTCATAAACCTCCTCTAACTTTATAAAGCATTTATGAATTTACACATTAAAATAACAGAAAATACAATTTAAAATAAATGAAACTTCATTTGAAAATTGGCCTACCTATTTTTCATTTAAATCAAATGCGTTCTGTTATTTATTTTTAAAGGTTTTTAAAGCAATTGGAGTAAATGTTTATTTATTCTCTTTTTTTCTCTTTTTTTTTAATATGCAACATTACACTTTAAGGCTTCATTAGTCTAATCGTAAAGTAAAAAACGTATCTGTAATCAATTCAATGTGTTAAAATAATTAGAAATATATTTTTATCTTTTTTCTATGCATTGAAACTGTTGTCAAGTAAAATCGTAAATAAGTTCTGTTGAAAATAGAAATTTTATTACTTGACATTTAATTCTATGCACAAGAAAAGGATAAAAAATACAATATTTTTATTTTTTATACTCTTTTTTATTCATTATGAGAATGATACGTTACTTTTTTTTACGATACTTCCAAACTAATTTGAGCTTTACGTGTATGTGGCAAGTTCACCATGTTATTGTAATTGGGATTGAAATAATTTTGTAAATACAAAAACTGCTTTGACAAAAAAAGATGGATTTTTGGAATATTTTTTGAAGCAGACAGCAAACAATTAAATTAACTGACATGTAAAAGTATCAAAATAAAAAAAATTTTAAGCCTTAAGCAGATAAACGCATTATACGCAGTCTTTTACCGCAGTACGACGTTTTGTTGATAAAGCAGGTTTTTTATTTTCTATATTTGCCACTGTCGAGAAATTAGGAAAATTTCTAAATTAGCAAGAGCTGCCTTCAAACTAAATTTAATAAAAAATTCTTTAAAATATCGAATAGTTTTCCCGAAATTCAAGACAAAATTCGACAGAACTGCCACTGTTCACTGGTACTTTCACAATTTGGTTTATGCTTTAATTTTAAGAAAATTTGTGCAAAGTAATAATATATATGTGGTATGTAATACTTAACTAGACAACTTAACATTGGCTTCTAGAAATAAATATATAATTTAGTAAAAAGATAGTTGTCTTAACCGACAGTATTGGTAATAAATTCGGCAACCTCGCTTAACGAAATACTCGATATTCGCAACTTCTCGGTTTCCTCAAATAAAAAAGAAATAATTTCCCAAAAGTTTTAATAATTTAAAATTTTTTTAACTAATAAATTTAATTTTCCGTTTTTAATAGTTACAATTACATAAACTTATAATTATGTAGATAAAATTGATAAAACAAGTCATGATTTTCGGTTGTATATCCGCGAATCAGACATCTAACTAAAAGCAGTAGAATAAGCTGAGTTTTTTTTAATCGATATTTGAACTCATCAGTTTTAACAACTGCCCCGGCTTTTATTACTTGCGTTAAGCGAGGTAGCACATAATTCTCCATAATTCTTCATATATACCCAGTGTAGAAATGGTAATGACTTATTATTATTTTTTAAACTACCAGTAATTACACCGATTTACTTTCTGCATTATTTTAAACATATAATAATGAGTTACTAATAATTACTTATTTTTATCATTATTTCACATAGAAAGTAATTTTCTAGATTTTTTTTTGAAATTTTTGAAATCTATTTTTAGACTCAATATATTTTCAACGCTGGAAAGGATATATATAACCACATATTTTTTGTATGTTGGCGAGTAAGCTGACTTGTGCACAGCAAGTCAGGCTTTTATCTATCAAATATAAAATGTCGAGATAGCTCAGAGGGTAGAGCTGCAGCCTGACAATCTGGAGTCCCAGGTTCGATTCCCGCACGAGCAAACTTTATTAAAATAAAATTTTACAATAAAAAAATATTGTTTTTATGAAACTTAGTTTTTTTAAAATCTATTTTTAGAATCATTATTTTTGATGAATGGGGGAGCTCATACTGGTAAGCACATACTATGAGCGTCAAAAGTAAGTATACATGTAAGTTCGTCATGCGTTCATTTATATTTCGGTATTTTGCAATTCTATTTTATTCAACATATTATGCTTATTGAATAATATAATTTCTCCTTTCTCAACTTATAAAACAACAACAACAATAATCTCACAGCAACAAGAATTGGATAATAGAAACTAAAAATCCTGCATATTTTAAGCGTCAAAAGTGTACAATTCGACAATGAAGTATTCTGAAGCTTTTGTGCAGTTAAAATTACCGTTATTTTTGGTAATTTGTTTTAGTAACGCATTCTAAAGAATATTAATAAATAATTATTTTTCTTATTTTGCTCGTGGTCGGTAAAAATCATTCTTTTTTTGGGTCGATAAACCTCTTGGAATGTCTTTGAACTTGTGCAAACATATTATAAAGTAGGAAAAAATTTTATGAAATCTATGACAGAATCCACAATATACTGGTAAAAATTATTGAGAAGTATGACAATTTTACAAAATTTCAAAATCAGCATTAATCTGGTATGACCATGAGACTTAATGAGGCTGAAATACGACCCATTATCCGAAATATTAGGAAAAATCCCACTGAAAATGCCTTTAAAATATCCAAGAAAAACTTTAGGAAGGCTCAGATGTCACCGATACCACCGCTACAATTAGTCTTGCACTATATGCTAATAAAATGTGTACTAGAAAAATCGAATAGTACAATTATTAAATTTTTCTTATTTTAACCACGCCTACCACGCCCATTTTTTCATAAACATTTTTTATGGATTTCTTAAAAAAATTTTCAATTTTTTTATGGATTTTTTAAATAAATTTTTATTAGCTTTATGGAAAAATGGGCGTGGTAGGCGTGGTTAAACGAAGAAAAATTTAATAATTGTATGCAAGATTGTTGTGCAAGAATAATTGTAACGGTGGTATCGGTGACATCTGAGCCTTCCTAAAATTAATAAACTGAAATGTTTAATAATGTAACAAGACATTTTAAAAATTGTTGCTTATTAGGAAAATTGTATTTGGCAGCAATTGACAATGTTCTAGAGATTATATTTTGTAGATATGCCTTCTGAGTATTGTCAAAATTATTTCTTTTTGGGTGAAATCAGTCCTTACTTGTGAATTCAGCTTATTTTTGTCTTCCAAAAATATAATTTTAATACACTCAAAATAGTTTGTAGTTTAAATTAACTGAAAATGTAATTAAAAATAAATGAAAAATCACTTGAAAACCGGTCTACTGACTTTTTATTTAAATCAAAAGAACTTTTAATTCATTTTTAAATGTTAATAAATTAACTAAAAAGTCCTTAAAAAATAATGATTTTTCATTTATTTCGTTTTTTTAACTTAAAAAATTAACTACAAAATACGTAAAAATAAATATTTAGTTCATTTCGTTTTTATAACTGACCCAGAAATCGAAAAGGGTTTCTTTTTTTAACAAAACCTTTTAAATGAAAATATTAAATATAACAGAAAATCCGTATTTATATGTAATTTATTTTTTAAATAAAAGACAAAACCAGTTGAAAAATCTATTTCTTTTCATTTTAACTGTATAATCATTTAAAAATAAATGTACGGATAACTTTTTAAATAAACTACAGTCAGTTAGTGTAATAATATTTACAGTGTATGTAAATACTTCCTAAATTTTTCGAATTAAGTCTTATGAAACTCTGACAATATAAAAGTTGAATGAGTCGCACATTAAATACACATTCTATATTGTACTTACAACTCATGCTGTAATCATTAAAACCGTAAACAAGCAATTTAAAAAGGATCACACAGCTCTTGTGTATTTACTTAAGTGTGTTAGAATACCAGTTGGTTTGTCCTTTAGTATGTAATGTGTAAGTATATAACGAGTATGTTTGCTTGTGTATTTAGTAAGTTCTAAATCAGTCAGTCTTTATTTTTAACAAAATGTATTAATTATGCTCAACTAACAAGATAAAAAATTTGTGTTTTTATACATATGACGAATTCTACCCAAACGCCCAATGGTTTTAAAAGACACAAGATAAGCGGGAAAAACTTTTCAAAAAATTCTTTATTTAAGAATTTAACAATTTGGAAGATATCATAATCGACAGATATTGGTATGCGCTATCGATTAGTGAAATTAGCTTTGTATAGTTTTAAAACTTCTACTGATTTTGGTATAATGAATTAAAAAAAACGGTATACGAAACAAAAATCCTTCCTAAAGCCCCGTTCACATTTTCACACAAGTGCTTATACTTTTCTTCACACAAGTATGACAAAAATTATGCTGAAATTGTCTGGTTGTCAAAAAAGTATAAAAGAATATCTTTTCAGTGTTCAGACTGTTATCGACACACACAACAAATAAATTAAAACAGTTATTTTTTATCCTATTATTAATTTTGTTCACCATTAGTTGTTTTTAATCTTTGTTTACATTTATTTGTGAATAACAGAACACTTGTGTTGAGACAAGTGGCAACTTTATGAAATATTTCAAAAAATAAATCTTGTCAAAAAAGTGAGACCGTTTTTTAAAATGTGTGCACCCATTTTCACATGTGTGTAACGAACAGTGTTTACAAATTAAAAATTTTCTTTATACAACACATTTCTGACATGTATAACACACTTGTGTGATAATCTAAACGGGGCTTAAAGGCTGGTTTACACTATAAGATTTTCGGTACGATTTCGCTTTAGTACACATTAAGGTTATGACTCATTTTTAATAAAAATTTTACCTATCACCAGGTGATAAAAATACTAAATTAATAATAAAAATCGTATTTGCGGGTCATTTCGGTAAAAAAAACCTTCCGCACCAAATGCAATTTCTAAAAATAATTTTTGCTCGGGGATTTTGTTTAATTTACATAACGAATTATTACAAAAATTATTGTAAACGACGAAAAATGTATCCAAAAGTCCCTCCAAAAAGATTTCTTAATTTTTACCGTAAATAGCTTTTAATAAGTATCGTTTGAGTCTCTTTTGTTTAAAACTTCGGAGAAATATTTTAATTAAACCAAAACCATATAGACCAAATTTCAACCCTTTTGGTGCGGGAACTTTTTTGACAGCAGCGAAAAAGTAAGATTGCGATTCTTAATATTTTTTTATGGCCTTTTTGGCTAGGGTATTTAGAATTTGATATTTGCAAAAAAAAAAAATCAAAAAGTCATAATCCTAGTACACATGTAATACATATAAGCAAGGTTTCAAAATCTCTCCGAAAACTTTTAGTGTAAACCAGATTCAAAGGCACATCTATATGGGATATAAAACTCGAGTCTACGAAATGTACTATCTAGACTATTGACAGTTGCTGTCATATACAATTTAATTAATTAGTAACAATTTTTAAAATATCTTGTAACATTTTTGAAAATTTCAGTTTATTAAAAGTACTTTTTGATATTCGATGACAAAATTATTCTTTGAAATAAGCAAATTGAAAAAAAAACAAATTCTTAGTAACTGGAAATGGTACTTTGAAGATAAAAATTATTGCCAACGATATTAGAGCAGACCAATTTATGACAAACACTAAAATAATTTTAACTAATAGTACATAAAATTATCTTTTATCTCAAAATACTTTCAAAAAATGTAATCGGCAAAAAAGTCATTACGAAAAAGGTATTTTAAAAGCACTCCGTAGTAGGACAATATTAACCCTCTAATGCTCTTTCCTCCGATTGCGATAATATTTAAACTGTATATTAAGCATTGAATACCTACTACGGAACAAATATTAAAAATTTAATTTATCGTTTTATTTAGGCGATATTGTGTTATAAAGGGTGTTTTTTTAAGCTAGATAGAACTTTAAATTGTAAAAAGTAACACAAAAAATTAAATTTTGATGAAACATTTTTTTTTATTTGTTTCAGTATACTCTGACAAATCATCATGAATAGACTCACGCTTGAACAACGCTACGAAATTATCCAAATTTACTTTGAAAATCAGTCGTCGATTCGCGCAACTTATAGACGCAAAATTGTGTTCAGCGATGAGGCGCATTTTTGGCTTAACGGGTTTGTTAATAAGCAAAATTGCCGCATATGGAGTGAGACCAATCCACAAGAGACCCTACAGACTCCATTACATCCAGAAAAATGCACCGTTTGGTGCGGTTTTCACGCTGGTGGCATCATCGGACCTTATTTCTTTAAAAATGAGGCCGGAGCTCGCGTTACGGTCAATGGAGATCGTTACCGCACCATGATCAATGATTTTTTGTTTGAAAATATGGATGACATTGATCCGGAGGAGATGTGGTTTCAACAGGATGGCGCTACGTGCCATACGGCGAACGCAACCATCGACTTATTGAAATCAAAATTTGGCGATAAGTTGATTTCGAGAAATGGACCTGTCAATTGGCCTCCAAGGTCGTGCGATTTGACACCTCTCGATTATTTCCTGTGGGGCTACGTGAAGTCACTGGTTTATGCTGATAAACCAGCAACAATTGATGCCTTGGAGGACAGCATTGTTCGTGTTATTCGTGACATACGGCCAGCAGTGCTCGAAAAAGTGGCCCAAAATTGGACGTCCAGAATGCGCTTCGTCAAGAACAGCCGCGGTGCCCATATGCCCGAAATCATTTTCAAATGTTAATGTCACGTATTGATCTTTCTAATAAAAAAAAAATTTTGATTACAATTTATATTTTTTTTGTGTTATTTTTTACAATTTCAAGTTCTATCGGGCTTAAAAAAACACCCTATATAAAGGCTCGAGATGACTCAAGAAATCCAATATCCAGATAATTTCGGCTTTTTCTATAAATAACGCTACCCGTGTAAAAAAAAGTATATACAGCTATGGACATATAAATAGCACATTTCACCATGAATTCTTTCTTATGCTACTATATTGCAAATACTATTAACAATAAACAAGTTTTTGTTTTTTTCCAAAGGTTTATTATGCACATTTAATATTGCTGTAAACTTTAGTTGAAATTCATTAATATAAATAAAAACTTATCATTACACAGCTCTACAAAATATTACAATATTTATAAGTTGCACAACTTTGCAGTGGTTTTAGGATAATTAGGGGGTGCTGATTTCGAATCTGCAACCAGTTTGTTTAAATTGGCTCTAGGTTTCGCGTAATTCGCGATTTAAATTTATTCAATTTTTCAGCCGATTTTTTCAATAAAAAATTTATAATTTAGTAACTATAGCTTCGGAAAGAAAACGCTTTACACAGTTTAAGCTTAATTCCGTGCCCTATTTTTCAAACTTAAGTGTGTATCAATATCTCAATAACTTTTCTAAATATAGTCGCTGAAAATCAAAATTTCAAAATTTTTTAAGGTTTTCTTAAAAAAAATTTTTTAAATATAACACGAAGTCCGATTTTAAATATCAAAGCCAATTTGGAAAGAAAAAGGTCCAAAATTTATATATATGTCATATTGCATTAACAAATTATGTGCAGTTTTAGAGCCTTTTGTAATTGAATTTAGACTTAAAATGAACAAAAAAATTTTTTACTGTACTAAAAATCTACTGTACTATTACATAATTTTTTTTTCCAAAATCATCAGATTTCATTCCCTATTGGTTTTTCTGCGAAATTATTGAGATTTTCAAAGTTTCTATTTAAATAATGCCTTCGCACACTTTTTTCAATTATTTCTCGACGAACTCATTTTGAATGTGTACGAAAATATTGTGATTTAAATATAAACTTTGCAAATCGCAATAATATCGGAAAAAAATTAATAGGGAATGAAATCTGATGTTTTTAGAAAAAAAAAAATCTGTAATAGTACAGTAGATTTTTAGTACAGTAAAAAATTTTTTTGTTCATTTTAAGTCTAAATTTAATTACAAAAGGCTCTAAAACTGCACATAATTTGTTAATGCAATATGACATACATATATATAAATTTTGGACGTTTTTCTTTCCAAATTGGCTTTGATATTTAAAATCGGCCTTCGTATTATATTTAAAAATTAAAAAAAAAAAAAACATTAAAAAATTTGTATATTTTGATTTCGCGCGACTATATTTAGAAAAGCTATTGAGATATTGACACACACTTAAGTTTGAAAAATAGGGCAAAGAATAATGCTTAAAATGTGTAAAGCGTTTTTGCCGAAGCTATAGTTACTAAATTATAAATTTTTGATTGAAAAAATCGGCTGAAAAATTTAATAAAATTAAATCGCGAATTACGCGAAACCTAGAGACAATTTAAACAAACTGGTAGCAGATTCGAAATCAGCACCCCCTAATTATCCTAAAACCGCTGCAATAACATCCACCTTTTTTTGTATAGCAGTGTTATGAAAAGAAAACCCATTGAAATAAGCTGGACACATAAATGGCACAATGTTAAAAAAAGAGAAGAAATGGTTTTAATATGGCATTTGTTAAATTTTTTGGTTTGTACAAATATTTTACCGTTAATATTTAGTGCTGTGGCCTTTTTTCTGATGACAGCTTTGCACCTGCGTCCCATACTTTCCACTAGTTTTTGGCATTTTGGCATACCAAACTTCCTGTGCGGCCGACCACAGTTCGTCCATATTTTTGTAATTTTTCTTTGCGATTTCAACCTTGACTTCGTTCCACAGGTTCTCTATTGGATTTAAGTCAGGGCTCTGGGCTGGGCAATCCAAAACATCAATCTTCTCCGCATAAAACCATTTTTTTACTAGTTTGGAGGAGTGTTTGGGGTCATTATCTTGCATGAATTTCCATTTTATTGGCATGGAGTTGAAGGCATGTGGCTCCATATGGTTTTTTACAATATCTAAATACTGAATGCTTTTTATAAGCGGACCTACGCCGTGCCAACAAAATGCACCCCAAACCATAATACTGCCACCTCCATGTTTTACCGTATTCTGAGTGAACCGAGGATTAAACTCTTGGCCTTTAGGACGACGAACAAAGAATCTTCCATCTGGTCCTATCCTGTTAATTTTTGTTTCGTCACTCCTTAACACGTTTTTCCAAAAATTAATGGGGGATTTTCCTTATGGGTTCTGGCGAAGGTTAGCCGTTTTGAAATATTTTTTTTTGGGGAGAAGGGGCTTTTTTCAGGAAATGCGCCCAAACAAATTTGCCTCGTTTAGTCTTCTTCTGACAAGTCTCCTTGATATTTCCATGTTAAAATTTTCATTAATATCCGATGCTATCTGCCTTGATGACTTGAATGGATCAATTTTCACCATTCGTACTATAGCTGCATCAGTACGCTCATCTCTTTTTCGTGGCCTTGGCTTCCGAATTTTACCCTTAGTCAATATATCGGGATCCTCAACACAAGAATTAATTGCATTGTAGACTTTTTTGCGAGAAATTTGCATTATGTCAGCAATTTCCGCTACTTTTTTCCATTTTCATACATTTTCCATATGATCCGCCTTTCCTCACCTGTGATATGTTTTCCTGATCCCATTTTAAAAATTTTTTAACTTTTTATATTTATTTTTGAACTACGAAAACTATTTATTGTTTTGAATTAAATCCACACGACTACTGCCTATTTTAAGTAAATTGTGCCATTTATATGTCCACTTTAATTCAGCATTGTTAACGCAAAAATGATAACGGTAAATAATAAGCAAAACATAATGGAACATTTGAGCACTATTAAGACAAACATTTTTTTCAACAACAATCAGAAGATATAAAACTTGCATTTTTAAATATATTTAGTTGGAAAATACTTAAATTTATGCGCAATTTAAATTTGTGCCATTTATGTATGTGTCCATCCCTGTATAATCATATGTGGCATATATTACAATATATAATTAGACATGTCGTTATGTATGGATATACATAATATACATATATAATTTTATATGACGTCTTTTTCCAAAATTTTTCCTTATATTATGCCATATATAATTTCAACTAATTAGATACCGGCCTTTATAATATTGGATATGGTATATATGATTATATATAACATAGCATGGCTGATCTTATTGCATACATAGTTGTATATAGAGCTATATCTTAATATATATGGTGGCATTTTAGCAATATATAATTATATATGGTATCACCCGTGAAAAAACGATTAGATTTGACCAAGTTTGATCCAATTGTATCTATTCATATTAGAGAGTGAATAACAAAGTATAAAATTAAATATGAGTTTATCTGCGATTCCGATTTTCAAAATTTTCTTATTCGTTGCCTTATATAATCATATCTTAAAATATCTTTTCTCTTATATCATTTTATATGCCATATACAAATACATATACTTGATCAAATTATATCTCGTTGAAGATAAATTTGTATATTGCTTCGAACAACACTTTATAAAACTAAATGTGACCTAAGAATATTTTAGATAAAATTATTTACTATCTCGAATCGAACAAAATGTATGTGGATTTAAATACAATTATATACTTAAAAATTCAAAACAAAATTAAAAAGCTGAGCTTATACATACAGAGTGGACTAAAGTGGATACATTAATTCAAGATTTTTCGAAATTTGTTATAATTTTTGTTTTATTAAAGAAACTTAAATGATTTTTTTTTAAAGCATAAAACGAAAACATTCTTCTTCAATAAAAACCTAAATACAGTAGACTATATGTCAATATCTTTGGAACTCTGGCGTCCCAGTGGCGTAAAATATTTGCAACGCTCTAAAGGTGTAAATGCCAGACCAGAGTCGGTAGAGAGCTGGGTTCACCAATAAATTACCCACAAGATACTGGAGCAAAAAAATTAAAACTGAAATAATAAAAAAATAAAATCTCATAAACGGTGGTGAGGATGGTAACTATAAAAATCAATTCCTATTGTTTTTCTACATCATTTTGGCCTTCTTCTTTTTTCCTTCATCTACGGTTTCTCAAAACATGGCGTCCATCTTGATCGGCAGCCATGATATTATTTGCTGCCTGACCTGCCCTCCCTCTTCCATGGCATTCCGCGGTCAAATCTATGGAATGCCCCTAGTACTGTCCACTACAGCCTTTCTAACTCACTTTTGTAAAACTTATTCCATGCTTATACAAGCATAATATTTAAATAAAAAGATGGCTGATTTTCATTTTACAATTTTACAATATTTGGGTTTTTATTTACAAGGCCAGTGCATGATGGAGAAAATACAATGGCAACGGGAAACAATTATAATTTTTGTTCTTTAAAAGAACTTTATAAAAATTTATGTATTTAATAATTTGGTTGTAGATTTGAAATTTTGATTTTCTATTCGAATTTAACTTTTAAATTAAATTTGATTTCTAATTTACTTTAATTTTGAATTTTCTTTCTTAAGTTTGAACTTAATTTTTACTTTGCTTTCTATTTTTTCTGATTTAAAATTTATCTTTAAACTGTTTTTTTTATTATCTATTTGTAGACTCATTATTTTCGTCAATACTGGTAAGCATGGTAGCGACATAGTTTTTAAGTTTTTGTATGCAGGTGTGTAACTATAACTCATTTTTCTGTGCGACATCGCCATACAAAGGTAATAAGAAATCTAACAATAACTGTAAATACCCAGCAAAAATAAATGGAATGACTTCTAAATGAATCACTTCCTTCATTACATCACAAAGAATTACTCCCTTAGGAATGGGTTTTAAACATCATCTAATGCTGCAATATATATATGCTAGTCAGAAGTTCTTTTTCATGGGTGATAAGAAGTTAATATTTTGTATGGGGGTTGCATAGGAACGTGCTGGCATAGAAATCAGAGGGTTGCGGGTTCGAATCCCACCAGGTGGAAAAAATTTTTTGTAACTTTTTTTACACAATTAAAAATTTTTTGTAGTTTTCACTGTAAAATTTTTATTTTTTTCTATTTTCGTACCCTCAAAAATTAATTTTTGAAACGATTTAATTTTTTTTTTTAATTTTCTATTAATTTTTAATGAAATTTTATGGAAATATAAAAGTTCTAAATAAATATGTAATTCTTCAACTATTTTTTGTTAAAATACGAAAAAGGTAAATATTACAATTTTGTTTGTATTTAAAAAATTGTAATTTAAAAAATCCATTTTGATCAAATTTTTACTAAATGTATTTAGAAACTAAATATAACAGAAAAAGAAAAATCCTGTAAACATTTTAGTTAGAACTACACTCAACCAAAAAAGTCTGTAATGGCTACTGAAACTTTTGCTGTTATTACGGGAAATTTAACTGTTTTGAGGCCAGCGGTATTTATTGCTAATTTTAGCAACACATGTCTGCTGATCTGTAGTACAATAAAATTAGTAGAAAAAATTAGTAGCCGCTACTAAATTTTAGTAAAATTTATGTAAAATGCAATTTAAAATCGATTTGCTAAAATCAGTATTTTAGTACAATCAAAAATCGATTTGCTAAAATCAGTATTTTAGTACTAAATATCATAATTTTAGTACAATCAAATTAGTATAAATAATTAGTTGCAGCTACTAAATTTCAGTAAATTGCTGTAAACTGTAATTTTAAATCAATCTGCTGAAATTAGCAAAAAATTGTACTAAAAAATAAAAAAACTGTAAAATCTAAAAAAAAAATTTTTTTCTTTCGATTGTAACAAGCGTATAATTACTTCATCTTACTTGAAATTTGGAGTCAAAATTGCAAACGGTTCTCCAGTTATTGCCGTTTTATGCATTGGAGATGCAATACAATTTTCTGGGTGTTATTTCTAAACTAAGAATATATCAATAGTAACAAATATAAACTAAACAAGAATTGTAAAAAATCAAAAAAGAAATATTTTTAAATTAGTATATTTTTTGCTAAATTTAGCACTCGGTTTTGAAAAGTTAGTAAAATGTTTTTCTGAAATCAGCAGCGGAAATTAGTAAAAAAATCCGTAATTTGTAATAAGAGAATAGCAAAAATGATTACTAAAAATAAAAATTGTACTAATAATCAGTATAAAAATAGTATAGTGCGATTGGAAACTGTTTACAAATTTTTTTACAAACTTTTTTATTTGAGTGTAGTAAAAATAAGTTAAAAATTACCTTGCAGAAAAAAATATTTTTTATCTACTAATATGCTGCAAAATTTTTTCCGGATTTTATCAAGGTAATGTATTAAAAGTTAACTAAAATGTCACCAAAATTTTATAAATTTAACAGTTTTATTTTTCCTTCTTATCTTACTAGTATTTAGCAAAAAACAATCTACTAATATCAGCTGTTCTTTGCAAGGTCATTTTTAATTACACAATTTTTAGTAGCTTTTTCTCCTATTTTTACAGCTTTATTTCTTTATATAAGTGTATTAACACTTAAAAAAAACAACTTTATATATTTTTCAATATGTTATATATTTTTGTTAATAAAAATAGAAAGAAATAAATATAACAATTTACTGAACAAGACTGCTAAAAGTCAGCTATAAGTTATAACAAGCCATAGCATAGGGGGTAGAGCGTCTGCTTGAAATGCCAACGAGTGTGGGTTCAAATCCCACACGATGCATGATGTGTTTTTTTTTTAATTAAATTAAAATAAAAACAATTGAAAATGAACTTCCTTTTCATTGGTTCAAATATACATACTTTCCCAGTTTAGAAAATCATAACCAGATATGTGGTTATGTAACTACATACTTGGTAATGGTAACTAGTTACTTTTGTTATTACATTTCTTATTACCTTTATATAGCGATGTCGCGAAAAATAATGAGTTATGGTTACACACCAGCATACGAAAAATCAAAAAATATATCGTTACCTATGTGCTTACCAGTATTGACAAAAATAATGAGTGTAAAAATAGATGTTCAAAAAAATAAATTATATAAAAAAAATATTTTTTATTGTATTTTTTTTTTTTTATAAAATTTGCTGGTGCGGGAATCGAACCTGGGTCTACAGATTGCCAGTCAATAGCTCTACCATCTGAACTATATCGACATGTAATATTTAATAGATAAAGACATAACTGACCTGCTGCACACAAGTAAGCTTACTCGCCAACATACAAAAAATCCAAAAATATGTGGTTACATATATCCTTACCAGTGTTTAAAAAATATTGAGTCTAAAAATAGATTTCAAAAAATTTAAAAAAAAATCAAGAAAATTATTTTCTATTTGAAATAATGATAAAAATAAGTCATTATCAGTAACTCATTATTATATGTTATAAAATAATGCAGAAGGTAAGGTGTCATTACTGGTAGTCCAAAAAATAATGATATGTCATTACCGTTTCTACACTGGGTTGTTTTAAAAACGAACAACTTCCTTCCTATGACAAGCCAATGTTAAATTCATCGGTGAAAAACTCGAAAAACAACAATTCCCTATTCAACAGTTGCAGTGATTTGACTACTTCTTTTCCCTGGGTAGTTACTATTACCAGTAGGGTTGCCAGACGGGCTTGATTTTGCTTGATTGTCAAGCTTTTTCAATGCGTGTCAAGAATAAATAAAAAATGTCATTTGTCAAGCTAAAACGAAATTTTAGAAATTTTTCCATCAAATTGATAAGAAAAATTAACCATTAGCAAAAAAAAAAAACCAATTGTTTTTAAATGTACCATGACTAATTTTTACGGATACATGATTGGTTCCATGGTAGTAAAGCTAATACTATCATAAAAAATTTTTATTTGAATGAAAAGGAAACGTTTCAGTTAGAAGCTAACCAATTTTTACAAAATGCTGTAAAATACTTAGAAAAAAGGTATGATTTTGGAGAAAAATCCGTTTTTTTAGCAAATTGCTGTTTTAAATATAAAAAAAATCGTTGTTGTCAAGGAATAATTTAGCAGAGCTGCCATTTATTTTAAAAATATTAAATTCAATTAATACTGATATGTTGTATGCAGATTACTGCTGCCTTCGGGAAGTTTTTGAAGAATTGCCAAAAGACATATCCACTGACAACATATGGGCCAATTTCTTTAAAAAATGTGGTAGAAAGAATGTAGAAAATCTGTATAAATTAATATCATTAAATTTTCAAGTCAATTTTTTTTGTTAATTTAACTGAATATTAAATTGTCAAGAAAAATCAATCCTTTTTTGAATGTCAAGAAAAATCAAGCTTTTTCCTCTGAATGTCAAGCTTTTTGCCAATTTCGATCTGGCAAGCCTAATTGCCAGGTATGTAGTTACATAACCTGGTAAAGATTTTCTACACAGGGTAAAATGAATGAAATGATTTTTTAAATTTCCCAGCAAAACCTTTTATTGTCAGGTAAAGAGAAATGGAATAAGAAACCAAAAATTGTAAGTACTTACACTTTGGTTACATAACACATTATTCTAACATGGGGGTGTCATTGGTTGCCTAAATCTTACCGGTATAGGCCCAAATAAGTGGTTAATAAAAAAGTACTGGAAGAAATTGTTACTTGTAAAATTAAATTCGCTAGTTGGAAACAGGGGCTAAAATAAGTACATACTTGTATGGATTGAAATAAGTCGTTACACATTAGTACATATTTCATTGGTTACATATTTTTTTTTAAAGAGAAGCAACACTCAGAAAATTCTTCCTATTAATTAACGTGTTGCTTCCTTTAGAAAGAGGAAAGAGGCGAAGTGCAAAGTGGTGAAAGATGAAGGGCTTCAAATATGGCAACAATGTAATTGCGCGAGATGATGAATCTTAGAACAGTTGTTGCGCATCTGATGAAGAGTTGGCGAACTTTTGTTGAATCTTTTTAGTTCGTAGCCCTGTTATATTATTTTACTTCGGTGGGGCTAAGCTATGGGAACACCGAAGGAGGACGCTGCGATATGTATGAGGGATAGAAAAAACTCATACATATTATTTTTCATAAATTGATGTTGCCTTGCCTAAGAGTTCAACGCGCTAATCATTACACCACAGCGCCCACATATAGAGAAAAAAATAACACTTTACCAGTAATGACTTTAAATTACTTACGTAATTGCTTACAGATCAACCATATCATAATACTGAATTTAAGTGTCTTCACTTGAGATGAAATCATTTTAATAACTGCTTGAAATCGTTTTATTTCATGTCAAGACACTAGCTTATGTTTAGATGTACAGTGATCCGAGAAAAGTGATTAGATTATAAATTTTTATTAAATCGTACTTCTGGGTAATAAGTAGTTATATAATGCAATACCAATAACTTATTATTTTTACCCTTATTAATAAGTTATTATATAACACAATATCAGTAATGTATTATTTTAAAGCCTCTAATATATCTCTATATCGGTAACTCTATATTTCATACCTTCCACATGAGTATTGATATATCACAATATAAGTAACGTATTACTTTAGGATTCTAAATACAAACAAGGGTAAAGGGGTACCGATTGCCAGGCAATAAATGAAAAAGGTCAAACCCATTACCAGGGTTTTGTTGGGTCGTTTAGAATTAAACCAGTAAAAGTACGTTAATGGATAATTTGAAAGCACTGGAAGAAGTGCTTTGTCATGACTTTAAATTTTTGTTTTCTGGGATACGTTATACCAATGTTTACATGTTAGCAATTATTATCATTCATTTATTATTTAAGCTATCTTGTTTACATATTTCATTAGCTTAGTGTATAGAGCGATTGTCTGTCGAATCACAGCACCACCATGTTTTATTAAAAAAAAATTAATCAACATTTGTTTCTGAAATGAAAGGTTTTTAGACCAATGATTTTTAAAAAAAATCATCACCATTTAAAGCTGCTGAAATTTTCTGGTATTAGAATTTGTCCTACTAATGCTAATGAAATCGCAATAATGCCTTAAAAACTAATTACAATTGAGAAAAAAAAGCATTTGTTTACTAAAAAATCTCCCCTATTTTTCGAGATACGGGGAATTTTAAAAAATCGCGATTTTACAAAATGGCTTATTTCTCGAAAACTAAACGAGATAGAGCAAAACGGACAACATTTTTGCAAGTTTCAATCAACGTTCACGCTCCTACCCATTTTTTTCAATTTATAGGATATTTGAAATTAATACACGAAGATAATAAGAATATAATTACCCGTTTCATATTATTTCGTTCCCTGTTGCAAGTGTTATAATTTCTCTTGTTCCCCGTTCAATTCCATATCGTTCCGATTTGCACCGTTTTTACCAATCCATTGTCGTGTTAATTTGTATTATCAAGCAAATTGTTCAAAAATTAAAATTAAAAATGTCGCCCTGTGACTGTTTTATACAAATGGATCAATCGGAAGCTCTATATTAAACCTGGTCTGTTTGTATTTTTGGGGTGTGTTAATAATAGCGATTTTACAAAATGGCCTGTATCTCGAAAACAAAGCGAGAGCAAAACGTACACAATTTTTGAGAGTTTCGATCAGTGTTCACTAGAGCATACCACCTTACAGGCAAAAAAAAAACGTGCGCCGTACACCCTCCAATATAAAGTATTTTTGCAAGGAGGTTTCAAAAAAAAAATTTTTTTTTTGCCGAACGTAGGGTCTCCATTTTAAATTTTTCGTTATATCTTTGGTATTTACAGTCGGATCTTAAAGTGTGATACATCGATGTTTTTCTCTCGAGGATACCAGTGTTTTGCTCTAAGGGCCATTGACCTCAAGTATCCCGTTCTAGTATTCACCCCCCAGATCTCAGTTGCTACCACCCTTATATGCCACCCTAATGTCAGAAAATTAAAGCTCGCAAAAAATCATTAAACTTTTGCTAAGGAAGTTTTTCGCTAAACCCAGTAGAAATTTTTTTTATATTTTGGTTGCCGAATGTAAAATTTTTAAAATTTTTTTCATTGGATTTTACCTTTATAGCAAAACACTGGACTTCTCGAGGCAAAAAAATCTATATATCACACTATATATCCGTCTTTAAATTTTTTTTTGAAATTGCCTTTCAAAAATACTTCATATTGGTGGGTGTACGGCGAACTTTTTTTGCGGTACGGTCTAGTGTTCACGCTCCCGTTATTCACATGATGTAGGTCCGCGAGCGATCCCCAGGAATCAATTTTTGTGAAACAGCCACAAGGTGACCCATTTTTTTTTTCATTTACAGGATAATACAAATTAATACAATAAGACAATAAGAATTTCGGTCCCCGTATGATTCCATTTCGTTTCCTGCGGCACATGTTCTAATTTCGCTCGTTCCAATTTGCACCAATGTTCTAATCCATTGTAGGAGTGTGTTAATTTGTAGTATCACGTTAATTGTCAAAAACAAAATTTAAAAATGTCACCCTGTTTCTGTTGTAGAAAAATGGATGGAGCTCTCTTGAACCTGGGTTATTTGTACTATAGGAGTGTATTAGCACTCCGCCGGAGCAAAAATTTTGTCCGTTTTGCTTTGTAAATTTTTCAAAATAGGCATTTGCAAGCTCGGCAAAGATTAATGATGAAATTTGAAAAGTGACGTTTACTAATGCCAATTCTTTCTTATAATTGAGGCATTAGTAATCGCAATGAACTATGCGTTGTATATCTCTATACATTTCTGCGCTCGAAATGAAAGAATAATGTTTCTGTTACGAAATATATTTTTTTATTCAATATAATCTCCTAGAAGCTCAATACACTTGTTCCAATTATCTTCCAATAATTTGATCCCATCCTTATAATGGTTTTCCGGAAGCTCTGCAAAATAACCGTCTACGTCTGCTATGGCCTCTTCATTCGACGAAAAATGCTTTCCACGAAGGAATTGTTTGAGATTTCTGAAGAGATAGTAGTTACTGGGAGCCAAATCTGGTGAATACGTTGGATGTTCAAGCAATTCGTACTTTAATTCTTTGAATTTAGCCATCGTCAAAACACTTTTGTGAACAGGTGCATTGTCTTGATGAAAAATGATTTTTTTCTTCTTTAAACCAGGTCTTTTCTCACGAATTTTTTCATCCAGCTGATCCAAAAGGCTGCAGTAATATTCAGAGTTGATTGTTTTACCTTTCTGAAGATAATCAATCAACAAAATTCCTTTTGCATCCCAAAAAACTGATGCCATAACCTTCTTTGCTGATCGTTGTGACTTCACCAGCTTTGAAGCTGAACAACCACCTTCAGTCCAGTGTAAGCGTTCTTGTTTCAATTTAGGTGGTAAATCCAAGTCTCATCCATACCCAGTGTAGAAACGGTAATGACATATCATTATTTTTTGGACTACCAGTAATGCCTCTATTATAGACATCCACTAAGATGGGATTTTTTAAAATTTCTATAGGTAGGGTCAAAAACAGAAAAAGTCTTCCCCTTGACGAGCTGGCCAAACTACTAAAACTAGGAAGCTGAAATTCGGAATGTAGGTTCCCCCTCCAACATAGCCGTCCGCTAAGACGCCATTTTGGAAATTCCTACCGGGAGGGGTAAAAAGGGAAAAGTATCCCCTTGACGGGCTGACCAGACCGCTGGAACTAGGGAGCTGAAATTATGCATGTAGGTTCCTTCTTCAACGCAGATGTCCGCTAAGACGGCATTTTTGGGAATTTTTACCGGGAGGGGTAAAAAGGGAATAATTTTCCCCTTGATGGCTAGCCCGAATCCCTTTGGCTCGAAACCTGAAATTTATTATATTTGCTCCTTCACTGATAATAATCCATGCATAAAGTTACGAAAAAATGTCAAAATAACAAAAAATTTCGTAAAATATACGAAAAATGCTTTATTTTACTAAAGTTTTTGTTATTTTGACATTAATTTCGTATTTTTATGCATGGATTATTATGTGTGTTGGAGTATGGGCTAACTTATCGACAATGTACTTGTTGGGACTTCGGACAGGATCTGGTAAAAATGGGCGTTCAAAAGGAGAAAATTGACCCAATTAACGCCTGACCCTTTGTCCAGACACCTACAATTTAAAGAACGAGGGTATTTGGAACGCTGAAGTTAAGAAACGAAATGGGAAACGAGGGGAATTTCAACACCACAGAAGTGGAACGAAATGGAAATGAACGGGGAAAGAGTGGAATGAAGCAATAGAAAATGGATTGGGAGAGGAACGAAATGGAATGGAATATGGAACAAAATTGAATACTGAGTGAGGTGGCATGGAATGGAGAACGAGTGGAATTGAAACACTACAGTTAAAGAAAGGAATATAAGTGCAAAGAAATGGAATGGAAATAGGAACAACTGCGATTAGAACACATGACAGTGGGAACGAAATGGAATGAAACGGGTAATGAGTGGAATTTGAACAATTCATAATAGAGTCTTTGAAAATTTCTTATTTAAGAAAAGAACGATTTGAGAACAAAATATATAAGATAATACTAATCTTTGTTCCCACTATAAAACTGGCCATATTTATTGAAACTTTTAAATAAAAAATAATTTTATAAGAAGAATGCCCTAACATTTGAAAGGTTTTCAATACAAACATCTTGAAAAAATATTTTAAATTTTACAAAAGTAAACAACTAATTGGGAAACAATCCCGATGGGTTCCTTCTAGGGATGCCAAACGGGAAATCCCGAATCCCGGGATTTTCGGGATTGGCAAAATCCCGACTCCCGGGATTATTTCTCAAAAATCCCGGGATTTCCTTATTTTTAATCCCTACTAATATTATAAATGTGATTGTTTGTCTGTCTGTTTGTTTGTGGCGACATCAGGCCCAAACGGCTGAACCGATTTTCTTGAAATTTTCGGAACAGCCATTAAAAACTATCAGAATTCAAATAGGCTATATTAAATTTTGATCGGACAAAGGGGCGTGGCAACTCCCATACAACACTAATATTTTGATGTGATATTTCTCGGCACTGTTCAACTGCTTCGAATAAAATTATGGCCAGCATCTTATAAAAAGCTTCCAAAGCACTTTGCTAAAAGTGGGCGGTATATAATAAGGGGCGTGGTATCCTCATATAATCCAAAGTGCTTTATGTAGGCTTCTGTTGAACATACTGGAGCAAAATCAGGCAGAGAGCTTCAAAAAGTACATTTTTCCAAAAAAACAGTACCTTTTCAAAAAAGTACCTTATTTCAAAAAAGTAACTTTTTTCAAAAAAATAGCTCTGAATAAAGTACCTTTCCTCAAAAAGTACTTCTAATGAAAAAAAATAAAATTTTCAAAAAAAAAATAATTTAAAAAAAAAAATAAATTATATATATACCTATATATGTTAGCATAGCGCATGCTGTGGGGACATATTTTCAATCCACAGTTTACTATGGAGACATTTGGTTAGTTTGAGAACTTCCTCAAACTCTTTCTAGGTCGAAAACAAAAAATGTTATTTTTCCCAAAAATAACTTTTTCCAAAAAAAAATACCATTTTTCAAAAATACTCTTTCTGAAAAACAAGTATTTTTTTCCTAAAAGTATCTGTCAAAATAAAAGACAATTTCAAACAAAATCCTTTTTTTTTAAAGTACTTCTTCAAAGGTCTGAATGTGAACACAAACTTTATTAACAATACGATAGAACATACATGGAAATGTTGGGACATTCCTAATCTTACCTTTTGATATTAGTTTCTCTTGGCTCCTCTCAATCCTATTTCAATCAAAGTAATCACGGCTCTTTATAAACAATATTGCTAAACAATGCGATAAATGTGGGTGGTATGTGACGAGGGGGCGTGGCACCCCACAAACCAAATTTATTTTGCACTGCGTTTTTTAAAAATATTTTTTTAAATTTTCCCAAAAGTGGACGGGATCAGTGAAATAGAACGTGGGGCATTCAATATATCCTAAAATTTTAACGATATCAAAATTGGACGATATTAAAATACAATTCATACCTTAAAAGGGGCTGGGATGGGAAAACGGGTAGTGGCACATATCATATAACCCAATATTTTTAAAGTGCAATTTCTCCTTTCTTATTGAACGATTTCGGAAAAATATTTGTACCTTGTCTTTTAATCATGGTTGGCAACCGAAACGAATAAGTTTAGATTAATGGATTTACATCAACATTTTAGTGTCAGAGATTCTACATATTTAAGAACATTTGGTTACTTATAAACACTAATTCGCACAGCCTAAGAATATACACCGCATAAATTCTCTTCATGCAATCAAGTCGGGTTCAATTTCAATACTATGGTGCTAAGTGCATTTAAGTATGAACTTTAAAATCAACTCTAATTCGTTTCTGTTGCCAACCCTGCTTATAAATGAAATTCGTCTAACTCAGCTACTGTTGAACTTATTTGAGCAACATATAAAGGGTTGTTCAATAAGAGCGCTACAAAAGTTTTTTTTAAATAAGACAAAAACGGTTTTGGATATCAATGAAATTCTTTATTTCTGTGAAAGTACATTCGATGCCATTATGTATGGAAATCGATCTCTTTTGCATGGCCACCACGAGCACGCTTGCAGAAGTCCAGACGCTGAACCCAATTTTCGACGGTTTTCAAGCATAAATCGGCCGATATTCGTACGAAGTTTATCAATCGTCGCTGGATTGTTGGCATAGACCATAGATTTGACGTAGCCCCACAGGAAATAGTCCAACGGCGTCAAATCGCACGACCGAGGCGGCCAATCGACTGGACCATTTCGTGAGATAACACGTTCTCCAAACTTGGTTTGCAATAAATTGATTGTGACATTCGCTGTGTGGCTTGTGGCGCCGTCCTGTTGGAACCACATGTCTTCCAAGTCCATATCATCCAATTGGGGCCAAAAATATTCGGTTATCATTGAACGGTAGCGATTCCCATTCACAGTAACGTGCCGGTCTTGATCATCACGGAAGAAGTACGGCCCAATGACGCTGCCGGCCCATAAACCGCACCAAACCGTAATTTTTTCGGGATGCAATGATGACTCATGGAGTACGTGTGAATTGCTGTCTGACCAATAACGCATATTTTGTTTATTGACGAAGCCATTCATTATGACGACCATAAATTGGACCTAGCACTCTTAACGTTGAGGCCACTGACTCCGAATTTCGGTAGTAAATTTTAATAATTTCGACTCGTTGTTGGCTCGTATATCTTTCCATCATGAAATGGCAAACCTTACTGAAGAGAAATGTCAAAAGAGCGGCAAGAAATATGGCGTCGTTTGCTGTCCCTGTCTTTCTATTTTTGTAGCGTCCCTGTTGAAGAACCCTTTATATTTTAGCGAAAAATACAACATTAGACTAAACAAGTCAAAAAATTATAGTCGGTCAAGCCCGAACATGAAACAACCTATACCATATACAATTTGGGTCATATTTTTACCAATCCATTGTCGTGTTAATTTGTATTATCAAGCAAATTGTTCAAAAATTAAAATTAAAAATGTCGCCCTGTGACTGTTTTATACAAATGGATCAATCGGAAGCTCTATATTAAACCTGGTCTGTTTGTATTTTTGGGGTGTGTTAATAATAGCGATTTTACAAAATGGCCTGTATCTCGAAAACAAAGCGAGAGCAAAACGTACACAATTTTTGAGAGTTTCGATCAGTGTTCACTAGAGCATACCACCTTACAGGCAAAAAAAAAACGTGCGCCGTACACCCTCCAATATAAAGTATTTTTGCAAGGAGGTTTCAAAAAAAAAAATTTTTTTTTTGCCGAACGTAGGGTCTCCATTTTACATTTTTCGTTATATCTTTGGTATTTACAGTCGGATCTTAAAGTGTGATACATCGATGTTTTTCTCTCGAGGATACCAGTGTTTTGCTCTAAGGGCCATTGACCTCAAGTATCCCGTTCTAGTATTCACCCCCCAGATCTCAGTTGCTACCACCCTTATATGCCACCCTAATGTCAGAATAATTTTCGCAAATAAGCTCGCAAAAAATCATTAAACTTTTGCTAAGGAAGTTTTTCGCTAAACCCAGTAGAAATTTTTTTTATATTTTGGTTGCCGAATGTAAAATTTTTAAAATTTTTTTCATTGGATTTTACCTTTATAGCAAAACACTGGACTTCTCGAGGCAAAAAAATCTATATATCACACTATATATCCGTCTTTAAATTTTTTTTTGAAATTGCCTTTCAAAAATACTTCATATTGGTGGGTGTACGGCGAACTTTTTTTGCGGTACGGTCTAGTGTTCACGCTCCCGTTATTCACATGATGTAGGTCCGCGAGCGATCCCCAGGAATCAATTTTTGTGAAACAGCCACAAGGTGACCCATTTTTTTTTTCATTTACAGGATAATACAAATTAATACAATAAGACAATAAGAATTTCGGTCCCCGTATGATTCCATTTCGTTTCCTGCGGCACATGTTCTAATTTCGCTCGTTCCAATTTGCACCAATGTTCTAATCTATTGTAGGAGTGTGTTAATTTGTAGTATCACGTTAATTGTCAAAAACAAAATTTAAAAATGTCACCCTGTTTCTGTTGTAGAAAAATGGATGGAGCTCTCTTGAACCTGGGTTATTTGTACTATAGGAGTGTATTAGCACTCCGCCGGAGCAAAAATTTTGTCCGTTTTGCTTTGTAAATTTTTCAAAATAGGCATTTGCAAGCTCGGCAAAGATTAATGATGAAATTTGAAAAGTGACGTTTACTAATGCCAATTCTTTCTTATAATTGAGGCATTAGTAATCGCAATGAACTATGCGTTGTACATCTCTATACATTTCTGCGCTCGAAATGAAAGAATAATGTTTCTGTTACGAAATATATTTTTTTATTCAATATAATCTCCTAGAAGCTCAATACACTTGTTCCAATTATCTTCCAATAATTTGATCCCATCCTTATAATGGTTTTCCGGAAGCTCTGCAAAATAACCGTCTACGTCTGCTATGGCCTCTTCATTCGACGAAAAATGCTTTCCACGAAGGAATTGTTTGAGATTTCTGAAGAGATAGTAGTTACTGGGAGCCAAATCTGGTGAATACGTTGGATGTTCAAGCAATTCGTACTTTAATTCTTTGAATTTAGCCATCGTCAAAACACTTTTGTGAACAGGTGCATTGTCTTGATGAAAAATGATTTTTTTCTTCTTTAAACCAGGTCTTTTCTCACGAATTTTTTCATCCAGCTGATCCAAAAGGCTGCAGTAATATTCAGAGTTGATTGTTTTACCTTTCTGAAGATAATCAATCAACAAAATTCCTTTTGCATCCCAAAAAACTGATGCCATAACCTTCTTTGCTGATCGTTGTGACTTCACCAGCTTTGAAGCTGAACAACCACCTTCAGTCCAGTGTAAGCGTTCTTGTTTCAATTTAGGTGGTAAATCCAAGTCTCATCCATACCCAGTGTAGAAACGGTAATGACATATCATTATTTTTTGGACTACCAGTAATGCCTCTATTATAGACATCCACTAAGATGGGATTTTTTAAAATTTCTATAGGTAGGGTCAAAAACAGAAAAAGTCTTCCCCTTGACGAGCTGGCCAAACTACTAAAACTAGGAAGCTGAAATTCGGAATGTAGGTTCCCCCTCCAACATAGCCGTCCGCTAAGACGCCATTTTGGAAATTCCTACCGGGAGGGGTAAAAAGGGAAAAGTATCCCCTTGACGGGCTGACCAGACCGCTGGAACTAGGGAGCTGAAATTATGCATGTAGGTTCCTTCTTCAACGCAGATGTCCGCTAAGACGGCATTTTTGGGAATTTTTACCGGGAGGGGTAAAAAGGGAATAATTTTCCCCTTGATGGCTAGCCCGAATCCCTTTGGCTCGAAACCTGAAATTTATTATATTTGCTCCTTCACTGATAATAATCCATGCATAAAGTTACGAAAAAATGTCAAAATAACAAAAAATTTCGTAAAATATACGAAAAATGCTTTATTTTACTAAAGTTTTTGTTATTTTGACATTAATTTCGTATTTTTATGCATGGATTATTATGTGTGTTGGAGTATGGGCTAACTTATCGACAATGTACTTGTTGGGACTTCGGACAGGATCTGGTAAAAATGGGCGTTCAAAAGGAGAAAATTGACCCAATTAACGCCTGACCCTTTGTCCAGACACCTACAATTTAAAGAACGAGGGTATTTGGAACGCTGAAGTTAAGAAACGAAATGGGAAACGAGGGGAATTTCAACACCACAGAAGTGGAACGAAATGGAAATGAACGGGGAAAGAGTGGAATGAAGCAATAGAAAATGGATTGGGAGAGGAACGAAATGGAATGGAATATGGAACAAAATTGAATACTGAGTGAGGTGGCATGGAATGGAGAACGAGTGGAATTGAAACACTACAGTTAAAGAAAGGAATATAAGTGCAAAGAAATGGAATGGAAATAGGAACAACTGCGATTAGAACACATGACAGTGGGAACGAAATGGAATGAAACGGGTAATGAGTGGAATTTGAACAATTCATAATAGAGTCTTTGAAAATTTCTTATTTAAGAAAAGAACGATTTGAGAACAAAATATATAAGATAATACTAATCTTTGTTCCCACTATAAAACTGGCCATATTTATTGAAACTTTTAAATAAAAAATAATTTTATAAGAAGAATGCCCTAACATTTGAAAGGTTTTCAATACAAACATCTTGAAAAAATATTTTAAATTTTACAAAAGTAAACAACTAATTGGGAAACAATCCCGATGGGTTCCTTCTAGGGATGCCAAACGGGAAATCCCGAATCCCGGGATTTTCGGGATTGGCAAAATCCCGACTCCCGGGATTATTTCTCAAAAATCCCGGGATTTCCTTATTTTTAATCCCTACTAATATTATAAATGTGATTGTTTGTCTGTCTGTTTGTTTGTGGCGACATCAGGCCCAAACGGCTGAACCGATTTTCTTGAAATTTTCGGAACAGCCATTACAAACTATCAGAATTCAAATAGGCTATATTAAATTTTGATCGGACAAAGGGGCGTGGCAACTCCCATACAACACTAATATTTTGATGTGATATTTCTCGGCACTGTTCAACTGTTTCGAATAAAATTATGGCCAGCATCTTATAAAAAGCTTCCAAAGCACTTTGCTAAAAGTGGGCGGTATATAATAAGGGGCGTGGTATCCTCATATAATCCAAAGTGCTTTATGTAGGCTTCTGTTGAACATACTGGAGCAAAATCAGGCAGAGAGCTTCAAAAAGTACATTTTTCCAAAAAAACAGTACCTTTTCAAAAAAGTACCTTATTTCAAAAAAGTAACTTTTTTCAAAAAAATAGCTCTGAATAAAGTACCTTTCCTCAAAAAGTACTTCTAATGAAAAAAAATAAAATTTTCAAAAAAAAATAATTTAAAAAAAAAAATAAATTATATATATACCTATATATGTTAGCATAGCGCATGCTGTGGGGACATATTTTCAATCCACAGTTTACTATGGAGACATTTGGTTAGTTTGAGAACTTCCTCAAACTCTTTCTAGGTCGAAAACAAAAAATGTTATTTTTCCCAAAAATAACTTTTTCCAAAAAAAAATACCATTTTTCAAAAATACTCTTTCTGAAAAACAAGTATTTTTTTCCTAAAAGTATCTGTCAAAATAAAAGACAATTTCAAACAAAATCCTTTTTTTTTAAAGTACTTCTTCAAAGGTCTGAATGTGAACACAAACTTTATTAACAATACGATAGAACATACATGGAAATGTTGGGACATTCCTAATCTTACCTTTTGATATTAGTTTCTCTTGGCTCCTCTCAATCCTATTTCAATCAAAGTAATCACGGCTCTTTATAAACAATATTGCTAAACAATGCGATAAATGTGGGTGGTATGTGACGAGGGGGCGTGGCACCCCACAAACCAAATTTATTTTGCACTGCGTTTTTTAAAAATATTTTTTTAAATTTTCCCAAAAGTGGACGGGATCAGTGAAATAGAACGTGGGGCATTCAATATATCCTAAAATTTTAACGATATCAAAATTGGACGATATTAAAATACAATTCATACCTTAAAAGGGGCTGGGATGGGAAAACGGGTAGTGGCACATATCATATAACCCAATATTTTTAAAGTGCAATTTCTCCTTTCTTATTGAACGATTTCGGAAAAATATTTGTACCTTGTCTTTTAATCATGGTTGGCAACCGAAACGAATAAGTTTAGATTAATGGATTTACATCAACATTTTAGTGTCAGAGATTCTACATATTTAAGAACATTTGGTTACTTATAAACACTAATTCGCACAGCCTAAGAATATACACCGCATAAATTCTCTTCATGCAATCAAGTCGGGTTCAATTTCAATACTATGGTGCTAAGTGCATTTAAGTATGAACTTTAAAATCAACTCTAATTCGTTTCTGTTGCCAACCCTGCTTATAAATGAAATTCGTCTAACTCAGCTACTGTTGAACTTATTTGAGCAACATATAAAGGGTTGTTCAATAAGAGCGCTACAAAAGTTTTTTTTAAATAAGACAAAAACGGTTTTGGATATCAATGAAATTCTTTATTTCTGTGAAAGTACATTCGATGCCATTATGTATGGAAATCGATCTCTTTTGCATGGCCACCACGAGCACGCTTGCAGAAGTCCAGACGCTGAACCCAATTTTCGACGGTTTTCAAGCATAAATCGGCCGATATTCGTACGAAGTTTATCAATCGTCGCTGGATTGTTGGCATAGACCATAGATTTGACGTAGCCCCACAGGAAATAGTCCAACGGCGTCAAATCGCACGACCGAGGCGGCCAATCGACTGGACCATTTCGTGAGATAACACGTTCTCCAAACTTGGTTTGCAATAAATTGATTGTGACATTCGCTGTGTGGCTTGTGGCGCCGTCCTGTTGGAACCACATGTCTTCCAAGTCCATATCATCCAATTGGGGCCAAAAATATTCGGTTATCATTGAACGGTAGCGATTCCCATTCACAGTAACGTGCCGGTCTTGATCATCACGGAAGAAGTACGGCCCAATGACGCTGCCGGCCCATAAACCGCACCAAACCGTAATTTTTTCGGGATGCAATGATGACTCATGGAGTACGTGTGAATTGCTGTCTGACCAATAACGCATATTTTGTTTATTGACGAAGGCATTCATTATGACGACCATAAATTGGACCTAGCACTCTTAACGTTGAGGCCACTGACTCCGAATTTCGGTAGTAAATTTTAATAATTTCGACTCGTTGTTGGCTCGTATATCTTTCCATCATGAAATGGCAAACCTTACTGAAGAGAAATGTCAAAAGAGCGGCAAGAAATATGGCGTCGTTTGCTGTCCCTGTCTTTCTATTTTTGTAGCGTCCCTGTTGAAGAACCCTTTATATTTTAGCGAAAAATACAACATTAGACTAAACAAGTCAAAAAATTATAGTCGGTCAAGCCCGAACATGAAACAACCTATACCATATACAATTTGGGTCATATTCCAAAATGTGACCTATACTTATTAAATGGGCAAAACAGCAACGAGACAAAACATGTAGAGAAAAATGTGAATGAAATGCCATTATTTTTGGCATTTATAAACATCAGCGCAAACCCATAATACCCTTTCCCCATGGAGGTGTAGGATAAAAAATGTTTACCCTCGGCTTCTGCTTAACCAAAAAATAGAAAATTATAAGCCTGAATCTTAATTTTCACAAAATTTGTGATCATTTGCCACCTGGGGACTCCGGGGCTTAAGACCGCTTTTTTATATAAGCTTCTAATAGGCATTCGCATCGAAAGGGGCTCTTGAAGATTTATACATTAACAAAAATATTATGTTTTACTTTCATAGAATAGTTTTACTATCCAAAATAAATTACATTTTAAACTTTAAGATGTGCTAACTAAAGTACCGGGCTGGCACGATAGCACAAAGTTCGTTTTCGGTTTAACTGACTTCCAAAATCTAGGCCTAAGGCACGCAGCTAAATCTAGCGGGCTTGCCCGCTAGTATTAATATAAACGCAAATAAACAAAGTGAGCAATTTTAGATTACCTACGTTTTTTTTTGAATTTTCTCATATTGACAAGAAATTGATGCCAAGATATTGGTAAAATTATAAATTAAGTAGATTACACTGTGAGACAAATGGTAGGGGTCAGTGATCGGGAAGGGTTCAAACTACCGGGGAAAGTTATATCGGTAAAAAAGAAGTTATACGTGTCCCGGCGTTTCGCTGGGCCACGCCTAGGAATCGAGATATATCGATTTGACCTTTGGTGGTCTTTTTTTTGACATAACTCGAGAAACACTAGTCCGATTTTGCTCAAACAATTTTAAAAAAATTAAATATTACAATTCCTTTAATCTGTTCATATGACGTTTTTCTATATAGTCAACAGTTTTCCCAGTAAAAATAAATGTATGAAGAAAAAAATATTTTTTGCCTAAAATATTAAAAAAAAGTAATAAGCAAAAGGTTATTTGATTTTTATGGTAGCGGTAACAAACATTTATTTTTACCGGCAAAACTGTTGAGTATATAGAAAAACGTTATATGAACAGATTAAAGGAATTGTAATTTTTAATTTTTTTAAAATTGTTTGAGCAAAATCGGACTAGTGGTTCTCGAGTTATGTCAAAAAAAAGATATATCTCGATTCCTAGACATGACCCAGCGAAACGCCGGGACACGTATAACTTGTTTTTGACCGATATAACATTTCCCGTTGGTTTCATCCCATCCCGATTTTGACTGTCGCACAGTGTTATTCGAGTAAACTATGCAAAGACTTTGCAGAAAAATTTGAAATTTTGGTAAACAATATTAAGTTTTTGAGTAATACATGCGAAAAATCAAGTTTGTTTGTTATTTTACCGATTTATTCTTCCAAGCCAAATTCGATTTCTGAAACTGGGACTGTAAGTTTTGGCTGGGACTGTAAGTTTGAATTCTTCCATGAAAACATTTGATAACGATAACCAAATAACTTTGTTGCTGTTATTATACGATTTAGTGGGCAAGGTTATCGCAACGAATCTCTTTTAAAATCTGGGCGCAAGTGTACTTAATGACAGGCCTTCATATATTATCCCAACCAGAAAAATACAAACGGGAAAGCGATGGTAAGGTATTTTAACAGGTGGTACAAGTACTGACAAAAATTGCTTTCCCATGATAACGTCAATAGACAAAAGGACATGTAGTTCAAAAAGCGCCGGAAAAGTACTGGAGAAACAAAATTTTTAACTTTGGCAAAACGCTGCCAAAACCAATAATAATTTGGAATTATATTTTCCAAAATAAAGTTTAAAAAAAGTTCATATGTATCTTTTTTTGCCCTGCCGTGATGTTTTCTAAAACAAATACTGGCAAAACGATTTTTGCAAACGCTGGCAAAGCGTCCCAAATGAGTGTTCTGCCAGTCATTTATTTTTAACATCGCGGTTACCCAGTGGTATGCAAGTGCTTCATTTTTTGTACCACTGTCAATTTCTGACTGAGATGTTTCAATATTCATAAAATGTACCACATTATTAATTAACAACTATTAATTATTATAAAACGCTTTATTCTATAAAAAAATTAGTTAGATAACATAAAAATTTTTACAAATAAAGGAAAATTTAAATCCCGAAATCCCGTAAAATCCCGGGATCCCGAAAAATCTCATAGTTCTGAAAATCCCGATTGGCATCCCTAGTTCCTTCCAACCCTAATGAAATTCGGATATGCTGTAGAGCTCTGCAAACGGCAAACGTCGCCATAAATCCAAGTCACAACAAAACCTCCTACTATTACACGGTAGTGAGTTTTGTAAGAAGAAGTTAAGATATGTAACCTCTTTTCTATTATAAAGCATATTATTTTAGCAAGGGCATGTCAATCGCGGTAACTCCCTAAAAAAACACTCATTTACCTTTTTTATTATTTTATAAAACCTTTTCATTGAGTGTATGATACTAATAAATAAAATTATTATTATTTAATTTTAATAAATAAAATTAAAATTTTTACAAAATTTTGTGAAAAATTCCATTAATTCAATGAAAAGATTCAATGTACAAATTCCAATGAAACTTCATCGGTTTTATGCAAAAACTCATTAATATCCTGCAGATAAATCTCACAGTGTAGGTTAAAAGTAATAAGTTTTTTCAATTAAGATATTTTTTTATTTGTGTATTAAATCAAATCTAACATATTTTGAATTCTACATTTACAATTATCCAAACAATATAGTAGTTTTTAAAAGCTGCTTTTTGTTTGGATTTAATTCTATAAAAACTTGTCAAATTCGAAACAAATTTTTAATCAGAAACTAAAAGCTTTTAAAAACTCCAGTTTATTTCGAATAAGAAAAAACTTAATGTTTTTTTTTTTTCTTTTTTCTAGTTTGACTTTAGATCATAAATTAATATCACTTTCTGTTTTAAATTATTTTTCAAATTAAAGAAAGATGATACAATTTTCACAGTAAATTACAAAGAATAAAAAATTTTTAAAACACTAGAAAATATGCAATGATATTCAATTTGTCTGCAATTTCTTGGAAATAATACGCATTATAAATATTTTAAATGGGGTAATTTTTGATTAGATGTGTGATTTTTTTATGAAAATATGACTCCAAATCTGACATTTTTTTAATATCTTAGAATTAACAAATTTGTTTTGTAAATGTAAAATTTTTCTACGGTAAAAATTAAAAAAATTTGAATATGAGAATTTTCATATCAAAAAATCTGCGAGCCGATATTATAGTAAACACTTAAATAAAACCAAATACTTAAGTGACATTTTTTCAGAGATTTTAAGCTGTTTCTGAGCATTACTTACGGGAGATGGTGATCATAAGACCATAAAATTTAAAAAATTAATTAAGAAGTTCACTTAAGACATTTTAATAGTAGTGCACTTAAATTTCAAAACAAGATGACGATGATGATGAAGATGACAAAGGAAATTGTGGAAAATTTTTTGTTGTTGTTTTTGTTTTTTCTTTGATATTTTAAATGTTTAATAACGCTCCTAGACGAGAACAAGAAATTCTCATTGAGTTTGTAATTTAACTTAACAAATATTTCCAGAAATTCTAAAAACGTCGTCCCCTGACAATTTTCTTAGGCAAGAAAGAATATCTAGTTTTAGACTCATTATTTTTATCAGTACTGGTAAGCATATAGGTAGCGATATATTTTTTGATTTTTCGTATGCTGGTGTGTAACCATAACTCATTATTTTTCACGACATCGCCATATAAAGGTAATAAGAAATGTAATAACAAATGTAACTAAGCACCATTACCAAGTATGTAGTTACATAACGACATATATGGTAATGACTTTCTGCACTGGGTAAGTAATTTCATTTGGGATCCATCATGTTTTCTGAACAAAAAATTCGTTCTTGAATCCAAGAATCAACACAAAATCTCAAAATTAAAATGCTTGTTTAATGTGAAGTCCTAAAATTTATGGTTAAAAAATTAATCGTTTTGTCTCTTATAGCATTATTTGGACAAAAAAATTTTTTTTTGGCCTCAAGGGGGGCTTCAGCCCCCTTAGCCCCCCTTTGTATCCGCGCCTGCCTGTACCATACTCAATACTTACCAAAACGTAGCCCCCTAAAGTGCAAATTCAGGAGGAAAACAAATTGTTTTAGACCATTTTAGGAAAAAATTGCGAAAGTGAAATTGCGAAATCAAATCAATTCTGAAAAAAACATGTGATATGCCTGATAAACATTTATTTGTTAATGAAAGTTTTTGCTGGGAAGATTACAATTATATGCGTGATTTTTATTTTGATCTCCTTCTACATTTGGAAACAAATACACACAGAAAAAAAATTGCCAACCGAATTGTTAAGCCTATTTTGGTTGCTACAACCAATAAATTCGGTTGGTGAAACCAAATTGGAATGTGATTCCTAAATATTTTGGTTATTGCATCTAAAATTCAGTTGTATACACCGAATTTTGTTGTAATAACCAATATTCAGTTGTACCAACCTATTGTAGTATATGTAACCGAATTTAAGTTGGAAAATGGCAAATTTTTTCTCTGTGTGCACCAAATTGCTAATCGAGCTAAGAGCGCTCAGGGGTTCTTGGTATGAAAAAAAGCAAAGAAAATGGAAAATAATTATTATTGGATGACTTTCAAAATAAAAGATGCTGATTCACTAATTGTTTTATTTTGTGAAATCATTAATGTTGTTGAACATTTATTAACAACGGTGGTGGGTGATACATTGGAAAGATAACTGTTTTGAAAAATACGAACGACAAAGCGTTAGAGCAAAACTTATGATTTGCAATATGTAGGCAGTAGGGATGCCAAACGGGAAATCCTGAATCTCGGGATTTTCGGGATTGGTAAAATCCCGAATCCCGGGATTATTTCTCAAAAATCCCGGGATTTTCTTATTTATTAATATTAACATGTACGCAAATAAACAAAGTAAGCAATTTTAGATTACCGACGTTTTTTCTTGAATTTTCTCATATTTACAAAAAATTGATGCCAAGATATTGGTAACATTAGAAATTAAGTAAATTAGACTTAAGTAAGTGCTAGATTACAGCTTAAACAAAGTGGTTGGAATTAGTGCGGAGGGAAATATTAATTTATTTAAAAAATTTAAAAAGTAATACTTGGGCTTAGTGTAAAAACATGATAAGCCACATGATTTCAAAAACTGATTTTATGTGTTCATTGTAATACCTAATACCGTAAAAACATCCACTGAAAATATCTAAGCAATATTGCAATAAATTTCGGATCTAGCGTAAAAGCTACTTTTTACAATTCGATTTTATTGTGAAAATTTTCTATTTAAAAACATGATAAGCTACACTTATAAACTACACCTCTAAACAAAAAGATGAATTCTGAAGAAAATATAAGCGGAAATAAAATTTTTTGTTAAGATAATGATGGTAGTATGGCCGACAAAGGTTTTCTGCCAACTGATGGTGAAGTAATTTCAGAAACCAGCGATATGTGATTTATATTAACTTTTGCGGCTTATCAAGTTATTGAAGAAATTTTTAAAGATATTTTTATTTTGAAATAAAAAAAAAATAATAGTCCTTCTCACGACTGTCATACTTTGGATACTTGTACTCAGAATTTATGCAAAACTACTATCAGATATCCGTTGCTGGACCACTAGATGCCATTGAAAAGCATTATTTCAAAAATGTGGATTGTCAAGTTATTGCGGAACTATTATTAGAGATACCTCTATTTTGAAGGAAAGGTAGATTTGTTGTAGTACTGTAAAAATTAAATTCTTATGATAAGTGCGATGTAAAAACTTCTAGCAGAAATTCGTCACTTTAAGAATGCAAGATAGTGCAAACCGTTATTTGAAAATTATGCGGCTTACCAAATTATTGCAGAAATGTTATTAAAAATTTTTCTATTTTGAAGAAAAGGTTGGTATTTGCTGGACTTTCATGCACTTGTAGCAAGTGCTTAGGTAAAAATTCAAACAGAGAAAAAAGAATGGTCTAAAATTAAATAGACAATCCCTTACCCTTCTAGATAGAAGTCTTACTCTGGCACTTGTGACAAGTGTCTTCTAGTCTTCCAGCGAGGGATATATGGTATAAGACTTACACTAAAAAAAAAAGTTAGTATAAAAATTAGTAAAACGGTTTCCAATTTTATTATACTAGTATTATACTAATTTTTAGTATAAAGTTGTTTTTTAGTAAAATAATTTGGTATTCTCATTTTACAAATTACATAATTTTTTACTAATTTGAGTTGCTAAATCTACAAATTTAATTTTACTAAATTTTGAAACCCGATTAGCTAAATTTAGCGAAAAAAATTACTAATCTTTTTTATTTTGGAAGTTTAAATTTTTTTTTTTTTTTGAAAATATACACAACCTGATAGAAATTTTTATTGCAATTAGATTACCAGAAAACCAAGTTGTTTTTAAGCGTTTTTTTCCATTTATAATAAAAATAGATTTGTTCTCTAAATTTTTTTGTTGTTTTTTAATGTTTATATTTCCACGTTTTTTTTTTTTTTTTGCTTTTTTCGAATATTTCTTTGTTATAAATACAAATTAGTTTGCAATTTTTTCAATATGTATTTTTATCATCCATATTCGTACACTCGGTGTGAAAAAAAGAGTTATCATATTGATGAAACTGCTTCATAAATCAATCATCGGCAATAAATATGACGAAGCGTTTCATAAAGCAGATGATCTTTTTTATACGAAAATTGATGCCAAAACGTCTTTCAAATTAGTTCGTATTAACCGATAATTCGTCTTTAACCAAGTTTAGCTTAAAAGAATTTTACTGTAAATGGTACAATTGTTTTCTATTCTAAAGCTGCCTACACACGAAGGAACATTCGGCACAAAATGCCCTTCGTGTATAGCGACCTATAGAAAATCAAGCATGCTGTACAGCATGCTGGACGGCTGAATGAATTTGATCATGTAGAGTCTAATTTGACAGCTTGTCAAACATGTTGGACGAAAAACAAAATTTTTTGATTTTTCGGCAGGTTTGACAAACACGCTTTACAGTGTAATGGAAAATATCATCAAACATTAGGGAATTTTACATTTTTAATAAGTTATTTTGTGACAAGAAAGGGATAACGTTAATAAAAAAACTAAAAAATGGAAAAACAGAAGAAAAAAAAATTAAATTCAAAGAAAAAAAAAATTAAAAAAATAATTTCGTCATTATCATCCGCTGTGTTAATTTTGTGTTTTTGAAGGTACATTTTACAGCATGCTTGACCGTGTATTTGATCGTATAAAGTCCGCTTATGTCAATAGCGGCCTATATACGAGCAAGCATGCTGTCCAGCTTGTTTGACAAACAAAAAATGGTTTTTGCAATACACGGACAAGCATGCTGTAAAACTTTACTTCAAAAACACAAAATCAACACAGCGGATGATAATGACGAAATTATTTTTATTAATTTTTTTCTTGGAATTTCAGTTTTGAATTTCTGTTTTTGCATTTTTTAGTTTATTTTAGGGATGTGCGATTAATCGATTAATCAAACTTCCTGATTAATCAAAATTCTGATTAATCAATTAATCGATTATTCAATAATTTTGATTAATCAAAAACATAATTAATCGATTAATCAGTTATTTCGATTATTCAAAATAATGACTAATTGATTAATCATGATTTTGATTAATCAAATTTATGAATAATTGAATAATATCTTGTTTTTCTCCATTGACGACGCTTTTTAACGCCAGTTCAAAATAGAGACTTTAAATTTAGGAACGGAGTTGGTCAAGTCTGACCAGTGAGCACACAACCTTTGTTATTCTCTTTATTTGGAGCTATATAAAGTATCGCTACAAAGCGAGGATAAAATGTCCGTATTTTTCTATTTTAAATATTAATTGAAATTATTCAAGTTTTGATTAATCAAAATTCAAATTAATCGATTAATCATAATTCTGATTAATCAAATTTTCAACTAATCAATTAATTGACTAATCAAAGTTCTGATTAATCATACTGTTTGATTAATCGATTAATCGCACATCCCTAGTTTATTTATTAACGTTATCCCGTTCTTGTCACAAAATAACTTATTAAAAATGTAAAATTCTCCAATGTTTGATGATTTTTTTCAATATAAGGTAAAGCGTGTTTGTCAAACTTGCCGAAAAATCAAAAATTTTGTTTTTCATCCAACATGCTTGACAAACCGTCAAATTAGACATTACATGGTCAAATTCATACAGCCGGCCAGCATGCTGTACAGCATACTTGGAAGTCTATATGGCCGCTAATGTATCGTGTTGACATTCGTGTTATCAAAATTTTTTGATATTTTGTGTTTCCTAACTCAATTTTCCATCGTGTGTATCGATGTTACTGTTTTTGCTGTTTTAGTTCATTAAGAGCAGTCGTACTGGGAGGTGCTTTTGTAATTACGCATTATGGCGACAATTACAAATAATGAAAACTGCATTAATTTTTATAAATGAATATAAAAATTTATAGACAATTAAGAAAAAAATCCTTAAATATAAATTGTAACAAAATATTGACCAGTTTTCCTTTAAACATATATAATATAAACAACTGTAAATTGCACGCGTGCTAACCCGGTGTCTTCAAATGCAATAAATTATATGATATGAAATGTCAAAACCATTGCAGCGAAACGTCAAAATGATATCAATTGCAAAGGAGAACACTTGACCATTTCATGGATAAGAAATATCATAAATTTTTTTAGAAAAACAGCAAATTTTATGAAACATTAATATTTACCTACAAATAATAAAAAAACTAAACACTTTTCCATTCTTTTTTATCAAATTTTTTGTTGTTTTTCTATTACAAAATTAAAATGAAAACTAAAAGTGACATTTGATCTCTGGCATCACTGCAAGAGCCGATTGTATGTCAGCGATATGATGTTTGTATTAATTTTATTGTGCATAGACTAATAGCGTCAGAAAATTACAATTTTATCAACAATTTTAAATTATTAAGAAAAACATTAAATTCTGTAATAAAATTAATAAGAAAGGGATACAAATTTTCTATCACTAAAAAAAATAACGAAATAAACGATTGAACGAAAAGAACTAATAATGGTGAACGATGTCATATCGTTCAATGAACTGAACCGTTCAAATGAACTAGTTCGTTCATGAACGACACAACTCTAAGCACGAGGTTTTTCAACAAAAACATTCGGTAGTGTTTTGATAGTTAAAAAATAAAGTGAATTAAAATAATAACTTGTAAAAATCAATAACAATGATACATATTGGACCAGTACATGGTGGTCATCCTGGGGTACTTGCTCCACAACATATGCCCACCGCACCCAGTGGTCCTAATACTCTTCAAACATCATCTTCGACCGGAACAACATCCTCATCTTCAAATCGTCTTTATACGTAAAACCCAATTATACTTTAAAGTTTACTTTGGCTGGTCATACCAAGGCAGTATCAGCTGTTTTCACCCAATGAGGAATGGTTGGCGAGTTCATGTGAGTACCAGAAGTGGGAAAAGAAATAATTTCGAAATTTTATGAATTGACCTGTCTCGGCCGTTCATTTTAATCGTGATGGTTCGTTAATTGTCTCTTCTAGCTATGTTGGCTTATGTCGTATTTGGGAAACAGCCAGTGGTCAGTGTTTGAAGACTTTAATAGATGATGGCAAGTATATATTGGCGGCTACTTTGGATAATACTTTGAAATTATGGGACTATTCAAAAGAAAAATGTTTAAAAACCTACACTGGACATAAAAATGAAAAATATTGTATTTTTGCAAATTTTTCAGTAACTGGAGGAAATGTTAGTTAAAGGCAAGAATTTTTTTTATCTATAAATTTGTTTTAAATGTTTGTAATATTTTTTTGTGGGTTGTTTCCGGCAGTTAATATGGTTTACATCTGGAATCTACAATCGAAAGAGGTGGTCCAGAAATGACAGGGTCACACCAACACTGTGTTGTATACTGCTTGTCATCCAACAGAGAATATTATTGCTTCAGCGGCTTTGGAAAATGACAAAACCATAAAATTATGGAAAAGCGATACATAATTTTACAATTACATATGGTTATCCCAATATTGGTTCCATACGTGAATTGGTATTTAAAAAGGTTTTGCTCGTATCAATGGCAAAAAATCACCCATTATTTGTTTGGTAGATATTATTCATGAGATATTTACAGTGGGTACAAAGGTTCAAGCTGTTAGTGAATTTATGTGTGCATTTTTAGTAAGTTTATTGTCTTTATATTAATTTATATGTAGCAAAAATTCACTTCTATTTTTTTATCTACAGTTTTGTAGCCCACGTGAAGCTTGGAAGAATAAAGTGTCGGTATCCTTTAAGTGTGAAGGCGAATACGGCGATCGTGGTAATGGTATCAATGATTTAATAGCACGCAGTTTATAAATATATTTTTGTAAAATTTGACACTGTTACTTATAAACTAGAAAGTATTTTAGGGACTTTGACATGTCTTTTTCATATTTATGTGGTTTTTCATTTTAAATATCCGATTGAATGGCTCTTCAATCACATTTTTTTGGAATCAATTTTCCTAAAGACAAGTTATCAACAGCAATCCTTAGCCTGACAACTTATCTAAAAAATATAAATGAAGAGAAAAATTTATAAATTTTACTCCTATGTTAGTTAATTTGATAATTTCACATTTTAAGTCGTTTAAAACATGTTATTTTTCGCTGTTTTCGCATCAATTTATTAATTAAAGGAAATAACAATTGCCTACTTTTGTTAACTTTGAAACTCTTAATTTCTAATTATAATCTTTACAGCTGAGTTTCATACTGAAGTCTTTAACTTCACTATTAAACAAAAGAAAATGCCAAGAAATTTGTGTACGAAACAACAAAAAATTATGGATTAATAAAAGTAAACTCAAAAACCTACACGGTGGTTTTCATACTGAAGGTTTTTGAGTTAAGCATTAGTTATTTAATTTGTTATTTCGTATACAATTTTTTACATTTTATCTTTCAATATCGTTAAGTTCAAGTTAACTTTAAATATGAAACCGAGCGTAATAGATAAATAATAAAATGTACCTACATTAATTTGGAATAAATGTGGGCATTTTTTTTATACTTTTAAAAGTGAATACTTATGAAAATTTGCATTAAATGAATGTGTGACTTTCTTTTAAATACTTATATATATTAATACTCCAAAAATTAATTTAATTGTGAATATCAATTTGATATTGATATCAAAAGCCTATTATTTAGTACATATATTTATAATAAATCTTTTTATCTTTTTATATACATACATTCAATTTATCATTCATCTAAAAGTTATTTAAATTTTAAAACTTTACTTATAATTAAATCGTATTTAAAATTAAATTTCATTTTATAACTAAAAAGAAATAAATTTTACTATTCGTAAGCATTTTTTATGGATTTTATTTTAGATTTTTTGGAAATAAAATACAGTATGCATACTAATATTTAGTATAAGTACTATTTTATTTCCATTTTAAATTTACAGAAATTTTACTAATATATAGTAAAATTACTAATTTTTGCTTCTAAATGAATTTCACTAATATTTAGTAAGAAATTTGGCTAATTTTAGCAAATTGATTTCCATTATGAATATACTAAAATTATACTAAATTTTAGTAACTATTACAAATTTTTTCCACAACTTTGACTTTACTAATAATTACAGACACATTTTGCTAAAATTAGCTAATCGGTCTGCTGGCCTAATATTAGTTAATTTTTCTGTAATATTACAGTTTTTTCTGCAACTTTTACAGACTTTTTTATTTGAGTGTACTTTATCACTCATAAAATGTATATAGAATACACAGAGAGAATTCCTTGGATGAGTTTTAATGAAATTTTTTCACTAAACTAATGAAGTGTTCTTCTCAATAGGAATTAAATATTTCTTAAAATCTATGAAAAAGCTTCATAGTTTTAATGAAAATATTTTTAATGAAACTTTTTCATTAGTCCTATTAAGTTTTTTATAAATAATATGAAATTTTTCATTAACTTTTATGAAAAATTGCATTTCAGACAACAAAGTTTAGTGGCTAGTTGCAAAAAAAAAATCGCGAAAAATAAAATTTGCAAAAAGGAAAATTTTTGCATCAATATACATATTTGTTTGCAGAATCTAAATCGCTGATTACGTTTCCTAATTAATTTTTTGCACCACAAAGTCTTTTTTCGCGTTCCGCTTTTATCTTTTTTTTAAGTACGTTTCTTTTTAATTTATAATCTAGGGACTATAATACACATTTCATACAACAAAGTTTGGTGGCTAGTTGCAAAAAAAAAATCGCGAAAAATAAAATTTGCAAAAAGCATAAATTTTTTCATCAATATATTTGTTTGCAGAATGTAAATCGCTGATTAAGTTTTTAAATTAATTTTTTGTACCATAAAGCCTTTTTTCGCTTTCCGCGATTATTTTGCAATTTTTTAAGTGTGGTTTTTTTAAATTTATAATCTAGGGTCTATAGTACCAATTTTTTACACAAAAGTTTGGTGCTTACTTTGCAAAAAAAAAATAGCGAAAAAAATATTTGCAAAAAGGAAAATTTTTGCGTCATGTAGATTGTTAATCGCTGATTGAGTTTTTTAATTATTTTTTTCTACCACAAAGTCTTTTTTCGCGTTCCTCTATTATTTTGCAATTTTTTAAGTGCGGTTTTTTAAATTTATAATCTACGGAGTATAATGCCCATTTCATAAAACAAAGTTTGGTGGTTAGTTGCAAAAAAAGAAAATTTTGGCATCGTTTGGGGAATGTAAATCTTTTAATTAATTTTTTGAACCCCAAAGCCTTTTTCCGCATTCCGATATTATTTTGCAATTTTTTACGTATGGTTTTTTAAAATACATAATCTAGGGCTATAATACTATTGGAATAGTATAATTCCATAGTATAGTTCCATTCTTGATTTTTATAACTAAATTATTATTTTCCATCCCTGGTTAAAATCGATGTTTTGCGTCATACAAAGAGCGCACATAATGACCCTGGAAACATTTAAAAGATACTTTCCAAGAAGATATTAAAGCGATATCTTCTATTTGTCATTTGAATGAAAATAATCAAGTAGTATTTACTTTGAAATTGTCTTCCTTTTATCACTTGAAAGATAATTCGACGATATTTGGAAAAAAAATAATTCAAAAATTTTATCTTTTGTCATAACTTTTTATGACAATATTTCGGCAATATCATCTTTGTATCATTTGGAAGAGAAAGCAAATTTGTTTGAAATCTTTTATCAATTTGGAAAAAATTTAAACCAAATTTGTACAAAAACAATCAAAAGATATATAGGAAATAAACTCGTTAAAAGTTAAGATTAATTGCGCGGCTACGATGAAATCAAAATAATTTATAAGTTGGTCAATGGATTATGTATGCAGATATTGCTTTTCAGTCTTAAATTTAATAATGAAAAAATTAAATCGTTTTTTTATTCTACTGGGAGTTTATTTAGCGATATCCATTTTATCTTCCATATGAGTTATTGCTTTCATATTACCTGGAAGTATTGTTTTAGTGTAACAGTTGTTTCCGACGGAGGAAACTTCCGAAATACGAAATTGATATTGCCGGCAATAAATGTTTTCTTCCTGGCAATATGTTCGGAGAATCTTCTTCTTATTGTCATGTTGGCTGGCAATCTGTAGACCCAGGTTCGATTCCCGCACCAGCAAATTTTATTTAAAAAAAAAATACAATAAAAAATATTTTTTTTTATATAATTTATTTTTTAGAAAATCTATTTTTAGACTCATTATTTTTGTCAGTACTGGTAAGCACATAGGTAACGATATATTTTTTTATTTTTCGTATGCTGGTGTGTAACGACAACTCATTATTTTTCGCGACATCGCCATATAAAGGTAATAAGAAATGTATTAACAAAAGTAACTACCCAGTCAGAAATCGCCAGTGGTACAAAAAATCAAGCACTGGCATACCACTGGGTAACCACGGTGTTAAAAATAAATTACTGGTAGAACACTCATTTGGGACGCTTTGCCAGCGTTTGCAAAAAGCGTTTTACCAGTGTTTGTTTTACAAAAATTTCGGTGGTTTATAAAAAAACCACTGGCAAAGAATTGGCTTAGAGTGATATGCCAAGGTTTGCAACCAGTGGTTATCCAGTGCTACCTAGCCAATGCTACCAGGCGTACAAAAATCAATTCACTAGTAGACCAATGATTTTATAAAAATGCTGACGCTTCGTTAAAAAATGTTTGTAGTCAGGAGGTTCCGAGTTCAAATATGGTTGCAAGGAAAAAATTTTTTTTGGATTTTTTTTAATTTAAAATTTTGTTTGTTTTATAAAATCAATTTTTTTGTTTGTGGAAAAGCTCCTTCAAGACCAACTTTTTTTGCCATCCCAACACTGGCATACTAGTAACAAAAAATTGTTTGCCAGTACTAGCATTTTGGCACAGCCAGTAGTTGTCCAGCTATTATCACTCATTTATGTGTTTAGCCATCCAATATTATATGTCTCGTTGGTTCAGTGGGTAGAGCAATCGTTTGCCACTCTGACGGCCTAGGTTCAAATCACGGCAGGACCAAAAAAAATACATATGAACTTTTTTTAAATTTTATTTTGGAAAATATATTTCTAGACCACCTATTTATTGGTTTTGCCAGCGTTTTGCCAACGTTTAAAATTTTTGTTCCTCCAGTGCTTTTCTGGCGCTTTTTGAACAGTCGGTCCTTTTGTCTAATGATGTTATCATTTTGGGATTGGGAAAGCACTTTTTGCCAGTACTTGTAGCACCTGTTAAAGTGCTTTGCCACCGTCTTCCCGTTTGTATTTTTCTGACTGGGTAGTTACCATTACCAAGTATGTAGTTACATAACCACATATCTGGTAATGATTTTCTGCTGCACACAAGTAAGCTTACTCGCCAACATACAAAAAATCAAAAAATATGTGGTTACACATATCCTTACCAGTGTTTAAAAAATATTGAGAAGTGGGTGTCATTACTGGTAGTCCAAAAAATAATGATATGTCGTTACCGTTTCTACACTGGGTACTTTATCACTCATAAAATGTATATTGAGTATGAAAATCCTGCAAAACACCTAAAAATTTATTCAAAATAAAAAAATCTTGAATAAAGGTTCTGCAATAACTTGATAAGCCACACTATTTTAATAAAACGGTTTTTACTGTATTCTAGTCTTGCAGCGAGAGATATATGGTATAAGACTTACTTTATCACTCATAAAATGTATATAGAGTGTGAAAATCCTGCAAGACACATAAAATTTCTTCAAAATAAAAAAATCTTGAATAAAGTTTCTGCAATAACTTGATAAGCCACACTATTTTAATAAAACGGTTTTTACTGTATTCTCGCCTTCCGGCGAGGAATATATGGTATAAGACTTACTTTATCATTCATAAAATGTATCCAGAGCATGAAAGTCCTGCAAAACACCTAAAATTTCTTCAAAATAAAAAAATCTTGAATAAAGGTTCTGCAATAACTTGATAAGCCATACTATTTTAATAAAACGATTTTTACTGTACCTATTCTAGTCTTCCAGCGAGGGATATATGGTATAAGACTTACTTTACCACTCATAAAATGTGTATAGAGTATGAAAATCCTGCAAAACACCTAAAATTTGTTCAAAATAAAAAAAAATTTAATAAAGTTTCTGCAATAACATGATAAGGCACACTATTTTAATAAAACCGTTTTTACTGTATTCTAGTCTTGCAGCGAGGGATATATGGTATAAGACTTACTTTATCACTCACAAAATGTATACAGAGTATGAAAATCCTGCAAAACACCTACAATTTCTTCAAAATAAAAAAATCTTGAATAAAATTTCTACAAAAACTTGATAAGCCACACTTTTTCCTTGAAACACTGGTTTCTGCTTTGCTCCTGGTATCCATCGAGGGATATGAAGTAGTAGTCTTCCTTAAACACTTATCGCGTCCATCAATAGTGTTATTTAATTAAAAGCTGATTTTACACATTTTTTTTAAACTTTAAGGGCGATAATTTCAATATTTTGATTTTGTGGCTTATCAACTTATTGCACTAAGCTCTTCAATTGTTATTTGTTTAATATTTTTTTTTCTATGTTAAATATTAAAACATTTTTTGTGTATTTTTAATAGATGCCCGGATGATGACCAACGAAATTGGTCGAAATATCGGAAAATAAAATAAATTAAAGGAAATAATAAAAATTAATTGTTTTTAATTCTTTATTTTTAATTTGAAATAATCGACCTCAAGCCGAACAAACAAGAAAACTCACGTAAATCAAAGACTTTGCAGAAAAATTTGAAAATTTGGTAAACAATATTAAGTTTTGAAGTAATTAATGTGAAAAATTAAGTTTGTTTGTTACTTCTGAAACCTAATTTCGCCTGGGACTGTAAGTTTGAATTCTTCCATGAAAACATTTGATAACACAGTACAACAGCCAATCTGGGGGGTGAGAAATTCCAAGTCAGGGTGATGGTACTAGGTCAGTATAGTAAAACCCTCAAAGGGTTTGGCGTTCGTATGTGTCATTTTTTTTATGACCTTTTAAATTTTTTCCTTATCTTGATGTTTTTTCGCTTAGTTGTAACATTTTGGCAAAAACGTAGTTTAACATAACTCGAGAACCACTTGTCCGATTTTGATGAAACAAATTTAGAAAAATTTAGAATTACAATTTCTTTAATCCGTTCATATAACGTTTTTCTTTATAATCAACAGTTTTGCCGGTAAAAATAAATTTGTGGAGAAAAAAAAATATTTTTTTGCCTAAAAATTAAAAATTTTTTTTTTTAAATTCATAAAAAATCCAAAACAGAAAAAAGGATCAAGTGTTATTAATTTCATGTAAAGTCACATAACCTATAAACAAAATTTAACGCGTTCTGCTTTTATTTACAATTAAGTGAAGGTATCCCATTTTGACAAGAATATTGATATTTGTTTTTATTCAAAAAAGTGTCATTTATCGCCTTTTTCATAAATTTTCCCCAATAACTCCAGACTTCTGGCCATAAACTACTAAAAAAATTAAGTAAACATTTTTATAATTTTTTATTTTTATTTTATTTATTTATTTTTATTTATTTTAATAAATATTGCCTAGACTTTTTCGATGGTGGTTGTTCGGGACTAGTGGCATCGCATTCATCGCTATCATCAGTTTCTGAACCACACATAATGTCAATGTGTGACTCCACTGTTGGCCCTTCTGCATCTCCTGAAAATTCTTTATCATCAAGATCATCCTTGTCTTGCCACATTAACTTACTCCACCAGCAAATTTCCGCAATTATTGCACTCGGCGACTTTTTGCCTCTATATCTGTAAGTTTTTGTTTTATTAAAATGAGTTTGAAAAAATAAAAAATCAGTATTACCTCATTTCAAATGGCATAGCAACTTGATGATAGCGTTCACCTTGTTCATCAGATTCGGTAGCCAATTGTTTGCTGAAGTAGTCCAGATGATGATGTAAATAATGGATTTTCAAGGACATGTGGACACCAATTTCCGAGAATGCTCTTAACATCCTTGCGACAGAAACATCGTATTTGTTAGAACGATGCTTTCCCAAAAAGCCTTCTATTACTTCTTTGATTGCCTGCCATGCATTCAATTCAGCGTCAATCAAAATATTGTTGAATGCGTCACTTTTAATCAGCTTTCGTATATCTGGACCATTTAGTACGCCTGATTGGAAAAAATTAATTTGTTAAGATGGAAAATCATGGGAAATGAATGTGATATTATAACTTACCTTCTTTAATTTTACTTTCGCTGAGTCTCGGGTAAATTAGTTTCAAACACAAGAAAACTTCATCTCTTTTGGCGACAGTTTTGATTAAATTCTTAACAATTCCAAGTTTAATATGCAGTGGAGGCAGCAATATCTTCTCCTTCGGCACTAGAGGCTCACGAATAATATTGGCCGTTTGTAACCTGCTGTGCTCTCTGAGTTTCCATCCGTGGCATGCATATTGGTCACCGGAAAATCGTGTGTCCCAATCGCACAAAAAGCACATATATTTTATATAGCCGCTTTGAAGACCTCAAAGCATTGCTACAACTTTTAAATCGCAGCATATGCGCCACATATGTTTGGCGTAGTTAACCATTTTTAAAATATTTTCCAGTGCATCATATGTTTCTTTCGTTTCTGTACTGTAGGCGATTGGAACTGAAGGTTTTTTATTGGTCTTATGCAGTAAAACCGCCTTCAAGCTGAGTTTTGAACTGTCAATAAATAATCTCCAGTCATCTGCTTCATATTTTATTTCCATTGCGTCCATCAATTTTCCTACATCCGGGCAATATGCAGAAGTTTTTTCATCATTCACAAGGAATAAACTTTGGAGTGTTGCCTGACGACTTCGATAAGCTGTGACTTTCACACCGGGTGCCAACAAATTGTTTGATTTCAAAATGGAAGCCAGCTCTTCTGATTTATGCTGTGTTAATTCCAACTTGGCAACAATTGAATCAAGCTTATTTTGATTTATTAAAATTGTCTCATTGGATACTGATGGCTCATATGGGGAATCATCACGTGCATGATATGTCGGAGCAGTCGTAGAAGAGAAAATATCCTGGCTAGAAGCTTTTGGCACAGGAATGTGGTCCGAATGAGGCAATGGTGTTGCGGCACTTGCAACACCAACGTAATTATACGATTTTCTTATCCTTTTTGCGGCTCCTTTATTCGCACATGCATAGCAATTCAATGGATTGTGACCTTCGCCAGGATTAGTCCAAGTCATTGGGATACCGAATGGCATACTTTCACGTCTTCTATTTTTCCAATCCATTAGACGGTTGTAGCAGCTTTTACACACTATATTTGGTACCCAATTTTCGTTCACTATAACATTTTGGTTGAAGTACATCTCGTATGTTTGAACAAAATCAGTACTGAAATTTCCCCTTTTTTTATGTGTTGAGACATATTGACCACAGCAGTAGCAAAAGCTATTTATATCTGGCTTGCACAGTTCCATATTCTGTTCTCTTTTGTTCACTTTTAAAAAACTGGAGAAAAATCACTTTTACTGTTCGCGTTCGTCGTCCACTTGTTGAATGACAAAAATCACAGAACCAGTGTGAGAAAGAGAAGAAGTATAATGACAATGCATGTTTTATGTGAACATTACAGAACCAGTGTTGCCACATCAATATTTCTCTTTTAGTACAGTAGAAAAATATGAGAGAGTTCGGCTTGTGAGTGTCAATGTTTTCTCCAAATAATGTTGTGCATATCTGGAGCAAATTTTTGAAATTCATACATTTACCTAATTGTGAATAAATGAGAAACGCGTGCATCGATTTTCATGATCTATGCCTTTTTTTGCTCATGAGTTATGTGACTTTACGCGAAAGTAATTAGTTTTGGCACTTTTTTCCATTTTGGATTTTTTATGAATTTTTAAAAAAAAATATTTAAATTTTTAGGCAAAAAATACTTTTTTCCCTTCATACATTCATTTTTAACTTCGAAAGTGTTGCACATATAGGAAAACGGTATAGAAACAGATTAGAGAATTGTAATTCTGAATTTTTCTAAATTTGTTTCATCAAAATCGGACAAGTGGTTCTCGAGTTATGTTAAACTACGTTTTTGCCAAAATGTTACAACTAAGCGAAAAAACATCAAGATAAGGAAAAAATTTAAAAGGTCATAGACACATACGAACGCCAAACCCTTTGAGGGTTTTACAATACTGACCTAGTACCATCACCCTGACTTGGAATTTCTCACCCCCCAGACAATAATTCCATAGTGTAATGATAACCAAATAACTTTATTGCTATATGTAATTACACGATTCAGTGAGCAAGGTTGTCGCAATAAATCTGTTTTAAAATCTGCTTACAAAATGCTATGCGCAAGTGCACTTAAATGCAGGACTTTATATATTACTCCAGTCAGAAAAATACAAACGGGAAAGCGATGGCAAGGTACTTTAATAGGTGGTACAAGTACTGGCTTTCCCATTTCCAAAATGATAACCTCATTAGACAAAAGGACCGGCTGTTCAAAAAGCGCCGGCAAAGTACTGGAGAAACAAAATTGTTAGCGTTGGCAAACAATAGTAAAACCAATAAATACACACAGAAAAATAAAGTGCCAAACGAATTGAAAAATGTGTTTTGCTTGGCACAACCTAAAAATTCGGTTAGCACAACCAAATTCAAATCTGACTCTTGAATATTTTGGGATTTGCAACCAAAATTCAGTTCTAGTAAACGAATTTCGTTGTGAAAACTAATATTTAGTTGCACCAGCCGAATTTCAGTTGGAAGCTTAAAATTTTTTTCTCTGTGTGTAGGTGGTGGAATTATATTTTCCAAAATAAAATTAAAAAAAATGCAAACCAGGCCGTCATATTGGCAGAAAATACCCTACGGGGAAAGGGATCGGTCCAAAGTGACACGCAAGATAGGTCCCAAGGCGGCAGAAAGCGGTCCTTGATCGGTCTTTTTGTTTGAAAGAGACACGTTACTTTAACATGGCGTTGTCATTGGAAATGACCAATTGCCACAGTTTAGACACCTTGTGACAGTTAGGTGGTGTGTCTAAAAATAGCTTTTCAAATACACTAATATAAAATTAAAAATTAAAAATAATCTACTTGGCGTCGAAGTAGGGCTCGATAACACAACCTTCTGCTTGTAAAGCAAACGCTCTACCGTCTGAGCTAGTGTTGCTTATGCGTGATGGCTGGCTGATGGTAAAGTTATATATTTTTCGTTTTTGTTCAAATAAAAAAGAAAAAATAAACACTACAAGCACATAAAAAAAGTGGATAAGACAAAAATAGAACACACAAATATAGTGGAAGTGCCTTGAATATGTCCCCGATTGACCGGTCATGGGATAGATTCTTTAATGGCAGTTGACTCGTTTTTTGCGTTGGCCATAATTAAATTAAAAAATCAAGAAAATTAACTTAAAAAAACTCTAATAATATAAATAAAAATTTTAAAAATTCCCCTTAAGTTAAGAAGAAAATTAAATGAAATAGCAATTGTTAAACTTAAAACAGCTTTAACATTAAAAAACGTTGAAAATACAAAACTTAAAATTTCTTAGGAAAAAATTATAGAAATTTAAAACAAGAGCTAAAATAAGCAAATCGTAAAAAAATAAAGTTCAAAATAAATAAAAGAGTAAAACAAAAAAATATTTTTAAAAATATGCCGCGAATTTTGTTTTTTATTTCGGTATCGGTTAAGTTTTTTAAAAGCAACAGTGAAAGTAACGAATCAGAAAATACTTAGAAAATTAATTCATTCTCTTTGGTTCATATTTGTACTAATTTAGTAATATGCCTTCGGTTGACCGATCACGGGATAGGTCCTTGAAGGGCAATTGACTTCTCGTTCCCCGTAGGTTAGCTCAACCCACTGAGCTAACTAGACATATAATACTTGGTGGCTAAAAACGTAAAGAATAATAACAGCTGGACAACTACAGGCTGTACTAATATGCTAGCACTCGCAAAAAGTTTTTCGGAACTAATATGCCAGCATTGGGAAAACAAAAAAGGTTGGTCTAATAGGAGCTTTTCCACAAACAAAAAATTTAATCTTATAAAACAAAAAAAGTTTAAATTAAAACTAAAATGTTTTTGCTTGCAACCGGATTTGAACTCGGAACATTCTGACTACAAACCTTTATCGAAGCGTCGTCATTTTTATAAAATCATTGCTCTACCAGTGAATTGATTTTTGTACCGCTGCACCTTTTGACTAGGTAGCACTGGATAACCAATGGTTGCTAACGTTGGCATAGCACTCTAAGCCCATTCTTTGCCAGTGGTTTTTTTATAAACCACCGAAATTTTTGTAAAATAAATACTGGCAAAACGCTTTTTGCAAACGTTGGCAAAGCGTCCCAAATAAGTGTTCCGCCAGTTATTTATTTTTAAGACCGCGGCTACCCAGAGGTATGCAGATACTTGATTTTTTGTACCACTGGCAATTTCTGACTGGGATGTTTTAATATTCATAAAATGTAAATGACCCCCGTAGCAAAAAAGGGTTAAATTTACTCATAATATTTCAGAATACTTTTAAAAATATCTAAAACATCCAGTTTCTGTACAATTTAAATGAATATACTTAAAAAAACGATATTTTTAAATCAATTATAGTTAAATATACAGAATTTCCCAAAATTTGAACTTTGACCTCAAAGGTGCACGGCATAGAGTTACCCGATTCGGCTAATATTTTCAGCATGCAAGTTCAACACTATGTGGCATATTAATCCCATTGGATTTCGGTATAATTCATATCGAAAAGCTATTTTTTTAGCTCCAATATAGGCGAATACACTAAATTTTCCAAAATTTGAATTTTGACCTCAAAGGTGCACGGGATAGAGTTATCCGATTTGGCTCAAATTTTCAGCAAGTAAGTTTTAGATCAAGTGGCAAAAGAATCTTCACATTTATCATCAAAAATCCAAAGTTGATTTTTCATTGTCACCCTAATGAACACACATGTCATATATGAATGCCTATATGGGTTCATGCAGTTAGAAAAAGATCTTTTAAGTCCTGACTTATTTCTGGCATTGAACCTCAATTTTAAACTTTGATATCTTCAGAGACTTAGAGTATAATTTTATGACAATTATTTTTGCAGAACAATTTAACCCTCTAACTCTTCAACTTACAGGTGGTTTGTGGCCCTTTTGAAAAGGGTCAAAAAGTACCTTTAATTGAGGAGTCAGAGGGTTAAAATATTCCACAAAAATATTTGCCATGAAATTCTACTATAAGTCTCTGAAGACATCAAGGTTGAAAACTTAAGTTCAATGGCAGAAATAAGTCAAAACTTAAAATGTGTTTAAGGGTTAATTTCGTACTTATACACAATTGCCGCACAGTGGGTTCGATGACACCCAAACTGGCGATTAATTCAAGGGAGGGGTTTATTGACAAGATATAATTTTTTTTTATTAACTATGTGTAGATTAGTTTAAAAATATAAACTTTTATATTTTTCGTTAAAAACTTTTTTTTATTTAAAAAAAAAGAAAAAAAAAATTTTTTTTAAGTATTAGGAGAATCCATGAAAAAACGGGTTTATCGATTCCGATTTTAATGAAATTCATAGGATCATTCGGAGTTCATAAGATCAGAGACTTTCCGATCCGAAATCATTTCGGTTTCTAAAATATGACGTTTTGAAAATTGGATAAACATAAAAAATTTAAAAAGTGTTTTTACAAAGTCACTCATAACTAGTAAATTTTACATCCGAAAACTTTAATTTTGGTTCTACTTTAAAGACGACAATATTATCTTTCAAATAATATGCAAGTTAAGACAAAATACATTTAAAATTTAAATATAAAATAGTAACGACGATATTTGATGACTTAATGAAAAGTATTGTTAAAAACGTTCACATGCTGACTCTGCGTCTAGACAGACTTAAGCAATACAGCAATATTCACCAACACGAGCCTGGATTGTATTACAACGTGAGAAACAACAAACGACAATACAACGGTGTGCAGTAGAATATAAATTAGGGTAGTTTGTAAGAAACTTTGCTCTTTTGTAATCTGAAAATCAATAAAGAAACAACTGTTGAGCTAATCACTCAACATTTAAAAAATTTTTTTAAACAAAACTCGTAACAATAAATTAATTGGCGCCCTAGCAGGGACCCACGAGTGTTCCTTCGGATTCAGAAAGTCAAGCCTTGACGGGTTCCTGAGTAGGAAACAAAAAGGGGTAGACGTACGTCACTGCCCGTCAAGCCCGGTAAAACGGTTCTCTGAAGTTTAAGGGTGTTATTTTGTAATACGCAACGCCTTGCGTTGAGTTGTTTTCCATACAAATTGTTTTTGTAACAATAACAATTTACAAATAAATCAACTCGTTTTACAAAATAACCCACTAAGTGAATTAAATTTAAGAAAATAAATTAAAAGAAAATTATTGAACATAAAAGAAAATTAAGTGAAGTTAAATAAATATAAATTTTAAAGAAATTATTTTTAAGAAAACCAAAAGTGAAATGTAACAAAGATAAACTTAACTATTGAACATAAAAAAATTTAAGAAAATAAATTAAAAGAAAATTATTGAACATAAAAGAAAATTAAGTGAAGTTAAACAGACATAAATTTTAAAGAAATTATTTTTAAGAAAACCAAAAGGGAAATTTAACAAAGATAAACTTAAATATTGAACATAAAAAAATTTAACCAAGTGAATTTAAAGGAGAACTATCGAATATAAAAGAAAATCAAGTGACTTTAAACAAAAATAAATTTAACTTGTGAACATAAAAAAATTTTTAAGAAAAATTTAAAGGAAAACAAAGATAAATTTAACTATAAAACATAAAATTTTAAGAAAATTAAATAAATTAAAAACAAAGATAAAGAAAAATAAAATATTGAACATAGAAAAATTAAACAAACAAATCTAAAAACTATCGAACGAAAAAATTGTTGTTCAAGAAAACTTAATGAGAAAAAATTTTTTCATACGAACAATATCTAATAATAAAACAGTGCAACATAAACTATAAACACCAACTAAAGTAGCTGTAAACTTCAAGGATCAAGCTAAAGTAGCTGTAAACTTCAAGCATCAGCCAAATGGAGAAATTTATCCCGATAATGTAAGAATTAGTTATAAGATTCATAGTCACAATTTATTTTTACATTTTTAATCCAAGTTTTATAAATTTAAATCTAAAAAGAAAAGAGAATTAAAAAGGAACAAAACTGTTTTCCAATTTTTACGTTATTACAAATTTAACTCAAGCTTAAAGAAATCTTTTTATCTTATTGAAAGTTACCAAATATTCTAATCTAAGTGTTATAAATTTAAATCTAAAAAGAAAAGAGAGAATTAAAAAGGAACAAAATTTTTCCCAATTTTTACGCTATTACAAATTTAACTCAAGCTTAAAGAAATTTTTTATCTTATTGAAAGTTACCAAATATTCTAATCCAAGTTTTATAAATTTAAATCAAAAAAGAAAATAGAGAATTAAAAAAGGAAAAAAAAGTTACCAAATATTCCAATTTTTTTTTTTTTGACTCAAAATGCCAGAGGACACTATTGAGGAAATAACTGTAAGATTGTCCAGAAGTTTAAGCATGTCTCAGGCTAATTCATCCGGTTCGGCGAGCGCTAATCAGGGATTAACTAACTTACAGATCGGATAGATTAGGGAATTGATTAATGAAATTATAAGGACACCACAGGATTCTCTCCTAGATGAAGGGAGGGTTCATCCAATTGGTACCACCACTTCTAGACTGGAAGAACTGGACAAAGTCCCAGACATTGTGCGATCCATAAGCGAATTTTCTGGTAGACCAGGAGAATTCAACTTCTGGCGCAAATCAGTTGATAGGGTGTTAGAACTCTTCAAATCCCTTAGTGGGACGGCACGCTACTATGCAATCTTGCATACAATTCGGACGAAGATAGTGGTCTTACAGGACCCCATTGGATTGGCCTAGAATTCGAAAGTGTCTAAATATGCATTACTCGGACAAACGGGATATCGGTACGCTAGAGTACCAAATGACCGTGCTCTGTCAAGGGCAGAAATCCATCTCGGAATTCTATCAAGTTGTATATCAACACTTGTCTTTGATTCTGGATAAAGTCTCTTGCCTAGAATTGGATGAGAACAGTCTTCGCGCAATGACCAACACATATAGGGATAAGGCGCTGGACACTTTTATTGGGGGGCTAAATGGAGATCTTCCAAGACTACTGAGTGTTAGGGAACCAGGATCTCTACCCCAGGCTCTGCACATCTGCCTGAAATTAGACAATATGAACTTCAGGAGAGACTACGCTCACGGGAAAACTTCGAAAGTTGATATGCGTGCGCATAGTGGAGGGAAGCCAAGATTCTTTCCAGAATTGGCTCACATTGGGGGTACTTCCAATAATAAAGTAGCATTACAACGTCGTTTTGTACCAGCTACTACACTGAATTCAAATTACCAGCAGCGATATAATAGTCCAGACTTTGAACCATATCCACGGAATAATGCTGGGAATTTGCAGTTTCCTCCACAACAGACTTTTCAGCGTCCTCAATATCGGACACCCCAACAGAACTTTCAGAGACAACCTCCACCGGAACCAATGGAAATAGATCGTTCCTTACGAACAAGACCTCACTTTAATCCAACCTACAAGAGACCTGCCGAAAATTCTATTCAGACTCCCATGAATAAGATACAAAGAAACTTTCATTTGGACACTCAGAACACAAACGAACAATATTACGCACCCCAGCATTGCTTTGCGACTGAACATTCCGCACCTGAGAAATATTTCGGTGAGGGAACTTTGGGGAGAAATGAGGTAGATGGCGCATGCGGTATATCTGATAGCATTGAAGGTTACCTACAATATTGCCCAGATGAATGTAAGGACGGACAGGATCGACATCTCACTGGCAGTTAATTTTTTAGATTAAATTGTTCTTCGCTACCCTATTTTCAGGCAAAGGCGAAGAACGGACAAACACTGAAAATATTATTGGACACCGGAAGCAACAAGAATTATATAAAACCAAGCTTAGTACAGAACCCAAGACGCAACGAAAATCCCTTTTATGCAAAGTCCGTAAAGGGCGATCTTGAAATCACCCAACACGCCTTTATTGATATCTTCGGAATTGATAGTACTCCGATAAAATTTTTCCTGCTACCAGGATTTGATTAATTTGACGGGATACTGGGAAATGACAGTTTGAAACAACTTTCAGCGGTCATACACACAGCGGAAAACTATTTTTCTATTGAGGGAAAAAGGAAAATCCCAATAGAACAACAAATTACTCAGGATGTAAATAATCTCGAATTACGGACTCAACATATGTCTAATTGTCAAAAATTATATTTGGAGAACATCGTTAGAAAACATAGTTACCTTTTCTCAGACCCTGACGAAAAACTGACTTATACTACTGTGGTATTGGGCGACATTCGTACGGAAAATGAGTCACCAATTTATGCGAAAAGTTATCCCTATCCAATGGCTTTAAAGGAAGTCGTAGAGGAGGAAATTAGTCGACTTTTGCGTGATGGTATTATAAGACCTTCTCGCTCTCCATATAATTCACCCATATGGTTGGTTCCGGAAAAGGAGGACCTTACTGGAAAAAGGAAGTATAGATTAGTAGTAGATTTTACACGGTTAAATGCTGTAACAATAGCCGATAAATATCCGATTCCAGAGATAAATGACGTTTTGTCCAATTTGGGCGGAAATGAATATTTTACAGTACTAGATCTCAAGAGTGGATTCCATCAGATACCCTTAAAGGAAAGCGATTGGGAAAAAACTGCATTTTCCGTGAACAATGGTAAATATGAATATACCAGATTACCCTTTGGACTGAAAAACGCACCATCAATTTTTCAAAGGGCACTTGATGATATATTGAGGGAGTTCATTGGCAAAATATGCTATGTCTATGTGGATGACATTATAATCTTTAGCAAGGATGAGAAGTCTCATCTTGAAAACGTTGATAAAATATTAGGAACATTGGAAAGGGCCAATATAAAAATCCAGTTGGATAAATGTGAAAATTCGGACTCTCCGGATATTATAGGAGATTTATAAGAGGCTATGCAGATATTGCAAAGCCATTGACAACCCTTTTAAGAGGAGAAGAAGGAAGAATTTCGAAATCGGTATCAAGTCGGACGAGAATTGAACTAAAAGAATCTGCTAAAGCTGCATTTGACCTACTTAAAAACGCATTGGCCTCTCGCGAGGTATTGCTGGCTTACCCAAACTTTGAAAAGGATTTTCATCTCACTGCAGATGCTTCCAATGCAATTGGAGCAGTATTGAGTCAAGGGGAAAAACGTATTACATTCTTATCTAGGACATTAAACAAGACCGAGGAGCATTATGCCATAAATGAAAGGGAAATGTTGGCAATCATATGGGCACTCGGTTCTCTTAGGAATTATTTATATGGATCGAGGAAAGTGATCATTTATATGGATCATCAACCCTTAACATATGCCCTCAGTAACAACAACCATAATTCGAAAATGAAGAGATGGAAATGTATATTAGAGGAATATAACTGTGAACTTAAGTATAAACCGGGAAGAACGAATGTAGTGGCTGACGCCTTATCGAGAGTCCCAACTGAATCGGATCCTTTTAATATTCAAGTGAATTCTCTAACTCCCACTCAACATAGTGCGGAAAGCTCATCGGAAAACTTAATACCCACCGTTGAAACTCCGATAAATGTCTTTAAGAACCAAATGTTTATCAGTATTGATGATGCTTCATCATACCAATTCAAAATTATATTCCCGAGAGTACATCGGCATGTTATCAAGGAGACTCATTATGATGACCAGAATCTCTTAGATATTTTGAAAAGATATCTGAATCCATCAGTGATTAATGGAATAAAAGCTCCAGAGTGGATAATGGGTAAAATACAAGGTCTATACCCTGACCATTTTGCTAGCTATAAATGTCGTTTTACCCAATTAGTTGTTGAAGACATTACTTCAGACAATGATTAGGAAAACGTGATAATAGAGACACACAATAGGGCACACCGCAACGAAAAGGAGAATAGGAAACAGATACTGGAAAAATTTTATTTTCCTGGGATGTCAAGTAAGATAAGAAGAATCATAAAAATATGTTCAACCTGCAAGCAGAGTAAATATGAAAGACATCCCAATACACCGGAATTAAAGGAAACTCCTATACCAACGTACCCCGGACACATAATACATTTAGATATTTTTTCAACTGACAGGAAGTTAGTCTTGACATCAATTGATAAATTTTCCAAGTACGCTAAAGTAAGATTACTGAATGGAAGATCAGTTGAGGACGTTAGGAAACCTCTCAGGGAACTATTGTTCTCATATGGTGTTCCAAAATACGTGGTCATGGATAACGAACCTTCTTTAAATTCGGCATCTATATCATTTATGATGAAAGATAATTTAGGGATAAATGTGTTCACCACTCCTTCATATAGAAGTGAGGCAAACGGGCAAGTGGAACGTTTCCATTCCACGTTGGCGGAGATCGTGAGGTGTCTAAGGAATGAGGGGACATCCAGGAACTTTGAGGAGTTACTGGAAAAATCGGTGAATGAATATAACCATACATTTCACTCGACAACGAATAGGAAACCGGTTGATCTTTATTTTGGACGTACGGTTGATTTTTCTCCTCAAGATTATGAAACAACGAGATTAGCGAACATCGAAAGGTTGAAAACCGGACAGGAAAAGGACTTAGCTTACCACAACAAGGAAAGGAGGGCAGTTAAAGAATATCTACCGGGACAACTTATCTATGTTAGAACAGATTAGGGACAAAATTAGGTAATAGGTTCAAAGAGGAAATAGTGAAGGAGAATCGCAATACTACCGTAATTACCGAAAGTGGCCGGAAGATTCATAAAAGCCACATTCGCAACTAAATTCCTTATTTTTTTGTATCAGACTAATTTTGGGAGGTGCTATGGCGGATTTCAATGTTCTTGATTATTCTAACTCAAGATTAATTACTATTCAAACCGGAATCGCAAGAACACAAAATGGGACATTTAAGGTCGTATACTCCATTGACGTAGACCAATATCGAGCTTTTTCAAATGATATTGAATCAGTTGTAGAAAATAATATTACATATAGTCATCCACTCTGTTCATTTTTAGTACAACAAGTCTTTGAGATAAAAGGGCTTCTTAAACGCCTAAGCCCAACTATAAGGAAAAGGTCAATTGATTTTATAGGCAGCGCATGGAAATGGGTTGCTGGAACCCCAGAGATCTTAAACCAGGAAATTAAGAATGTCCTGGAGAATAATAACCGACAAATGATCATTAATGACTTGACTATTAACCGAAATAGGGAAATATCAAACATAACGAACGAAATATTTTAGATAAAAAGAGAAGATGGGAATAATAAACTAGCAGAAAATTTACAACACTAATTAAACTTTATAGAAAAAGAATTACAAAATATTGAATATGCCATACAATGGGCAAAAGTAAATGTAGTGAACTCATTTATCTTGTCAAGAACAGAAATAGAAACCTTAAATAATGTAATGAGAGATTATAATATCGCAATATTTAATATAGACGAATTACTGTCGTTTGCAAATGTTAAAATAGTAACAAACAATAGAGAAATTTTGTATATTTTGAGCATTCCAATCACGCATAATAATGTTTGTAATACTCTAATTGTAAAACCGGTAAAGAATGGTAATATGATAGACAAAATTGAATTCAGTAATATTCTGGAGTGTAATGAAAATGTATTTGCCATAAAAAAGAATTGTAAAAGTTCCAATGATATGACTATTTGTAATAAAGATAATTTGGTAGAATTAAGAGAAAACAATTGTATAACTAACCTTATTAAGAATAGAGTAGGGAACTGCACACAAGTAAATAATGAACATATTACCACGGTTGAAGAAATCGGTAGTGATCTATTGTTGCTAAACCAATTCAACGGAAAACTCAAAGTGAACGAAGAAGAAATAACTCTAAACGGAACATACCTCATAAAATATCACAATACAACAATTCAAGTTGATGACCAAGAATACTATTCAAAGGAAATAAGTGGAAGTAAACCACTTCCAGCTTTTTTGCAACCAAAATCCATTAATTCTAAAACCGAGGAAGTTCTATCTCTGGAAAGACTCAACAAAGTAAATATCGGAAATATTAAAAGAATGGAATTATTGGAAGATACGAATAAATTACTCTTCACATCAAGCAGCCTATTAATATTTTTTATTCTAAGTGCCATTTTCTGGATAGTCATCCGAGTATTAAAAAACAAAGAAAATAAAGGAAATGAGATATTACCGAAACAAACAGAAGAAGCTCCCACTCCAGGAAATGACCAAATCTTATCAGAAGCTGAAACCACCAAAACAGAAAAAACAAATATCGAAAAAAGAACTAGTATTTTCGATCTACATGCATTTTGAACAATCGGGACGATTGTATTTGAGAGGGGAGGGGTTAAGACAAAATACATTTAAAACTTAAATATAAAATAGTAACGACGATATTTGATGACTTAATGAAAAGTATTGTTGAAAACGTTCACATGCTGACTCTGCTTCTAGACAGACTTAAGCAATACAGCAATATTCACCAACACGAGCCTGGATTGTATTAAAACGTGAGAAACAACAAACGACAATACAACGGTGTGCAGTAGAATATAAATTAGGGTAGTTTGTAAGAAACTTTGCTCTTTTGTAATCTGAAAATCAATAAAGAAACAACTGTTGAGCTAATCACTCAGCAATTGAAAAAATTTTTTAAACAAAACTCGTAACAATAAATTAATTTGCACATGTGTCTACATATTACCTCAATTTTCGTTAATGTATATATATGAAACCACACATGAACATCCATACATATACATACATGAATATATGTGGTTATTTTTAACCGGGATATTAAAATTTTTTTTCCTGCAATTGTAAAAACGGGAATATTTCGAAAACGGTTAACAATTTAATAGATTTTATTTAATATTCCTAAAGTATATAAAGTTGTGATTCAAAATTTATGGAGAAATCTTGAAGGACATAATCTTAAGTGATTTTTTTAATATTTATATGTAAATCTCCAATGGTGAGAAAAACCTGTGATTTTTGGGGATTTGTAAACGTGATCCAATTTCTCTAAAATGTGGTACGGATGTTGCCGTAGTCTATTCAACACGTCCCGCCTTGATGAACAAAAATCCGACTACGTCCTATTTCCCCATACGATTTTTAAATCCCTAATATATAGTATACCCATTAAAATATGTTGCTTACCTTAAGGAAGAAAATTAAAATAATCCGTTGCACACCGGTACATATTTAGAGAAGGCGGGCAAAAATATTTTTTTTTTGTAACCGATTTTAAAAGCAATTAGCTCATTTCAACATAGATACCTATGGAACTAAAAAATCAAAGTTGATTTTTCACCATTTCGCAGTGAATAGGGTGATTAATGTTTGTTGGTAAAGTTATAAATTTTTTAGATTTTTCCACAGTTCAAATGGTTTTTTGTTTTCCGAGATATTAACTTCGGGTAAATTTTATTTAATTACCGATTTAATAAGTTGTTAGCAGGTAGAAACTCTTTTATTCTACATTACTCAATAGTTTTATTTTTATAATTTTTAAATTAGGGTATGTTTTTAACGAAAATTTTCGCCTTTACTGGAGCATAACTAACGCGTATAAAAAGGAATCAATTTAACCAGAAAGGTCATATTAACCTCTAAAAGTGCATACCAAATATTTTTGGGCGAAATTGGGCGCGGAGGAGCTAGAGCCATTTTTACAATAAAAGATAAAATTTTTTCTTGTTATTTCATAATTTCATAGAAACTTGCTATATTAACGATAAAACTATATATAAAGTTATAGTCAATCAGCCTTACTATCAATAATTTTCAAAGGTACACTCATAGAAAAAAGTTTGTAGAAAAGTTAGTAAAACTGTTAGTACTTCAACTTTACAAATTTTTAACTAATTTTTAGTTAATTTTTTTTGCTACCTCCACATTACTAACTTACAAACTTTTTTGCTATTTTTTTTGCTGAATTTAGTTACTAATTTTTAACAATAAATTTGCTAACTTTACAGTATTTTGCTGAATTTTAGTTACTAATTTTTAACAGAAGATTTGCTAATTTTACAAATTTTTTTTAAACTAAACCACCAATTTTGTTATAAACAGAATATTAAATGACTCATAAAAATTACTGCATATTTTTAACTCGCCAAAAATAATGCAAAAAGTTTTTAAATAAAGCTAAATTAATATTGGATGAACCATTTTAATATGAAAATTGTGATTAAAAGTATCTTGGGAGCAAGTGGAGTTTACGGGGATCACCCTAATTTTTATTCCCAATATTGTACTTTTTAAGCTTATTTAAAGAATACGATATTTTTAATCGGCCACACCTTCTTTCCTGTGGGTGGAGCTTTAGAGGTGAAAATGGAAACTCAAATAAATTCGGAAGTACATATCCGATCAACAAACAATGAAAATCAAAGAAGGGTCTCTGAAATACATTTTCCCAATCAGAAAAATACAAACGGGAAAGCGGTGGTAAAGCACTTTAACAGGTGGTACAAGTACTGGCAAAAAGTGCTTTCCCATTCCCAAAATGATAACATAATTAGACAAAAGGACCGGCTGTTCAAAAAGCGCCGGAAAAGCACTGCAGGAACAAAATTTTTGATTGCTCTACCACTGAGCTAACGAGACATATAATATTTGATGGCCAAACACATAAATGAGTGATAATAGCTGGGCAACTACTGGCTGTGCCAAAAGGCTAGTACTGGCAAACAATTTTTTGTAACTAATATGCCAGCGTTGGGAGGGCAAAAGAAAAGTTGGTCTTGAAGGAGCTTTCCCACAAACAAAAAATTGATTTTATAAAACAAAAAAATTTTAAATTAAAAAAAATCAAAAAAAAATTTTCCTTGCAACCGGATTTGAACTCGGAACCTTCTGACTACAAACCTTTTTTCACAAAGCGTCAGCATAACAAAATACTGGCAAAACGCTTTTTGCAAACGCTGGCAAAGCGTCCCAAATGAGTGTTCTGCCAGTCATTTATTTTTAACACCGTGGTTACCCAGTGGTATGCCAGTGCTTGATTTTTTCTGCCACTGGCGATTTCTGACTGGGTTGTCATGGATAATATATTATTGTCTATAAATATTACCACTTTTACAAAAAATCATTCTTGGGAGATTTTCATTGGCATTGCAATATAATTGGCATTACTTTATCTTAATATCAATGCCAACAAATTTCATCACCATTCAATGCCAATGAAATTTTTTCAATTTGCATTGATGAAAACAATGGTAATGAAATGTACCTACACATAATTGAAGAAAAAGCATTGTAATATAAAAAAAATATAAGAAATACGCGAATTTTTAATTTTTTTTCTTAATTTATTCTTTTATTAAAACATGAAAACAAATACTTCTTTCATCAATTATAAATGGTTATTTAGGCATTGAACAATGCCAATTGAAAAAATTTCAATTAATTGATACATTCGTCCCAAGTATGTTTTTAAATACACATTTATTTTTTATTTATTAATTTTCATTTCATTGGCTCCTTTCTTACCTTTTTCCAGTCCACTAGTAATCTGCCAAAGTTTTGTTGATTTCAGAAAATTTTAGCAAAAATATTGTAGATTTAACGGTTTTTTTCTATTTTCATTCTACTATTATTTAGCAATTTTTTTTCTGATTTCAGCAAGTTAAATTGTTATTTGCTATTAACAAAAATTTAGCTCAAATATTACTAACATTCTGTAAATTTAACAGTTTTTTTTTGCTGTTTTCATTTTATTAATATTTAGCAAACTGATTCTGCTAATATTAGCAGTTTTTTCTGCAGCATCATTTTTAACTAATTTTTAGTAACTTTTTCTGCTATTTCTACGGACTTATTTGTATGAGTGTATATTTTTGTTAAAGTCGACTTTATTTTAAAGCAAAGGTTTTGTTTTTACCGTAACATACAAAATACTTAAAATAGAACTATTAAAATAATGCATATACATTCAAAAATTTTGTTTATTTTTATTGAAAATCAAAACAAAATATTCAAAAATAAAAAGGAAATTTGTAAATAATTGTAAACAAAATTTGAAAACAATAAAAACAAAATAAATAAATATAAAATAAAAAAAAATGAAAACTTCAAATTTAAAACAGAATTTTAAGTTACATTTTAAATATTTTGTATGGTAAGAAATTTAAATTAATAGTCGACTTTTGTGATTTAAAACCGAATTTTTCTTTTTTATAGTAAAGGCGAATGATTTTTCAAAAAAAATCTACTTGGTTTATTTTCCACCTTTAGTAGCTTATTTGTTTTCGTTGCGGTTTTACATATAGGTTAACATTTGCTCACTGTACCATTTAAGATACAACCACAAAAAAAATCCTACGGCTTTATTTTGAGCTCACACGGAGGAAAAAGACGTTTTTGTATATGTTTAGAGGTAATTATATGTATGTTTACAAACTACCATATATTTATTTGGAGTATGCTTCCAATTATATTGTTTTTATAGTTACTATACACATATTTCCCGGTAATAATTATATTTGTGGGATACAATTAACATATATTTGGAAAAACTGCGAATTTCCATTCTTGATACATATAAAGTTGTATGTAGCCATTATAACTTTTGCAGTTGGTAATAATCGTTTAGTTTAGCTAGACTGCATCTAGTCAGAAAATTTAGTGATATTTTTCCTTTATTTATTAATTTTATTGTGAAAGATGTGAAAAAATAAAATAAATTAGTATAAAAAAAACATAAAATTGTGTTAAATAGAAAAAAAAAATATTTATTTGTGTTTATTAATCTATTAACTTATTATAAGAGTTTTTAATTAATATTTGTTAATAAAAATAAATGAAGAGTTTGTAGTTATTGCTTTTCAATGAAAGATTTGTATTAGATGAAAAATTCAATGTGATTTATAATATATTTAGTTATTAAATAATTGCCAAACAGTAGATGTATTAATTTTACTTTTTATGTTTTTCCATTAAAATATAGAGAAATTTGGAGAGTAAAATAATTACGCCTATTGTTTGGCATATATTAATAATTGCTTTATAACTAAAAGGTATTCAAATATATACAATTTACTTAGACTTTGCAAAAGCATTTGACCGGGTGCCACATGAACTTCTATTACTTAAACTTTCGAAGATAGGGTTCCATTCTCAGATGCTGAGTTGGTTTCGTTTTTATTTAACTGGTAGATCTACTGCTGTTTCTGTAGATGGAGTATATTCTGATGTTTTTATCCCCACCTCTGGTATACCTCAGGGTAGCATTTTAGGTCCTTTGCTGTTTAATATTTTCATTAATGATATTTGTCATTGTTTTAAAAAATCTCAGTACCTTATGTATGCTGATGATCTAAAGATTTTTAAGCCAATATCTTCATTTGGAGATATTGCAGACCTGCAGGAGGATTTGTCTAGAGTTATTTTGTGGTCTGAACGTAATGGTTTACCTCTTAATATTGCGAAATGTTTTTATATGGTGTATCATAGATGCCGTCATGTTTTACTTTCTCAATATAGAATGAAAGGTCATACTCTGTCATCTGTGGATGAAATATTGGATTTGGGTGTAGTCTTGACGCCAAACTGACATTTGGCAGCCATTTAAATTTTATAATTCCTAAAGCTTACTCACTATTAGCTTTTATACGTCGCAATTCTACTAATCTTTTTGACTATTTTACAAAAAAAGTTTTATATGTTTCTTTTGTTAGATCTAAACTGGAATACGCGTCATTTATTTGGAGTCCTAATGCGGTTATTCATAAAAGCCGTATTGAGAAAATCCAAGTTAAGTTTGTTAAATTTGCTCTTCCTTTCTTCAATGTTTTAAATTCCACTCTTTCTGCTCCTGTTCCTACATATTGTGTTCCTTCCTATGAAGATAAATGTGATTTTATCTTCTTGAAAACTCTGGAAACTCGTAGAAACATTTTTGCGTTAACTTTTATACATGGTATTATTAGTGGCGCAGTTGATTCCTCTGAATTATTAAACTCAATTAAAATCTATGTTCCTCCTAGATCCCTAAGGATTATAGATAAGTTCTTCTTTATTGATATTCATAAAACTAATTATGCACTGAATGAACCTCTAACTAAAGCATTGAGATTATTTAATGATTATTGTAATCAATTAGATATAACTGTTCCTCATTCTCAATTTAAAGTTTTATTAAATAAGTTATTTTAAGTTTTTTACTATTGTTCTATTTGCTAGTCTGTAAGAATAATTATTGTATCCATAGACCAAATAAATAAATATATTATTAAATATTTGCATGGAAACATAATTTGTTTATGACACACATATTATATATTTGCTGCCAAACATATATATATTTGTCGATAGCGTCATTTAATTTCATCCAAACATTTATATATTTATAGGCTAACATATATATATTTGCATGCAAATGTATATTGTTTCTAGTAAAAACACGGCGAATATGTTTAACACTTTCTTCAAATATATATATATTACCAGCAAAAATATGTTTGAGACAGGCCGTTTTTTTCAGCTTGCAATTAAAACGAAAGCTTCACTAATGCACTAATAAAACCCAGAAGTCCTTTAGTAAAATATATATTAAAAAATATTTAGCATTGCGTGTTCAATTAATGAGAAGAGTCGAAAAAAATAATATGGGTGATTTTAATTAGAAACTCAAAAAAGAGTTTTTTATGCTAACAGAAATAACTTAAAAAACTTTGTATACATTAGGGTGGGTCGATTTAGCAATCGATATTGTGCCATTGATTTTTCGATAGCTTTTGGCATGAGAAAAAAAAATTCCACTACGACATATCAAAAAAATCATTTTCGAGGTGCCCAAATTTAAATTTTTTGAATTTTTCTCAACTTTTAGTTTTAAGGTGTTTTTTGTAGGTAATAAAAAAAAATTGGCTGATTTAATTTTTTTTTAAATATTAGCTTTCCAAGTTGAAATTGCACGCTAAAAACGATGGCGATAGCAGTTTTAAAAAAAAATGTTTTTCTTGAGGTTTTGGACGAGTTTTTGTCGAAAAATCGTTCTTTTTTTATGTGTTAATTTTTAAGGTTTTTTTTAGTAGGTAAGCTTAGAACGATGGCGGCATCACTTTTTCGAAAAAAAATGTTTGTTTTTTGGGGCTTTCTAGACGAGTTTTTGTCGAAATTTGGGCGCCTCGAAATAATTTTTTTGATATGTCGTAGTAGAGCTTTTATGCCAAAAGCTATCGAAAAATCTATGGCACAATATCGACAAATTTTTGTCCTTACAAATCGGCCCACCCTAATATACACAGTTTTTTTTGTTTGGTTTTTTATCTTTTATATTTTTAATTTGATTTAATATTGCATTAAAAATGGGCAATATTTTTTTTAAATGGGATAAAAGTTTATTATGTGAATTATTGTTTGTCATTTTGAATTAAACACCCATTAAAATAATTATTATTAGTTTTCTTCATTATTAGGTGTGTTTCTTTACTTTTTGGGTAAAGTTCGGTAAAATGAGAGTAAGTACAAAATCCTCTCACAAAATGACAAAATTACCCAATAGTACAGGAACGCAAAAAACCACTTTTCTAGCCCAAAAACTTATTTCAAAGAATAATGTTAAACAGTGATGGGACTTGAAGAATTTTGTTTTGTGCCAATTGTGTGACTAAAATGTGCCAAATGGGCCTTTATTGTGTCAAAACTCAATTTTCACTTAGAACCCGTGTTTTCAACTTTCATTTTGTAAATGCATTCTTATGGAATTAATTCTATCTTGAATTCTTATGGACTTAATTATATTTGAATGAATTAAAATTTTCTTTCAATTAAAACGTAAATGATAAATTAAATTCATCCGATTCTTATTAAAGATTTGGGAATGCAGCCAATGAATGAATTCTTTAGGAATGGTATACATATAAACATTTTCTAAAACTGAATTAATTTTTTCATGAATTAAACTTAAATTAATTCTTTCGAAGCTCTGATATAAATTTATAGCATTTGAATTTTTAAAATTCTATGGATTCAGCACCGTAAGTTGTTCAGTTTTCACATGAAAAAATTGTTATACTCCATATAAAAAAAAAATATTTTTCACGACAATGAGTTTCACGTGAAAATTGTGCAAACTTAGTTTTCACGCAAATTTAATGCACAAGACTATTATTTTTCTGGTGAAAAAGTGTCATTTTGTGTTAATTGTGATTGTGGCTTTGTTATAAAATTAAAATATTGTTAATTTTTTTAACTTAAATTGCAATTTAAAGCATTTAAAGTCTGAGAGAAATTTTTCACGTGAAAAACAACTTACGGTGCTTTATTCGGTAATATCTTCGATGCCATTTTTTAGTTTTGCTTTATTCGAAAAGGTATTTTAATACCAATAAATGCTTAGAAACCAGGGACGTAACAGTTATAACTTTTATTCAAAAAAGTGATTGTTTTACAATTATTTCTTGTTTGAGTATTTTTAATTTTCTGTTTATTTGCTCTGTTTGATTTTTATTTTAAATTCAAACAAAAACAATCCAAACACGATTTTTATTTTTTCAAAAATAATAAAAGTTATTTTGTTATTTTTTTTCTTTATCAAAAAATAACAATTAAGAATACAAATCAAAAGCCATAGAACCAATGACTTCAACAATTATAATATCCTGATGATGTCAACTAGTGTTAATAAAAGATTGAACAGTGATTTAAAGTGAGTAAATATGTATATTCCATCACCTTCCGGCATTCAATTTAGGTCAATTTTTAATTTTTATTTTATTATCAAATAAAAAAGTTACTGCTTAATTTTTTCAAAAAAATCATTCTGTAACTTTTATAAAAAGTTTTAAAATAAAAATCAAAAAACAACAGAAATTTATAGAGTAAAATATAAAATTTGAAAAAATTAAAATCTTTGCCAAACTTTGTGATTTTTTTGTGCAATATGATTTATAAAATATAGTGCATTATTGAAATATTATAATTAAATAAATTTGGGTGGTGACTTTTTTAGAAATATAACAGTTATTTTGGGTCTCTGTTAGAAACTAAAAATTAATGAATTGTTATTTTTTAAATTCATTTTATATTAAATTTTGTAGATAACCAAAATGTGCCAAAATAGTATCGGTTGTGCCATTGTACCAATCAATCTTAGATTGTGCCAAAAATCCCATCACTGATGTGAAAATACGTATAATTTCATTTTGCAAATCGGCACAAATATACATATTTATTCGCATTTAAAAGTTGTTTTTGATTTTATTCAATTAATTTTAACAAAAAACCAAGTTTCTTTTGCTTATTTCTTTATTAAATTACAATTTTTAATTTAATTTCACAATTGTTTTTTGTTTATATTTGCATCAGCTGTTTTACCAAAGTTTACCCGAAGAAAGTCTGGGTAAATTTTGGTAAAAAGAGAAGCACTAATACACTCTCATTAGCGCTCTCATTTACCCAATTCTCGAGTACGGGAACGCTTTTGGGTAAATTTCGGTAACTTTGGGTAAATTTCGGTAACTTTGGGAACGTACGGGAACACACTGATTGCTTGAATCAACTTTCTAATTGTTCTAAAAACTAGTTTATTTAAGTACAACATACTTGTTGTTGTTAACAATTTTGAGTTCTATCTTTGCTCCCTTTTAATGTAATTTTGGGTGAGCAAATTTTAGTAAAGTAAAAACGCGTACGTACCACTCAATTGCTGCCTACTCCAAATATTAAAGAAAAACGAAAACAAGAATGAAATCCGGATAGGGACATGCTTCCAACAGATTGTTTTTCACAATTTGTAAAATACGTTTGGGATTTTAGCATATTTAATTCCTTTAATGCAATTAATGTATGTCCCGATAAAAATAAAAATAACAAAAAGAAATTTTACTATTTTAAAATTTAAACTACTGGTTTTTTTACTTATCAGTAAAATTTCATTTAATAAGGTATGTCTCTACTATTGCTAATTGGCTGATAATATTGACAATATTTTTTGGAATTGAGATCAATATTAAGAATTTTCATTATTGTTCAGACAAGTTGAACATATTTTCATATATATTTCAAACTTTTTATTATTATTTATTAAGGAATAATTTTATATTAAATTTAAGAAATAATTTGCATTTTCCTAAGAAAACGATACAAATAATTTGTTTAGTGATTGTTCGTAAAAACCAAACACACATATACAGCCATGTCACAGACTTCAATTTCACTTGAAAGAGAAATTGAAAACGCAAATTGCTTCTCCAGAAGAAAATGGTATTTTTGCATATTTAGACCAAATATAACAGATAAACGTAATTAATTATAAGTTAAGAATGCTGTTTTTAATAATTTCACTTAAAAAAGTTTTTGTTAGAGAGCATATTTAGTTTTAACACATATTTCGCATAAAATTATTTTTTATTTTTTTATTTATTATTCAAATAAACCAACAAAAATACACGGAGGAAAAAGCCGTTTTTGTATATCTTTGGAGGTAATCAATGTATGTTTACAAACTATCATATATGTATTTGCAGTGTGCTTCCAATTATGTTGTTTTTATACTTACTATACATATATTTCCCGGTAATAATTATATTTGTGGATACAATTAACATATATTTGGAAAAACGGCGAATTTCCATTCTTGATACATATAAAGTTGTATGTAGCCATTATAACTTTTGCAGTTGGTAATAATCGTTTAGTTTAGCTAGACTGCATCTAGTCAGAAACTTTAGTGATATTTTTCCTTTATTTATTAATTTTATTGTGAAAGATGTGAAAAAATAAAATAAATTAGTATAAATAAAACATAAAATTGTGTTAAAAAGAAAAAAAAATATTTAATTGTGTATATTAAAGTATTAACTTAATATAAGAGTTTTTAATTAATATTTGTTAATAAAAATAAATAAAAAATAAATGAAGAGATTGTAGTTATTGTTTTTCAATGAATGTATTATATGTAAAATTCAATGTGATTTATAATATATTTAGTTATTAAATAATTGCCAAACAGTAGATGTATTAATTTTACTTTTTATGTTTTTCCATTAAAATATAGAGAAATTTGGAGAGTAGAATAAATACGCCTATTGTTTGGCATATATTAATAATTGCTTTATAACTAAATATATTATTTATATATAGTATTTGCATGGAAACATAATTTGTTTGTGACACACATATTATATGTTTGCTCCCAAACATATAATATTTGTCGATAGCGTCATTTCATTTCATCCAAACAATATATATTTACAGGCAAACATCATATATTTGCTTGCAAATATAATATATTTGCATGCAAATATATATTGTTTCTAGTAAAAACACGGCGAAGATGTTTAACAATTTCTCCAAATATATATATATTACAGGCAAAAATATATTTGGGACAGGCCGTTTTTTTTCAGCGTGCAGGTTATTTTATAATATTTCTTAAAACTGTAGCCTTAAAAAGTAATTAAATTTGTATATAAGAGCATTTGAAAGAGACTACAATATAATTAATATGATTTCGATGTTCAATTTCGTAACGTTTTACTTTTGCTTCTTCAGGTGTTTTGCGTTTTCGTAAATTCTAAAATGTTAAAAAAATTTTTAATTTTTTTTGTGGTAAATTCGTGTTCCAACTGGTAAATTTTGATATAAGTTGCTATTTGTAGTTAAAAAGGAGAAAACGCCGATCAAAATTTTAAATTTAAATTTTTCAGAAAAAATTACGTTTTGCTAACCATTAACAAAATTGTTGAATTTAACAACAAAAAGCATTTTAAATGTAAATTTTTTCAAGTGAAATAGTTAACGACACTTTAGGGAATACATACCAAGCACTATTGAAAAGCTTTTATGAGATAAGCTGCTCTAAATACCAATTCCACTTCGGTTTTTGAAAGTGGAATGAAAACGAATTTTTTTTTTTTGTTTTACGTTTTCTGGAGAAACGTTTAACGTTTTAAGTACCACTATAAAGCCTGTAGCATAATCGATACTTACCAGAACGTTTTATTTTCAATACAAAATTATCTGTAGCACCCTAAACTCCAAATTCAGAGGGAAAAAATTGTTTTCGATCACTTTATAAAAAAAATTGTGGAATTGAAATTGCGAAAGCAAATTAATTCCGAAAAAAACCTGTGACATGCCTGATAGATTATGTTTAATTGCATTCCAAGAATTAGGGAGATAGTGCTTAGTGCTTAACATCTGGTATACAGATGTGTGAATACAGGTTAAGTATATCACTGTGGGAGATAGAAACTAAGAAAAAGGTTATGGTTACATCTGTTATCAGGATAGTAAGTACTAAGTACTTTTATAAAGATCTCGCGGAAATTTATTTGCAACAGAAAGATGATTATGTTTTCACATAATGAAAGAACATTTCTTGAATTTATGCGATGAACAAGAACCCAGCAAAAATAGTTCTGCCAAAGAAGTAATAAAAGCATCACTTCTTTTCTGATGGTTTCATCAATGAATTTAACGTTGGCGTGTCATAGGACGGAAGCATTCAAATATAGCTACTACCCAGCAAAATCTTTCAATACCAAATAAGTGGTTATAAAATAGAAATTCATAGATCCGCACAACTTATTTTTTGGCGTCTAAACTCATTATTTTTGTTTGGAGTGGTCGTTTTTATAAGTAGTCACGCTTACCCGCTCGCTTACGAAAAAATGAGAAATAAGTAGTTATGATATTTTGAGTAATAAGTGGTTACACACATGCTTACAAAAAATTGAATTATAAGTGGTTATCCGATTACTTACTTGATTCTTAAAAATAAGGAGTTAAGCAAATACTATTAGCTTAAGGAAATACATTCTGAAAAATTTAAGTTTTTTCTAGTGTGTAATTTTAGGACTCGTCATAAAAATTTAAACATAAAGCATATTTACATATAATAAATATAAATGTATAAAATTTAACTGTGTAAAAAGTACTTATTTTAACTATTACGAGTAAGTCATTATTTTATATTAAGAAACAATGAATACAATAGGCCGTTATTAGGAAGTCATTATTTTATATTATAAAATAATGCAAAAGGTAATGATATATCATTTTTGGTAATGCAGATAGTAATGAGGTGTCATTACCAATATTTTGCTGGGTAACCATTACTAATGCTTTTTTCTAAAGAAGCAATCAAGATGCTATGTTTAGATATTCTCTAGTAAGCTTCAAAAATAGTTCTGCCAAAGAAGCAATAGAAGTATCAATACAGTTGCAAAGGCATCACTTCTTTTCTAATGGTTTCATCGATGAATTTAACATTGAGTCGTCATAAGACAGAAGCATTTAAATATAGCTACTTACCACTATTTATGCTTTATATTAAGGAATAATTGAAAATGCAATGTTTTTATATTATTTAACATGAGTGTAAAATATTCATACATTTTTGTTGTATTAAAATTGAAAAAAAAATTTCCTTAGAATAATCCATTAAAAAAATTTTTTAAATTATAACTTCCTCCGCATTCAAATTTGAATACAAAAACATTTTCTGATATTTATTTGCAAACTAACCCCTCAATTCATAAACGCTTTGTAAAGTTACAGGTCGTTTACAAAACGAAATTTTCAAGCAAAATTTGTTCAATAAACCTCCTATAATTTTAAAAAGAGCTTATGAATTTAGGATTCAGAATACAGTAGACTCTCGCAAATTAGAGCTTTCAGTAATTCGAACGTCCAGAAATTAGAATCAATGTTTGCAATATATTAAACGCTCTGAAATTCGAATTTAAAATTATCATTTCTGAGCGTTTTTTTTTTTTGGTTATTTGAATACACAGGAAATCCCCAATTTATTTTTATTCTGTTTGAATAAAGTAAAACTAAAAAGGGGAATCACCAAATTATATATGTTTTTCCCTATTTGTTTTTTTTTTTGTCGCATTTATGTACATTTTTGGCTAGTTTATTTGTGAAATTTGATTCGCGTGTACATATTATTTGGCAGTCTCTATTAAATAGTGAAAGTGTATCATTTAAAATATTAAATAAACGTAAAAAAAATACTTTATCATTGGAAACTAAAGTCAAAATATTAGAAAAGCTTGACAAAGGCATTCAAGGGAACCGGTTAGCCCTAGATTTTAATGTGACAACATCTTCAATCAGCTACATCAAATCACATAGAACAGCAATATTAAATGCTGTTTCAAACACATATCAGGAGGCAAACAATAAATCTTTGCACAGCGCTGAATATCCAAAAATGGAAAGTCGTCTGTATGAGTGGTTTTTAAATCAACGAGAAAAAAAGTGTACATTGACTGGGCCAATATTAAAAGAGAAACCTTAACAAATATTTAGAGAGGAATATCCCGATAAAGATGAAAATGCATTCCGGGCAAGTGATGGATGGTTTACCAAATTTAAAAAGCGACACGGTATCCATTTTTTAAAAATTTGTGGCGAGATTCTTTCCAGTGATGTTGCTTCAGTCACTCCTTTTATTCATCGATATCGTGCAAAGATCGCTGAGATGGGTTTATGGAGTCACAAATATATAATGTCGACGAAACCGGATTATTTTTTCGTTGCCTACCAGACAGAACCTATGTCTCTGCTTTTGAAAAAAACGCCCCTGGACATAAAATTCAAAAAGACAGAATTTCAGTCCTACTTGGTGCAAACTCTGATGGATCACACAAATTAGTTCCATTGGTAATTGGAAAAGCAAAAAAACCCAGGTGTTTTAAAAATTTCAATAATCCTCTGCATTACAACTTTTCAAAAAATGCTTGGATAACTTCTCGGATTTTTCACGAATGGTTTCACGGAATATTTATTAAAGAGGTAAACAAAAATATTGATTTCAGGTTCAGTACATAATTTTAAAATTTTTTTCAATTCACAGGTGATCCGCTTTTCTCAGGAAAATAATTTGCCTCCGAAAGCCATTTTGCTTATAGATAATTGCTCCGCTCATACACTCATTGAGAAACTTAAAAGTGACGATGGAAACATAGTTGCATTATTCTATCACCAAATGTGACAGCAGCTTTACAACCAATGGATCAAAACCCTATTAAGTTAACAAAGCTCAATTACAGAAGTATTTTTCTTTCTCAGTTTATTGCTGAAGGTGGTGAACTGAAGAATCATTTGAAATCCCATTCGATCCGCAATGCTATATTATTACTGAAACAAGCTTGGGATGCGGTACCACAACGTGTTATGAAGAAATCTTGGTCAAAGTTGTCCAATTGGGACTCTAACCAATACGACAGTGACGATGACGTGCCAATAGCACAATTGTTGCAAATAGATCAGGACTGCAACGAAGTTATTCAGATAACTCAAGCTCTTTTAAAAGAAATAGCTCCCAACGATTGCATCGGTATAGAAGACATCGACAGATGGAATGAAGATATGTTTGATGACGGATCTGTTTATGTTCTCAGTAGCGATGGTGAGTCTTCAGATAGCAGCGAAGACGACGTTGTTGCAGTATCATCAGTTGTCTCTAATACTACAGCCATTGAAAGCTTAAATAATTTAATAAAATGGTGCAATAACAGTGAATTGTTTTCAACTAAGCACATAAGTAATCTTTTGGCTCTCCGTAATGATATTTCGGATTTAAAGAAACCAAAAAAACAAACAAATATAACTGATTATATGTCAAACAAAGATTAGTTGTTAACTTGGCCATTGTTTAATTTTAATTGTTTAATTTTTTTTAAATACAGTTTTTTAGTTTTTAATTAAAAAAAAATACATGTGATGTAATTGGACTGCATTGCTATGTTTTGTTGCCATTCGTTTTTTTTATATTCATATTTTTAATTTAAAAAAATACATTTGATGTATTGGACTGAATTGTTGTGTTTTGTTTTCTTGTTTTTATCAAATAAAATTGAATTAAAAAATATTAAAAAGAGTTTTATTTAAGTTTTTGTAAGTAAATTTACTCAATTTTTTTTCGAAAAAAAACGTCCAGAAATTAGAATAAATCAGAAATTAGAATTGCCTCAAAAAGAAAGCGGTTCTAATTTGCGAGCGTCTACTGTAATAACAAAAAAAAATTTTTTTTGAATAACCAATAAAACTAACTGTTTTCTGTAAAAATACTATTTCGATAGTGGTTTATTATAAGATTAAAAATAACGGCTTGTCAAACTTTTTTAAGTGTACAAAATGTAAACCATAGTCGGGAAGTATTCAGTACCTCAGTACTTAAGTACTAGTAAAGTACAAGTATTTGGTACTTCTACTTAAAAAAATAAGTACAAGTACTTTGAAAGTACTTGTACTTAAGTACAATTACTTGGTTAATTACTTTTATACTTTCTAAGTACCAAGGTACTTAACAAGTACTGCTAAGTACTACGGGTACTTGCTAAGTTCTGTGGTACTTGCTAAGTACTATAGGTACTTGCTAAGTTCTATGGTACTTGCTAAGTACCTTTGGTACTTGTTAAGTACTATGGTACTTGTTAAGTACCTTTGGTACTTGTTAAGTACTATGGTACTTGTTAAGTACCTTTGGTACTTGTTAAGTACTATGGTACTTGCTAAGTGTTAAGTACCTTTGGTACTTGCTAAGTACTATGGTACTTACTAAGTACTATGGTACTTACTAAGTACTATTGTAGTTTTTTGTGGCCCTTTGTTCCTAATGGAACCATAGGACATAATATATATATGTGTGTGAAATTATCCATAAAAAAGTTATCCATAGATTTTTCTCATGTGGAACTTAAGTGGAAGACAATTTTATTTAATAAAATAACTAAAATAGTCGAATTTAGTCAATAAAATTACTTAAAAATAAATGAATTTTAATGTTTAAAGCGTTTTTTTTTAATTTAAATACAATGCAAGTGCGTTAAGTGTATATTTACTATTTTCCTTTACTTTGCAAATGGAAAATTTACGTGCAAATTTCTTAGCTCCTCCGATGAATTAGATGCTCGGACACATACCCATGGAATCTACAAGAGTCCTAGCATATTTTAAGGTATGTCCCATATTGGCGAATCCAACCTGTGCACTACAAATAGTCTGCCAAAGTTATCCATAGATTTGGATTACGGCCATGTAAGAAAATATTTCAAGATTATTTTCTCGACTCCTCCGATGAATTGGATAACGGGACATATACCCATGCAATCTGCAGGAGTCCGAGAATATTTGCAATTATGGCCCATATTGGCTAATCGCACATGTGCACTACAAACAATCCTTCAAAGTCATCCATAAATTTTAATTTTTGGCAAATTTTAAAATTATGGACGTGCTAATTTCTCCATTCCTCCGATGAATTGGATGCTGGGCCACATACCCCTGGAATCTACAAGAGTCCTAGCATGTTTTAAGGTAAGTCCCATATTGGCGAATCGAACCTGTGCACTACAAACAGTCTGCCAAAGTCATCCATAGATTTTGATTTTTGGCAAATTTGAAAAATATGGCAGTACAATTTTCTCCGCTCCTCTGATGATTTGGATTATGGGACACATACCCATGGAATCTACAAGAGTCCTAGCATATTTTAAGGTATGTCCTATATTGGCGAATCCAACCTGTGCACTACAAACAGTCTGCCAAAGTTATCCATAGATTTGGATTACGGCCTTATAAAAAAAATATTTCAAGAATATTTTCTCGACTCCTCCGATGAATTGGATGATGGGACGCATACCCATAGAATCTACAAGAGTCCGAGAATATTTTAAGGTATGTCCCATACTAGCGAATCGAACCTGTGAATTACAGTCTGTCAAAGTCATCCATAGATTTTAATTTTTAGCAAATTTGAAAAATATGGCCGTACAATTTTCTCCGCTCCTCCGATGAATTGTATTATGGGACACAAACCCATGGAATCTACAAGAGTCCGAGAATATTTTCAGGTATGTCCAATATTGGCGAATCGCCATGGGGCCTTACAACCGGCCATAAAAGTTGTCCATAAATTTGGTTTTTTATAAGGTAAAAATTTAAAAATAAAAATTTTTCGTGCGCTTTCCAGGAAAATATAGGAATGGTCAGGGATTGAACTGTGCACAGAATCGAAGGATAAAAACCGTAGATTCCGAAACTATTTTCTTATCGAATGTAGGTTTTAGAGAAAAAAATGGTTTATGTGTTAGAACCCAGATTTCCAAAAACAATTAATTTAATGCCCAATCCAGGTCAAATTAGGAATGGTCAGAAGATACACTATTTCTTCAAAGGACGACCATCATCTGTAAATGCAAAAGCACTTTTCGTTTTAAAAATCGAGTGCAGGGTTTGAAATATATTGTAATTTTTTAAATTGTACCAAATTGAAAATTTTTAAAAATGTTGCCTTAATTTTCTTAGCTCGTCCGATCATTTGGAAAATGAGTCACATACCAACGGACTCTACTTGACTCCAAGAGTATTTTAAGGTATGTCCCATTTTGGCGAATCGCCGTTGTGTACTATAAATGGTCTTTCAAAATCATTCATAAATTTTAATTTTTGGCAAGTTTGAAAAATATGGCAGTATTATTTTTTCTGCTCCTCCAATGATTTGGAAAATGGGACACATACCTATAGAATCTACTTAACTCCAAGAAAATTTTATGTATGTCTAATCTTGGCGAATCGCCTTGGGGCCGTACAACCGGCCATAAAAGCTATCCATAAATTTGGTTTTTTATATGGTAAAAATTTTGAAATAAAAATTTTACGTGCGCTTTCCAGGAAAATATAGGAATGGTCAGGGCCTTAGTTGTGCCTAAATTTGAAGCATGAAAACCGAGGATTCTTAATCTATTTTTGTTTAAAAAATCGTGTGTAGGTTTTAGAGCAAAAATTGGTTTATGTGTTGTAACCCAGATTTCTGGAAATATTTAATTTAATACCCACTCCAGGCAAAATTAGGAATGGTCAAAAGATGAACTATTTTCTTGAAGGTCGGCCACCATCTGTAAATACAAATACAATTTTCATTTTTAAAATTGAGTGCAGATTTTAAAATTTATTATAATTTTTGAAATTGTATCAAATTGGGAATTTTTAAAAATGTTATCAAAATTTAAAAAAATTTCCAAAAATTAAACAAAATCTCCAAAATTGTAAAATATCGTAAAATTTTTAAAAAAATCGTTTTGAAAAAATTGTCAATATGTGAAAAATTACCAAAATCGTCAAAATTTGGAAAATTGGAAAAAATCGGGAAATTTTGAAAGATTGAAAAAAATTAAAATTTTTTAAAAAATTACCAAAATTTCAAAAAGTTGTCAAAAATTGGAAAAAATTGCAAAAATTGGCAAAATTGAAAAAATTTAAAAATTTGTGAAAATCGACAAAAATTATAAAAAATCGCCAAAATTGAAAAAAATTGTCCAGGTATTAAAAAACGAAATTTCCAAAATTTATTTCTCGCATTTATTTTTCCTTGTTACAAAACCGTTGTCCGTTTTCATTTAACTCATTTGGTTTTAAAGATACTAGCGATATTACAAATAAAAGCCCTTTTCTCTCTACGAGGCTTAGTTTTCGAGAAAAACGCGATCTTAAAATCTAGCAATGGAACAAGTTTTGGAACAAGGAGGTCATTGTGAGTCACATGTGGAAAAATTAGTGCGAAAATCGCTAAAATAAAATTTTAAGCATCCATATCTCCCAAACTAGAAGAGCTAGAGGAAAAATGACTGCACCAAAGGTCATACCCCGATACCGAAACTAAATTTTGACTTGCATTGCTAGATTTTAAAATCGCGTTTTTCTCAAAAACTAAGCCTCGTAGAGAGAAAAGGGCTTTTATTTGTAATATCGCTAGTATCTTTAAAACCAAATGAGTTAAATGAAAACGGACAACGGTTTTGTAACAAGGAAAAATAAATGCGAGAAATAAATTTTGGAAATTTCGTATTTTAATACCTGGACAATTTTTTTTCAATTTTGGCGATTTTTTCTAATTTTTGTCGATTTTCACAAATTTTTACATTTTTTCAATTTTGGCAATTTTTGCAATTTTTTCCAATTTTTGACAACTTTTTGAAATTTTGGTAATTTTTTTAAAATTTTTAATTTTTTTCAATCTTTCAAAATTTCCCGATTTTTTCCAATTTTGACGATTTTGGTAATTTTTCACATTTGACAATTTTTTCAAAAATTTTACGATATTTTACAATTTTGGAGATTTTGTCTAATTTTTGACAATTTTTTTAAATTTTGACTATTTGGACAATTTTTTCAAATATTGACTATTTTTTCAAGTTATGACGATTTTTTTCAAAATTTTTACAAAATTTTTTAATTTTGGCAATTTTTAAAAATTTTTCCAAATTTTTGACGACTTTTTGAAATTTTGGTAATTTTTTAAAATATTGGCAATTTTAAAAATTTTTACGATATTTCGCAATTTTGGCGATTTTTCTAATTTTTGAAGATTGTTTTTTTAATTTTGATTATTTGGGCAATTTATGCAAATATTGACGATTTTTTCAAAATTTTTGCAAAATTTTTCAATTTTGCCAATTTTTCAAAATTTTCCGATTTTTTCCAATTTTTAACGACTTTTTGAAATTTTAACGATTTTGGTAATTTTTTCAAATTTTGGGCGATTTTTTCTAAATTTTAACGATATTTTTAATTTGGCGATTTTTTTAATTTGGCGATTTTTTTAATTTTTGACGATGTTGAGAAATTTTGAAGATTTTTTAATATTTTGTCGATTTTTTAAATTTTTTTTATAAAATTACATGATTTTTTAAATTTGGAGATTTGTTTTCCAATTTCTATGATTTTTTAAATTTTTGCCATTTTTTTTAATTTTTTCCAATTGTGCCGATTTTTTTTTTAATTTTTGACGATTTTTTAAAATTTTTGATTTTTTTATTTTGGTGATTTTTTCACTTTGGACGTTTTTTTTTATTTTAAAGTTTTTTTCACTTTTGATGATTTTTTTTTAATTTTGGCCATTTTTTAAAATTTTTGCATTTTTTTTGTTTTGGCAATTTTTTCTGATATTTGAAACTTTTCAATTTCAGCTATATTTTTTTCAATTTTTAAAATTCAAAATCTAGGGACTATAGCTGCGTTTGTGCGGTATTCCTATCAATGATATCTCGAACAATTTTGACAGTAGAAAGCCGGAATACGTTGAAAAACTGTCAAAATCGTTCTTGATAACACTGATAGAGAGTCACACAAACACAGCTAATATTACTGTTGGATATAGTGTAACTAAGTTACCGTTTTTGTTTTTTATAATAACTAAATTATTTTAATGGGAGCGAGCTTTTTTAGCGGCTCGATTTCAAAAAACTCAATTAAATTTCGTTAAAGAGCTACTCGATCAAAAAAGCTCTATGAAATTTTTTATACGAGCTCTCGATTTAAAAAACCCATTCAGTTTTGTAAACGAGCCTTTTCATTTTTATAAACTCTTAATTTTTTTTAGTTGCGAGCTTTTTTCATTTGAGCAGCTCTTTTAATTTTGGCTTCCGAGGTTTTTAAAAAAATGTATATATTTATGGTTGACTTGAGCCTTGTTTCCATCCCTGGTATAAATACAAGGTTTACGCTATGTAACATTAATATACGACGCTACATGAATCCCACTAATCTTTTTTAGGCTTGTTAACTGGTTCTTCCTGAGTCTTTTATTAAAATTTTTAATTTTTTTTGTATTTTTTTTTAAAGACATAAACAGACAAAATATATAGGTTGTTCATAAGGGGTGTGCTATCTGTTGTATCGTTGTATCGTCCTAACAAAAAACAGAGTTGTTAAAATTTTTATTTGTGTTTAACAACGATTTTCTATTCAGTTTTCTATCTGTTAGCACACTCAAACATAGGACACTAAACATACGTAAAAATGTTGTATCGTGCTACTCTCAAATGTTGTATTTTTTCTATTTCATTTTTAACAACTCTGTTTTTTGTTAGGACGATACAACAAATAGTACACCCCTTGTGAAAACCCTTATAGTATCATAGTACTTAGCGAGTACCATAGTACTTGCTTACTTACTAGTACTTAGCAAGTACCTATAGTACTTAAAAAGTACCATGGTACTTAGCAAGTACCAAAGGTACTTAACAAGTACCATGGTACTTAGCAAGTACCAAAGGTACTTAACAAGTACCATGGTACTTAGCAAGTACCAAAGGTACTTAACAAGTACCATGGTACTTAACAAGTACCATGGTACTTAACAAGTACCATAGAACTTAACAAGTACCAAAGGTACTTAACAAGTACCAAAGGTACTTAACAAGCACCATAGAACTTAACAAGTACCAAAGGTACTTAACAAGTACCATAGTACTTAACAACTACCACAAGTACTTAGCAAGTACCATAGAACTTATCAAGTACCAAAAGTACTTAAAAAGTACCATAGGACTTAACAAGTACCAAGTGTACTTAGCAAGTACCTTGGACTTAGCAAGTACCAAGTGTACTTAGCAAGTACCTAGTACATTTTAAGGTATTGGTACTTAAGTATCAAGTACTTCCCTAGTAATTGGTACTCATTACAAAGTACATTTGAAACTTGGTACTTGTACTTAAAAATTTAATATACTTGTGCCCATCTATGATGTAAACACTGCATAAATTGGAATCCGCATAAAATAAGACCTGAGTTACTTTCACAATGTTTGTTTTATTAAATAGATTTTTTAAATAAAATTAGAAAAAAATTAAGAAAAGCTTTTTGAAACTGTTTTGTCATTGTTATTTATGAGTCTGTGAAAACATAGATATATATATTTTGAATAACTGGAAAATTATATTTTGAAGATGGTTTAAATATCTTTTAAATACGAGTAGGTATATAAAAAAATAGGTAGTAAATTATGCTTCAGAACCAATGAAAGAAGTAATTTTTAAGTTAGGTATTAAGATTATTCCAAATCACTATATTTAGAAGACGAACGCATGAATACTTTTGGAAGTTCCTTAGAATAAATTCCAAAGGAGCAGTAAAATAACACTAACTAAAACTTGGAAAGCAATGAAAGGAGTGATAACCAAAGAATGAATACCATTTATATTTGCTGGGAAGTTTCTATATCCAAATAAAAAAAAAAGTGAACATTTTTTTAAAAATTAAAAAAAAAACATTATCAAAGATGTGGTCGTAGCAAGGAGAAGTTTTTTTATTTACATAATAAATTGTTGGAAAATGAAATTGTTTTCAACTACTGACAATAGGAGTGGGAAAAAGGGCGACCAGCAAAATCAATTAATGAATGCAGTAAACGGTGATGAATACGGAAACTTGAAAAGACAATGATGAAATTTCTCACAAAATCATAAAGTAATTGTTTCTGCATCATATACGTCTAACACAGAATAAGAAAGACAAACTTGCAATTATTGAAAAAATAGTAGAAGCGAGCCCACTCCCACTAAAAAAGTTTTTAACAGCTTTCCTACTTCAATTAAATCTCATAAGTTTAGCCCAGAAGAAGCGTTAGCACTTTTTTTGGATTTAAATTTGACAAAAAATCAGTATATGGAGTTACGAAAATAAACCAATGAAAAAAATTCAACTATTTTCCCCGAATATCGTGATATACTTTTTGTAAAAAGAGACTGTTTGCCTTCGAAAAATGTCTAGATGTTTTAGTATTTTGCTAACCCTTATTTGAATAGATATGAATATTTACTAAATTAAAACCAAGAGACTTTTTGCTGTAACTTAGTAAAATTAAAAAAATCTAAAAAAGATAATGAAAAGTCTGCTTTATTTATATTTTTTTTAAATAATGAAACATTTTGTTTTGTTTTATTATTTAAAAACGCGATTTCATAAAAAAAAAATTAATTTTTCTTATTTTTGCTTTGTGTACTTTTAAGATTAGTTACCAGCCCATAGTTGTTAAAAATTTGAGTATTACACTAAAATTTAGCGAAAACAGCCCAGCAAAAAAAATTGGAAGTAATGCTTTACAAACTAATACTTCCTTCACTGCTTCACAAGTATCCGTTAGTGTATTTTTACTGCTTTTTTAGAAGTTATTCTGAACAACTTCAAAAAATCACTTCTTTCATTGCTTCCAAAGTATCTGTTAGTATATTTTTACAACTGTTTTAGAATTACTTCTGAACAAAACCAAAAAACCACTTAAGTATTACTTCTTAAGAGTAATTGCTCTAAAAGTGATCTTAAAAAGTGATTTTGGTATCATTTTGCATTTTCAAACATAGAATCCCGGGTTCGATTCCCGGCGGGCCCAATATTTTTTTTTTATTTTTTTTTAATTTTTTTTTAATATTTATAATTAGTTTGTTTAAATTCAATATTTTTTATAGTCGTGAGAAATTGCTTTTTATGCACCTGTAAAAATAGTACTGAAAACAATACTGAATTGGAGTGAATCTTTTAGACTTGTTTAATAAGTACTTTTATTGAAAAGAATAAGGAAAAATATCTCGCAGTAACAAAGTGATGTTTTCATGTCACTCAACTTTCATATCAAAGAATAGCTCAGCGGTAGATCGCTAGACTAGCAATCGTGAGGTCGCAAGTTCGATACCCGTTGGCGGCAATAAAAAACTTTTGTAAAATATAAAAAACAAAATATAATTTTTTTGCGAAGAATTTTTTTTTAATTTTAGTTGGTGAAAAAGAGCTTCCTTTGCACTCGTTCAAAAAGTACTGAAAAAGTGTTGAAGTGGGAGTACTCCTCTCCTATGATAACTCAATGTTAAAATCATTAGTGTTTATGTTTAAAAAGAAGTACATCTAGATCATCAATTGTAGTGCTTTTTCTATTGCTTCGGCATTCTCTTTTTATGCTAAAGTAGAATGTTTGTATGTCTGTTTGATCACTTCTGAGAGTAAATTATCATATAAACAATAATACAATTTAATGGAAAATTACTAGATCATTGAGAAAATGTTTATTCGTCTTCTTAACCTCAAACCTACTTAATAATAGTTATTTTTTTTACTTTTATTTTTTCGAGCAGAATTAAAAGTTATTTTTGAATTTTATTTTTTTGAGCAAAAATAAAAGTTATTTTTTGATTTTTTGACCAATTACTTACGCACGAGCATTTCGTTTCTTACTCAGCACACATGAGTATATTAAAAACTTACAATCAGAAAATTCTCATGCAAAACAGTAAAAATGACTAAAAACATATGATGCAAACAATAAACTCACACACGAATCATGCACGGGTTATTCTTACTCACGCTCACGCACGAATCTTTTAAGTATAGTATTTATTACTCACGATCACGTGTGAATAACGTGAACATTTTTGTTACGCGCCAATCCCTACACTCAAAAAAATAAGTTAGTAGAAAAATTAGTAAAACGTCTTGTATATCAAGTTTACTAGTTTTCAGCAATTTTTTTGCTGAAATTCCGTTTTCAGCAAAAGTTTTAATTTTGAACTAATGTTTTACTAATTTATTTTGCTAGAAAAAATGTGCTGATAATCGCAATTATAGCGTGGACGACAACCAGATAAACAAATGTAGATGTCGCAGCTTGTCTGGATGTAGTACACACAACGGAAATGATTAAAAAGAAAAACAACTCTACACAATTTCTATATTTAAATTTTCAGCAAATAAATTAACTAAAGTAAAATTTCGCTACAAGTTTTTTGCGTTTTTTTAAGTCAACTAATATTCAGCAAAAAGTTTAGTGATTTTAGCAAGGATTTTTTTCATTTGCTTTTGACTAAGTGTTAGTAAAACTTTTGCTGAGGATAACTATTTTTTTGGTAAAAATCAGCTCGCTGATTTTCAGCAAACCTTTTGCTGAAATTACCAACTTTTTTGCAAGCACGCTCCTGACCAAAAATTTGCTGACACAGCAACATTTTTTGCTGACTTTACTTACTTTTTTTTGAGTGTAGTAATTACTAAATCTAAAACTAGTTCAAAATCATTGATAACATGGAACCAAATATAATATAATACGGTTTTATATGGACCTTATATATTTTTATATAAAATCACTTTGAAAAAATTGCCTATGTGGGATGATATATAATTATAGATGATTTTATAAAGAACGTTATTAGTTATATATGTGACAGCGCATAGAGAAAGGGACCTCAGGGTAAAAAAATAATTTTTTTTTTTTTGTGGACAACATCTGAGCATCGAATGAGACCGATCCCATGCTCTCCTGACCTTAGGTCCCTTTCTATCCTTAGGTCCCTTTCTATTTTGCGCGTCACATATGGGTTCATATTTGTCAATATATAATCATAACTAACACAAATTATAAAATATTTCTTATATGGATCCACATAGTTTTATTTTATTATGTATAGTGTCACACTAAATTATATATAAACGAATATGTAATTATATCTTTTATATGTTACTTTATGTACTTATATATAGCACATACATATATATGTAGGCCAGTATATAATAATATAAAATCACATGTTTCTCCATATTAAAACCTTTGAGGAAAAAATATCTAATACATGACTATATAATAGTATATATGCTTGAATTTAAAAGCATATGTGGCCATATGTAACTATAAGTTACTATATGCAATTACATGAAATAATATATGATTATATCAAAACTTTTTTACTCGGGAAATCATCTATAATTATATATCATCCCACATGATTTTATATAAAAATATATAAGGTCCATATAAAACCGTATTATATTATATGTAGTTGCATGTAAACAATGATTTTGAACTAGTTTCAGATTTAGTAATTACTAGGGATTGGCGCGTGACACGAAATGTTCGTGAGTCACGTTATTCACACGTGATCGTAAGTAATAGTTACTATACTCAAGCGATTCGTGTGTGAGCGTAAGAACATATAACTCGTGCGTGATTCGTGTATGGGCGTGAGTAAGAATATATAACCCGTGCATGATTCGTGTGTGAGTTTATTTTTTGCATCATGTTTTTAGTAATTTTTACTGTTTTTCGTGTGAATTTTATGATTTAAAGTTTTTAATATACTGCGAGAGTAAGAAACGAAATGTTCGTGAGTGAGTAATTTATTTTTGTTTATGAGTATAAGTCAATAATGGCTCACACGCCCATAAAATTAACAACACTTTGATTTGAAAATAATTTAAACAGAAAGTGATATTAATTTATGATCTTGAGTCAAACTAAAATAACATTCATTTACTTAAAATAACAGATCAACTAAAAACTATCCCCCATTCATCTTAAACACATTGACACGGTGCAAAAATATAATTTAATAACATACATTTAAATTTAAATTTAACGGTTCGTTGTAATTCAAACATCTGTGTTTATCATACACAGAGTTGAATAGAATCAGCTGAGATATCTTAAGAATTAAGGTTCAAAGTAAAAAAGAGTAATAATAACAAAAGGATAAAAATAGCATTGTTAAATTTCGTTGATGTTAGTCTAAGTTGAGTTGTTGATAACAAACTCGATTTGCTTTCAACATTCATATAAGTAGACGATTATCAAATATTAACCCACTCAAAGGCGAAAGGCACTGATGATGGCTTTGTAGCGAAAGCCGAAAATGCGCATTCTGCCTTGCTGGTCTTATCGAATTTTTTCAGTAATTTTTATTCTTTGTAATTTACTTGTAAAAATTGTATCATCTTTCTTTGATTTGAGTCAAACTAAAATAACATTCATTTACTTAAAATAACAGATCAACTAAAAACTTTCCCCCATTCATCTAAGTCATTTTATATAATCTAGATTCCAAAACATTTTCTAAGTCATTTTATATAAAAATTTATATAAATCTTAATTTAAAATATTTTCTGAGTCAATTTGAAGAAATTTTAGATTTTCCGAATCACTGCATTCTAAAAACATTTTGTAATTTCACTACTATAAAATGGGTAAAGTTTTGTTTAATTTTACAAAAATTCGGTTAATACTCGTATAAACAAATAATGCTTAAATTTTTTTGTACACACTTCCGTACATAATAATACACACACAAAGTATTTTTAGACATTATGTATTTACAAATACACGCATTATGCCTAAAACTAGTATTCTTTTGTTAAATAAAATTGTTAGGCAGAAAGTTGGTAAATAAACAAACTTATAGTAGTATAAGATACTCCGACATTTTTAAAATTTCAAAAAATTAAAAAAAAAGCTAATAAGGAGTTTTTTTAGGTGTATTGCTACATTTCTGCAAACAGATTTTTATGTGGAAATACTCGAATCAACATAAGAATGAATTGTTCTTGATAATTACACTGAGAAAAGTTCTGCAGTTACTACATGACAGTTATTTGTATAGTAATGCGGTTGTAGTTATTTTAACTACAATTGAAGATAATTTACTTAGAGCAAAATTTTTCAATGTTTTGACAGTTAATTTTTTAAACAAACTGCAAAAACTACTACATTGTAGTAACATTTATTTTATTTTGAATTTTGTTACAAATACTTAAATTTTCAAGTGTGTATGTGTACGAAGCATTTGTTTACAAATTTCTAGTGAAAGAATATGAGAAGAACATGTTTTTTCTTGTCTTAGTAATAAAACAAAGCTAAAGATAAAGACGCGTAATACGGAAAAGGTTATATATTTTATTGAATTATTAAAATAATAAGGTAAGTTTTATAATATAAAATATAAATTTATTTACGGGAATATTAATATATTGTATATTGTATTTATTTTCTTTCAGTTCTTTTATATTTTCATCCCTTTCTACCTGGAGAAAAAAAGGAAGCCATACAATATTCCATCCCTCACAGGCGGACATCTAGAACAATATCTTAATAGTGAACAATAAAAGTGATATTTGTATTGTTTTCGATTGAATGCCAATTACAATGATATTTATCTTTATTAATATTATTAGTGATGCCATATTAACATACATTAACAATGCTTGTTTATAAAACTAAATATGACACAATTAGCCATAGTTACTTCTACAACATCTCCCTTTTCTAGATGTAATACTTATAATATAGTTAACTTAAACTTAATTAAAGTTATACAATAAATCCAAATTAAATTATCAAATAGTAATTATATCAACTTTAATTATATACATAATTCAGTAATATTTGGCTATATACTCGTAGTTGATAATAAGTTTACAAAAATATATTTACAAAATTTTCTCACCAGATTTATAAATTCAATCTCTCTGGTTCTCTTACAACTCTACCCTTTTTTGTTACATAACTCTTACTATCAACCTCTTTTGTTACTTCAACATTTGGTTCATTGTTTCCCTGTGGTTCACAAACATTTTAATTTTCAATTATATTTTCGGTAGTTTTCCTTATGTGGTCTTGATTTCTCCTGTAAAGAGTATCATTGTTATCCTTAATTAGAAATGATCTTGGTTCTTTACATGTTTCTATAACTTGTCCCGGAAACCAACAGCTAGTAGGTGTTTTCTGAAACATTACCCTGTCCCCTTCATGAACAGGGTTCACACTTTTCGCCGTTCTATTGTAATAATTAGCATATTTATGAATGTTCGAAATTAATTTCATTATTAAATTAATTTACCATTCACCAGTTTTGGCCTAAAATTTTTTACAATAGATGGAATTTTCGTCCTCAAAGATCTTGACATAAGCAGTTCTGAAGGACTAGGCAAATTGCCCTTAGGTGTTGTCCTGTAATGCAGTTATGCCATATAAGGATCTGAGTTACTCTCACTTGACTTCAACAATAATTTCTTAATGGTTTGAATGGAACGTTCAGCTAAACCGTTGGATCTCGGAAAATATGGGCTTGAAGTTTTATGGTCAATTTCCCAATTTTCACAAAAATTTTTAAATTCTTCAGAATTATCTGTTATCAATATACCTGGAATCCCATGTCTTGAAAAAATTGATTTTAATTTATTTATGACCCGAGCGCTACTATACCCAGAATTAAGCAATTCGATTTCAACATATTTTGAGTAATAATCTACCACAAGTAAATATTTATTTCTATTAAACTCAAATACTTAAAGCACAACTAAGTTTGAACCATGGTACATCAACAATTTCATGTGGCAACATTTCAGATCTTGAATTCTGATATTTCATACAAATTTCACAATTTGAGACCAGATTTTCAATGTCACTGTAAATACTTGGCCGTAAACAGACTGTCGAGCCAAGTTTTTGCATCTTTGAATTCCCATATGTCCCTCGTGGATTTTATCTAAAATTGATCTACGCAGACTTTTCGGTATCAAAATTTGATGGCTTTTTAACAAAACATTATCTAAAACAGAAATTTCATCTTTTATCCTACAGTATGGCATTATCTCCATTTCCACCCCTTACTTGTGCTTGGGCCAGCCATTTTTAACATATTCAGATATTTTTACAAATGTATCATCATTTCTAGAGTGTTCCCTAAGAATATCTATATTTGCAAATGGCGTTTCCAAATGCGAAGCTATGAAGTTACAGTGAAGCGAAACTTCTCTGTCCATTTCTGTGAAACTATTTTCCGTTAAAGGAGCTCTTGATAAAGTATCAGCTATATGTAAATATTTTCCAGGTTTGTATAAAACCGAAAGATCATAACACTGCAGACGTAACATAAACCGTTGTAGTCGTGCTGGAATCTGATAAAGGGGTTTGTCAAACAAACTAATCAAAGGTTTATGGTCAGTTTCAACTAAAATTTTCGACCCATAAACATACTGATGGAATTTTGTACAGCCAAAAAGTATGGCAAAAAGTTCTTTCTCTATTTGTGCATATTTCTTCTGAGATTCCGTTAACGAAACAGATGCATAAGCAATGGGATGTTTATCATGCATAATAGTAGCAACAATCGCATACATAGAAGCATCCACAGATAAACTTATACTATATTTGTTATACATAATAAGTTAGGACCGGAGATCTAGTTATCTGATGTTTGAGATTCTCAAACTCGTTTTCGTGAACTGATGACCAATGCCACTGAATTTCCTTTTTTAAAAGTTGCCTTAAATTTTTATTCTTTGCAGACAAATTTTCTATGAAAGAGCCTAGGTAGTTAATCATACCTAAAAATCTCTGTAACTCCTTTACATTATTAGGTTTTGGCATTTTAATTATCGATTTTATTTTATCCTCATCAGACCTTACACCTGTTTCATCAAAAACGTGACCCAAAAATCTTATCTTCGTTTGCAAAAGTCTACATTTGGATTTGTTAAATCTCAATCCAGCTTCTTTTGCCCTTTCAAAAAACTTTTCCAAAATTTCAAAGTGTTCTTCAATCGTAGAAGAATGAATCAAAAAATCATCGATGTAAATAATTAAACCTGGGATATCACCAAACAATTTTACCATTTCAGAATGGAAAATTTCCGGTGCCGAATTTATACCAAAAGGTAATCTCAAGAACCGGTAACGACCAAAAGGTGTGTTGAAAGTACATAATTTTGAGGAACGTTCATTTAGTGGAATCATCCAAAACCCACTGTTAGCGTCCAATGACGTGAAATATTTAGAACCATTCATTTTAGCTTTACAGTCTTCAATATTTGGGAAAGGAAAATGTGGTCTTAATATGGCTTTATTCAGATCATTCTTTTCAATTCTAATTTCAATTTATCATATAATTTACATGAGATTCTACGAGGTGGATCCACAATAGGAGAAACATCCTCCTTTGTTTCCAAGTTACATTCGCTTTTTAAAAGACCAAGACCATTAAAAACATTACAATATTTATTAATTATGCTTTTAGCCGATAAAGTATTTACATTTTTAATCAAATTCAAGCAAATAGCACACTCAAGCCCTATAATATTTTTACAATCAATGTTAACAACAAAAAATTTCATTTTATAAATTTTTTTTCATATGTTAAAATTAATTTTACAGCTCCTAAAACTGGTAGTTTTTCACCACTAAATGTAAAAATTCTCTAAAAAATGTTTAACGTTTAACAGTTCTGCTGTTTTAACAGAGATAACATTGGCCTGTGCCCCTGTGTCTATTTGATATGTAAGTTTGTTGTTCCCAGCAAAATCCCAAATAAGTGGTTATATAATAGAAATTCATAGCTCCGCACAACTTATTTTTTGGACTCTAAACTCATTATTTTTGTTTGGCGTGGTCGTTTTTATAAGTAGTCACGCTTACCCGCTCGCTTACGAAAAAATGAGAAATAAGTAGTTATGAGATTTTGAATAATAAGTGGTTACTCACATGCTTACAAAAAGTTTAATTATAAGTGGTTATCCGATTGCTTACTTGATTCTTAAAAATAAGGAGTTAGGCAAATACTATTAGCTTAAGGAAATATATTCAGAAAAAGTTAAGTTTTCTCTAGTGTGTAATTTTATGACTCGTCATAAAAATTTGAACATAAAACATATTTACATATAATAAATAAAAATGTATAAAATTAAGCTATGTAAAAAGTACTTATTTAAACTATTACGCGTAAGTCATTATTTTATATTTAAAAACATTGAATACAATAGGCTGTTATAAGGAAGTCATTATTTTATATTATAAAATAATGTAAAAGGTAATAATATATCGTTTTTGGTAATGCAGATAGTAATGAGTTGTCATTACCAATATTTTGCTGGGTTGTTGATCTTTACCTCAATATTCCATTCTGTTCCTGTTGTTGTTTTAGAGAGCGCGCCAATAAACAGGTTTTCTTCTTCCTCGCCTTCGTCCTCACTTTCATCATCATTAGCATTTAAATTTCTTACATATTTCTTCTTCACCGAACACATTCTAGCAAAATGGTTGCTTTTACCGCAATTATGACATCTTGCCCCCTCCGCTGGGCACTTGTTTCTATGAACTTGACCACATTTTTTGCAGTTGATATTGTGCATATTTTTTGGTTGCGGTCTATAATTTTTACGTATTAAACCAATGACTGGTTCCATTTCACCTTTCGTTGGTTGGACTGCGTCTCTAAATTAGACGCTCTTAAAAAAATTTTAAACTGCGTATACCACGTTTTCCATTCCTTTGACAAATTTGAGGACTTTAGGTTTATAGGCTGCAGCGTTGTTGAAAAAAACTGGTTGTTTACGTGGTTTAATGGTGCTGCACCTTCTTCTTTTCCCATAGTTATTTTTCAATAGACTCGCTTTTTATTTTAAAGAAATTATTTTTTTTTCTCTTTTTTCAGACTATCCTACTTCTTACACCATGTATTGTTTTCTATTGAATGCCAATTACAATGACATTTATCTTTATTAATATTATTAGTGATGCCATATTAACATACATTAACAATGCTTGTTTATACAACTAAGTATGACACAATTAGCCATAGTTACTTCTACAACAATATTAAGTGTAAATTTTGATTTCACAATTTTAAATTTATTATGGAATAAAATTTAAGATTACAGAAATTTGTTGGTAATAAATTAATAATTTTTAAAATAATTTTTATTTATGTTATTTAAACTACATTTGCAGCTGTAACAGTTAAAAGTAACTTCACATTGCAGTTGATTTAAATGCAAATATAGTCTACGCCTTTTTAGCTGCATATGTGGTTATTTTAGCTGTCATTTGCAGTTAATTTTACCTACATAATTCCCTGTAAGTAAGTTGTAGCTGCCGACAAGAGGTAATAAAGCAGAACTTCAAAGAAGGCTAAAGGATGAATTCATGGACATCGATACTTACATATTTGACGGAAAAGAAGAAATAGAGGTATGTATCCGTCCAGCGGCAAGTGGTATGGACATTAAGGCAATGTTGGCCGCTATGATGGAGAAAATGGAAGAAATAAACTCTAGCAAAATCGAAGAAAACTCTATAAAAATTATGGAGAAAATGGAAGAAAACTCTAGAGAAACTAGAGCCACAAATGAGAAACTGACGGGAATGACGGAGGCTATAAACCAAAGAATGGATCGCGTTGAGGTACAAGCCAGCAACTTTGATGAGAAGCTAGTCGATTTAGAGAGTAAAATGAATAATCCGGAAATTGACATAGAGGCGAAAATTAACAATCTTCAATGCCAAAGTGGATCGGTTCGAGTTATTCCAGAAAGCTCTAGTAGAATAAAGAAGCCATGTTTCGAGGTAGTACACCGTTTAACTTATTCAAGTTCCAGTTTGAAACCGTGGCTAGCAGAAATTTGTGGACAAATGAAGAAAAAGCAGGGACCGTAACGGTTATAAGTAGGGAATGCATCCCGAGATTTCCCGTCCCGCGATTCCCGGGATATTAGGCATTTTTCATTTCCCGCAATCTCGGGAATTTGGACCGGGAATGCTGGGATTTCAAAAAATGCAGTTTAAAATAATAAAGTTAATTATTTAAAATTTAGTTATGCAGTTGTCCAACGTTTCAAAAATAGTAAACATCTTACATTAGGCTTGCTCATTTACTTACAAAATTGTAGTACGAGTAAAAACAGTAAGATTTTCGAGTAAACGAACACACTGATTAAGTTGTGTACTTGATCGAACTTTTTACGTTTAACTTTTGACGTTCAAATCAAAATGTATTTCGTTCACTTCGTGAGCCACACTTTCACCACAGTGGATTCGTTAAACAGAATTGCTGCATTTGCGTAAATGAGAATCCACGAATGATTGTTGAAAAGCCGATGCATCCACAAAGAGTGACTGTTTGGTGCGGCTTATGAGCTGGCGGCCAAACAGATACCGTGAATGGTGTTCGCTATCGCGAGATGATAACGGACTTCTTGTGGCCAGAAATTGAGGATATGGAACTGGACGATATGTGCTTTCAACAGGATGGTGCCACTTGCCACATAGCCAACGAAACAAGGGCTCTTTTGCGCGAGAAATTCAACGGACATGTTATCTCACGTCGCGGCGATGTTAATTGGCCGCCACGATCATGTGATTTGACACCGTTGGACTTCTTTCTTTGGGGATATTTAAAAGAAAAAGTGTACGTCAATAAGCCAAGAACAATCCAAGCGCTAAAGAATGATATAATTCACAAATTAATGACATTGAACCTCAATTATGTCTCAGTCATTGAAAATATGAACCATCGGATAGAGGTATGCCACCGAAGCCGTGGCGAGCATTTGGCCTATATTTTTCACACAATTGTCATATATGCTTCTTTCATAATAAAAAATATTAAGGTAATTCTCTTAAAACTTTTTGTTTTATTTACAATTAACATCGTGCGTTTTGGTTGGACCACCCTTTATTAATAAAATTTTTTATCTTACTATAAAATATTTTCTAATTTCTATCCCTTGCGAGATCCCGGGATCGCGGGAATTGAAGATAAATTTCCCGCTTTCCCGGGAAATCAAAAAGTGTGGGATTTTGCGTTCCCTAGTTATGAGTGATATCAAAAAAATTCTTTTATAACAATTATTTTGTGACTTAAAAAAAAAACCATCGAAAACCGTTATTTTGCAACGTAAAAATAAAAGGTCGGATGAAACTCTTAAAAAGAGAGTTTTATTTTGCCGTCTTAAAATAAAACTCATTTGAAGAGTTCTATTTTGCCATCATAAATTTATATTTATTTTTCCCGTCAGAAATTTAAAACTCATTTTATGTAAATTGACAACCTCATCAAAAATTAAACTAAATATGCCAAAAATTTACTTTGAATATTGTAAGCATTGAAAGAGCATTCTCTGCTCTTAAATTTGTGTTGAGCGACCTGCGTTCAAATCTTTCCGCAGAAAATTTGGAAAAAATTATGTTTATTAAATTAAGCAAATAAATTTTATCAGGTAGATTCAGTAAACAGAGACTGCAAAAATGAATAAAATAAACAAAAGGAGTTTTATTTTAGACGAAAAAAATAAAACTCCTCAAAAGAGTTTTATTTTAGACGGAAAAAATCAAACTCCTCAAAAGACTTTTATTTTATGACGGCGAAATAAAACTCTCTTTTTAACAATTTCATCCGATATTTTATTTTTTCGTTAAAAAATAACTCTTAACTGTGGAGTTGAGATTGTTTTTTTAATATCACCATAGATTCTGAATGAGCTCTTCAATACGAATCTATTGGTATATAACAGTATAGGTCTTCGTTGACTCTAACATGAAGAGTTTTTGAGCTAAAATTTTCTGGGTAACTGTTATTTACCGTCCCTGAGAAAAAGCCATTGAGTTGCTTTTGGCCTTAAAAGAAACCGCAACAGAAGTCCTTGAAACCTTATTAATGAGCTGCAGAAATAATTTTGACGACATAATAGCTGCGCTACAACGAAAGTATGGTGGTGAACATAAAAAGGAAATCTACAGATTATAATTGCGAGGCAGAGTGCAGAAGGCCAATGAAACGGTGCAAGATTGAACGATTGGTGCAGATGACATACCCTGGTGAAAATCACCCATTCTTGGATCAGTTCAAAATTGAGGCATTTGTAAATGACATTCGTGATCCTGATGTCAAACATGCGGTATGCGCTACACAGAAATCAACTTTTGCAGAAACTGTTTCATTTGCGCTGGCACAGGAGATAGCTAAAATAATTTCTAAGCTGCAAATATACAAGGTGCGAAATCTGGAGGTTATCGCTGAGAAAGACACAAGCTAAATGTTATAACTGCGGTACAGCCGGCAATTTTCAGCGAAATTGTAAAGCACAAAGAAAACGATCTAGATCTTCTACGCCACCACGGAACAATAAGAGAGCCCACCAACAATCATCACATGAGTCACCGTTAAACTAAAACGAGCTAGCATTACGGGGCGTGAACTAGCTCCCACAAACGCGGGCCCCACAATTTCCATATCAGTAATGCAGCGGAAACAGCAATCTTACTACTTGTGGGTACATCAACGGCAAAAAGCACAACTTCACGATAGACACAGGAGCGTCAGTCAATTATTAGGCCAGATTTAGTGAAAGGTGCAATTGAACCATTGTGCAATATAAGACTGCGGACATCTACTGGCGAGCCTGCTACAGTCTATGGTAAAGTTAAAACGAAATTAACCATAGCCAACATTAACGCAAATCATGTTTTTGTTGTTGCTGATATTGTGGACGAAGTAATAATCGGTGCAGATTTTATGATTAGCCGCAGGCACGTAGCCAGGGGGGGGCTTGGGGGATCGAGCCCCCCCCCCCCTCGAAATGATTTGACAAATTTTGAAACGTCAAAACAACAACATTTTTTTAAAAATGTAATAAAAAATATTTATTTTTTGTTGAAATCAAATACCAAATGGCCAAGTTTCTTAAGTTTTCATAAATAAAATAGACTCTAAATCCAATTGCGAAAACTGCTTTCTAAAAATTTTTCTAAGTTTTATGGTGGCCATATAAACTGTTTTTTATGGTTTTTTTTTGTAAAAATCCCCTTTTTTAGGGCGTCCTACTTTTTTTTCAGTAAGTGTCCGGGGTTGTCCTACTTTTTGCACTTTTCTCCACAACTTTTTTTTGAATTGTTGGCATCGCCTGTTTTGTCACTGTTATTTCACTTACTTCAATTGCCAAATTTGAAGCTTATCAGCAGTGAGCCAACAGTTGAATTAAAAAAAAATTAACATAGATTTTAATGATGAAAATTTATTTAATGAATTTCTTGTCTTGAAAAATTATGTAAAAAACTTAAATACAATTAACATGACTGATAACAAATTTTGGTATGATTTTTTTATTAAAAATTATGTTTGCTATGAAATTAAAAAACTTTTTAGGTTTTTTTTTTCTTACCAGCACATAATGCCAACGCAGTGGACGCCAAAAAGAAATAAATTGAATCCAAAACTATTTTTGATATTATTAGAGTCAAATATAATTTTGATATGAATTGTCAAGAATTTTATGAATATTTGAAGAAATGCGACAGTAATATATTGATTGAAATTGGAGCGTTGAAAAATATTAATGAAATTGAATCCAGAAACTATTTCTAGTTCTATTTCTGATATTATTAGAGTCAAATAAAATTTTAATATGAATTTTCACGAGTTTTATGAATATTTGAAGAAATGCGACAGTACTATACTAATTCAAATTGGAAGCATTGAAAAACATTCATGAAAGCCTTTACAAATCGTATCAAGAAATTATAGAAATATACATTCCTGAAAGTGTATGCAATGAATTGGGTAATCGTTTTTTTTTTTTTATGAACCACTAATTTAACCCTTAAATGCATGATCTCTTCAATTTTAACCATTTTTTTATATATGATTTCTAAAGGCGTGTACATTTCAAGAAAAATTCCAAAAAAAATTATTTGAGAAAAGGTGATTTTTATTGAAAAATATGTTTTTTTTGCCAAATCGCTAAATTGTGATTATTTTAACGTGCATGAAAAAAAAAACAAAAAAAAAATTATATAAACTACGAATTATACATTTATAGTCGCCAAAATTAATTTTATTGCGAGAATACAACTTTAAATATATAAACAAACATTTTTGAATATTAGACTTTTTGTAAAAAAAAGCGTGTTTTAGATTTTTCACAAACATATGAAACAAAACCAAGATTTTTCCTATAACTGTTTAAAAAATCTGAGCTAAACTATAGGACACTTTGTATGGATGGCCCAAAAATGCAGTTTGTGCATCAAGTGGGTTCTATTATTAAAAAACAGGTATGTTGCCAATTGGCTACACCATGCATTTAAGGGTTAAAGTTTAAAATGATTTTTTTGTTTTTTTGCATTTTTTTAGTGGGAATAAAAATTGTTTTATTTATAAAATAATTTTTTATTTGTATATATTATTGCGTTGTTGATTTTTGCAAAACTAATTTATTAAAAAAAAATTTTCCTCTTTTTTAAGACAAATGTCCTCCTATTTTGAGGCTGAAGTCCTTTTTTTCTCAAAATGGAAATGGCAACCCTAAATCTAGCTAAACTAAACGATTACTACCAACTACAAAAGTTATAATAGCTACATGCAACTTTATATGTACAGTAGTTTTGATTTAACTGCCTTTTTCTTAAGTGCACATTTGCTATAACTGCACAAAATTTTGGTTTCGTTTCTATTTTACAAAATTATGTAAGCAATTGTCTTCTTTAAGTGCACTTTTTGTACCTGCGCATTTAAGATAACTGCATCATATTTATGGCAGTTTTACATTATTTTCATAAAAAAGAACATCGTTAGCTGCCTCTTGTGTTTTGCCTTGTTTTTTCATTCTAGGAAAAAAAAACATACATAAAATAAATGTGTTGTCAACTTTTTTAGTGACAAAAATATCCTACTTTAGTCGTTTTTTAACCATAAAAATCGGAAGATCTGGTGCAAAGCACAAAGTTGTCATCATTAGCTTCATTTGTTTTGTTTGTTTTCAGTCTGTATTGGTATACCTGCACATTAAGGCAGGTAATTTGACTTAGCTGCATTTTTGGCTTACCTGCACAAAAATTCTTGCAAAAGTTGGTTGTGCAGCTAAGTCAAAATTACTGAATCAAGAAAGTAAATTCGCCGTTTTTCCAAATATATGTTAATTGTATCCCACAAATATAATTATTATAAAGTTAAAAATGCATAATATGACTAATTTACAAACAAACCCATATTTACCGGGAAATATATGTATAGTAACTATAAAAACAATATAATTGGAAGCATACTCCAAATACATATATGGTAGTTTGTAAACATACATATAATTACCTCCAAACATATACAAAAACGTCTTTTTCCTCAGTGCGTCTACCTATCCTTCTACGAAGTTTTGTCAGAAAATAAGCACGGAATCCATGTTTGACAGAAAATGGGTAAAACAATATACTTCATATCACAAACGGATTGCAGAAAATTTTAAGTATTGACAAAAAACTGAAATTTTTGAAAATTGATATCACCTAGAAATCAAATTACACTTGAAATATATAATTTAGTTTAGAAATTAGAAAATGCGTTAGAAATTTAATTTTCCTTTATGGTTATTAGCCACTCTTAGTTGTAATATTAAACAAGTTTTAAAAACCTTTAGGCCCTTACAGATATTTTTATAAAATTTTCTGCCTTTGTCTATTTACTTCTCTTTTTACTATTAAAAAAAATTGTAATAGGGACAGCTGGTGCAATGATAAACAAATAACACCATTGTGAAAATTCTAAATTTTAATTAAGCGAAGAAATACACAAAATAAAACTTAAAGTCGGGCATGCCGACTATACAATACCCTACACCAGTCTGGTTAAAAGCCAACTAATGTTTGGATCCGAAATTCGAATGGGTTACAATCAGTGTTGCCACTTTTTGAATAATTATTCAAAAACGGGACTGTTTACACATTTGTTGGATAATTTTTGAATAATGACATTTTTGTGTAGTTTTTGTGTAATTTGACTTTTTAAAGAAATTTCCGTAAATTTTTAATAAATAAATATTAGTCGATATTAAGACAAAACGAGTTTGTCTGTGAAACATTTGCCACAAATCTCCAGTTTCAAATAAAAAAAAAATCCACAATGATGCTATGTATTTTTTTGTTTTGTTTAAAGCACCATATTTTGTTTATTTTTTGCGAAAGTAATTGTCAAGCTTCTTTTAATAAAACTTCTCTTGGTTTACAAGAGCATTTAAAATTTCACAGAGAGAGTGGAAAAGTTTGGGTTTGTTATGATTGTGATTATCTAATGTCCGAATTTTTTTTTTGCTGTAGTTTACATGATACTGGGATTTGATGAGAAAAAATTTTGCTAACGCAGAACATTCAAAACATTTTAGAATTTTTAAAATCCAACATGTTAAAGATATCAGCTGAATCGAATGAAATTTGTGAAAAAAATGTCGGTAATTTTTTATGAAAATGTTATATTTTTATTTTGCAAAATAAAATTTGTTGATGCACATATTGCAAAGAAATTTCAGGTTAAGGTTTGCCTTGCTACCATTTAATTAAAAATTGAAGAAAACATGCAAAATTTTACAAAAATATAATTTTTAAAACTTTTGCTGTTGTGCCAACATTTAAAGCTAGGCTGGAATAGGGCTCATAGGCCATACCACATTAGGGATACCTTGGAGAATCTACTCCAGCTTTTTGTTTTTAAATCCCAGCTTTGCACTCAGAGGAAAATTGGTTAAATTTGAATAAAAATGGTTAAAATTGGTGAAAAATTTCCATGCAAGGCATCTAAATGAAGTAGCCTTTCTGATAAAGATAAAGAATTTGTTCTGAAAGAAACTTTTAATGTGCCCAAAAAGAGTCTTGTTATTTAAAAGCACGCGATTTTAAGCCTGAAAAAGATATTGCATTTAAATTTTCTTTAGTTAACAGAATAACCTGTCATAACAATTTTCAGAAAAATTGGCCTGGATTTGCTTTTGCAGAAGGCAAAAACCCAGACTAGGTTATTGCAAAAATGCAAAATTTTAGTTTTAAAATGCAAATAACTTTTGCACTTTGCAGATTAAAAATTTTGTAGGTTTTTAAAAATTGGTATATAAATTGAAAAATGGCGAAATTTTTTACAAAATATTTTTATTCTGCCCCACTATGCTCAGAAGAATTAATTTTGGAATAATATAAAAATTATATTTTTTTGTGTAATTTCATGAGGTTTTGGATAATTTTTGACCTACATTTGTGTAATTTTTTGTTTCACTGGTGGCAACACTGGTTACAATGGGACTTGTGTCAAAATTTTCTATAATGTGAGTCAGCGAACCAAATTTCATTAAAATATCTTAATATTTGCGACGTGCAGTTTGTAACCAAGCCAATTTTGGGGGGACCCTTATATGGGCACTAGGTCTAAACATGGACCGGTGTTAACCTAAACCAATAGGCTTCGTCCTAAGGCTGCCATAGGTCGGTGTACCAAATTTCATCAAAATATCTTAATATTTGCGACCTGCAGCGTATAAACAATATAATTTTAGTAGAACCCTTATATGGGCACTAGGTCTAAACATGGACCGATGTTCACCAAAATCAATAGGCTTCGTCCTTGGGCCAACATAGGTCTGTGTACCAAATTTCATCAAAATATCTTAATATTTGCGACCTGCAGCGTATAAACAATATAATTTTGGTAGGACCCTTATATGGGCACTAGGTCTAAACATAGACCGATGTTCACCAAAATCAATAGGCTTCGTCCTTGGGCCAACGTAGGTCTGTGTACCAAATTTTATCAAAATATCTTATAAAATAGAGTGCGCACAAGAATGCATGGACAGACAGACGGACGGACAGACGGAAATCGTTAAATCGAAATAAAAAAAAATTCTAAACCGATCGGTATACTATAAGGTGGGTCTAGGACCAATATTTTTTGGTGTTACAAACATCAACACAAACTTATAATACCCTGACCACATAGTGGTGTAGGGTATAATTAACTGAACGAAGTCAAAAAAACTTTTAAATGCAAAAAATATATGTTTCTTTACGATTTTTGAGACTAAAACTATAAGCATTTTAATTTTTTTCTTCTAAATAGTTTTGGGTTATAAAAAAGATTTTGTGCGTTCCCGTACTTTTGGGTAATTTTGACTTCTAGATAGAGGATTTTGTGATTAGTCTCATTTTATTGAACTTTACACAAAAAGTAAAGTAAAATAACGAATTTTTTTTAGTTTTATAAACTTCCCCAGTAAGCAAAAAAAAACCGGAAACAAAAAAAGTTTCGAAAAGCCCTTACTCCCCCCCCCCCCCTCCCCCGAAATAAATTCCTAGCTACGTACCTGATTAGCCGTAACAATCTGCATATGGGACAATAAATCATGATTTGGCGCAACATTGAAATACCCCTTGATATTGGTTATGAAAGCAAGGCTCAAGTAAGCAAGCTCGCTACTATTGTACGCCAGAAACTACCATCAGGCGGTTTTCATTGCCTCTTTCGAACATTAACAGTTTGTATCGAAAAATGTTAGCCTTTGCAGACGTGTGTAATTCTTAGGGCTGAATTTTTCGATACAAATTAAGATGAGAGTGATTTAACAGAGGTAGGGAGAGTTGGTTAGTCTTTTAATTATATAGTCGTTGCTACCATCACAGTCGTAAACCATAGTGTGGGCACATATAGAGGGAAATTGTGTGGACAAACGGTTGTGGGTAGTAGAACCTAAAGAAATAAAAAGTGATCTTATAATAGCAAAAGCCCTCGTCAAAGCCTGCAACGACGGAAGAGTCCCTGTAAGATTTATAAATCTATCCAGCAGCGAAAAATTGTTCAACCAAAACACCGACATAGGTCAATGTGCTCCAGTTTGATTACAACAACCAAATCTATTGAGGCAACGAAATTATTTAGTTGACGAGAAATTCTATTGTCATAATGAATTTGTTTCCTCTGTATACTAGTACATTCATATGTACATTAGAGTAGTCCAAAAAAAAAAAAAAAGTTGGAATTTTCACGCTCCACAACCATAAAAATATGCCACTTTGAAAAAAAAATGTGGTCTGATCAAAAAAATCACCAAAAAAGTTTTGTTTAGAGGTAGCACATCGCAATTGAAGTTTCGAGGTTGTACTTCAAAACTGAAATCGGAGTCGCGGAGTTCGCGAAATTTGAAAATTTCATACACAAAATTATCAACTTCGATCAGGATGTTTTCTTATATTTACCAATATGAAAATTTCGTTTTTACATTACTATATATCTGGGCAATGTCCTATTATGTGAGATAGGGTTTTTGGTAGCAATAAAATTATAGCAAGCTAAATAATAGCGAAATATTAAAAAATGTCAAATTTTAAGATTATTTGCAAGGATATCTGTTATCCTTTTTAAAATTAAAATCAGGTCCTTGGTAAGTAAATTGCAAAAGTATAACAAATTGCATTTTTCGATAACACTGTTTACAGGTATTTATTTTAATCTTCGTTAAAATAAAGATCAGATTTGAGAAATTTACGCATACAAGGCAAAAATAAGTTGAATTTTTAATTACATCTTTTCGGAAAATTTCGAAAATTTGACTAAAATATGAATTTTTTTGTATAAATTTTAAAAAAACCGCGAATTACTTAAAAGTTACTTAATTTTTTTAAGTTTTGATTTCAAATTCCTTATATTCACATTAATTAAGACCAGATTTAAAAAAATTGTTAAATAATAGCGTACAGGTTAAGAAATAATTAAATTTAAAGTCAACCCTACTTTTTGTATAAATTACTCTAGAGATAAACTACTAATTCTTAAAAGACAACTTTTTGTGCTACCTCTAAATAACAGCGGATTTAGCTGAAACTTGGCACAGAGAGTTTTTAGACATTAAGGAATAGGGGCAACATTGTGGAGATCGCGAATTTCAACTTTCATGTTTTTTTGGACTACTCTAATGTACATTCATAGATATTTGTACGTTAATGTATTTTCATTCTTATTCCTAGTAAATGAATAAAATTTTATAGAACATTTTTTATTTATTATTTTGTCTTCATTCTTTACTTTCAGTTACCATATAATTGCATCAAATAAATTAGTCACGCTTGAGGTTGCACATTTCATGTTATTTACGATTTAAAATGACTTTCACTTTGACAATACAGTATCAATACAGTTCAAGATATTCGCTTGCACGCACTATGCTTTCTTATCTTTTTAAGAAACAAAAATGTTGATTTTTTTAACACAATTATTTATTTACTTCATAGTTAACTACTTAGGCCCGTTAACTTATCTCAATTTATACCCTGGTTAAGACGTCTACTAGCCTTAACCACTGGTAAATATATTTTAAATAACTTATCTAAATTTTAACCAAGCATTTCTTCTAACCAATGCTAAAATTTAACCATAGAAATTTCTGTGGTTAAGAAACTTAACCAAGGCTATTTTAGAACAATTCACCCTACATAAGATATTTTAATACATTAGACTTGTAATGATGATTTAAAGCGCAGCTTTCACCAAACTTTGACTAAGAATTGTTTATGACACATGTAAGTATTTCCGATGTGCATTTCCCCCACTTTACCAAAACATATAAAAATTGCATCAGTACTTAAAATCGTGCACAAATTTTTGCTATTTAGGATTTAGGTTTCTGTGATAGCTTACAGAAATTGGCCTCATATAAGGACATAGGAAAAATTTATTTTTTTATTGGTTCAGGGAGCCAAAATCTGTCTTGAATAATTAAAACCAAAAATGGTGACCAATATTACAACAATTTGACACGAATTATACACCTCTACAAAATGAAAAGTCGCTGTTGGTAGAAGCTTGATACATACTTTTAGTATTTTACTTGCTGATTCCAAATCTCTATTGCGAATTCTCTATCACCTCTCAATTTTGAGAAAATCGTGATTAAAAATGGGAAAAATAGCTTTTTACGAATTTTAAAATACTATACAAAACGCATTCAAATAGCTCAAGACTTTTTGTTACGATGGTAGTAAAGAATGAATTTTGTTCTCAAAAATACATAAGACAACATTTCCTTAATTTGTGTACAGTTATAGGAAAAAATTCTTTTGAAAACCACTCTCAGAAAAACAATTGTTCCATTAATTTTGGATAACTTACATTTAAGAATTTGGAATCAGCGTATCAAATTCAAAATGAATCATGTATCAAAATTCAAGGCTACTGAATGAAGGACAAGACTACTGAATTTAATTCTTAAATATAAAAAAGCGCATAGAAATCACTCTCGAATTTATGAAATGTGAACCACTCATGTTTTAAATATTTTAAAAGTATGTGAGGAACCCCTGGACAACCCACAGTTTTGACTCGCAATTACAAAAAGATACAAAATCATGCACAGCGATTATTTTTCTACTCACTTTGATGTGCTGATCACATAAATTGCCTTAATTTAATAACACTGTGAAACAAATGGTAGGGTGACCGGGAAAGTTCAAACTACCGGGGAAAGTTATATCGGTAAAAAAGAAGTTATACGTGTCCCGGCGTTTCGCTGGGTCACGTCTAGGAATCGAGATATATCGATTTGAAGTAAGTAACTATCATATAGGGGAAATTGTCACCTTTGGTGGTCTTTTTTTTGACATAACTCGAGAACCACTAGTCCGATTTTGCTCAAACAATTTAAAAAAAATTAAAAATTACAATTCCTTTAATCTGTTCATATAACGTTTTTCTATATACTCAACAGGTTTGCCGGTAAAAATAAATGTATGAAGAAAAAAATATTTTTTCCCTAAAATATTAAAAAAAGTAATAAACAAAAGGTTATTTGTTTTTTATGGTAGCGGTAACAAACTAAAAAACAGACATATATATGCTTGGACAATTAAAAGGAAAAAAGGAAAGTGCACTTTTTTAATTATTTGGGTTTTTTTCCGTTGGCTACCTGCATGATTTTGTTACACAAATTGCACCCACATTTATGAGTGATCATGTTTTAGAACGTTTCGAAAAATTTAAAACGCATACGAATCAGGTATATAGCCACTCTTAAAAGATGCGCCAATTCATAAGTACCTCTCAGTAAAATATTGAAACTTACGTAGTTTTTATAGGTGTTCATTAGGGCGGGTCGATTTAATAATCGCCCATGGCTCAGTGAAAATCGTATTCTAGGGATCAAAATAAGAAACTTTGCCGAAGGAACCATACCTCTAAAACGACGAATTCTACTACCCCCAACTGTTGACTTTTGTCCCGTAGGGTCAAGTTTTGAAAAATCCCACTTTGACCCATTTAGAGTGCCCCAATCGAGTCCAAATGTATGACCGACCCCCACTAACTTTGGAGGGCCGATCCACCCATGCCAGTGGCACACCCCCTGGAACTCCCCTGGGGGGTTCCCCATACAAACATTTTAAAAAATCACCATTTTTGGCACTTTATTTTATTATTTTTTATTTATTTTTATTATTTTATTTATTTTTTCTCTTTAGAAATGTATTTAGTCAGAACATATGTAAATAAAAAAATTAATTTAACTTAGTAATAGAAAAGAAAATAAAAAAAATTACTGTTTGAAGTCTTTTTTGCTTTCAAGTCTGGGCAATTTCGCACGGCTCTCTAATGTCGTCACCATAACAGCCTCTACATTTTCCGGTATAACTCGTTTGGAAACGCTAGCTAGCAATTGAACGTGTCGTTCTCTTGCAGGTCGTAAAATAGGTTGTGTGGGTTTTTTAAGCCACCACAAGACACAGCTGCATGTCGTAAACTTACTTAAGCTAAATCGGTTACAGGTAGAATTGAGCATAAAATTATCATAAAGGATTTTCCAGAAGTAATAAAAGGCGCACTTGCTTAACAGAATTTGTGGTCAGATTAACGTTTAATTTACATGTAGGTACTTTATGGGCAGTTTTGACAACAAAATCGGTTACAGGTAGAATTGAGCATAAAATTATCATAACGGATTTTCCAGAAGTAATAAAAGGCGCACTTGCTTAACAGAATTTGTAGTCAGATTAACGTTTAATTTACATGTAAGTACTTTATGGGCAGTTTTGACAACAAAATCGGTTACAGGTAGAATTGAAATTACCATTTCATTCTTATTACCTCGTCTCCTAGACCATATATAACGCAACAGTTTTTGTGAATGCATTAAGTCGTTGTGAAGAACTCGAAGTGTGAAGTGCTAATTTGAGATAAAAAAATATTTAAAAAAAAATCATTCCAAATCAAGAAGTTTACAATGAATCCACCATCCTCTACACCGCAAGATGAAGCAATAACAACATCAACAACTATCGAAAACCCAATGAGTCATATACCCAGGCATGATGTTACTGTTTTTGGTGTGTCTACTGATTTGACTGATCTTAATTTACCAACCCATCTGGATATCTTGAGATATTATTTTTACTTGAGCGAACAAAAAAAGTTGTCCTATAAAGCATTCACTATTCAAGTACAAGATAAGTTGATTGGAATTTGGGAAAAACTTGGTATGGAAATAATGCTGAAAAAAAGTGTATGTAATAAATTGAATAGATTGCTTGACAAATATCAAGAGCAAATCAAGAGAAGAAACAAACCCCAACAATTTACAGAGTATGTAAAATCTCTGGAAACAATTTTTTTCATTGGAACATGTAAATGCGATTTGAAGGCAGCTCCATGTGCATGCGGTTTGGTTCCCGAACGCCTCAAAGAGTTTATGCACGATCAACATAATCAGAGAAGTCTAACAATGGATGGATTTGCGATGGAAATTGAAGAGCAAGGAGCAACGTCTATGTCATCAATGCCAACATACCAAGATCCCGATGATTCAACATACGCACCGCCACCGGTTCAAGAAGATTTGAATATAAGCACAAGTTCACAATACACACAGAGATACGATTGTTTTAACTTTGCCTTGGTATGTGACAGATTTGGCGTGCCTGATAGAGTAGCATCAGCAATGGGAACAGCTCTTTTCCAAGATTTTAAAATGAAAGATATCCATGGCAAACCTCTCATCATGGATAAATCGAAAGTTCGCCGAGAAAAAGAGAAATACAGACAAGAAGTGCTTCGCAAACGGTTAGATGATACCAATTTGTTAGCATTTTCATTCGACGGCAGACAAGATGATACTTTAACGAGAGATACAATTGATGAGAAGTATCATACTAGAATGGTAAAAGAACCTCATCTTGTTATTTTGAGAGAACCGAATTCTGAATTGATTGGTTACGTAAGACTGGAACATGAAACCGCTGAATACAAAACAACCAAATTAAATGATTTTTTCAACGATAAAAATATATCACTGGATGCATTAATTGGCATATGCACTGACGGTGAGCCAACAAACACTGGCCCAAACGGTGGAATTATACGACGATTCGAATTGCTGTTAAAAAGACCATTGCATTGGTTCGTTTGCCTTCTACACTTCAACGAACTTCCGTTTCGGCATTTGTTTGAAGCTTTGGATAAATCAACCAGCACTGGACCAAGATCGGCAACCGGAAATTTGAGCCGTCAAATCGAAACTTGTGAAACTCTTCCGGTAAGTTATTGCTATCACTCATTTATTATAATTGTCAACCGTTTTTAATTGTTTTATTTTTATATATTTTCAGGTGGTGGACGGCTTCCAGAAAATTGAGTTGAAAAATATGCCCCCTGCTCCAGAAAAAATTGAATTTTCCACCGATTCCAAGTACTTATACGACATGGCCCATGCAATTTCTAGCGGCGTGGTTTCAGTGGATCTGGCAAACATCAAACCAGGGAAAATTGTACATTCTCGGTGGCTCACCAAGACCGCTAGACTATTACGATTATATGTGACAACGGAAAATCCAGATGCAAATTTAAGAATACTGGTTGAATTTATCATTACATGTTATGTGCCAATGTACTTCAATATCAAGTATTACAGCTCTGTCGTGTACGGTAGTAGATTATTTTTCAAATTCATTAGTTGGTCAAGATTTCTAGAACCTCGTTTACGCAAAATTGTCAATAAAGTAATTACAGATAATTCATATTATGCGCATTCGGAAAATATCTTGTTATCAATGTTGTTTGATGATAGCAAAGAAAAGCGCGACTGTGCTATCAAGATAATTCTACGCTATCGAACCGATGTTGACGACCCAACGGGACTTAGAGCTTATAAAAAACCAGATATAAACTTTTATTGCACAAGTTACACGGAAATGATCAATATGAATGACATAAATGACGTATTTGAACCACCATTCACGCGAAGCATTCCATACGATACTTTGAAAGAATATTTAAATCAAGATGATCCACCGTTTAATGATCCAAAAATTCCATCACACATACAAGAAACAGAACGACACGTTCAATTGCTAGCTAGTGTTTCCAAACGAGTTATACCGGAAAATGTAGAGGCTGTTATGGCGACGACATTAGAGAGCCGTGCGAAATAATATAAATAAAATAAAGTGCCAAAAATGGTGATTTTTTAAAATGTTTGTATGGGGAACCCCCCAGGGGAGTTCCAGGGGGTGTGCCACTGGCATGGGTGGATCGGCCCTCCAAAGTTAGTGGGGGTCGGTCATACATTTGGACTCGATTGGGGCACTCTAAATGGGTCAAAGTGTGATTTTTCAAAACTTGACCCTACGGGACAAAAGTCAACAGTTGGGGGGTAGTAGGATTCGTTTTAGCGGTATGGTTGCTTCGGCAAAGTTTCTTATTGATCCCTAGAATATGATCAATAAGTATCTTATTGATCCCTAGAATATGATTTTCCCTGAGCCATTGCCTCCCCACAAATCGATCCGGCCTAGTGTTCATTGATCGATTTTTGTCATTCAACAAGTGTCTCCGAACGCGTAAAGTACGATTTTTTTAAAGTGACGAAAAAGTAATAAAAGTATAAAACCGAAATGAGCGCAAATTGTCCAGAAAATATCAATTTATTTTGTTACGTTTGTGGCAAAAGAGCTTTTTCAACAAATACTGCATTACTCACTGAGCAAGTGGAGCGTGCTTTTAAACTTTATTTTGATTCCGAAATAATTCGCGGCGTTTCGTGGGCCCCAGACAAAATTTGTAAAACGTGCTACAATGCTCTTAACATGTGGATCCAAGGGAAACGCAGTTCATTTTCTTTTGGTGTACCAATGATTTGGACTGATCCAGGAGAGCACAATTCCGATAACTGTTACGCTGCGCAAACAAAATATGTGGAGTAAATCGTAAAGGCCTTAAACGAAGAGTTTACATATCTGTTAGAAGTGCACAAATACCTCTACCGCATTCGGATGAAATACCAATTCCACCGCTTCCAAGTCCTGACAGAGAAACTTCTTTTTCTATTGAAACAATGGATCAATCGGATTTCACCTATAAACCAACACCAGAAGCCGGCCCATCGAACAAAATAATTCCAATATCACAAGCAAGAATGGACAAGATTGTTGCAGAATTAAACCTTTCTCAACGTGAAGCAGAAAAACTTGCCCAGCTTTTCAAAGAAGGCAACAATTTGGAGCCTAATGTCAAAGTCACTGGATATCGAAGACGACAATTGCTATTCCAACGGTACTACACACTCAACGAAGGGAACACATTTGTTTACTGCCATGATATAAAGGGACTGATGGAGGCGATGGCCATTAATTATGTCGCAGCTGATTGGCGAATGTTCATCGATTCTTCGAAATCAAGCCTGAAAGTCGTTTTGCTACATAAATATAATAAAAAACCAAGCATTCCCATTGGCTACAGCACAGACATGAGCGAAACATACGATTCGATGAAAATAATTTTGGATAAAGTTTGCTACACTGATCACATGTGGCGGATCAGTTGTGATCTGAAAGTCGTGGCGATGCTAAGAGGTTTCCAAGGAGGCTATACGAAAAACATGTGTTTCTTGTGTCTTTGGGATACCCGATTTAAAGGAAACCAATACGAAACGCATGACTCGAGATCCAACGGAGAAAGGACACAACTGCGTAAACGATCCACTGGTGCCAATGGAGAACGTCCTCATGCCCCCTCTCCATATCAAACTGGGAATCGTAAAAAATTTCATCAAGGCCATTGTGAAGCAACCGAAAATTCTTGATTGTTTGAATAATATTTTCCCACGAATCAGCGAAGCAAAATTGAAGGAAGGTGTTCTGAATGGGCCGGATATACGAAAGCTCATGAAATCAAAGGAATTTAAAGGTGCTTTAGACGGTAATGATTACTTTGCGTGGAGGGCAGTGAAGAAAGTCATACGATATTTTTTGGGAAGTACGCGAGCACACAATTACCCCGCTCTTGTGACCAAGATGTTGCACTACTTCCAGAAAATTGGAGTGAATATGTCCCTCAAAATTCACTTCTTGCATCACCATCTCGAATACTTCAGCAAGCAGCTAGCCTCAGATTCGGATGAACATGGCGAGCGCTTCCATCAAGTGGCAATGCCAATGGAAACGCGATATAAAGGCAAAAGGCTCGATTCGCTGCTGACTGAAATTTGTTGGTGGTCGCAAAAGACGTACGATTCCGACAATGAAGATGAAGAAGAAGAATATACAATGGGAGTTTCCTCCGAGGTAAGTCACAAAAATGAAGTTAACTGACTGATTAAAAACAATTGATTTTTTAACTTTTTGTATTATTTTTGTCGAGTTAAACCTTTCACTACCGACTTTTTGTTTGCGGATGTATCGTTATTTTGACTTAAGATTCTTGTTGCGAGTCCTCAAATTAGAAAAAAAATTTAACATTGTTTGCCCCCTCCCCCTCCTAACCATTAAAAATGACGTCCGAAAATCGATTTTTTGAAATTTCTCAGCCCTGTTTTACCCCTTAAACATTTGAGTAGCCGAAAATCCTTTGGTTGATTTTCTTCTCGTCATAAAACGAAGCTATATGCCAAATTTCAATTATCTATCTTCATTAGTTTGGCAGGAACACCAAACCCCCCTTTTCACGGAGATATCATATATTCAAAAAAAATTAGACTTCATTAAAAATATCGCGACCATATTGCCATGTTGAACTGCTTATACATATAATGATTTTTATTTAAAGTCCAAGATCCTAATAAACTTTATTTACAAAAACATAAAGTTTTTTTTAAATAAATTTTATATATTCTTTTAAAAATGTGTACCAGAGAACGGTTTGAGTGCCTTATTTTATGCTTTTGAATGCAATCACAAAAAATGTGCATATTGTTGTCAATACACATCATTTCAGTAAAGCAATACAGACACAATTGAAAAAAGTGAGTATGACGAAAACCATGCATTGCACTGCATGTCTTCTATTAATCTTACCTAACACTCACAAAAGCAACGAATATAAAATGATTGGTATGAATACAAACCGATTGTTACGAATGGTCTCAATGTTGGTTGTATAAAAATTGAAAATTTTTTTCTGTCAAATATTTTAGTATATTTTTCGTGTTTATTTTTTTCACTTAAACATTAACAAAATGAGAAAATATATACATATTTCTTGTTTAAATAAAAAAAATGGAAATTTCTTCACACTGCATTTTTCAAAATACTACAAAAAGGTCAACGAATACTAAATGAATCTTGTGATTGATTTTATTTTTTTAATGCGTCATCTCTTCATTTCGTTGCTTGACATGTAGTGGCATTATAAAAATAATGGGTAAAAACCACTCATCAAAAACAATGAATGTAAATAATAGCAATAGCATTAGTTATTGTTGTTGCATGAATACATGGCAAAAGCAATGAATGGTATGACTGCACAATAAAAACGAATGTACTCAAACCGTTATCTGATGTGTACACTATAGTGTACAAGGGTAGTGAAAGAGTTAAAAATATGCAGTAATTTTTATGAGTCATTTAACACTCTGTTTATATTTTGTAAACTAAATTGGTGGTTTAGTTTACAAAATATTTGTAAAATTAGCAAATCTTCTGTTAAAAATTAGTAACTAAAATTCAGCAAAATACTGTAAAGTTAGCAAATTTATTGTTAAAAATTAGTAACTAAATTCAGCAAATAAAAATAGCAAAAAAGTTTGTAAGTTAGTAATGTGGAGGTACCAAAAAAATTAACTAAAAATTAAATTTTAACTAAAAATTAGTTAAAAGTTTGTTAAGTTGAAGTACTAACAGTTTTACTAACTTTTCTACAAACTTTTTTCTATGAGTGTAGGAATGCTCCAGCTATTATAACACAAACCTCAGCAATAGAAACGCATTCCAATTCGAAATCTTGGTGTAAACCAATAACGACCACGGTTCCTTCCGCGAATGTCTATGAGGTCCTGAAAGCCATTCGGAGCTGTCGTGTCATAATATGTTTGCCTGCATGCTACTTCCTGAAGCTGACCATCTATATATTCAATTAAATACTTTTCGTGTCGTATCTTATCCGTTCATATAGAAATAAGAATGGAGGAAGTCCAAAAAAAAAATTTATTTCAAGTCCACAGTCCCAATTGGAAGAATGGGGCTGTTTTTAGAAACCTCATCTGCTTTTTCGTTCCCTAGAATATCTTTGTGTACAGGTACTCAGATCAATCTAACTCCTTGCTGCTCGCTGAGAACCTTCAGCTCTCTCAGGCAGCGATTAACTTCCTTAGACCTGATATTATCCGCTTTAAAAGCCATAATAGCCGCCTGACTAACAATAAAAAAACTTATATCGTACTTATACGAGTATATATATATATCGGCATCACTGAAATTTTTTGGATATCGCATAAGTTTCAGCCTGAAAAGTACTGCATTTATCTCTCAAGCGAGAGGATCCATTGACGTTCAGTTCCGAGCAATAAAAGCCACTATCCGTACCAGAAGATATTTTAGATCCACTAGTAAATACAGTAACTTGTGTCCACTCAACATAACCATTTAACCAGTCATCTTGAGTTCGGATCATCACATTAAATCGTACATCCGTTACGCTGTAGGAGATTTCAAAATCAGTTCTAACATTATCGCCTAAGTTCAGGCTAAGATCCATATGACGTACTTGTCTGGTTTTCAAATATCCCGTGTGCTTTAGTCTAGTGACAGTAGTTCTGGCAACATCTCCTACGTATAACTCCCCAGTTGGAAATTTCGTAAAGACGTCTTCATTACGGCTTAACTGTCATTGCTGATCCGCTATCATACAAAATACCTATAGACACCTGCTGACATTTTCATACAAATGTAGCAATGTCATTAAGACAACTCAGCAGGAGATCACTGTGATGAATAAATGATATTAAGTAGTCATCATCAACTCAACTTTTAAAAACCGAAAGAAAAATTTGATGCATCGCGATTGCGACACTTCATTTCTAATAGACTTTGGGACGCAGATCACGAATATGGCCTTAGAATTTTAAAGTTAGTTAGAGTTAAAAAATATTTGCAAAAACAATTTTGTAGGAAAATTAAATTTTTAATAAACTTTTTGCAAAAAAAAAATGCAAAATTGAAACTATTAGCGCCATTTCCTGCAACATTTTAAAATGGTGTAATATGCCCTTGAATTTGATATATAGTAAGTTTTGACAGCTGTGATAATATTCTTTATAAAGGGTTCTTCAATAAGAGCGCTACAAAAGTTTTTTTAAATAAAACAAAAACGGTTTTGGATATTAATGAAATTCTTCATTCCTGTGAAAGTACCTTCGATGCCATTATGTATGGAAATCGATCTCTTTTGCATGGCTACCACGCAAAAGAGATCTGCACGCTTGCAGAAGTCCAGACGCTGAACCCAATTTTCGACGGTTTTCGAGCATAAATCGGCCGATGTTCGTACGAAGTTCATCAATCGTCGCTGGCTTGTTTGCATAGACCATAGATTTGACGTAGTCCCACAGGAAATAGTCCAACGGCGTCAAATCGCACGACCGAGGCGGCCAATCGACTGGACCATTTCGTGAGATAACACGTTCTCCAAACTTGGTGTGCAATAAATTGATTGTGACATTCGCTCTGTGGCTTGTGGCGCCGTCCTGTTGGAACCACATGTCCTCCAAGTCCATATCATCCAATTGGGGCCAAAAATATTCGGCTATCATTGAACGGTAGCGATTCCCATTCACAGTAACGTGCCGGTCTTGATCATTGCGGAAGAAGTACGGCCCAATGACGCCGCCGACCAATAAACCGCACCAAACCGTAATTTTTTCGGGATGCAATGATGACTCATGGAGTACGTGTGGATTGCTGTCTGTCCAATAACGCATATTTTGTTTATTGACGAAGCCATTCATTATGACGACCATAAATTGGACGTAGCGCTCTTAACGTTGAGGCCACTGACTCCGAATGTCGGTAATAAATTTAAATAATTTCGACTCGTTGTTGGCTCGTATATCTTTCCATCATGAAATGGCAAACCTTACTGAAGAGAAATGTCAAAAGAGCGGCAAGAAATATGGCGTCGTTTGCTGTCCCTGTCTTTCAACTTTGGTAACGCCCCTGTTGAAGAACCCTTTATATGCATTTAAAGTTGAAATTTCTCTTTTTCACATTTTCATTAATGAACAATCTAAGATGAAAGGAATATCAAATATTTGAATTTTTTCCTTTAGTAAACATCTCATGTTACTTAATTTATCAAAAAATTTGCAATTTTCTGTTTTAATTTTAAATTAAAGTTGACTAAATCTGGAAAACATTGACTTTTTTGACACCTAAAAATTAAGGAGTCTGTGACAAATCTTCAATTATAAAACCCAGATAAAACCATTCAGAAATGTAGGACATATATTTTGTAATCAATTTTAACGAAGTTTCAGGTAGTTGAAGTTCAAATTCCTAAAAAATAACGATTTTAAATTATTTCAAATTTTTTATTCTATGTAATTTATTTGTGAAAATTGTATGATCTCTCTTTAATTTGAAAAATAATTTTAACAGAAAGTGATATTAATTTATGATCTAAAATCAAACTAAAAAACATTGATTTACCAAATAAAAAATTTATAATTTAGTAACTATAGCTTTGGAAAGAAAACGCTTTACACATTTTAGTCTTAATTCCGTGTCCTATTTTTCAAACTTAGAGATTAGTCAGAACTGAGTCGACAACGACAACAACATGTGCTTTTTCATATATTTTGTATAGGAAGCAAAATGTCGCCATTTCGTCCGGCGATTTGTCGTCGTAATAGAATATATTCTATTTTCGTGACGACAAACTAATACACACTCAAAATATTTGTCAAAATGTTGCCATATTTTTAACTAATTAAGGGAACAGAGTTGCAGAAATTCGTATTAAAGTTGCAAAAATTCGTACTTTGTTTACAAAAAATTTATTTTTTTGACAGAAGAAATATAACTGAAAATAAATTTGGAAAGAAAAAGGTCGAAAATTTGTATATATTCGAAATCAGCAATCAGGAGTTTAATGTTTCAAATCTGGAAATTTTGTAAGAAAAAAACAACAATTAAATAAATAGTTATTTTTACAATCAATATGTTGAGTTTTGTCGACCTTTTTGTTGTAACTTTAATTAAATAATTCTTCAAGCTCGAGGTCTGTTTTCATTAATTCTTTATTTATTTAAAAATAAATTCTCAATATTTCGCCATCCAGTTTGGATAGCATCTTCTGGAGATCTACAGATCGCCAGGGGCAGTTGACCACCTCCTAGGACAAGCCCATGTAGAAATGACCGGTCCTTTTCATGTAAAAGAATCGGTCTAAGGACCGGTCCCCGTCCCCGGTCTCGTGACGTGTCCGGTGACCGGTTCCTTTTCCCATAGGAATATTATAGTTTTAAAAATTAGAGCCATACACACAGGAAAAAGATTGGGTGGAATTCGATCAAAACCATTAAAATGAATTTGCCAGGACGTTATTTTATTTGCAGTTGCCTATAATTGAATACTACACCAAAAATATTTTGCTATGTATTAAAAATAGGGAAAATGAACTAAAAAAGCAATCCTTTTAACAAGTTATTGGTATCTCCAATCAATTTTAAAATTAGTACCAGTTTAGTAATTCTATGCAGTAGAAGCAGCCATTTATTTAGTGTATATTAGAGGCCAGTCTGAATGTTTTGCAAGACATTCACAAAACATTTTCTTATACAACACCAAAATATTTTTTGTTTTGTTTTCTGTTTTATTTATTTTTTTTTTGTAGTGATCTGAATTTTAAGATCTTGTAAATAACTAAAAATAAGTAAAATGGTCAATTTTTGTTATATTTAGTATTAAAAATCGTCAAATCTCTCATCAGCGCATGCAAGAGAATGTCTTGTAAGACATTCATTCAGCCCTCTAGTGTATATACAAGAAAATTGGTGTTACCTATAACCTTTATTAAAAAAATTTCAATATTCGAAAGAGGTCACTACAAATACGGGTATCCTAATCAAATATGACCTTAAAGTCTAGTTTCTGTAGAACCAACCGAATTGTGGATTATATTGATAACACACAAAACTATTAATTGGTACCCAGCAGAAATTCGGAAGCGGAAAAATTGAGTAAAAATGATTAGTGCTTCTTTTCTGCTTCGTTTACTGCTTCTGAGAATTTATAGCTTGCAGTAGTGTGTTAAAAAAGGCAATAGAGTTTTGTTTACCACACTTTATCGCTCTAACAAAGCACGAAAGAATGACAATGATAACCGAATTTACTAGCTAAAAGCTGTGATTTCATGCCATTATTTGGAGCTATGATAGAAGCGCATATCGGATATCGAAACAAGTGCTATCACGCGAGCTATCTCGAACAAAAGTCATGCCTTATATCAGCAATAATGCAAGCGCTACACTATTTTCTTTCCCTGACGAACCTGCTTCCAAGCAAGCAGTATTTTTTGCTGGGTATTGGTAAACGAATTTTTTACTATATTTGTTTTTCAAGCAAAACATATAAATTAAAAATTAGACTTCAAAATTAATAAGTGTTTGTGGTGTAGTCGGTAGAGAGTTGGTATAGTACGCCGGATTTCCGAGTTCAAATCCCGGAAAAGACAAAAATTTATGTTTTTTTTTTTTTAAATTAAAATAAAATATTCATATGTATAAACAGTAAATATGGCTGAGAAAATTAAAAGTAGTTGTGGTGCAGTGGGTATGAGTGTGAACTATTAACCTGAATGGCCTGGTTCAATATCAGAAAATTCAAAAAAAGTTTTTTAATTTCAATAAAATTTTGTGCAACATAATAATATTTTATAATATTTTGATTGGCAACAAATTCTGTGGCCACAACTGAGACTGTTTTCTGGGTGTAGTAAAATGATACAATCTAATATATAATCTATTAATCTATGACGTTAAATGGGATATTAGAAGATGACAAAGCAAATTGTGGCAAATTCTTTGTTGTTGTTTTTGTTTTTTCTTTGATATTTTGAATGTTTAATAACGCTCCTAGACGAGAACAAGAAATTCTCATTGAGTTTTTAATTTAACTTAACAAATATTTCCAGAAGTTATAAAAACATCGTCCCCTGACGAGTTCCTTAGGCAAGAATGAAATCCGGATAGGGACATGCCTCCAACAGATTATTTTTCACAAATTGTAATATACGTTTGGGATTTTAGAATATTTAATTCCTTTAATGGGATAAAGTTAAATCAAATTTAAAAAGTTTCAATATATCCTAGTAAATTAAAAAGAAGCAAAAAAGGAAAACCCGCACTAACTACTTTATAGTTTGGTGTTTTAAAATTTATTTCTGTCAAAGGGTGTGATTTTTAAAATTCTTTGTTCATTTCTAAATTTAATTTAAAAACATTTCAAGTGCAATTGCAACAAATATTGCTACTTTCAATTTTTGAATAATGAGCGATGTATGACCGCTCATGTTTTTGGGACTTTGGAGTCCAACTATTTCTAAAGATTTTTTTCTTATTTTTTAAAAAAGTAAGTTGCTTCACGAAGTCGTTAAATGCCCATATCTGGCGTCCCCCTCAACGTTATCGCGAAAATTTTTGACTAGAGGTGCTGCAATATATTGAATAACACACAAAGGCAACTACGAATCTGTTTTCTACACAGAAAACAGATTCGTAGTTCCAACCGAATTTTCCGCCAACCGAAATTTTTTAGTTCCAGGTACAATCACTTTTATTTATTTTTAATACCGTTGTAATTACCGAAATTTATTTACAATTTTTGAATTTTTGTTGCGTTAATAAATTACTTTAATGTTTGTGGATTATAAATTCTATAAATAGAATAACACGTTCCACAAAATTTATTTAAAAATTGAAATTTTTTATGTCGCTAACTGGGATAGAACCGGCTTGTCAGCCCATTGCTTTTCCTCTAAGCTAAGCTCTATTTAATTTTTTTTAGTTGAGGCGAGCAAAATTCAGTGAATTCGTTTTTGCGTCTCATGTATATATATAAAATTAATTTTATTATTGGTTCCTTATCATTGTTCTAATTTATTTAAATTACATTTGAATTTAACAGTATTTTATTCAAAATGCCATCTGGATGTCAAACATAACACTGAACATTAGAAAATACTATCAAATGCATCATTGTACTACTAATTTTAACACTCGTGTAATTGTTGTCAACTGTGTAATACATATGTGTAAATGTTTATGTGTCATCGATCAACACCCAGTCAGAAATCGCCAGTGGTACAAAAAATCAAGTACTGGCATACCACTGGGTAACCACGGTATTAAAAATAAATGACTGGCAGAACATTCATTTGGGACGCTTTGCCAGAGTTTGCGAAAAGCGTTTTACCAGTATTTTTTTTACAAAAATTTCGGTGGTTTATAAAAAAACCACTGGCAAAGAATTGGCTTAGAGTGATATGCCAAGGTTTGCAACCAGTGGTTATCCAGTGCTACCTAGCCAATACTACCAGGCGTACAAAAATCAATTCACTGGAAAACCAATGATTTTATAAAAATGCTGATGCTTCGTTAAAAAATGTTTGTAGTCGGAAGGTTCCGAGTTCAAATCCGGTTGCAAGCAAAAAATTTTTTTTGGATTTTTTTTAATTTAAAATTTTTTTTGTTTCATAAAACCAACTTTTTTTTTGCCCTCCCAACACTGGCATACTAGTTACTAAAAATTGTTTGCCAGTACTAGCATTTTGGCACAGCCAGTAGTTGTCCAGCTATTATCACTCATTTAGTGTTTAGCCATTAAATATTATATGTCTCGTTAGCTCAGTGGGTAGAGCAATCGTCTGCCAATCTGACGGCCTGGGTTCAAATCACGGCAGGACCAAAAAAAATACATATGAACTTTTTTAAATTTTATTTTGGAAAATATATTTCAAGACCACCTATTTATTGGTTTTGCCAGCGTTTTGCCAACGTTTAAAAATTTTGTTCCTCCAGTGCTTTTCCGGCGCTTTTTGAACAGCCGGTCCTTTTGTCTAATGATGTTATCATTTTGGGTATGGGAAAGCACTTTTTGCCAGTACTTGTACCACCTGTTAAAGTGCTTTGCCACCGCTTTCCCGTTTGTATTTTTCTGACTGGGCATGTATAAAAGCTGCCGCATTGATCGATTTTAGGGATTTAGCCAGTGGACGGCAACGAGGTAAAACCTTCTATAAGTGCGTGAAATGTCTTTCTGTATTTAAAGAAGGTATTAACTAAGTAGCTTACATGTGTCTAACTGTCGTTCAACACCTTTAACCAACTCGACCACCTAAGACAGCTGACGATAGGGACGGCAACGTGAGCTATCGCTCTGAGTCATAATACAGACTAACAGCGGGAGCGTGAACTATCATTCTGTTGCCCATTCCGACGCGAGCGTGAACTATCGTTCTGCTCAGTGACAATCCTCGCCGTGAGCGTGAGCTATCGCTCTGCTCGAATCTCGCCGTGAGCGTGAGCTATCGCTCTGCGCAATCCTCGCCGTGAGCTATCGCTCTTCTCAAACCCTCGCCGTGAGCGTGAGCTATCGCTCTGCTCAAACCCTCGCCGTGAGCGTGAGCTACCGCTCTGCTCAATCCTCGCCGTGTGCGTGAGCTATCGCTCTGCTCAAATCTCGCCGTGAGCGTGAGCTATCGCTGTGCTCAAATCTTCGCCGTAAGCGTGAGCTATCGCTCTGCTCAATCGAAGCCGTGAGCCTGAGCTATCGCTCTGCTCAACCATCGCCGTGAGCTATCATCCCGCTCTACCCCACTACAAAGTACTGCCGTTTACTATGGGACCGACTTCTACTGGCTATAAAAATAAATATTCGTGTCGTGTCGTGTCAACTTGTTACGTGTAACTTGTTAAATAATAAAGTTTATAACGTGTTATGAAAAAATTATTAAATTGTACAGTGCTTTCTTCTCTTATCGAAATATAAATAGTTTGAAATGGATCCTGGGCACGCTGAGTAGCCCCAGCTTAAAAAGTGAAAACACGTCGTTACATAGTCAAATTTCAAATTTTAATTTCTTCAGGTTTGAATATTTTGTCTATAAATAAAATTATATCAACAACAGAAAATCAAGTGTGTCTTTTAATATGAATCAAAAAATTTAAAAGAATTTATGTCGCGAACCGGGATAAAACCGGCGACCTTCCGCTTGTCAGCCCATTGCTTTTCCTTTAGGCTAAACTCGATATATAAATGTTTTTTTTTCAAATTTCGAATTTGAATTTCTTCAAGTTGAAAATTTCAATATTTTGTTTTTGAATAAAATTATACAAGGTTGGTTACCGTTATCGTTATAATGCCGTTATCGCTAAAATACCGTTTCAAATTGTATACCGTTATCGATACCTCTAAAAAAAATTCAAAATACCTTTACCGTTACCGATACCGTTATTTTTATGGGTAGTTACCGGTATTTTACCGGTATTTATTATTTTATATAAAAATTACAATTTTTTTATTTTTTATTTATAATCTTGAGTGTTTTTTTACAAAAAAAATTTATAGATAATAATATTACTTACTAAAACTACCAGTATTGAATTTATAGCTTAAACTCTATATTTTCAGTACTTAAAATTAAAAATATGCCATGTTTTTACTTGTTTCTATATGTTTTTAACATAATTTTTAATACCGGTACGTACCGGTATTGCTGTTTCGGTAACGGTATACCGTTACCGCAACAGTCTTAAATACCGTTACCTAAACAAACGAAATCCGATACCGTTACCGTTACCCTTACCGTTATTCGTTTCGGTAACCAACCTTGAAATTATATTAACAACAGAAAATCAATTGTGTCTTTTAATTTGAATCAATAAAAAAATTATTTAAAAAAAATATAATGCCTTGGCTGAGGTTTGAACTCAGATCACTAAGGCTATAAGGCTTTGTCTCTACCCCTTGCGCCATAGATACTTACAGTTAGTTGTTGCCCAACTTCGAATTTAAATATATATGAAACGAAAAAATTCCAAAATTTTATTATGATAAATAAAATTTCTGTTCCTAGTCTTAATATATTATTATAATTACCAAAATAATGGAAATTAATGGTTAAAGCTACTAAAGTTGGAAAAAAATTTTAAATTGATTGGAAAAACTAATACTTTGGATATAGTGATCGATTTTATTGAAACACTACAGATACTAGATTTTTGCTGCCGATATTTTATTCAAATGACTAAATCTTCGTTAATTAGTGGTTTTTGGTACTGAAGGTAATGTAGAAGTTAGTATTTTTTCAATATTGGTTAGAAAAGCCAATATTTTGGATACTGTGACATTGTTTTGGTTCATCGTATATATTTTCTGTTCACAAATAAATTTAACTTTGCTGATGATAAATTTTAAATAATTTTGAATAACGAAAAAATTTCGTTGGTTCCTAAAGAATTCCAACCAATTTATTTTCTGTGTGTAACACCAAAATATATTGGACACAGACCTTTTAGTATACCGATTTACTCAGAATCATTTTTTGTTTCGATGTCCGTTTGTCTGTCTGTCCAAGTATTCTTGTGCGCACGCTACGGGTTGCAAATATTAATATATTTCAATAAAATTTAGTACACAGACTAACTTCGGCTCAAATATGAAGTTTATTGATTTTGGTTAAAATCGGTCAATGGTTAGACCTAGTGCCCATTAGACTGTACCACCTTACAGGTAAAAAAAAGTGCGCCGTAAACCCTCCAATATGAAGTATTTTTGCAAGGCAATTTCAAAAAAAATTTTTTTTTGCCGAACGTAGGGGTTGCCATTTTACATTTTTCGTTATATCTTTGGCATTTACAGTCGGATCTTAAAGTATGATACATCGATGTTTTTCTCTCGAGGAGACAAGTGTTTTGTTGTAAGGGGCATTGACCTGAAGTATTCCGTTCTAGTAGTTATCCCTGGTTGTGGCATTTGAAATTCTATTCTATTCAAAGAAGGTAAAAACAAATTTTTTCCTTCAATTTTCGACTATCCTACCTTATGTAGGCTAATGTTAGTATAGAGAATGGAAAAAAATATGTATATGTGTCATTACATCCGCTATCCGTTTCTTTTGGCAACAGATCTCGGTTGTAATGGCAGATATCGGTCATCTGGTTGTCTGGTGACCGTATAAATTTTATCACCCTGTGGGAGGGTCACGTATGAATCACCACAGTTGAAAAAATTTTTTAAAAAAATAATTGTTACTAAAAAATTTTGCTGTTTTTTTTTTTTTTTTTTTTATTTCCAAAAAAAATTTAAATTTTCCATAAAGCTTATCTTCTTTTTTTTCAAATTCTAATTTTGTTTTTATAAAAAAATAGTTTTTATAAATTTTATTTAATTTCAATTTTTTCCTTTTCTTCTTCTTCTTCTGTTTTTTTTTTTTTTTTTTTTTTTATAAAAAAATTTATAAATTTAAAAATGAATTGTTGAGTTTTACAGAAAAAATAATTTTTCGTCAGTATTTTTATTTTATGTTCTATTAGAATTTTTTTTTTTTATATGTAAATAATATTCTTAATTTTAACTTACTGGTAAGGTATTCCTTAATGTTTGGAAGAGATGATACGTTCTTTTAAAGTTTTAATGACAGCATCGAGAATTTGTTGAGTTGGTGGATGAGATGGAGTAGTTGATGTTTTCTTTGTTGAAGCCGCTTTATGGCTTTTTTCATCATGATGAGGAGAAGATAGTTGGTGACTGGTGTATTGGCCACACCAGCATCTTCCGTCGGATTACTCGGCGTGTAACCCATTTTTTTATGTTGTTTTTTTTTTTTTTTTGTTATTTATCTTTTGACAATAAGAATTCTGCCGTTCAATTAATTCAGGCAATAGCATTTTTTTTTTGTCTAGTGGTGTGTATTATTTTCTTCATATTTAATAACTTCTTTAGTTCTTGTACTTTGATTTTGTAGTGTTTGTTTTTTTTTAGGATTTTTTTCACAATTGTTGTTATTATACTATCGTTTGTATATTTTTTTTTGGATTGTTCGGTTCTATTTTGACTTTAACGACTGAACTGACTTTTTTTTTTATTGTTAATCTAGTTTTATTTTCCTCGTTAATACTCACAGTATTTGTTGTATTGAAATTGGGGTGGTTTTTTAAATTTAACGTCTTTTTATTCTTTTCGATTTTTCTACTATGTTCTCGAATTTTGTTTGGAATTGTGTTATTGTTCTTTTCATCAAAACCTCATTTTTATTTTATTCTTGAAATTTAATTTATTTATTTCACTACTTTCAGTTTACATTTTGAAGGTTTTAGTCACTTTTGTTGGGCGAGCCTTCAATTTTGTAGTAATTTGGCTATTACTTACTGTCTTTTATTTTTTTTAATTTTAGTTCCCGTTCAGTGTCTCCTAAGAAGACACTGGCAGGATCGCCATGTAATATAAATAGTTCGATATAATATTTAAAAGACGATCTGGTTAGTTTATTGTCTACGACGAGACTACTTTATTAAATCAAAAAATACTTAAAGCTACTTAATTATACTCAAATTTACAATAGTGGAATATGCTTACTATGCATATCCCACGCTATAAGTTTAGTGCAGTATGGACATATAAAAGAGTATCGTATTGCATGCTTATGGTATGCAATACAGAGTAGTCAAACATACTACATCTCAGTTGCTACCACCCTAATGTCAGAAAATTAAAGCTCGCAAAAAATCATTAAACTTTTGCCAAGGAAGTTTTTCGATAAACCCAGTAGAATTTATTTTTATATTTTGGTTGCCGAACGTAGTGGTCGCCTTTTTAAATTTTTTTCATTAGATTTTACCTTTATAGCAAAACACTGGTCTCCTCGAGGCAAACAAAAATTGATATATCACACTTTAAAATCTGTCTTTAAATGCCGAAGCTATAGCGAAAAATTAAAAAAAGGCGACCTCTACGTCTAGTGGTCTAGTGCCCATATAAAGGTTTACCCAAATTATATTTTTAGTACGCTATAGGTGATGCGAAGATATTTTAATCAAATTTGGTAAACTGACTCACATGGGCCCAAGGTACATATCGCCCGTATGAACTATATTTCCAACTTTCTATTAAAGACACTTAGACACTTTTTTCGGATCCAAACTATAGTTGTTTTTCAACCCAACTGGTGTAAATTTTTCTAGTTAATTTTTAAAAATAATTGATACATATTTGTAAGCAACAAATCATTTAATGTTTTTAGAGTTCAAATAAAAACGAAATAAATTTATTATAAATTTTCAGGTACAAATAAAAATTTAACAAAAAATATTAAATTTTTAAGAAATCGAAATAAATTCTTTAATTTATTATTTTTTGCCGATTATTATTTATTTTAAATTATTAAATTTTTTTGGAACTCAAAAAAAAAAATTAAAATTTTACTTCCAAATAACAAAATAAATATAAAAAATATTTAATTTGTATTCGAACTATGTCAATTAAAATTAAATTTTTTATTTAAAAAAGATAAAATTAGAATAATAATTAAAATTTTAAAATCCAATAAAAATTTGTAGTATGGATTCTACCTTGATCCCGACAGTAAACCTTCCTCTTTTTCCCTCTCACTTACCACCTACTTTATGACTCCTTTAGAGCACTTTATTTCAGTATATAAATCCATATAAAATCTTTTGAATTCAAGGTCAAGTCCCCGTTTGTGCGTGCAAACGAATTTCTCGGACTGTATATAAATAAACGCATTCATTCTCACAAATAGTCACATACGCACACGTTATTGTGTTTAGTATACCCTTTTACACTCCACTGCTATAATGGTTGTAAATATGTATGTGGTAGTAAAGTTGTGTTGGTTATTGTGGCCCTTTAAGGTCTTTTTGAGCAAAAATTTTCATTACCAAATAAATGGTTATAAGGAGTGAGACTGAAAAATAATATTGAGGACCCCACAATCGACCCCGACTTCTGAAAACTTCATATGTCCAGACAAAAAAAGACAGTTTTTCACGAAATCTACAACTCGGCAATCGCTTTGCTAAATAAATATTAGTTTATTTTATTTATACAAACAACTACTGTTTCTCTACTTACACAAACCCAGTGTAGAAAATCATTACCAGATATGTGGTTATGTAACTACATACTTGGTAATGGTAACTAGTTACTTTTGTTATTACATTTCTTATTACCTTTATATGGCAATGTCGCGAAAAATAATGAGTTGTCGTTACACACCAGCATACGAAAAATCAAAAAATATATCGTTACCTATGTGCTTACCAGTACTGACAAAAATAATGAGTCTAAAAATAGATTTTCTAAAAAATAAATTATATAAAAAAAGTATTTTTTATTGTATTTTTTTTTTTTTTAATAAAATTTGCTGGTGCGGGAATCGAACCTGGGTCTACAGATTGCCAGTCAACAGCTCTACCATCTGAGCTATATCGACATGTAATATTTAATAGATAAAAACACAATTGACCTGCTGCACACAAGTAAGCTTACTCGCCAGCATACAAAAAATATGTGGTTACATATATCCTTACCAGTGTTTAAAAAATATTGAGTCTAAAAATAGAATTCAAAAAATTTTCAAAAAAATCTAAAAAATTATTTTCTATTTGAAATACTGATAAAAATAAGTAATTATCAGTAACTCATTATTATATGTTTTAAAATAATACAGAAGGTAAGTGGGTGTCATTACTGGTAGTCCAAAAAATAATGATATGTCATTACCGTTTCTACACTGGGTACCATAGGTGAGTACATACCACTTGTGCCAATTCTATTATTATTTTAAAAACTTAAATTAAAAAAAATTTCAAATATCATTGCGATGATGCAGTTCCCGAGTTCCCAGATCAGCAAAGGGGTTCAAAAATAATCGCAATTTATCCAAAAGTATTTTTATGTATGGCACTGGCATAAAAGGTAAAGTCGGAAGGTCTCGGGTTCGATTCCGGTTACGAACATACAATTTTTTGTTTTCTTTTTTTATTTTTTTATATTTTTTTTTATAAAATTACATTTCTTTTTATTAAATTTAATTGTTTTTTATAAAATAATTTTTCTTAAGTTTTTTTGACCATCTATATACTGGTTTTCCTGACGTTACGCCAACGTTGGCAAGTAAGTTCCAGCAGACGTTATACCAATGTTTACATATTAGCCATTGTTATCATCAGGGCAAGTTTAAAATGGCACAAAAAAAGGTAAAATTGGCAGGCAAAATGGCACGAAAAAATAGTAAAATTGGCACAAAAAAAGGAAAAATGGCACGCTTATTCCAAAAATTTTAAAGTACAATAGTTAGTTTAAGTGTCTTTCTGAAAGATTTTAACAAAAATACAATAAAGAAGGAATTTACCGTTGAACTGCTAAAGTGTATTCGCCGTATATTAGTATGAATTAAAAAAATCTGGAATTTTATTAAATATGATTGCCTTGTGTCTGTTAAATTTTTCAATAAAAATGTTTTCTTCTTCTTCCTATAAATCAACTCTAAAAGAATATCGTTTTTTTAATTTTTTACAAAAAAATCATATCTGCTATATAAAATAGCAGATATGATAATATATGCTATTTTATATAGTACCATATACTTTGATATATCTTATCATTTAAACAACCCGAGTAAAAATAGTTACATATAGTCATATATGTGATTAAGTTATATCTGTATAAATATACAGTTTCATCCGAAGAATGGGCCGATATATTTTTATCAAACAAATATCAATAAAATTATATCAGGTCAAAATCAGATACAATTTCATCTGATTAACACATAATTTAATCAGGTCAGATCTAAACTCATACAATTAGATAAAAACTGATAAACAACTGATACAATTTTATCGGGCCATTTTTCGGATCAAAAGGTACATGGATCACTCTGAGTTATATATTACCATATAAAGCACCATATTATTTTTTTTAAAAGGGAACATATACCTATGCTCCTTGCAGGAGTAAAAGGAACAAATATATATATACCATATATGGTGCCGTTTAACCAATATATTGTCATATATCAGGTATGGGCACACAAATGGCTTGACGGGCCAAATTTAGGATTTCACAAACTTACCGAGGGCCGCACCAATTAATACATTACTCGACAAAAATGAATTTTTTGTACAGTCTTCTGCTAAAATCTTTTTTTGAGTTTTTTGGTTTCCTAAGCCCGGATTTAAAGTCAAAAACGGTCCACTGAATAGCCTTCGAGTTGTGGGTCTTTCTTTTTTATCCCCTTACCCAGGAAAATACTTTATGAGTCAATGTTGCGGAGAAGTACATCAAAATTTTTAAATTTTTTTATAATTTTTTATATTTTTGATCCAAATATATTTAAAAATATAAGGCACAGACTCAATAAATGTTTTTAAAATATTTTGCCCTCCATAATACGAATCTGAAATCAAAAAACTTTGTCTAATTAATCTTCGAAAATATAGTTTTCGTTATTTCAAAAAATTTGGTTTAAGGTTTTTACCAATTTTTCAAATATTTTTAAATTTACTTATTGGGTTTTGATCCCTTGACTGATAACCCCGGCAGAAAATTTTGATACTTTTATGAGGGTTCTTATTTAGTAAGTCACAAGAAAATTATTCAAGCAAAGCACATATTTTTTTTATATTTTAAACTTCTTTCTCAAAAATTACGCATTTTTTGGATGAAAATATTACTCTTAGTAAAATGAATCATGAAAGCCACAACAATTTGAGGCAAATTTTTAAATCCAAAGATGATTCAGAAACGACCCAGAAATGTAAATAAATTTGAATATTTTGTGAACAATGCAAAAATGACTCAAAAAAGATTAATTTTTTAGCCCAAGGAATTTTTTAAAATATTTATTTGCGCCATTTTTGAATCAAAAAGAAGGCTCTTTTGGATGCACCACTTTAATACAAGTGAATGTTTAATAATATATTTTGAGCACTTTTCTGATTAATTTTTGGGTTCGTTTGTTGGCTGAGAGCTCTAAAAAAAATTAATTATAAAAACTTTATTCAAAAGTTTAATATCATATTAAAAAATTGGGGTAAGGCGGAATTGTTTGCCTTAAAAAAATTCGATTATACCGCTTTAAAAAGCGGTATAATCCCGTCAAAAGCGGAGTGGTTGTTCAGGTTAAGTACACTAATAGAAAAAAGCCTGTAAAAAGTTTTGCTAAAGCTGCTAAAAATTAGTTAAAAATTACCTTGAATAGAAAACTGCTAAAATAATCAGATTTTCTTTGCTAAGATAAGAATAGCAAAAATAAAGCTGTTAAATATATGGAATTTTAGTTTTATTTGAGCTAAATTTTAGTTAATTGAAATAAAAATTTACTCTGCTAGAATCAGCAACTAATTTTGCTAAATATTAGTAGAATCAAAAAACTCCAAAAATTTTTAATTGTTTTATGAGAATAAAAATATATATGCGAAATCAGCAGTCTACTATTTTTCACCAATATTTCTATTGATTTTAACAGGATGACTATTAGTATGTTTAAGAGTTTATTTTTGCTCTTATAATCTTACTAACATTTAGCAAAAACCTGCAAAAATTTTGCTGCAAAGTTACTTTTAAATAATAAACCTGTAAAAATAGCAGATAAAACTACTAATTGTTTTGCTATTTTCCCAGGTTTATTTCCGTTAGTGTAAAAATAAAATTTTATTGTGTCTAAGTGTTTTACCAAATTTAAGTGCTTGAGGGACAATTCTCACAAGTAGATTTTAGAGATCCTTACGAGGCCTGTAGAACAGCCTTAAACATTTCCTTAAATGCAAGGTAATTTTTTTGAATTCAAACTCATAAAAAATTAGAGAGTATTTCTACGTCATATTGAGCCATAAAGTATTTTTCCCAGGCTTAAGGTTTAAATAAAGAAGAAAGAATTTTCCACTTAATATTCGTATATTGGAGGCGAAAATACTTTAAAAAGTTTTATAGGACGTCTGTGCAAAAAAGTCGATATTTGTTGATTTATATTCTATTTTTTTTTTTTTTATTTAATTAATATTTTTTTTAATTAAAAAAAAATTTTTTTTGTTGTTTTAAAATTAATGAAGGGCCGCACGAAATTGGCTGACGGGCCGCATTTGCCCATGTATGTCATATATGGGGCCATTTAAACAATATATGGTCATATATGGTTACTCATTAGCAACTACAATATTAACTGTATTTCAGAAGCTATTAATTGTACATATATCAGAAATTTTAAATGTAATTCAGAAATTAGCAAATGTATTTCAGAAATTATTAATTACATTTCAGAAATAATCAAATCTATTTCAGAACTTGTTGATTGTATTTGAGAGTTAATAGAGAAAAATTTCTGAAATACATTTCATAATTTCTGAAATACAATTGATAATTTCTGAAATACAATTTGATAATTTCTGAAATACTGTTGTGAATTTCGGAAATACAATTAATAATTTCTGAAATACAAATGTATAAAACTGAAATTCAATGGACTAGTTCTGAAATACTATTCATAAATCTGAAAACTAATTGATAAGTTCTGAAATACAATTGATAAATACAATTGATTATTTCTGAAATACAATTGATAAATCTTAAAAACAATTGATCCAATTGGAAATCGTGTAGAGCGTTAAAAAGATGTAAATAAAATTATCTTATTATTAAAAACAATTTAATAAAAAAAAATATAATTTTATAAAAACATTTTTAGAAAAAAAATTATAATTTGATAAAAAGAAATTCATTTTATAAAAAAAAGTGCATAGTCGTGAACGGTATCGAACTCGAGACCTTCTGAGTTTAAACCTTATTTTAACAAAATATTGTAATTTTTATAAAATCAGTCCTCTGCCAGTGTATTATTTTTTGAACTGTTGTCAATATCTGTGTGGGATCTTATTTAATCCCAAATAAATGCAGATCTTACGTAGAACCCAAATATACCCAGCAAAACTTTGGTAATGGGTGCGACAAACTCATACATTACCTTGTAATGTGTACTCCTTACATGTATAATTACTGTTCAACATAAAGTAATTGTTTACCGATAATTGGATACATAATGCATTACTTTGTAATGAATACTCCTTACCTTCGTCATTATTTTGAATCATAAAGTAATTAGTTCCGAAAATGTATTACATAATGCATTATTTTGTTATGTATAATCCTTACCTTAAGCATTATTTAGAAACACTGAGTAATGAGTTACCTATAGTTGATTACATAATGCATTACTTTGTAATGATACTGCATACATGTATCATTATTTTGAAACATTAAGTAATGGGCTACACTCAAAAAAATAAGTTAGTAGAAAAATTAGTAAAACGTCTTGTGTATCAAGTGTACTAGTTTTCAGCAATTTTTTTGCTGAAATTCCGTTTTCAGCATAAATATGGAGATTGACAAATATGTAAAAGATATATTTATACCCTACACCACTATGTGGTCAGGGTATTATAAGTTTGTGCTGATGTTTGTAACACCAAAAAATATTGGTCCTAGACCCACCTTATGGTATACCGATCGGCTTATAATTTTTTTTTTATTTCGATTTAACGATGTCCGTCTGTCCGTCCGTCCGTCTGTGTGTCTGTCCATGCATTCTTGTGCGCACTTTACAGGTCGCAAATATTAAGATATTTTGATGAAACTTGGTACACCGACTTATGTCGGCCCAAGGACGACGCCTATTGATTTTGGTGAACATCGGTCGATGTTTAGACCTAGTGCCCATATAAGGGTCCTACCAAAATTATATTGTTTATACACTGCAGGTCGCATATATTAAGATATTTTGATGAAATATGGTACACCGACTTATGTCGGCCAAAGGACGAAGCCTATTGGTTTTGGTGAACATCGGTACATGTTTAGACCTAGTGCCCATATAAGGGTCCTACTAAAATTATATGGTTTATACGCTGCAGGTCGCAAATATTAAGATATTTTGATGAAATTTGGTACACAGACTTATTTTGGCCCAAGGACGAAGCCTATTGATTTTGGTGAACATCGGTCCATGTTTAGACCTAGTGCCCATATAAGGGTCCCCCCAAAATTGGCTTGGTTACAAACTGCAGATCGCAAATATTTAGATATTTTAATGAAATTTGGTGCGCTGACTCACATTATAGAAAATTTTGACCCATTCTAATTTCGGATCCAAACATTAGTTTGTTTTTACCCAGACTGGTGTAGGGTATTGTATAGTCGGCATGCCCGACTTTAACCTTTTTACTCGTTTTTAATTTGCTTAATTGTTTTTTTCAATACATATCTCTCTCTTGCTCACTAATACCATTGTAAATCAATTTTGCGTACCCGTGTAAAAAAGTTTAGATCTGACCAGATCTTTTTGGTTCTCAATAGATATGATTCAATCTAATTAGATCCTGTACCAGATCACATCAAATATGATCAGATATGGCATATGTGATAATACCTTATGCCAAGATCTGATAAGATCTAGTACCAAATATGTTCAAATCTAAATAGATCTGGACAAATGCGGAAGATATGCCTAGATCTGATCAGATCTAATTAGATCTCAAATTTGTCCCCAATTTTGAGATCTGATTAGATCTGGTAAGATCTATGAAGATCTGGCCAGAAATGCCTAGATCTGATCAGATCTAATTAGATCTCAAATTTGTCCCCAATTTTGAGATCTAATTAGATCTGGTAAGATGTGCTGAGATCTGGCCAGATCTGATCTTTTTTACACGGGTATCCCTGGATTACATGGAGATTTCACTCTTCTTCTTCTTTTGTCACAAACACATTTGTTTACATCCAATCAAATATTTTTTGTATAGGTATAGAACGTATGCCCAACACATTCTCATGAGTTACGTCACTGACAGCAAATGTCAAAGATTTTGTTTTTGTTGTTTTTTCTACAAAATGACAATACAGTGGTGCCAGACGTGATGTTTTTACGATATTTTGACGATTTTTTTTTTTTGAAAATATGCTGATCATTGGCAAAATCATAAATAAAAAGATTTTGAAAAAATGGAAAATTGTTTTTTTTAAACAATTGTTACTATTTTAGCATATGTACACGCGCGAGAAAAAGATTCAAATATAACTATTTAGGGCTATGTGTCTTAAGAAAGAAATGAAAAAAATCGTTCAGTTGCAGCGTTTTATGATAACTTAAACAGTGATTGGCGCTTTTGTTTTTAAATATTTATAAAATTTATTTAAAAATACGTAGAAAACGTTTCCCTATAAATTCGGCAAAATAACTCTATCCAAATTATATGTTTATATGGTTTTAGATTTTTTAGCCAAAAACTTGGTAAACTTTCCGAAAAAAAATCGTGGATATATTACACAATTTGTTAGTAAACATCTTAGTATATGTGGTGTTCTTATATTAGCCCCGTTTTGTTCCTATACGTGTTAAGAAATCCCATACAAATTTTGACATTGGGCATATTATAGCCTGAACCAGATAAAATCAGTGTCGGCAGTGGTTTGCTGCAATGCCACGTTTTGTCGATAAAGAAGTTTTTTGTATTTTCTTTTTTTGTCACTGCCGAGAAATTTATAAAATTTTCTAAATAAACCAGGACTGCCGTTAAACTCAATAACAAATTTGTAAAAATAGTCAATAGTTTTCGCGAAAATCAAGAAACAAATTTGACAGCACTGCTGCAGTTCACTGGCACTTCGAGTATCTGGATTGGGCTTAAATGTTAAATCTTACAATTTTTTCAATGTCGATAATGTTCGGGCAACTGCCAGATTGTGTACAAAAATATGTTGTCGTTTTTTTCGTATTCATGGTATGTGTGAGCAACAAAACAATTTTGCTGATTACGATTTTTCAAAAAAAATTACGGACGATTTATTTTTACATTTTTGACCGAAAAAGTCTGGCACCACTGCCAGAATATACAATATTAAGTCGCTGTTGCCAACTTGGCGCTTTTTCTGCTAAGCTGGCGCTTTTTTATTGCTCATAGCGGGAAGATGTGTTTTATTAGTTAAGCCCGGTATTTTGTTCGTACTTTTGCGAAAAAAGCTGTCAAACTCCATATAAAAAAAATGATTTTTCACTTGAGTGGAATTTTTTTCGCATCAATTAAATAGACAGGACCATTTGAAAATGTAGCGAAAAAGTGACATTTGGGTTAATTATGATTGTAACTTTTTATACACCATAAAAAATTTGTGCATTTTGATGTTTTTATTATAGTTTTTGAGCTCCAAACATAGAGCGAAATTTTTTCGCTCTTTTGAAGAAAATACTGGGCTTTAGCGGTAATTCTATTGCTTTTCCAAATGAGAAAAATTTCAAATAAATGGAATACCAAATTATAACCGCACATTTTCCTTTACAATAAGAACATTTTCATTCCATTTCCATTCATTTTCATTCCCGTGTAGATGTGCCTTTAAAAATCCTGTGAAATTTTTTAATGAATTTAGTAGAATTATGATTTATAATCAGAGTTTTCTCCAAAATATTTCTCTAAAACCCGAAATTTCCTGACAAATTGATACCACCTTTTTTCTAAAAATATCGTTATATAAAGCTTAGAGTCGCTAAAAAACCGCTCGTTGTTAAAAATAACAAAATTCTAGCATATAATAGCAAAATGTTTGGTACTTTTGAATTTTGTAATTAAAAATTTATCGAAAAACTCGCTTAGCGTAACTTTTGAAATTTAACTAAGAAATTTAGCTAAATTATATTAAAAAAATTAATAACAAAGAAATTGATTTAAAAAAACCCAAATCGTTTAGCAAAAACCGCTACAAGATAAATCGTATTTTATTTATAAATATGTCTCAAACTGACGAGAAAATAGTTACATTAGCAGAACCTATTGAAAGTGTTTTTGAAACAGGTACCGTTTTGAAACAGCATCAATTTTTATTTGTTATTGTTTTGCATGTGGTTTGTTTGCCGTTGTCATAGAACTAGAGATGGGCGCGTGACACGAAATGTTCGTGAGTCATGTCATTCACTCGTGATGTTGAGTTATAATTACTAATTTTATATTTTTACTTTTATTTACACGTGAATCGTGTGTGAGCGTGAGTAAGAATAAAAAAAATCATGCTAGGGTTTAGTCTTTTCATTAGATTTTAGGTAATTTTTACTGTTTTTCGTGATCGTGAGTAGTTTTGTATCTGAGTGAGAGTTGAAAAAAGTGCTTTGAAGAATTAATTCATTTTTTAATGAATTCCTTTTCATAAGTAATTCACTGAATTCGCGTTCATCAAACAATAAATTCAAAGAATTAATTAGTTTATAATTTAGTTGCAATAGTTCTTTTTATTAAATCAAATGAATTAATACACTGGTAAATGCCTTCAATTTTATAAATCGAACGGAAAAAAATTAATTAATTCCTTACTGAATTAATTCACCACTGAATTCGTTCGATTTCATTTTCGTTCAGTGAATTAAAAAGAAAAATTACGTTCACTGGATTGAAAAAAAATTATGTTCACTGAATTAAAAAAAATGCGTTCACTGAATTGAAAAAAAAAATTCGTTCACTGAATTGAAATATCAAAATTACGTTAACTGAATTCAAATGAGAAGCAACAACATATTTTAATAGCTTGTAGAGTTCTTAGTATTGCAAAAACGTGTAAATGAAATACGTCATAGTCAAGCATCTACGTTTTACGGGGAATCATAAGGAATCATTTATATTTTTTTCCAAATTCTTCTGTATCTGTAAAGTTTTTATTTTTAATAGTAAGGCTTTATTTTATTTATTTTTAATCATGTATGTTGATAAACTGCACTGGGTTTCTCCAACTCTTAATATATAATTTGTTTATTTTTACTAACAAACGCTGTAAAATTGTTTAGTTACAAATTTTATTTGTAAATAAATGTTTTCTTCTACTGAACAGCAGAAAACATTCTTTGAATTCAGTGAACGTATTTTTTTTAATTCAGTGAACGTAATTTTTTTTAATTCAATGAACGTATTTTTTTTTATTCACTGAACGTAATTTTATTTTTTTTAATTCACTAAACGAAAATGAAATTGAACGAATTCAGTAAGGAATTAATTCACTTTTATAAAATTGAACGCGTTCACCAGTGAATTAACTCATTTGATTTAATAAAAAGAACTATAGCAATTGAATTAATTCGTAACAAAATAAATCGAACGAAAACAAATATTAATTAATTCCATTCAATATATGGTGCTTTGTGAATTAATTCATCGAATTTTAATTCAGAATTGAAAAATTGAATTAAGGAATTAATTCTTCAAAGCTCTGGTATGGAGTGATTATTTCTTTTTATTCGTGAGATTGCGTGAGCGTAAGTCAGAAATCACTCACGCGCCCATCTCTACAACGAATCATGACTACGCAATATATGTATATGTGAGTTAACAACAACAAAAAAACCCAAAAGCAAAGAAACGAATATATACGAAACGAAGCGTATTCGGGTAGTGCACGGAAGAAAATCTACAATCACCACAAGGAAGGGTATGTGTTGAAGCACAGTATGGTTTGCGTTCGTCATCAGACCAACGCAAACGCTACCACTCGGTATTTGTACAATCACACAACCGCTAAATCGATAGATAGGGTAAGTGTTCTTTGGGCGTACCGTACCCTATCTGTTGTGTACAGTTTATTTTCGTACTCTGATAGAGAGTCCCCCAATCTCTTTGTTATGTATACTCTTTGGTGACATGTCACACAAGCATAGTTTTCTACTGAAAAATTGTTAAATCTACAGAAGTATCGGTTCTTTTCTATGACACGCACGTGTTAAATGCATTGATATAAATGCCAAATTTTGAACTACTACCAGTTCCAGAAAAAACACAACTCAAAAATAAAAGTAGTTCAAATTTGGCATTTCCATCAATGAATTTAACACGTGAGCACTGTTGCCAATTTAGCTATTTTCTCGTCAAATCTAGCGATATTTCAACTCGTTTAGCGGGATAAAATATGATTTAGCTATTAGCGGGAAAACTAACGATTTTTTTAAAGACAGTCTTGGTGTTTTCTTAGCTTTTTTTACATTTATTTCCTTGACAGAATTTTTTAATCATTATTGTTAGCGATTTATCGCTAAATTTTTATGGAATACTTAAAAGTTGAAAAAATTTAGCGATGTATCGACAATTATTTTAGAAAGTTTTAAAAAGTTCGAAAAATATAGCTATTTTTGGGAAATTTTTCAATAAAATCCGAAAAGTACGTGAAATTTAGCGATTTATCGCTAAATTTTTTAAGTTTTTTATAATTTAGCTATTTTCTAGTGATTTTTTAGTTTGATTTAGTGATATTTTTAGCAAAAAAGTTGGCAACAGTGCACGTGAGTGTCATGTCGGTATGTGTTGTTGTATTTGTTTTATTTTATTTTTGTATATCATTTTCTTGGATGTTTATCCACATAGTCATTCTTTTTGAAGTAGTCCTTAATATTGGCAGTAATGCTTTACAAATGTTGTATGGTTTTAACATTCAAGAGTAGGCAATTTGTGTATATCAAATCAATTCTATTTTCACATTTTTATAAAATCCATCATATCCTCCTAAATACAAATATATGCAGGAGGAAACTACTTTTTAATTAAATTTTTTATAATTTAAACAAAGTGCGTGCAAGCGAATGTCCCACCCAATTTCAAGATTTTTCTATATAAATAACGCAAAAAAATCTATTTTAATAAAATTTTTATTTTACAAGTTCACTATGAAGTAAACAAATAATTGTATAAAACGAAAATTAATTTCTACATTTTTGTTAAAAGAAAAACATATAGTGCGTGCAAACGAATGTCTCAGACTGTGTGTGCCTAATAGGAAAAAATATTCTCCATTTGCCAATTTTTCTTCCCCTACACCATTCCAAATTCCAGCATATTATTTAAATTTATTAAAGTTTTCTCTGATGCACCATTGGAATTTAAAAACTAAAGGCGGCCAAAGATGGGCCTAATATGACTGTATATGTCATACATCGGAAAATGCGGCCCCACAGGCCAACCAATTTTAGTTTCAAAACTAAAAGAAATTAAAACTGAATTTAAAAAGAATTGCAGTATAAAATAAAACAGATCCGAATTCTAAAAATACATAACATACCCAGGAAAATTTTTTACAATCGGTAGCCAACCACACCCATTCTACAACTGGTTCCACTGCAACCGATTCCATGGAACTGGTTCCGGTACCAGTTCCTGGGATCCTATATGGAAGGTGTGGTTGACGTAGAATCAGTTCCAGAACTGATTCTACAGCAATCGGTTCCACTTTGGAGCTATAGAAGGGTTGCTTTTGGGACAATTTCAAACAAAAAGAATCGGTGTTAGAATCGACAGTAGAAGGGGTTGTGAATGAAAAGTAGCTATTCTACAACCGATTCTTTGGAACAGAAAATTTTCCAGGGTTGGAAACGGCGATAATAAAATAAATAAACTGTTTCCTAACTTAAGTACTTGTAATATTGTCTTTGAAGGAACAAAGAATAAATTTTTTCACAACTGAAACTGGTTTGGGACTTTTAAGTCGTCTCTTTGGCACAAAACTTTAACTAAGAAATGCCATCACTGCAAAGCATACTCAACCCTTTTTTCAAAATTCATTTTCTATGTGTATTTGTGTCTATGCGTTTGGAAACTAAAAGCATATTATTTGAGACATTTTCCTTTATATTGAATATAATTAAATTAATTCATTCTAAGCACAGATGTTTGTCAATTTCCCTTAAAATTATATTTTATAAAATAACAAGCATGTATACTCGTAGACAAACTCACGCACTTAAACATTAACGGTGGGTCTCATACTGCAGGTTTAAACTTAGGTTAATAGTTAACCCAAAAATTTGTTGTTGTTTTGTGTACATATTTTTTGACATTTTCTTTTGTTTTTAGTTAAGTTAAAGTTAAACCTACAGTATGAGGCCCACCGTAAATTTATGTAATATAAATTTACTGAATATGTGGTTAACTAAATCTTAACCTAAAAAAAGATAATGTATAAAGATAAATCAAATTTCAACATTATTGCATTTAAGAAACGACCATAACAAAGTATCCATGTCAATTCTATACATCCATTCGCAGTAACCTCTCTGCTTCTTTTTACACAGAAAAAATTAAAATCGAGTTTCAATTAAAGTATTTGTAAATACAATTAAAAATTTAATTGAATTCGGACCAATTAAGAAAATCGTTATATCAACTAAATTTTTCTGTAAAAATTTAATTGAAAATTTTTCAATTAAAATTTTAATCATATCAATAAAAAATTTAATCGAAAATCATCAACATTTTCAATTAAGTTATGGCGCTTTTATTAAAATAATAAGTTTAAATTAAAAATTTAATTGATATGATTAAACTTTTAATTGAAAATTAATTTGAAATCGAATAAAATTTTAATTGAAATTCTATTGGCAATAATTTTTTCTGTGTAGCCAATGCCTGTTCTCTGCATTCTAAAGAAGGTGTTGAAACCTTCTTGTTAGATTACATTTGATTGCTGAAGAAGGCATGGAATATTAAGTTCACATAGGGCATTATCTGATATTTGTAAAGCAAGGCCTTAAAAATAAGCACTCATTAAATGTAGTATTTCCAATTATTCGACATAGGCGGTAAACCGGTTAATGCATTATTCGAAAAATTACTAAAATTAATTAACCGGTTATTCGGGACGGTTAATCGAGAAAATTGGCGATTAATCGATTTATCGTTTAATGCAAAATTAATGTATTTTCTTAACCTTTTATCAATAATAACACAAAGGGCTGACTTTTTTTATATTAAAAACTAGAAGAGCCTTTTACATTGAGCCATTAATATAAAAACTGTTAAGCTCTATATGAAAATACCAATTTACTCTGCAAAAATCAGCAAAAAATTTTGTTGAATATTTCTAGTCTGAGAATATCATAAATAATTTTTGAATTCTCAGTCTTTTCGGCAGGGTTGGCAGGCAATACCGCTAAAATACCATTATCGATTCAAACCCCTTTCAACTGACTACCATTACCCCTAAAATACCGTTACCGAAATACCGTTATCCTTAAAAACCATTACCGAAATAACTGAAGTACCGTTATCCTTAAAATAGCGATACCGAAATAAATGAAATATCAATACCCTTAAAATACCGTTATCGAAACAAATGAAATATTGTTATCCCCTTACCGTTATTTTTAATTTTCTGATTTTGATAATTTCACGTGGTTATTGTTTATTTTTTGTACATTAAGTTAATAAATTGGTTCTGCTCGTTAATCTCGTTTGTTTTTTGTAAAAAACAATTACGAGTTGCATCGAAATAGCTGACTACCGTTACCCCTAAAAAACCGTTACCGATATAACTGAAATACCGTTAACCATAAAGTACCGTTACCGAAATTACCTAAATATCGTTATCTTTAAAATACCGTTACCGAAATAACTCAAATACCGTCATCCTTAAAATACCGATACCGAAATAAATGAAATAGCGTTACCCTTAAAATACCGTTACCGAAATAACCTAAAATATCGTTACCCTAAAGATAACCGCATTCGTTTCGGTTACCATCCATGCTTTTCGGTTTCTAGGGGCCATTAACAACAATTTTCCCTAAAATAATGAAGTTTTTTTCACAAAGTTAATGCAAAACAAATTTTACGAAAATCTTTTTCATTGGGTGTATGTTATTTTCAATAAATAATATTAAATTTTTCATAAAACTGCATCAATTCAATGAAAAGTTTAGCACAGTGTTGTTTTAACGTCATATAGAAAGCTGCAATTAATATTGTTATTAATATGCAATTTAATCAATTTTAATAGATTTGAGGTTTAGAAGAAGAATAGATCTTTTTCTCTAAAAAATTATAATCACATTATAATTTTCAAATCAGACGATCTAGTTTTTTCTTTTTTTGTATGGACACGAGTCGTCAGTGATTTTCCATTAAATTGGAAAGAGAAAGGGACCTAAGGGTAAAAAATCAATTTTTTTTTGTGTACAACATCTGAGCGTCGAATGAGACCGATCCCATGCTCTCCTGACCTTAGGTCCCTTTCTATCCTTAGGTCCCTTTCTATTTTGCGCGTCACATATGATAATTTTTTTCAACAACCCGTGGAACACACGCTCCCACATTACAAACGTAACTATACTAAAGTGCAACAGCTTAACCATCTCACCCAAGTAAGGCCTTGAATGCAATGTAACTAATTCGTTGTTTTCTTTCCTATTCAGCTCTCTGTTTCAGTTTTTACTCAGAAGCGATCAACGCAGACACATACAAACATTCAATTTTTAGATTTTTGTTTATTTTCCAATCTCCTCCGTGTTTCAATAGACGAATTTCAGCGAAATTTCATTGAATCAATATAAAAATTCATAAAAATCATGTAGACAAATCCGTCAGTGTGCAGTAACAGATGTCAAATCCCAAACAGATTTGTTTGTTCGAACTTTATCACAGATTTTTGAAAGTGAGAGCAGGTTTTCAACTTTTCAAAATTCTATGTTTGCAATAATAAAATTTTAAAAATAATACGCACTTTTTGTTAAAATAAATATAAATAAAATCATTGACCAGAGGCTGAAAAACTACTCTCGCTTTTAAAAATTAATTTTACATTTTAAAGAATTAAAATAGAAATAAAAAATTGTCTATTGTATTTCCTAAAGCCTGCTCCAGCCAGACACAAAGTGTTAAAGCATTTTTTTTAGAAATAGTAACTTTGTTTTTATGCAGAGACCCAAAATAACTGTTATATTTCTAAACAAGTCACCATCCAAATTTATTTAATTATAATATTTCAATAATGCACTATATTTTATAAATCATATTGCACAAAAAAATCACAAAGTTGGACAAAGATTTTAATTTTTTCAATTTTTATATTTTACTCTATAAATTTCTGTTGTTTTTTGATTTTTATTTTAAAACTTTTTATAAAAGTTACAGAATGATTTTTTTGAAAAAATTAAGCACTAACTTTTTTATTTGATAATAAAATAAAAATCAAAAATTGACCTAAATTGAATGCCGGAAGTTGCTTGAATATACATATTTACTCACTTTAAATCACTGTTCAATCTTTTATTAACACTAGTTGACATCATCAGGATATTATAATTGGTGAAAGTCATTGGTTCTATGGCTTTTGATTTATATTCTTAATTGTTATTTTTTGATAAAGAAAAAAAATCACAAAATAACTTTTATTATTTTTGAAAAAATAAAAATCGTGTTTGGATTGTTTTTGTTTGAATTAAAAATAGAAATCAAACAGAGCAAATAAACAGAAAATTAAAAATACTCAAACAAGAAATAATTGTAAAACAATCACTTTTTTGAATAAAAGTTATAACTGTTACGTCCCTGTTTTTATGTTAAAAAAATTAAAAAAAATTTTATTAAAAATTAATATCGATAATGTAAAACAAATCCGTTTTAAGAGTCTCTTAAAACCCATGACGTGTCTCGCTGGTTCAATGTCGACTTAATTGGAGTTGCTCAAAAAATGGTATTTAAAGGATTCTCTTTCAATCGATTAATCTAACTTTCAATCGATTTTAATTTTTAAATGCATGATCTCTTCGATTTTAATATTTTTTTATATACGATTTCTAAAGGCGTGTACATTTCAAGAAAAATACCAAAAAAATTTTTTTAAAAAAAGGTGATTTTTAATGAAAAATATGGTTTTTTGTCAAATAGCTAATATACAGAGCAAACGCAAGATTTTTACTATATATAAAAATTCTGCGCTAAACTATAGGAACACTATGTACAGAAGGGGCCCATAATGCCCAAAATGCAGTTTTGTGCATCAAGTGGGTTTTTTTTATTATAAAACAGGTATGTTGCCAAATGACTACACCAAGCATTTAAGGGTTAAAACAATTTTATCATATTTTAGTTAATATTTGTTTTTTTCTAAGCGTTTCTTGCAATTTTTTAGCCAAAGTTAAGAAAATTATGAAGTTTTGGGAAAAAATAAAGCAAATAATTACATATTAAAAATGTAACCGGTTAATCGACCAATTTTAACCGATTATCGGGTCGAATAATTATTTGAGTTTTAAATTATTTTTTTCGACATTAACCGAAATAGAGGCGATTAATTGAGGAATCGGTTAATCGATTAACCGAATTGGAAACACTAATTAAATGTAATCAAATAATTATCTAATTTACAAAATTATATACAAGATGTATTTAGCTACATCAAATTTGTTTTACTAGTTCTACCATAGGTACTACATTTATTCCGTTCGAGTACACAAAATCTAGTGAAGATTACTTGAAAATTTGTTTAAACAAAAATAGTAACACGTTTTTTTCTACCAAACAAATGATAAAATTGATCACATTTAATGAGACTTACATTCAATTTATTAACTTTTGTGATTCGTTTTTAAATTTGCAGTCCGAATTTGTTTATCCCGGTTTTTCGAAATTTTTTTATTTTTTTTACTATTTTTAAAATTTTTTTATTCAAGTAGTTACTGTATTATTGATTTTGTTTTTTTTGAATTTGTGTCAACTCACTTAACCCTTTAACGACCATACGCAAGTATGCTTGCCAAAGGTTTTTTCGCACTTCTAATTGCCCAGATAAAAGATAAAGTAAATATGTCCAAAGGTGATTTGTATAAGAGGTTTGAGGCTACAAAAGTATAGTAGGCGGTAAATCCCTACCTGGTGCCACTTTCCCCTTGCGAGCCCTCGAAGTTAGTTCACTAGAATTCTTAATTTTAGGGGTAAAAAGCACAAATTTTAACAAGCGAAATGAAGGGCAAGCAAAGGGTTTATGAGGCCAATTTTTTGTGAAGTATCTATAATTTAGTTGCAGATCACAAAAATAGAATAATAATAAAAATCGCTGTGTCCGGAATGGCGGGGTCGTCAAATGGCAAATATTTTTGGCAAGCGAAATGATAGGTAAGGAGGGGTTCATTAAATTTTAAATTGGTAAATTTTTCTTGGCATAACTATTATTAGGTCAGAGATCATGAAAATGGTAAAAACTTCAAAGTCGCTGCGGCAGAAAATTTATGGTCGTCAAGGGGTTAATTCGGTTAAGCGGGCCATACATTTGCAATATTATGGTACAACTTTCCATATTATGCATTAAATTGAAGGTTGAGCATTATTATATAGGACAATTGGTTTTTGTTTTTCTGGTGAATGGACGGGTTTTACTTACGCTCCATTTTAATATTGAAAAAAAAGCAACTTAAAGGTGCTATTTTCGTTCGTGTTGTGGCAAAATCCAAGGAAATTTTTAATCTCCATCTGTGCTGATAGTAAAAAGTTGTCAAGTTGGGGTTTTGTGTGCTTTTTTAAGATATTAAAGTATGAAAAATTAACAAATTTGCAAAATCTACATTCCTGGCGATTTTTTGTATCAACAAATTTAAAAGTATATCAGAAACGCCAACTAATACAAATTCCTCAATTGCTAAAACAGTGGGCTCAATTATGCAAAGTGCGAAAGGAAAATCAAACGAATTATCACCTTCTGCGGAAGAAGCAAATGATCAAGTTGGGAAAATGTCGAGAAGTGATCTAATTTTTTAATGCAAAATTCAATGTCAGTGCTCTTTGATGATAAATTAAAGAACTTGCCTACAAAAACCGATCTTTTAGAAGAAAAATGGAAGAAGATCTATATTCGTGGAACGAGATCTATGTGCTGAGCGCCAACAATTCAAGAAGGTAATGCTTCAATTAAAGATGGATAAATCAAAAAGGATTAGTGTGAGGAATGCTAAGATGGTGATCGATAAGAAATGGTTCATATGGAATGAAAATAAGGTACTGGGGTGTGGAAAAAAATCGGGAGAGGAAGAACTCAAAAACATGTACGGAGAAGCGATTTTGAATGTAAGCCTAGATTATAATCAAATTTTGGCCAAGAAAAATGCAAAAAACTTTTAATTAAAACTCAAAACAAAAAAAATAGTTATAAAACCCTACAAAATAAGGATATATTAGAAGAAGTTAACAGTTATCAGGAAGTAAATTTAGAAGTAGAAAATAAAATCCAAATAAAAATAGTTGCTTATAATGTGCATGGCTTATCTAATAAAAATCTTCATCACAGTTTTTTTGAATAAGTATATAAAGGATCATGAAATATTTTTACTGCTAGAGACTCATGTTGAAGACAAAAATATACGAAACTTTGAAAATAGGTTTAGAAATTTCTATTTAACATGGAGACCTGCTATAAGAAACAGTAGATTTGGAAGAGCCATAGGAGGATGCTTATATGGTGTAAGAAAAGATCTTGTAGATCGGGATGTGAAACATACCGTGAAAACTTATGGAGCAGTTGATATAATAACGGTTAAAATAAATAGTTTAGAAAATGTTATAAATGCTATAATAATTGGTGATCTAAATATAAGAATAGGTGAGGAACAACAAAGTCTTGATGAATTGGTAGATGAATCGTTTTCATCTGACCTATTGCATAGGAGGTCAAAAGATAAAATAATAAATGCATATGGCAGATTTTTCTTGAAATTATGCACCGATTATGGGTTAGTAGTCTTAAACGGAAGAACTGTGGGGGATGAAGATGGCAGTTACAATTTTTTAAGTAATAATTGTAATTCGGTAATTGATATTTGTGCGGTGTCAATTGATGTATTAAAGTTTGTAGATAGTTTTGTGGTGGATGATCAAATATGGTCCGATCACTTTCCTATAGAAATTTGTAAACGAAAAGTGTAACGCAGTCTAATGTAAATAAAGCAAGGTTATTACCTGAAATGAAATGGTCGTCTAAGGAAAAAGAAAATTATAATAATAAACTCAATTCTAATTTGAAGAGGTTAGTAGAACTAAAACCCCATATAGAACTACCAGATATGTGTAATTTGATAGTTGAATAGTATTTTATTTATATTTTGACATATTTTGTATTTTGACCAAAGAATATTTTGACCAAATTGAACAAAAACTGAATACAGTTTACGATAGTAAACAATGGTGGGCCTTAGTAAAGGAAATAAGGCAACACGAAGAAAATGTTATGGGAAGTACAAATGCAAATGACTTCCATGAATAATTCAAAAATTTACTTAATCTAAAAGTGAACTCAGTTGAGATATTTTATGCCGCAAATTGGATTTTGGATGAGTAGATAGATAGACCATTTACGGTTGAGGAGATCAAAAAACAACTTTCAAATTCCAGGAGAAGATCGAATACCCTATGAATTCTATAAATATGCAACCGAAGATTATTTAAGAAAACTGGCCGATGTATTCCAAGAAAGCTCCTTATATATAAACTGCATTCGAAAATAGTTAACTTCATAGAATATATTTACCGCAATACAAAGTCTACAGTATGGACGGGTTCGGAATTGTCAGACTATTTCCAAACCTGCTCAGGCGTAAAGCAAGGATGTTTGCTATCACCATTACTGTTTGCGTTGTATTTAAATGATCTCCATGCGCAATTAGGAGGTGGTTTGTTTATTGATGAGATTAATATACGAGTTCTTATGTATGCCGATGACATTGTTATATTATCAGAAAATATACATACGTTACAGCAGATGATACACAAGCTTGAACTATATTGCCATACATGGGGTATGGAAGTAAATCTCTCCAAATCAGATATTGATTTTTAGAAGAGGAGGTAAAGTTTCATCAAAGGAACGCTGGACTTTTAATGATGTTAGTATTAGGATTGTATCTGAATATAAATACTTAGGGGTAACACTAACACCAAAAATGTCTTTTGCAAAGCATGTGTCGATTAAAAACATTGCTGCGAAATCATGCATAAATGTGACATGAAGAAACTTCATTGGAAAAAGAGAAATATCGCTAAAGGCAAAATGGAAGATGTTTTTGGCAGTGTGTAGGTCTATCCAATCCTACGGAGCCCAAATTTGGGGGAATTTATTTTTTGATGAAATTGATAACCTACAAAGATACTTTACGAAAAGGATTTTGATATTAGGAGACAACACTCCAAATTACGTAATAATGTTAGAAACGGGGCAAGAAGAACGCCATTTTTATACATATAGTTTGCACTTACAGTACATGCCCAAAACAATATTTGAATACAGAGATCAACGTTTACCTCACATATTATCGAAAAAGATAGTAGAGAAGAATATTTATTGGTATAAAGAGCCTCGGAGCACAACATCGACAGTAACAATATAAATCAAAGCAGATGAGTGTGGAACAACGCATGCTTAGAATTAGTCAACATGATGAAGATAAGAAGTTACCATGAACACGTAAATGAGTCTCAGAAAAGTCTACTAAGAATTTACAAGCATCTTGATCACTAAAAAGGTCTGTCATATTGTACTGAGCGCTATAATCAAGTCCAGATCAGTTATATAATTAAGGCGAGGGGTGATCTTTTATGGCTTAATGGCAACCAGCACAGAGTAGGTAATGCTAGAATATGATCTTTATGCAATATGAATGAAGGGGAAACCTTGCAAAATTTTTTGGGAAGATGTCCAGTACTCAAAAATATAAGAAAAAGATACTTTCGACATACTTGGCTCCAAGATGAGGAAATAGTAAGTGTGTTAAACGGTAGTGAAGATGAAAGTTGGATAAGCCTTTTTTTACTTTGTTAAAGAAGCCTTGAGATATAGGGCAATATTGATAAAAGAATTAACGGCATGTTTATCTTTACGAACGAAAAGAAATTTTCGTTAAAATAGCGAACGAAAACTTCTTTTGGTTCATGTATAACGAAAGACACTTTTTACCGAACGATAACGTAAGCATATAAAATACTCTTTATAATTTTGGTTTATGTAAAACGAAGCAAATTTTCAGTTAAGTCAAAATCAGACGATAACCAATTTGCTTTCGTTTACCAGCTTTTGTGCGCATTAATAATGGCACAAAAAATAATTAACACTAATAATATATTTTATATTTTTTTTTTTTCAATTATATACAAACCTTAAGAAGAACACTCATTATTAGGATATTAACCAGCGTTCTTATATTGACCATTTTGATAAAAAAAAAACGGATGGACGCACTTAAACTTTATAAATTTGTACACTATTGAGCTATTTTAGATTATATTTATCACTTTTTTTAGTTTTTGAATTTATTTTGTATACATTCACTTCTACAATTTCTTTAAAATGAATTTAAATAAATTTTAATATTTTTTATATTTTGTTTTGGTTATTTACTTAAAAAGATTTGTCAAAATATTAAAAGAGGGTTGTTGAAATAGTAATCGATTACTATTTCAACCAAAATGCTTAAGAAAACTTTGAATAATTTGAAAAAAATTTGGTGTCAATCCTTTTACTTACAAAAACCAAATGAAATGTAACGTAACATACGTAAGTCTGGACGAAAAGTTGGAATCGTATAACATAAACCAAATTTCTTACGTGATCGTTCGTTTCCCATTCGTTCTTTTTAGATAAACAGGCCGTAAATTTTTAAGAGAAAAAAAAAATATTAGGAGAATATGAGTAACCAATTATAATAATAATAAATGGGAAAATTAAAAAACCAATTTTCCGGCTAACGGTTTTTTTTTCTAAAACCTTCTTTATAATGAAATTATATAATTATATATAAGTTTTGTGATTGTAATGTTTTAAAGAAAATAAAGAAAATTTATCTATCTATCTCTATCTAATATTATGTAGTGAATCAAAACACTTTTGATTTTTATTGGACAACTTGAAAGATTGCATAATCTATTGGCAACACTGTGCAATTTTAATTTTGCGCTGTTTATGTTTGTGTGAATTTTGAGGTTATGTTGAAGTCATAGATTGCATAAAATATTGTGGCGATCTTTTCTTACATATATGGTGTGTTGCAAAACGAGAACAATACTGTGCCATTATATTGGACATAATATTGCAAATGTATGGGGGGCTTAAGTAAGCGCGTCTCCTCGATTATAGTAACAATGAACAGTTGCGATCACTGAAGGCTTTTTTAAATAAAAAATAAATAAATTTGCAAAAAGTGTGGATAATTCACAATTTTTTTTAACTGCTAATTTTAATTACTGTTTTATTGTTTTTAAGCGCACAAATGTATAAACATCTAGATGAAATAGTTAACAACAGTTCATAATTTTCGGTTGCAGATCCGCGAGTCAAATATTTCTACAATACCTAAAATCAGCAGATTATCAAAAGGGGGATAAATCTAATTTTGAAAATTTTAAAGCAGAAACAAACATAAAACTGAATGAAATTCTCATCTTCGTTTTGGCCTTTATTTAACTACAAGAGATATGAAATTGAAAAAAGGTTTTGCGTACTTTCAAGCTTTTTTCCGACTTAGCACATTTTTACAAAAGCTCAAAAACAGCTCAAAAAATATTATTAAAAATCAAACATTAATCATTTTTTTAACCTTTTTTGAATGTTCACAATATATTCAAATTTGTTAACATTTCTGAGTCATTTCTGAACCATCTTTGGGATTTACTTATTTACTTACTTATTTACTTACTATACATTTACTTTGCATCAAATTGAAAAAATATTTAATGTTTAAAATTCAAATTTTGTCTGGCACTGGCTGGGCTTAATATTTTAGCTTTAGTACATAAGATTTGATAAACTTATTGTTAGTTCACTGTTGTGAAGATTCAATAAATAAAATTATGAAAAACAAAAAAAAATCTTTGGGATTTAATAATTTGGTTCAAATTTTTGTGTCTTTTATGATTCATTTTAGAAGGCTCATATTTTCGTCCAAAACATAAGCAATTTTTGAAAAAAAAAATGGAAAATTTCAAAAAAATATTTTATTTGAGTAAGTTTCGACTCATAGAAAAAGAACCCTCAAAAAAGTATCTATATTTTGCTGGCTGTGTACTTATTTTGTATTTTTTGTAGTAGATACCTACATTCATAAAAAAAGTAAAAATAGCAGAAAATCTACTCAAAATTAGTTAAAAATTACCTTGCAGAAAAAACTGCCGATATTAGCAGATTTTTTTGTTAATACTACTCTTAAAATATTTTGTTCGTAAAGACCGTTGCAAATGTAATTTAGAACAAATGAAATTTCACTTGAAAACAGGACTACTGACATTTCATTAAATTCAACTGACATTTTCTTTTGTTTTTGACTGTTAAAAAAATGAACCACAAATTAGTCAAAACAACTAAAAAAATTTACTTACATTTTATTTGGTTTATTTCTTTAAAAAACAAAACGATGCATAAAATTTATGTTACGAATTTTCAGTATTTTATGTTGTTTGTTCTTTTTTAATAACTTACGAATGTAGTTAAAATTTACATTTCGTCTACAAATGAATATTATTTTCATTTAAAATAACTTAACTAAAATACTACTTGAATAACTAACAAATTCTGACTACAGAAGTTACCTGAGTGTAGTAACATAAGAATAGCAAATATATCGAGAGCCTATATTCAATACGCTCTATCGGAAAAAGACGATTTTTCAGGAGAAGGAAAAACTGATTTATTCCTAAATTCCTTAAATATGAATTATTCTATCTTCCACAATATTTGTTAAATATGACTACTGAACTTTACATAAAAAATACAACACTTTACGTTATTCGCGGCGCTATAGAGCATTTTGTCCGATAGAGCGTATTGCAAAGTAATAAATTTTTGATTTTTATTATATACTTAATTTGCAATTTTATTAAAGTTCGAAAATTTTGTTTCACGTTTTTTTTTAATATATGAGTCATTCCATGTCAAACGGAACGATTTTCGGTTAAAATTAGGGAATGCAAAATCCCGCACTTTTTGATTTCCCGGGAAAGCGGGAAATTTATCTTGAATTCCCGGGATCCCGCAAGGAAATAAATTAGAAAATATTTTATAATAATTAAAAAGTTTTTATAAATCACATATCTTCAAGACCTCAAATTTTCATGATCGTGAAAAAACTCAGGTGGTTTTTCTTGGAATTTTAGTAGTGGGAAAGAATTAAATTTATATTAGATATTATATAAGTCTAATAATATATTTAAAAAAATTTAATAAACTAAAACTAATTTTTAAACTAAAAAACTTGTCCGTCAAAAAAAAAAAACAAAAAAAAATAATAAATAAAAAAATTAATATAGAAAATAATTTTACAAAATTGGAAAATTTTTTAAAAATTATGGGAACAAAATTTAACTTGAACATCTTTAAAAAAATTTTTTTATATTACAGAAACTAATCTAATTTAGAAACTATATTGTCTACGTTTACTCGAAAATCTTACTACTTTCACTTAATCGTTATTTTGGTTGCTTTTTGAATTTTTCCAGTTGTGGTAAAAGTAGCAAATCGTAGTAAGTAAACGAACAAGCCTAATGTAATATTTTTACTATTTTCAAAAGGTTGGAAAATTTTGCATAAGAAAATTTTAAATAATTAACTTTATTGTTTTAAACTGCATTTTTTGAAATCCCGGGATTCCGGTCCAAATTCCCGGGAATGCGGGAACTGAAAAATGCGTAATTTCCCGGGAATCCCTGGATTTCCCGTCTCGGCATTCCCTAGTTAAAATTGACTTTGAGCATTACGATTTTTTTTTAAATCGGAAAATACTTGACCTTAATTGAAATTTTTTAATGATTCAATGTTTTGTATATCGTTTTTTTAGCATATAAGAATACATTCACAAAAAAATTAAAAATAAACAAAAGTTACAGAAAAAAATGATAAGAATTGGACATTTCTTAATTTCTTGCTGTTACTTTGACTTCATCTGAACTAAATTATCATAAAAGTAATGATATTCTGGTGGTATGACAGGCTTTAAATCTGGTAGATGTTTCCATTTACTAGGCTGAATTGGGAGTTGACCCATATGTAAGGGTTTTGGTTCAGTATATCCTGTGTATTCTTTAATTTGTGTAGGTAAGCTATTGTATTCATCATTAAAGTTTACTTTAAACATAATTTCACCACTTGGTAAATACTTTAGTGATCTTAATTGTGTAACTGTTGGATCATTTTTGGCTCGACCAGGTCTAATGCTGGAAAAGCGAATAAGTTTCGCATCATTGTAGTTTTTAAAAAAATCGTAATTTAAATACATTGCATCGAATGGTTTATTGGTTACAGTATTATTAATTTTTACTGAATAGTTTGTTATCAAAAAACATTTTAATGAAAATTTTTGATAGGTTGCATTTAATAGATGTCCCTAATACAAAGGTCTAAGTGAGAGCAGATTTGTACAATATTTTGGTACAATTCTAAAAAGAAAACCTTACACTGAAAGAATTATCCTTCATGATATTAATGGTATAATTTCATTGAATTTTTTTCGTAGAATCAATGAAGAATTTCACTATGTATATAATATTTAATTAATATTATGAAATTTTTCATAACTTTTTTTTTCATAAAATTTCATAATTTCAATAGTTTTATGTAACCACACGCAGAAAAAAACAGGTGTATCTTTTAAAAAGCCTGCTATGTAAAATTTGCATAGTAATGAACTAATACAAAAATACAAGCCCCAAATTCCTGGTAATTAATTGATATGCATTTTTGCTAAATTACGAATGCTTTTTTTGTTAAGTTGGCTAAGTACGTGCTTTGTTAAATTTACATTGGTGAAATTTATTTAAAAACGTACTATGTAAAATTTGCATTGATCAAATTTTGAAAATAAAATAAGCAATAAGTATATTTTTCTAATAAGACAGGTAAATGTCAAAAAGCGCTTAGAGTTTCCTTTGACATACGCAAATCAAGATGGTGGATGTACATCTCTAATATAAAAGAATAATGATGCTGGATTTTCTCAAGTTTTTATCTTTTAATATTATTAATGCAAACAAGTATAAACAATATTAATGCAAATAAAAACAAAAATAATATATTTTTATTGTAATTTTCATGTCGAAATTGCTTACTTGTTGAAAAAATACAAGCCTAAAAGTATTGAGTAATTACTTTTCAGCATTGGGTACCCTAAAAAAAAGTCGGAAATGAGTACTCGGTACTCAACACTTTTACAGACATAGTAATCTTTTATTTACTCAATTTTTTTTTTGCAAAATGTGTCTTATAATTCCCATTTGTTTTTTTAGACAAATAGTTTATATATATACATCATTATTATACCTACAGTTATTGAACGGAAATGACGAATAGAGCAATGAAGGGTTGGTAAACAGAAAACACAATTACATTTCGGCAGCAGAGGAATTGAGGACAAAGAAAAATATTAAAATATAAATAAAATTTAATTAAATAAAATTTAAACCAAAATAAAAATACAGAATTTGCAATTTTACTTTTATTTATTTAAAAAATAAACCATGTTTTTTTTACTAAAAGAAAAAAGTTTATTTTCCTTCGCGTGTTGTTATATTAACAAAGGCTTCGATTTAATTACATATATATCTCTTTGAAAATTTACCTAAGCGTTTTGACAAATTTGTCGTTAATTTTATGTAGTTGTATATCTACCACGGAACTTTGTAAACTTTTACTCTAATTTTTGTAAATGTTACACCTTTTTTTCCTGCGTGCATGAGGCGGAGATTTAGTGATCTGCATTAATTTCCATATTGAAAGAATTACGAGTATCTTTTATAATTTTTATTATTTTATTATTAATTTTGGACTATGACATTTTTTTTATAAATCATATTAATTTTTTCGAAACATTAATAAGAATTTTCATTAATTGAATTAAGCTTATTTTAAAATTTTATGAAACTTTTTAATTTAATCAATTCTTTCATTAGATATATTTTGTACATCCGTAAAATATGCTACAACTTATTACGTTTTTTGCATTTGCTAAATACTTTTTATTTATCCGCTCCAGCTTAGCAACAACAACAACCAACTATAATAAATAATAATAAATGAAATTGCTTCATAGATTTTATAAAGCTCTTCATTGGCTGAATGATTTATTCATTGGAGGAGTGTTCTATTCATTTTATGAAGATTTTCATTAATTTTACGAACTTTTCATAAAAATTGACTTTAATGAAACCTGTTGCATAGATTCTATGAAAAGTTTCAACGGACGAGTTCCACTGACAATTTTCATTAAAACTATGAAGAAATTCATTACTGAAGTGAAGATAATTCTCTCAGTGTAAGCAGGGAAGACACGATACAACTAGTTGTACAACTTGTTGTTGGACCGAAAAATAATTTTGAAATACACGGTCAGACAAGTTCTACAACATGCCATTTAAAAAGGTATTTTGAAGGAGACGCATGTGTTTTTGAGCGGAATAAAATAAAAACGTGATGTCAAATTTTAAAAAACGTTATGAATAATCAGACCACATAAAATCGCCAAAAAGGAGTAAATGGAAATTGTGTAATTAAGTATATTTTTAACCCATTTGTGCCATCGGGCAACAAAAATGATTAAAACCAAACTTTACTTTGTATTTTAGTTACCCAGTGTAGAAACGGTAATGACATATCATTATTTTTTGGACTACCAGTAATGACACCCACTTACCTTCTGTATTATTTTAAAACATATAATAATGAGTTACTGATAATTACTTATTTTTATCATTATTTCAAATAGAAAATAATTTTCTAGATTTTTTTGAAAATTTTTTTAAATCTTTTTTTAGACTCAATATTTTTTAAACACTGGTAAGGATATATGTAACCACATATTTTTTGATTTTTTGTATGTTGGCGAGTAAGCTTACTTGTGGGCAGCAGGTTAATTGTGTTTTTATCTATTAAATATTACATGTCGATATAGCTCAGATGGTAGAGCTGTTGACTGGCAATCTGTAGACCCAGGTTCGATTCCCGCTCCAGCAAATTAAAAAAAAAAAAATACAATAAAAAATATTTTTTTTATATAATTTATTTTTTAGAAAATCTATTTTTAGACTCATTATTATTGTCAGTACTGGTAAGCACATAGGTAACGATATATTTTTTGATTTTTCGAATGCTGGTGTGTAACGACAACTCATTATTTTTCGCGACATCGCCATATAAAGGTAATAAGAAATGTAATAACAAAAGTAACTAGTTACCATTACCAAGTATGTAGTTACATAACCACATATCTGGTAATGATTTTCTACACGGGGTACCAATTAAAATTTATAAAAAATTTTGTGCACAAATTTCATACAAAATTCAATTTTTGTAAACATTTATCACGTAGCATTCTAAAAATTTATAAAACAGTATTATTTTTTTTTTAACTATCAATTTATAAAAATATTGTATAAATATTTCCTAAAAACCCGTATGGGCACTAGGTCTAAACATGGGCCGATTTTAACCAAAATCAATAGGCTTCGTCCTTGGGCCGACGTAAGTCGACCAAATTTCATCAAAACATCTTAATATTTGCGACCTGTACACTAAAAAAAATAAGTTAGTAGAAAAATTAGTAAAACGTCTTGTACTAGTTTTCAGCAATTTTTTTGCTGAAATTCCGTTTTCAGCAAAAGTTTTAGTTATATTTTTTTTATCACTAAACTAATTTTGAACTAATGTTTTACTAATTTATTTTCCTACAAAAATTGTGCTGATAACCGCAATTATAGCGTAGACTACAAACAGATAAACAAATGTAGATGTCGCAGCTTGTCTGGATGTAGTACACACAATGGAAATGATTAAAAAGAAAAACAGCTCTACACAATTTCTATATTTAAATTTTCAGCAAATAAATTAACTAAAGTAAAATTTCGCTACAAGTTTTTTGAGTTTTTTTCAGTCTACTAATATTCAGCAAAAAGTTTAGTGATTTTAGCAAGGATTTTTTTCATTTGCCTTCGACTAAGTGTTAACAAAACTTTTGCTGAAGATTACTATTTTTTTGGTAAAAATCAGCTCGTTGATTTTCAGCAAACCTTTTGCTGAAATTACCAACTTTTTTGCAAGCACGCTCCTGACTAAAAATTTGCTGACACAGCAGCATTTTTTGCTGACTTTACTGACTTTTTTTTGAGTGTAGAGTGCGCACAAGAATGCATGGACAGACGGACGGACGGACATCGTTAAGTCGAAATAAAAATTGATTCTGAGGCGTAGGGTATTATTACACCAAAGATCATTGTAAAAAAATAGGAAAGTCAATATCCAAAAGCACCATATATTAAAATACTATAATTTTTTCTTAAATCACAGTGGTGGTCAAAAATTAATCTGTTACTTTATATATTTCCCCGTAGTGAGCACGTCGTTCTATAAACTTTTATATGGAAAAACGAATCTGGAAATTCCAAAAACGTATTTTAGGGGAAACACTAATTAAACAACCAGTTCTATATTATACTGTAGGGTACAATTTTGTTCAATATATGTAGTAATATTATATTTTTATTAAGTCGATTACCAAAATATTGCGATAGACCATATTGCATTCAAAAAAACTAAGTCTTATATCCGATAGAGGATTAGCAAATAATGAAAAAAGGATACTAAAATACATTTTTTCTTTCTGAAATTTATGTCAGAGATATAGCCGTCATCAGTGAAGAGTTTGCCATTAAAAAGTCATTTTCGAAAAATCTTCCGATAGAGCATATTGAATATAGGCTCTCGATATAATTTTGTATATACTTACCAATTTGTCATGAGAACAGGAAAATTAAACTCAGGGGTATGGCATCACCAAAAAAAAAATAAGTTATAAAATATCGTTATCACTAGGTGGCACTTTGTTAAAAAAAATTGACAATTTTCGTTTTTTATTTAAATTTAAATAATAAAAAACAACAAAGCAAAAAAACAAACGGATATCTCAAATTTTATTGTTTGAATATATTCCGGGTTTGTTTCTTCCTTATTTTGAGCAGTATTCAGCAGTTTTCGAGTTTTTAAATATAGCCTCAGCTGATACTATACTGATACTAAATAGTTGCTCAGGTAAAACTAAATTTCAGCGCTCTCTACCGGTGACTAGTGTAAGTTTTTATTTCCTATCTCTATACTTAATAGTCTCTGAGTAAACTCTGCGGAAAATTCTGATTAATATTAATATTAAAATATGATAATATTCAAATTCAAAATTATTCATTAGCTGTGTTTGTGCGACAAGCTATCAACGTTGTTTATGTCATTCCCATACAAATTTGACATTACTAACGTTAAGAGTTAACACTAAACGTCGGCTAATGTCAAATTTATATGGGAATGACATAAACCAACGTTGATAGCTTGCGTCACAAATACAGCTATTAAAACTTATAAATATTTATACTTTGTATCAGTGTTGCCAACTATTGAAGGCAGGACAGTACGGTTAGAAAACGGTTAAAAAGGGCAAAAATTTACCAAAAATGGGGTAAAAAAGCACGATATTAATTTTTTGAAAAATTTAAGTCAAGAATTTAAAAACACATTTTACCTTTGTAGAATCGTGTAAAAACCCTACGGGGAAAGGGACCGGTCCCAGATGACACGCAGGATTGGTCCCAAGGGGGCAGAGACAGGTCGTTGATCTTACTTTTTCATTGAAAGAGACATATCACTTTAACATGGCGTTGTCATTGGAAATGACGTATTGGCACAGATTAGACACTTTTCGACATGTCGCAGGTCTAGCCCAAAAGGACATGTCGCCTAACTGACTTAATGAGACATGTCACCGAACTAACCCAAAAGGATACGTCACAGAATGAGTCACACTTTGTATATTTTGTGACATGTCACCCAACTAACATAAAAGGAACTGATACAGAACCAGTCCCATTACAAAACTGACAAAAACAGTAACAAAACTGAGGTGAATGGAAATTGTTATGGTTTTGGAATTATAAGTAAAATTGTCACAGCAAAACCTTGACAAAATTGTTATGTAATAAAAAGCACAAATATTTTCATTTGTCAACAAATTAAAATATAAAAATTTCTTTTTTTTTTGAAGAATTTTGGTATGTTTTTTCACAGAAATACAATATGAAATACATATTCCTTTTTTAAGATGTTCTTTTACGATATAAGATATATACATATATGCGTCGAACCTTTTACCGATTCTAAAATTCCTGCAAAATCCTTAAGAAGATTACGTATTAAAATGCTACCGTTTCACCAGTCATGGGACTAGTCCTTTAAGTATAATTGTCACTGCTTAACCCACAGCAATGGTAAATTATACCAATCCATTGACAAGTCTTGCTTTAACCACTCACATGATAGGTACTTTCAGGGCAATTGACCCCTCATTCCCCGTAGGAAAGGTTCAAAAAATAGCAAAAAAGGAGCAAAAAAGCACCAAGCTAATATTTCTAAATTTTTAAGTTTAAATATAACGAATTTGCTATTTAAAATTGTACTACAAACATTGTGAAAAAATGTATCTTTTGTATAGTTCGTATTATTTTTTCAACTTTGACAGAAAATTCAAAAAAAAAATTGAAAAAACGAGAACAAATACCAAAAATATAAACCGTACAAAAAACACCAAACGCACTGCCAGAAATCTGAAAAGGCACTGTAAATACCCTTTTTTGTTAAACGGGTATTTGTAAAAATTTAACGGGTACGGGAAGGAAAACAGCCCCAAAAACTACCCAAAAAGCACTGAAATGGCAACACTGCTTTGTACTGTATAAATAGCAGTACTCCGAATTTTCGAGTTCAAATCAGTGATCGGCAGAAAGAGAGAATGTGAATGTATTGGTGTCTTTACACTGTGAGAAATTAGTTTATAGTTTTTTAATTTATATTTGTATATATATATAGATTACGAACATGAATTAATGAAGAAATGAATTAATGAATGATGAATAAAGAAAAATAATTCATAATAAATTTTATTAAACATATTATTTAATATATTTACTTTTTGTATATAAATTATTTATTCTTAAAAAAATATTCCATTAGTTAGTAAATTTAAATTAAATATTAATGAATAAATTAAAGAAAAAAAAAATAATTCTTAAACAAAGCGACATCAACCTGCTTTGTTGAAAGCTACCATGCTAATAAATGAAATATTTTTATTTGTTATGCTCTTAGTTGAGAGTTTTGTTGCCATTCGTGTTGTGTACGTGTGAAAAGCCGATTATGATCGGCCACTGGTGGATATGGGTGCCGACTAGGGTGCTCCAAAAAAAATATTTTTTTGAGTTTTTAACCGGGCTACCCCCTGGAAATATTTATTTGGTTGTAAAACTACGTCCGCCAAAAAATTAGGATAATCGGACATCGGGAAGATGTGCCGCATCGACCCTGAAGTTTGGAACACGTCACTTAAGGGTTAATTTTTTAAAATCAAATTAGGAATATTATTTTTAGATCTAGAAAAATAATATCAAGAAGTTTAATTAATATTAGCTCAGGAATATCTGTTATATTAATGTGTTTAAAAAAAATTAAAATCTCCTCAAATTTGACTTCTGACCTTACACAGAGGCAATTTAATTTATTTATATTTTGCCCTAATTTTCCGGATTAAAGTATTTAATCTTCTGTTGTTATATTCCGGCAAAACTCATGTGGATTTAACCCCCGTTTCCACATGCAAGTAAATAGTTGCATGTTGAGAATACGTATTATCAGCGAAAATTTCGAAAATTACCGAAAAAACATGAACATTTTACATGTGTCCACACTACTTGCTACAAGTTCATTTTTAAAATGTCGTCGAAGGCATAGGTTGTCACTAAATAGGACTCCAGTATTGCCAAGTATTCAATATTCTAACAAAGCTGGGAAAAAATTTGTTCTTAACAATTTTTTTTGTTCAAAAATTTATAAAATTGATATTTTAAATTACGATTAAGATATGTCGTTGTGTTCATTTTTTACTTTTTTTTTTTACAAATAAATACAAAATCAGTTGCATTACAACTCTTACTTTACCAAATACTAGTAAATTAATAGAAAATATTACTTGGCAACACTGTTTTCTTTATTCTGTCATTTCACTTGCCGCAAGTGTCAAAAATCCACTGTCGTATAAATGTGATTGTATTAGTGAAAAAGTGTGAGTGTACTGAGTTTTTCGAACTTGCACTTGCATGTGGAAACGGGGGGTAAAAGAATAAAAAAGAAAAACTTGCCTAACAGCTAAATAAATGCTAAATGTTATGTTATCTCGAAATCCGCTGAAATAAAATCTCTGCCGCAGCCAAATGAAAAAGGGAATTCCTACAATTTTTTTAGTTTTTAATCTCTAATACACACAGAAAACAGATTCGTAGTTCCAACCGAATTTTCCGCCAACCGAATTTTCGTAGTTCCAGGTACAATCACTTTTATTTATTTTTAATACCATTGTAACTACCGAAATTTATTTACAATTTTTGAATTTTTGTTGTGTTAATAGATTACTTTAAAGTTTGTGGATTATAAATTCTATAAATAGAAAAACACGATCCACAAAATTTATTTAAAAATTAAAAGTTTTTTGTCGCTAACTGTGATCGAACCACCGACCCTCCGCTTGTCAACCCATTGCTTTCCCTCTAAACTAAGCTCTATTTAAGTTTTTTTAGTCAAATTTCAAATTTGAATTTCTTCAGGTTTGAATATTTTGTCTATAAATAAAATTATTCAACAACAGAAAATCAGTTGTGTCTTTTAATTTAAATAAAAAAAAATTAAAAAAAAATTTATATCGCGAACCAGGATTGGTGACCTTCCGTTTGTCAGCACATTGCTTTTCCTCTAGGCTAAACTCGACATAAATTTTTTTTGTTAAATTTCAAATTTGAGTTTCTTCAGGTTGAAAATTTGAATATTTTGTTTTTGAATAAAATTATATTGACAACAGAAAATCAATTATGTCTTTTAATTTGAATCAATAAAAAAATTATTTAAAAAAAAAAGTAATGCCTTGGTTGAGGTTTGAACTCAAATCTCTAAGGCTATAAGGCTGTGTTTCTACCTCCTGCGCCACAGATACTTACGTTTAGTTGTTGTCTAACTTAGAATTTAAACACGCATATGTATGAAACGAAAAAATATGATATATTCCAAAATTTTATTATGATAAATAAAATTTCTGTTCCTTGTCTCAATATATTATTACAATTACCAAAATAATGGAAATTAATAGTTAAAGCTACTAAAGTTGAAAAATTAATTTTAAATTGATTGGAAAAACTAATACTTTGGATAGAGTGATCGATTTTATTGAAACACAACTGATACTAGATTTTTGCAGCCGATATTATATTCAAATGGCTAAATCTTCGATAAATTGGTGGTTGTTGGTACTGAAGTTAATGTGGAAGTTGGTATTTTTTCAATATTGGTTAGAAAAGCCAATATTTTGGATAATGTGACAGTGTTTTGGTTCATCATATATATTTTCTGTTCACAAATAAATATAACTTTCCTGATGATGAATTTTAAGTAACTGCAATTAAAATTATTTAATGATGAAAATATTTCGTTGGTTCCGATAGAATTCCAACCAATTTATTTTCTGTGTGTATGTTCTTAATAAAACCTTAAAGTCCAATCGTAAATTTTTTTAAAATTTCTTTAAAAAATTTTAAAAAATTTAAAATTGTAGATTTGAAAACAGTGTTTAAGAATTCCGACATTTCCCAAGAAAATTTTCTGTTCCATAGAATCGGGTGTAGAAAAGCTGCTTTTCATTCACAACCCCTTCTACTGTCGATTGTAACACCGATTATTTTTGTTTGAAATTTTCCCAAAAGTAACCACTTCTATAGCTCCAAAGTTTAACCGGTTGCCCTAGAATCAGTTCTGGAACTAGTTCTAGAACTGATTCTATGGCAGTCATACCTTCCATATAAGATCCCAGGAACTGGTTCCGGAACCAGTTCCATGGAATCGGTTGCAGTGGAACCAGTTGTAGAATAGGTGTGGTTGGCTACCGATTGTAAAAAATTTTCCTTCTAGTTCTAAAACTAGTTCCAGAACTGATGCTAGGGCAACCGGTTCCACTTTGGAGCTATAGAAGTGGTTACTTTTGGGACAATTTCAAACAAAAATAATCGGTGTTACAATCGACAGTAGAAAGGGTTGTAAATGAAAAGTAGCTATTCTACAACCGATTCTTTGGAACAGAAAATTTTTATGGGTTATAGAAAAAAAATGTTTCTAAAGTAGGGTAGAGGGGGGATCCTTCGCCAGTGGGGCACATACGCTAATCCCATTTTTCTCCGATGTTAAGGGAGATACAAAATTGGAAAAAATATATTTTGTGCATTTTTCAATTACCTTTCCTTGACCTCCACTTTGACGATTTTATATCACATGTGGTCGCAGACAGACGTGTTTTTGTGTTTTTTGGGGTGCCAAAAAAATAATTGAAAGCAACTACATTTTGCAATAACTTCCTCAAACCGTGCGATAAGAAAATAATTTTTCATTATGTTAGACCTATGATCCTAAGCTTTAAGAAAATAATAATTTGATTTTAATAAATGCTTAAAAAGTGTGAAAAAATATTAATTTTTGTTAGTGCCTGTCTCTGGGGCACAACCACCAGATGGCCCGTGGAGCTACGAAGAGTTGGTGCATCCCTGCCTAAAATGCTCTATAAGACTTTTCTATATGTTTAAAATATGTTTAATAGTAAATTAGTACAATCGTGTTCATTCTTTAATTTGTATTAATTATTCAGTTTTTAGTAATTTTGAAGAATCATTATATTATAGTTTTAAATTATTTTTTTTTAATGTAATGGAGATTAATTGATTAAAAAGAATCATATACCTTAAAGAACTTATTCTAAATTATTTATTTTAGTCATTAAGACATTGACTTTGCCGTATTAACAATATTTTCTTCTTCAAATTGTATCTAGCTTTTTTGGCGAATATCCCCCAGGTTTGGGGGAGTTACGCCGATTTGGGTTACTTTGAATTATTTATTTTTCAACTATTACCAAAAAAAATAAAAGCGTTATTTCGATTTAAAAATTTTTCTGTGCTTCTAAAGCCTTCAATTTGTTGTTTATTGCTCAAAATTTCAAAATTGGATATTTGTTTAATTTTATTGTATTAAGATTCAACTTAAAAAAAGAGAATTAAAAAATTCATATCTTTTTTTTTTAAAAAAACACTCTCTGGAAAATGTCAGGATCTTTTGAGATCAGTTAGAGGATTCATTTAAAAAAAATTAGGCAAAAAAATAGGTTTTTGGGTTTTTGGATTTTTTAAATTTTTAATTCTTTTATTTTTCAATATTTTTTTTAAATATTTTTTTTTAATATTTTTTTTAATACGGCTAGATATCCTCTTTAAAATGAGCTAAGAACCATTTTTCTAGCTATTATAGTTTTCGAGATATTAAAAAAATAACCTCGTAACAAAGCAAAAAATTAGAAAAATTATGACATTTTTTGAAATTTTAAATATTGCATAATTTTTGAAAAAAAATTTGTATTTTTTTGCTTTGGCAAAACTTCGTTATATGATGAAAGGAAAGTTCTGACCAAAATTCATCCAAATCGAAAGGGGTCGAGTCCAACTATTGGTCGATTTGAGATGGAATGACCCATATATAATACACATATGTATATTTTGTAATCAATTCCAATAATATATATATATATATTATGTCCTATGGTTCCATTAGGAACAAAGGGCCACAATAAAGTTTGAGGTAATTGAAGTTCAAATTTCTGAAAACAAAGATTTTAAAATATGCATGTTCAAAAAAGTACTATAAAAGAGCATTTTAAATTTAGTAAACTTTATTTTTAAACATACGGTTTTGTTCATTTTGTGTATGAAAACCCTACAAAAAAAAACATTTTGATTGGTTAAAGATAAATTTACCAATCGGAATGCTCCAGAAATAAACCAAGTCAAAGCATACTGCCACCCAGAATTTTAAATGAAGTAGACTTTAACAAAAATATATATTTGGAAAATTAAGATAGTAAGTGCGATAAAATTTGTGTTTCTCTTCTTTTCTAAAAATTTTGATGCAAAAGTTGTGATTTTTTTGATAAAATGAATTTAGTGGAATATGAATTTACATCATGTGTTAAGACTTTGAAAATCCGATTAACGGATTTTACTTGATTTGCAAAATAGGAAAATAAGTGAAGTTTTCAATTGAATTGCAATTATATCCTAGATCCTTTACCAAACCAAAATAAGTTGGTATGTGATTTTAGCAAATAAACAATTAAGGAGAATTCCTTATGTTCGTAGGATTTTCGACGCTACACACAGGGAAAAGATCATTTGGAATTCAGTCGATATTACGGTATTTTATTTATTAAATGGCTCTTTTTGTTGTATGTGAATAAATTATGCACTCAGAACAAATATTTCTGTATTGTACAAAATTTAAACTCATCGCGATGAATTTTACCGTGTATGTAACAAAGAATTTGCTATAGAAACTAATTTAAAGATTATTATATGGTTAACACAACTACTGGTCAACGTAATTAACGTATTTGTTCCACAAACTATTACATTCGTTATCCTACCCAACTTTCAACTTAAAATAGCCTTTCAGTTGATACAACTGTTAAATGTATTGGGAAACATTCATAACTACCAATATTTGGTTATTTACAATTTGTGTCTAATTGTTTTCAAATTAATAAAAATAATTTTTGTTTTTGGAAAAATATAAAAAATAAATATGCGTAGAGAAAAATGCAGCATAAAAGTGGAACAAATTTGCATATGTTTACTAAAGCTAAGAAAGAATCAAGATGGAATATGTAAAACAATCGCACGATGTGATTTTATCGTAATTGGTGATGCAAAACTCAAAGAACCCAAAGGAACTACAGAACAATTTAATTACATATTTCAATCGTAAGTAATTTACAATTTAAAAAACTCTAGTAATATCGAACCTTCTTGGGCTTCTTCAGAGAAACACATTTCAGAACATTATTTAGAAGAAACTGAATCTGGTGTGGCACAATATGAATTTTGTTTGTACAGAAATGAAGTTTCCTAAAAAGTGCGATGAAGTTTCCTAAAGTACTTGGAACGTCAAGGAAAATATATTTTTCTTAAATTAAAGCTCTCAGGCTCGAATTTCCTTGAATCACATATTTCTTTTAGAACAATAATAGGTTTCGTTATATATTATGTTTGCATTATTTTTTCCGTAAAATGATTTAATAATAATCTTTATGTTTCTTTATATTTGAATTGTATTTATTAATGACTTTTTATATTTATTTTAATGCATTCTATAAATACCCGTATTATTGTGCTTAAAACTTTTAAATACTCGAATTTGATATTAATAAAACAAATAAAAAATATATGGGAGTAAATTTATTAATTCAAAATGGTGTAGAAAATTTATAAATTCGATTGTAGCTACTGAATTATTTTCTCCAGAATTTGGTTTTCACAACTAACATTATACGCTTATATACCCCAAAAATTCAGTTATCCTAATCGATACGGGACTAAATTTAAAGATAGTTGTTCGATTGGCAACAAATTCGGTTATCATAACGAATCTGTTTTCTGGGTGTACCTAATAATTGAATTCCTTTTCTGCCGCTACCTGATAATTCCAGTATAGCATTTGTGAGTACTGTTTTTATTATTTTGGTGTGCACTGTATTGTACTATGAAATGAGTTTTTTGTTTGGAAATAATAGGAAATTTCTAAAGAACCAGAAAGTTTATTGTCTAAAAGTTTTAAAAAATTTTCATTTGGAATTTGAATTTAAGTACGTAAGAACAGAAATTTTGTTATACCGCTGGGAGACTATCTGCTTTAAATTTGATACAGAAACTGGAGGATTTCTGTTGGTAGTAGTTACACTCAAAAAAAAAGTCAGTAAAGTCAGCAAAAAATGTTGCTGTGTCAGCAAATTTTTAGTCAGGAGCGTGCTTGCAAAAAAGTTGGTAATTTCAGCAAAAGGTTTGCTGAAAATCAGCGAGCTGATTTTTACCAAAAAAATAGTAATCTTCAGCAAAAGTTTTGCTAACACTTAGACGACTGCAAATGAAAAAATCCTTGCTAAAATCACTAAACTTTTTGCTGAATATTAGTAGACTGAAAAAAACTCAAAAAACTTGTAGCGAAATTTTACTTTAGTTAATTTATTTGCTGAAAATTTAAATACAGAATATGTGTAGAGTTGTTTTTCTTTTTTTGTCATTTCCGTTTCCAGACAAGCTGCGACATCTACATCTTGTCTATCTGGTTGTCGCCCACGCTATGAATGCAGTTATCAGCACAATTTTTGTAGAATGAAATAAATTAGTAAAACAATAGTTCAAAATTAGTTTAGTGCTAAAAAAATATAACTAAAATTTTTTATGAAAACGGAATTTCAGCAAAAAAATTGCTGAAAACTAGTACACTTGATCTACAAGACGTTTTACTAATTTTTCTACTAACTTATTTTTTTGAGTGTAGCTTATGAGAATTAGGAATGTAGAATTACTTAATTATGCTATATTACGGTTAATCTGGAAATTCTAATATATTTGTTAGATTGGTTTGGATATTGTTTTGGTTTTGGTGATCTACCAAATTGTAAAATAAAGATCAAAATTATAACACGATTTCTACTGAAGTTTGACGGTACAAATTGTATTTTATGCAGTATTTTGGAAGCTGAGCTAAACATCCTTAGTATTTCTATCGATTTCGCTTGCAAACATAACTTACGGGAAGATAACCGGAGCAGTGTAAATTCGAAAAAAACAAATTTAACATCTAACTTATATAACGGTCATAATCATCAAATCAAAGCATTGTTAGTTATCCCGTCAATTAGAGTCAAGTTGCCACGAAACTCGAAAATCGTTTTAATTTTTTTTATCAATAACAAGTTTCTTAACCGCGAATATTCGATAAATTTATAATCCAGTTTATTTTTAGTACGCTTCCTATTAGTTTACCATTAATTTATTTTTCATAGTATTATTTAAATATTTTTTTAAATAACGGGCTAAATTACATTTTACTTCTAATTTTTCTTTAATTTTATTTCCGCTATAATTTAAATTTTTTTTATTCATTCATTCATTTATTTGTTCCCAACAAGATAATTAATTTACTTAACAATTTTTTTTATTTGAACTACCAATTTGCATCTTATAACTTCTAATTAATTTTTCTTAAAAATTTCCAATTTCGATTTTTGTAATTTGTTTTATTACTTATACTTACATAGTAACACACACTCTACATATACACTCAGAAAAAAAAAATTAAATAAATAAATTGAGTATCGAATTGTCCGTCGTAAACACCAATTCATCGGATACATCAGGCCTTGCGTCATCAAATGAAAATTAATGCGTGAGTATATAAACTATTGATACATTAAAAATTTTTTTTTTCTCAATACTACATAAATTTAATTTATATTCTATCTCTGGGATGTTATGAAGCTGGATAGAATATAAAGATAACAATTTAGTGTTCATGTTATAGAAATTTAAATAGTTTAACTATTCATCTTATTTTTTTTATTAAATTATTACGAATTTACCATAATTTTCTTTAAAAATTTAATGCTCTTATTTAATGTTCCACTTCCATAATATTCCAAAACAATTATTTTTTTTAAATTAATTCTTTAAAAAAATTTTTTTTCTCACGTATAAAAACACAAACATTTATAAATAAATCTTTTAAAAATTTATAATATTTTTTTTGCAATGAATTTAGAGATGGTTAGTTTTAACGGGTTATACTACTAAATAATAAATATTCTTTATAAAATGAACTTTTAAGATTATTATTTTAATTCCACGAAACATTTAGGCGGTAGAATGTAAGGATGATTAGAGGGCTGTCTAGAAAATTTTAATAAACAGCAAAGGTCATGGGTGGGTTAAGAAGGAAGAGGGACATATCACCAAACATCTCTTCCATACTATTTTTGCATCCTTTTATGATTTTTTTTTCTTTCGTATCTTCTTTTGTTTTAAATTTTTTTCTTTTGGGGTAATTTAATATATTGACAGCTACCTATATTTAATATTTGAAAAACGAAAGCATCTCTGTCTAATGGAACAAGATCTCCATCCCATTTCTCACTGAGCACGGCCGGACCAGTAGGTAGCAATGTTCCCTATTAGATAGAGCCAGTGAGGCAGAATCGTTACACATTGGAATTTTTATTCTTTTAATTTTCTGTGCCTTTGGATGATTATAGTATGTGATATACAAAACGAGAGTAATGCTTACTCTAGATTTACTTACACTAGTCTTTTTGCAAAATCACTTCAATTTAAATGAATTGCAAATTAATTGTTCTAATTCATTTAAATTAATTCAAAATCAATTCAAATGAATTGGAGATGAATTGCAATTAATTTTGCCCATTCATTTGAATTGGAAATGAATTGCAATTCATTTTGCAAATTCATTTGAATTGCAAATTAATTTCAATTAATTTTTGCCAAATTCATGTGAATTGATTTAAATTTCATTAAATTCGTGATTTTTGTGAAAAGAATTAAATCAAAATATTGCTAATTTAATGCATGAATGATTCGCGAATTAATTCAAAAATTAATGACTCATTTACATATCTGCAACAGAGTCTATTACATAATTGATATTTCCATTTTTTTCATAGAAATGAAGTTTATTGGTTAAATTAAAAACTATTTATAAAAAATAGTGTGCATACATTTTTTCTTTTCAAAAGTGTATTTTAAAATTGTTTTTTTTTTGTGTATTTTGTTAAATCTTGAAGATTATTATAACAATAAATCTAAGTGTTTATTAATTTGAAGTGTGTTTTTAAAAATATCTAAATTGTTTTTGTTATGAAGCAAAAATTTAAGTTTTAGAATTTTCTAAATTTTCGAGTTTAAACAGCAATGCGTGCCTCACTGAAAGTGACTCACGCAAACAGATTCGATATGTCTTATTATAGGTTTATTTTTGTGGAAAATTTTTTTAATGCTCCAACAACAAAAAAAAATAATGTTTTTCTAATCCTTATTTTAAAATTTTTTTAGAAATGCCCAAATTTGCTTTGCTAGCGAAATATTTAAATTCAAAAATAGCACTAGTAAATGTTCAATAACCATATATTATATAATACCAAAAATGTTTTTGATAAGGCACCATTAGAGTTGTCCAAAAAACATGAAAGTTGGGATTCGCGATCTCCACAATGTTTCCCCTATTCCTTAATGTCTAGAAAATCTCTGTGCCAAGTTTCAGCCAAATCTGCTCTTATTTTAAAAGTAGCAAAAAAAGTTATCTTTTAAAAATTACAGTCACTTGTACAGTCACGGTGACCCACGCGACTGTTTTATAGAAATGGATCAATCGGAATCGTTACAAGACCTGGCTTATTTGTATTATTGGGGTGTGTTATTACTTCATAGGAGCTCTATTTCGCTTAGTTATTGAGATACGGGCCATTTTAAATCGCCTGTATATATATTGATGTAGCATGAAGAGATGGGCATTAAGTGAAAATTTAAATTCAGGGAAGTAAACTAAAAAGTTAATTCCTTAGGGAATTAAGTGAAAACTTAAATTCATGGAAGTAAACGAAAAAGTTAATTCTTTAGGGAATTAAAAGAAAAATTCCTTAGGGAATTAAAAGAAAAATTTAATTACTTAGGGAATTAAACAAAAAATTTTATTCCTTAGGGAATTAAACGAAAATTTTAATTCCTTAGGGAATTAAACGAAAAAGGTAATTCCTTCAGGGGCTTAAATGTACAAGGGTAATTCATTCCATAGGGAATTAATTCCTTGACCAAAATTTGAATTAACTAGAATTGAATGAATTCCTTGACTTAAAATTTAATTAACTCGTATTGAATGAATTCTTTAATTTTAATGCTTAACGCTTTGTCAGGGAATTCATTCTATAAGTTTGAATTCTTTGAATTCATTCACAGGAATTAATTCCTGCTTATGTCTTATTAATGAATTTATTCCTTGAATTAAAATTTTGGGAATTCATTCCAAAAAAGAATTAATTCTTTAAAGCTCTGCTATGGAGTTGCTGCAAGTGCATATAAAGCTTGAACTAGCCCTATCAATCAATACAAATGTCATGTAGCCACATGCAATTTTGTTAAAAAATTGTGGATTTTAATTAATTAAGAAGTGAGTTGGCCTCTAGATAATTCACAAGATGGTAATTAACCACACTCTCCATCACCTTTGAGAGCGCAGAGCATATTGCGATCGGGCGGTAGTTTTCAGGGTTGTTAGCCGATCCCTTTTTAGGGATTGGCTGGACATTGGCCACCTTCCAGCATGAGGGGAAAACTCCCGCATGGTAAGAAGCGCTAAAAAGGTTAGCCAATGGACGAGCTAGCGTCGAAGAGCACTGTTCACTTCTTGAACAAATGAAAGGTCTATGTATATAAAATTATTGAGTTTTAAAAACAGATAAGAATTGTAAAGTACTAAATTTGTACATTTTATGTGATTTTTTGAATTGTGTTAAATTTGTTGTGTTTGTTAACCTCATGTGTTGTTACACAGTGAGACAAATGGTAGGGGTCAGTGATCGGGAAGGGTTCAAACTACCGGGGAAAGTTATATCGGTAAAAAAGAAGTTATACGTGTCCCGGCGTTTCGCTGGGTCAACCCTAGGAATCGAGATATATCGATTTGACCTTTGGTGGTCTTTTTTTTGACATAACTCGAGAACGACTAGTCCGATTTTGCTCAAACAATTTTAAAAAAATTAAAAATTACAATTCCTTTAATCTGTTATATAATCTATATACCAGGGTTCGTATTTGCACGCACATGTGCGCACATTTTCACACATCTTGCACTTGCACATGTGCATGTGCAAATTTGTGTTTATACTTCGCACATGCACATGTGCATGTGCAAATTTTTGTTTATACTTCGCATTTGACTTTATACTTTGCACTTGCACATGTGCATGTGCGAAAATATTTTGCACTTCGCACATCAAGATGTGCAAGTGCAAATACTATTCGCACATGCACATCAAAATGTGTTGTATTCGCACATCGCACATGGAGATGTGCATGTGCGGATAGCATTCGCACATGCACATGTGCAAGTGCAGATTGGTACTTGCACATTACACATCAACATGTGTATGTGCAAAATGTGCACACATGTGCGCGCACATGGATGCAAAAAATCGCTGAAATTGATAAAAGTTTCAATATCAGAAAAAAACGCCGAAACAAGAAAAAAAAATGCAAAAATTTTTAAAAATCGTCAAAATTGAAAAAAAAAAAAACACCAAAAAACGCCAAAAATTTTAAAAATTGCCAAAAATGAAAAATTTTGAAAAAATCGTCAATATTTGAAAAAATTGCCCCAAATTAAAAAAAATCGTCAAAAATTTCAAAAATTGGAAAAAATCGAAAAATTTGAAAAATTTTAAAAATTGAAAAATTTTGTAAAAATTTGAAAATTTTGTAAAAATTTTGAAAAAATCGTCATAACTCGAAAAAATCGTCAATATTTGAAAGAATTGCCCAAAATTAAAAAAAATCGTCAGAAATTATACAAAATTGCAAAATATCGTAAAAATTTTGAAAAAATCGACAAAATTTGAAAAAAGTACCAAAATCGTCAAAATTTCAAAAAGTCGTCAAAAATTGGAAAAAATCGAAAAATTTGAAAAATTTTAAAATTTTGTAAAAATTGAAAAATTTTGTAAAAATTTTGAAAAAATCGTCATAACTTGAAAAAATCGTCAATATTTGAAAGAATTGTCCAAAATTAAAAAAAATTGTCAGAAATTATACAAAATTGCAAAATATCGTAAAAATTTTGAAAAAATCGACAAAATTTGAAAAAATCGTCAATATTTGAAAAAATTGGCCAAATAGTCAAAATTTTAAAAAAATCGTCAAAAATTAGACAAAAATGCGAAATATCGTAAAAATTTTGAAAAAATTGTCAATATTTGAAAAAATTACCAAAATCGACAAAATTTCAAAAAGTCTTCAAAAATTGGAAAAAATCGGAAAATTTTGAAAAATTGCCAAAATTGAAAAATTTTGAAAAAATTTTGAAAAAATCGTCATAACTGAAAAAATCGTCAATATTTGAAAATATTGCCCAAATAGTCAAAATTTAGTAAAAAAATCTTCAAAAATTAGACAAAATCGCCAAAATTACGACATATCGTAAAAATTTTGAAAAAATTGTCAATATTTGAAAAAATTACCAAAATCGTCAAAATTTCAAAAAGTCGTCAAAAATTGGAAAAAGTCGGAAAATTTAAAAAAATTGCCAAAATTTAAAAATTTTTAAAAAATATCAAAATTTCAAAAAGTCGCCAAAAATTGGAAAAAAATTGCAAAATGCCAGAATTGAAAAAGTCGTAAAAATTTGTGAAAATCGACAAAAATTGTTTCTCGAATATTTTTCCTTGTTCCAAAACCGTTGTCCGTTTTCATCTAACTCATTTAGTTTTCGAGATACGGGAGATATTCCAAATAAAAGCCCTTTTCGCTTAGTTTTCGAGAAAAACGCGATTTTAAAATCTAGCAATACAAGTCAAAATCTAGTTCCGCTATCGGGGTATTGGTGGCGAGTGTTGAACTTTGGTGCACTCAGTTTTCCTCTAGCTCTTCTAGTTTTCGAGATATGGACGATTTAAATTTTATATAAGCGATTTTCGCACTTATTTTTTCACAGATGACTCACTATGACTTCCGTGTTCCAAAACCGTTGTCCGTTTTCATCTAACTCATTTAGTTTTCGAGATACGGGAGATATTCCAAATAAAAGCCCTTTTCTCTCTACGACGCTTAATTTTCGAGAAAAACGCGATTTTAAAATCTAACAATGCAAGTCAAAATCTAGTTCCGCTATCGGGGTATTGGTGGCGAGTGTTGAACTTTGGTGCAGTCAGTTTTCCTCTAGCTCTTCTAGTTTTCGAGATATGGAAGATTTAAATTTTATTTAAGCGATTTTCGCACTTATTTTTTCACAGATGACTCACTATGACTTCCGTGTTCCAAAACCGTTGTCCGTTTTCATCTAACTCATTTAGTTTTCGAGATACGGGAGATATTCCAAATAAAAGCCCTTTTCTCTCTACGACGCTTAGTTTTCGAGAAAAACGCGATTTTAAAATCTAGCAATGCAAGTCAAAATCTAGTTCCGCTATGGGGGTATTGGTGGCGAGTGTTGAACTTTGGTGCACTCAGTTTTCCTCTAGCTCTTCTAGTTTTCGAGATATGGACGATTTAAATTTTATATAAGCGATTTTCGCACTTATTTTTTCACAGATGACTCACTATGACTTCCGTGTTCCAAAACCGTTGTCCGTTTTCATCTAACTCATTTAGTTTTCGAGATACGGGAGATATTCCAAATAAAAGCCCTTTTCTCTCTACGACGCTTAGTTTTCGAGAAAAACGCGATTTTAAAATCTAGCAATGCAAGTCAAAATCTAGTTCCGCTATCGGGGTATTGGTGGCGAGTGTTGAACTTTGGTGCACTCAGTTTTCCTCTAGCTCTTCTAGTTTTCGAGATATGGACGATTTAAATTTTATATAAGCGATTTTCGCACTTATTTTTTCACAGATGACTCACTGTGACTTCCGTTTTCCAAAACCGTTGTCCGTTTTCATCTAACTCATTTAGTGTTCGAGATACGGGAGATATTCCAAATAAAAGCCCTTTTCTCTCTACGACGCTTAGTTTTCGAGAAAAACGCGATTTTAAAATCTAGCAATGCAAGTCAAAATCTAGTTTCGCTATCGGGGTATTGGTGGTGAGTTTTGAACTTTGGTGCAGTCAGTTTTCCTCTAGCTCTTCTAGTTTTCGAGATATGGAAGATTTAAATTTTATTTAAGCGATTTTCGCACTTATTTTTCCACAGATGACTTCCCTGTTCCAAAACCGTTGTCCGTTTTCTTCTGACTCATTTAGTTTTCGAGATACGGGAGATATTCCAAATAAAAGCCCTTTTCTCTCTACGAGGCTTAGTTTTCGAGAAAAACGCGATTTTAAAACGCGAAGTATAAACAAAAATTTGCACATGCACATGTGCATGTGCATCTTTTGTCTGCACATCAATTTTTACACATGTGCATGTGCGCACATGTGCGTGCATTACGAAGCCTGCTATATACTCAACAGTTTTGCCGGTAAAAATAAATGTATGAAGAAAAAAATATTTTTTGCCTAAAATATTAAAAAAAAGTAATAAACAAAAGGTTATTGATTTTTATGGTAGCGGTAACAAACATTTGTTTTTACCGGCAAAACTGTTGAGTATTTTTCTAACAGATTAAAGGAATTGTAATTTTTAATTTTTTTAAAATTGTTTGAGCAAAATCGGACTAGTGGTTCTCGAGTTATGTCAAAAAAAAGATATATCTCGATTCCTAGAGGTGACCCAGCGAAACGCCGGGACACGTATAACTTGTTTTTGACCGATATAACATTTCCCGTTGGTTTCATCCCATCCCGATTTTGACTGTCGCATAGTGTTATCAATGCAGTGGTTTTAGAACTCATGATAAGGTCACAGCCTTTCGTTTTTCTTTTACGTTACTTATCTCTCACCATGTGTTCTACATGATATAAATACATTAGATAGGGAAAGGTTGAGACAAAGAACAAAGAATAGTTTGCTAACCTTTCCTTATCTACAAAAAGAAAATATTGTCCCACGCGGCAATTAGAGATTAAATATTTTTGAAGTTAAATATGTTAGTATATAAGTAGGAATAAATTTGTAAATAAAGTTAGTTCAATAAAAACCTCAATACGTGCAAAACGTCCTCCCTTCGTTTTAATCATTTTGGTGACCCCGTGCGTTTTTATAAATTTTGAGTTTCCCCCCACCAGTGGTAAGGAACTCCAAATACTATAAAAACGAAAAGGACACGCGTCTTTTAATAAAAAAAAAATTTTTAAATCCAGTGAAAAAAGATTTTATAAAATTAAATAAAAAAAAAAAAAAATAATAAAACTAATAAAAAGTGAAATTTTAAACTACCTTTTGCCAACGTGGTGTTGTTGTAATAACTGCCAAAATTCCCACCTAAATTTGTAGAAGCCACAACAACCTTCAACACCAGGAAAAGGACAAATTCAACAGAAAAGGCGAGAAAATTAAATAGCTTCATTACAAGGTGGTAAGTTTTGTATTTAGTTTTCTTTTTTATTTTTTGTTTACGTTAAGTGCGTTTTATTTTTGTAATTATTCGGGAAAGTCATTCAAAGGTTATTTCTTTTAAGGGAATACATTTTTTTCTCTTCTTCTCATTTTTTACCTATTTACCTCGGAAATGGACCCTGTTAAAGTTATTAAGGAACAGGATAGTTAAGGGGGAGAAATAGCGAAGGCATACAATGCTTTGAGCACGATTTCTCAAAGCAATGTCACAAATTTGGAAATTAGGAAAACGGTCATAAGATTAAGGGAGAAGTTTTACGGGTTTGAGGAAGATTTCGAGAAGAATGACAAAGAACTCCGTCCTCCTTCCTCGACATAAGCACGAAATGCGTACTTCAAGACAAATTTCGTAGCCGAGGTGAGAGAAGCTATGAAAAATTTCGATAGCTTATATTCCCAATTGAAGCATAAATTTGCTCAGAAGGATGTAGTATATGTGAATGCGCCAGATTCAGGAGACAGGACTGCAACAAAAAGTCAAGAAAAGGAGCCAACTGCTCCAGCATTCTCGACAGGGGATAATGGTGCTATGAAAGGTTCGCCTCCATACACCAGGAAACTTCAATATAGGGGACTGGTGCGGCAATTTCAATATATTTTGGACGATTTTGAATCTAAAATCAATGGATTCAGTTCTAAGGATGTTTCAAAGGAAGTTCTTAACCCTTTCGACCCCAACTTTAAATGGCTGGGAATTTTCCCACCAAACTTCTTGTAAATGTAGATCTATGCCAAATAAATATTTTTTTATTACTTTTATGGCTTTGCAGCACCCCCTAGCGGAGATATTTGGAATTAAAGTTCAAAAATTAATATGTTGCCGGTCCCGAACGGGTTAAGATTTTTAAAAAATTTTAATTTTCTATTTTTTCTATTACTAAACTCTACATAAAAATTTTTGATTTTTTGAATTTTATTCATCACACAATTTTTGAGACTAATTTAAACAAAAATTTTATTTTTCCTTAAATTTTGCTGTCAGAATAAATGTGTGTTGACAATATGAAAAATAGCTCGCAAATGAACACTATTAAAGACTGCTATATGAAATTATACACAGGTATTCTAGAACTTCAATGCTACTCAGTAAAAAAATTTGTTAGAAAAAAAAATAAATATAACGGGAGTTATAGGCACAAAACAACGAAAGGGTTAAGGAAAAGTTTAAAGTATTGGAAAATATGTTTATATAATATGTGGGCATATTTTCTGACGATGAATTGACGGAGATATTTTATTCTCTGAGGGATAGGTATCAGGGAATACGTGGTATAGATAGCGATATCAAATCCCTCCCGTTCAAGCTACCGTCTATAGATATTCCCATATTCAGTGGCCGGTTTACTGAATGGGATACGTTTAGGCAGCTATTTGAGCAGCTGATAATTGATCAGCCAATCTCAAATACACAAAAAATGTGTATGCTAAAGGCTAAATTATCAGGAGAGGCATCTCGGAAAATTTCGAAGCTGCCCTCTAGGGATGAAAATTTTGAAACTGCTTGGAAAATTTTGGAGGACTATTACTCCAACAGAAGAGCAACAACGTCCCTATATTTTAGAAATGTACTGGATGCTCCTCCAGTATATTATAATTCACGAAGTGTAAAACACTTTACGGGAATTGTAAACGAGTGTGTACAGGCTCTGAGTGTGATGAAAATCGAAGCAGAAGAAATGCATCAGGCTTTTTTATGTTTCGTACTTCAAAGAAAATTGGATGAACGTCTACGAATTCAATTTGAGCAGCATTTGGGAAAGTCTCGATATCTACCAAAATTGGATAATCTCTTAGACTTTTTAAACCAAATGAATTATTCCTTGGAAGCAAGTCAACAGTTCACAAGATGTGACAAAAATATGGCAAATATTTCAGGAAGTGTTCAGAAAACTTGGGAGGTGAGCCGAAATGTTGCAAGTCCTCCCAGATATGGAGCTCAGGAGGCATGTCAGATGACAGATCCCTCAGGAAATGCGGACAAATATTCAGTTGGCCATTTATTACATAGGTGTTCAACATTTAGAAGCCTTCCTATCAAAGAGAAGTGGATAAGGTAACGGAACACAAAGTATGTTCAAGATGTTTAAATCCGGGTCATGGAAAAAATAGTTGTACTACGGCAATTATTTGCAAAAATTGTCATGGCGATCGTAATACACTTCTGTATAGGGAGAAGCTCCCTCCGAAAACTGTTATTGTTAATAGTGACGAGGATGATGAAGCGCTTCTATCCACAGCAATAGTGGAAATGGAAAATAATAATAATGAATGGGGTAATTGCCGGATCTTATTAGATGGTGGATCCCAGGTAAATATAATCTCCAAGGAATTTAAGGATGAATTAAAGTTGGAAGGTCAACAAGTAAATAGAAAATTCGAAGGTTTAGAAAGGAAAAAGTCTTCATCCAAGGAAAAAGTAGGTATTAACCTAAGATCGAAAACATCAGCGTACAGACTTTCCTAAATGCGGTGGTTATGGACAACTTTGTGTCAAATGTACCTGGTACAAGAATGATGGCAGGAGATTTTCCACAAAATATCACATTAGCTGATCCTAAATATAATATTCCGAAGGGAATTGATTTATTACTATCAAACCAGTTTGTATTTGATCTCATATGCGATGGTAAAATACATGAGAAAAGGCCAACACTAAATTACAGAATACAAAATTAGGCTGGGTTGCATATAGCATGATGAAAATAGATGATTCCAGACCAGAACCAGATATTGTCACAACAGTTCTGACATCTGATGAGGAACTTTTGCAAAAATTTTGGAAAATTGAGGAGGTCCCACAGATTAATAAGTTAACAGTCTTAGAAAAAGTTTGTGAAAAACTTTTTAATCAGAGTGTAAAATTGAAATTAGATGGAAAATTTCAGGTTGCGTTACCTTCCAAGAGTGAGCCGGGCTTATTAGGGAATTCTAGCCTAGTGGCTAAAAGAAGATTCTTCGCTCTTGAAAGAAAATTAGAGAAAAATCAAGATCTGAAAATTCAGTATCATGATTTTTTGAAACAATATTTGGAAATGGGCCATATGGAACTTATGACCAACAAGTCATTTTTGAATGGTGGGTATTATTTACCTCATCATTGTGTTTTACGCCCGGAAAGCACTTCCACCAAATTGAGGGTAGTATTTGATGCGTCATGCAAATGTATCATTGAATGAAATTTTACATACAGGTCCCAGAATTCAGGAAGATTTGTTCAATATTTTATTGCGTTTTCGAAAACATCGCTATGTGTTTTCAGCTGATATTGAAAAAATGTATAGGAAAATTTGGATGGCAGAAGCTGATCAAAATTATCAACTAATATTTTGGCGATGGAATCCAAATGAGAGCGTAGAAACATACGCACTGAAAACTGTGACATATGGTACTTCATCAGCTCCTTATTTGGCAGTTAAATGACTGCAGAAGATTGCTGACTGGAAAACGGATCAATGTCCTAAAGAATCGGATGCAATTAGGAATGATTTTTATATGGACGATTTGATGACAGGAGGTGACTGTTTAAAATCAGTAAGATCGTTACGGGTAAATATAGATAATTTAATGTTAGAACTTGGAATGCCCTTGAGAAAGTGGTGTGCGAATGATAAATTATTACTGGAAGGTACTGATGACAATGATATTGAGAGAAATTTGGACATATATTCAGATAACTTAAATTCTGTCAAGGCATTGGGTGTTAGCTGGAATCCGAATTCTGATGAATTGGGGTTTAAGTGCAAATGGGAGAAATTGGAGAAAGAGTCTAAACGAACAATCTTGAGTGAAATTTCAAGACTGTTTGATCCACTTGGTCTAGTAGGTCCAGGAGTAGTAGCAACCAAAATTCTTCTTCAAGAATTATGGAAATTGAAAATTGATTGGGATGAAAAGGTCCCAGAGGAAATTGCATCTAAATGGAAGGTAATTAAGGAAAACTTCATATTTTTAAATGAAGTAAAAGTACCTCGACATATTATTTGTGTCAAACCAATAAGAATAGAACTACACGGGTTCTGCGAAGCGTCCATGAAAGCATATGGAGCAGTAGTTTATGTCAGGTCAATTGATAGCGATGGAACTATTATTACAAAATTAGCAGCATCAAAATCAAGGGTGGCTCCGATTAAAATAATTACATTGCCAAGATTAGAGCTCTGTGCCAGTGTATTATTAATAGATCTAATTAAAGTAGTTGTAGAGAGCTTCCCAGTGTAGAAACGGTAATGACATATCATTATTTTTTGGAGTACCAGTAATGACACCCACTTACCTTCTGCATTAATTTAAAACATATAATAATGAGTTACTAATAATAACTTATTTTCATCATTATTTCAAATAGAAAATAATTTTTTAGATTTTTTTGAAAATTTTTTGAAATCTATTTTTAGACTCAATATTTTTTAAACACATGTAACCACATATTTTTTGATTTTTTGTATGTTGGCGAGTAAGCTTACTTCTGTGCAGCAGGTCAATTATGTTTTTATCTATTAAATATTACATGTAGATATAGCTCAGATGGTAGAGCAGTTGACTGGCAATCTGTATACCCAGGTTCGATTCCCGCACCAGCAAATTTTATTAAAAAAAAAAAATACAATAAAAAATATTTTTTTTATATAATTTATTTTTTTGAAAATCTATTTTTAGACTCATTATTTTTGTCAGTACTTGTAAGCACATAGGTAACGATATATATTTTGATTTTTCGTATGCTGGTGTGTAACGACAACTCATTATTTTTCGCGACCTCGCCATATAAAGGTAATAAGAAATGTAATAACAAAAGTAACTAGTTACCATTACCAAGTATGTAGTAACATAACCACATATCTAGTACTGATTTTCTACATTGGGTTAAAGATTGATTTTAATAACATATACTACTACACAGATTCTTCTATTGTTTTAAGTTGGATTAAATTGGATCCTGCTACGTTACAAGTATTTGTCTCAAATAGAGTAAGTGCTATTCAAACAAACAGTGATGTCTCTCAATGGAGACATGTAAGATCAGAAGAAAATCCTGGGGATCCTATATCGAGAGGATTGTTAGGCAAGGAAATGATTAAGAATCCATTTTGGTTTGAAGGTCCTAAATTTTTAAAGGAGTAAATACTTAAATTATCATCACTTAATTTAGTAAATGAGATTCCCGAACAAAAAAAATGCAGAAAGATTTTATTAGTGCAAAAAGAACAAACACTGTTCGATAAAATTACCCTACGGGGAATGGGACCGGTCCCAGATGACACGCAGGATAGGTCCCAAGGGGGCGGAGACCGGTCGTTGATCGGTCTTTTTGTTTGAAAGAGACATATCACTTTAACATGGCGTTGTCATTGGAAATGACCAATTGCTACATTTTAGACACCTTGTGACAGTAAGGTGGTGTGTCTAGAAATAGCTTTTCAAATAAACTAATAAAAAATTAAGAATTAAAAATAATCTACTTGGCGTCGAAGTAGGGCTCGATAACACAACCCCCTGGTTGTAAGGCAAACGCTCTACCGTCTGAGCTAATGTTGCTTATGCGGGATGTCTATCTGATGATAAAGTTATATATTTTTCATTTCTGTTCAAATTAAAAAGAAAAAACAAACACTACAAGCAAATAAAAAAAATAGAAAAGAAAACAACACTAACACACATACAAATATAGTGGAAGTGCCTTCAGTATGCCCCCGATTGACCAGTCACGGGATAGGTCCTTTAATGGCAGTTGACTCGTTTTTTGCGTTGGCCATAATTAAATTAAAAAATCAATTAATAATTAGAAAATTACCTCAAAAACTCTGAGAATATAAATAAAAATTTAAAAAATTGCCCTTAAGTTAAAAAGAAAATTAAATGAAATACCAATTGTTAAAACTAAAACAGCTTTAACATTAAAAAAAGTTGAAAATACAAAACTTAAAATTTTTTAGCAAAAAATTATAAAAATTTAAAATAAGAGCTAAAATAAGCAAATCGTAAAAAAATAAAGTTCAAAATAAATAAAAGAGTAAAATAAATAAAAAAATATTTTAAAAAATATGGCGCGAATTTTATTTTTCATTTCGGTATCGGTCAAATTTTTTAAAAGCAACAGTGAAAGTAACGAATCAGAAAATACTTAGGAAATTAATTCATTCTCTTTGGTTAATATTTGTAATAATTTAGTAATATGCCTTCGGTTGACCGGTCACGGGATAGGTCCTTGGAGGGCAATTGACTCCTCATTCCCCGTAGGGTAACCATAGGAATAGTTTTAAATTTTTACAGAATGTAATTGCTTACGTTCTTAAATTTATTAACATAGCTAGAAAAGGAAATCATTCATATGGTATAAAAAAGACGCACTAACACTTATTGTTAAAGAGATCCAAAATTATCATTTCAGCAGCGAAATCAAGATATTAAAGTCAAAAAAGACGTTAAGTCAGATTTAAGAAATCTGTGTCCAATATTAGATTGAAATAATATTATTAGAGTAGTAGATGGAAATAATATTATTAGAGTAGTAGGCAGATTAGAAAGTAGTAGCTTGTCATACGAAGCTAAACATCCAATTCTCCTTCCCTTCAAGGATGAAATCCTAGGACCAGTTGCATAAAGAACATTTGCACGTAGGTCCTCAGGGATTGCTGGCAATAGTGAGGCAACAGTTTTGGCCATTGCGAGGCCGGCAGTTGGTAAAAAAGGTGATTAATAAATGCTATAGATGTTTTAGAATACAGCCAAGAAATCTGCATCAACTAATGGAAAATTTACCCGAAGATAGAGTTATTAGAACTCGACCATTTTTAAATATTGGTATTGATTTTCTAGGGCCAATTACAATTCATTACAAAATACGCGGGAAGAAGACGGACAAGTCTTATGTGTGTGTTTGTATGCTTCACCACCAAAGCGGTCCATTTAGAGGTAGTCTCAGATTTGACTTCAGCTGCATTCATAGGAGCACTGAAAAGATTTGTAGCTAGGCGAGGTGGTCCATTGAAAATTTACTCGGATAATGCCACAAACTTTGTTGGGGCAGCAAATAGCCTTAACGAAATTTTTCGTTTGTTTGCCAATGAGCAGTATAAGGCCAATATAGATGAATTTTGTATTCAGCGTGGTATTGAATAGTTGAATATACCAGCCAGATCACCGCATGTGGGAGGATTATGGGAAGTATGGGTGAAGTCCGTAAAGAAGCATTTTTACCGGGTGACAGAAGGGATAATGACTTACGAAGAACTATGCACACTAATGACTCAAATAGAATCAATACTGAACTCTCGTCCACTAACTCCGTTATCAGATGATCCAAACGATTTCAAAGTTTTAACACCAGGACATTTTTTGGTTGGCAAAACTTTTACAACATTTGTGGACGCTTCTAGTAACAAGTGTTACCATGAGTTAAGGAAGCACTGGAAAGCTGTGCAATCTAATTCCGAAGAATTTTGGAAACATTTGTCGGCTGAATATCTGTCCGAATTACAAAAGAGATACAAATGGAATAAACCATTTGGAAACATTAAGCCAGGAACATTAGTTCTGCTAAAAGACGACAACACTCTTACTTTAAGCTGGAGGCGGGGGAGGGTCATCCGAACTATAATGGGTTCGGATGGGTTATGTAGAATGGTGGACGTAAGGACCAGCAATGGAGAAACTAAAAGGTCGATCCATTATGTTTGTCCTTTTCCCACCCAAGAGAATGAAAATGAAGTATTGGACAAACCATCCAATTGCTTAAATTCTACACAAAATACAGATAAAATAGAAAGTATGGTCAATCCGACTTTACAAATAAAAAAATATAACAGAATGGACAAACCATCTTTAATTAACAATATAAGTAGAATTGATAAAAACAAAAAATTAAATAAAAGTTCAAATAAATTAAAAAATAAAAATATGTTAACATTTTTAGTGACATTATTAGCTATTTTAAATCCAGTTAGGTCTCAATTTAGTATAAGTAACTTTTTTAACAAGGCAGAGATCTTTTTCGAAGAGGTCGCGACTGTTGGGCTTACAAAAACTGCGTGGAACGTGGTGGTACATGTCAACATAACGGAGTATGCAGCAGCTATAGCAAGCCTAGACGAAGCCATGTCCGCATTAGCAAAGGTGAAGTTGAAGCAACAGGAGATCTACAATGCGTTTGCTGTAAAAAGTATAGAAACTGTTTATGAAAGGGTGCGAAGCAAGCATGAGATAATATTGTCAGTAACCTCTACAAAAAGAGCAAAGAGATCTGCGTTACCATTTATGGGCGGTGTTTTGCACTCATTGTTTGGCCTAATGGATGAAGAGCATGCGGAAATCTTATCAAATAGAATAAAAACCAATGAACGTAAGAACGACTACTTGCTAAACATTATAAAAAATCAATCATCACTCCAAGATATGACGAGGGAAATAATAAAAGAGCAAAGCAAATCGGTGTTCAAAAACATGAAAACACTGAGCGGTTCGATTCTTGTGTTGGAGAAGGCTGTCAACGAGTTAAAAGATAAAGATACGCTGATTGGATCGGTAACAAATATGCTGGCGTCACTTGAATCATTTGAAGAAATCAAAGATGGTATAATAGGAGCATTATTAAGTTCCAAAAACAATTTACTCATAGAAATACTGCCAATTAAGAAATTTAAAGCAGAGATCAAGACGATCACATCGAGCCTAAAATCAAATCTTAGGCTTCCAATGAAAATCCTGTAGAACTTGTAAAAATCTCACAAATTTCTGCAGGAACCACTGACGAATTCATCATCTTCAACATTCGTATTCCTTTAATTAATACCGAATTATTTCAAGCATATGAGAATTATTCATATCCAACGGGCCATGACGGATTCTCTGTAAAACTTCAGGCAAGAAGCAAATAGAAATATATAAAATACCTGATATTCCTAAATCAACAACGATACTTGGTTTCCCTACACAAATGGATGTACATCATCTCACCCACTACGGAATAAGCATGTCAACAATCATCATTATAGTCATCATCATCATCGCCTTGTTTTGGATTCTAAAGAAATTATGCCAGATATTTGCCTGCGACAGTTGCGGTACCTCGTTTAATTTAATTTCTTAACTCGAAGTATTTTTGATTTATAATTTATTTGTCTGTCTTTTTGTTTTTAAAGATTAGGATCTTTCAAGGCCGGCAGAATGTTCACTTCTTGAACAAATGAAAGGTCTATGTATATAAAATTATTGAGTTTTAAAAACAGATAAGAATTGTAAAGTACTAAATTTGTACATTTTATGTGATTTTTTGAATTGTGTTAAATTTGTTGTGTTTGTTAACCTCATGTGTTGTTATCAATGCAGTGGTTTTAGAACTCATGATAAGGTCACAGCCTTTTGTTTTTCTTTTACTTTACCTATCTCTCACCATGTGTTCTACATGATATAAATACATTAGATAGGGAAAGGTTGAGACAAAGAACAAAGAATAGTTTGCTAACCTTTCCTTATCTACAAAAAGGAAATATTGCCCCACGCGGCAATTAGAGATTAAATATTTTTTAAGTTAAATATGTTAGTATATAAGTAGGAATAAATTTGTAAATAAAGTTAGTTCAATAAAAACCTCAATACGTGTAAAACGTCTTCCCTTCGTTTTAATCAAGCACTGTTTCAGCACCAGTGTGGGTATACCATCCGCCCCCGGTGACTTATTTACTTTGAGGTCAGCAAGAGCTCGGAAGAATATCTTAGACATAGTACTGGATACTCTTTCAAGTTCTGACAGTGATTGATCGCTTTCCGGTAGGAATGAATTACCTGCAAACATCTCAGCTAAAAGGTTAGCCTTATCAACCGGTTCAGTGAATATTTGATCATCACTTGTAAGAGTTGAGATAGCTGAACAAGCGTTATCCTTTGCTCTTTTAACGAATGACCAAAAGCTACCTCGAGGAGCAGAAGGAACTTTAATACGAAGACGTTTTTCGAGTAGAAACTTTCCAGGATTAAGTAATTTGGAACACTCATATCTCGCCCGTTTGCGAAACAGATCAGTATTGACGTTTTTATTATCCCGCCAATTTTTGAACGCTGACTCTCTGGAGTCTTGACGTCCAATTTTCAAGATCCCGATTATGCGCCCAATGTAGAAGATGATGAACCAAAACCGCTAACACAAAACGAACTGTATTACACATTGGCTAAGTTGGTTTTATCGCAACGGAATTCAGAATTTTTGACCTCATTTTTGAAGAGCAGAAAACTCACACAGCAGGACGTTAGCGCTACGGCATGCAGGAAATGCCAAGCCGAATTTCACATTTATATACCGTTGGCGATAAAAATACGTTCACTTACTGCAATGAGATCAAGGGATTAGTGAATAAATTGGGAATGGAATATATATATGGGAAAATCTACGAAACTGGTCGATTTCAGATTTGAAAAATGAAAAATTTCAAATTAGTGGCACACATTTTTTTCTAGATTAACTTATTTAAAATACATTAAAAAGAAGTAATCTGTTCGCGTGAATAAATTTTTTTGGGTGCTCAAAAAGTTATAAACAAAAAACCGCACACATTTTCGCAAGTTAAAATTTTTCGGGCATGCGACCACACATTTTCAAGTAACTTTTCCGTGCTGAGTCCGAATTTGGTTTCCAGATTTTTCCAGCACATCTGGTTTTTGAGCAAATTGAGGTCAAAGTTACCAAAAACCTTTTTTGTCTATTTTTGAGTTGTTTTTACACACTTTTACCTCGATTTAATGAAAAAAGATGACACAAATTTTTCAATCATCACGGTAATTTCATTCGAAAATGCATAGTTGCACTATATTTCCATTATTGATCATAAGTAATGTTGTTTTTTTCATTTTTTCGTCCGTCCGTCTGTCTCTCCATGTATTCTTGTGCGCACGCTACAGGTCGCAAATATTAAGATTTTTTGATAAAATTTGGTAGACCGATTTATATCGGCCCAAAGACGACGTCTATCGATTTTGGTTTAAATCGGTATGTGTTTGGACTTGTGCCCATAAAAATTTCCCTTAAAACTGCAGCACAAAATTGAATGGCACCTCCACGGTTTAAAGAATTATGGGATCAAATATGTCTTGAATGGTATATATCTTCATTACTATTAGTATCTGAAAGTGTTAAACGGATCGGACGAATTTCGTATTCTCTACAACATATGTATCTTTCTCCAAAATTCGCTAAAAGGTTAAATTCAAATTTTATGCACATCCACAGTTTTCAGAATTCTGGAGTCCAATCTATCTGGAACTGTAGATCTTATCATAGCTGTCATTATGTGAAAGTGCTAAACAGATCGGATTTTATTTTTAGGCTTTACATCAATTTTCGCTGTACAATATGGTAAAAGAATTAATGGCTGAAATCTAGTTTATATGATATATATCGCAATTAATATTTTTGTGTGTAAGTGCTAAAACGATCGGATAATCCGTTTGCTTTCTACATCACTTTTAGCTCCAAAAATCTATGAAAAGCTACAAAATTTAACCTAAAATGGGTCTGGACACCAAACTAATAGTACAATCCATTTAGCACTTACACACAATAATATTATCACCGATATATACCGATCACGCAGGACTGCAACTAATTATTTCTCAAATTGCGGATGTGCCCTTCAAAAAATATCAAATTTCAAGTTGTTCACGCATAGAGGTGAAGAGATTATTATTGTCATATTCTCTTTATTTTTGAAGGCACACTTATTAATTTGATCTAAATTTTTTTGTTTACTTGTCAGCTATATGCCAGTATGTCAAAATTTTCAATTGCATTGAGGCTGAAAGCGCAAAAATTTAAAATCTCTGAAATTACTCTTTATTCAAAAAACAGAGATACGGATTTTAAAGAACCACCATTTGTTCCTAATTGAGGGCACCAAAAGAGTTGAAAAACTCTTGAAAGTTACAAGCAAAATTAGGGTAAATTAGGGTAGTTTTTAATTTTTTACTGCACATTAGCAGTATAAATATTTAAACTTAAGATGTTCGCCTGATTAAATTCGTTGCCTCGAAAATGCTGATACCATCAAACATATTATATATCGTTATTAAAAAGGTTTAAATCCTGAGTAACATGGAATCGCCCGGTTCCGTAGATTTACCCATATATATAACATTGAAATTATGTACCTAATTTCGTAAAACTCTTGGGTGAAGTGAAGGAAACTTTTAATGTAAATTGTTTTTGTAACAAAAACAATTTCTATAGAAATAACGCAACACTTCACCGAAGTTTTTTAGAAAATTACCCCCTATGTTTCTGCATCACCACTTTGATGAGTTCTTACACCAATTGCCCACCGAATCGGAGGAACAATTAGAGCGATTTCAACTGGTCATTGCTTGCAGTAGTTTGTTGTTGGAGTCATAAGGTAACCCAATATGAAAATGTAGGCACCGAAGTCGCGGAGGACGCTAGATTTGAAGAACGCACCGAAGGAGATATGCCATTGAGTGTGTGAGCTCAGATGATGAGGTTGATTGGGATCATGGACCTGAACCACCAACGAAAAAACCAAGTGCATAAACTTCACAGGCTTCACCGAGAGCATCAACTTAAAAGGATATTGATTAATTCATGTTTTTTTGCCTTTTGCTATATTTTTCATACATTTCTCGAATTTATGATATAAAATACAGCTTGAAAATATGAAAACATCATTTTCCAGTATTATAATGTTCTGAAGAATTATCAATTATATTCATAATTTTCTGAAATTTACGAAATTCCCACAGTTTGCAACCTATGGGCCAAAAATGGTGAAAAAAGATCGATATTTTAGCAATTTTGAGGCACTAGATGAGGTTTTTTCCCGGTTAATTTGTCACACTTTCTTCTAGTCTATAGCCGCAATTGTGCCGAAGACAGGAAAACAAAATTCCAATTGGTTTCCAAGTGTGAGAAAAAATGTATGTCCTTCGGAAAAATAAAGTTTTACCCAAAATAAAAATTAAATTAAATATAATGTTTATAGTGTCATTTTCGTTTATCACTTATCTGAAAGCAGTTTTGAGAGAGGTTTAGGCAAGAAGCATCTTGATTTAGGCTACCACATGCGTCAATAATTACCAAACACAATTTTATTCTATGTTGAAATTTCCATATAAAAACGTGTTTGTAGAAATGCAGTAATTAAAGATTAATATTCGTTTTTTAATTTTTTTTTTTCATTTTAAAATTCATTTACCAAAATAAGAGATCAACTAAAACATTCCCCTCAATTTTAAAAAATTTAAAAATTTTTCTTCAATTTAAAAATGTCGTATATATTCCTACTATAAGTTAGTATATTTACCAACTTTCTGCGTACAAATTTTATTTCACAAAAGAATATTAATTTTAGGCAAAATTTGTTTATTTGTAAACACATAATGTCTAAAATTACTTTGTGTGTATTATTGTCTATGGAAGTGTTGTTAGTAGAGTTAAAAATCGTGATGTGTTTTCTTTGGTAATAAAATTGTGAGTGATTTAAAAATTTTATTTTCAGTTTGACTTTACTGAAATACAATTCAAAGAAAAACATTCTCATAATTATAAAACAAAACATGTATAAAACAATAATACAGTGTGAATGAATAATTATTGTACAAAAACAAACCAAATTTCAACACTTCCCCTTTTGTTTTAATAATTATTCATCCATTTACATCAATTAACGAATGAAATGAAATTTTACCTCAATGTGCATAGTTCGTTTGTGAAACTGCGGATTCTTCACAAGTTTTATGGCACTTTGATTATCCAAACCTAAAATAGGACGTTGAGGATTGCCGTCTATTAGATCACGAAATAAACGTTGTACCCAAATAAGTTCTTTAACACATTCACACGCAGCCATATATACCACTTCAGTAGTGGACAGCGCTATTGTTTGCTGCTTTCTCGATGACCTGATATCGGACCTTCCGATAATATTATAGCATAACCACCAGTTGAATGTCTGGATTCAGTATCGCCGGCGTAATCTGAATCTGAATAACAGTTTAAAAATAAATCCTTAGTTTTAAATTAAGCAATTCCTTGCTCAACCGTTCCGCATAAATATTTAAAAATCCGCTTTAATCCAGCAATATGTTCATCATTATATGAATCTAACAAATGACTTGCATATGAAACAGCAAATGCAATAAGTATCAGGTCTTGTTGCTACTGCTAAGTACATAAGACACCCAATATGGAAATCCCTATATGGAAAATTTCCATTGTTTGCGACAGTAGTTAAAGTTTTAATATTTTCAGCAGGTGTACTTACTGGTCTTGCATCTTCCATGTTGAATTTCTGAAGCATCTTCTTTATGTATGAGGTTTGACGAACAAATATTTTGCACGGTTGTTGAATTATTTCCATGCCTAAATAGTAAATTTAGATAAATACTTTAACATCGCCCAGTAGAAATTACTGCTTGCTTGGAAGCAGTTTTGTCAGGGAAAGTTGAGCAGTGAAGCGATTACATTATTGATGATATCATGCCTGATTTTTGTTCGAGATAGCTCGCGTGAAAGCACTTGTTTCGAGATCCGAAAAGGCATGAGTTCACCGCTTTTAATTAGTGCTCCTGTTTTTCTTTTAAAATGTCCATAATTCATGCCTTCTGGGAAAAGCATATTATAAAGCTTTTCAACTATTTAAAATCATGCATTCTCAAAAGCACAATATTCCTGCATATTTTTCCGTAAAGAGAAAATGCCCCTTATTTTTAGTAAAACTTCTTATTTTAATTAAAATAAGTTTTTTCCGCAATTTAACAAATTTTGATAAAAGAACCGCAAAAATATTTAAGCAATCAAAATGTATTGCTCACTTCATGCCTTTTTAAAAAGCGCAGCAAAAAGAGATGTAAACAATTAATCAACTTAGGCCTTTCATTTGTGCTGTTTACGAAGCTATACATTTTTAGAAGCGGTAAAGTAGCAGTAAGGAAGCAGTAAACGTTTTTACTGCTTCCACATTTTTGCTGGGCGAATTCACCCCTCAAACTATTTATGAACTCTCTAGAAACTTCTTTGGATTCAGCAGCAATTATACCATCATCAATGTATATAGCCAATATAATTTTCTTATTATTGATTTCACCAACAAATATGCAAGAATCTGCAGTGCTGACTTTGAAATTAAATTTCCTTAAAATTTCTGTGAACCTCTTCTTCCAGCATCACTACCATCACTATATCCAGTTGGTTGATGCATATATATTTCCTCCTCAAGATTCCCATACAAAAACGCTGTTTTAATGCCAAATTGAGTAAGAAAATAATCTGAAGACGCGCTTAAGGCTAAAATCATTCGAATTGAACTAAATTTCGCCATGGGGCTAAAGGTTTCCTCGTAATCTATTCCCTGTTTTTGAGTAAAGCCCCGAATAACTAGCCGCGCCTTGTAACGTTCCACATCACCATCCTGATTTCTTTTTATTTTATATACCCATTTGTTTGATATAGCTTTTTTATCTTTTGGTAGTTGTAGAAGATTCCATGTCTCATGTCTAATAAGAGAATCATATTCGTCATCCATGGCTTTCTTCCACTGCAACCCAACATTGCTATTAATTGCTTCTTGATAGTTCTGTGGTTCTTCATAATCAGCGATAAATGCATAATTTATTTCATTCTGAACTAGACCTGTCCTTTTCGAACGTAAATTGTACCGATTAACTTGGATGCCATGTTCGTTGTCTTCTTCTACATTTTTCCCGACTATATAATTTTCCGCATCCTCGAATTCCTCTGTAGAATCAATGTCCAATGGAAGTTCTGCTCTAGGTTCATTCGTAGGTTGTATTTTAGATCCATTCTCGCCCACAATATCATGTGAAGTACAATCTACAGTATTATCGTGAACTATAATCCCCTTTTCTAATTCTCTTATAACAACGTTTCGTGAAATTTCCATTCTTTTCTCATTAGGTATCCAAACGCGATAACCCTTGCAATTTTCTTGATAACCAACGAAAATACCTGTTTTAGACTTAGGATCTAATTTCCTGCGTTTTTCGTGTGGTACATGTACATATGTATATGAACCAAGGTTGGTTACCGAAACGAATAACGGTAAGGATAACGGTAACGTTATCGAATTTCGTTTGTTTCGGTAACGGTAAAGGTAACGGTATTTACGACTGATTCGGTAAAGGTATACCGTTATCGACTCAGCAATACCGGTACGTACCGGTATTAAAAATTGCGTTAAAAACATATAAAAACAAGTAAAAACATTGCATGTTCTTATTTTGAAGTCCTAAAAATACAGATTATAACCTACAAATTCAATGCTGGTAGTTCTAATACTTAAAATCATTGTCTATAATTTTTTTTGTAAAAATAAATCAAAATTATAAAATAAAAAAGTTACAAAATTGGCATTTTTATATAAATTAATAAATACCGGTAACTACCCATAAAAATAACGGTATCGGTAACGATAACGGTATTTGCAAATTTTTTTAGAGGTATTGGTAACGGTAACGGTATTCAATTTGATACGGTATTTTAGCGATAACGGTATTATAACGATAACGGTAACAAACCTTGATATGAACCGAAAACGTGAAGCATAGAAATGTCAAGTCCTTTTCCAAACCACAACTCAAAAGGAGTCTTATTTTCATGTGGGCTCTTTCCTGTCCTATTCAATGTAAACACAACATTATTTACTGCCTCTCCCTAGCAAGTAAGACTAAGACAATTGCTATGTATCATAGATATAGCTGCTTCAACTACAGTTCTCATATCGCGTTCGGCTCTACCATTGTGTTCCGGTGTGTAGGGTGTAGATTTCTGATGTACTACTTTATATTTACGTAAAATTTCACATACCTCTTTGTTGACATACTCCGAACCATTATCGGACCTTAATACTTTCACTCTCTTACCAGTATCTGCTTCCACTTGCGCTAAATATTCTAAAATTACTTGAGGAACATCAGATTTCGCTTTGATGCAATAAACGTAGCGATAATTGGAAAAATCATCACGAAACAGTACCATAAATCGAGCACCACCAAATGACTTTTCTTGCATAGGATCACAAATGTCTGTATGTACCAGATTTCCGATTTCTTTGGCTCTATTTTCACTTTCAGAAAATGGCATTCTGTGTTGCTTACCCATTACACAACCTTCAAAAAAGAAGTCACCATCTACATATTTAATATTTTGGCGCACCAACACGTTCTTAATGTCATCTTTGCCTTGATGACACATTCTTTCATGCCACATTTGCAAAGAATTGGATTTTAATGCGACATTTGCGTTACCTGCATCTTCTTCTATCTTTAGCAATAACTTAAAGAGCTTTGGGTTTTCTCTTATGCCTTTTAAATAAACTTTACCATTACGTTTTAAAACGGATTCATCTGCTTGAGCTTCCATAGTGTATCCCTTGTCCAAACATGCATTTGCAGAAAATAGATTTAATTTTATATTCGGAACATATAACACCTTTGACAGAAATTTTTCATTCCAGACCTTACCATCAAAAGCTTTAATATAAATATCACATTTTCCGATTGCTGGAATGATGGCGCCATTTCCGATTTTGATACTTTTTGGAGTATCAAACTTGATTTAATTTTTGAACCATTCTATCTTACTTGACATGTGGTCATTAACACCGGAGTCCACAAACCAGGCACGTTCATCAGAAGAATCAACGAATAAATTTTCTCCCACAATAGCATTTCTTTCGCCAGACTTTTTACAGTTTTTGTTGTTGGGACACTCATTTTTCCAATGTCCATACTTGTTACATATAAAGCATTTACCTTTCTTATTGCTATAACCACTCTTGTTTTGTGGACCATTTTTAAACAATTTGCTACTACCTTGTTTCGCTAGAAAAGCTTCCGATTTTGAAGGTTGAATTCCCAATTTTGATTCTTCCATACACAATCTTGACGTTAGATTTTTAAGGGTTCTTTCTTATTTACCTGTGGCTTCCAATGATACAAAAAAATGTTTGAAGTCTGCAGTTAACGTCATCAAAATCTTAGTAATTAACATATTGTCGGAAATTTTTTCACCAAGTTGTCTAGCCATCTTTTGCAATTTTCAAATACGTACGGAAATTGCATCTTCAGGAGCCTTCTCATATTGAAAAAATTGCTGTTGAAGCAAATGGATTGACGTTTCAGATTTCTGCTTGTAGACGCTTTCAAGCATCGACCACATAGCTGCTGCTGTATCACAATTAATCACGTGCAACATAGATTCGTCACCCATAGACACAACCAGAATTTTCTGAGCCTCAGCATCTGAAGAAATCCAGCTTTCTAATTCTTTTCCAGCCTGTGCGAGTTAATTTGTGACTCCACTTGTAATATTCCAAAGGTTACTAGCCCGTAGTACCTCCTTTATCTGGAATTTCCACAGAGTCCAGCCTTCCGCACCCTCCAATTTGTTTATCTTAAATTCCTCCATTATCGATTTTGCACCAATATAATCAATAACGAGTAAATAACACGACAATAACTAACCATGACCAAATTTTATCCGTTAAACGTTTAACCAACTGGGCTCATAACCTGTTAGTAGAGTTAAAAATCGTGATGTGTTTTCTTTGGTAATAAAATTGTGAATGATTTAAAAATTTAATTTTCAATTTGACTTTACTGAAATACAATTCAAAGAAAAACATTTTCATAATTATAAAACAAAACAAGTATATAATTCAATACAGTATGAATGAATAATTATTGTACAAAAGCGAGTAAAAAGGTTAAAGGCGGGCATGCCGACTATACAATACCCTACACCAGTCTGGTTAAAAGCCAATTAATGTTTGGATCCGAAATTCGAATGGGTTAAAATGGGACTTGTGTCAAAATTTTCTATAATGTGAGTCAGCGAACCAAATTTCATTAAAAAATCTTAATATTTGCGACCTGCAGTTTGTAACCAAGCCAATTTTGGGGGGACCCTTACATGGGCACTAGGTCTAAACATGGACCGGTGTTAACCAAAATCAATAGGCTTCGTCCTTGGGCTGATATAGGTCGGTGTACCAAATTTCATCAAAATATCTTAATATTTGCGACCAGCAGCGTATAAACAATATAATTTTGGGGGGACCCTTATATGGGCACTAGGTCTAAACATGGACTGATGTTCACCAAAATCAATAGGCTTCGTCCTTGGGCCAACATAGGTCGGTGTACCAAGTTTCATCAAGGTGTAAACATGGACCGCTGTTAACCAAAATCAATAGCTTCGTCCTTGGGCCAACATAGGTCTGTGTACCAAATTTCATCAAAATATCTTAATATTTGCGACCTGCAGCGTATAAACAATATAATTTTGGGGGACCCTTTTATGGGCACCATTGGCGGTTCCAGCTTTCGATTTTGGGGGGGGGGGGAATTTTTAAAATTTTGTTTATTTCTCATACGTCACGGATAATCCATAGGGTCGCTATATCAGTCGAAATATTTATAATTAACCACCTGTTAACCCATTTTTGCCCGCTAATTGTTCTACCGAGAATTTTGTGACTACCTTTGAGTGAAAAAGGTAGTCACAAAATCAATGGCTTACTGCACATGTTACATTTTTCAAAATTCTAAATTGGGTTTAGACAGAAATTGAGTAATTTTTCGGAAGTAACGAATACCTTTTGTAATTGTTTTATAACAAATTATTATGGGCGAAACCTAAGAATTAATTTTTTATAAAATTTGACTTAAGTAATAAAATTTTAAACAAAATTTCTGATATAAGTTGCATTTAAGACAAAAATCGTTTTTAGTTCTGATTATTAAAATATTCCTTTTACTGAATGGGGTAAAAAAATTATGGTTTTATTTTTTAAATAGGTAGTAATATTACTAATGGAAGCTTTTCATCTCTCACCACCTTTTATCTGTCCTCTATCTTCTTTCCAAAGAAGGTAGCTATTAATTAATGTAACAACCCAGCCAGAAATTGACAAACATAAAAGCGTTCTGAAAGCACTTTATATGGTGGTTGAAGCGTTATCAAAGCAACATATTTTTGGGTTTTATAGTGTTCTCAGAACACTAAAATGATAACCATGATTTACGGTCTCATGTTTGTAATTAGAGTATTTTAGAAACGTTGCAAAAGCAAAAAATAAAGTGATTTAAAGCGTTATAATTTTTGTTTATAGAACGTTTTCAAAACATTAGAAAAACTAAAAATAAAGTGATTTTAAAGTGTATTAGTACAAAAGTGGAGTGTCTTCCGAGAATTTTAAAAAAGAAAAGTAGAGCAATTTTTCAGTACTCTAAATACAAAAAATAAAGTAATTTCTTAGTACTTAAAAAACATTTGTTATATATTTTTTTATATGTACCCAGCAAAATATTGGTAATGGCACCTCATTACTGTCTGCATTACCAAAAATGATATATCATTACCTTCTGCATTATCTTATAATATAAAATAATGACTTCCTAATAACGGCCTATTGTATTCATTGCTTCTAAATATAAAATATTGACTTACTCGTAATATTTGAAATAAATACTTTTTACACAGTTAAATTTTATACATTTTTATTTATTATATGTAAATATGTTTTATTTTTAAATTTTTATGACGAGTCCTTAAATTACACATTAGAAAAAACTTAAATTTTTCTTAATGTATTTTCTTAAGCTAATAGTATTTGCTTAACTCCTTATTTTTAAGAATCAAGTAAGCAATCGGATATAATTCAACTTTTTGTAAGCATATGTGTAACCACTTATTATTCAAAATCTCATAACTACTTATTTCTCATTTTTTCGTAAGCGAGCGGGTAAGCGTGACTACTTATAAAAACGACCACGCCAAACAAAAATAATGAGCTTAGACGCCAAAAAATAAGTTGTGCGGAGCTATGAATTTCTATTATATAACCACTTATTTGGTAATGAAAGATTTTGCTGGGTATATTTAATTAGAACTTTAATTAGTTTTAAATGAACCTATCCAGCAAAGTTTGGATACTTTTTTGAGGATTCCTATTCTACGATTCAAAACTTACTCAAATAAAACACATTTTTTTGAAATTTTCAAATTTTTTGTCGAAAATTGCTCATATTTTGGACAAAAATATAAGCCTTCTAAAATGAATCATAAAAGACACAAAAATTTGAGCCAAATTATTAAATCCAAAAGATCCCAGCAGAAATTCGGAAGCGGTAAAATTGAGTAAAAATGATTAGTGCTTCTTTTCTGCTTCGTTTACTGCTTCGGAGAATTTATAGCTTGCAGTAGTGGGTTAAAAAAGGCAATAGAGTTTTGTTTACCACACTTTATCTCTCTAACAAAGCACGAAAGAATGACAATCATAACCGAATTTACTAGCTAAAAGCTGTGATTTCATGCCATTATTTGGAGCTATGATAGAAGCGCATATCGGATATCGAAACAAGTGCTTTCACGCGAGGTATCTCGAACAAAAATCATGCCTTATATCAGCAATAATGCAAGCGCTACACTATTTTCTTTCCCTGACGAACCTGCTTCCAAGCAAGCAGAATTTTTTGCTGGGATGGTTCAGAAATAACTCAGAAATGTAAACAAATTTGAATATTTTGTGAACAATTCAAAAAAGGCTCAAAAAATTGATTAATTTTTGAGCCTTTCGAATTTTTCTAAATCTTTTTTTTTAGTAATTTCTGAATCAAAAAAGAAGGTTCTTTTGGATGAACCACTTTCATACAAAAATTTTAAATTTAAATAATATTTTTTGAGCTTTTTTTATTAATTCTTTTGCTTTTTTGCTGGCTGGGTAAGTTAAAAAATTATAGGATATTAAGAAAAATGTAGATGTGTTAAATTTTTTGGTGGTGTAGGGTTCTGACGACCTTTTGCTGCAGTCAACCAGCGACTAGTTTTTGATAAAATGTAATATAAGAAATTTATATGAAAACAACACTGAAATAGGTATGTGTTTTATTTGACTAATTTTCGACTCATAGAATAAGAACCCTCAAAAAATATCCAAATTTTGCTGGCTGGGATTTCAAAAGTAATAAAAATTATTTTCTTTCTTTTAATCAAAGCATTTTAAAGATGATATTTTCCAAACGTTCTGAAAACGTTTAAGTTTTGGTATAGACAATGCTTTGAGAGTACTTAGTTTTTTGTACCATCATCAATTTCTGGCTTGGAAATTTCTTGAGTTTTTCTTCTCTTTAAAAAAATAAAAAAATTTAAAAGTAAGCATATCTGAAGAAAAACCTAAAATTTATTCTGAAGCTTCAGCACTACACTAAGGGAATTACCTGCATGATATTAATTAATTTTTGCATTAAGCCAATGAAGTTTCACTGGAACTCGACCTTTGAAACTTTTCATTCAATTAAATGTTGTGACAAATATCATTTTAATTATTAAAACTTTCATGCACTCAATCAAAAAGTTTAATTTAATCGGGATTCATAAAATATATAAATTAAAAAAATTTTTCATTTACTTTGTGAAAAAAACTTCATTGGCTTACTGCAAAATTTCAAAAAAAAACTCGTCCAGTAAAATTCCCTATGTGTATTTTTCTTAGTATATATATTGGGAGAGTATTTGCCGAATAGTATCTTATAACGTGTGTAATTTTAAGATTATAGGGATTTGCTTTTATGAAAATTATTTCGGATTCTGAGGACTGTTTCATAATGAAATCTCTTACAATTTCTTTAAAAAATTGTAAGATTCTAACAGCAATTTATTACGATAAGTTTAAGATTTTGAGAAATTCATCCCTAACATTTAAAAGACTCTTTTATGGAAATATTACTCTAATAGTGAGGACTCTTCCGTAGAAAACCACTTAGATTTCCAGGATATTTATTTTACAGAACTCGTTTAATTCTGGAAACTTTGCCGTACAGGAAATCCTCCTAATTCCTAAAATAGATATTCCTATATAGAAATTCTCTATGAATTTCTACATTAAAAAAAATTTTTAAATTTCCGAGGGTCCAAGGCCCCGCCAAGGTCCATTTTTGGATAGAGATAACCCCTTTCGCTGTGGTATTGCACTGTTAGGGGTAGTCGAAATTTTCATCAATATTACTCCATCTCTCTTAGTTTAAAAAATCGGGAGGGAAAGAAATTTCGCCATCTACCGGGTAATAACAGAAACATGAAAATATTATATTTTAATAATAAATTTTGTAAAATTTAACGAACGAGGTCTTAAAAATTTGATATAAATAGTTTTGGAAATTAACACTCAAAACTAGTTAAAGTACTGAAGATTTTTAGTATAGTGTTAAATGAAGATAACCAAAATCTTTGCTTAAATAAGTGTTTCAACTAAAAATTTGTTAAAAATTATTCAAATCGATTTGAAACCGGTTTGACAAATTTTTCTACTGTCGTATTATTTTAAGTGTACAAATACATTATTATACTCAAATGAAAACTTAATCTCCGTAGATTTCAAACCCATAAATAATTTTTAACATTTTATATTTAAATTTTATTTCATTGCGTTTTTAGCGAAAATATATAATATATATAAAAATAAAAATTGTTTTTTCGACCTTTTTAATTGATAAATTGGAGATTTATTAATTCTAGTTCGAGGCCAATTTCCTTATTATGAATTAACATAATAAGTCCTTTTTTTAAGCAAAAACTCTGTGAAGTATTTGTCAGGAGAATATCCTGATGAAGACAGATATCACTTTTTGGAAAAAGTGCTTATTAGTTATATTAATTCATAATAATAATTGGCATCGAACTAGAATTAATAAATTTCCAAATTGAAAATATAGTTTATTTAAATTTCTTGTGCGTAGAAAATCCTAAGATCTCAATCAAATTCCCATTTAACAAATTTATTATCATATTTTGAGGTTTTAATATACACTCGACAGTTTTAAAATAGAAACAATTGTAGAGTCTGCGGAGTAAGAAAAAAATTGATTTGTAAACACGTTTCATCAATAAATTTTTAAAAATTTGTTATTTTAAGCTCAGTAAGTTGTTTCGATTTTTCATATAAGCAAAATGTTTTTCACGATAAGTGTTATGTGTGTAAATTCTTTATCATTTGTTTTTCAGCAAATTTAGTATTATTTATATGATGAAAAATTAACGTTTTGTGTTTGTTGTAACAACATCTTTTCTATAAAATACAAAATGTTTTTATTCACATTTGAGGTAGGGTTGCCACATGGCCTTGAATGGCCTTGATTGTCAAGTTAATTTAGGTCTTGTCAAGTGCCAAGGTCAAATTTATTTTGTCAAGTTAAATTGAATTTTGTCGTATCAGTAGTTAAAAAAAACATGTAAAATTACAAAGCTGATGAAATTTATTAGTGTTTTAATTTTTTTGAGTAGCATTTATTTGTAAACAATAAGAAAAGAAAGATGAAGTCTGCAGGAAGACGTTGAAATTTTAAAACTTTAAACCAAAAAAAAATATAAAAATTTTTCATAATTCTCGCAACGCCATTTTAAAATTTTAGCATATTTTCTTCTCTGAAACGCAAAAAACCAAAACTTTTTTTTTCATAAATTTATTAAATTGATGATATATTATCAAAATAAAATGGCGCTTAAGATATATCTTTGGTTTTGAGAGCGTGAGTAGAGATTTACGAAAGACGGTTTTCCTTAAAAATCGGTAAACAATAATTTTACTGGGACAAGAAAACCTTAAATGCTATTTTATTTTGATTATATATCATCCATTTAATAAATTTATAAAAAAAACAAGTTTTGGTTTTTTACGTTTCAGAAAAAAAATATGTTAAAATTTCAAATTGACGATTCGAAAACTATGGAAAGTTTATATATTTTTTTGGCCTAAAGTTTGAAAATGTCAACGACTTCTTGCAGACTTCATCTTTTTCTTCTTATTATACAGGAATAAATGCTACAAAAAAAAAAATAAAATACTAATCAATTGCGTCAGTTTTGTAATTTTACGTGTTTTTTTTATTTGGTCCATTTAACCCATATGTCCAAACTTCAATGGTTGGTAGCACTATCGAGTTTGTCCCCAAAAATTCAAAAAAAAAAACGAAATTTTTTTTATGAATCTTAATAAAATGGCGAGTGTATTCAAAAGTTATAAATTTTTGTATTAAGAATCACCCTACTGCACACATATGCACATAAAATTTTTTTTATTGTCAAGTTTTTTTTTTTTAATCAAGTTATTTTTTGCGAATTGTCAAGTTATTAGACTTTTGCGATGTGGCAACCCTTTAGAGTTCAAGTTCGGCTTTTAGAGTTCAAGTCCGGGTGAATTTTTTCAAGGGAAAAGGGGAAAAAATTCCTAAGGTTAAGCACAGTAAGTTGTTTGAGTTTCACGTGAAAAAACTGTTATACTCCATATAAAAAAAAATAATTTTTCACGACAATGAGTTTCACGTAAAAATCGTGTAGACTTTGTTTTCACGCAAATTTAGTATACAAGGCTATTATTTTTCTTTTGAAAAAGTGACATTTTGTGTATATTGTGATTGTGTCTTTCTAATAAAATAAAAAAATTGCACATTTTCAGAAATTAAATTACGATTTGAGGCCTTCAAAGTTTGAGTGTAATTTTTCCACGTGAAAAACAACTTACGATGCTTTACTGTAAAAATGTAGTTTTTAAAGACTTTGACCTAAATATAGATTCTTTGATTTTTACTATTATATATTTTAATATAAAAAAAATTTTCTTACGAAAAACAGTATCACAATTGATTTTTAATTAAATTTAATTCTTAAAAAAAATATTTTTATAGTTTGACAAACTTTTCATAAAAAGAGTTCTCAAACGAAAAATATCCCAAATGTTCTTTAGGAAAATTTAAATAAAAATTTACTTAAGTATTTGGTAATTTTTGTATTTTTTTCTCGTAATTGATTAAATATTTTGTGATTTTTTCAGAATCTAAAACGTTTGAGTGTAGGGGTGACTTTTTTGTTAAATTGCTTTAGCACAGTTTTTCGCTTTGGAAAAACTTTTGTTTCTATATTGCTTTCTGTTTTAATTTTTTCCTTTTTCTTTTCCCTTTTTTCTTTCCCGTTTTTTCCTTTCCCTTCTTTCCTTCCCTTTTTTCTTATCTTTTCCTTTTTCTCTTTTCTTTCCCTTTTTTTTCGTTTTCGATTTCGGTTTGGGGGGGGGGGGGAATTTCCCATCCCCCCCGCCCTTGCAAACGCGCATGATGGGCACTAGGTCAAAACATGGACCTGTGTTAACCAAAATCAATAGGCTTCGTCCTTGGGCTGACATAGGTCGGTGTACCTAATTTCATCAAAATATCTTAATATTTGCGACCTGCAGCGTATAAACAATATAATTTTGGTAGGACCCTTATATGGGCACTAGGGCTAACCATGGACCGATGTTCACCAAAAACATAGGTTTGTGTACTAAATTTCATCAAAATAGATTAATATTTGCGACCTGCAGCGTTTAAACAATATAATTTTGAGGGACCCTTATATGGGCACTAGGTCTAAAGATGGACCGGTATTAACCAAAATCAATAGGCCTCTTCCTTGGGCTGATATAGGTCGGTGTACCAAATTTCATCAAAATATCTCAATATTTGCGAACTGCAGCGTATAAAAAATATAATTTTGGTAGGACCCTTATATGGGCAATAGGTCTAAACATGGACCGATGTTCACCAAAATCAATAGACTTCGTCCTGGGGCCAACATAGGTCTGTGTACCAAATTTCATCAAAATATCTTAATATTTCCGACCTGCAGCGTATAAACAATATAATTTTGGTAGGACCCTTATATGGGCACTAGGGCTAACCATGGACCGATGTTCACCAAAAACATAGGTTTGTGTACCAAATTTCATCAAAATAGATTAATATTTGCGACCTGCAGCGTTTAAACAATATAATTTTGAGGGACCCTTATATGGGCACTAGGTCTAAAGATGGACCGGTATTAACCAAAATCAATAGGCCTCTTCCTTGGGCTGATATAGGTCGGTGTACCAAATTTCATCAAAATATCTCAATATTTGCGAACTGCAGCGTATAAACAATATAATTTTGGTAGGACCCTTATATGGGCAATAGGTCTAAACATGGACCGATGTTCACCAAAATCAATAGACTTCGTCCTGGGGCCAACATAGGTCTGTGTACCAAATTTCATCAAAATATCTTAATATTTCCGACCTGCAGCGTATAAACAATATAATTTTGGTGGGACCCTTGTATGGGCACTAGGTCTAAACATGGTCCGATTTTAACCGAAATCAATAGGCGTCGTCGTTGGACCGACATAAGTCGGTGTACCGAGTTTCATCAACATATCTTAATATTTACGACCTGTAGAGTGCGCACAAGAATGCATGGACAGACAGACAGACAGACGGACGGACGGACAGACGGACATCGTTAAATCGAAATAAAAAAAAAATTATGAGTCGATCGGTATACTATAAGGTGGGTCTAGGACCAATATTTTTTGGTGTTATAAACATCAGCACAAACTTATAATACCCTGACCACGTAGTGGTGTAGGGTATAACAAACCAAATCTCAACAAGTGTGCACAAAAGAAATTTACGAATTTTTTGTTTATATTTACCGAATTTTCGTAAACAAACAAATAATTAGTTAGAATATTCTTTTACCTCAGTGTTGCCAAAACTTATTTCGAAAAAAATGCTAGATTTTTTGCATAAAAATGCTAAAAACTAAAAAAATATGCTAGAAAAAATATGGTAAAAAAATTTTTTAAAAAAAATTTTCAATTTGTTTAAAAAAATACTATTTTAGTGACTTTTTACAATTAGACTGAAAATAAGTCATCTCTAATTATGCATCTTTGGGCTTACCTGCATAAAATTCTTTAAAAAAAATAATTTTCGCGATCAGGGTTAATACTTTTTGTGGTATTGATTGACGTTGTAAGATTTTTGGTATGATTAAATTAAAAAGTGTACAGGTCTTACAGTAAAAAAAATCAAAATTCACTGAAATTCTTAAAAGATAGGAAAACGCTATTTATCATAAACGCTATCCACATTACCCTCTATGACCCAAACATAAAAAAATCAATAAAAATTGCAAAGATTAAAAACGAACCTTATCAACATTTTGCAACTCTATTAATTCTATTGTAAACGCTATTCTTTAAATTAATTTTATTTTTCTTTTTAACAAAAATTGGAGTATTTTTGTGCAAAATCACTCCTTCACCAAACAACAAAAAAAGTAAAACGAGTAAAAAAGTTAAAGCCGCCCAGCCAGAAATTGCCAACGGTACAAAAAAAAGTACACACGCAACAACATATTTTCTCCTTTTACGGTACTGTGAAGGTATCGATATGATAACAACGGAGGACGGTCAATTGACGTTTTTTGCGGGTGCTAATAAAGCGTTGCCTATACAAAACATTTTATATGGTTCCAGCACTTTTTATTTTTACGTTTTTTTTTTCTTTTTTGGATATTTAACTTTTTTATGTTTTTTTTATAATAAAATGAATTTCAAATAAAAAAGATTATCATTGTTTAAATGTACTGGCAAATCAGTATAAAAAATCACCAATTTTATTGTATTTAAAGTACTAGGAAGGCACTGAATTTTTAAAATGCCAACGCTTTGCAAACAGCCGTAGCCAACCGTCCTCCATTGTTATCATTTCAACGTCATACCAGTGCTGTATGAGTTGGAAATCGGATGTTTTGCCAACACTTGTACTACCCTCGCCGGCGCTTTACCAACACCTTGCCGTTCGTATTTTTCTGACTGGGCGGGTATGCCGATTTAAAGTTTTAATATTAAAGTACCATAAAGCAATATTTTTTATACTTTTGGGATCATTTTTGAATTTCAAAGCAACAAAAACATTTTTTTTTTCGAAATGTTTGTTTTTTTTTCGAGAGAAATTTTTTTTCTTAACTCTATTAAATATTTTCCTAAACCTTATTGAATATTGAATATATATTATAGCAAAAATTCAAATTAATGTAGAATATTCTAAAAAAAACAGAAAATAAAACTGTAAAAAATGCCAAAAATATGCTAAATTTTGTTGGAAAAATGCTGAAAAATATGCCATAGCTAGATACATTTTTTTCATGCTAAATGAATTAAAAAAATGCTAAATCTAGCATTAAATATGCTAAATTGGCAACACTGTTCTACCTCAAGTCCAAATTCTAATATGATATTGTCATATTAGATTTTATTTGTTGTTTCAAAAAAGGTTGATCATTTTCCTGATAGACAATACAATTGTTTCATAACCATCACGCTAACTTTTAGTTGTTCGCAATAAGAAAATGATAGCTTTACTAAACCAACCGAGACATTACATAAGGTACAAAAAATCAACGGGACGAGAATTTTGTACTTTCGTATATGAACTGTCTGATTTGGTAAAACCAGCTATAAATCAACTCCTTTTTGAAAGCAACAATTACATAAAAGTACCCTTTGGGTACTATTTATATGTATGTTTGTGTGTTCGTTGTCAATACATTTTGTAAAAACAACGAACCTTAAACTCAAAACAAATTATACATTTGAATGAGATTTTAGCCGTGGTATGCTTATTTTCAACAATTATTTTAATTTTTGCATTAAAAATACAAAAATAGTTTTTTCGGACTTTCTATATTTTCATATATTAAGTTAGAATATTCTTCTACCTCAAGTCCAAATTGTAAAATGATATTGTCATATTAGATTTTATTTGTTGTTCCAAAAAAGGTTGATCATTTTCCTGATAGACAATACAATTGTTTTGTAGTCATCACGCTAACTCTTCAGTTGTCCGCAATAAGAAAATGATAGCTTTACTAAACCAACCGAGACATTACATAAGGTACAAAAAATGTGACAATATCATATTAGAATTTGGACTTGAGGTAGAAGAATATTCTAACTAAATATATGAAAATATAGAAAGTCCGAAAAAACAATTTTTGTATTTTTAATGCAAAAATTAAAATAATTGTTCAAACAAATATTTTTTAGAGTGTAAACTATTCGGCATACAATAACCTACTTGATCTATAACAGGGATGGGAAATGAGATTTCGGTATCAAAAAATAGTTTGAAGAGTACTTTTTCGACCACAAGAGTACTTAAATTTTTTTTGTGCTAATAATCTCTACACTGCGAGGTAGAAGAGGTCAGGAATAAGTAAAGTTTAATGAATAAAAAATACATAAACTCTCGATTTATACTCGTTATCGCAATTTCCATATGAGTCGAATAAAGCAATGCAACAAAATCATGCATTTAGTAGCCCAAAAAAGTATTTGACGCAATTCTTTTGTATTATTTTCTTTTAACACAATCTGATGATAGGGCTTGGTTGCACTTGAAACTGTATTACTATTTGACTTAGCTGCACAACCAACTTTTGCAAGGATTTTTGTGCAGGTAAGCCAAAAACGCAGCTAAGTCAAATTGTTTACCTGCCTTAATGTGCATGTATACCAATACAGACTAAAAACAAACAAATCAAATGAAGCTAATGATGACAACTTTGTGCTTTGCAGCAAATCTTGCGATCTTTATGGTTAAAAAACGACTAAAGTAGGATATTTTTGTCACAAAAAAGTTGACAACACATTTATTTTATGTGTTTTTTTTTCCTAGAATTGAAAAGCGGTGATCTTATTTATGAAAATGATGTAAAACTGCCAAAAAATATGAGGCAGTTATCTTAAATACGCAGGTACAAAAGGTGCACTTAAAGAAGACAATTGCGTATAAAATTTTGTAAAATAAAAACGAAACCAAAATTTTGTGCAGTTATAGCAAATGTGCACTTAAGAAAAAGGCAGTCAAATCAAAACTACGGTACTTTTTTGAATAAAATATTATCAAAAAAAGTACGATCGTATCAACTTTCCCATCCCTGATCTATAACCATTCCAAGAGAAGAAACTAATGAGGAGGAAATGAGTCAAGCCGTTTAGTTTTACAGCCAGGTCTCTTACATACCTGGCTGTAAAAATAAAATTGGAATGAGAAAATTTTCATCTACCATATTCAGGTAAACCCAGTGTTGCCATTTTAGCATATTTTTTGCTAGATTTAGCAGATTGAGTTGGGCAATTGCATATTTTTTTTTGTAAAAATATGCTAACTGCTTTTTAGCATATTCTGTTGGACAAAAGCAGATTTTTTAGCATATTTTGTTTTATTTAAGGTTTGTTTTTTTCGAATTTTATATCTATATCTATAAATTCTTGTAAAAAAAACGACTATCCGTACTTACGTGAATTGTTTTTATTTTTTGTAAACAAATAAAATTTAAACATTTGGGGCTGCCTTTGGACGAAATCTGTTTTCGTATATGGGCTTGCCCGGAACGCGAAATAGAGCAATTACCTTAAGTGGCATGCTCTCCCTTTACTAACAACCACATAATTCCTTTGTTAGCATTTGTTGTTTTTAACATTTTATCAATTTTAAAATACTAAAATTCCAAAAAATTCTGTGACAAATATTTTTGTTTACATTTGAAAGAGAAAAGCCAAGAATTTTCAAGACTGCGCAGCATTTTTATAACTACTTATGTGCTAATTCATAAAAAAAAATTTATTTGGTATTTGAAGCTTGATATAGTTAAAGTATATATTTCGCCTAATAAAGAGTTATTACAAATCTTGATTCATAACCGTATTTTAACTATAAATTAATTTTTCGATTTTATACTGGCAACACTATTGTTTATTTTCTCTCTTTTCCCAAATAAGTCGTAAGTGATTTACAAATTTAGTAAACGATTGACTCGGTAATCGGAAGTGAAAATGTATTTCCTTAAATTAGAGAACTAATGATGTGCTAAGATAAATTTAAAAGCCATTAAATTTTTTTTTTTTTTATTTATAAAGCAAATCAATGGAAATGTGTGTAAAAAAGTAATCTTTTAGAACATATTATTCAAAGCATACAAAAGTAATCGAATTTCGAATAATGTTTTGACAGTCTGTTCATCACCATTGTTTTGTTTTTGTTTTTAATTTTATTTTTACATTTTTTTTGGAAGTTTTTTCGAAAATGGTCATTTGCTAAGCAATTGTTGTAGTTTTTTTCAGTTTGATGGATGCAAGTTGTTGGAAGCCACACATTCTAGGGATGGGATGGCTTTTATAAATCATTTCATGCCTGAAAATAAAATAATTAACAATTAAATGGTGGCTTCCTCACTCCAAACTTTATAAAAGGTTTAAAGTTAGTGAGTACCAACTATAAACCTTTATTATTTTCTTCATTATTAAGCAAATATGAATACTGTTTTTCCCAAATTAGCTTAAAATCCTGCAATAAGACTGTTGTAAAAGCTTATGAATTAGACCATTAATTTTTAAGAAGCTAAATTTATACCTATTTAAAATTTTTATAAATGCTTAAATTTGTATGGAATATTTATATAAAATTCGAAAAAAAACAAACCTTTAATAAAATCATATTTTTAGCATATTTTTTAACAAAATAATTTTTTCTGCAACAATATTTATAACAATAACAATTAGCGTTTTTTTTAATCACCTGGATTTAGAATTCTTCATACAAAAAGGGGAATTATTAAATTCAAAAAAAATAAATAAATCCACAATAAAAGCGCAAATATATGAAACAGCCTATTAATTTAATGTCAGAAAAAAATACGAATGAAAATTAAAAGAAAAACAAAACAAAAATTGAAAAACTAACAAATAAAAGGTTTTTATTAAATTTTTTATGAAATATGTTTAGAAAAAAAAAAACTACACTCCAAATACATATTTTTCATCTTGGACATGGAGAAATAGCCGAAATAGAAATGGCAATTCTTCACTCTACTGTAAGTAATTTAATTACATCCAATTAGTGAATGTTAAATAGTGCAATGGAATTTTTCAATTGTTTAAAAATATAAATTGAAGTGTTAAAACTGAAAAGGCAGACTGTTTATCGCTGTTTTATATAAAATATAATTAAAACTTAAAAGTTAAAGTAAAATCCTTCATCATCGAATTCGGTATTGAAAATTAGGGTGAAAGAAGTGTCGGACAGAAAATTCCTTTTAAAATAGGAAGAATCTAACCCCATCTGTTGAGCACTTTTAGAACTACTTTTTCGATTTAGTAGATCCAAGTGATTAGAAAAAGCGGCTAATGTTTTCATAACTTTATTTCATGCGTAATTATATTCAATTCTTTTTAGAATGTAAACTTTGTTAGTAGTATTGATATACTACAATAATTTGAAAATGCTAAAAAACTATAAAAAAATCTTGCAAAAATTTTAAATCAGTTATGTTTATTGTGAAAAAATTAAATGAGAAAATTTATTTTTTTAGTCTCAAAGAAAGTTTAAACAGTATTTACAAAAAATTATCTTTTCATACTTTTTTAAAGTATCTTAGAATAAATGTAAAAGTTTACCTCTCAATTCATAAACACTGCAAAGTTCTAGGAGGTTTATAAAACAAATTCTTCACATAAAATTAAAGCATTTATGAATTAAGGTGTAAACTTTTATATTTATTCTAAGATAGTTTAAAAAAGTATTAAAATATAATTTTTTATAAACATTGTTTAAAAAAAGTATTTTTCCATTAACAAGACTTTATTAAATAATACTAAAAAAATTATTTAGCAGATTTTCAGCATATTTTTTGTATTAAATTTAGCAGATCTTTAGCATAATGATTATAAAAAAAATTGCGATTTTTTAATTTAGCATATTCTAAGCATATATTTTTTATTTGAGGATTTAGCAGATTTTAGCAGAATTTTTTTAGGAATCTAGCATATTTCCATTTAAGAGTTCTGGCAACACTGGTTAAACCACATCGCTTTATCGGATCGTAAATGTAGCCCTAAATTACATTACAATTAGGAGTAGAAATGAGTTTAACTAGTGCGCTGTCTTTTACTCAATAAGTTATATAGGTTTTTCCGTTTTGCCTAAAATCATTATAAAATTTTTTGACCTATTTATAGTGAACTAAATGAATATTACCCTAATGCTAAAATTGATTTATACTACTTGAATATTTGTGTATATTCGCATAGGAAACCAATACAAACCCAACCATATGTACATAGTTTATCAATATAATAAATAACTAAAGTTTTCCCATTTATTTATTTCTCCCTTTATTTGAGAGTAGACCCATTGAAAAATTGCATGAACAGCGCAAATATAAGAAATTGACAGTAAAGTAAACATAAAGTTAATTCAACATATTTTCCAGTTGAATAAGATAATCCCAGCTTAAAGGAATTTGTTTTATAGCTTATGTTCGAACAGTAGTAGTGGTAGTAGTATATAAATAAATCGTTTATACAGTGGCGGCAACTGAAAGAGCACCGCTTTTATGACTCATAAAACACTCCCAATTGTGAGCATTATTGGAAAATGTTGTACTTTATAAGCCATAATTTCTGAGCGCTCAGAAATACAGGGTCCTCCAAATTACTTTTTTTTTTGAAAATGCTATAAAAAAAAACTACCCAAGTAAAAAAAATTATATGGAGCCATATGAAGTTATATTTAATTATATATAATCTTTTATGTAATTAGATATAATTATATCCGAAAAATGAGAACATCTTATTTTATCTTATTGTATCGAATTGTATACAATTGTATACAATTTGGTACAATTTGATACAATTTTATGCAATTCGATACAAATGTATCCGAATTTTGTCCTCATCCAATTACATGAAATTATATCTTTTTGTATAAAATTATATAAAATGTTATAAAAGTGGACATAGTTGGATACAATTATATCTAAATATTGACCTTATACTTTTGATCATATTATATATGACCACATCTAACAATATACAAAAATAATTTTTTTAAATAAAAAAGATATGCAATATCTGGAGATCAGACCTGGGGGATTTCAATTACAGTTGCAAATAAATATAATTGATATTAAAAAAAAAACTCAATTACATTTTATGTAACTGTAATTGAAAATTTTCAATTACAAGTAATTGTAATTGAAAGTGATTTCAATTACAAATTTCAATTACATTTATAATTAAAGTGTTTTTTGTTAAAATTTTGTAGAAAAAACTGACTGGGATAGGTTGGATAGGCGTGGATAAGTATAAAAAGAATACGTCATATTGGGTTGACCCCTCACTTGTGCTTTTTGTCACTATTTCTTTTCCGAAAAAATGTAATTGTAATTGACATTTTTTCAATTACAATTATATGTAATTAGGGAATGCAAAATCCCGTACTTTTTGATTTCCCGGGAAAGCGAGAAATTTATATTGAATTCCCGGGATCCCGCAAGGGAAATAAATTAAAAAATATTTTATAATAATTTAAAAATTTTTATACATAAAATATCTTAAAGATCTCAAATTTTCATGATTGTGAAAAAGCTCAGGTGGTTTTTCTTGGAATTTTCTTAGTGAGAAAGAATTAATTTTATATTAGAAATTATAAAAGTCTAACTATATATTTTTAAAAATTGAATAAACTAAAACTAATTTTTAGACTAAAAAGCTTGGCCGTCAAAAAAAATAAATACAGTAAATAATTTTAGAAAATTGGAAAAAATTTTAAAAATTATGGGAATAAATTTTAACTTACTTGAAAATTTTTAAAATCAATGGACAAATTTGTCTTTAATTCTGTACAGAATAAGTGCGATTCCAAATTTTTTATACAAACACTATTTGAGTGGTTTTAAGAGGTACTGAAAGAAACTTAAAAAGTTTTATCAAGTACACAAATTAATCAATGTGTTCGTTAACTCGAAAATCTTACTACTTTTACTCAATCATTGTTTTGGTTACTCTTTGAATTTTTCCAGTTGTGGTAAAAGTAACAAATTGTAGTAAGTAAACGAGCAAGCCTAATGTAAAATGTTTACTATTTTCAAAAGGTTGGAAAAGTTTGCATAAGAAAATTTAAAATAATTAACTTGATTATTTTAAATTGCATTTTTTGAAATCCCGGGATTCCCGGTCCAAAGTCCCGGGAATGCGGCAACTGAAAAATGCTTAATTTCCCGGGAATCCCGGGACGGGTAATCCCGGGATGCATTCCCTATATGTAATGTATAATTGAAAATTTTCAATTACAAATTACTTGTATTGTTTTTTTTTTTTAATTACGATTACAAATAATATGTAATAGAAATTGAATTTTTTCAATTACAATTACATGTAATTGTGTAATTGCATAAGTAATTAATTTCCAAATATAATGATTAGCCCAAAGATCTGCTGGAGATCCTATAATTTCGATAAATCTTCCTTTACTTTTATCCAGATTTACCATGACAGTGCATTAAACATGAACATAATTTTCTTTATTTTTAGTAATTTTAAAATAAAGTTAACAAGACTGAAATTTTTAAGTTAATGGGATTATGTTATACAACCAAGATATAAGAAAAATAGTAAAATATTACAAAATAGTAAAAATTACTAAAAATATATGATGCAAAAAATAAACTCACACACGAATCATGCACGGGTTATATATTCTTATTCATGCTGACGCACGAATCAAGTATGAATTATATATTCTCAGACTCACGCACGAATTACTTGACTATAGTAATTATTACTCACGATCACGTGTGAATAACGTGACTCACGAACATTTCTAGTCACGCGCCAATCCCAAGTAATTACTAAATCTAAAACTAGTTCAAAATCATTGTTAATATAGAACAACATATAATATAATACGGTTTTATATGGACCTTATATATTTTTATATCAAATCACTTTGAAATAATTGCTTATGTGGGATGATATATAATTATAGATGATTTTATAAAGAACGTTGTATTGTTATATATTAAGGAAATCATGAAATATTGTAGATATGGAACCATATTAATTTATATATGGGTTCTTATTGTTAATATATAATCATATGTAACACAAATTATGAAATATTTCTTATATGGCTCCACATATAGTTTTATATTATTATGTATAGTGTCATACTAAATTATATATAAACGTAATTATATCTGTAATATGTTAATTTATGTACTTATATATAGCATATGCAATTATATGTAGGCCAGTATGTAATAATATAAAATCACGTATGTCTCCATATTAAAACCTTTGAGGAAAAAATTTCTAACATATGACTATATAAAGGTATATCTGCTTGAATTTAAAAGCATATGTGGCCATATGTAACTATAAGTTACTATAAGCAATTACATAAAATAATATATGATTATATCAAAACTTTTTTACTCGGGTACTGAATATTTTCTCAAATTTCTTCTTTTATTTGAAAGTACAATCCTTCCGGTTAATAATGGAAAATAATTTCATTCATATGGCTGCCTCGGCTGGCCATGCAGTAGCCTACACGATCGGCCCAATTTTTAAGCACATCATCGATTGTGTGCAGCTGTATTTCACCAATGGCTTCACGAATATTGTCCTTTAAAGCGTCAATTGTCTCTGGCTTGTCGGCGTAACACTTATCTTTGACGGCACCCCACAAATAATAGTCCAACGGTGCCAAATCGCAGCACCAAGGTGGCCAAACGACATCAGCTCTGCGGCTGATAATTCGATCTTCAAAAACAGGGCGCAAAACATCGAGTGTAACTTCGGCTGTGTGGCACGTAGCGCCGTCCTGTTGAAACCAAATGTTGCCAATATCCTCCTCTTCAATTTTTGTGAACAAAAATTCGTTTAACATGGCCCGATAACGATCGCCATTGACTGTAACAGCCACTCCTTGCTCATTTTCGAAGAAAAATGGCCCAATTATGCCTCTGGACCAAAATCCGCACCAAACAGTGACTCCCCAGCAAAAAATTTTCAAAATAGGGAATCGAGTTGGGAATCAGGTATTTTTGGTAGAACGCCTTCCCAATTGGATTACCAACTTGTTTCTTTTAACAAGGCGTGAGACTAAATGCAATCGATTCTTTGGAATCGCAATGGTAGCTAGTTACTATTTTTCTTACAGAACACCTTTGATTTTTAGTAAAAGAAGGTGTTCTAATAATAAAAAAAATAAGCGAGTTTCTAAAAATAGATATTCTCAAAATAGAATTTACGAATTAAATTTTAAAATAAATAAAAAAAACTTACACATGTGTTTCGTTGGGATTTGATCCCTGGCTTCCTGCGTGTCAGGCGGATACTCTTCCACTGAGCCACCGTCTTGCGTGATAATTTATAGCTTAAATCAGATTTTATTTTTTTATAATTACCCAGCAAAACCTTGGTAATGACTGGTCATTACTACATGCATTACTTAGATCTCATATCTCATTACCCGTTGAATTACTTTTAAACTGAATGTAATGAGTTACCGATAATTATACCCCACACATTACTATTTCACAATAGCTGAAACCAATAATATATGTTCTAAATCATTAAAAACCATAACTATGGCGTAGCCTAGTGGTTATCGTTTTTGCCTGACAGACATGAGGATCGCTGCTCAACTCGTGTTAGCTTCCATTGTTGTTTTTTTTTTGTAATTTATATTAAACATCTATTTATAGAAATGTTGATGTTCATTAAGCAGTATTTAATAACAACAAGTTTTGTGAAAAATAGACATGTATAACAGTTGCCACAATAAATGTGTACATAAGTTAAAGCATTAAAAATCATAGTGATGTCGTGGTCTAATGGTTAGAGTGTTTGCCTGACAATCGTGGAGTACGCTGATCAATACGTGTCAGCTCCTATTGGTTTTTAAATTTTTATATTTTTTTAAATCTATATTCAACATCTATTTATAGAACAGCTGATAAACTACTTACATGTAACATCATTGTAATGACTTTCCTCCAATGACATCACCATGTTAAAATAAGTAGTTTAGTAATTAAAAGGTAACTAGTGAACACTTAAGATTTCAATACCTAAAACTCATTACATGGTAATGAAAGGTTTTGCTGGGTACTTTATACTTTTTAGCACAAGCTTGTTTTTTTGATAAAAGAGGTAATTCTTTAGAATTTATATATAAGGCCTTACAATACACCTTGCAAATTACAGAAAAGGGAAGCGAATATTAAAATCGCTTTATGGTTATGGTTAAACTAATAGAATTCGACTTATACTAAATTAGACAAATACTAAATAGCATATCAGGTTTAGTGTATATTTATTATATTAGCTGTACTTCCACTCTTACTTATCAACATTAAATAAATAAAATATAATAAAATAAAATAAATCAAATAAATTAAACTAAATAAAATGAAATAAATTAAATAAATAAATTAAATAAATCAAATAAAATAAATAAATTAAATAAATTTTAATGAATTAAATAAATTAAATAAATCAAATAAATTCAATAAATTAACTAAATTAGATAAATTAAATAAATTAAATGAAAAAATTAAATTAAATAAACTAAATAAATAAAATAAATTAAATAAATTAAATGAATTATATAAATTAAATAAATTAAATAAATAAAATAAATCAAATAAATTAAATAAATTAAATAAATTAAACAAATTAAATAAATTAAATAAATTAAATAAGTTAATAAATTAAATAAATTAAATAAATATTATTAAATAATTTATTAAATAAATTATTAAATAAATTATTAAATAATTTATTAAATAAATTATTAAATAAATTATTGAATAAATTAAATACATTAAATAAATAGATTAAATAAATGAATAAATTAAATAAATAAATTAAAAAATTTCAATTGTCCTAACAACAATATCTGAATGTTTTTATGTGGAAATTTCGAAAGGAAAAGTTCCCAGAATCAGAGGGTTTTTCGATAGAAAAGGTTCCCAAAACCTTAAAATTGTATATAAACCATTTTTAATGGAAAAAGTAGTCAGAATGTGAACGTTTTTCTATGGCAGAAATAAATCAGATATTAGCAAAGAGAAAACATATTACACTCACTAACGTTTGTCGGTAGAATCTACTGAAAATGTCAGTTAAAACAAAGATATATGCAGTTAAAAAGGCGACAAAGGTATTTACATTTAAAATAACTAAAAATTGTGTTATTTTTACCTCCTGAAAAATAACTAACAAATGCATTAAAAATAACTACTAATGTCGTAAAATTAACTGAGAAATTTTTACTAAAAAAATTTCAAAACAACTGACGAAATCGGTAAAAACTGCTGTTTTTTATAGTCAAATGTTTTTTTTTATAAAAGTTATATTTTAATAAAAAAACTATTTTTTTTCTTTCGATTACAAAAATATCACAAAAAAATATTACAAAAACTCGAAGTAAAAATTCCAAACCGTTCTCCAGTTTTTATGCTTTATGCATTGGAGATACAATACAAGTTTCTGCTTTTTATTTGCAAACTAGAAATATATCAATAATAACAAATATAAACTAAACAAGAATTTTTAAATAAAAAAAAATCAACGACATTTTTTATTTTTTAATTAACTACCAAAAATAACTGTTTGCTGTAAAATTACTGTTTTGGTAGTTGTTTATTATGATATTAAAAATAACTGCTTTAAACAACTGTTACAAAATTACAGTACTTTTCGTTAGTTGTTATCTTAAATAACCGTTTTGAATTTTTCTGTAGAAATAATTTCCGTTAAATATAACAACTACTGATTACTATACAAACAACTGTCAAACTTTTTTGAGTGTAGCCAATGGATTGGTTCGGTGTACTAGTGGAATATTTCGTTTGTATCTATCAGAAAATTAGTTTTTAGAATGTAATTTCCCTACGGGAAATTTTAACAAACTGTCACCGAACTGGCCCCTTTATATGGAATAGACTGGTCACTTTTACATGGCGTTGTCATAGAACCCCTTGTGACATGTCACAAGACAAATCCCAAATCTATTTCATATAAAGGGGCCAGTTCGGTGACAGTTTGTTAAAATTTCCAATAGGGTTATTTCCGAGAACGGAAATTCGCTGTCCTAAACAAAAATTCGGTAGTATTATCCGAAAAAATTTGTTGCAGCAACTGAACCATTATATTGGCATTATAATTGTTTTTTTTTTGGTTATATTTTAAAAAATTTGTACTGATTTCAAGTCAGAAAAAAATGGTATGTATCAAATGAAAAAATATGGGGTTTTGTTGGCCTTTTTAAACTACTTTTCCAAAAGATTTGTTTTGGACGTTTTGCAAAATACAAAGCAATAAATTAAAATTAATCGATTAACTGACAAAATTGCAAAAGACAATAGATTTTCCTTTTATTTTAATTCTCAATATAATAACTTAAAAGAAATTTTAGTAATTTTTTATATTTTGTTTTGAATAACTGCTAAGAAAAATTAAAAAATATATTTCTTTGTAATGTTACTATTTATTTAATCGAAAACAACTTTTCTGGTTTACTTTTTTAATTACCATTGAACATTTATTTACTCTTCATGCAGTGATTGTGTATATCAAAAATAATATTTGTGATAAAGCGCAAATTTATTGGGAAGAAATGGGAAATAGTCCTTTAAATATTAAAATGCCGTATTAGCACAAAATTTTTAAAATAATTTTTTCGTTGTTATGTTTAAAACTAAATAACTTCTCTTTTCAAAATGTGGAACTACTTCTTAATTTGTTGTTTTACTACCAAAATGTAAACGGTTACTTTCCAAGATCAAATAATTTAAAAAGTAAATTATTAATTTTTGAAAACTTTTGTTAGTAAATAATTATATTTGAATGACTTTCATGCCTTGTTTGTTTTGATTTTTAGAATTGATTACAATACCTCTTGCTTTTTTTACGATCTTGTTAGAATGTGTTTGGTAATGCAGTAAAGAAATTTGGCAATGAGATTTGTAAGCGGTTATATGGCAATGCCTTGTTAAGGTAATGGGTAATTTTTTCTTGGGTTGTTTTGGGTGCACCGGCTTTTCAATGTATGCGTGCGGGTTTTCTGTGCCCCAAATGCGACAATTTTGCTTGTTTACATACCCGCCAAGATCAAAATGAGCTTCATCTGAAAAGATCGCACACATTCTGCAACATTACCATGATTTTCAAAGTAATGTCGCAATATTTCCCAGCGTTGTTCAAGCGTATACACAACAATATTCGTTCAGCGGAAGGTTAAAACTAATTATCTGTCAAATCAGACATGAGCTAAGTGTTACCATTCACGAAATAAGCACTAGTTGAAAAAAAAACGTTAGATGGCGGACCCTATATGTTGTCTGGATACCTACGGTTCAAAAATTAATCTACTTAATCGTAATATTCAGATTTAATAATTTTATTATCATTAATTTATGTTTAAAACGGTGCGGATATTTTATAAACATAAATAAAGATCGCAATAAAGGAATTAAATATGCTAAAATTCCAAACGTATTTAACAAATTGTGAAAGATAATCCGTTGTAGGCATGTCCCTAAAGATCAACAGAAAAAGTAGATTCTAAAATTTCTATTACCTAATTTTTCTGAAATTTTTTTTGAAAATCTTATTAACAACTGCACAGTACAACCCTAAAAATCCCAGTGTAGAAACTGTAATGACATATCATTATTTTTTGGACACCGACTTACTTTCTCCATTGTTTTCATTATTTCAAAATAAAAAAATAATGGGTCATATGAATAAAACTTAGCAATTACTTCGAAGTAATTACTTTGGGCTTAGGAATGTCTTTTAACTCCAAATTTACCAATTCGCTGGTAGAATAGCATGAAATATAACCGAAAATTAAAAAATTAAATTTCTAGTCTACTCGCAAGGAGACTATATTTGTGAAGTAATTGCTTAAAAAACCCTGTATTTCCCCCTATTAGTAATATCTATTTTTTATTCATATGAGCCAATGTATTACCAATAATGACTTATTTTTATCATTATTTCAAAAATAAAGCAATGTTCTAGATTTTTTTTAAATTTTTTTAAAATCTATTTTTAGACTCAATATTTTTTCAACACTGGTAATGATTAGGGCAAGGAATTTCATGCACTTAAGAAATGTTAATATGCCCCTAAAAAATGCAACTAAAAAAGAAAAATATGCATTAAAAACATGAAAAGTATGCACTTAAAGCACATATTTTTGCAAAAATATCGCACTTTAAAACATAAAAAGCCAATTAATTTTCCAATAGTCACAGAACTCAACGCTTTTTTTAGGTCAATAAGATTTTTAAGAATATCAATTTTTTTCTAAATAAAAAAAAATAAAAATATTTTATTTGAATCAAAACATGAAAATGTGTCCATTTCTAATATTTTTAACACAATAAAAAATGTTACTGAAAAATTTAAAATATGCACAAATATGCATTAAAATACATAAAATATGCATTAAAATACACAAAATATGCATTAAAAAGTAACACAATATGCATTTAAGGCCAAAATATGCAAAAACATGAATTTTTGTTAAAATATGCAAAAATATGCAACTACAAATCGATGCCACTTTGTTCTAAATTTGATAATTCGGATAAATATTTAGTCTACATTAGTTTTGGGCTATCGAGAAAAAGCATGCATTTGCATGAAATCCTTGCACTAGTAATGATATATGTAACCACATATTTTTTGATTTTTTGTATGTTGGCGAGTAAGCTGACTTATGCGCAGCAAATCAGTTACGTTTTTATCTATCAAATATTATATGTCGAGATAGCTCAGATGGTACAGCTAAAGACTGGCAGTCTGGAGCAGAGATACAAGCCAACCGACTTTAGCCGGTCAGCACCCGCCATCCGACACCTTTGTTAAGCCGATTCAGCCGCCGACAATAATCGGCTAAGCCAATTTTCGGCTAAAGCCGATAGAAAAATGCAAAAATATTAAATTTTTTGAAAATTTATAAAATTGAATGGGGGAAATGTCCTTAGTTGATCTGTTATTTTAAGTAAATGAATGTTATTTTAGTTTGACTCAAGATCATAAATTAATATCACTTTCTGTTTTTAAATTATTTTCAAATCAAAGAAAGATGATACAATTTTTACAAGTAAATTACAAAGAATAAAAATTATTGAAAAAATTCGATAAGACCAGCAAGGCAGAATGCGCATTTTCGGCTTTCGCTACAAAGCCATCATCAGTGCCTTTCGCCTTTGAGTGGGTTAATATTTTGATAATCGTCTACTTATGTGGCTGTTGAAAGCAAATCGGGTTTGTTATCAACAACTCAACTTAGACTAACATCAACGAAATTTAACAACCCGGTGAAAAATGTTCATATACGCTCAAACATGTTCATATATGGTTTATGTATGGACACATATGAACAAATATGGATTTTTTATGAACATATAAGGATTTTATATGAACATATATGGAAGTATATGTGATTCCATATATGTAAAAAATTTCATATACAGAGATATATGGAAGCATCTGTTATTTCATATATGGAAATGGCACTCATATATGGACAAATATGAAAGTATATATTATTCAATTTATGCAAAAGGGACTTGTATATGAACATATTTCGAAGAATACATTTTTCCATATATGTAAAAGGAACTCATATTTGGATAAATATGGAATTATATTTAATGCCATGAATAAAAATAGGAACATATGTAGCGCCTAATTTGAATGTCATACATAAATTTATATCTATCGTACAACCTTATAATAAAGGACAGCAACGTTCGCATGTATTCGCATATATTTAATAAATGATTATGTTCATATATGTCCATATATGAATATATACTTAGGTGTTACCTCATTTTTCGGATCCATACATATATGGTTGAACCATAAATGTTCATATATGGACATTTTTCACCGGGAATGCTATTTTTATCCTTTTGTTATTATTACTCTTTTTTGCTTTGAACCTTAATTCTTAAGATATCTCAGCTGATTCTATTCAACTCTGTGTATGATAAACACAGATTTTTGAATTACAACGAACCGTTAAATTTAAATGTATGTTATTAAATTATATTTTTGCACCGTGTCAATGTGTTTAAGATGAATGGGGGAAATGTCCTTAGTTGATCTGTTATTTTAAGTAAATGAATGTTATTTTAGTTTGACTCAAGATCATAAATTAATATCACTTTCTGTTTTTAAATTATTTTCAAATCAAAGAAAGATGATACAATTTTTACAAGTAAATTACAAAGAATAAAAATTATTGAAAAAATTCGATAAGACCAGCAAGGCAGAATGCGCATTTTCGGATTTTGCTACAACGCCATCATCAGTGCCTTTCGCCTTTGAGTGGGTTAATATTTTGATAATCGTCTACTTATGTGGCTGTTGAAAGCAAATCGGGTTTGTTATCAACAACTCAACTTAGACTAACATCAACGAAATTTAACAATGCTATTTTTATCCTTTTGTTATTATTACTCTTTTTTGCTTTGAACCTTAATTCGTAAGATATCTCAGCTGATTCTATTCAACTCTGTGTATGATAAACACAGATTTTTGAATTTGTTTAAATATACATAATTATTTGAAAAGTCTGTCTGTTAAATTTTTCAATAAATTTCTTCCCATAAATCAACTGTAAAATTTTATTGTTTTGAGATATTGTTGATTTTTAAAATGTTTTGCATCAAACTGGCGGTAGCACAGTAATTTACTGAGTCATAGAATTTATTCAAATTTCGGGTCTCGGGACCCTACCCGGGGCTAATCCATATCATGTGAGGGTATATAAGGGCACTCCAACGGATCAAACATTTTGCCCGTTTTGCTCTATCTCGCTTAGTTTTCGAGATATGGGCCATTTTATGAAGTAGAAAATTTTTATTCAAAATTTCTGAGGGTCTAAGGCCCCGCCAATGTCTATTTTTGGACAGAGATAACCCATTTCTCTGGGGTATTACACGGTTAGAGGTAGTCGAACTTTTCATCAATTTTGCTCTATATCTCGTAGTTTTCGAGATATGGGCCATTTTATAAAATCGGGAGGGAAAGAAATAGCGCCATCTTTAAAACTTCGGATACGCCATCTACCGGGTAATAATAGTAACATGAAAATATTATATTTTTTTTCAAAATATTATATTTTAACAAAAAATTCTGCAAAATTTAACAAATGGGTTCTTAAAAATTAGTTTTCAATCATTTTGAAAATTAACACTCAAAATTAGTTAAAGTACTGCGGATTTTTAGTATAGTGTTAAATGAAGATAACTAAAATCTATGCTTAAATCAGTGTTTCAACTAAAAATTTGTTAAAAATTAGTCAAATCGATTTTGACAGATCTTTCTACTGACTTATTATTTTAAGTGTACCTATAAAAAATTACAAAGTTGACTTCGATATTTTTTCAGTTGCTTTTTTTGCGTGTATGTGTTTGTTGAAATTCTTGGAAAATTTACCTTTTAGCCGACGTTAGCCGGTTAGCCGCCGCCAGTCGCCACTATTTTTTTAAGCCAGCCCCCGCCGATGATTTTGCTGCTCAACTCTAAAAATCAACCATTAGCCATCAACCGCCGACCATTTTAGCCATTAGCCGCCGCCAGCCGACAGAATGGATATGAATGGAATGGATACCCGCACAAGAAAATTTATTTTTCGCGACATCGCCATATAAGGGTAATAAGAAATGTAATAATAAAAGTAACTAGTTACCATCACCAGATATGTAGTTACATAACCACATATCTGGTAATGATTTCCTACACTGGGATGCATAGGACATGCGATACATCAATTCTTATAGATTTTAGGATGAAAATCACGAATGTGAAGACCAAATTATAAAATTAGCTGTAGTTTTTGAAATATGTATAAGAAAAATAAACTTTTAGGAAAAAGCTAAAAATAAAAATAAATAAAATAAGGTACGGAAAATTTTTAATGCGGTTTAAAAGTATAGACCAACGGTGGGCAAACGCGGCACATTGGCCGCATGCGGCCCTTGTCAAAATTTAAATTTAGATTTTTTTTATTTCAAACATTTTTTTAATATCTTATTTCGCAATGTTCTAAATTTTTTATTTCGAAAATTTTTAGATAAAAAATTAGGACCAGTTTTGTCAGGGCTATGATCGATTTGAAAATTTCTTACTTAAGAGATATTTTAAGGAACAATTGATATTACTCTTTTGGCTAGTTTAGTTAGAAATTTCTTACTTAAAAAGTATTTAAGACAAAAATCGATCTTAGTTCTGACTATGAAACTGGCAATTAATTATTTACAAAATAAATTCAACATCTTTTACTCTAATGTCGACATTGACTTTGTCACAAATTTAAAAAACATGTAATTTTGTATTTAAAAAAAAAACTTTTTCACATTTTTCAAGTTTTATTTTTGTTTTCCATCACATTTATGAAGCTTTTTATAAATATGATGGAGGTTTTTCTTCGAGTGATACTAATATTCAGCAAAATTTTTTTTGTAATTTCACCAATAATTTCTAGATTACAGTTTAAAAAAATTTTACTAAAATTTACTAATTTTTTATAGTAATTTCTTTATACTACAAATCAGTAAATTGCGTTGTTAAAATTACAGAATATAACGCACGGCTCAAAATAGTTAAATTTCCAGTAATAACATCAAAATTTTCAGTAGCCATTTCAGACTTTTTTGGTGGGTGGACGAGTTTTATAGTCAGCACAAAGCACGACTTTAAACTCAGATTTTACTTTAGTAGAAACTTTGTTTGAAAATTTCATACCAAAGTAAAATTCGTACTTTGTGCTGACTATAATACTGCACCGCATTGGTCTTAAATTTAGAACTGTGTGAAAAAGTTGGCGTTTTAATTCATCAAAAAGCACTCAAGTTACTGACTAAATCTTTAAGTTTGTAATCGTCATTTAAATTTAGTGCATAGTGTTCCTTTAAAGGGGCGAACTTTTTTTTATTGTGCGCAACGAGATTATTAAATTAAAACCCGAATCAAGGATATAATTCTTTATACATGTTTTTGTTGTCGGAATAATATTCAGTCTTTTATAACTCGTTGAGATTTAAATTTTCGTTGGCCGATTCCGCGACACCGCAGGTTAATGCAAAAAATATGAAAAAAGTGTTCAAAAATGTTTAATTCTACTTATGTAATTAAAAAATATCAAAACAGAATTTGAAAAAAGTTGAGTTTGCAATGAGTTCTTGTGGAACCAGTTTTGGAATGGATTTGAGAACAGATTTTTTTCTTACATGAAAAATAAAATAAAACATTAGTTCCGTCCGCTTTAATGTAAAGATTTGTAGTTTTACTTTTTTTAATGTATAGTGCGGCCCTTTATAATTTATGAAAAAACACAATATGGCCCTCGGTGAAAAATCCGTGCCAACCCTTGGTATAGACTTTGGGCTTTATATTAGCTTATTTTGACTAGGCGAATGATCTAAGATATCATTGCCATTAAATTGCAAACTTCACTTATTTTCCTGTTTTTTAAATCTAATGAAATCTGTTAATCGGATTTGCAAACACATGACGGTAATTCATATTCCACTAAATTCATTTTATCAGAAGAATGACATCTTTTGCATGAAAATTTTTAGAAAATTGAATCTGAAGTACAAATTTTATGTCTTTTTTATTTCAAATTAATTTGGTATGAATTTACTATGGCAAAAGGAAATAAAGAAAAATTTTTAGCATGCTTATTTTAATATCGTTATTTTTAGGAATTTGCACTTCAATTACACTGCGGAACAAAATTGAACTTTTTTTGTGCGGCCTGGAACTTTGTTGCAAATTTTTACTAATTTGAGGTCGCTGATTTCAAATCTAGTCTCCATTTTTCTCTATCAGCTCGACTTTTCGAGATATACCGTTATTTCCAAAATCAAGGCACTTTCACTACATATTTTGGAATAACTTGAAAACGGTTCACCATATTCAGTTAAAAAAAAATCCGAAATTCGGCAACAATATTATATTTAAGGCGTGCTTACACTGTTTTTAAATTTGCCCGTTATTTTCATATATATCGTTAAAAAAAAAATAACAATTAAAAAAAAAAAAATTTTTTTTGTTCTTTAAAAATTCATAAAAAATCAAAATGCGATAAAAATCACATTTTCGGTCTAAAAACATTTAGTTAAACATATTTCGAAAGAAATTAGCTTTATTTCATTGCAATCGGTGCACAACTTTTGATTTTGTTCACAATTTACTGATGATTAAAATATGAGTAGTGGGTATCGAGTATTTGTCTTTTTTTTTGGGTACTCGATACTCAAAACTACTACTGGATATTTTCAGAGTTGCATTTTGGACAGACAAAATATATAAAAATGTGACTCCGCTAAAATATTTACCACAAAAATGTGACTACGCTAAAATATTTATTACAAAACTACAACTCTGCTAAAAGAAAAAAATCAGTAGTAAAGTATTTAAGAGTATATGTTAAAAAACTATGAAAAACGCAATGAATAGTTGGTTAAAAAGTTTAAAAATATGTTTGTAAATTTAAATATTGAATTAACGTAAACATTTTTAAAGATTTTTACCAAAAAATTTTAAAAAATTTCAAATTTAAAAACCGTTAAAAGTATCGAGTAGTATCGAATATCCAAATCAAAAATATCCAGTAGTATCGAGTATTGAAAAGCAACCGAATTTACCAGCACTACTTTAAATGCATTTGTAGGGAATGAAATTGATATGTTGCAAAAAATAGATTTCTTAATTTCAATTTTGTAATTTTTTGCAAAAAGTTTATTACAAAATTGAATTTTCCTACAAATATTGTACGTTTTTGCAAATATTTCTTAAACTATAGCTAACTTTAAAACAGGGTTGGCAGGCAATACCGCTAAAATACCGTTATCGATTCAAAACCCCTTCAACTAACTACCGTTACCTTTAAAATACCGTTACCGAAATAACCGAAATACCGCTATCTTTAAAATACCGTTACCGAAATAACTGAAATACCGTTACCCTTAAAATACCGATACCGAAATAAATTAAATATCGATACCTTTAAAATACCCTTACCGATAAGTTTTTCAGAAATGATGTGTCGCAATCGCGATGCATATAATTTTTCTTGTTCTTTTACTGTGTTTTTGATTGATTGTAATTTATGATATTAGTCGCTGTTGGCAGAACGGTGATTTTCTCGACACATCTAGAGATTTTATTTTACTCCTAGGGGGAAAAATATCCAGTAGCTATTAGCCAGAAATCTAGCGATTTTTTTACCAACAGCAACTAAATTTCTAAAACCAGTTTTATGTTTAAAAATTTAGTCAATATTCTTTTATTGTTTAGTTTTGTTACAAAAACAACCAAAATTCGATAAAAGACCAGTGTGCAGTTTTTCACTGTACTACGCCCTCTATTAAGTAATTTAGATACTAATATTAATTTAATTTTTAACTTATCTTATGCACACATCCAAGACATTAAATACAATTTTCGACAATCTAGCAAAATCGATAAATTTTAAATCTACACAGAAAGAATTTTGTTGGACGAGTTTTAATGAAATTTTTCAGTAAACTAATGAAGTTTTCTCCGCAGAGTAAATGAAAAATTTCATAAATATAATGAAAAAGCTTCATATACTTTATGAAACTAGTTCTAATGAAACTTTTTCATTGAGTGTATGAAAGTTTTAATAAATGAAATGAAATTTTTTACAACTTTTTATGAAAAATTCCATTAATTCAACGAAAAGTTGCAATGGACGAGTTCCAGTGCAACTTCGTTTTTTTTATGCAAAAATTCATTAATATCATCTCTCAGTGTAGTGATTTTCTACCGACTTTTTGGTTTGATCTTACCATTTTTTTAAATTGGTATCAGTGTTATTAGTATATTTTATTCAGTGTGGCCGTTTCTAGTATTACCCGATATGTGACGCTTATTTTTTTCGAATGTAAGTGTGTTTGTCGACCAAAACTTATAAAAAATTCTAGTGAAAAAATAATAGAGAAGAGCATTTCTTCTCTTGGTCTTTAGTTAACAAACACAACGGACGTATAAATTTAAATTTCGAAGTTTTAAATACTGTTAAATAAATTAACCTCACACAAAAAAATAAAAACTAATTTCAATCATGAAAACCGCCTATTCAATAAATTTTGTCGTTGAAATTCCTCCAATCACGAAAATTGTTCATTCAATTAAAAATTTGTAGCACTTTAATTGAATAAATTTTCAATAAAATAGTGACACATTTGATTAGGATTTTTATTGGTTTTTATATGAGTTTGAATAAAAATTAATTCATTGGATTAAAAATTGATCAATATTGTAGAACTTCTAAATAAACTATCAGCTGGATAAAGTGGCAGTTGCCATGCCAACTATAAAAAATATACTTCTTTATTTTTAGCTTGAATGTCATTAAAATAAAAGCTGCATTCAATTTTCATTCAGTTGATAGATTTATTTATACTTATGTGAAAAGTTCTCTCGCAGAAATTAGTTTTCTTCTTTTTTCTGAAGCATAAGGCTTCATTATTTTGATTTAAAATAATTTTTAATTTATTTATTTTTTAAACAAAATTTCAAATTTAAAATTTTTTTGAATTTGTTATCAAAATTTTTTTTAAAACTAAATTAAAATATATTTGTTTTAAAATATTTTTTTAGATTTTTTGTTTAAAAAATTTTTAAGCAAAAAATTTCAAAAATTAGCTTTTTTTTAAAAAAATTTTAAATTTTTTAAACAAAAAATTTTAAAAATTACATTACTATATTATAGTAATGTTTTAGAATAAATGAATATTCAGATTTAATATGGCAAAATTGAAATATTTAACTAAATAAAATAATAAACTCAACGAGAATTTATAAAATTTTATAAAAAATAATTTAAAATACTAGTTACTAATCAGGGATGATAAATGGGATTTTCAAAATAGTACCAACCTGCTTAAAAAATAGTACTTTTTCGACCCGCAAAGTACTTTTTTCTAATTTTTTATTATAAATTAACAAAAAACGTACATATATGAAAGTGCTTTTTTTGTACATTAAAACAAGGTTCAAAATATAATATAGATCTACTTCACTCTGTATAGTGTATTTCGTTCTTTCTTCTTCCCAATTACCTTTTTTATATTATTCTATCGCTTTTGTTCTTGCATCCAATCTTCAGGGTTGACTATTATTTTGACGTCCGAGTCTCATCTTTAATATTTAAAAAGCGGGGTCAAAAATTATAAAATTTTAATCTTTTTTTTAAATTTATTTCTTATAATTAAAAAAACTATATATGGATTGGGTATTAAAACAAACAACATGCCCGAACATGTCCAATTTACTAAAAATTAAGTTACCGCACAATTTAAATTAACTAATATCAATTCAGAAAACTAAATCAAATAAAACTAAACAAAAAACACAACAATTTAAAGATTTTCTCTTAAATTAAAATAAATGTTTAATATTTTTTGCAAAATTTTAGAAACCCTTCCTTAGAATTACGTTTCTTACGATTTTTTACTATTTATTTTGAATAATTTAAAATGGTATCAAATAATGCGGAGTAACATAGTACTTTTGAGGTTCTAATAGTACCATAAAAAGTAATATAGTACCAACTTTATCATCCCTGTTACTAATATATTAACATTTATAAAAACAACTACATAAATAAAGCAAACGAAAAACAACAACAATATGCTGATGTTTTTCTCTTGTTTTATGAAATGCTTTTGAGTGGTAGAATAAAAAAAAAATGTCAAGCAAATTGCAGTTTTGAGCAATTATTTAATCCATTGGATTACTTTTTAATTGACAACTTTTGAAATAATTTAACAAATCGTTTTAATTGAAAAAAGTTGAACAATATTTTTTTGTGTGCTGCTTCCTGCAGGTAAAGGCTAAAAAAGAAACTGAACAAGCAATAATACACTCAAAAACAAGTTAGTACACAAGTCGTTAAACTCATGCAAATTCAATAGAACTATTTTTCTCTGATATTTCCAATTGAATCAGTTGTTTAAATAAAATTGTTAGTTATCCCATTTTACGGTAAAAACATATTTCTGCTATACTTGAACAAATATTTCCTGTTGATATGTAGTCAGCCTTTTACAACTGATTTTGAGAAATTTTCTGTTAATCTAGATAAATTTTTTGCCAACTTTTGTAATGTTTGTGTTTTCAAAAGAAAACGATAGGGGCATTTATGTATTTTAAAGAGTGTGAGCGTTCCTATAACACAGTACAACAAAATAAGAAAAATTTGATGCATCGGGATTGCGACATATCATTTCTAATACACTTTGGGACGCAGATCACGAATATGGCACAAGAATTTTAAAGTTGGCTATATTTTAAGAAATATTTGCAAAAACGTTTTTGTAGGAAAATTAAATTTTTTAAGAAACTTTTTGCAAAAAATATAAAATTGAAAGTAATAACGCTATTTTTTGCAACATTTTAAAATGATGCAATATGCCCTTTAATTTGATATATTGCACGTTTTAACAGCTGGGATAATATTCTCTATATATGCATTTAAAATTGAAATTTCTCTTTTTTCACGACTTCGTTAATAAATAATCTGCGATGAAAGGAATATCTAATATTTGAATTTGTACCTTTAGTAAACATCTCATATTACCTAATTTATCAAAAAAATTTCGCATTTTCTGTTTCAATTTATAGTTAGTATTGACTAAACCTGAAAAAGACTGACTTTTTTAATACCCAAAAATTAAGGAGTCTGTAACAAATCTCAAAATATAAAACTCAGATAAAACCATTCAGAAATATTAAACATATGTTTTCCAATCAATTTCAATAAAGTTTTAGATAATTGAAGTGCAAATTTTGAAAAATAACGATTTTAAAATATGCATGTTCAAAAATGTATTTTATTTCCTTTTGCCATAGTAAATTCATGTAAAATTTATTTGAAATAAAAAAGATGTAAAATATGTATTTCAGATTGAATTATCTGCAAATGTTGATGCAGAAGTTGTGATTCTTTTGATAAAAAGAATTTAGTGGAATATGAATTTACGTCATATGTAAAAATTTTGCAAATCCCATTAAGGGATTTTACGAGATTTGCAAAATAGAAAAATAAGTGAAGTTTTCACTTTAATTGCAGTTATATTATAGATCTTTTGTCTAATCAAAATAAATTGATATGTTTCCAAAGGCCCAAAGTCTATATTTTTAAACCATATTAAAAATTATCCATGGTTCAGTCAGGTGTATGAATAAATAAGAAATTTGAACAAAAAAACTGTCTTTTTGATAAAAGTTAAATTTGCAAATATTTCAAAAACTAGAGCTAATTTTGAAATTTGGTGTAATTAAACGATAGATAATGCTTGTTATTTTCAAGTGAATGGGTGTGTGTATTAGGGATGCCGAACGGGACTGGTTTTTACAAAACCCGGGATATGGGATTTTGAAAATTTAAATCCCGGGATTTTTCGGGGTTTCGGGATTTTCTTGTTTCATCATATTTGTACACACAGAAAACAGATTCGTAGTTCCAATCGAATTTTTCGCCAACCGAATTTTTGTAGTTCCAGGTACAATCACTTTTATTTGTTTTTAATACCATTGTAACTACCGAAATTTATTTACAATTTTTGAATTTTTGTTGTGTTAATAGATTACTTTAATGTTTGTGGATTATAAATTCTATAAATAGAAAAACACGATCCACAAAATTTATTTAAAAATTAAAATTTTTTGTCGCTAACTGGGATCGAACCGCCGACCCTCCGCTTGTCAACCCATTGTTTTCCCTCTAAACTAAGCTCTATTCAAGTTTTTTAGTCAAATTTCAAATTTGAATTTCTTCAGGTTTGAATATTTTGTCTATAAATAAAATTATATCAACAACAGAAAATCAGTTGTGTCTTTTAATTTGAATAAAAAAAAAATTTATATCGCGAACGAGGATTGAACCGGTGACCTTCCGTTTGTCAGCCCATTGCTTTTCCTCTAGGCTAAACTCGACATAAATTTTTTTTTGTTAAATTTCAAATTTGAATTTCTTCAGGTTGAAAATTTGAATATTTTGTTTTTGAATAAAATTATATTGACAACAGAAAATCCATTGTGTCTTTTAATTTGAATCAATAAAAAAATTATTAAAAAAAAAAAGTAATGCCTTGGTTGAGGTTTGAACTCAAATCTCTAAGGCTATAAGGCTGTGTTTCTACCTCCTGCGCCACAGATACTTACGTTTAGTTGTTGTCTAACTTAGAATTTAAACACGCATATGTATGAAACGAAAAAATATGATATATTCCAAAATTTTATTATGATAAATAAAATTTCTGTTCCTTGTCTCAATATATTATTACAATTACCAAAATAATGGAAATTAATGGTTAAAGCTACTAAAGTTGAAAAATTAATTTTAAATTGATTGGAAAAACTAATACTTTGGATAGAGTGATCGATTTTATTGAAACACAACTGATACTAGATTTTTGCAGCCGATATTATATTCAAATGGCTAAATCTTCGATAAATTGGTGGTTGTTGGTACTGAAGTTAATGTGGAAGTTGGCATTTTTTCAATATTGGTTAGAAAAGCCAATCTTTTGGATAATGTGACAGTGTTTTGGTTCATTACATATATTTTCTGTTCACAAATAAATATAACTTTCCTGATGATGAATTTTAAGTAACTGCAATTAAAATTATTTAATGATGAAAATATTTCGTTGGTTCCGATAGAATTCCAACCAATTTATTTTCTATGTGTAATTTTAAAAGTAAATAGCTGAAATAAACCCTACACATTTAAATAATTCATTATAAATCTACTTATTATTTCTTGTATTATGAAGAAATAAACAAATTAAGCCGGATTCATAATGCTGGAGTACTCCACGCTGCAGATTTGAGGTTGTAAAATAGAGATAGCATGATACCAAAAATATATAAGTGCAAAAAAGAAAGGAACAAAATCCACTTAGAGCGGAGTACTACAGCATTGTGAATCTGACTTTAAAGAGAAACTGCACTCATAGAAATAAGTATGTAAAAATAGCAGAAAAAGCTACCAAAAATTAGCAAAAAGTTGCGCGATTAAAACTGCTGAAATCAACAGAACTTGTTTACTAAATAAATGTTAAATTTCCGAAATATAAGAAATATACAATGACTTAAACTTAAGCAAATTGCAAATTACAGTTTACCTCTGAAGAAACTTTTTAACCAAAAGTAGCTAAAACAGTTATGTTTGGCTAAAATTAATTGAATGCAAATACAAACTACTCTGCTGAAATCATCAAAAATATTTAGTGACTATTAGTTTTTTTAAATCAACTAACAAAAAATATTAAGCACATACCTCTTGTGATTTCCGAAAGGCAGATTGTTAGATTTTTTAATTTAACTCTCTAATCTATTTTAATCTATTATTTATGAATGGGAAAAATTAGTTCTTTAATAACATTTAATAACATATTAGATTTATGTGATTTAGGTCGAATGAAAACAAATAAAAAAATATGCCAAAAAATGAAATCGGAAATCCCGGGATTTTTTAAGACCAATCCCGGGATTTTCGGGATCGGGATTTCGGGATCGGTATACCTAGTGTGTATCGACCAATTTACATAAAAACAACATGATGCTTGTTTAGAAATTACTAGCCAGCAAAACCTTGGTAATGGGGTGGACCTTTGGACCTTTTACTTTGAAACCTAAAGTAATACGTTGCTACACTCATAGAAATAAATATGTATAAATAGCAGAAAAAGCAACTAAAAATTTGTTAAAAATGATGCTGCAGAAAAAATTGTTAAATTAGCATATATTTTTTGAAAAATACTGGCAAAATAAGAAGAGCTAAACTGGCAAATTTACAGAATTTTTGCTATATTTAGTTAAATTTTAGTTAATTGAAAATGGCAAATTGTACTGTAAAATCTGCAGAAAATTTCGCTAAATATTAGTAGAATAAAAATAGCAAAACAAACTATTATATCTACAAATTTTTGTTATTTTTAAGCTAAATTTAGTTGAATGCAAATAGCAGTCTGTGCTGTTATTAAATCAATAGAAATATTTGCTAATTAAAAATTGTAAACAGCTGTTTTAAAAACACTCGATTTTTATTTGGATTTAAAAAATCGAAAATTCTAAATTGTTTTTGATTTTTTAGACTATTAAATACTTAGCAAAATTTTTAGCTGATTTTAGCAGGTTAATTATTTATTTGCTATTAACAAAAATTTAACTCAAATATAACTAAAATCCTGTATATTTAACAGTTTTATTTTTTCTACTCCTATCTTACTAATACATAGCAAAAATAATCTGCTAATTTAGAAGTTATTTTCTGCAGCATCATCTTTCACTAATTTTTAGTAATTTTAACTAAATTTTTGACAGACTTTTTTCTATTCGTGTAATAATGTGATACATAAATACTAGAAAACCCATATGTGCAAAAAGGTTATTTTCCAGTTCCCATCTCATTTTCGGATAAGTTGAGAGTAAAAAATAAGATCTGTGGAAAAATTGGGTTTCTGTGATGTAAACCGGCCAGGCCGTTTACATTTATGTCCTCAAAATTACCCTAAAAAAGTTTCATAGATTTATCCATCTATAACTCTTAAACTAAAAGCTTCTGGTGATTAAGTTACATAGCTGTTGTTTACAAAATAAAAAGGCAAATATTTTCTTTATGCAAACTCTTAAGCCACTCATGACCGTTAGTGGTGTTTTAAGCGGTAAACTTCAAAACTAAACTTCCCAGCAAAATCTTTCATTACCAAATAAGTGGTTATATAATAGAAATTCATAGCTCCGCACAACTTATTTTTTTGGCGTCTAAACTCATTATTTTTGTTTGGCGTGGTCGTTTTTATAAGTAGTTACGCTTACCCGCTTGCTTACGAAAAAATGGGAAATAAGTAGTTATGAGATTAGTGGTTACACACATGCTTACAAAAGGTTGATTTATAAGTGGTTATCCGATTGCTTACTTGATTCTTAAAAATAAGGACTCAGGCAAATACTATTAGCTTAAGGAAATATATTCAGAAAAATTTAAGTTTTCTCTAGTGTGTAATTTTAGGACTCGTCATAAAAATTTAAACATAAAACATATTTACATATAATAAATAAAAATGTTTAAAATTTAACTGTGTAAAAAGTACTTATTTAAACTATTATGAGTAAGTCATTATTTTATATTTAGAAACAATGAATACAATAGGCTGTTATTAGGAAGTCATTATTTTATATTACAAAATAATGCGAAAGATAATGATATATCATTTTTGGTAATGCAGATAGTAATGAGGTGTCATTACCAATATTTTGCTGGGTTTGAATGTCTCTCATTTAATTCTGGAGATCTGTAAATACGTATACTCTTCATCATATAATAGGAAATTTAGCGTAGATTAGAAGCAAAATAAGTTTTATTTTTTAAATATTTCGTCTATTCCATGAAAGCAAGCCCAAACACTGATTCAGAGTTATAGAATTATTACATATGTGCACTAGGAAACAATGTGAAACTTTAATTTTAGGTATAGGATGTGTTCAGCGAACTTATGTAAAACACTACGAGGTACAGTTTTGTGGAACTATTTAACCCTCTATCTCTTCAATTAACGGGGCTTTTTTGGCCCAGTTTTAAAAAGGGGCAAAAAGTTGAAGAGTTTTGACTTATTTCTGGCATTGAACTTAAATTTGCAACTTTGCTGTCGTCAGAGACTTATAATAGAATTTCATGTCAAATATTTTTGTGGAACATTTTAACCCTCTAACTCTTCAATTAAAGGGACTTTTTGTGCCATTTTAGATATCTCTCGTAATGCGGTCTAGGTTCTTATATAGCAGGGTCGGCAACCGATTCATAAAGTTAGTGATAGTGGATAACGTTATTTCAAATGTATTTCGTTAGGGTATTTTTCGGTTAGCGGTATTTTGAGTTATATCGTTAAGTTATTTTACCATTAACGGTATTTAAAGCTATTTCGTTTAGTTGTTTTAAGGTTAACGGTGTTTTGAATTATTTCGTTTGTGGTACTTTAAGCTTAACGATAGTTCTTTTCTTTGAAATTTTTGACAACTTTTCGGACAATCACTTTGCGAAACCTTATGTGTGTGTAAACAACAGCATTAACTGTAAAATAAAATCTGAGTCGATATTTCATGAATGATCTTTTTGAGAGAAAGAAATAGGGGATTTTAAGGTTAACGGTATTTTAAATTATTTCGTTAGGATATTTTATGGGTAACTGTATTTTGGGTTATTTCGTTAGTGGTATTTTAAAGTCAACGGTACACTCAAAATAGTTTGTAGTTTAAATTAACTGAAAATGTAATTTAAAATAAATGAAAAATCACTTGAAAACCGGTCTACTGACTTTTCATTCAAATCAAAAGAACTTTTCATTTTTTTTTTTAATGTGAATAAATTAACTACAAAATCCGTAAAACAATAATGATTTTTCATTTATTTCGTTTATTTTAACTTTCAAAAAATTAACTACAAAATCCGTAAGAATAAATGATAATTAATATATTTCGTTTTTTGAGTTGACCTAGATATCTAAAAAGGTTTTTTTTTACAAATGAAAATATTAACTGTAACAGAGTTTGTTTTTTGAATAAATGACAAAGGAAAGTTGAAAAATATATTCCTTTTCTAGTAAAGTGTTGTTTTTTCAAACGCATTATTAATTTGCAAATCAGACTAGATCTAGTTTCTGCCTTTTTTATGGACATGCTTCATCAGTGATTTTCCATTAAATTGTATTGTTTATATGTTATTGTCAGATTGTCTCTATATGATAATTTACTCTCAGAAGTGATCAAACAGACATACAAACATTCTACTTTAGATTTTTTGTTTATCTTCTTATCTCCTCTTTGTCACCTTTTTCACAAATGTTGCCACACTGACGTATGGTTTTTACGTACAAGTGTAGGCAATTTGTGTATATCGGAGACGGACTGCGAGCAGGGCATTTTTATTTTTCTAGTAAAGTGTTGTTTTTTCAAACGCGTCACATAGACCAAATGCAATTAATGTTGTAATTAATATGCATTTTTATTAATTCCTTTTCATTTTAATGCGATAAAAAATGTGTCAACTAGAGGTAAAAGTATATAAGTAAAATTATTTTCTGGTTGATGATGAAATGAAGATAATGATGAGAAATGATGATAATGTTGTTGATGACAACAAGCAGAAAATAATTTTACTTATATACTTTTACCTCTCTCTAGTTGCTACATTTTTTATCCGATTTTCATAAGTAATACCTTTCTGAAAAGGTTGTAATGTTATATTGTTTACAACTTTATTAGTTGTTTCAAAAAGCCACCTCAAGATGGCGCTAATCTAGATTTGTTAGAAAATTGCAAAAAAATTTAAATTTGGGAGCCTCGAAAATGATTTTTTTGATATGTCGTAGTGGAACTTTTTTTTCCCCATGCTAAAAGCTTTCGAAAAATCGAGTACGCAATATCAAAAAATTTTTATTCATACAATTTGACCCGCCCTAATGTACATATGTTATAGAAAAATTGGTCATTTACGCTGTAACTTATTAAAAATAAAGCTATGGTTTCGGAAAACTTTGAATGTGTACATTATTTATTGTTAAAGAACCAAATCCATTACACGTGAATAATTGGCGAAAAATGCAATTGAAATTCCGAACACCATGTTTCCGTTTTTGTACCTATTCGATAATTGTTCAAATACAACAGCGCTATTTGTGAGTGATCGAAAAAATTGAGCCAAATGATACAAATTATTGTTAAGGGATACTTTTCAATAGATTTTAACCAATCTTAAGTCACAACTTATATCGCTATTTCTGTCCCAAATCCGGTGAAAAAAATTAGTTATTTCTATATCTCTGTGAACTATCTGTCAATTTTTTTTGCGTATATCAATATATTTTCAACTGGGACACATGCTGTTCTCGAAACTTCCCGAATTTGTTTAACACTTTTGCCCATTAAAATTTTTTTTTTCTAATTCAAATTTAATTATATGACGCGAAAATTGAGTTAACTCAATTAAGTATAATATTGCAATGTCAACAAAATATGCGATTATATCAAAAAAAAAGTTTTCAAACAGTTAATGTGCCAATCTCCACATTACAAAAAAAATAATTTAAACAAGAATGCTTTTTTAGGAGAAAACAAACAAAATTTTGGAGAGTTGTTGCAAATTATGTAATTTTGTCTCATAGACTCATTGAGTCTAACATTGATAGTTTTGAGTAATTTTATTTCTATTATTACCAAATAAACTAACTTTCACGAATACCAAAACTCAGTTATTTAAGGATGCTTTCAACCGATTTATCTGAAATGTCTAATATATTGTAGTTGCGATTCAAAAGCCTGACTTGTAGCAGCAACAATTTTGCACTTTTATTTGCAAAATGCTGATCATGTTTAGAAACTTATATATTTTTTTCTTATTAAAAGTCATTAAAACAAAAATATCCTCGAAAAATAATTTAAAATTGCGAATATTTTAATAATTTTATTTGATACTCAGCACGCATAATTTCATATTCATTGACATTTTTTAAGAGAGTTAACGACTATAAGAAAAATTTTATTTTCAATTTTTTTTATATTTTATTTAGATAGAGCACAGTATTCAGTATATGCTACGAAAATATCAATAACAAATTCGAAGAAATAAAATTTCCACATATTTTTTTTTAAAAATACATATGTTTTAAGTAGTCTCAAGGTGATATTAAATGCTTTAAATTTGTATACAAAATTTTTTGGGATCGTTATTTCATTGTCTTTATTAGAGATCTTATTTCGCATAATACAGCAGAACAAAAAGGAAAAAATACATCCAAAGAATAACGAATTGCACACAGTCTTTAAAGAAAAGCCAATGACGACTCCCCGATTGTGGGCGAAGGCACGTCATATGAGGCATGTATTGATGGCTTCATATTAGGTACGAAAGTAATCAGTGTGTATAAAAAATAAGAAACAAATACAAAAAAAATTAAAAAATTTACAAAATTATATAGCATTTTCGCCGAAATGAAATTTATAATAATTTTTCCGCCATCGTTTTTAAGAATATTAGGGTTAGTTTACGCTTTAACCGATACGTCCCAAATTTGGTGCACAAACAGAAAACTAGGAGATATAACTTTTATTCATATATGATTTTTAAAAATTTTGCTGTTTTCTTAGCGTAAAATTAATTTTGTACTTTAAACGCGTTTTCCCACAACCATGAGTTCAAAATCGGCTGCCACTGTACAGCAGAGTGGGCCGAACTTTGCCGAATTGCGAATTTCAAAAACGGGAGGTGCGGAAAAGTTGCGTATGCGTCCAGTAACCAGTAAAAAATAAAAATTTTGAAAATCGTTCACGTTCATTGTTTTACAAAATTTTGAATCCAAGCACGCAATTTAATTTTAATGATATTTACTAAAAACTAATGTATTAAGTTATAAACAATTACATTTTTGTATATATACTTTGTGTATAAAATATTATTCAAAACTTTTACAAAGAAACTATTAAGTGTTTAATTTTATTCTAAAATATTCCTTACTACAACAAAAAATATAAAGTAGAATACTTTAAGAAAATTGTGTGGACAAAAAAGGGTATACTTTTCGAACATTGTGTTACAAAATTTTAAATCCAAGCACGCAATTTAATTTTGTATAATATTTACTGAACATTAATGTATTAAGTTATATTCAATTACATTTTTTTATGTATACTTTTGTGGCACAGTGTATAAAATATTTTTCAAAACTTTTACAAAAAAACTATTAGGTATTTAATTTTATTCTAAAATATTCTTTTAAGACGACAAAAAATATAAAGTGGGATACTTTTCGAACATTGTGTGGACAAAAAAGAGGACACTTTTCGAGCATTGTGTCCAAAATCTCGAGATCCGATCACGCTATTTTATATTTATTATCAAAATACCCAAAATTGTTAAAAAAGATGGACCAGCCATAAAAATGTTATTTTATGTTGATCCAAAACAATAAATGGATAAAATCTCTGATCACTTAATAAAAAAACAGTGATCACAAAAACAATCACTTTGAACTGTGAAAATTTTTACAACTTTTTCGCAGCGTCCTTGGAATACCCTTCAACATTTTTAAACTTTTTTACACTCAAATGAAAGACAATTTTATATAGATAGTAGATTTAAAAATGAAAAAAATTAAAAGCATTTTTAGACTAACTTTTTGAAGGCCCGACTGAAAAATGAAAAATCGTGTTTTTCAGCAAAATTCAAGTAGCAATATTTCAGAACCCCTTCGGCCGATTAAAAATTTTTTATTTTTTTTCGGATTCAGCGAACTATAATTTATTAGAAATAATATATCACAACAACAAATATTTTTTAACAAAATTTAAGGATTTTTTTTAAACTTTCCGAAATTTCGAAATTTCAACCGCTTTGCGGGGACCTTGAACGTAAACCGATTTTCAAAATTTTTATTTTTTACTGGTTACTGGACGCATACGCAACTTTCCCGCACCCCCCGTTTTTGAAATTCGCAATTCGGCAAAGTTCGGCCCACTCTACTGTACAGTATCGATGTGTTTTTTTTTTTTTCGTAGTCAACAAAAAACTGTAGTCCTTATCGTGACCGTTTTTTTTTTTGAATTTCAGTCAAATAAATTTTATATTCCCAAGCAAAATTGTTTGTTCTGCCTTTTTTGAAATTTAGAAGTTCATGTGGCAACTTTGTAAATTTTTAGTCCACATTGCTTTTGGACTATCGAAAAAACATGCATTTGCATGGAATTCCTTGCCCTATTAAATACCAATTTAGATTTAAATTTTTATTATTCGTAATATATTTTTACCAGGAATTAAATGCTACAAATATTATTTGTTTTAGTTCAGTCAAATGCCTGATTTTGATGAAGTTTTAAAATTATTTATATTTTGTTATTTATTGCCGACAGAAAATGAAAAAAGAATTTCCGAAAAGTTACCTCAATTTGTGAAATTGATTTTAACTGAAACAAATGGATGTCAAAGAAGTTTCATCCATCCAATTTTTAAAGCACTTGCATTTTTAGTTTTTAGATGTTTATTGGGTAGCTTAAAAGAAATTTTAACGGCCGATATTTCCAAGAATAAAAAAGCTTTCTAAAAAATTCAAAAAGCATTTTAAACAAAAATACAATTCAGAATGCATATTTCGATTAAAAAAACTATGTTTTTCGCAGCCGCCAGATTTGGATTTAACTCGCAGTTTGTCTTTACAACAGTATAGTTTAGTCCCCGTGTCAGATATTAGTCGGTACTTAAGTTTTCTCAAATACTAACATGTTCTCACCAGTGCGCCCCACGTACATTCAAGAGTTCCGCAACAGTTGTACAACAATCTGGTGAATGACTTGATTACTAAGCACCTACTCAACACATTAAGTATTAATACAATTACTTAATAATTAATCATGAATACATGTTAATCGTTCGATCAAAATTGACAACTCGAATAATTGAGAACTCTAATATTTGTTCCACTTGAATGTGCTGGTTCAGTCCCATTTTCACCTGTCACAGGACACGTACTTTCAGACCGGTGGTCTTTTCCCCAGTCACAGGACCGGTACTTTCAAACTAATCCTATTTTCACCGGTTAGGTATTTTCAGACCGGCCCTGATTTCAGTAGTCATGGGACAGGTCCATTCAGACCGGTCCTGTTTTCACCGGTCACAAGATAAGTCACAGGATAGGTTCTTCCAGACAGGTCCTGTTTTCACCGGGCACGGGACAGGTGCTCGCGTCACAACTGACCCCTGTTTTCCCACAGGGAAATAATAATAAATATCGTTTGACCCAATTTATTCCGACACTGTTTAATTTGCAAAAAAAATATCGAACTGGTACCAAAATGGATACAGGTTGTTCGGAATTTCAATTCCATTTTCCCCAAATATTAAATTCTAATGAATTTGGTTCATTAACGGTAGGTCTCATACTGTAGGTTTAACTTTAACTTAACTATAAACAAAAACAAATGTCAAAAAAAAATTACACAAAACAACAACAAATTTTTGGGTTAACTATTAACTAAAGTTTAAACCTGAAATATGAGACCCTCCGTAATAGTATATAGCAGGGGTGGCAAGACTTTTTTCGCTGCGTGCCAGAAACGGACAAATTTTTTTTTGCAAAAGTTTTCCGAGTGCCACCTTAATTTAGTTGTCTTTTCAAAGTCCTTTTTTGAAAATTATTAAAATTTGGAAAATTTCTTTTAAAAATATCGCAGATTTTAACAGCGCTACGGATAACCCCCATGAAATAACTCCGAAAGGGAAAAATTAAATAACATCCAAGAAATAACGTAAAAATGTTTGAGCGTTATTTAATTTTTTTGGGTTTAATTGAAATTATTTCATTATGAAAAAATTCCAAATGAAATAAAATAAAAATATTTTGCACATTATTGCCTTTTAATTTTTTTGGGGGGTTATTCCATTTTTGGTAGTTATTTAATTTTGTTAAGAAAAGTTAAATTTAGGTACGTAAGAAACTAGTTGAAAAATGTACCTCAGGGAAAAATTTGATTTAGTTAAAATAAATCGATTTTATTTATAGCGAACATTATGGATTTCAACAGAGAAATTTCTATTTCAGATGAAATGGCTCTGCGAAACACGATCAAAACCCAATTTCAAATTCCAGCAAAGGGAGTTATTTCATTATGAACAGGGTTGGCGGGCAATACCGCTAAAATACCGTTATCGATTCAAAACCTTTTCAACTGACTACCGTTACCACTAAAATACCGTTACCGAAATAACCAAAATACCGTTACAGAAATAATTGAAATACCGTTATCCTTAAAATACCGATACCGAAATAAATTAAACATCGATACCCTTAAAATACCGTTACCGAAATAAATGATATACCGTTACCCCTAAAATACCGTTACCGTTATTTTTAATTTTCTGCTTTTGGTAATTGCACGTGGGTATTGAGTATTTTTCGTACTTTAAGTTGGTAAATTGGTTTTGTTTTTAATCTCGTTTGTTTTTTTGTAACAAAATTGCGGGATGTATAGAAATAACTGACTACCGTTACCGAAATAACTGAAATACCGCTAACCTTAAAATACCGTTACCGAAATAATCAAAATACCGTTATCCTTTAAATACCATTACCGCAATAACTAAAAAACCGATATCATTAAAATACCGATACCAAAGTAAGTAGGGTTACCCTTAAAATACCGTTACCGAAATAATCTAAAATAGCGTTACCCTTACCGATAACCGCATCGTTTCGGTTACCATCCATGATTATGAAACTTATTTTCAGCCTTAATTTCACTGAGGGATATTTCGTAGCACCTATTTTCCCTCTAAAAAGAGTTAATTTTTTAGATCCAATTTTATTACAAGTTGTTTTCCATTTTTGTGCAATTTTCTGGTACTTTTTATCTCTCCGATTATGAGGCATTTTCCCATCGAAACATTTAAACTTCTTTCAATCTAGAATTTTAGAAATTTTCCCAGAATTTTCTGATAACCAAATTTGCGAGTTCTATATTAACCGTATTTCTGTAAACGAAAAATGGTTTCAATGCAGAGTTTTAATTATTTTAAAAGACGATTTACAAGCTCTATGCAAAATTTCACCATTATGGAGTTATATCACACATTTTTGTAGCGATATTTAACATTTAACTGAATTTTTTGCTGGTCTTCTAATAGTTTAAAGTTTTTGAAAATATTTAACAAAACGTCGCGTGCCACCTAAAATCCACTCGCGTGCCACTACTGACACGCGATACCTCTATCGTTAAAATCGAGTCCCCTACTTTTTGTTGGTAGATTTTTTCCCAAATTGACGTTCGTATGAAATATTACCTACACGTTCACATCCATAACTCAAAAACTATCGAACGGGTTTAATCGCCAGTAGGCGCGTTGGAAAGGTGAGCTCATTTTGATCAATTTACAAAAAAAAATCTCCAACATTGGTCCAACGGTTCAAAAGTTACGGGCATTTTTGTCCAAATTTTGGAGCATTTTTCCATAAGGGACATAAGAAATAACTTTTTCCTATAACACTGTTTCTATAATGATGTAACCAGCACCATCTAGACACTTCTGGCAACACTACTTAATTGTGTTTACTTTAATAAATTTTGTGTTTAAATAAAGTTAAAGTAAATCAATTTCAAGGACTTATTAAATCAAGGACTTATTATTTTAACAATATTTTAACAGCGATTATAAAAGGATAATCGTAACAATATTTAATTCTTTTAGTGACGGTTTAAAAAATGGATTCAGAGCCTGGTTCATCGCAAAATCCAACAGATACCCAACGCAGTAGTTTGCAACATTTGGTCTCTCATGATGTTTTTTCTTTTGGCGTGGCCTGTGAATTACCTGATATTAATCTGTCCACTAAACGAGATATATTAAAGTTCTATTTTTTCTTGGCCGAACGTTCAAAAGCCCAAAGCAAAATGTTTTCGTATAAAAGATTTACTCCCCAAGTAGCAGACAGATTGTTAGAAATTTGGAATCAACTTAATATTGAACTTATACTCAAAGGTAGCATCATTAGAAAACTGAATAATATGCTTGACGCATATAGTAATGCAGATAAACAACGAGTAAAACGCGCAACAGAATTCAAAAAATTCGTAGAATCAACAAACCAATTATTCAACATTGGAAAATGTAAATGCAACTTGAAAGAAAACGACTGCTCATGTGGATCTATCCCAGAAAACTTAAAAGATTTCATGCGCGATCAATATAATGACAGAATACAAACGATACCGGAACACGATAATGGAAGTGAAGAGACGATACCAACGGCTATACCAACAGTCTCAGTGAGCAACGATCCTACATACGAACCACATTATGACGAAATGGAAGTTGATGTGAGAGGAGGTTCAGAATTAGTTCTACCACCACAAACATACACTCCCAGATACAATACTAAAAACTATGCAATGATGTGTGACAGATTTGGTGTGCATGATAGGATGGGATCAGCATTGGCAACAGCTCTGATGGAAGACCTGGGCGTAAAAGATGGTCATGACAATCTTGTCATCATGGATAAAAGTAAACTTCGTAGATAAAGAGAAAAATGGAGACAAGACGCACTTCGTAAGCGGTATGATGGCTCGAATTTGATATCATTTTCATTCGACGGCAGGAAAAATGATGCTCTAACTGTAGAAAAAATTGATGAGAAATTGCATCCAAGGATGGTTAAAGAACCTCATCTAGTTGTTTTGAGGGAACCAAAATCTCAATTGATAGGCTACACAAAACTAGAAAGTGAAACTGCGGCAAGCAAAGTCAACAAATTGATCGAATTCTTCCAAGAAAAACAATTGTCTCTAGACGTTTAGACATTTGTTTGACACTTTAGACAAATCAACCACCACTGGACCACGATCAACTACCGGAAAGTTGAGCTCAAAAATTGCTGATTGTGAAAATCTTCCGGTATGTAATTTTTATAGCTGATTCTTTACCGTTTTTTATTCTATTTTTTAGCTTTTATGTTTTCTTTTCAGGTGGTAACCGATTTTGAGGAAATCGCTTTGGAAAATATGCCTCCTGGTGATTTAAATCCAGAAGAATTATCTACTGATTCGAGGTACTTGATGTTAATGGCCAATGCAATTTCTAATGGTGTGGTTCCTGCGGATTTGTCTCACATAAAACCAGGGCCAATTGCACATTCTCGTTGGCTCACCAAAGCCAATAGATTATTACGGTTGTATGTGACAACTAATAATCCAACTGAAAATTTAAAAATTCTGGCTAACTATATAATAAAAGTATACACGCCAATGTATTTCAATGTTAAGTATTATAGCTCTGCCGCATACGGTAGTACATTACTTTTTAAATTTATTACTTGGACACGATTTTTACCACCGAATTTACTTGGAGTTGTAAATACAGTAATTCAAGATAATCCATATTTTGCACACTCAGAAAATATCTTGCTATCTATGTTATTTGATGATAGAATGGAAAAACGAAACATTGCTATAAAGAAGATTTTACATTACCGAAGAGATATTGTCGACCCAACGGAACTTAGAGTTTATAAAAAATCTCTTATAAACTTTAATTGTACGGAATATACAAATATGATTGATTTAAATGACGATACCATTTTATTCGAACCACCGTTTACGCAAAGTTATTCGTATGAACATTTGGAGGGATATTTAAATTACGAAGTGCCACCGTTCGATGATCCACAAATTCCTTTACACATTCAAGGAACGGAAAGACATGTCCAATTGCTGGCTGCCACTGCTAAACGAGTTGCAGGAAAGAATGTAGAAGGCGCTATGGCGACGACATTAGAGAGCCGTACGAAAACACCCAGACTTGAAAGCAAACAAGACTTTCAGAAAAAATAATGGTTTTTTTCACATTTTGTCTTTTACTACACTCAAACTGAATATTTTTTTTGATAATAGGTTGATAGATACTTTATTATCTCTTAATTTGAATTTTTGTACAAAAAAAAATAAAAAGGGAAAAAAAACAAAAATTTGGTTTTATGTGTTATTTTGTTTTACCAATATCGCATGAATTAATCAACCGAATTCGATAAATTTGGGCTTAAACTCTTCGTTTTGAATTGTAAATTGAATAAAATAATGGATTGAGCCAAAAAAAATGGCCATGAAAGTAATATTCTTGGACAAAATCATGAAAAAAATGGAAAAATGCTCCAAAATTTGGACAAAAATGCCCGTAACTTTTGAACCGTTGGACCAATGTTGGAGATTTTTTTTTGTAAATTGATCAAAATGAGCTCACCTTTCCAACGCGCCTAAACCGATTAAACCCGATCGATAGTTTTTGAGTTATGGATGTGAACGTGTAGGTAATATTTCATACGAACGTCAATTTGGGAAAAAATCTACCAACAAAAAGTAGGGGACTCGATTTTAACGATAGAGGTATGGTTCCTTCGGCAAATTTTCATGGAATAACCCATAGAATACGGAAATCATAGGGAAATTGGTGAATTTTTTCACTCCCTACAAATCGACCCGCTCTAGAAACCATTTTTCGTTTACAGAAATACGGTTAATATAGAACTCGCAAATTTAATTATCAGAAAATTCTGGGAAAATTTCTAAAATTCTAGATTGAAAGAAGTTTAAATGTTTCGATGGGAAAATGCCTCATAATCGGAGAGATAAAAAGTACCAGAAAATTGAACAAAAATGGAAAACAACTTGTAATAAAATTGGATCTAAAAAATTAACTCTTTTTAGAGGAAAAATAGGTGCTACGAAATATCCCTCAGTGAAATTAAGGCTGCAAATAAGTTTCATAATCATGGATGGTAACCGAAACGATGCGGTTATCGGTAAGGGTAACGCTATTTTAGATTATTTCGGTAACGGTATTTTAAGGGTAACCCTACTTACTTTGGTATCGGTATTTTAATGATATCGGTTTTTTAGTTATTGCGGTAATGGTATTTAAAGGATAACGGTATTTTGATTATTTCGGTAACGGTATTTTAAGGTTAGCGGTATTTCAGTTATTTCGGTAACGGTAGTCAGTTATTTCTATACATCCCGCAATTTTTTTACTAAATTAAGGTGGCACTCGGAAAACTTTTGCAAAAAAAAATTTGTCCGTTTCTGGCACGCAGCGAAAAAAGTCTTGCCACCCCTGCTATATACTATTACGGAGGGTCTCATATTTCAGGTTTAAACTTTAGTTAATAGTTAACCCAAAAATTTGTTGTTGTTTTGTGTAATTTTTTTTTTGACATTGGTTTTTGTTTATAGTTAAGTTAAAGTTAAACCTACAGTATGAGACCTACCGTTAAAGAACCAAATTCATTAGAATTTAATATTTGGGGAAAATGGAATTGAAATTCCGAACAACCTGTATCCATTTTGGTACCAGTTCGATATTTTTTTGCAAATTAAACAGTGTCGGAATAAATTGGGTCAAACGATATTTATTATTATTTCCCTGTGGGAAAACAGGGGTCAGTTGTGACGCGAGCACCTGTCCCGTGCCCGGTGAAAACAGGACCTGTCTGGAAGAACCTATCCTGTGACTTATCTTGTGACCGGTGAAAACAGGACCGGTCTGAATGGACCTGTCCCATGACTACTGAAATCAGGGCCGGTCTGAAAATACCTAACCGGTGAAAATAGGATTGGTTTGAAAGTACCGGTCCTGTGACTGGGGAAAAGACCACCGGTCTGAAAGTACGTGTCCTGTGACAGGTGAAAATGGGACTGAACCAGCACATTCAAGTGGAACAAATATTAGAGTTCTCAATTATTCGAGTTGTCAATTTTGATCGAACGATTAACATGTATTCATGATTAATTATTAAGTAATTGTATTAATACTTAATGTGTTGAGTAGGTGCTTAGTAATCAAGTCATTCACCAGATTGTTGTACAACTGTTGCGGAACTCTTGAATGTACGTGGGGCGCACTGGTGAGAACATGTTAGTATTTGAGAAAACTTAAGTACCGACTAATATCTGACACGGGGACTAAACTATACTGTTGTAAAGACAAACTGCGAGTTAAATCCAAATCTGGCGGCTGCGAAAAACATAGTTTTTTTAATCGAAATATGCATTCTGAATTGTATTTTTGTTTAAAATGCTTTTTGAATTTTTTAGAAAGCTTTTTTATTCTTGGAAATATCGGCCGTTAAAATTTCTTTTAAGCTACCCAATAAACATCTAAAAACTAAAAATGCAAGTGCTTTAAAAATTGGATGGATGAAACTTCTTTGACATCCATTTGTTTCAGTTAAAATCAATTTCACAAATTGAGGTAACTTTTCGGAAATTCTTTTTTCATTTTCTGTCGGCAATAAATAACAAAATATAAATAATTTTAAAACTTCATCAAAATCAGGCATTTGACTGAACTAAAACAAATAATATTTGTAGCATTTAATTCCTGGTAAAAATATATTACGAATAATAAAAATTTAAATCTAAATTGGTATTTAATAGGGCAAGGAATTCCATGCAAATGCATGTTTTTTCGATAGTCCAAAAGCAATGTGGACTAAAAATTTACAAAGTTGCCACATGAACTTCTAAATTTCAAAAAAGGCAGAACAAACAATTTTGCTTGGGAATATAAAATTTATTTGACTGAAATTCAAAAAAAAAACGGTCACGATAAGGACTACAGTTTTTTGTTGACTACGAAAAAAAAAAAAAACACATCGATACTATACAGTAGAGTGGGCCGAACTTTGCCGAATTGCGAATTTCAAAAACGGGGGGTGCTGGAAAGTTGCGTATGCGTCCAGTAACCAGTAAAAAATAAAAATTTTGAAAATCGGTTCACGTTCAAGGTCCCCGCAAAGCGGTTGAAATTTCGAAATTTCGGAAAGTTTAAAAAAAATCCTTAAATTTTGTTAAAAAATATTTGTTGTTGTGATATATTATTTCTAATAAATTATAGTTCGCTGAATCCAAAAAAAAATAAAAAATTTTAATCGGCCGAAGGGGTTCTGAAATATTGCTACTTGAATTTTGCTGAAAATTTGTCCACACAATGTTCGAAAAGTATTTTAGAATAAAATTAAATACCTAATAGTTTTTTTGTAAAAGTTTTGAAAAATATTTTATGCACTGTGCCACAAAAGTATACATAAAAAAATGTAATTGAATATAACTTAATACATTAATGTTCAGTAAATATTATACAAAATTAAATTGCGTGCTTGGATTTAAAATTTTGTAACACAATGTTCGAAAAGTATACCCTTTTTTGTCCACACAATATTCTTAAAGTATTCTACTTTATATTTTTTGTTGTAGTAAGGAATATTTTAGAATAAAATTAAACACTTAATAGTTTCTTTGTAAAAGTTTTGAATAATATTTTATACACAATGCCACAAAAGTATATATACAAAAATGTAATTGTTTATAACTTAATACATTAGTTTTTAGTAAATATCATAAAAATTAAATTGCGTGCTTGGATTCAAAATTTTGTAAAACAATGAACGTGAACCGATTTTCAAAATTTTTATTTTTTACTGGTTACTGGACGCATACGCAACTTTTCCGCACCCCCCGTTTTTGAAATTCGCAATTCGGCAAATTTCGGCCCACTCTACTGTACAGTGGCAGCCGATTTTGAACTCATGGTTGTGGGAAAACGCGTTTAAAGTAAAATAGCAGAAAAAGTAACGAAAAATGAGTTAAAAATTATGCTGCAGAAAAAACTGTTTAATTTGCAAATTTTTTTTACAAAATACTAGTAAAATAAAAACAGAAAAAATAAAACTGTTAAATTTCCAAAATTTTAGTTATATTTATATATTCAGCTAATTTAAGATAACAAATTGTACTGTAAGATCTGCAGAAAATTGTGTTAAATAGTAGACTAAAAATAGCAAAAGAAAACTTTTATATCTATAAAAATTTTGTAATTTTTAAGCTAAATTTAGTTGAATTCAAAAAGCAGTTTATCATGTTAAATTAACAGACATATTTGCTACAAAAAACTGTAAACTGCTATTTTCCAAAAGCTCAATTTTTTTGCATTAAAAAAAAAACTTAGAAAATTTAAAATATTTTTTGTGATTTTTTTAGGATACTAATTATTTAGCTAAATTTTTTGCTGATTTTGGCAGGTTAATTTTTTATTTTCTATTAACAAAAATTTATAACCAAAACTCAAATATAACCAAAATTCTGTATATTTAACAGTTTTATTTTTATTGTTCCTAACTTTCTAATTAATATATAGCACAAATAACACAGTAGAACAAAATAAGAAAAATTTGATGCATCGGGATTGCGACACATCATTTCTAATAGACATTGGGACGTAGATCACGAATATGGCCCTAGAATTTTAAAGTTACCCGTGAAAAAAATTTATTCGGTAGCATATCTTTTTTTATTTGATATTATGTAAAATTTTACCCGGAAAATGGATTAATCCAATTGCATATAAACGAATAAAAAAGATATTTGAATTGATATAATTTCATCCAATTTTATCGGAGTTTTGGTCTTATTCAATTGCATTAAATTTTGTTTGTTTATATGAATATGTATAGTGTAGAAAATCAACCTATTAATTAACTGAGAGAATTATCTGAATGATATTAATAAATTTTTGCACAAAACCGATGAAATTCACTAGGCTTCGTCCATTGAAACTTTTTATTAAATTAATGGAATTTTTGATAAAATGTTGTCAAAATATTAATTTTATTTATTAAAAGTATCATGCACTTAATGAAAAAACTTCATTAAAACTAAATTTATAAAATATATAAAGCTTTTCCATCAAATTTAAGAAATTTTTCATTCACCTTGTGAAGAAAGCTATTATTTTACTAAAAAATTTCATTAAAACTGGTCCAGCAAACTTCTCTCTGTGTGGGTTATATAATCCATTAGTAATTGATTTAACTATTATTTTTTCTCTGTGTAGTTACTTTTCTTATTATTTCTTTCATTAGATTTAAGATAAGATATTATAATTAAAAAAGTGCGACATTGGTATGTCTCATTTATCCCAGAAATGAAAAAATTCTCGGTCATAGAAACCCTAGATGCAAAATAAAATATAACCTCAGCTTTTTAATTTTGTGTTGAATTATTAAAGGTTTGTTTTTTTTCGAATTTTATACCTATATTTATAACGACTTGTAAAAAACGACTATCCGTACTTACCTGATTTTCTTTTATTTTTTGTAAACAAATAAAATTTAAACATTTGGGGTCGCCTTTGTACAAAAGCTGTTTTCGTACAAAGACTTAGCCGGAACTCGAAATGGAGCAATAATCTTGTTTGCCCTGCTGTACCTTTACCAACAAACGCATAATTCAATTGTTCGCTTTTGTTGTTTCAGATATTTTATGAAATAAAAAATTTTCAAATTTCAAATATTTTTATGACAAATATTTTTGTTTACATTTGACAGATAAAAGCCAAGAATTTTTAAGACTTGGTAGCATTTTTATAACTACTTAATTTTTAAGAAGCTCAATTTATACCTACTTAAAAATTTTATAAATGCTTAAATTTGTATGGAATATTTATACAAAATTCGAAAAAACAAACCTTAAGTATATAATTGTATTTAAATCCACATACATTTTGTTCGATTCGAGATAGTAAATAATTTTATCTAAAATATTCTTGGGTCACATTTAGTTTTATAAAGTGTTGTTCGAAGCAATATATTATGTTGTATATGGGTGATATCAAAAAATGTGATTAGTTTTTGGGCCAAATTTGTGAGAAGCAAAAAGTGTTAATATTTCGGTTATTTCTTAATGGAATCAGTAAGTTTAGTCATTATAAACCTAGTTGCAAAAAATCTCTTCTACAAGTTGTCGCAATAACTTTTTTTACACAATTTTAATCTTTTTTGTGGTAACGGAGTTTACATTTCCGCAAGCAAAAGATATAACAAAAAAAATTACGTACGAATTTTCTTCAATTTATAAGTTTTTCGTATTTGGGTATTCAACATGCTTTCCAAAAATACTCAATTTGTGTTTATCAAATTGGCGGTTCCGCAAAATTTGATAAACACAATTCCGCGAAAATTTTTTTATTTTTTTTTAATTTTGTATTTTTGGTCCTTTTAAATGCTTTCCAAAAATATAAAATTTTTAAAAATCCAATCATCGTTTGCAAAGTTACAAAATAATATATTAAAAACTTAACATTTTGCTATCAAAAAATTATAAAATTGTGTGAAACAAATTTAATTTGTCAAACTAATGTCAGTAATGGCTCGAAATATCGATTCCAAACCAATGAAATGCTAAATCAATCGTTTTTCGCTCCAGCAGCTTAGGGTAAAAAACTGATAACTTTTTTTGATTTGACGCAAAATTATTAGTTGAATCGTCTTTTGACGCATAAATATTAGTTGAGTCACCTCTGTTTATGGTTATTTTAAAATATTTTAAACATTTATCTACATTTATTTGATTGAAACCTGATGCAAACAATTTTGGTTACGGAGTTTACATTTGGTTACTTTTTTCATTTTCTTTCAGAGATGCTTTGTCAGAATTTTCTTTCCGAAACAAAATCGTATGATGCCTACAAGGTGAATCCAAATATGCCATTGTTTTCTTACTCGTTAAATGGTTTGCTGTAAAAATTGGGAACGGGGTTTACAACATTTTTTCAAATCCAATTAAAGACATCCTTTTTCATCTCGAGAATGTTACATACTGCAGAAAAACTTCAATTCTCTTATACTAGATGATTACTAACAGTCTAACGATCATTTGAGTGAAAATAACATTATACTTTTCCCAATATAATTAATAAATAATAATATAAATTCTGGTGTATGAATTTTTATCAAAAATTATGACGAAAAATCGTTACAAAATTGAAGTCGTGTTAGCAAAGATATACGAAAAAGTTTGTAAAATGTATAAATTTTTATTAAAAACGTCACTTTTCCTCTTCGTAAAAATTCTTACAGCTAGTGTTTAGCGTCATTGGTTAATAAAATATAAGCTATTAAAGTTAAAAAACCTAATGAGTTACTTGTTACGAAGTTTACATTTGGCCTTTAAAATTGGTCACAAATTTTATGTATTGACCAAAAATTGGTCAGATTATTATAAATTTGTAAAACACGTGACAATGCGCTGATATATATCGAAATATATAACTCAAATGTAATCCATGCATTAGAAATTAGCTGGTTACATGGTTTTTTATCACATTTTTTGATATCACCCATATGTATTTGTATATGGCATATAAAGTGATATAAGAGAAAATATATTTTATGATATGATTATATAAGGTAGCGAATAAGAAAATTTTGAAAATCGAAATCGCAGGTAAACTGATATTTAATTTTATACGTTGTTATTCACTCTCTAATTCACTTGATCAAATCCAATCGTTTTTTCACTGGTCGCTATAGTTTAAGAAATATTTGTAAAAACGTTTTTGTAGGAAAATGAAATTTTTTAATAAACTTTTTGCAAAAAAATGCAAAATTAAAAGTATGAACGCCACTCTTTAAAAAATTTTAATAGGATGATATAGCACGTTTTGACACCTGCGATTATATTCCCTACATATGCATTTAAATTTGAAATTTCTCTTTTTTCACGATTTCGTTAAAATTTAATCTGCGATAAAAGCAATATCTAATTTTTTAATTTATGCCATTAATAAACATATCATGTTACTTAATTTATGAAAAAAATTTCGCACTTTATATTTTAATTTTAAGTAAAATTTGGCTAAAGCTGAAAAAGATTGATTTTTTATACCTAAAAATTAAGGAGTCTGTGACGAATCTGAAATTAAAAAGCTGAGTTAAAATCATTGAAATATGTAACACACATATTTTCTAATCAATTCCAACAAAGTTTTAGATAATTTAAGTGCAAATTCCTAAAAAATAATGATTTTAAAATATGCATGTTCAAAAAAGTACTATAAAAGAGCATTTAAAATTTATTCGAATTTATTTTTAAGCATACGGTTTGGTTCATTCCAATCAGAATACTCCAAAAATAAACCAAGTCAAAGCATACTTGCCACCCAAAATTTTAACTGAAATCGACTTTAACAAAAATATACATTTTTGTAAATTGGCGATAAAATTTGTGGTTCAGATTGAATTTTCGGAAAATGTTAATGCAAAGGTTGTGATTTTTCTGACAAAAAGAATTTAGTGGAATATGAATTTAAAGCCTGGATCAGCCAGACGTAAACGTAAACGTAAATCTGCATAGCTGAATTAATAAGTTAAATAAGAACAGAAGATGTGCTGTGTTTTTTGTTTCATTCTTATGCATTCAATATAGAGCAGACGTAAATACACTACAAAAATCTGTTGTGAATAGATTTTCGTTGTATATTTACGTTTGCACTATATTGCATGCATAAGAATGAAACAAAAAACACAACAGGCTTTAAGCCTGGATCAGCCAGACGTAAACGTAAACGTATCTCGGCATAGCTGAATTAATAAGTTAAATAAGAACAGGAGATATGTTGTGTTTTTTGTTTCATTCTTATGCATACAATATAGAGCAAACGTAAATATACAACGAAAATCTATTCACAACAGATTTTTGTTGTGTATATACGTCTGCTCTATATTGAATGCATAAGAATGAAACAAAAAACACAGCACAACTCCTGTTCTTATTTAACTTATTAATTCAGCTATGCAGAGATACGTTTACGTTTACGCCTGGCTGATCCAGGCTTAAGTCATGTGTTAAGACTTTGCAAATCCGATTAAGGGATTTTACTTAATTTGCAAAATAGGAAAGTAAATGAAGTTTTCATTTAAATTACAATTATATCCTAGATCCTTTATCTAACAAAAATAAGTTGGTATGCTTCTGCATACCCAAAGTCTGTACTTTTAAACCATATTAAAAATTATCCGTAGTTTAGTCAGGTATATGAATAAATAAGAAATTTTAACGAAAACACTGACTTTTTGCTAAAAGTTAAATTTGCGAATATTTCAAAAACTAGAGCTAATATTAAAATTTCGTGTTCACATTCGTGATAATCATGCTAAAATCTATCAGAATTGATATGTCGCATGCCCGCTGCATTTTTAGTGTTGTACTGTGTAATCTGCTAATTTAGCAGATTTTTTCTGAAGCGTAATTTTTAACTAATTTTTTGTAGTTTTAACTAAATTTTTTATAGATTTTTTTTCTATTAGTGTAAGGGTTCTGACACCATAGCTTTATTGCCGATAAGTTCAACGGCTAATGAATTACAACGAAATTAACCCATTTTTCTACAATATGCATATATCATCGGCTTGCCTAAAAGTAGTGCTATGTGTTTTTAACAAATCAGGGTTTTCGCTCTCGTGCAAACTTGTTAAAAAACACATAGCACTACTTGCAGGCAAGCCACCGATTTATAAAAGGATTTTTTAGAAGTTTTTTAGAGTTACTTTTAGAAAAAATTTCTTGTTGTTTCAAAAACTTTTATCCAACACATTTTCTCAAGTTGTTTTGTTGGCATTAAAAGTAGGAGTAAAAAAAATAAGAATATTACAAAAATTTTATGTAAAAATACGGGGGTACTATTTTTATTTCGGGAATAGCAAATAATAACAAACATTTTCAAATAAAAATGGCTTTATTGTTTTTCAGAATATTTCCCTTGATGATCAATTCACTTTCGCATTCGTTCAAACCATTTGTCATAGCAGTTTTTCCACTCCTCTTAAGACACCTCCAAAACATGGTTTTTGAACGCTTCCACTGCTTCTTCGGCGCTCGTAAATCGTTGACCACGCAATTTACCTTTGATATTCGGGAACAAGAAGAAGTCATTGGGTGCCAAGTCAGGACTGTACGGTGGATAAGTCATCAAATCGATGTGTTGACTGCTGAAAAATTCACCTGTTTGACGAGATATATGAAAGTACGCACTGTCATGATAGAGAATCACTCGTCTTTTGGGGGTTAGTTTTACGAATTTCTCCGAAGACTTCCGGCAAAAAAACGATCGTGTACCACTCAGAATTGACCGTCTTACGTTTCTCAAGCGAATAAGTGGCCACATGATCCATTCTGCCGAAGAAATAGGCGACCATTTGCTTCGCTGTGCTTCTTCCACGAAAAACTTTTGTTGGATTCCGCTCGTCTTGGAATACCCACACGGTCGATTGCGGTTTTGTTTCCGGCTCATACGCATATATCCATGATTCGTCACCTGTCACGATTTTATACACGTCTTTTGAAGCACCACGGTCTAACTTTTTAATCATTCCCTTACACAAATCGACGCGAGCCTTAAATGATGGGGTATACAACGAGAGCAAATTTTTTTTACAACTAAGTGTTCATGCAAAATCGAATGCATTGAAGTGGAACTAATGTCCAATGATGCTTCTATGACGATCTTGCATTATCAGTTCACGCGCTGCATCGATGTTTTGTGGCACAACAACCGATTTTGGACGACCTTCACGGAATTCGTCGGCGTCCGAACTACAACCACGATTGAATTCACTATACCAGCGATATACTGTGGTTTTTGATGGTTATTTATCGTCATACAAAGAACTGAGTTCATCGACACATTCTTGTTGAGATAATCGACGTGGAAAGTTGTGAAAAATAATCCAACGAAAACCTTCTCTTGAAATTTCCATTTTTTGTCAAATTGAATTTCTTGACTCACTGTAAACAAAACAAATAGCACTTGTACATCAAAACATTGTGAGAACGTTTATGCTAAAAAATGTTAGATTTTATTATGGTGTTGCCAGATTTTAGCTATTGACATTAGTGTTGCCAGTTCCCGAAATATAAATAGTACCCCTCGCATTACAAAAAAACCGCTTTCGCCCTGGAAGATCTCCGATTCAGAACTTTAACGAAATTATTATATATTATGATATCTAAATATATATTTAAAACACTATTAATTGAAAACATAATTTGCGGATGCTGTTGACACAAAACTGTTTAATCTCTTCTGTAAAAAAATATTTATAAGTAACCCTACTAAAAAAAATTTATTTGACTTTTAATATTATATATAATTAAAACCGAAAAATGAGAACATCTAATTGTTTCAAATTAGATATTATTAGATCGTATTAGAACTTCTTGGATCCAATTAGATTTAATTTTATGGACTAAGATATGGTTCGATAAAATTTTATCCGGATTTTGTCCTCATCCAAATGTATCAAATATAATATTATCATATCCAACTAGATATAATGGTATATAATTCGATAAAATTACACATAATTATATGAGTTATATATAGGTCAATATATAATTGGATATGGTAATATGTTGCACTATATATAGTGCTATATAAGACAATATGTAGTTTGTAAAACTCGGTTAAGACGAACTCCGAGGGACCAAAAAAATTAGTCGTGTCGAGTTTGCCTACACTATTTTTATATTCACAAAATATTTAAAATTTTTAATATAAATAACAATTTTAATAAAAAATTATGTGACCCTTTCATTGCATTTGCCATAATAAACTTTTTTAAGAGAATAAGCACAATACAAATGGAAAAGGAATCTTAAATCGTGACGGAAAAAAAGTGAACAAAATAGCAACGGAAACGGAATCTCACTTTTACAACACAGAACACATAGAAAGTCAAGTTGGTTATATTTTATATTTTTCTTCTTTCAACATTCCAACGTATTGTTGTTGTTTTATATTAGTTAGAATAAAAGGCTGTGAAAGTGTTATTGTGTTATTGCTGTTTTTTATATATTTTACAAATGTATAAAGTTAAATCCTTTGATATTACTAATGCATGTGCATGACGAAATCAACCATGTAATCGTACTATGCTTGTACTGTGATTGAAATTGTGTGAAAATCTGGCAACATTAGTAAAATAATCTGAGAGTAAAAACAGGAGAATAAGAAATTCCGTTGAGAAAATAAAATAAGTTTTCACGGAAATCGTTGCACGACTTTAATTGTCAAATTGTATGAAAAAAAACGGGTACCTTTACATTGTGCTTATACTCTAATACATTTTTAAGAAAAATATCTATCCCGAGTAAAAAAGTTTATATATCTTATATATAAGAAATATAAAATAATCATATAAGTGTTTATATAATCTGATCCGCAAAATGGGTCTATAAAATTATATCAGATTGTATTATTTTAGATACAATTCAATATAATATTATACAATTGCATATACTCTGATGCAATTGCATCCCCAAAATTGGGCACATTCAATTGAATCGTATTATGTCCAATCTGATATAGTTATACACTATTTAATACAATTGGATTTCAGATATATACCCAAAATATGTTGGGTTTTGAAATATGTTTGAATTGTAAAACTGACATAAAAAAATATTTTTCCTTTCCGAAATTTTTTCTGATTTTAACTGCCTGTTTTTATAAAAAGAATCAGACGAATTCGTTAAAACATTTGTGTGAAAAACACTAACTTGAAAAGATTTTTCTTTAAAATTGTTTAGCCGCATTTGTTCTACATAGAAATTCTAACAAATTTGTGGAAAAAATTTTGAAAGAAAATCGTTTTTAAATTAGTGTTTTTGACACAAATTTGTTAACGAATTCGTCTGATTCTTTTTATAAAAACACCCAGTAAAATAATATAAATTTTTATCAAAAATTGACTCAGAAAATATTTTAAAATATTTGAGATTTATCTAAATTTATATATAAAATAACTTAGAAAATGTTTTGGAATCTAGATCATATAAAGTTTTATCTAAAATGACTTAGAAAATATTTTTGGTAATTTTTCATATAAAGTTCTATCTAAAATGACTTTTTATAATATTTTTGATAATTTATCATATAAAGTTATATGTAAAACAACCTATAATTTTTTTTGATAAAGGTTTATATTAAATTATATCTAAAATGACTTAGAAAATTTCTTCGATTTGGGTTTATATATGATTATGTATTGGGTTATATCTTATTGTATATTAAACCTCAATTTATGGGAACAACCATATCTGATTATATATAGTTATGTGTATCATTAACATTAACACATTTTTTGGTATATGATTTTATATGGTTATACATAAGAAAATTTCGGGAAATATTTGAAAGATATTATAATATATGAATACTAGGGCGGGTCGATTTAATAATCGCCCATGGCTCAGTGAAAATCGTATTCTAAGGATCAAAATAAGAAACTTTGCCGAAGGAACCATACCTCTAAAACGAATTCTACTACCCCCCAACTGTTGACTTTTGTCCCGTAGGGTCAAGTTTTGAAAAATCCCACTTTGACCCATTTAGAGTGCCCCAATCGAGTCCAAATGTATGACCGACCCCCCACTAACTTTGGAGGGCCGATCTACCCATGCCAGTGGCACACCCTCTGAAACTCCCCTGGGGGGTTCCCCATACAAACATTTTAAAAAATCACCATTTTTGGCACTTTATTTTATTATTTTTTATTTATTTTATTTATTTTTATTATTTTATTTATTTTTTCTCTTTAGAAATTTATTTAGTCAGAACATATGTAAATGAAAAAATTAATTTAACTTAGTAATAGAAAAGAAAATAAAAAAAATTACTGTTTGAAGTCTTTTTTGCTTTCAAGTCTGTGCAATTTCGCACGGCTCTCTAATGTCGTCACCATAACAGCCTCTACATTTTCCGGTATAACTCGTTTGGAAACGCTAGCTAGCAATTGAACGTGTCGTTCTGTTGCAGGTCGTAAAATAAGTTGTGTGGGTTTTTTAAGCCACCACAAGACACAGCTGCATGTCGTAAACTTACTTAAGCTAAATCGGTTACAGGTAGAATTGAGCATAAAATTATCATAAACGATTTTCCAGAAGTAATAAAAGGCGCACTTGCTTAACAGAATTTGTGGTCAGATTAACGTTTAATTTACATGTAAGTACTTTATGGGCAGTTTTGACAACAAAATCGGTTACAGGTAGAATTGAGCATAAAATTATCATAAAGGATTTTCCAGAAGTAATAAAAGGCGCACTTGCTTAACAGAATTTGTAGTCAGATTAACGTTTAATTTACATGTAAGTACTTTATGGGCAGTTTTGACAACAAAATCGGTTACAGGTAGAATTGAAATTACCATTTCATTCTTATTACCTCGTCTCCTAGACCATATATAACGCAACAGTTTTTGTTAATGCATTAAGTCGTTGTGAAGAACTCGAAGTGTGAAGATAAAAAAATATTTAAAAAAAAATCATTCCCAATCAAGAAGTTTACAATGAATCCACCATCCTCTACACCGCAAGATGAAGCAATAACAACATCAACAACTATCGAAAACCCAATGAGTCATATACCCAGGCATGATGTTACTGTTTTTGGTGTGTCTACTGATTTGACTGATCTTAATTTACCAACTCATCTGGATATCTTGAGATATTATTTTTACTTGAGCGAACAAAAAAAGTTGTCCTATAAAGCATTCACTATTCAAGTACAAGATAAGTTGATTGGAATTTGGGAAAAACTTGGTATGGAAATAATGCTGAAAAAAAGTGTATGTAATAAATTGAATAGATTGCTTGACAAATATCAAGAGCAAATCAAGAGAAGAAACAAACCCCAACAATTTACAGAGTATGTAAAATCTCTGGAAACAATTTTTTTCATTGGAACATGTAAATGCGATTTGAAGGCAGCTCCATGTGCATGCGGTTTGGTTCCCGAACGCCTCAAAGAGTTTATGCACGATCAACATAATCAGAGAAGTCTAACAATGGATGGATTTGCGATGGAAATTGAAGAGCAAGGAGCAACGTCTATGTCATCAATGCCAACATACCAAGATCCCGATGATTCAACATACGCACCGCCACCGGTTCAAGAAGATTTGGATATAAGCACAAGTTCACAATACACGCAGAGATACGATTGTTTTAACTTTGCCTTGGTATGTGACAGATTTGGCGTGCCTGATAGAGTAGCATCAGCAATGGGAACAGCTCTTTTCCAAGATTTTAAAATGAAAGATATCCATGGCAAACCTCTCATCATGGATAAATCGAAAGTTCGCCGAGAAAAAGACAAATGCAGACAAGAAGTGCTTCGCAAACGGTTAGATGATACCAATTTGTTAGCATTTTCATTAGATGGCAGAAAAGATGATACTTTAACGAGAGATACAATTGATGAGAAGTATCATACTAGAATGGTAAAAGAACCTCATCTTGTTGTTTTGAGAAAACCGAATTCTGAATTGATTGGTTACGTAAGACTGGAACATGAAACCGCTGAATACAAAACAACCAAATTAAATGATTTTTTCAACGATAAAAATATATCACTGGATGCATTAATTGGCATATGCACTGACGGTGAGCCAACAAACACTGGCCCAAACGGTGGAATTATACGACGATTCGAATTGCTGTTAAAAAGACCATTGCATTGGTTCGTTTGCCTTCTACACTTCAACGAACTTCCGTTTCGGCATTTGTTTGAAGCTTTGGATAAATCAACCAGCACTGGACCAAGATCGGCAACCGGAAAATTGAGCCGTCAAATCGAAACTTGTGAAACTCTTCCGGTAAGTTATTGCTATCACTCATTTATTATAATTGTCAACCGTTTTTAATTGTTTTATTTTTATATATTTTCAGGTGGTGGACGGCTTTCAAAAAATTGAGTTGAAAAATATGCCCCCTGCTCCAGAAAAAATTGAATTTTCCACCGATTCCAAGTACTTATACGACATGGTCCATGCAATTTCTAGCGGCGTGGTTTCAGTGGATCTGGCAAACATCAAACCAGGGAAAATTGTACATTCTCGGTGGCTCACCAAGGCCGCTAGACTATTACGATTATATGTGACAACGGAAAATCCAGATGCAACGGAAAATTAAGAATACTGGTTGAATTTATAATTACATGTTATGTGCCAATGTACTTCAATATCAAGTATTACAGCTCTGTCGTGTACGGTAGTAGATTATTTTTCAAATTCATTAGTTGGTCAAGATTTCTAGAACCTCGTTTACGCAAAATTGTCAATAAAGTAATTACAGATAATTCATATTATGCGCATTCGGAAAATATCTTGTTTTCAATGTTGTTTGATGATAGCAAAGAAAAGCGCGACTGTGCTATCAAGATAATTCTACGCTATCGAACCGATGTTGACGACCCAACGGGACTTAGAGCTTATAAAAAACCAGATATAAACTTTTATTGCACAAGTTACACGGAAATGATCAATATGAATGACATAAATGACGTATTTGAACCACCATTCACGCGAATTATTCCATACGATACTTTGAAAGAATATTTAAATCAAGATGATCCACCGTTTAATGATCCAAAAATTCCATCACACATACAAGAAACAGAACGACTAGCTAGCTAGCGTTTCCAAACGAGTTATACCGGAAAATGTAGAGGCTGTTATGGCGACGACATTAGAGAGCCGTGCGAAATTGCCCAGACTTGAAAGCATAAAAGACTTCAAACAGTAATTTTTTATTTTTTCTTTTCTATTACTAAGTTAAATTAATTTTTTCATTTACATATGTTCTGACTAAATAAATTTCTAAGGAGAAAAAATAAATAAAATAATAAAAATAAATAAAATAAATAAAAAATAATAAAATAAAGTGCCAAAAATGGTGATTTTTTAAAATGTTTGTATGGGGAACCCCCCAGGGGAGTTCCAGGGGGTGTGCCACTGGTATGGGTGGATCGGCCCTCCAAAGTTAGTGGGGGTCGGTCATACATTTGGACTCGATTGGGGCACTCTAAATGGGTCAAAGTGTGATTTTTCAAAACTTGACCCTACGGGACAAAAGTCAACAGTTGGGGGGTAGTAGAATTCGTTTTAGAGGTATGGTTCCTTCGGCAAAGTTTCTTATTTTGATCCCTAGAATGCGATTTTCCATGAGCCATGGGCGATTTTTTTGCCTCCCCACAAATCGACCCGGCCTAATGAATACATATGGATGCTAAGCCATTTTATATTACTATATGTTAATGTGTATTTTTGTATTAAAAAATATCTCTATATATAAAAGAATAATGTGACTGACTGACTGACTGACTCAACATCGCCCAGCCCAAACCGCTGAAGCTAGGAAGTTGAAATTTGGTATGTAGGTTCCTCTTTCGGCGTAGACGTCCGCTAAGACGGGATTTTTGGAAATTCCTACCGGAACGGGCAAAAAGGGGAAAAGTCTCCCCCCTTGGCGGCCTGCCAAAACCCCTTTGGCTAGAAAGCTGAAATTTAAGATATGTGTTCCTTGGAGTATGGGCTAACTTTTCTGGAACGTACTTTCTGGAATTTGGACAGGGACGTTGTAAAAATGGGGGTTAAAAAGGGGAAAAAAGGCCCCAATTGACGGCCTGCCCAAACCGCTGGAGTAGGAAGTTGAAATTTGGTATAAAGGTTCCTCCACTATCGTAGACATCCACCAACACGGGATTTTTGGAAATTTTTACAGGGAGGGGCAAATAGGGGAAAAGTTTCCCCCTTGACGGCCTGCTCAAACTGCTGGAGCTATGAAGTTGAAATTTGGTATGTAGGTTCCTCGACCCGGTGTAGACGTCCGTTGAGACGGCATTTTGGAAATTCTTATCGGGAGGGGCAACAAGGGGACAAAAAAAGTACCTTTTTCCAAAAAAGTACCTTTTCCCAAAAAAAGTACCTTTTTCCAAAAAAAGTACCTTTTTCCAAAAAAAGTACCTCTTTCCAAAAAACGTACCTTTTTCCAAAAAAAAGTACCTTTTTCCAAAAAAAGTACCTTTTTCCAAAAAAAGTACCTTTTTCCAAAAAAAAGTACCTTTTTCCAAAAAAAGTACCTTTTTCCAAAAAAAGTACATTTTTCCAAAAAAAGTACTTTTTTCCAAAAAAAGTACCTTTTTCCAAAAAAAGTACTTTTTTCGAAAAAAGTACCTTTTTCCAAAAAAAAGTACCTTTTTCCAAAAAAAGTACCCTTTTCAAAAAAAAGTACATTTTTCCAAAAAAAAAAGTACTTTTTTCCAAAAAAAGTACCTTTTTCCAAAAAAAAGTACCTTTTTCCAAAAAAAGTACCTTTTTCCAAAAAAGTACCTTTTTTCAAAAAAAGTACCTTTTTCCAAAAAAAAGTACCTTTTTCCAAAAAAAGTACCCTTTTCAAAAAAAAGTACCTTTTTCCAAAAAAAGTACCTTTTCCAAAAAAAAGTACCTTTTTCCGAAAAATGTACCTTTTTCCAAAAAAAGTACCTTTTTCCAAAAAAAAGTACCTTTTGCCAAAAAAAGTACCTTTTTTCAAAAAAAGTACCTTTTTCCAAAAAAAGTACCTTTTTCTAAAAAAAGTACCTTTTTCCAAAAAAAAATCCTTTTTCCAAAAAAGTACCTTTTTCCAAAAAAAGAACCTTTTTCCAAAAAAAGTACCTTTTTCCAAAAAAAGTACCTTTTTGCAAAAAAAGTACCTTTTTCCAAAAAAAGTACATTTTTCCAAAAAAAGTACCTTTTTCCAAAAAAAAGTACCTTTTTCAAAAAAAAGTACCTTTTCCCAAAAAAAGTACCTTTTTCTAAAAAAAGTACCTTTTTCTAAAAAAATGTTCCTTTTCCCAAAAAACATACATTTTTTCAAAAAAATACCTTTTTCAAAAAAAGTACCTTTTCCCAAAAAAAAGTACTTTTTCTAAAAAAATTTTCCTTTTCCAAAAGAAGTACCTTTTCCAAAAAAAGTACCTTTTTCCAAAAAAAGTACCTTTTTCCAAAAAAAGTACCTTTTTCAAAAAAAAATACCTTTTTCAAAAAAAAGTACCTTTTCCAAAAAAAAGTACCTTTTCCCAAAAAAAGTACCTTTTTCTAAAAAAATGTTCCTTTTCCCAAAAAACATAAATTTTTTCAAAAAAATACCTTTTTAAAAAAAAAGTACCTTTTCCAAAAAAAGTACCTTTTCCCAAAAAAAGTACCTTTTTCTAAAAAAATTTTCCTTTTCCAAAAGAAGTACCTTTTCCAAAAAAAGTACCTTTTTCCAAAAAACATACACCTTATTAAAAAAAATACCTTTTCCAAAAAAAGTACCTTTTCCCGAAAAAAGTACCTTTTTCCAAAAAAAGTACCTTTTTCCAAAAAACATTCCTTTTTCCAAAAAAGTACATTTTTCCAAAAAAAAAGTACCTTTTTTAAAAAAAGTACCTTTTTCCAAAAAATGTACCTTTTTCTAAAAAAATTAACCTTTTCCAAAAAAAAAGTACCTTTTCCAAAAAAAGTACCTTTTCCCAAAAAACATACATTTTTCCAAAAAAAATACCTTTTTCAAAAAAAAGTACCTTTTCCAAGAAAAAGTACCTTCTTCTAAAAAACTTTTCCTTTTCCCAAAAAACATACATTTTTTCAAAAAAATACCTTTTTAAAAAAAAGTACCTTTTCCAAAAAAAAGTACCTTTTCCCAAAAAAAAGTACCTTTTTCTAAAAAATTTTTCCTTTTCCAAAAGAAGTACCTTTTCCAAAAAAGTACCTTTTTCCAAAAAACATACATTTTTCCAAAAAAAAAACACCTTATTAAAAAAAAATACCTTTTCCAAAAAAAGTACAAATAAAGTACTTTGTAAAAACAAAGTATCTTTTTCCAAAAAATTTCGTTTTTCCAAAAAGTACCATTTAAAATAATATATAATTTCAAAAAAACTACTTTTTTCCCTCCCCCAAGGATATCTCCACTAAAACAAGGTTTCTTGATATTCGGCATAGACGTGCGGTAAGACGGGATTTTTGGAAATTCCTACCGGAACGGGCAAAAAGGGGAAAAGTCTCCACATAAACAGTCTCACAAATTGGAAAAGTGCCTGCCCAAACCAATGGAGGTAAGAAGTTGAAATTTGGTATAAAGGTTCCTCCACTGTAGTAGACATCGACTAAGTTTGTATTTTTGGAATTCCCTACAGGATATCCCAAAAGGAAACTCGGTATGTGAGTTCCTCCTTCTGTGTAGGCGTCCGCTTAGACGGAATTTTTGAAATTCCTATCGGGAGGGGAAATAAGGTAAAAGTCTCCTCCTGACGGCTTGCCCAATCCCTTTTGGCCAACCTAAAATTTTAAATATGTATTCCTTGGAGTAGGACTAACTCACCGGCAACGTAATTTTTCTATTTTGGTACAGCAACATAGTAAAAATGGTGGTTGAAAGGGAAAAATGTCCCCACTAACGGCCTGCCCAAACCGCTTAGGCAATGCAGTTGAAATTTGGTATAAATGTTCCTCATCCATCGCAGATAGCCGCGAAGATGGAATTTTTGTAAATTCCTAAAGGGAGGGGCAAAAAGAAGAAAAGCCTCACCTTGGGGGCCGGTAAAAACCCCTTCGGCTAGAAACCTGAAGATTAAAATGTGGGTCCCTGGAGTAAGGGCTAACTTATTAGAAAGATACTTTTTTGAATTTTGGACAGGGTCGTTATAAAATGGGGGCTGAAAAAGGGAAAGTTGCCCCTTAACGACCTGTCCAAACTGCTGCAACTAGGAAGCTGAAATTCGGTACTTAGGTTCCTCTTCCAGCCTAATTCCAACCGGGAGGGACAAATTAGAGCAGGCTGTCAAGTGTCCCCCTTGACAGCCTGCTCAAACTGCTGGAACTAGGAAGCTGAAATTCCCTGTCGATGGATTTTCGGAAATTCCTACCGAGAGGGGCACAAATAGTAAAAGTTGGCTAGAAACCTGAAATGTAAAACATATGTTACTTGGAGTATGGGCTCACTTACCGGGAAGGTGCTTTTTGGACAGGGACATTGCAAAAATGGGGATTAATGAAGCGAAAAGTGCCGCTTAAAGGCCTGCCCAAACCGCTGGAGGTAGGAAGTTGAAATTTGGTATTAAAGTTCCTCCTCTATTGTAGACATCCGCTAAGATGAGATTTTTGGAAATTTCTACAGGTAGGGTCAAAAACAGGAAAAGTCTCCCCCTTAACGGCCTGGCCAAACTGCTGGAACAAGGGATCTTAAATTGGGTTCCTTCTCCAACGTTGACGTCCCCTAAGATGGTATTTTTGGAAATTCATACCGGGAGGGGTAAAAAGGGAAAAAACTTCCCCCTTGACGGCCTGGCCAAACTGCTGGATATAGAGACCTAAAATTATGTATGTAGTAGGTTCCTCCTCCAACGCAGACGTCCTCTAAGACGGAATTTTTGGAAATTCCTACCGGGAGGGGTAAAAACGGAATAATTCTCCCCCTTGATGGCCTAACCGAAACCTTTGGGTAGAAACCTGTAATATATAATATGTTTTCCTTAGAGTATGGGCTAACTTATCGACAAGGCATTTCTAGGACTTTGGACAGGAACGTGGTAAAAATGGTGGTTCAAAAGGGGAAAATTGCCCCCCCCCTTAACGTCTGCGTCTTTAGCTAGAAACCTAAAACTTAAAGAACAAGTGTATATGAAACACTAAAATTAAGAAACTAAATAGGAAACGAGTGGAATGAAACACTACACAAGTGGAATGAAATGGATATAAACGTTGAACGAGTAGAATTGAAATTATAGAGAATGCAAATGGATTGGAAGAGGGAATTACCTGTTCAAACACTATCCATGGAATATGAAACTTATGTAGCGTTGAAACATACTCTCCAAAAAGTTAAACAAATTTTCTAAAAGAGAAAAAACCTTAGAAAAGGAATGGAACTTATATATTCCGATATTTAAACTTCATGTAACGAAGCACCGGTGGAAGAAACCGACGCAGTAAATTTTCCAACTGAATTTGTGAATTTACTTGAATTGCCAGGTCTACTTTTACATAAACTGGAATTAAAAAAAAAACTTTAAGACACGCTAACAACGTAGCGGGCTTTGCCCGCTATTTTTAATATTATAAAATGCTTTCCAACCCTGCTTTACGTTATTTATTTTCATTCAAAACACAAATGAACAAAACTACTTACGGGTCTATCTACCTAAGTTCGCACTTTACCAAATTATCTTAACATACACACGTATATTGCAATTTATTATGGATTCATTACTAACAATCCACTTTCATGAGAAAAAGTGATCAAATATTTATTTATTTTAAACCCATTGTTGTGCAGAATTATTTATTTGTGGTGGCTGGGTGAAGGCTTTCAATAAAAAAACTTTAAATAAAAAAACGAATTTAATAAAATTAACCTTTAAGGCACGCTAACAACGTAGCGGGCTGTGCCCGCTAGTATTGTTATATATGAACTTTTTTACTCAGGTATGCTAAAAGTTAAAGATTTGTCAAATTGAAAAATATTTATAAGGAAATTTTTAAATTTTTTTAGAAGTTCGTTTTAAACATGGAGAATTGTATAAAACTTTGTCTATGGGACTGTCACAAACAGTTCGGTTTAACCGAGGGTTCGTATTAAGCGAGTTCGTATTAACGTTTTTTACTACAATTGATACCTAAACATTGGGACTTTCAAATTAGTTCGCATTAACCGAGAATTCGTCTTAACCGAGTTTATATGAATCGGTTGCCTATCCTGATTAAATACATATGGGAAAATCTACGGAACCGGTCGATACCATGTAACTCAGGATTTAAACCATTTTAATAAAAGTATATAATATTTTTGATGGTATCAGCATTTTCGAGGCAACGAATTTAATCAGGCGAGTTTTTCAAGAGTTTTTCAACTATTTTGGTTATAACTAGGGCAACCAAAAAAAGTTATAAAAGCAATGTTTAAAGCTCGGAAAAATAGTAAAATAAGCAGTTAAAATGCAAAAATAAGCCCTTAAATTTCATTATTTCTTCATTAAAATCCTCATAAAATTATATTTTTTATTTAATACTTTCTTAAATTTATTTTCATCGGGAAATACATTAATTGCATTAAAGAATTAAATGTGCTAAAATCCCAAAACTCTAACAAATTGTGAAAAATAATCCGGATTTCATTCTTGCCTAAGGAAGCCGTCAATGTCATATTTGTATTATTAGAATTCGGGAAGGAAAAATAAAAATTTTACCTTAACAAAAGAGTTTTTTAATTTAAAATAAATTTTAAAAAACTAATTTTTAATAAAAAAATTTATGTCGACTTAAAATAATGTTTAAAATTACCGATTTTATGAAATAAGCAAAAATATGCTCTATTTTCGCATAAAAAAGCTAAAATAAGCTTATTTTTTAAAGAAAATAGCAAAAATAAGCCAATATTTACAAAATATGCAGAAACAAGCAAAATTAGATAAAATAAGCAAAAAAAAAGCTCTAACAAATATACCCAGTCAGAAAAATACATACGGGAAAGCGGTGGTAAAGCACTTTAACAGGTGGTACAAGCACTGGCAAAAATTGCTTTTCTATTCCCAAAATGATAACATCATTAGACAAAAGGACCGGCTGTTCAAAAAGCGCCGGAAAAGCACTGGAGGAACAAAATTTTTAAACGTTGGCAAAACGCTGACAAAACCAATAAATAAGTGGTCTGGAAATATATTTTCCAAAATAAAATTTAAAAAAAGTTCATATGTATTTTTTTTGGTCCAGCCGTGATTTGAACCCAGGCCGTCAGATTGACAGACGATTGCTCTACCCACTGAGCTAACCAGATATATAATATTTGATGGCTAAACACATAAATGAGTGATAATAGCTGGACAACTACTGGCTGTGCCAAAATGCTAGTACTAGCAAATAATTTTTTGTAACTAGTATGCCAGTGTTGGGAGGGCAAAAAAAAGTTGGTCTTGAAGGAGCTTTCCCAGAAACAAAAAAATTGATTTTATAAAACAAAAGAAAATTTTAAATTAAAAAAAAACCAAAAATATTTTTTTGCTTGCAACCGGATTTGAACTCGGAACCTTCCGACTACAAACATTTTTTAGCGAAGCGTCAGCATTTTTATAAAATCATTGGTTTTCCAGTGAATTGATTTTGCATTGGCTAGGTAGCACTGGATAACCACTGGTTGCAAACCTTGGCATATCACTCTAAGCCAATTCTTTGCCAGTGGTTTTTTTATAAACCACCGAAATTTTTGTAAAACAAATACTGGTAAAACGCTTTTCGCAAACGCTGGCAAAGCGTCCCAAATGAGTGTTCTGCCAGTCATTTATTTTTAATACCGTGGTTACCCAGTGGTATGCCAGTGCTTGATTTTTTGTACCACTGGCGATTTCTGACTGGGTAGCTTAAAATTCTTATATTTTTAAGATCAGAACTTGTATTTAATCTAAATTGTTATATCCTTTCAAATAAAAAACATGCTCTGGCTTCTTTTTGGTTGGCCTAGTTATAACTTTTTCAGCAGGAAGTAGCCCAAAACCTTTGGTGGATAATAATTATGATGTTAGAAAATTCTCCACTTGTTGAAAAAAATAGGTGCCCTCAAATAGTAACAAATGGTAGTTCTTTAAAATCTGTAACTCTGTTTTTTGAATAAAGAGTAATTTCAGACATTTTTAATTTTGCGCTTTCAGCCTCAATGCAATTGAAAATTTTTTGATACTGACATATAACATAAAAAATTGAGATCATAAGTGTGCCTTCTAAAATAAAGAAAATATGACAATAATAATCTCTTCACCTCTATGCGTGAACAATTTGAAATTTGTTCTTTTTAATGTATTCTAAATAAGTTAATCTAGAAAAAAATGTGTGCCACTAATTTGAAATTTTTCATTTTTAAAACCGGAAATCGACCTGTTTCGTAGATTTTCCCATATATATATTCAACTTTACTTTACGATCGATTAGGATTTTTGAATGGCAAATTTTATAACAACCAGAAGAGGTCGAGCTCAAACACTCAATATCATCTTTCTAATGCCTTTTTTATCGTTAACTTGCTCTACTGCGTTTACACTAAGGACTTTATTTTAACCCTCTAACCGGCAAGCCCGCCTCTAGGCGGGGTATATTAAAATGACCACAAATGCGTCAAATGAGTATTTTATAATAAGAAATAAAGCTTTTTCAACAAAAAACAAAAATTATAAAATTTGTTGTGAAGAATTTTTTTGTATACAGTGCACGGATTTGAAGCAAGAAAGTGTCAAAAATAAAATTTCGTGAAATTTCGAAAAATAAATATTTTAAAACAAACGAAATTTTCAAAAATCTTAAAAACACATCTAAATTGACTAAAACAATTGATAGTGACCATGAAGTAAGATTGGAGTTTAAGCTATTAAAAAAATCCCATACTTTGGTCCAAGGACACACAGGATTCCATAAGGATACCTTTAAAGGACATCACCTTAACTTGAAAACGAATGGACGGATTTTTCTGAAATTTTGTAAAAAGAATATATTTGGCATAAGTAGCAAAGCTTATAAGTTTGAATAATATATATTGAAGTTGTGGTGCGTTTTCGCTCAATTTCGCATTTTTCGAAAAACGAAAATCGCTACATCCTCTTAAGTAACAGCGCAAAACATGTAATTTTTTTATTGTAACTACATCTTGGTAAGAGGAATAATTTAATTTTTATGCGCTAGTTTTCCAGATTCACTCTTAAGCTATATTATCCCATATCGCCTAAAGTAGGCAACGAAAAAAAATGTTGTAGAAGAATTTCCCAGTGTAGAAACGGTAATGACATATCATTATTTTTTGGACTACCAGTAATGACACCCACTTATCTTCTTCATTATTTTAAAACTTATAATAATGAGCTACTGACTATGACATATTTTTATCATTATTTCAAATAGATAATAATTTTATAAAGTTTTTCTGAATATTTTTTGAAATCTATTTTTAGACTCAATATTTTTAAGACACTGGTAAGGATATATGTAACCACATATTTTTTGATTTTTTGTATGCTGGCGAGTAAGCTTACTTGTGTGCAGCAGGTCAATTATGTTTTTATCTATTAAATATTACATGTCGATATAGCTCAGATGGTAGAGCTATTGACTGGCAATCTATAGACCCAGGTTCGATTCCCGCACCAGGAAATTTTATTTAAAAAAAAATACAATAAAAAATATTTTTTTTTATACAATTTATTTTTTTCAAAATCTATTTTTAGACTCATTATTCATACTGGTAAGCACATAGGTAACGATATATTTTTTGATTTTTCGTATGCTAGTGTGTAACCATAACTCATTATTTTTCGCGACATCGCCATATAAAGGCAATAAGAAATGTAATAACAAAAGTAACTTTTTACCATTACCAAGTATGTAGTTACATAACCACATATCTGGTAATGATTTTCTACACTGGGTTATTGTTTATTTTTCGTGAGGAATAGTTGGAATAAATTTCATTGCAAAAAACCTTAGGCCGGTTAGAGGGTAAATTCAAAATAATATAATAAAAAAAAAGTATATTATTTGCGTCCATCTTTATAATACCTTGGCCGAATTTAGTTTCTTTCCACGTTTTTACTTTCCATTCATAAATAAAATTATTTACCTATTTTTTTTTCATATAAAAAGTGGTGCTATTTTACTTATCACCGCTATATATTTTAAGAATATTTCTAATAAACAGACGTTTCACAGATGTACACTTTCTATACTACAATATACTCATATACACTCATACACACATATACACACATATTGTAAATTCTCATGCCACAACAGCTTATAAATCCAATATTAAAGTGGTATGTGCACTATTTAATCCTATTGATGAAATACAACCACTTGCTTAGTAAATTGGGATAACAAAAAAAATCTAAAATATGAAGTTTGTCCATCGGGAAGATTGCTCACTTCATTATGTTCAAAAAGAGGGGTTAAAAAATTCACTTATTCTCATACATACTTAGTTATTATTAGATATTTTTTCCACTTTCCCTTATCTTTTTTAATATTAAAGCGCAAAAAAACTAATTTTGGGTATAAATATGCATTCAAGCGTATTAGTTAATTGAACACTCAATATTATTAATATGATCATAACATTAATGTTTATGGAAAGAATCATTGCCGTATATGAACAGAAACAATGTAATTTGTTAATGCGAAAAAGTAGTGGCTATAGCACTATACTATATACAATATGTCAGAAATTCCATAAAAAAGCAATATGCTTATTTTTGTATAAAAAGGGTGTAAAAGAAAAATTACAGTCTGCAACAATACAAGAATCATTTCTTAGTGGAAATTAAATACTTCTGTATGGTAGTAAAATTCGGATAGGTTTTGCTCAAAAACATTTAAATATTTTTTATAGACCCAAAGGCTTGCCAGTGTTGACGTAAATTCATATTCCACTAAATTCTTTTTATCAAAAGAATCACAACTACTGCATCAACATTTGCAGAAAATTCAATCTGAAATACACATTTTACATCTTTTTTATTTCAAATAAATTTTATATGAATTTACTATGGCAAAAGGAAATAAAGTATATTTTTGAACATGCATATTTTAAAATCGTTATTTTTTCAAAATTAGCACTTCAATTATTTAAAACTTTGTTGAAATTGATTGGAAAACATATGTTTAATATTTCTGAATGGCTTTATCTGGGTTTTATACATATTTTAAGATCTGTTACAGACTCCTTAATTTTTAGGTATTAAAAAAATCAGTCTTTTTCAGGTTTAGTCAAAATTAACTTTAAATTGAAACAGAAAATGCGAAATTTTTTTGATAAATTAAGTAACATGAGATGTTTACTAAAGGTACAAATTGAAATATTAGATATGTCTTTCATCGCAGATTATTTATTAACGAAATCGTGAAAAAAGAGAAATTTCAATTTTAAATGCATATATAGGGAATATTATCGCAGCTGTCAAAACGTGCAATATATCAAATTAAAGGGCATATTTCATCATTTTAAAATTTTGCAAAAAAATAGTGTCATTACTTTCAATTTTATATTTTTTTGCAAAAAGTTTCTTCAAAAATTTAATTTTCCTACAAAAACGTTTTTGCAAATATTTCTTAAACTATGCTAACTTTAAAATTCTAGTGCCATACTCGTGATCTGCGTCCCAAAGTCTATTAGAAATGATATGTCGCAATCCCGATGCATTAAAATTTTCTTATTTTGTTGTACTGTGTTATGGGGCATAAAATATGATAGCTAAAAAAATAAAACTAAAAACAGCAGCATATAAAAATCGAGTAAAAAGGTTAAAGCCGGGCATGCCGACTATATAAAACCCTACACCATGCTGACTTAAAGCCAACTAATGTTTGGATCCGAAATTTGAATGGTTAAAACGGACTTGTGTCAAAATTTTCTATAAAATCATAAAAGAAGAGAAAATCGAAAATATAGCCCATATGAGCGATAGGTCCAAATATGGACCGATCCTATCTAGAATCAATATGCTTTTTTCAGCGAACCAAATTTCATTGAAATATCTTCTTATTTGCGACCTGCAGCGTGTAACCAAGAAAATTTTGGGGGTACCCTTATATGGGCACTAGGTCTAAACATGGACCGATTTCAACCAAAACAACAGGCGTCGTCCTTGGCCCGACATAAGTCGGTGTACCAAATTTCGTCAAAATATCTTAATATTTGCCACCTGTAGAGTGCGCACAAGAATGCCTGGACAGACAGACGGACGGACGGACATCCTTAAATCGAAATAAAAAAAATTCTGAGCAGATCGGTATACTATAAGATGGGTCTAGGACCAATATTTTTTGTTGTCACAAACATCAGCACAAACTTATAATATCCTCTCCACGTAGTGGTGTAGGGTATAATTAACAATTAAATAATTTGATTTTCTTCCGCACATATTTGATGTGATCAGTTCGACTAACAAACAGAACTGATGTTTCGTTTGAGGTTTTTTTTGTATGTGGCATCGTCTGTATTAAAAAAATGTAAGTGTTCTGTTAAGCTGCCTACACACTAGAGAACATGGTTGAGGGAACAAAAAATATCAAAAAATTTTGTAAACACGAAATGCACGCTCTCAACACGCACACACACACAAACGCACTCACACATTCACAAAAAATGCTCTCTTTTTTTAAGAATGTTCCCTAGTGTGTGGGCAGCTTTACACACAAAAAAAAACTAATTTCAATCACGAAAACCGCCTATTCAATAAATTTTATCATTGAAATTCCTCCAATCACGAAAATTGTTCATTCAATTAAAGATTTGTAGCACTTTAATTGAATAAATTTTCAATAAAATAGTGATACATTTGATTAGGATTTTTATTGGTTTTTTATATGATGTTGATTAAAACTTAATTCATTGGATTAAAAATTTATCAATATTGTATACCTCATAAATAACACATTATATGCATTTGATTAAAAATTAATCCATTGGATTAAAAAGTGATCAATATTGTATAACTTCTAAATAAGACTATCAGCTGGATAAAGTGGTAGTTGCCATGCCAACTATAAAAGATATACTTCTTTCTTTTTTAGCTTGAATTTCATTAAAATAAAACCTGCATGCAATTTTCAGTTGATCGATTTATTTATACTTATGTGAAAAGTTCTCTCGTAGAAATTAGTGTTCTCTCGTAGAAATTAGTGTTCTGAAGCATAAAGGTCCTCTGTTAAAATTTTTTGAAAACTAAATAAAATATATTTCTTAAAATAATTTTTAATTTATTTTTATGAGATTTTTTGTTTAAAAAAAATTTCAAATTTTTTAAACAAAATTTCAAAAATTAAAATTTTTTGAATATTTAAAAAATTTTTTGAAAACTTTTTCTTTAAAAAATTTAAAATTTTTTAAACAAAATTTCAAAAATACATTACTATTTAATAGTAATGTTTTAGAATAAATGAATATTCAGATTTAACTTGCCAAAATTAAAATATTTAACCAAATAAAATAATAAACTCAACGAGAATTTATAAAATTTTTTTTAAAATAAATAAAATAAAAATAATTTAAAATATTAGTTACTAATTGGAGATGATAAATAGGATTTTAAAAATAGTACCAACCTGCTTAAAACATAGTACTTTTTCGACCCGCATAGTACTTTTTTTTAAATTTTTTTATTATAAATTAACAAAAAAAGGTTAAAGATAAAGGTTCTCTTGTACATTAAAACAAGGTTCAAAATATAATATAGATCCACTCCACTCTATATAGTGCATTTTGTTCTTTCTTCTTCGCAGTTACCTCTTTTATATTATTCTATCGCTTTTGTTCTTGCATTCAATCTTCCGCGTTGACTATTATTAGCGTCCCAGTCTCATCTTTAATATTTAAAAAGCAAAACAAACTGTGAAACAAAAATTTGTAAATGAACTAATATCATCAAAAAAAAAGCGGGGTCAAAAATTATAAAATTTTAATCTTTTTTTAAATTTATTTCTTATAATTAAAAAAACTATATATCGATTGGGTATTAAAAGAAACAACATGCCCGAACATGTCCAATTTACTAAAAATGAAGTTACCGCACAATTTAAATTAACTAAAATCAATTGAGAAAACTAAATCAAATAAAACTAAACAAAAAACAACAACTTAAAGATTTTCTCTTAAATTCAAATAAATGTTTAATATTTTTTGCAAAATTTTAAAAACCTTTTCTTTGAATTACGTTTCTTACGATTTTTTACTATTTATTGTGAATAATTTAAAATGGTATCAAATAATGCTAAGTAGTACTTTTGAGGTTCTAATAGTACAATAAAAAGTATTATAGTACCAACTTTATCATCCCTGTTACTAATGCATTAATATTTATAAAAACAACTACATAAATAAAACAAACGAAAAACAACAACAATATGCTGATGTTTTTCTCTTGTTTTATGAAATGCTTTTGAGTGGTAGATAAAAAAAAAATGTCAAGCAAATTGCAGTTTTGAGCAATTATTTAATCTATTGGATTAATTTTTAATTGACATCTTTTGAAATAATTTAACAAATCGTTTTAATTGAAAAAAGTTGAACAATATTTTTATGTGTGTTACAATGTTCCTTCGTGTGTAGGCAGCATAATACTATCCCAGCAAAAATAAATGCAATGACTTCTAAATGAATCACTTCCTTCATTACATCACAAAAATTACTCCCTTAGGAATGGGTTTTAAACAACATGTAATGCTGCAATAAATATATGCTAGTCAGAAGTTCTTTTTCATGGGTGATAAGAAGTTAATATTTTGTATGGGGTTTGCATAGGAACGTGCTGGCACAGAAATCAGAGGGTTGCGGGTTCGAATCCCACCAGATAGAAAAAAAATTTTTGTAACTTTTTTTACACAATTAATAATTTTTTGTAGTTTTCACTGTAAAATTTTAATTTTTTTCTATTTCTACACTCAAAAATTAATTTTTGAAACGATTTAAATTTTTTTTGTTAATTTTCTATTCATTTTTAATGAAATTTTATGTAAATATAAAGGTGCGTTTACAATGGTAGAGTGACTCTACTCTTCAGCACATATTGAAATGTTAACTGTTCAAAATGTAGAGTAGAGATACTTCAAAAGAATATTTGACATTTCAATACTTACACAGTTTTTAGCGAATATCTTTAGACGATTTCTATTGCATTTAATATAAAATAGTTTTTTATTTTATATATTTCTTCTAATTGAAATCATTTGTTTTTATTTGTTATTATTTACAATATTTTTTTTTTAATTTGTTGACAATTAGAGATGTCAACAAATTAGTGATGTATTTTTTGAGGTATATTTTTCATGTTAAACAATGTTAAATCTAGAGTGGAGCAAATTTTGTACTCCAGAGTCAAACAAGTTTTACTCTGGAGTGGAAAAAAAGAGATAGCAAAATATAAAAAAACTGTTATTATGAAAGAGAAGAAAACTAAATTTGCTAAAGATTGGAGTACTCCATCATTGTAAACGCACCTTAAAAATTCTAAATAAATATGTAATTCTTCAAATATTTTTTGTTAAAATACGAAAAAGGTAAGTATTACAATTTTGTTTGAATTTAAAAAATTGTAATTTTAAAAATCCATTTTGATAAAATTTTTACTAAATATATTTAAAAACTATAAATATAACAGAAAAAGAAAAATCCTGTAAACATGTTAGGACTAGTAAAAATAAGTTAAAAATTACCTTCCAGAAAAAACTATCTTTTATCTACTAATATGCTGCAAATTTTTTTACGGATTTTATCAAGTTAATTCGTATTAAAAGTTAACTTAAATGTAACCAAAACTTTGTAAATTTAACAGTTTTATTTTTCCTTCTTATCTTACTAGTATTTAGCAAAAAACAATCTGCTAATATCAGTAGTTTTTTTGCAAGGTCATTTTTAAATACATAATTTTTAGTAGCTTTTTCTCCTATTTTTACAGCTTTATTTCTGTGTGGGTTCAAACCCCACACTCGTTTTTTTTAAATTATATTAAAATAAAAACAAGTGAAAAAGAACTTCCTTTTCATTGGTTCAAATATACATAATTTGTTACAAAAAAGAACAACTTCCCTCCTATGACAAGCCAATGTTAAATTCAACCACAAATTTTCACAACTCCCTATTCAACTGTTGTTATGTTTTTACTACTTCTTTTTCCTCACTTTTTTTCCTGGGATGGGTCTGTATTTTTAACTGTTGTGATAAATTTTTGTATTTAGTAATAATTTTGATGACCCACTCATGCTTTTTGTAAAATTGTGAATAGTTTAATCGTCTAATGTAGAGTAGACCTTACGCAGATAACGATAGATAAAGGAGATTCGTATATGTAGTTCTGCATGCGAAACTCAGGTTTTATATCATGCTAAAATTTGCAAACAATTGCAAAGGAATGAATAGTCGCCTTTCAAGTTCTTTTTTGAAAAAGGTTTTTGTATGGGGTTCCAGTTTTTTAACAAATATTTTTTTAACTGGCAAAGCGCTCTGCATAGAGTTCTATATCGATATTTTACTTAAAAGTTATCTTTAAAAAATGTAATGTGGATTGTAAAAGTTGCTGGCTCGATTAGAACAATTTTTTACAAAATATATTTACGATTTATACAAATCCCTGTAGGAAATTATATTGGAAGAGTTTTCGTAAATAAAACTGTAAACATTAAAATCGAATTCGTGCGGTTACGACAACTATCTTTATATTAAATTATATTTTTTGTCGTGAAAGCCAATATTCGATTGTCTAATTCAATATTATGTTCTACATAAATATTATTATGTTCCACAAAATTTTATTGAAACTAAAATTTTTTTTTGAATTTTCTGGTATTAAAGCCGGCCATTCAGGTTAATAGTTCACATTCTTACCCACTGCACCACAACTACTTTTAATTTTCTTTGTCATATTTGATCTTTAAACACATGAATATTTTATTTTAATTAAAAAAAATCTAAATTTTTTGTATTTTGCGGGATTCGAACTCGAAATCCGCCGTACTAGGCCAACTCTCTACCCACTACTCCACAAAAACTTATTAATTTTGAATTTATATATTTTGTTTGGAAAGCAAATATAGTAAAAACTTCGTTTACCAATACCAATCAATAGATGTGTGCTATCAACACAATCCACAATTCGGTTGGTTCGACAGAATCTCGACTTTAAGGTCATATTTGATTAGGATACCCGTATTTGTAGTTGCCACTTTGGAATATTGAAATTTTGTAGTTACCACTTTGGAATATTGAATTTTTTTTAATAAATGTGATAGATAATACCAATTTTCTAGTATATTCACTAAATAAATGGCTGCTTCTACTGTACATAATTACTAAACTAATATTAATTTTAATATGATTGGATATACCAATAATTTGATAAAAGGACTGCTTTTTAGTTCATTTTCCCTATTTTTAATACCTAGACCCAGAAAACAGTTTCGGTGCTGACAACCCCATTTGTTGCCAATCGAATAGTTCAGTTGCATCAAATGAATTTTTCGGTTGCGGCTACCGAATTATTCTTGATACAATTGAAATTCCGTTGCCACAGTCAAATTAGTCCTGTCTCAATTGGTTTTCTGTTGCCACAACCGAAAACTTCGGATACCACAACCGTACCATGCGATTGGCTACAAATGCGGTTATCAGAACTGAATCTGTTTTCTGGGTGTAGGTAAATATTTTTGGTGTTGTATTCAATTATAGGTAACTCCAAATTAAATAACGTCCTGGCAAATTAATTTTAATGGTTTTGATCGAATTCCAAACAATTTCTTTTCTGGGTGTAGTAAATTTGGTGGTGTTAGCCTTCGGGAAATATTTTTTGGTAAAGTGTTAAGAAGATAATGAATGATAATTGATAATGAAGTGGCACATGATGATCTTGCATTATCAGCTTTTGCACATCATTAAGTGTTTTCTTGAACAACAACTGATTGTGAGTGAAATACTATATCATTATGGTAAATCGTGGCCTGAGTTCCAAACCAAATTTTGTAATTTTGTAACATTTTTTTATTTTGTAATGATATTATAAAAAATTAGTAAATAATCAATAATTCGTTCAAATAACAATCTCAAATTGTAAAACTGAAACCAGTTCTCAAACAAAAATAGAAACCTGTGAAATGTTTAACAAAAAATTAACGAAATTATTAATTTTACCTCAAAAATATTGTTTTTTTTTGAAAATCCAAAATTAAAAAAAAGCTCCAAAATGTTCCAAGATAAATTTGAAAAACCTGAATGGCAGTACCCTAGGATATCTTCTAAAAATGTTTTTCCAACCGTTTGTGACCGTTCATAAACTTTCGAGATTTTGCGCTTTAACTGGAAAACGGCTTCCGATCTCACTTCTGCACTACGTTAGATTTCGGTGTAACAAGTTTCGGCTAAAAACTGTAGTATGAATACAAAATGGGCCCTTAAATTAGTTATGGAGGTTTTTGATCTCAAATCTGAAATCAGATCCTAAAAAATCAAAATGGCCGATTGAAAATGGCGTCCATGCATTTTAAATCTTTAATATATGTTTTTTAACTTTTTATAATTTCGATTAAAAAAATACCTATGTTATCTTTATAAAAAGAGAGTATTTTGGCTGATCAACACTCCTTAATTAAGAATTTCGAAGTCAAAATGGTGCGCCCAATATGGTGGATAAGAATAGCCTCATATATTTGATGACAATAATTATCCTCATTAGTAAAATAATATAACAGGCTATGTTCTAAAATTCAACAACTCGCGCAATTACAGTGTTGCCATATTTGAAGAACTCCATCTTTCACCATCTTTTACTTCTTCTCTATCCCCTTTCCAAAGGTAGCAAAACGTTAATAATTATGAAGAATTTCCTGAGTGTTGCTTCTCTTTAAAAAAAAAAATATATATATATATATGGGTGAAATCGAAAAATGTGATAAGTTTATGGGCCAAATTTGTGAGAATTAAAAAGTGTTAATATTTCGGTTTTTTCTTAATGGAATCAGTAAGTTTAGTCATTATAAACCTAATTGCAAAAAATCTCTTCTACAAGTTACTGCAATGCCTTTTTTTGCACAATTTTCACTTTTTTGTTATTTATTTATTTATTTATTTATTTATTGATTTATTTATTTATTTATTTATTTATTTATTTATTTATTTATTTATTTATTTATTTATTTATTTATTTATTTATTTATTTATTTATTTATTTATTTATTTATTTATTTATTTATTTATTTATTTATTTATTTATTTATTTATTTATTTATTTATTTATTTATTTATTTATTTATTTATTTATTTTTTTAAACTTATTTAAATTTATTAGTTTTTCGTATTTGGGTTTTTAACATGCTTTTCAATAATATACAATTTGTGTTTATCAAATTGGCGGTTTCGCGAATAAAAATACAGTTCATTCCGCGAAAAAAAAATATTATTTCTTAACTTTGTATTTTTGGTCCTTTTAAATGCTTTTCAAAAATATAAAATTTTTTAAAATCCAATCAGCGGTTGCGAAGTTACAAAATATATTAAATTAATAAATTAAAAACATAACATTTCGCGATCAAAAAATTCTTAAATTGTCTGCAACAAATTTAATTTGTCAAACTAATGGCTCGAAATATCGATTCCAAACCAATGAAATGCAAAATCTATCGTTTTTGGCTCCAGCAGTTTAGGATAAAAAACTGATAACTTTTTTTGATTTGACGCAAAACTATTAGTTAAATCATTTTTTGACGCATAAATATTAGTTGAATCATCTATATTTTAAACATTTACGTACATTTTTTTGAATGCAATATGATTCAAACAATTTTGGTTACGGAGTTTACAGTTACGGAGTTTACATTTGGTTACTTTTTTCGTTTTCTTTCAGAAACGCTTTGTGAGAATTTTCTTTCCGAAACAAAATCGTATGATGTCCACACGGTGAATCCAAATATGTCATTGTTTGTTTAATCGTTAATTAGGTTGGTGTAAAAATTAGGAAATCTTATTAAAGACATACTTTTTCATCTCGAGAATGTTACGAGGGCTACTATTTATATTTCGGAAATAGCAAATAATAACAAACATTTTTAAATGAAAATGGCTTTATAGTTTTTCAATATATTCCCCTTGATGATCAATACATTTTTGCATTCGTTCAAACCATTTGTCATAGCAGTTTTTCCACTCCTCTTGAGACACCTCCAAAACATGGTTTTGAACGTTTCAACTGCTTTTTCGGCGCTCTTAGATCGTTGACCACGCAGGTTACCTTTGATATTCGGGAACAAGGAGAAGTCCTTGGGTGCCAAATCAGGACTGTACGGATGATGAGTCACAGATTAGATGTTTTGACTGCTCAAAAATTCACCTGTTTGACGAGATGTGTAATAGCTAGCATAATAGGCGGCTGGTTTTACGAATTTCACTTCGCTTCGCTGCGCTTCTTCCACGAACAACTTTTGTTGGATTTCGCTCGTCTTGGAATACCCACATGGTCGATTGCTATTTTCTTTCCGGCTCATACGCATATATCCATGATTCGTCACCTGTCACGATTTTATTTACATCTTTTAAAGCACCACGGTCGAACTTTTTAATCATTCGCTTACACCAATCAATGCGAGCCTTTTTTTGAGCGATTTATAAATGATGGGGTATCAAACGAGAGCAAATTTTTTTTAAAACTTAGTGTTCATGCAAAATCGAATGTATTGAAGTGGAGCTAATGTACAAGGATGCCTCTATCTCACGATATGTCACATGACGATCTTGCATTATCAGTTCACGCACTGCACTGCATCAATCAACCGATTTTGGACGACCTTCACGGAATTCGTCAGCGACCGAACTACGACCACGATTGAATTCACTATACCAGCGATATACTGTGGTTTTCGATGCTGCTTTATCGCCATATAAATAACGAAGTTCATCGACACATTCTTGTTGAGATAATCCACATCGAAAGTTGAGAAAAATAAGCCAACGAAAACCTTTTCTTCAAATTTCCATTTTTTGGGCAAATTGATTTTCTTAACTCACTGTAAACAAAACAAATAGCACTTGTACATCAAAACCTTGCGAGTCCGTTTATGCTAAAAAATGTAAAATTTTATTATGGTGTTGCCAGATTTTAGCTATTGACATCACTGTTGCCAGTTTCCGAAATATAAATAGTACCCCTCGTACATGCTGTAGAAAAACTTCAAATCTGATTATATACAGTCCAACGGTCATTTGAGTATAAATAACATTATACTTTTCGCAACATAATTAATAGATAATTCCAAAATTATGGTGAATGCATTTTTATCAAAAAATATGACGAAAAATCGTTACAGAGTTGAAGTCGTGTTAGTATAGGTATAAGAAGTTTGTAAAATGTATTAATTTTATATTATTCTGGAATACAAATATAGTTTTTTTAAATACATTTGGAATTTTATCAAATACATTTGGAGAATTTTGATATACAAATGGAATTATTTGAAATGCAATTGGACAATTTTCAAATACAGATTTAAAATTTTTAAATACAAATGAATAATTTTTAAATACATTTTGAAAATTTTAAAATTCATTTTGGACAATTTTCAAATGCAATTAGACAAATGTCAAAGGTTTTTGACAATTTTAAAACGTTTCTGGACAATTTTTAATGATTTTTGGACAATTTTAAAACATTTTTAGGCAATTTTGAATAATTTTTGGACAATTTTGAAATATTTTTGGAAAATTTTAAAACATTTTTGGGTAATTTTGAAACATTTTGGACAATTTTGAAACATTTTTAGACAATTTTAAAATATATTTGGACAATTTTAAAACATTTTTGTACAATTTTAAAACATTTTTGGATAATTTTAAAACATTTTTGTAAAATTTTAAAATATATTTGGAATTTTCTGAAATAAAAGGCAAAATGGAGTAGTTCTTTTTGGTGAACACTCTTTAAATTCGTTGTAAAGAACTAGTTAAGTACTAATTTAAATTCGTTGTAAAGAACTAGTTCGCTCTTCTAGTTCAATAGATCTTTGACAATTTCGTTCAATCCTTCACAAAACAACTTTTGCGATCGTTCGTTTGGCAATTTTGAATGGGTAGGAATTCATATAGTTCCTCTTTTAGTTAAAAAACATATAAAACATCAGACAATTAAGAATTTTAAGAAAAAAAAAAAGAAAAATGTTTAGTGTAGAAAATATTTTTATTAATAAAAAGAAATATAATTATTTATGGTCAAAGGTAATAAAATGAGCGATTGAACTAGAAGAGCGATTAGAAGTCTAGATAGAGAATAAATAGCAAAAAATAAAAAATCACGAAACTTTTTTAATTACAAAACGCTGTTAGCCGGGAGGTACTAAGCCAAATTTGAGCCTGGATGTTTGTTCGGAATGATCACTACCTCATTATTTAATCGTCTAAATTAGCTTTGATTTAAAATATCAATACATTAATTATCAAACAGAACTAGGGTATTCAATTAAACGGCTTTTTATTTTAATCGATTAATCGTGCAAATAATTATTCGGGTGTTTTTCTTAACCGGTTAATCGAACAAAATTTTAAAATTAATCGATTAATCGAAAAAATTTTCTGTAAAATAACCCAGCGAAAAAAAAATGCCGAAGCAGTAGAAAAAGCACTACAATTGATGATCTAGATGTACTTCTTTTTTAACATAAACACTAATGATTTTAACATTGAGTTGTCATAGAGGAGAAGTACTCCGACTTTAACATTTTTCAGTACTTTTTGAACGAGTGCAAAGGAAGCTCTTTTTCACCAATTAAAAGTTTTTTTTTTTTTTCAATTCATTCTTTATTTACAATCTGTCCGAGGACAATAAGCAAATTTGTTAAAATAAATACATCACAGATGTTATGTAACTCCAATGAGATACATAATAAAAAAATAAAATAAATTAGATAATTTTTAAAAGATTAAATAACAATTCATAAAAGTTAATATATACAAATGAATATTATGTTTTATTTTCGGAATGGGAGATCTAAGATATGGTTGCATTTCAGTCTTCTAGTTTCATTGGTGCTGTCTAATAATGAGATCGCCTCAGGATTATCGTGATTACTTAATCTTTGCAAGTATCTGTCACTTACGGATCTAATTTCCTCTCGAACAGATGATACAGAAAGATCTCTTTTGATAACATTATTCCTAACATACCATGGTGCATCAAGAATTTGCCTCAGTGTTTTAGATTGATATCTTTCAAGTATATCAATATTGGAATTACTTGCGGTACCCCATAGTTGGATACCATATGTCCAGACTGGTTTAAGAATAACTTTATAAATGCGTAATTTATTATTTAGGCTTAGCTGAGATTTTGAACCCAAAAGCCAGTAAAGTTTTTTTGTTTTAATTTTAAGTTGTTGTTGCTTATTTTTAATATGAGCTTTCCAGGTAAGACGTCTCAAGAATCATTCCTAAATATTTTACTGTTTCCCGCTTTGGAATCAATTTACCATTTATGGTAACATCAGGACAATTACCACGTCTAAGTGCAAATGTTGTGTGATTGGATTTATCAGAGTTTACTTTCACGTTCCATTTCATTAGCCATTGGTCAAGTTTATTAAGCTCATTTTGTACAAGTGACGATGCTTCATCAGAAGAATCGCTTGTGGCAATTATTGCTGTATCGTCAGCGTTAATTGCCACAAGCAATCTTGAAAAAATCCCGGGATTTCCGATTTCACTATTTGCCATTTTATCACTTTTTGTATTTGTTTATATTGTTATATTCGACCTAAATCACTTAAATCAAATATCTTATTAAATGTTCATACACTCATAAAAAAGTTAGTACAAAAGTCTGTTAAACGCGTTTTTCTGTTATTTTCTCCAAAAGAGCCCGTACAAATAGGTCAAAATTCTGCTAAAATAATAGGAAATAGTACATGTATTTTATTAGAGATTAAATATATCTGAATAAAAACATTAATAATTTAAAAACATTTATTTGGCTTTAAAACTTTTCAGATTTATTTGATCTTTTAACGGACAGTTTTTATTTATTTTATTAATGATTTGCTGAAATCATAACTTCATGCAATATAATTTTGCAGAATATTAGTATACCAAAAACAGCAAATTTTTGTTATAGTATTTAGCAAAAGATAACATCGACCTTTTTGAAATTAGCAAAGGTATGTGCACAATATTTCACATTAGTAGACTTAGGCCTGGTATCTTATGTGATATTACACAATGATTAAGAAGAAAATCATTGTTTAGCACTTAATTACAGTAACTCATCAAATTTTAATCCCTGATTTTACTCTAAACATTGCTTAAATTTAATTACAGAAATTTCTGTGATTAAGACCTTAAACGTAGATTTTCCACCCTACAATTCATGTTAGTATTAACATTTTTTTCTAATGTTGGTAACTTTTTAAAAAGGTTTACGTAGACCAATTAATTTGTAAATAAACACCTTACAACATCTTTATGTACCATCTAAATAATGAACATCTTTGGTAACTTGCACATATATCTTCTCTAAAAATACCCATTAGAATTAAGAAAATATTTGGGGGAAATTTTAATAATATGACATAATATTGGATTCTGTACGAATTGTTTGTTAGAATCGGTCATAATTTTGATCTTTATTTAGCACAAATAAACCATGATTCGTGGAAGGAAAATTTGACAAAAAAATGTGTTTAAGGTGTTTCACAATAATTTTTTTAATTCTGCCGTTTTTAATAACAAATAATTTAAATTTTCTAATTTTCTGAAAATATGAGCTATATAAGATATAAGACATACTTCAAGTGCTCCTGCAATATCTTAAATTGCAGTTAATGAGTACAGTTTTTTATTAAATTTTTTATTTTGCTTATTTATTGAACCAATTTTTACTATTTAATAAAATTTAACCATAAAACTTACGATGTTTTCTTTTCTGAAAAAAGTGTTGCCTTTTTTCTGCCCTTTTTTTAAAAAATGTATTTTTGTGCATAGAAATAATAAGTAAATATAGGCATATTAGGTATTAAATTAAACGTATTTTAAAGACCTATTTAACTATGCTTCAAAAATGTCCAACAATATTCCACTTATTTAACAAAACACCAAAATAGAGAAAAATGTGACATTTTGTTAAATTGCACGAAAATTAGGGAATAATTAGACATATTTTATACACGGTTAGATTGATATCTCAAATACCTTTAATTTGATACCAAATTTGTCTATGTTTACCTTTTATTACTCTACACAAAAAGGCATTTTGTAAAAAAAGGGCAGAAAAAAGGCAACATTTTTTTCAGAAAAGAAAACGCCATTAATCTACCACATTCTATTAAAAATTGTTGAAATGTCGGCCAGGATGTGTTAACAGAGGTTAAGATTTATGCATACTGTTAAGATTCTATGTTAGTTGTTTAGACCAGTTAAATATTTCCTGCAGTACAATTTTTATGTACGCCATATATTTTTTCCTCCGAGGAATATTTTTGGATTCATATCTTTTATTTTCCACAAAATTAGAAAATTCTAATTTTTTCAATTAACACAAAATTTCACAGACTCTTCAGAAGATTTTTGCTTTTTACACAAAATTGTTGGAAGATATCTTAAAAATAGAATCAAGAAAAACAAGCGTTTAAGTTTCGCGGTTTGTAAAAATTTACTGCTTTGGGGGATGTCATTGTATGTGTATATTAAATTTGATCCAGATATATTTACTTAAACGAATAACAAATAATATAGAGGCATAGTTATTTTACTTTGCCTTTGAACCTAGTTTTCTAATAAATTCTGACTTTAAAATTTGTATTGAATGTATCAAAAACATCAAATATCATCTTGTCCTTCATAAATATTTCTTAATAACACCTTCCTGGACTAAAAACAAATTTATAATTATACACACTTACCCAATGAAAAAAGTTAAGATATGCATGTAGCATGCAAAAAGACACTTCCTATTTGAGGCATTTACCGATTGATGATTTTTAAAACAACAATTTGGTCATCTATTTTATAATTTTATGACCCCGTATCATGCGAAAAATTCAATAAAAAACTCTTATTTCGCGAGTTTCCAAACTTGTTTTATTTTCTTTTATTTCTTATTCGTATTGTCAAATAAAAATATCTAAAATTAACAAATCATTGATTAAATTTTTATAAGTTACCGATATTATTTTAAGCAAGTTTAAGGGCTAATCAATGATTTCTATATCAATGATTAAAGTAAACTAAGCATTGGAGATAAGATACCAGCCCTTAAAAAATCTAATATAATCATTAATATTTCTCATGCTTTCAGCAGAGTAATTTGTATTTGCATTTAATTAATTTTAGATTAGTAGCTTTTTCTGCTATTTTTACATACTTATTTCTATGAGTATAGTTTTCGTTTAAAGCCAAATTCACAATGCTGTAGTACTCCACTCAGAGTGGATTTTTTGTTCCTTGCTTTTTGGCACATACATATTTTTCGTATGAAGCTATCTCTATTCTAGTAAACTCCACTCTGCAGCTTTGAACACACTGCAGCATTGTGAATCCGGCTTAATTTATTTATTTTTTCGTACTACAGGAAATAAATAAGTAGATTTATAATGAACTATTTTAATTTCTAGGGTTTAGGTTAGCTATTTATTTTTAAAATTAAAAATATAATGAAGCAAGAAAATCCCAAAACCCCGAAAAATCCCGCGATTTTTGGGGATCCCGGGATTTCAATTTTCAAAATCCCGAATCCCGGGATTTGTAAAAACCAGTCCCGTTCGGCATCCCTAGTTGCGACCAATATACTTTCATGTGTGGGTATATCTGCTGTGTATATTGTATATAAAATTGGACCCAATACACTTCCCTGCGGTATACCAGCATTTATTTCATATAGTTCTGATCTTTCGTCGTTGACTTTAACGTAAAAATGTCTATTGGATAAATAACTTCTAAAAAATTGAAAATAAGGTGCAGGTAAAAACTGTTTTATTTTATAGAGTAACCCTAGATGCCAAACCCTATCAAAGGCTTGCTGGATATCAAGAAAAACCGCAGAGCAGTATCTTTTTTTCTCAAGAGCATCTCTTATAACATTCACGATTCTATGTATCTGTTCAGGAGTACCGTGATTGTGTCGAAACCCAAATTGATGTTCAGGAATTATGTTTCTTTCATTTAGAATTGGTGATAATCTTCTTAAAAATATTTTTTCAAATATTTTGGAGAAAGTTGTGAGCAAACTTATTGGTCTAAATGAAGATGCTATGTTGTTTGGCTTGTTAGGTTTTTTTTATCATTATAATTTCTGCACATTTCCATTGATATGGGAAGTGGCTAAGACGTAAGATTGAATTATAAAGTGTAGTTAGAAATACAATACATTTCGGAGTTAACAGATTGACAACATTTGCGTCAATTAGGTCGTATCCAGGACATTTCTTTTTATTTAACATTTGTTTTTCATTTTTAACTTCGTTTGGTGTAAAACATTTATTTGGGAGGTCCATTTGTAACGGACAAGTTAAATAGTCTAATACTTCTTCTTGTCGTGTTGTTGTGTTGAAAGAAAATGGCGTAAATATATCTTTTAAGTGAAGAGCAAATGCCTCTGAAGTATCTTTATACGTTTTACACCACAAACCATCCGATTTTTTGATAAGAATATTACTTTTTGTTGGCCTCTTAAGATATTTAGTAGCTTTCCACAGCAGGTGCTCATCATATTTTGAATTATTGATTTCTTCAAGAAATTCCGACGTTTTTGCATTCTTGTATTCAAACAGCAAATATTTAAGATCTTTGCATGCTTTATTAAATAAACGTTTATCATTTACATTTCTACTTATTTGCCACCTTTTGCGTAGCCATCTTTTTTCTGTTATGAGTTGTCGAATTTCGAATGATATTTCAAGGTTTACGGGTTGTTGTGATATTTCTTGCATTGGAGTTGAAATTTGTGCTGCTTTGTGTATCTCATTTGTGAAATATTCAACCGCTTCGTCTAGCTCGAAAGCAGTTTTGAGACTTATTCTAAGATTAACATTGTCATCCAATTATTGTTGAAATAATGAAATGTTTGTGTTTGATTTTAATACCTGATACTTTGGAGGTTTCATGGTGGCAGTGGCGTTAAGGTTTACTAAAGCTGGTTTTACACGACATGTATTTATCATATGACTTGTCACTTTTTACATTGTAAAATTTATACATGCCGTGTGAACCCTTTCAAACATTGCATGTGTAAAACCCATATGCAAAAGTCATATGACAATATTTTAAATAGAGCGCGTTCTATTTTGACCTGACAAACCAAATGTAATCAGCTGTTTTTGGCAAAACAAAAAAGAAACTTGGGGGCAAAAAAAAACAAAATAGAAACTGGAAAAATTTGATAAAAGCTGTTAAAAGCAACCAATGTCAGGCGTAATTACACATGTACGTTTAAACGCAAAAATTATAAACCTTAGGTGTGTTCGTTTACCTACTACAAGTTACTACTTTTACTACAGCTGGAAAAATTCAATACAAAAGGTAAACAAAAGTTTCCAATTGTAGTAAAAGTAGTAAGAATTTCGAGTAAACGAACACACTGCTTATGTATTTGCTCATTTTGACAGACATACAGAATTACATATGGGTCGTTAAAGTGACAGGTCACATGACAAATACATGTCGTGTGAAACCAGCTTAAGACAGGCGTGTGATCTGAGCTTAAGTCAATAAGACTTTTAATTTCTAATTTTTGGCTATCTATACCAGTGTATACAATAAAGTCCAAAAGATCTGGAATTTTACGCGGATCACTTGGCCAATACGTTGGCGTTCCAGTAGATAAAGATGAATAGTTTCTCTTTCTTAAGCATTTGAAAAGTTCTGTGCCTTTAGGGTTTGTCAGTCTTGAACCCCACCACGGATGTTTGGCATTATAGTCACCACCAACGATAAATCGTGCAAGTGATTCGAAGAATTCCTCGTATTTTTCACATTTAACGTTATGTCGTGGTGGAAAATAGATTGAGGAGACAACCAGATCACCATCATCACATTTAAGTTTAATACTTGCTGCCTGCAGATATGTTTGCTGAACTCCATTTAAGATTTCATATTTTATTGTTGATTTTACCAAAATTCCTGAAGCTGCATGAGCTCTATCATCAGGATGGTTGGTATTTATAAAGTCATAACCATTAATTTTAAAGAAACTTCTACTAGTAAAATGAGTCTCAGAGACTAAAAGTAAATCAATGTAGTTTGATTTGAGAAAAATTTCTATTTCTCTTGTATGATTGGATATGCCATTAGCATTCCATATTGCTAAGCGTATATTTAAACGCATAATTTGGTTATAATGAGTTGCATCATATTTAAAAGTTTGTTGGTTAATTCATTTTGTTTTTGGAAAAAAATTTATAAACTTTTCAAAATGTTTTGTTCGTGTTGGCTGCTATTATTTCTAACAGCTTGAGCATAGCTGTACTGATTACCTTCAAAACAATTGCTAGATCCGTTGTTATAATTGAACATAGTAAAACTATTAGTTGTAAACGGGTTGTTTGTTTCAGGTGTATTTTTATGTTGTCTACGATAGGCATTCTTTTTTTTCAATATATCTCTATAAACACCACATCCCTTATAGTTTGCTGTATGACGTTGCAGACAATTGACACACTGCGAAGGAGTGTTATCTGGTTAAGGGCAATTATCAGTTGGATGATTTAATCCACACTTTACACAATTAAACAGTTTCCTACAATATTTTTTTTTACAACTGCACTGAGAAGATATCTGACTTCATAAATCCTCTTGTTGTTTTGATTTGGCTCTAAGTCAATGTAAAACATAGACATTGGTTGCTTGGTTACTCTACTTTTAATATTTATAACGTTCCGGACTTGATGCCCAAGACTTTGAATTTTTTCTTTAATCGCTGAAACTGGTGTAGAAAATGTAGATTTTTAACAACTACTCTGTAGGCTCTCTCTTGCTTAAGTTGGTAGGTGTGAAATAATATTTTTTTATCATCAAGATATTTGACTAACACCCTATATGATTTTACATTTTTAATCATCAGTCTTACCTGACCATCTCTCATAGATTTGTAGGAAAAATCTTCAGGATTTATTAATTTATTAAAGTTATTTATCATCACTTTTATATCAGATACATCAGGAATTATTATTGGTGGTGGTTTTGCTTCAGTAGCTTCATTATTAACGTTATCATCATTATCATTATTATCAATATCATCATTAACATTAGTTTCATCCATATCATTATCTACATCAAGTGCAGAAAACTTGTTGTTGCTAGTACTTGGTAAATCACTATTGTTGTTATTAGAATTGACATTTTTCAAAGCTTTGCTTTTATGTTTAAAAATTTCTGGTGATTTTATTAATCGCCGTTTTGTTGTTTTATCAGAAACTTTTTGCCAAACAGCTTTGTCTTCTTCACTATTTTCGCTGCCACTAGTCATTCTGCTGTTACAGCAGAGGATTAGTACTTTTGTTTTTACTTTTAATAAAAAGTAATAGTTTTGTTGTTGATTTAAACACACAAGTATGTTAGAATATTATTTTAACGATTGTTATTGTTTTAGATTTAAGGATTTTTGTTTTCTTTTTTAGAAATTAATCACAATTTACGTCTGCACTTTATCACGGTCAGAAAGAGACTACCAATTAAAAGTTAAAAAAAAAAAATTCTTCACAAAAAAAATTACATTTTTTTTTATTTTACCAAAGTTTTTTATTGCCACCACCGGGTATCGAACTTGCGACCTCACGATTGCTAGTCTAGCGCTCTACCGCTGAGCTATTCTTTGATATGAAAGTTGACTGGCATAAAAACACCACTTTGTTAATGCGAGATATTGTTCCTTATTCTCTTCAATAAAAGTACTTATTAAACAAGTGTAAAAGGTGCACTCCAATTTAATATTGGTTTCAGTACTATTTTTACAGGTACATAAAAATCTATTTCTCACCTTTTTTTATATATGTGACCTGCTCCGAGAAAAGGGACCTAGTGTGTCAAAAAACGGGAACTTGGGAAAATCGATAAAAATGAGAAAAACATTAAAATTTGAAACTTTAAATGCGTTCTTCTCAAAACTTCATTTTCACACACTAGGTCCCTTTTCTCGGAGAAGGTCACATATACATATTTTTAAAAATTTAAAAAATATTGAATTTAAACAAATTAATTATAAATATTAAAAAAAAAAATTTAATAGAATAAAAAAAAATAAAAAAAAAATAAAAAAATATTGGTCCCGCCGGGAATCGAACCCGGGACCCTCTGTTGGGAAAGCCAAAAGATACCAAAATCACTTTTTACGATCACTTTTAGAGCAATTACTCTTTAGAAGCAATACTTAAGTGATTTTTTGGATGTGGTTCAGAAGTAATTCTAAAAAAGCTGTAAAAATGTAATAACGGATACTTTGGAAGCAATGAAAGAAGTGATTTTTTGAAGTTGTTCAGAATAACTTCTAAAAAAGCAGTAAAAATACACTAACGGATACTTGTGAAGCATTAAAAGAAGTAGTTTGTAAGGCACTACTTGCAATATTTTTTGCTGGGAATATACCCAGGAAAAAAGTGAGGAAAAAGAAGTAGTAAAAACATAACAACAGATGAATAGGGAGTAGTGATAATTTGTGGTTTTCAATGCCCTACTAAAAAAAATTATATGACTTTTGATATTACAGTAGACGTTCGCAAATTAGAGCTTTCAGTAATTCGAACGTCCAGAAATTAGAATCAATGTTTGCAATACATTAAACGCTCTGAAATGAAAAAGAACTTCTGACTAGCATATATTTATTGCAGCATTACATGTTGTTTAAAACCCATTCCTAAGGGAGTAATTCTTTGTGATTTAATGAAGGAAGTGATTCATTTAGAAGTCATTCATTATCATCATTATTTTTGCTGGGTATTTACATACACTCGTTGTGTTTTAATTTTATTTAAAAAAAGGAACAAAAATAAATTCAGTAACTCCGTTGAAATTCATAAAGATAAAAAAAATTTAATAATTGAGATCAGATTTTGTCAATATTTTTATTTTTTCTGTCCCCTCTTTCACATATTAAAATTTTATCCAAATCGGGGACAACCACACCCGAAAGAAGAATATAAGACCCCGTACATTAATTTGTGTCTCTTTCGTATGCATTGAATACATAAAAGATGTAAATGTAGAGAGGAATTCTAAAATTTTTATTTTATTTTATTAACTAAGAGTGCTCACTAAACAAGCTTTATTACATTGAACATTAATTGTAATCAATAATTCTAGTAATCATTAATTACAATAATTATTAATGCTATCATTTAATATCAACGTTTAAAAAGTCGTAAAAAATAATTAAAAATTATTATACGTAAATAGATACTACTAATTTACACAACAAGATAGTAATTTGGAAGATGACAAAGCAAACTGTAATAATTTTATTTTGTTTTTGTTTTTTCTTTGGGATTTAAGATGTTTATTAACGCTATACTTGAAAACATGAAATTCTCATTGTGTTGAAGCTAATAAATATTTCTAGAAATTCTAAAAGGTCGTCCCTTTATTATTTTCTTAGGCCAGAATGAAATCCGGATAGGTAAAAGCCTACAGCAAATAATTTATCACAATTTTTTAAAAAAATTTTAAGTTTTTAGCACATTTACTTTAATAAAAAATTTATATTTTTTAAACATTTTTGTAATTTTCTACCAATTTCGATTAATCGATTAATCGTATGAAATTATTCGAATTAATCGTTATTCGAAATTTGGACATTTTAAATTATTCGAACAGTTTTTGAGAAAAATTGTTCGATTAATCGAATAACGATTAATTGATTGAATACCCTAGATAGAACCCCTTCATGATTATTAGGTCAAAACATGGACCGATGTTAACCATTTTCAATAGCGTTAGTCCTTGATGCAATACAAATTTTTGTACTAAATTTCGTCAAATTATCTTTTAAAGTGCGACATCTAGTTTGGTTATAAGGATCGTTCATTTTATATAGACAGACGAACCGACATCATAAGCACCAACTCAATACACCCATAGAGTGGTGTAGAATACAAAAAAATATTTTTTGGTACTATGTAGATCGGAAAAGTACTATTTGTTAAGCAGGTTGGTACTATTTTGAAAATCCCATTTATCATCCCTGCTCTTGATAGGCACTAAAAAGAGAACATTAAAAGAAAATGCACAAAAGATTAGCAAGTACGAAAAACAGAATTCCGTACATTTCGATTGTGCAAGATTAGTAACAATATGATTTGCTGGAAGACTTAACAAAATTTTCTATATTTTATTTCAAACCGGGAACCGGATATATGTAAATTTCTGTCGCCTGTATAGTATTTGGAAAATAATGTTTTTCGTGGAACACATCTAAGTACAACAAATTTTGGGTTATAAATAGGGCAGTTTTTTGCGGAAATAATAGCACGAATTTTATAGTCAAAATTTTAACACCATTAATTTATTTAGAATTTAAGCTACACCTAGCGGTCTTCATTTAACAGAAACTTATGTATATCTTAAGGGCGTTACGATATATATAGTAACCAGCTTCCCTACAATTTTTTTTAAATTTTGATTCTTATTGTTAGTAGATTTACTTGAATCCCAATGCATATGGGATTCGTTTTAAATTAAATACTTAATACAACTTCCAATCTCCCTGCTTTAACCTTTCTCATGCGAAAAAAATTTTTTTATAAGTCAAGAAATATTTATCCGATTACTGGTTCATTATTGAAAAAATTGAGTTAGCCATGAATCACATGTAATCGAAAATTTTTTTTCTGATTCCGAAACCCGATTCCCGATCTGAGGTATCCAATTTTGCACACAACAATGAAAAAGTATGAACTTTCTTTATCCTTTTTCTCTATAATGACGTTTTTACCATAGGGATCATACCAAAATAAGATGGTAATATGTTCAGTCCCAAGAGTCAGATTCGCTATTTTTTATGAGTATTCTAAGCATAAACATACATGTGGCTTTCCAAACTAACTGCCCCGCTACTGTAAAACATATGTCGTATCAATGTCAAATTTTCGGTATATATAGGTCAGTGTAGCGGAAAACAGAATCCGTTTTTTACTTTTCTACAAAGTGGGCTAGGTAGACGTGGTCAAGTGTTGAAAAAATTTAAAAGTGGTTTTAGTAAACAATTTTTGAATTTTTTTGAAATATGGGCAAATCTACGGAACCGGGCGATTCCATGTTACTCAGGATTTAATCATTTTACTAACAATATATAATATTTTTGATGGTATCAGCATTTTTGAGGCAACGAATTTAATCAGGCGAACATCTTAAGTTTTAATATAGTATAAATATTAAAACTTAAATGTGCTCTACTCAATTAAAAACTACCCTACTTTACCCCAATTTTGCTTGTAACTTTCAAAAGTTTTTCAACTCTTTTGGTTATAACTTTTTCAGCATAAAAGGCAATCGCCCAAAACCTTTGGTGGATAATAATTATGATGTTACAAAATCTCCCACTTGTTGAAAAAAATAGTTGCCCTTAATTAGGAAAAAATGGTAGTTCTTTAAAATCTGTAACTCTGTTTTTTGAATAAAGAGTAATTTCAGACATTTTTAATTTTTGCGCTTTCTGCCTCAATGCATTTGATACTGACATATAACTGACAAGTACGCAAAAAAATTGCAATCAAATGAATAAGTGTGCCTTCAAAAATAAAGAAAATATGACAATAATAATCTCTTCACCTCTATGCGTGAACAACGTGAAATTTGATATTTGTTGAAGGGCACATCTGCAGTTTGAGAAATACTTAGTTGCAGTCATGCGTGATCGGTATATATCGGTGATACTATTATTGCATAGCTGTTAAATTTCGATTACGATTACTAATCAAATAGTTTACATTTTGAAAAGAATTGTATTGATTATATAATTCTCTATTAAACAATTTCTGATTACTAATTGATTATGATTACAAGTAATCTAAAAGTAATCAAGATTACTTGAGATTACCATAAAATAATCAAAAAGAGTCAAAAGTAATCAAAAAATAATTCGACTACTTTCAAAGATTACTTTTGATTATTTTCAAAAATATTCGGCATGAGTTACAGTGCCTTAGTTGAAATTTTGCGTGATTGAAATGTTCTGAAATGTCATTTGAAATTTGAAAACACATTTTGGATAATTTTTAATGGTAAAAATATAGAAATTACTTTGTTTTTGTTTATTTATTATTTATGATTCTTTTTGATTATATTTTGTCGTAATTACAAATAATCCTTATTACTTTTAGATTATTTGGAATCACAATCAATTAGTAATCGCCCGAAACTGAATATAATCTTAATTTAATCATTACTTCACCTTTAAAAAGAAAGTAATCTAATTACTAATTATTATGATTAGTAATCATTACTTAACAGCTATGTATTATTGTAAGTGCTAAATAAGGACCGGAAACTTTTTATTTTTTGGTTTTTATCAAATATAAATATCGTAAAAGTATTAAAATAAAAATTCAAACGTACAAAAAATTAAAAAGAAAAAAATATTTATTTAAAATACCCCTCATGATGAAAATAAAAGACTTTTTCTGTTTTAATTTTCTTTCAAAAAAAAAAAAATAAATAAATAGATGAAAAAAAAAAACTTTTTTTGTGTTGGTATAAATAAAAAAAGAAAAATATATATAAATATATTTTTTTTAATTTTCTTTTGCTGTAAATATCTGGCCTAAAATGTGTTTTTTTTTCCGCGACTTTTTTTCGCTATTTGTTTTTTGCAACTAGCCACAGAACGTTGTTCTATGAATTGGGTATTATAGTCTCTTGAATGCATATTTAACAAAACCGCACCTAAAAAATTGTAAAATATTGGCGGAACGCAAAAAATACTTTATGGTACAAAAATTGTATTAAAACACCTTATCATCGATTTTCATTCTGCAAACAAATATACTGATCTAAGAATTTTCCTTTTTGCAAATTTTTTTCCCGCGACTTATTTTCGCGATTTTTTTTCAATTATCCACCAAAATTTGTTGTATGAAATGGGTATAATGGTCTCTAGATTACATATTTAACAAAACTGCACCTAAAAAATGGCGAAATTTTGGCGCAACGCGAAAAAATACTTTATGGTAAAAAAATTGTATTAAAAACCCTTATCAGCGATTTGCATTCTGCAAACAAATATACTGATCTAAGAATTTTCCTTTTTGCAAATTTTTTTCCCGCGACTTTTTTTTCGCGGTTTTTTAAATATTTACCAAACTTTGTTGTATGAAATGGGTATTATAGTCTCTAGATTTCATATTTAGCATAATCGCATCTAAAAAAACGCGAAATTTTGGCGGAACGCGAAAAAACACTTTATGGTAAAAAAAATTGTATTAAAAACGCTTATCAGCGATTTTCATTTTGCAAACAAATATACTGATGTAAGAATTTTCCTTTTTGCAAATTTTTTTCCCACGAATTTTTTTTCGCGATTTTTTAATTTATCCAACAAACTTTGTTGTATCGAATGGGTATTATAGTCTCTAGATTTCATATTTAGCAAAACCAAACCTAAGAAAACGCGAAATTTTTGCGGAACGCGAAAAAAGACTTTATGGTAAAAAAATTGTATTCAAAAACCTCATCGGCGATATTCAGTCTGTAAACAAATATACTGATGTAAGAATTTTCCTTTTTAAAAATTTTTACCCCCGAGACTTTTTCGCGATTTTTTTTCAACTAGCTACCAAACTTTGTTGTATGAAATGGGTATTACAGTCTTGGGTATTACATATTTAACAAAACCGCACCTAAAAAAATTGGTGGCTAATTGCAAAAAAATCGCGAAAACAGTCGCGGAAAAAAATTTCTAAAAAGTAAAATTCTTACATTAGTATATTTGTTTGCAGAATGAAAATCGCTGATAATAAAGTGTTTTTTCGCGTTCCGCCAAAATTTCGCGTTTTTTTAGATGCGATTATGCTAAATATGAAATCTAGAGACTATAATACCCATTTCATACAACAAAGTTTGGTAGATAATTGAAAAAAAAATCGCGAAAAAAAGTCGCGGGAAAAAAATTTGCAAAAAGGAAAATTTTTACATCAGTATATTTCTTTGCAAAATGAAAATCGCTGATAAGGGTTTTTAATACAATTTTTTTACCATAAAGTGTTTTTTCGCGTTCCGCCAAAATTTCGTGTTTTTTTAGATGCGATTATGCTAAATATGAAATCTAGAGACTATAATACCCATTTCATACAACAAAGTTTGGTAAATATTTAAAAAAAATCGCGAAAAAAAAGTCGCGGGAAAAAAATTTGCAAAAACGAAAATTCTTAGATCAGTATATTTGTTTGCAGAATGCAAATCGCTGATAAGGGTTTTTAATACAATTTTTTTACCATAAAGTCTTTTTTCGCGTTCCGCCAAAATTTCGCGTTTTTTTAGGTGCGGTTTTGTTAAATATGTAATCTAGAGACTATTATACCCATTTCATACAACAAAGTTTGATGGATAATAAAAAAAAATCGCGAAAAAAAGTCGCGGGAAAAAAATTTGCAAAAAGGAAAATTCTTACATCAGTATATTTCTTTGCAACATTAAAATCGCTGATAAGGGTTTTTAATACAAGTTTTTTACCATAAATCTAAAATTTTATAAATTAAAAAATAAAAACTGTTTTTCTTAATAAGGAAACTTTTTTTTTTCTACAAAAAAAACTTTTCTTTTTTTTGTACAAAAACTTTTTTTTATTTTTTCTTTTTGTTTTTTTTGTTTGGGGTTGAAAATAAAAAAAATATCATTTGTATAAACATCATTTGTAATTTTTGTTTTTCTTTTTTTTATAAAGATAAATATATTTTCAATTTTGGATGAATATAAAAAAAAAAAATTTAGAAATTTACTTTATTTTGAACAAAATACTTTTTTATTTCTTGATGAAAACTTAAAAACAGGGACGTAACAGTTATAACTTTTATTCAAAAAAGTGATTGTTTTACAATTATTTCTTGTTTGAGTATTTTTAATTTTCTGTTTATTTGCTCTGTTTGATTTTTATTTTAAATTCAAACAAAAACAATCCAAACACGATTTTTATTTTTTCAAAAATAATAAAAGTTATTTTGTGATTTTTTTTCTTTATCAAAAAATAACAATTAAGAATACAAATCAAAAGCCATAGAACCAATGACTTCAACAATTATAATATCCTGATGATGTCAACTAGTGTTAATAAAAGATTGAACAGTGATTTAAAGTGAGTAAATATGTATATTCCATCACCTTCCGGCATTCAATTTAGGTCAATTTTTAATTTTTATTTTATTATCAAATAAAAAAGTTACTGCTTAATTTTTTCAAAAAAATCATTCTGTAACTTTTATAAAAAGTTTTAAAATAAAAATCAAAAAACAACAGAAATTTATAGAGTAAAATATAAAATTTGAAAAAATTAAAATCTTTGCCAAACTTTGTGATTTTTTTGTGCAATATGATTTATAAAATATAGTGCATTATTGAAATATTATAATTAAATAAATTTGGGTGGTGACTTTTTTAGAAATATAACAGTTATTTTGGGTCTCTGCTTAAAAATAAAGTTTTTGGTTTGTAAAATCCGGTGCCTGGTGCTAAATGGATGGCACTATTAGTTTGGTATCCAGACCCATTTTAGGTTAAATTTTGTAGCTTTTCATAGATTTTTGGAGCTAAAGGTGATGTAGAAACCAAACGGATAATCCGATCGTTTTAGCACTTACACACAACAATACTAATTGCGATATGTATCATATAAGCCAGATTTCAACTATTAATTCTTTTATCTGTGGATGTGCTAGTCAATTTAAAGTTAAATTTTTAGCGTATTGTACAGCGAAAATTGATGTAAAGCCTAAAAATAAAATCCGATCTGTTTAGCACTTTCCGTTCCAGATAGATTGGACTCCATAATTCTTAAAACTGTGGATATGCCTTCAATTCGAATTTAGCCTTTTAGCGAATTTTGGAGAAAGACATGTTGTAGAGAATACGAAATTCGTCCGATATGTTAAGCGCTTCCAGATAATAATAGTAATGGAGATATGTACCATTCAAGACATATTTGATTCCATAATTCTTTAAACCGTGCATGTGCCATTCAATTTTGTGCTGCAGTATTTAGGGAAATTTATATGGGCACAAGTCCAAACGTAGACCGCTTTAAACCAAAATCAATAAACTTCGTCCTTGGGCCGATATAAATCGGTTTACCAAATTTTATCAAAAACTCTTAATATTTGCGGCCTGTAGCGTGCGCACAAGAATACATGGAGAGACAGACGGACGGACGGAAAAATTAAAAAAGAACATTACTTATAATCAAAAATCGAAATATAGCGCAAACATACATTTTCGAATAATATTACCGTGATGATTGAAAAATCTGTGTCATCTTTTTTCATTAAATCGAGGTAAAAGTGTGTAAAAACCATAGCTGTTAAATTTCGATTACGATTACTAATCAAATAGTTTACATTTTGAAAAGAATTGTATTGATTATATAATTCTCTATTAAAAAATTTCTGATTACTAATTGATTATGATTACAAGTAATCTAAAAGTAATCAAGATTACTTGAGATTACCATAAAATAATCAAAAAGAGTCAAAAGTAATCAAAAAATAATTCGACTACTTTCAAAGATTACTTTTGATTATTTTCAAAAATATTCGGCATGAGTTACAGTGCCTTAGTTGAAATTTTGCGTGATTGAAATGTTCTGAAATGTCATTTGAAATTTGAAAACACATTTTGGATAATTTTTAATGGTAAAAATATAGAAATTACTTTGTTTTTGTTTATTTATTATTTATGATTCTTTTTGATTATATTTTGTCGTAATTACAAATAATACTTATTACTTTTAGATTATTTGGAATCACAATCAATTAGTAATCGCCCGAAACTGAATATAATCTTAATTTAATCATTATTTCACCTTTAAAAAGAAAGTAATCTAATTACTAATTATTATGATTAGTAATCATTACTTAACAGCTATGGTAAAAACAACTCAAAAATATGCAAAAAAGGTTTTTGGTAACTTTGACCTCAATTTGCTCAAAAACCAGATGTGCTGGAAAAATTTGGAAACCAAATTCGGACTCAGCACGGAAAAGTTACTTGAAAATGTGTGGTCGCATACCCGAAAAATCCAAAAATTTAAAAACATTTATTACCCGGGTAAAAATCTTAATATGGTGTCATATATAATTATATCTTATTTGACAAGTCCCCATATACAACGACATATAACTTGATCCGAAAAATGGGTCATCTACTTGTGTCTAATTATATCAAATTAGATATAATTTGATACTGTTTGATCCGAGATTTGTCCATATCCAGGACATAAAATTACATCTAATTCGATATAAAAATATCTGATTTTATATAACATTGTCTAATAGTAAGTATACTTTTTATGCATACCGGCTATTAAATTGATATTGAAATTTCTATAGCTTTAACAATTTTAAAGGCCCAAATTTTATAACGTAAAATAAAAATTAATTAGAAATTTATTAATTCAGTTCGAGGCCAATTTCCTTATTATGAATTAACATAATAAGTACTTTTTTCAGAAACTGCTATTTTTCTTCATCAGGATATTCTACTAACAAATACTTCACAGAGTTTTTGCTTTCAAAAACCTCTACACTTTCAGGAATGAAAAGACGATCGTTTCGGGGATTTTCCAGGTCCCCTTCTTCAGTTTTCTTTAGAAAGTTGTGGCAATAGTGCAATGCAAATTGAAACATCAAAATTTCATATTAAACGTAGTCTACTACATCAAAGAAATGAGAATGAAGCAAACAATAAAATATGTTTTCGAAGTCTCTGCAAAACACCCTACTTTTTTTATTTTTTAAATATTTTTAAAAAAATCTCCAGATAATTTTCTATTGGTAAGAAAAAATTTGGAGATGTGTTCGGCTTAGTTTTCGAGAACATTTACATTGCATATGGTACAAATGTAGTTGTACCGTATTGTGGGAAATATGTTCATGAGTGCGTATGAGTATGAGTAATATATATTAAGATGTCCCTTAAAATAACGATTTGTCGACTTTCCTTCATTACACCCCCCAGTTCTTTTGGAAATGGTCCCAAATGGAAGAAATCATTTTTTTTTTTTTTTGAAAACTTACCGTGCCGAAAGTTGGGCGAAAATGGCCCATTTTGGAAAAAAGTGTATTAAATACTATTAAAAATTCCCAAAATTTTATATATCACTCCATATACAATGGATTTTTACAAAACTTGGTACATAAATTCTGCTAAGTGTCACGATATTAAACGTAAATTTTTTTTTTCCAAATTCATTTTGGTACGCGTTCTATCGCTGTTTTATGCGGCATTCATACATACGTGTTTAACGTTAAACATGTTGAAGTGAGATGTTTTACAGTACATTTTTCTGCCCTTAAACATGCTAAATTATCGTGTTTAATTTTTAAACACATTGTTAAACACGATAAGTTTGATATCAACTGGTGTTGAATGACATGTTTGAAGCATAAGATGACACAACAAGAAAAATAAAAAAATTAAAATTGAATAAAATAAACTAAATTTAAATAAAAACCAGTTAAAATGCGATTTTTTCCAATTAAAGAGATAGATGAACAAAACAATTAATTAAACTTTGCTTCCGGTGAACGAAAAATCCAAAAACAGCCATGAAGTTGTCCCTTAACTAAAAATTTAAAAATCTTGTTTCCGACTGGGGCGGATAATGTTATTCCACTTTTTATAGCAATTATAACATTGGATAATGTCAAAAATTATTAATCATTGCCTCCGGCCGAAGAAAAAATAACTTTTTGGGAAATTTTGTTAAATGTTTGGTTTTTTTTTACAATTGTTAAGGAACAGCTGTTCGAGATGTTTAACTTAAACACTTCATTTTTAAGTGTGAACTGATATGTTTAACTTTTACATAAACGTGTTTAACAATCGTACTGTGAACGTAGTATTAAGTTGATTTTTTTCAGTAAATTTGTGAAAAATACATGATGTTCAAATGATTACAACTTTTGAACGCGTTATCCGATTGTTACAAAATGTTCACCTATCAATGCCTATATAATCTACTTGTGTAGTGGAAAAAGGATAATGCAATTTGAAAAATATCCTTAATTTGCTAATATCTCAAAAAACCCATCTTCAATTTTCTTTAAATTATTGAAGCAGATAACTCAATATTTCAGCTATAGACTGTGAAAATTTCAAATTGGAACGCCAATGGGTTCAAAAGAAAAACGCTATTTTTTAACAAAGTTTTTTGAATTTTCACAAATAAACATAACACTGCATGACGCAATCTTGACTTTTAAAAATTAATAGAGCTCTGGCGATATATTTTGGACATTCGGATTACAATGGCGTACTTTATTTTTCGATCTAAGGTACATATTTTCCGCAAAATGCCTTTAAAGTTTAGCGGTTTTCCATTTAGTTTTTTATATACAAAAATTTTCAAATGCAATCAATATAAATTTTTTGTGGTGAAATGTAGACACAGGACCTGTATTCATATTTAGGCTTAAAATCTGATGCATAAAACTTGATATTAAAACCACTGTTCGCGTTTTATATTGATTTTTACGGCTTTTTAAGGTTTTAGCCAATTGAATCGCTGAAAGCAAAATCGGCCTTAATAAATGATATTGCTTAGTAAAGAAGCAATTAAAAGGAAATATTTCAACAAAAAATGTATTCATCTGTAGAGGCCTATACGTTAAAATCGCGGTTTTTCAAAAATTTTATATGCCAGCATAGCTTTCCAAGTTGTCCCCAAAGTCCAACTTTTAGAATAATATGGGATGACCTCTGAAAAATGTTTTTGCAAAATTTCAAGCAAAACAGTTTCCATTTGCAAAAGTTATCGCAATAAATACATTTTTTATAGTCATGATCGTGATAGTCATGAGGATCAAAGAGAATTTTGTCCAAATCCAGAGACCTTTTTCCGATAAGTGTCCCGGTTCCCTTTGGAATGATTCTAATAATTATCTCTTGAATTCTAGCAAGCTACCTTGATAACTTTCCCCAATCTTTTCAATAAACTATCATATTTATTGCTTTTAGTCTTCCGTCGTTTGGCCAAAAATTTTCCTTTAAGCAATATTAAAGCTTGCAGATTATCATTAATTCATGGTGCGATTTCAAATCTTAAAAACTTTTTCTATTTTGATGTACCTGTTTAATTATTTATGGCATTGTTAATACAGCTTATGAGATTGTTAGTTACACTCTAAAAAATGTTTGTAAATTTACTACTATAAAATGGGTAAAATTTTGTTTAATTTTACGAAAATTCGGTAAATATAAACAAAAAATGCGTAAACTTTTTTCATACACACTTCCATACACAATAATACACACACAAAGTATTTTTAGACATTATGCGTTTATAAATAAACACATTGTGCCTAAAATTACTATTGTTTTGTTAAATAAAATTTTTACGCACAAAGTTGGTAAATATACTATCCTATAATAATAATAAATACTCTGACATTTCAAATTGGAAAAAATTTAAAAAAAATTATAAATAATAAAAAGAAAAAGTGAAAACGGATTATTTTTAGTTAATTACAACATTTCCACAAACACATTAGAGTCTGGAAATAGCAACATAAGCATGAAATTGTTTTTGGTAATTATTGCTAACGCATGTGGTAGTCTAAACCTCATTTCAAAATTGAAAACGCCGTAAGAGAGACACGGCCTACGCAGGAACAACTGGGTGCAATGACTCCTGCTCAACAAAATGCCTTCTTTGCAAGGGAGGCAGTCAACCAACAACCGTCAACAATAACGGGAGAAAATGCCGTAAAATACGTACTAAAAATCAATTTATTTTATTTAAAAAAAATTTTAGGGTGGTGCTTAAAGTTAGCACAACTGTTGTAAATGTACGCATTATATTGGATTGTAACGCACTTTCTGTGGATTTTTGCGCATTTTTTGTGGATTTTTACTCATTTTATGTGTACATTTACACGTGAAACGTGCTTTTTTACACACAAATTTAGTAAATTAATACACTAATTTAAAAATTTCATTTAATTTTTACGCACTTTCAATGTAAAATTACAAATTATTTGTGCACCAACTTAAACACAATGTGCGTATTTTTTTTCAATTACGCACATAGAGTAAATTTACCCAATTTATAGTAGGAGTTCAGTTTCCTACTATGAGTTGGGTAAATTTCAACAGAATTTAATTAGAGTGTAATTGAGAGACATCTTCAACACCTTCAATTTCAGGCAAACTTCTGTTTAACAGTTGTTTAATCTTTTAATAATTACAGTGTATTTTACTTATCTCAATATAACTATTTGAAATATAATCACCTTGCAGCTTGCAATAAATTATATTATGATCCGTCATCTGGCACTCTATTGAATCAACAGAAATTTTCTCAACAATGTTGCTAAACACCTGATCAATAGATGTTTTACTAATTGGCCTTGTTATCAATGCATGACAATTATGACAATCATAATTCAAAAATAAGTTTGATAGATCAGAAAAATGGGGATTATTTAACATGTCGATATTTGTATCACCAACCACCACTAGGGGGCTCTGACCACAAGAGTTCATAAATCGTTCAACAATTTCCAAAAAATCGACAATTATTTACTTTTGTGAACGATAAGTCGACAATATTTTCAAAGGACAGCCATTTATGCGATAATTGTCAATTGAAATAGAGACAAAATCTACAAACTTCTCGCTTCTGCAATTTTCAATAACATAGTGTAATTTGTCACTCACGTACAACGATGTACCACCATACCTATCACTCGTACAACAATGGACATTAGAGTATCCTTGAATTGAATAAAACTGCGTCAATTTTCCATCAAACCAAGTTTCTTGAATTGCTATCACATCAGGTAGTATTGAAAGACTCGCTATTAAGGTTTTGAACTTATTTAACTTCGTTATTGATGAAATGCTTCTTACGTTAACACTTAATATACTAAAAAACGAACAATCCAAATTTACATATGTATTTATTAAAATTTGAAAAATTTTTAAAATACTGATTATTAGTCATAAAAAAAAATAAATATTAATACAAAAATATAACTAAAAAGCAAAGTTAACTAATTTTAAGGAGAAACGTACGCCATATCATCACCATCATCATCACCACCACCAGTTTGTTCAGCACGAAAAAGTTCATTATGATTCACCGATCTACGTACCCAAGGCTTTGTTTTTGTAGCATTCAATTATATTTGATCAACTTCATCTTCCGATCTGATTATTTGAGGTCTATAAATATCACTTCTTTTATAAAAATTTTTACCAATCCTCGGATAAACATGCTTATAACTAACTTCCTTCAACGTCCTTGCATATTTAAGCAACTCCAGCGTCTCCTTACTCAGAAAATCACTGACAAAAACATCACTTTTATTCTCTTTCAGTTTCGGTTTAGCAGTCATCAACTTATCTTTAGAAACTTTCGACGAAAATTTTACAACCACAGTTTTTTTCTGATCCGAAGTAAGCATCATCAATGTTATGAGGCTCCATTACAACACCCACACCCTTCGATAACTCAACAATAGAATCCACAGCAGAAACACCTTCAGCAGCATCCAAACCTCTAACAACGCAGTCATTTTTCACTCGTACATCATTCAGCATTTTCACTGATGATTTTAAATTAATAATTTCTTTTTTCAAAGAACGATTTTCTTTCTCTACTTCACCCAACTTCTTTTATTTTCAGCTACAACTTTCAAAATAACATCATATTGTTTTGACATGAATTGTATCGATTCTTGAATTTTACTCAGCTGATCCAACTTATTGAGTTTTGTTTTGATTGCATGAAGTTCATTCTTTATATCTCCTCCTTCATCTTCTTCACATAGATGACATGCAAAAATCTCACTGTCATTTTTTACAAAAACCTCGTACTGACGTTCATCTAATTTAGTACACTGGGAATGGTAATTTTTTCCACATTTATCGCATTCTATAAATTCATCACTCTCCTCTTTAATTTGCAATTTGCATTGATCACATAATAATTTTGATTTATTTAAGTTTGTACGGCCCTTTCCAGGCATCTTTCAATATTTTTCAATACACAACAATTTGATTTATATCTTAAGATCTTTTATAAAGTTATAAAACCACAATAATTATTTTTTTTTTTAAAGTGTCTTTAACAATGACAAAAAAATATGTTTGTTCACCAGGGTTGCCAACTTAATTGTATAGAAACGAGTTTTGTATTGAGCGAGATAACTTACAATTAGGGAATGCATCCCGGGATTTCCCGTCCCGGGATTCACGGGAAGATAAGCATTTTCCAGTTCCCGCATCCCCTGGAATTTGGACCTGGAATCCCGGAATTTCAAAAAATGCAGTTTAAAATACTAAAGTTAATTATTCGAAATTTTCTTATACAAAATATTCCAACCTTTTGAAAATATTAAAAATTTTACATTAGGCTTGTTCTCTTACTTACTACAATTTGCTACTTTTACCAGAATTGGAAAAATTCAAAAATTAACCAAAACAACGATTGAGTAAAAGCAGTAAGATTTTCGAGTAAAACACACTGATTAATTTGTACTGTTTCGAATTATTCGACATAGACGGTTAACCGGTTAATGCATTATTCGAAAAATCGCAAAAATTGATCAACCGGTTGTTTGGGTCGGTTAATCGAGAAAATTGGCGATTAATCGACTAATCTTTTAATGCAAAATTAATGTATTTCCTTAATTTTTTATTAATAAAAACAGAAAGAGATGCCTGTTTTTGTTAAATATCAACGTGGCATATAAACTCGATGTATTTATTTCATATTGGTTTAAAAATTTTCGGAATCTGAAATTTTTTAAATTGAAACATTTCTTGAACTATTTAATAGAAAAGATCTCTAAAAATTTAGCTGAAGCTACTAAAAATTCGTTAAAAATGGTACGGGAAGGGGGGTGGGGGTGGGGGGTATACTTAAACTGAGTAAGTTAAGAACAGCAAATCTAAACCTGTTACATATCGATAACTTAATGTAGATTTTTATTTCTTTAGAATAAAATTTTAAAAACTCTAGACGCAATTTTTTTAATTCAATTTTTAATCAATACTGCCAGCAATAAAATATAAATGAAGTTAAAATTTTATTAAGATTCTTCCTTCTCCTCTGAAGAAATAAAAAAAAAGAGCTAGATCATTTTTCCATTGAGCCATCGAGTCATTAGTCAATTGAAAATACCAATTTACTCTGCAAAAATCAGCATAAATTTTTGCTGAAGGATATCGTAAAGAATTGTTAAATTCTCAGTCTATTTCGGTTTTTGAAGGGACTTTAAAAATAAACAAAATAACTTAAAAATTGAATTTTATTAGTCGAGGTTTAATGAAAATTGTTACTAAATTAATGAAAAATTTCTTAAATTTTATGAAAAAGCTTTTTAATTTTACTATGAAGCTCTCTCTAATAAAGATAATGAAATTTTTATTAAATAAAATAAAAATGTTCATAAAGTTTTATGTAAAACTGCATCAATATAATGAAAGTTTTCAATGGACGACTTCCAGCAAATCTTCATTGAATCAATGAATAAAGTCATAAATAGCATGTAGACAATTCTCTCAGAGTACACCTACAGATGTCAAATTTCATATAAATTTGAATTTTTTAACATTCATTTTGTGTTAACTTAAGGTTATTTGTTTATTGTTAATGAAACCAATGCGAATGAAAATTTAAATCATGAATGGCAACCGAAACAAATAATGGACGATTTTTCAGTCTACATTAACTTTTTAGTGGCAGAGTTTCTATATGTGACAGCGCATAGAGAAAGGGACCCAAGGGTAAAAAATCAATTTTGTTTTTGATGTGGACAACATCTGAGCATCGAATGAGACCGATCCCATGCCCCAAAAGTGTTCACTCCCAGAGATATGCGCGTTTTATGAAAGTGAAGTCGACGATTCTAAGCGCAAATAGAAAGGGACCTAACGGCTATTTATTTTCATTTTTTCCCCTACTAAATTAACAAAATAACTTGATTTTACGAAACTACAAAAAATTTATTTTTTTCCTTATGAACAGTTTAAAAAAATAGAAAAATCATTTTAATCCACGGTTCTTGCGAATTGGTTCCTTAGAACTTGACGGTACCGGTCCTTTATTTTTTTTTTTGATTTCTTCTTAAAGTCTGCTGCCTCGACTTCTTGAGGATTATTCACTTCCTCCGAATCCTCTTCTTCGTTTCAATTTCCAGAGACCAATAGAAGAGGAGCAACCGAATCTTTTTTTGAATCGTCAAAACATAAACCCCGGATCTCTTTATACAAGTACCATTGACGCTTCATCGATAACCCAGGTGACGGAATTATAATTGGTTTGTCATCGAAACTGGTATTGTTACTCAGATGTATGTTTTCATTTATGCTGGCTGAATTCGCAAACAGTTTACATTGCACTGGTGACTGAGCAATAAATACAAAGTGATGATACTTCGATATTCCAATTATAGTTTTATATTTAGTGGAGAAGTATTCGTCCCATTTTCTCCACTCAACAACAGGCTCACTTGAGTTTGGAAGTCGAATAGGTACAGGAACATTAAATCCATTACGAGATGATTTTCTAACACAATCAACTACATCCATGAAGCAGTCGACATTAGTTTGGGCATATTTTGATTTGAAAACTCCGAATAAACGATCAGGTAAAAACTTTGTATGTCCGGTTAACAAAAAGTTCAATTCAACTTACTCTGTAGCTAATAAATTAGTTATAGGCGAGTTCGATTTGATTGTAGATTTAAATCTGTTTTATTCAAGTGAAAGTTACAGGTTTATATAGTAAAATTAAAGTAAAATTATTGTCTACTTAGCATAATATAATAATTAGGTCAATATAATAACATAACATAAAATACCATACAATACAATAGAATGATTCACTATTAGTTAAGTTCAATGTCTGTATATCAGTTAGAACAAGGAAACATGATCACCGCTTAATGGTTTGTACATTCATTCAAAACAATGTTATATGAGATTATGCCATTTATGAATATGACGGTATATGCGACTGTCATTTTCTGGAAGAATGTTCATACGCTATTAAGCATATGAATATTCTTTACTCATTGTTACCTTGGTCTAAATTCAATGACAGATTACATATCATCTTGAAAATATTATTATTCTCTTCTCTTTTTTTCCTATTGGTTATTATTATTATTTTTTTTTCTATATATTGGTACACCAAACTTATCGTTGTTTAATGATTTTCATCTTTTGTAGTATTATGTTAAGAAATAATGATTTTGTGAAAAGAAAAAAATTACTTGTTTCAATTAAAAAGTTTAATTCTATTCCTGTGAACCTTCTGCTTCTTATTTCCCTTAGTTTCTATTAATATGTTATCGTTATCACCTATTTCTATAATCTTATATGGGCCCTCATATCTATTGTCTAACTTATGTCCTACCTCATTCCTTAATAAAACCAAATCTCCTAAATTTTAAATCTAACTGTTCTGTATTTATATCATAAAATTGTTTCTGCTTAACCTTATCCTTATCTAGTAGTAATCTTGCTCTCTTGTATGCAATTTCTAACCTATACTTCACTTCTTTACTATAATCATCTATATTATAAATAGGATCTATTCTATCTAGACTATTAAAATAATGAAAACCATGAGGTATTCGTCCAAAAATTAGTTCGTATGGACAGTAACCGTGAACTGCCGATGGGGTGGTGTTAAAACAATATGTAAAGTATCTAAGCCATTCGTCCCAATCGTCTCGTTCAATCGATATATATGAACGTATATATTCGTTGAAAGTTCGGTGACTGCGTTCCACAGTACCTAGAGTCTGATGGTGATATGCAGTAGAGGTAATATTCTTGATTTTCATATATTTACATAAATCCGTTATTATTGAGTTCTTATACTCTGTTCCCGCATCTGATATGAACATCTTCATTGGACCGTAACATAGTATAAAATACTCAAATATAGCCTTTGCAACTGTGCTTGCACTCTTGTTCGATATTGGTATGGCCACTAAATATTTAGTTAGGTCACATATTAATGTGACAATATACTCATTACCATTTTCCGTCTTTGGTAATGGACCAATGGTATCCACTAATACGATGTCGAATGCAGTTGCTGGGGTTTGTGTCAGTATCATTGGTGTCTTAGTATGTGTTGTTATCTTAGCTTTTTGACATTTTTGGCATGTTTTAATATATTTTTTCACGTGTGAAGGCATACCTCTCCACTTGTAATGTCTTCTAATTTTCGCTAATGTTCTTGATATCCCGCAGTGGCCGCCTTCCGCTGGATTATCATGATATGTAGTTAATATCTCTTTTATTTTATCATTATCTTTAGCATCAATTATGGTCACCTTTGGCAGTAGCGCTACTGTTAATTTTTTCAAATAATCATTGCCCATTCTTTTGAATTCATTTATAGATACAAATTTAAAAATTTCTTCATCGGGTGCCATTTTTAATTTTTCAAGATTCAGCATACCGGCTTCTTTTTCAAGCCTTAGGAAAAATCCTCCTAGGTCCAATTTCCCATTAGTACACAGATCTTCAACATTTATTCGCTTCAATATTAATTTTCCATGCTTCAATAAGCATCTTCCTGGAGTTAATATTAACTTTACCAGTTTTTTAACGTCATCATATTGTATGACCTCACATATATTGGGCTTTTCCTTTATATTTTCATGATGCTTTTGTTCAGTTACTTTTTCGTTCATTCTGGTGTCGGACCTTGTGGTCGCTTTATTTATTACTAATACATTTTTGTGTAATGCTTTAAATTCTTCAATGCTTATTCTTGATAAAGCATCAGCAACGTAATTTTCTTTACCCTTGAGATACTCAACTGTAAAATCATACTCTTCCAAGTCCAAGCGCATTCCTGTTAATTTTGAACTTGGATTTTTCATCGAGAATAGGTATGACAAAGGTCTATGATCGGTCTTTACAAGAAAACGTGTTCCGTAGATATATGGTCTGAAATGTAATATGGCCTAATGGATAGCTGTGAGCTCTTGCTCGATTGTTGATTTGTTGCTCTCTCCTTGTGTGAATGTTTTCGAGGCATATGCTATAGGTAGATGTTTGCCATTGTACTCCTGACTTAATACCGCTCCGCAAGCGTGCTTACTGGCGTCAGTTGTTATACAAAATTCCTTATCAAAGTTTGGATATTGTAGGAGGGTTGGTAGCATTAATGCTTCCTTTAAGTAAAGAAATGCGTTATTACATTCTTCTGTCCACTCGAATGGTACATTTTTCTTGCACAGACGCGTAATGTAACGTGAGTGAAGAGAGAAGTTTTTAATAAACCTTCGATAGTAATTACAAAACGCAATAAATCGTCTTGCACTATTTGCGTCAGTTGGAACTGGATATTTCCTAATTGCTTCGTATTTTCCATCATCCGGCAGAATGCCCTTATCTGTACATTTATGCCCAAGAAAAGTTACTTCATGTCTAAAGAATGAACATTTTTCAGGATGCAACTTCAGATTATATTTTCTGCATAGATCAAAAACACTTTTCAAGTTATTTATCATTTGTCTCTCCGATCGACCTATTACTACTAGATCGTCCATATACAAAAATGCTTGTGAGGGGTTTAACCCTGTCATCATCCGCTGAAAAGAGTTTGGAGCAATTTTCAATCCGTAGGGGAGCCGTTTAAACCGATATGAGCCGTTGCCTGTAGAAAAGGATGTAATGTCTCTTGACTTCTCGTCGAGCTCAATTTGGTGGAAACCTGACATTAAATCTAGGCACGAAAAGTATTTTGCTCTTCCTAATTGATCTAAAATATCTTCGATTCTTGGTAGTGGAAATTTATCAGCGACTAGTTTTTTGTTTATTTGACGATAGTCTACTACCAAACGCCATCTCTTCTTATCTGAATTAGGTAGTGATTTCTTTGGTACTAGGAGTAGTGGGCTATTGTACTCTGATGTGGAAGGTTCAACGATGCCGTCTTCTACTAAACTTTTAACCTGTGTATCAACTTCGATCTTGTGTGTATGGGGTATCCTGTATTTTTTAATATAAACGGGTTCCTTGTCTTTGAGTTTAAGTTTTTGTGTATAGAAATTGTTCGCAGTGATGGGTTCCGTATCTAATCCGAAAATATCAATGTAGTCTGTACATAATTTTTCCATTTGTTCCTTAAATGGTTCAGGAAAGCTTTTTGACAATTTGTGCATAATTTCAACTTTTCTGGATCCACTACACTTCTGTGTAGATGATGTTGTATAATTGTCGAGATTTTCCGATACTACATCAATACATTTAAGTGATACTGTGTGACGACTCTTTTTCCCTTTTAAGGCTCTACCTCTCTGGAGACGTATGCTACCTTTTATACCGGCCGTGCTCAGGGAAATTGGGGTGGTGTTATTGTCCTCGTCGAGATAGAAGGGAGTCATCCACAATAAAAATAGGTAGCTAATCGTAATGCCAAAATATCGATAAAAAATATAAATGAAACAGAAATAATAAACTAAGAAAAAAAAAAAATTTTAAGGAAATAAGGATGAAATTTAGAAGGGAAGGTACTTGGTGTTAAAACCCCCCCTATTATTCACTACCCACCCAACCATGCTGTCTTTCATCTAAATCTCAGACAGCCCACACATTTCCTATCTTCCTAAATGTCTAACCTTTTCGTGGAAAAAAAAATTATTTAGTGATCCATTATAACAATTTAATAATATTGATTGACAAAATCCAATTTAATAGAATTGTTTTTATACATTATTTTTTTTTCTAATCTAATATTATTGATCATTAAATTTAACAAAATTATCAGTGTTTTATTTGGAACTAAACCGAGTTTTGTTTTATTTTTCTTTTCTGTAAACGTCGTAAATAATTAAAATTGATAGAAGTTTTGAGCTATCATAACGGTTATTGAAATTATAAAATATTAAGTTTAATGCAATTTAATGTAAACGTGGTAAAAAAATTAATTAAAATTGATAGAAGCTTTGAACGATCATAACGTTTATCGAAATTATAACATTTTAGGTTTGATGCAACTAGTGATAATGATAAATTAGCAGAATAAAATTACTTTAGAATAACAAAATTTCCATTTAATATCGACATATCGTTATCGATAAAAAAATTTTGATAGTTGATTGAAATTTATGAAAAATGTTATTATTATATAGGTATTTCTTTTAAATTTTTCAATGTAATTTATTATTTTATTATTATTTTTGAGTGTAATTTTAATATATATAACTTATAGAAAACTCACCATAATAAATCCAACGAAGTCCCAGGCCTGATGACTAGTGGAATTACCGTAGCGTTGATTCAAAATTATCACTCCATAAATTTCAAGCAAAACTTCAATCATTTGGTGTTTTGTAATTTGAAAGATTAACGTCGAGAAAAAAAATTAAGTGTGTTTATAAATGTATAGAACTCAACTATTTATAATTTTGAAACTACTATCGATAACCACCAGATAAAATATTGGATTAAACAAAGCAACTAACCAACACTAAATTGAACGAATATAATAATTTTCCCTTTAAGAAATAATTATCTCTGGTCTTTAAATAACACAATTTCATAGTATTCCGATTGAGTCATCGACAATCCAGTATAAGTAACTAACTAATAAAATTAAGGTGCAGTTATCGATAGTTAAATTTCGATTGTATCAAAATAAATTACGAATTATTATAGGACTTTCTATCAGTAGTGTTCCAACCAGTATGCCAATCGATATCCGATAAATGATGCCCACTTGTAGCATAAGAATCAAACTTGTCAGTTTAGGGAAATTGATGATCTTGCTGAACGTACTAGCGTCTTCAATTATTATTGTTATGGTAAACAAATATGTTACACGGTCATAAACCCGAGTATACTGCACAATTAAAGATGAATCCGTTTCACTCAGGATAATCCTTATTTCGAAAAGAATATACTTTTCCTAAGCAAATTGGTAATCTAAAAATAAAATTTACCATTCTCTAAGTTTACATCCGGTACAATATGGGAACAATTTTCTTACCAATTGCCAATCACAGGAATAATAAACTATCCTTTTATCACCAACTATATAATACAATGATTGTGTCTCTTATGAATTTAAAATTACAATTGAAAGTTGTAGAAAATTTTTGAAATATACTTCATTGAAACCCAAATTGTTATCAAAATTTTGTTTGAAAATGAAAAGTAGAAAATTTGAATAAACAGTTGGGACTCTAGAAATAGCATGACCTCACAACTGTTACTGTATTAGTGTTAATAACCCTGATGAAAGCTCTTTTACTGTTTACTATTGTATTACCTATTATTACTCCTGGTTGTGGTTCTTGATTAACAACAAGTACTTCTTCATAAGGTGTGTTTATCTTTATTAGTCTAATAACTTCAGAACGTGCTGGTAACAAGATAGTATCATCCGAACTGTAGTGTAAGATTGGGATGTGAATTCCGTCCCGAACATTTCCGGGTCTTAATATAAACCAATCTTGCGTTTCACCGACATCCAAGATACAGTTGTAGTGTTTGATGAAATCTATACCGAGTATTCCGTCGCATGGAATAGGAAAATTTTCGGGTACTATGTGAAACTCATGAGGAACAAAGTAATTTTTAATACGAAGTTCCAAATGTGTGGTACCCAGTGACTGTATTGTTCCTTCACCTATTCCACTAATTGTTGTTATATTATATTCATTTACCCACTCATATTTAATGCCGTTCTGTTTTAGTAACGATATATCCGCTCCAGTATCAACCAACAAAGTTAATAGGTTGTTAGTTTCACCATCATAGACTTTTACAAAAATGCTTAAATTCAGATTTAAATGTAAAATACGGTTGAATCGTCTTTTGTCATACTTTGTATTCTCAAGGGTGTGAATTAGTTTTCCGTTTCCGTTTCATGTTCTTGTTGAGTTATAGCTCGTACATTACTCGTACGGTAGTGATTATTATTATTATAACCACGGTTGTTATTATTAAAATTTCGGTGGCCTCTGCCCCGATTAGCATTGTAGTTCCGATTACTAGTGTTATTGCCGTTACTATTTTGATTATTATTACGCCAACGGTTATTGTTATGACCACGTCCTCTAAAAGAACGTCCTCTCTGATTTCTGAAGTGCATTACTGAAGAATATTTCGTTTCCGTGCAAGTATCTACATATTTCATAATAAGCTCGTCCATTGTCTGGAACTGTCCCGCACGCATGATAATTTTGACATGCTCATTTTGAGTGTTTTTTGCCATAGATTTTACAGCAACTTGGGTTGCATATTTGCCAGCTGTTTCAAGTGTTAAACCGTCTGATATGTATGCGCTTTCCAATGCTTTTGTAAGCTCTTCTATTTCCTTGACGTAAGCCGTTGTGTTTTTATTTTGTTGTTTTATATTCATCAGTTTTGCTGAGAGAACACCAACTGTTTCTCCCTTCACAGTGCTTCTTACTTATAATCTGTTGTATAGTTGTTTCTGAAGAAATTAAATTCCTGGCTGTACCTTTTAGTTTGGTTTTTATTACATTTACCGCTAATGTTTCATGGGTTTCCTTTATAGATTCCAAAATGCTCAAGGCTGTAAGTTTTCGTGTTTCCCGTCAAAATCAGGTAAGATCCTGGTGACAGTCTGCAAAAACTCTATACTAGTTTGCGGCATATCTGCGCTGTTCTTGTTTTCTACAGATTCCAATTCTTTATCAATTTCAGTATCGTCTTCGGACAAATCTTCGCTCTCTGAACTGCATTCGTATTTTGCGCTCTCTGTGGGTGAGTGTGGAATTTTTATATGCAAGCTATGTTTTACGGAAACTTTCAGAATTCTATCCCTGCAATTATTGTAGATAGCAATTGCCTCCCTATGGTGATCTGATTTTAACTTATTCTCATACCCAATTAAAAATGTTCGTAATAATTCAAAATTATCTAATAAGATTTTCTTATGTTTCTCTATAGTTTCACTTCTAATTCCTCTATTCTTATTCAAACACTTATATGATTTTCTAATCTGCCCTTCATATGACTTCAATTTATTCAAAACTTCGGACCAAGTGTCCATTATATTCTCTCTACTTCGTTAAATTGACCAATATATCTCTTTTTCATCCTCTTATTATGCATTTTATATAATTGTAATGCTAATTCTACAATCAATACTACGGTTATAATAACCAAGTAAATTTTCATTTCTTTCCAACCATTCTCCTTTTGTTCTACCACTACTTCATTTATGACATTGGCCTTGGGGTTTGCCAGTTTAGTTTCCTGGTTACCCATTCTAATATTTTAATTATTACAAAATTTTCTTTAATTTCTCGCTTAAATGTGAACAAAAAAAAATTAATTTATGTCAGTAGTTAATAATTAATTTTGTTTTAATATTTTATTCATTACAGTTTTTTTTTTTTTTTTTTTACTCCATTGTTTATGATATTAATTTCAATTTTTAATTGTATACTTTTAAAACCTCCCAGCAAAATCTTTCATTACCAAATAAGTGGTTATATAATAGAAATTCATAGCTCCGCACAACTTATTTTTTGGCGTCTAAACTCATTATTTTTGTTTGGCGTCGTCGTTTTTATAAGTAGTCACGCTTACCCGCTCGCTTACGAAAAAATGAAAAGTAAGTAGTTATGAGATTCTGAATAATAAGTGGTTACAAACACGCTTACAAAAAGTTGAATTATAAGTGGTTATCCGCCTGCTTACTTGATTATTAAAAGTAAGGAGTTACACAAATACTATTAGCTTCAGGAAATACATTCAGAGACATTAAAGTTTTCGCTAGTGTGTAATTTTAGAACTCGTCATAAAAATTTTAACACAAAACATATTACAAGTAATAAATATAAATGTATAAAATTTAACTTTATAAAAAGTACTTATTTAAACTATTGTGAGTAAGTCATTATTTTATATTTAAAAGCAATGAATACAATAGGCCGTTATTAGGAAGTCATTATTTTATATTAAAAAATAATGCAAAAGGTAATGATATATTATTATTTGTAATGAAGACAGCAATGAGGTGTCATTACCAATATCTTGCTGGGCTAGTTTATTATTAAAAAAAATTCCGAACAAGAGCGAAATCGCCTCCGTTCCCTATAGGTGCATATCAAGTACGCACTCTATTCAGCATTTGATTTTACCTATTTACTCGCCAGATTTTTAGATAGTTGATAAGCCACTATCGCCTGTTCGATATCCTCCACCTTCTTCCACAATCGGGTCTAAATATTCCAGGGTGGTGGTGGACTGCTATTATTGGGTTGCTATTAATGTGGGTTGCTCATCCCAACTATCTCGCAGTTATCGATAGTTAAATTTCGATTGTATCAAAATAAATTACGAATTATTATAGGACTTTCTATCAGTAGTGTTCCAACCAGTATGCCAATCGATATCCGATAAATGATGCCCACTTGTAGCATAAGAATCAAACTTGTCAGTTTAGGGAAATTGATGATCTTGCTGAACGTACTAGCGTCTTCAATTATTATTGTTATGGTAAACAAATATGTTACACGGTCATAAACCCGAGTATACTGCACAATTAAAGATGAATCCGTTTCACTCAGGATAATCCTTATTTCGAAAAGAATATACTTTTCCTAAGCAAATTGGTAATCTAAAAATAAAATTTACCATTCTCTAAGTTTACATCCGGTACAATATGGGAACAATTTTCTTACCAATTGCCAATCACAGGAATAATAAACTATCCTTTTATCACCAACTATATAATACAATGATTGTGTCTCTTATGAATTTAAAATTACAATTGAAAGTTGTAGAAAATTTTTGAAATATACTTCATTGAAACCCAAATTGTTATCAAAATTTTGTTTGAAAATGAAAAGTAGAAAATTTGAATAAACAGTTGGGACTCTAGAAATAGCATGACCTCACAACTGTTACTGTATTAGTGTTAATAACCCTGATGAAAGCTCTTTTACTGTTTACTATTGTATTACCTATTATTACTCCTGGTTGTGGTTCTTGATTAACAACAAGTACTTCTTCATAAGGTGTGTTTATCTTTATTAGTCTAATAACTTCAGAACGTGCTGGTAACAAGATAGTATCATCCGAACTGTAGTGTAAGATTGGGATGTGAATTCCGTCCCGAACATTTCCGGGTCTTAATATAAACCAATCTTGCGTTTCACCGACATCCAAGATACAGTTGTAGTGTTTGATGAAATCTATACCGAGTATTCCGTCGCATGGAATAGGAAAATTTTCGGGTACTATGTGAAACTCATGAGGAACAAAGTAATTTTTAATACGAAGTTCCAAATGTGTGGTACCCAGTGACTGTATTGTTCCTTCACCTATTCCACTAATTGTTGTTATATTATATTCATTTACCCACTCATATTTAATGCCGTTCTGTTTTAGTAACGATATATCCGCTCCAGTATCAACCAACAAAGTTAATAGGTTGTTAGTTTCACCATCATAGACTTTTACAAAAATGCTTAAATTCAGATTTAAATGTAAAATACGGTTGAATCGTCTTTTGTCATACTTTGTATTCTCAAGGGTGTGAATTAGTTTTCCGTTTCCGTTTCATGTTCTTGTTGAGTTATAGCTCGTACATTACTCGTACGGTAGTGATTATTATTATTATAACCACGGTTGTTATTATTAAAATTTCGGTGGCCTCTGCCCCGATTAGCATTGTAGTTCCGATTACTAGTGTTATTGCCGTTACTATTTTGATTATTATTACGCCAACGGTTATTGTTATGACCACGTCCTCTAAAAGAACGTCCTCTCTGATTTCTGAAGTGCATTACTGAAGAATATTTCGTTTCCGTGCAAGTATCTACATATTTCATAATAAGCTCGTCCATTGTCTGGAACTGTCCCGCACGCATGATAATTTTGACATGCTCATTTTGAGTGTTTTTTGCCATAGATTTTACAGCAACTTGGGTTGCATATTTGCCAGCTGTTTCAAGTGTTAAACCGTCTGATATGTATGCGCTTTCCAATGCTTTTGTAAGCTCTTCTATTTCCTTGACGTAAGCCGTTGTGTTTTTATTTTGTTGTTTTATATTCATCAGTTTTGCTGAGAGAACACCAACTGTTTCTCCCTTCACAGTGCTTCTTACTTATAATCTGTTGTATAGTTGTTTCTGAAGAAATTAAATTCCTGGCTGTACCTTTTAGTTTGGTTTTTATTACATTTACCGCTAATGTTTCATGGGTTTCCTTTATAGATTCCAAAATGCTCAAGGCTGTAAGTTTTCGTGTTTCCCGTCAAAATCAGGTAAGATCCTGGTGACAGTCTGCAAAAACTCTATACTAGTTTGCGGCATATCTGCGCTGTTCTTGTTTTCTACAGATTCCAATTCTTTATCAATTTCAGTATCGTCTTCGGACAAATCTTCGCTCTCTGAACTGCATTCGTATTTTGCGCTCTCTGTGGGTGAGTGTGGAATTTTTATATGCAAGCTATGTTTTACGGAAACTTTCAGAATTCTATCCCTGCAATTATTGTAGATAGCAATTGCCTCCCTATGGTGATCTGATTTTAACTTATTCTCATACCCAATTAAAAATGTTCGTAATAATTCAAAATTATCTAATAAGATTTTCTTATGTTTCTCTATAGTTTCACTTCTAATTCCTCTATTCTTATTCAAACACTTATATGATTTTCTAATCTGCCCTTCATATGACTTCAATTTATTCAAAACTTCGGACCAAGTGTCCATTATATTCTCTCTACTTCGTTAAATTGACCAATATATCTCTTTTTCATCCTCTTATTATGCATTTTATATAATTGTAATGCTAATTCTACAATCAATACTACGGTTATAATAACCAAGTAAATTTTCATTTCTTTCCAACCATTCTCCTTTTGTTCTACCACTACTTCATTTATGACATTGGCCTTGGGGTTTGCCAGTTTAGTTTCCTGGTTACCCATTCTAATATTTTAATTATTACAAAATTTTCTTTAATTTCTCGCTTAAATGTGAACAAAAAAAAATTAATTTATGTCAGTAGTTAATAATTAATTTTGTTTTAATATTTTATTCATTACAGTTTTTTTTTTTTTTTTTTTACTCCATTGTTTATGATATTAATTTCAATTTTTAATTGTATACTTTTAAAACCTCCCAGCAAAATCTTTCATTACCAAATAAGTGGTTATATAATAGAAATTCATAGCTCCGCACAACTTATTTTTTGGCGTCTAAACTCATTATTTTTGTTTGGCGTCGTCGTTTTTATAAGTAGTCACGCTTACCCGCTCGCTTACGAAAAAATGAAAAGTAAGTAGTTATGAGATTCTGAATAATAAGTGGTTACAAACACGCTTACAAAAAGTTGAATTATAAGTGGTTATCCGCCTGCTTACTTGATTATTAAAAGTAAGGAGTTACACAAATACTATTAGCTTCAGGAAATACATTCAGAGACATTAAAGTTTTCGCTAGTGTGTAATTTTAGAACTCGTCATAAAAATTTTAACACAAAACATATTACAAGTAATAAATATAAATGTATAAAATTTAACTTTATAAAAAGTACTTATTTAAACTATTGTGAGTAAGTCATTATTTTATATTTAAAAGCAATGAATACAATAGGCCGTTATTAGGAAGTCATTATTTTATATTAAAAAATAATGCAAAAGGTAATGATATATTATTATTTGTAATGAAGACAGCAATGAGGTGTCATTACCAATATCTTGCTGGGCTAGTTTATTATTAAAAAAAATTCCGAACAAGAGCGAAATCGCCTCCGTTCCCTATAGGTGCATATCAAGTACGCACTCTATTCAGCATTTGATTTTACCTATTTACTCGCCAGATTTTTAGATAGTTGATAAGCCACTATCGCCTGTTCGATATCCTCCACCTTCTTCCACAATCGGGTCTAAATATTCCAGGGTGGTGGTGGACTGCTATTATTGGGTTGCTATTAATGTGGGTTGCTCATCCCAACTATCTCTCGGCCAGATAGTTCTTCAACCACTGCTTTCGGTTGGTATCCTTTTCGTTCTTATAATTTCAGCTATAGTGGTTTTGGTTTTTCTAGCACTTATAACTTTCAAATTGTGTGCCCAAGTGCTTATATTTGCAGCACTTTGGTCACGGTCGCCATGTAGCTAATAAATTAGTTATAGGCGAGTTCGATTTGATTGTAGATTTAAATCTGTTTTATTCAAGTGAAAGTTACAGGTTTATATAGTAAAATTAAAGTAAAATTATTGTCTACTTAGCATAATATAATAATTAGGTCGATATAATAACATAACATAAAATACCATACAATACAATAGAATGATTCACTATTAGTTAAGTTCAATGTCTGTATATCAGTTAGAACAAGGAAACATGATCACCGCTTAATGGTTTGTACATTCATTCAAAACAATGTTATATGAGATTATGCCATTTATGAATATGACGGTATATGCGACTGTCATATCCGCTACAACTCACATCTGGAAGTATAGACAAGGTGTTGTAAATATCGTATAATCGCATTGTTTTTATTTTGTGAAACACAGTTATCAGCGAATATCACTAATTTTTTAGTTGAATGCACTTCTCGTAGGTAGTAATCAAGCATTGATATTACTGAATTCGGACCTTTTCCTTTTCCTTTCGTCAATACAAAAGATGTGTTGAACATTTTGACGTTCGTTTGTAATTCCGAAAATTGGACCCGACGGAAAGCTAACATTTTGAGCATAATCCATAGATATTACTAGATAATCCTCCTCTGGAATACCTGGATACATGGCATTTGGATCAGGCTTGACTAATGTTCTAAAGTCGTTATAGTACTCTCGCTGAGTGCTGGCAGATTGCAAATGATCAGAATACACCTTCAATGCTGCTTCTTTTTCAACTTCAGTAACGTTTACTGTATTAACAGCATCTTTTGCAAGATTTCGACACAATACGCATAAATCGTATGCCGGCTTCATAGTGTCGATGTGGGGACAATATTTCTTCTACAGCGTTTGGAAAGAGCGAAGTTTTACGATTTTACCACCCGGTTCGACGCTGATCTTGTGTAAACAGAAGTCTTACTTTCAGTAGTTGGAAGTTTCAATAAACGATAATCACGATGATTTGGTTGACGTCCAGGTAAAGTGATAGCAACAGTTTCAGCAAAACTGCAGATAAATGAAACAATTTCTTTTTTTTCCAAAGTAGTTAAAGCATCTGTACGATTAATTTTATTCGTCATGCCATGTTCGCGTGGATAAACACCATTTTTGTCGTAATGTTCGATTAGATTTTTGTAGCGTTTAATTCCCATTGTATACAGGAAGAAGTACATATCACGGCATATCGGCAAACTTCGAAAATAATATATCTGATTGTACCGTTTCTTCATAGCTCGCGATCGATCACCAACTTTTGACCTTATCTAAATTCATGAAAGACGTACGAAAATCCACAGCCATCTTCTTAGGGATCACTTTATTGCATTGATTTGAACAACACGGAGGTATTTTTGAACCATACAGTCGAGCAACTTCCTTTTCTTCGCGTAAATCAAGATCAGATTTATCAAGGTACATATTACACTATGGAACATTTTTGGGATTATTGTCTGGGGGGTGAGAAATTCCAAGTCAGGGTGATGGTACTAGGTCAGTATAGTAAAACCCTCTAAGGGTTTGGCGTTCGTATGTGTCATTTTTTTTTATGACCTTTTAAATTTTTTCCTTGTCTTGATGTTTTTTCGCTTAGTTGTAACATTTTGGCAAAAACGTAGTTTAACATAACTCGAGAACCACTTGTCCGATTTTGATGAAACAAATTTAGAAAAATTTAGAATTACAATTTCTCTAATCTGTTTCTATACCGTTTTCCTATATGTGCAACACTTTCGAAGTTAAAAATGAATGTATGAAGGGAAAAAAGTATTTTTGGCCTAAAAATTTAAATATTTTTTTTTAAAAATTCATAAAAAATCCAAAATGGAATAAGCAAGTATTCTAAAGAAAAAGAAGAAATTCTTTAGTTTTTAATTAACTAGCAAAAATAACTGTTTACTGTCAAAATACTCTTTTGGTAATTTTTTATTTTGATATTACAAATAATTGCTTAAACCTACTAAGTATAACGAAATTACAGTACTTTTCGTTAGCTGTTTTCTTGAATGTCAAAATAGTTTTTTTTATTTTTCTCTAGAACAACAGCTTTAACAACAGTAACAAAAAAAAAAACCAATACTGATTACTTCGCAAAAAAACTATCCTGTAGTAACTATTCAGTTTTTTTGTGTGTACCTCTTGTCAATATTTACTACTAATAAAACAAAATAAATAAAAAAAAAACTAAACTGGTCACGAAGTGGCGCAGAGTTAAAGCTAACGTTGGGCTTAAACATTTAAACTTCTGAAAGTTCCAAATAGAAATGCTAAGAAGGACGTTAATACTGAAAAACGAGAAAAATTTCTCAAAATTTTTTTTTTCCAAATTTTGATTGGTGAGTAGTGGAAAACTTTTACGTTTTAGAAGACTTTTCGCAGCTTTCTGATCAGCAATTTTTTAGGTGGCGGATAGTCGGGGCAATGCTACTAAAGAGTATCGAAAAAAAATCTAAATTTCCTAAAAAGTTCCTGTAAGCCTGGAAAATCCGGTTATTCAATCCGCAAACCGGTTATTTAAAAAATCGGGTTTTAAAATTATTTTAAAACCGAGGTTTTAAACAGGTCGAATAATTGACAACTCAAGATAAGATCGAAAAGGATCAGCTGGAATTTCGATTCTTTCAGATTTTGAACCCTGAAATGTATTCGAATTTAGATTCAAGGTTTGAGTTTATTGTTTTATTAAGTAAAACACAATCGCACATTGTGTTTTAAAATGAGAAAGCATATTTCGTAAACATCATAACTACTTCGAATATTTATATTTAACTGCAGTTCATGATATTTAACCCTCATCAGGAATACAATTCAATATTGAATTATTTCTAAGTTTTTGTTGTCATTTTCAGCATACCTGACAGCTTGAAGCTCTATGTGAATAATTGTTTTTTATTTTTCATTTATACGCATAATTATATATTGTGGTATTTAATTTATTACTGTAATTAAATAATTAACTAAATCTTAAGGGTTGAGTTTCTATTTGTTTCCCTTCTAGAACGGTCGTCATAATTATGAGGGCGATTCCTTCGAAGGTAATTTGTACTTTAATGTTTATAAAAATTTGCGCTGCGCTCTTAGCTACAAGTATTCAGTGTGTGTAGTACATTTATTTTCTCAAGGCCGGACTACTCATAAACAACTCTGCACAACAGGGTATTTCAAAAATATTTTCGAAATAATTCAGTCATTTCCTACCGGCTAGTCGGATTTCCAAACAATTTCAGACACCTATTTCAAAACTAATTTCGGATAATTCTTTTAAAGATCGAAAAATATCCAAAATATGCAATAAAACTCATGAAATATCCCAGCAAAAATTACTGCTTGCTTGGAAGCAGGTTTGTCAGGGAAAGTAAATAGTGCAGCGCTTCCATTATAGGTGATATAAGGCATGATTTTTGGTCGAGATAGCTCGCCTGAAAACACTTGTTTCGATATCCGATATGCGCTTCTGTCATAGCTCTTAATAATGGCATCATTCTCATTCTTAGAGCGATTAGGTTGGTAAACAAAACTCTATAGCCTTACTGCAAGCTTTAAATCTTTGGAAGCAATAGAAGCACTAATCATATTTACCGCTTCCAAATTTCTGCTGGGATGTTAAAAGATATGCACTTAAAAGCAAAATATTTGCAAAATATTTGCTTTTAAGTGGTAAAAATGATTAGTGCTTCTATTGCTTCCAAAGATTTATAGCTTGCATTAAGGCAATATAGTTTTGTTTACCACACCTTATCGCTCTAAGAATGCATAAGAAAATATGAAAAAATATGTAAAAAAAATAGATGCCACTTTTTTGCAAATTCTTTGCAAAGTATTTGTTCAGAATCGGCTTTTTGCTATTATTTCAAATATATGTTAAAACGGTAAGTGGGCCCATATTTTTCGTAATAATTTCTACAATTTTGTTCTCTTAGGCCCAATTACTAAATGTCCAGTGACCTACTAACTGTTACTGGCACATTTGTTGTCGTATCCCATACTAAATTTGAATTTAACAGCTGGCTAAATTATCACTGGTCTTTCAGTAATCGAGCCTTTCCTGTTTAATATATATTAAATATTGGCTGAAATATGAAATTTCGACAAGCTAAATCTGGCGAATATGGTGTTTTTAAAGAAGAAATTGAAATGTAATTCGTGCAATGGTAGCCAACGAGTTATGACACGGCGCATTGTCTTGGTAAAATAACACTTTTTTTCTTCTGTTTTTGTGATTTCCTCCTTCAAACGCACCAGTTGGGCCATGTAGCGATCACTATTGATGGTCCAACCTTTTTCAAGGCAGCCAATGCCGCAACCCAAAATACTGATACCATAACTTTACCAGCCGACTGTTGCGTCTTTGGCTTCTGCGGGCGAGGTTCGCCAGTTTCTATCTACTCAGCCGACTACCGATTGAACTCTGGAGTGAAGTGGCAGATCCAATTTTCATTCATTGTTACATACCGATGCAAAGTTTTTTTATCTCGCCGAAACAGCTCCAATCAGCTCTCAGAATCATCGACACGTTGTTGTTTTTGGTGCACTGTGAGCAAACGCGGCACCTATTTCGAAAACAGCTTTCTCATGGACAAATGTTCATGCAAAATAAAGCTATCTCCTGCATCTTCACTTTACGGTCTGCCAAAATGTTTTTGTGAACTTTTTTGATATTCCCGGTATCACCACCTCTTTTAGGCGACCAGAGCGTTCGGCGCCGTCGATGTTTGTACGACCACGTTTAAAGCCAGCTATCCACTTTCCTACCATTTGTCTCGATGGAGCAGAATCCGAATAATACTTATCAAGCCAAGCTTTGGCTTCAACGGTGTTTTCCCCAATTAAAAAGCAATGATAAATCAACATATTCAGATGATACTTGTCATTAAATTTTGACAAGTATCATCTGAAGGTTGGTAAATGAAAAATATCGTATGGATTTTTCTTTAGTGGCGCCACCTATGTGTGATCCTACGAATTTTTCAGCCGATGTGTTATGTAACTATTTTAACTCGGGATGAAATAATATTTACATATATTGTATGATCATACATTTTCATATACTTCCATGCAAGGGTGAGGAAATATATTCGTGTATTATCTATTATAAACATCTACATATGACCTTATACACCAGCATTAGCCAGTGCATACATGATCATGAATGAATACATAGGTATATGTTGAAAAGGGAAGAAAAAGAATTTACAATTATCGATACCCCTTTTTATAACTTTTTTTATTAGATATTTTTTGTTTATTACTTTATTTATTATCACTTTATTTAAATATAATAAATGTACATAGATTTACCATTAATTTGAGTGTACCCGGGTAAAAATCTTAATATGGTGTCACATATAATTATATCTTATTTGATAAGTCCCCATATACAACCACATACAGCTTGATCCGATAAATGGGTCATCTACATGTATCTAATTATATAAAATTAGATATAATTTAATACAGTTTGATCCGACATTTGTCCATATCCAGGACATCATATTATATCTAATTCGATATAAAAATATTTGATTTTATATAATTTTGTCTGATAGTAGGTATACTTTTTATGCATAACAGCTATTAAATTGACATAGAAATTTGTATAGTTTGAACAATTTTAAAGGCCCAAATTTTATAACATAAAATAAAAATTTAATTGAATGATTTTGTCTTCTAAATCGTACGCATCATTTTTTAACATGATTTTACATCCCGACTAAAAAAGATGTTATATAATCATATATCACCATATATAAACCCATATATACGTCCATATCTAATTTGATCCGAATATTGGAATATATAATTATATCAAGCGAGATAAGCATGTTATCTCACCTGATACAATTTGATCCGAAAAATGGGTCTATCTAACTGCATCAAATTATATATAAATACATATAATTTGATGAAGATTTTCAAAGAAAATTTTAGTAAATATTGTTGAGATCACTTATTTCATTCATATTAAATACTAATGCTTAATGTTTAGAAAAATTTTTGCTAATAAACTTGGAAATAGCTTACAAAATAAAACAATACAAATTAAAAATTTGTCGGAACAACTTTTTCTAGGTTAGAGTTTTGGTCTTTCTTACAAAATGTGTGTCTTTCTTATAAAATAAAAAATTAACTTTCACAATTATTTTTTTTTTCACGGAAAAATAAATGAATTTAAGCCCAAATTAGTTTGGTAGTAAAGTGAGGTGAAATGAGGTATCGTAAAGTAGAAATCTATTTTCAATAGATTTTCTTACTTCAAATCTACTTCCAAACTAAGTATTTGTGTATAATATCACTAGTTGAAAGTAAACAGCTGACACGATACTTTACGATACTACGAGACTAATGGAGACTTTAAATCATATTAATTTCAACATATGTTTTTATTTTTAAATTTAAAGTAAAAATATTTATTTCGGCCTTTAATTCCACAATGAAAAAAAAAAAATGTTTTCCCTTATTTATTTTTTTAACCCTTAAATGCATGATCTCTTCTATTTTAACCATTTTTTTATATATGATTTCTAAAGGCGTGTACATTTCAAGAAAAATACCAAAATAAATTATTTGTAAAAAAGGTGATTTTTATTGAAAAATATGGTTTTTTGCCAAATAGCTAAATTGTTTAATTTATTATTTTAGCGTGTATGAAAAAAAAAAAATTGGCAAAATTTATTGTCGCCAAAATGAATTTTATTGCGAGAATATCACTTTAAATATTTAAACAAATATTTTTGAATATTACACTTTTTGTAAAAAAAACGCGTTTTAGATTTTTCACAAATATACAGAGCAAAACCAAGATTTTTACTCTAACTGTTTAAAAATGCTGCGCTAAACTATAGGAAGACAATGTACAGAAGGGGCCCCCAAAGCCCAAAAATGTAGTTTTGTGTATCAAGTGGGTTTTTTTTATTCAAAAACCGGTATGTTGCCAAATGGCTACACCACGCATTTAAGGGTTAAAATTATTTTTAGTTAAACAAAGAGTATTTTGCCAACTATTTGAAAAATATACGTTAAATTCAATTATAAACATTTATTTATGTATATGTCAAAGTGCAAAATTCAAAACCAGATCCACAATTTCGGAGTTTTTTTTAATTTTTATAGTGCAATTAAACTTTATAAAATTTTGTGTTATTAGAAATCATGTCAGATAAATTTATACATGAAATTAATACAATTTTATATTAACTTTGTTATATATTTTGATATAAGATTGTTTAGAGAAGCTGATACGCCATTATACATAATTTTGTATAGATTATATTTACAGATCTCTTAATATCTCTTAATATATAACGTCATATCCAACATATTTATAAAACCAAAGTGTTAATATAAATGTATATGGTCATATAAAGCCACACATATAAACATTTATAATTATATCAAATCATATAAAATTATATGAAAACTTTTTTAGTCGGGATGAAAAAAAATCACGTGAAAATTATTTGGCTATGGAGTAATTAACTCTTAATTTGCAGACTACTAAATTTGATGTTGAACTATGTATATATTAATTTCTACGGGATTATATAATAGAAAGTTATATAAAATTACAAGAATATATTTTTAGTAGGACGACACATACTTAGTATCGAACCATATATAATCATACCGGTCACTACATATATTTTGATTAGTTTTATATGGCTTATGTAGTTATATATGGAGTCAGATTTGAGGATATGTAATAACATCATTTACCATACAACAAATTCGTTGACAAAATAATATCAGATGTAGTTGTATATAATGATATGTGTCTTAAAGTGACTCCATTCATTGTCAGATATAACCCAATCACATTATATATGACAATACTTTTCACTTTTTTTAGTCAAGTTATTATCAAAAACAAACAAATTTGCTGCCACATGTGTACTAATTAAATGATATTTTATATTTCATCATTTTCTTCAAGGCCAACACTTGGCCCACCGTAATATTAGGCATAAAAACTTCATGGGGTCAAATGTTGGCCTTATATGAAGCATTTCAAGCTTAAATACAATTTAGTTAGTGCCATTGGTAAAACTTAAAAATTCCCGTTAAAAAGCAAAATTGAGAAGTGGTAAAAAATTGTTTTAAACAACAAATCTAAATAGTTCCAAATTTTGATATAATTTTGGAAGTATTTTTGAATAAAAGTACTCCGCAGAATTAAAGGTTTCAAATCAATTTCTGTTCAGCAGGGTTCTAGTCACCACACACTTTAGGGGCCAAGTGTGTGCTACAGGGACCTTGAAGCGTATTAGCAAATCTTTTGGTGAAGCCAAAAGAAGAGCCACATCCGGCTAGAGGTGTCCCTGCTTTCGCAGAACATGGCGGATCTAGTGCGGACACTCGATAAAAACCCGTTATCCCCGGTGTTATCCAACCGTGCCTATGGGATGAATAGCACTACGTTAATGTGTTTTTGAACGGCGGCCTCCAGGACGAGGTGAACCCTGGTTGCTCTGCTACCGAGCGTACTGTAATAATCCCTGTTTTATCTTATTTTTCAGATGGATACAATTGACCAACATATAAATGAAAATAAGCAAGAGAATATCAACGCAGATCTATCCTCAGTAGGCAAATGGGCTTTATGCCCAAACGATGCCATGGAAAATTTAACCATGGTTGAGCCAACAGAAGACAGTTCTGGTCTTAACGTTACTGAACCGGGGATGTTGGGATTATAACTAATGACCTCTCGGGTCCAACTATAGATACCAATACTAACATCCCAACGGATGAGGAGGACGAAATTCTAAGTTCTCAGCCCAAATTTGCTGTAACAGACGAAGTTCCAGGCGAAAAGTCAAAACCAGTGACTGAGAGAGTAAACCTCTGCGGGGCTGCCCGTAAACGCCTGCAGATGTACCTGGATGAGGGAATTGATCTAAAGGCAGCGCGAAGACTTTGTCTACTAATCCATGTGGGAAGCCCGTAAGGAGGTCAAAGAGCTCTCAGGCATCAGAAAGAGGGTGCGAACAAATGGCTCAACACCACCTGGTTCCAGACACCCTGCGAAAAGGACCGCTGAGATGGCTTATGATGGCACACCTCTAAAGGTTGGTGGTGGCACATTACCAAAGGCAGCCTTGGCAGCCCCGGTAACACAGCAAAAAGGAAACTGTTGCAAAGACGATGATTGGTGTTATTCCGCCTGATTTCACGGCAACTAGATGGCAAGATGAACAATTGCACTCCATCCAAAGATCTGTATTGTACAAGATAGGGGAAGTGACAAAAGGGACCAACAAGCCCTGCTTCTCGAGCTGCTCCTTTAAGCCGGGTTGGCTTAGTTTTGTGTGCGGCGAAAAAGAAACAGCACAGTAGCTGGAGACTCATGTCCCCACATTAAAGCCATGAAGTGACGCTCTGCTGAAAGTGGTGGCGGAAAACGAAGTGCCGAAGGCCCAAGTGTTCGTGGGATATTACCCTAAGAAAAAGGACACGTCCAATGACCTAATTCTTGGACTGGTTGAGGGCCAGAACTGTGAACTTTCGGTTGAGTACTGAAAGGTGTTGAACAGGGTCATTGAGGGTGGCATAGTGGAATTAACCCTATCTATCGACCTGATCTCAGCTGACTTACTCAGGCGAAAGAACCACAGAAACAAAGTTTGGTGGCTAGTTGCACTCATAATAATCCATGCTTAAAAATACGAAAATATTTTTTTTATATTACAAATCTTTTGTATACAACAAATTTCATAAATTTACAAATTTCGTAAATAATACAAACACGATTTTGTAAATTATTTTTAGTATAAAGTACAAAAAAATTGTAATACTACAAAATGTTTGAACTAAGTTTAATTTATATTTTTTGTAGAATAAATAAAATTATTTTGTATTTTTACAAAATATTTTTATATTTACAAAACTTTTTTGCACGTTTACAACATTTCGTAAAATATAGTAAACATCTGTCATTAATTCTCACTTGGTCATTGAACGAAATAGTCTATACGACGCGTTTGAAAAAACAACACTTTACTATAAAAAATAAAAATGCCCTGTTGGCTGCCCGTCTCCATTATACACAAATTGCCTGCACTTGTACGTACAAACCATACGTCAATGTGGCAATATTTGTGAAAAGGTGACACGGAGGAAATAAGAAGATAAACAGAGAAAATCTGAAGTAGAATATTTGTATATGTCTGTTTGATCACTTCTGAAATTATTCATATAGAGACAATCCGACAATAAAAATATAAACAATAATACAATTTAATGGAAGATGACTGATGAAGCCTGTCCATAAAAAGGCAGAAACTAGATCTAGTCTGATTTGCAAATTTAATGTGTTTATAACTTTTGAGGAAGGTTTATTCTTCTTCTTAACCTCAAACCTACTAAATTAGAATTAATAAAAATACATATTAATGACAATATTAATTGTATTTGGTCTATACGACGCATTTGAAAAACCAACACTTTACTATAAAAAACGAGTAAAAAGTTAAAGTAGGGCATGCCGACTGTACAATACCCTACACCAGTCTGGTTAAAAGCCAACTAATGTTTGGATCCGAAATTCGAATGGGTTAAAATGGGACTTGTGTCAAAATCTTCTATAATGTGAGTCAGCACACCAAATTTCATTAAAATATCTTAATATTTGCGATCTGCAGTTTGTAACCAAGCCAATTTTGGGGGGACCCTTATATGGGCACTAGGTCTAAACATGGACCGATGTTCACCAAAAACAATAGGCTTCGTTCTTGGGCGAACATAGGTCTGTGTACCAAATTTCATCACAATATCTTAATATTTGCGACCAGCAGCGTATAAACAATATAATTTTGGGGGGACCCTTATATGGGCACTAGGTCTAAAAATGGATCGCTGTTAACCAAAATCAATAGGCTTTGTCCTTGAGCTGCAATAGGTCGGTGTACCAAATTTTATCAAAATATCTTAATATTTGCGACCAGCAGCGTATAAACAACATAATTTTGGGGGGACCCTTATATGGGCACTAGGTCTAAACATGGACCGCTGTTCACCAAAATCAATAGGCTGCGTTATTGGGCCAACATAGGTCTGTGTACCAAATTTCATCACAATATCTTAATATTTGCGACCAGCAGCGTATAAACAATATAATTTTGGGGGGACCCTTATATGGGCACTCGGTCTAAACATGGATCGCTGTTAACCAAAATCAATAGGCTTCGTCCTTGAGCTGATATAGGTCGGTGTACCAAATTTCATCAAAATATCTTAATATTTGCGACCAGCAGCGTATAAACAACATAATTTTGGGGGGACCCTTATATGGGCACTAGGTCTAAACATGGACCGCTGTTCACCAAAATCAATAGGCTGCGTTATTGGGCCAACATAGGTCTGTGTACCAAATTTCATCATAATATCTTAATATTTGCGACCTGCAGCGTATAAACAATATAATTTTGGGGGGACCATTATATGGGCACTAGGTCTAAACATGGACCGATTTTAACCAAAATTAATAGGCGTCGTCCTTGGGCCGACGTAAGTCGGTGTACCAAGTTTCATCAAAATATCTTGATATTTGCGACCTGTAGAGTGCGCACAAGAATGCATGGACAGACAGACAGACGGACGAATGGACGGACAGACGGACATCGTTAAATCGAGATAAGAAAAAATTCTGAGCCGATCGGTACACTATAAGGTGGGTCAAGGACCAATATTTGTTGGTGTTACAAACATCAGCACAAACTTATAATACCCTGACCACATAGTGGTGTAGGGTATAATAAAAATGCCTTGTTGGCTGTCCGTCTCCAATATACACAAATTGCCTGCACTTGTACGTACAAACCATACGTCAATATGGCAATATTTGTGAAAAGGTGACACGGAGGAAATAAGAATATAAACAGAGAAAATCTGAAGTAGAATGTTTGTATATGTCTGTTTGATCACTTCTGAAATTATTCATATAGAGACAATCCGACAATAAAAATATAAACAATAATACAATTTAATGGAAGATCACTGATGAAGCCTGTCCATAAAAAGGCAGAAACTAGATCTAGTCTGATTTGCAAATTTAATGTGTTTATAACTTTTGAGGAACGTTTATTCTTCTTCTTAACCGCAAACCTACTAAATTGGAATTAATAAAAATACATATTAATGACAATATTAATTGTATTTTGTCTATACGACGCGATTGAAAAAACAACACTTTACTACAAAACTTTTCTTTGCTTAAAAAATCTCGAATTTTGTGTCAAAAAAAGCACCATTTGTGAAAAGTTTTGCTTTACTTCTTCAATTGAATATGTTTCATTGATTTCAATGTGCTAAAGATGGTTTGTGCGGTTCAGAAGTGGTGATTTTGACACGGAAGACACAGATCGCACAGGTCAGCCAAAAAAGAGATGAATTGGAGGCATTTCGCGATGAAGATTCTTGTTAAACTCAAAAAAAACTTGCAAAATCATTCGGAGTTTCTCAAGCAGGGAAATGGGTACCACAAGCAAGGAAATGGGTACCACACGATTTGAAGCCAAGAGACGTTGAAAGACGATTTGCATGTCCGAAATGCTGCTTGAACGCCATAAAAAGAAGTAATTTTTGCATCGAATCATTAATGGCGATGCAAAATGGATCCATTACGACAACCCGAAGCATAAGAAATCGTATGTGAAGCATGGCAGAAGGGTCTCATCTATTATGAGCTACTGAAATCGGGCCAGACGATCATCAGGGCCAGACCTGTACCGAATACGATCGATTCGTTTGAAACGAGCATTGCCCGAAAAACGCCCGGAATATGCGACCAGAAATGAAGGTATAGTATTGCATCATGACAACCTCAGCCACATGTTGCAAGACTGGTTAAAAACTATTTAGAAAATAGTGTTTGCGAATTTTTATTTCACCCGCCTTATAGTCCAGATATTGCCCCGTCCGACTACCATTTGTTTCGATCGATGCAGAATGCTCTCACTGGAATACGCTTCACTTCAGAAGGGGGTATCCGAAATTGGCTTGATTAGTTCTTGGCCTCAAAAAATTAGCAGTTGTTTTGGCACGGAATAAATATGTTTCCAGAAAGTTGGAAAAAGATCATAGATAACGATGGTCAATGTTTCCCAGTAATATAAACGCAAAAAACTTGCCAAATATATCGCATTTTTAGGTTATACACCCAATTTTCTACTAGATACAAAATTATTTTGTATTTAAACCAAATATTTATATCTTTACCAATCTTTTTTGGTACTTTTATAAAATTTCGTAAAATATATAAATAATAATTCGATACTAGAAACGAAATATCATTTGTACACTCACAATATATTTTCCATAACCGATTGAGGTTTATTTGAAAAGTAATAGGTAAAGTTTGATTTCAATTGAAGAATCAATTAAAATACATTGAAACATATTGTTTAACTTTTTATATTCGTCAATAAAAAACAAACTACAAGAAATATTTATCGTCTGTAGGAGTTGATATTTTCAGTCAAATAATCTATTTTTAGATTTCTATTTTTAGAAAAAATAATTTAAATAATTTCGTTTTTTTCTGTTTTAAAACAAAAAATTCAAATATTTTCGGTTTTCAGTTAAAAATTGACGATTGTTTTAACAGACTTTTCAATTATCCTTTCATTTTCTAATTGTGTTTTCAATTAATTTAATATGTATTTTAGGTGGTTTTTAACGATAAAATATTTTAAGTGTATACATAGTTATAGAAAAAATAAAAAAAAAATTTTTGGGATGAGATTTGAACCACCACCCTCAAAAATTGAAATTTTGTCAATGCCTGACCTTCCAGACATCTACACCACAACCGATTTGAAAATTGTATAAATTAAATTTGAATTCAAAATATTTTGAAATATTTATTTATACAACAAAAAGAAATTTAAACAAACAAATGTACCCAACACACAATTTGAATTTATAAAAATAATTTGAATCTATCGCACGACTAGAAAAACTGAACTTCGTTTTATATCTAAATTCTTTTGTTTGTTTTAACTTAAAATAGTTGAATATTAAATAATATGAATTCAACAGTGTTTACGATAACGAAATTATCGAAATTGATTGCCAAATTTATTTGAATTGTTAGTAAAAATGTTTAAATTGATTTGATAATGACGGGGTTGCCGGGTTGTAAAAATGTGAAGAAATCTCGATGATGTCAGCTGCTAGCAATAGGCATATACGACTAAAATATTTACCATACAAATCGTTTTAAATGTTCACCATACAAATCGTTATAAAAACTAAAAATATAAAATACTAAAATAAAATTTAAAAACAAGCTTTTTTAAAATGCCCTTTGAGGGGAATTTTTTTACAGAGTTTTTATTTTTAATTTTGTGTGGAAGTAAAAACGAAAGATTTTATATTTTATGAATTTTTTTTATTCTCAAAAAGTTTTATGCATGTCAAAAATTAAATAAATACAGGGTTATAAATTTTATTCAAATGAAAATTTAACTTAAAAAATCAAAAAAAGTAAATATAACGCAAGTTCTTCTTAATTAAATTTTATAACTGCAGTTAAACACTAAATTGTAGGGACTTTGATTTATGTAAATTGGTATTTCTAGTCAGTCGACTAATCTTATTCTCATCTAATTCAGAGAGTATTGTCACTTTTAAGATAATTGTCGTCAAACAGGATGATTTTAAAATCTTAAATAATTTTATGATAAAAATATTTTTGTGTAATTTTGCTCCAAAGTTTAATATCGATGGCTTAATAAAGAAAGACGCTACACAGAGAGAATTTTGCTGGACGAGTTTTAGTGAAATTTTTCAGTAAACTGTTTAAGTTTTCTTCACAATATAAATGAAAAATTTGTGAAATTGGATGAAAAAGCTTCGTATATTTTAGGAATATAGTTTTAGTGAAACTTTTTCATGGAGCGTGTGAAACTTTAAGCAAATAAAATGAAATTTTTGATAATATTTTATGAAAAATTCCATTAATTCAATGAAAAGTATCAATGGACGAGTTCCCGTGAAACTTTATCGATTCTATGCAAAAATTCATTAATATCATGCAGATAATTCTCTCAGTGTATCTTTATTCTTAATTTCTATAGAGGGGAAGACAATAAAAATATAAAAGCGGTGGAAATATTGTTTCTCAGAATGAAACTTTATATTAATACAAAAACAATAAAATAAAAAGAATAATCTAAGTTTTTCAGATTTCCATTTCCTCTAATGGAATATTAATTCCAGTTAGGGCCTTTCTGCATTAAGCATTAAATTTTTATACCAACAATTTGAAAAGAGCAGCATATTCGTTTTACATTTGGGCATTTCTTTTAACTATTATATTTATGTGTGATGGGTAATTTGAAATTTAAAAAGATAGATTCAAATAAAATAAAAACAATTTGAATTATAAAAAAATGTTTATGAAACTATTTGTATCAATATAGTTTGGCTCAAGGGGTAAGGCGATGAACTTCTAAACCAAAGGTCGTTGGTTCGAATCGTGTCTGGTGTTGGAACAAAACAAAATTGCTTTGAATTGAAAACGAAAGAAAATTAAATTAAAGAGAAATTAAATGAACAAAGAACGTGTGTGTTATGTGTGCAGTGTTTTGAAAATTGAAACAAAAAAAAAACTTTCGAATATGAAAAAACAAACCAAAAAATCGTTTTTTTTTACGTTCTGTCAGTTAAAAATTGATGATTGTTTTAACAGACTTTTCAATTATTTTTATTTCTTTTATGGATTGTTTAAACAATGTTTGAAAATAAATAGCAAAATGGTTTGAATATAATGAAAAATCAGTAGTCCTTTTTTTAATTGTGTTTTCAATTAATTTGATATGTATTTTAGGTTGTTTTTAACGATAAAATATTGTGAGTGTACATATTACAAAAATATTCGTAAGGTCAAAATAACCAAAACTTTCGTAAAATGAACCACATTTTTCGTTTATTTTACCTATGGATTATTATGAGTGTGCAAAAAAATCGCGAAAAAAAATTTGCAAAAAGGAAAATTTCTGCATCAATATATTTATTTGCAGAATGTAAATCGCTGATTAAGGTTTTGAATTAAATTTTTGCACCTTTTTCGCGTTCCGCCATTTTGCAATTTTTTAAGTCCGGTTTTTTAAAATTTATAATCTAGGGACTATAATACCCATTTTATGAAACAAAGTTAAGTGGCTAGTTGCAAAAGAAAATCGCGAAAATAATCGGGAAAAAAAATTTGCAAAAAGGAAAATTTATGCATCAATATATTTATTTGCACAATGTAAATCGCTGATTAAGGTTTTTAATTAAATTTTTCCACCATAAAGCCTTTTTTCGCTTTCCGCCATTATCTTGGAATTTTTTAAGTTCGGTTTTTTTAAATTTATAATCTAGGCACTATAATATCCATTTCATGAAACAAAGTTTAGTGACTGGTTGCAAAAGAAAATCGCGAAAATAATCCCAAAAGAAAAATTTCCAAAAAGGAAAATTTTTGCACCAACATATTTGTTTGCAGAATGTTAATCGCTGATTAAGTTTTTTAATTAAATTTTTGCACCATAAAGACTTTTTCGCATTCCGCCATTATTTTGCAATTTTTTAAGTGTGTTTTATTTAAATTCATAATCTAGGGACTATAATACCAATTACATACACCAAAGTTTAATTCTTAGGTTGAAAAAAAAATCGGAAAAAAAAAATTTTCGAAAAAGGAAAATTTTTCGTCATTGTATTCGTTTGCGGAATGTTAATAGCTGATTCAGTGTTTTAATTAATTTTTTATATCATGAAGTCTTTTTTCGCGTTCAACCATTATTTTAGAATTATTAAGTTTGGTTTTTGAAATTTATAATCTAGGGACTACTACCCAATTCATGAAACAAAGTTTGGTGGCTAGTTGCAAAAGAAAATCTCGAAAATAATCGCGAAAAAAAATTACAAAAAGGAAAATTTGTGCATCAATATATTTATTTGCAGAATGTAAATCGCTGATTATGGTTTTTAATTAATTTTTTGTACCATAAAGCCTTTTTCGCGTTCCGCCTTTATTTTTCAATTTTTAAAGTTCGGTTTTTTTAAATTTATAATCTGGGGACTATAATACCCATTTCATGAAACAAAGTTTGGTGGCTAGTTGCAAAAAAAATCGCGAAAATAATCCGGAAAAAAAATTAGCATCAACATATTTGTTTGCAGAATGTAAATCGCTGATTAAGTTTTTTAATTTAATTTTTCAACCATAAAGACTTTTTTCGCGTTCCGCCATTATTTTGCAATTTTTTAAGTGTGTTTTATTTAAATTCATAATCTAAAGACTATAATACCAATTTTATACACCAAAGTTTAATGCTTAGTTTGAAAAAAATAATCGCGAACAAAAAATTTTCGCAAATGTATTCGTTTGCAGAATGTTAATCGCTGATTCAGTGTTTTAATAAATTTTTTCTACCATAAAGTCTTTTTTCGCGTTCCACCATTATTTTGCGATTTCGTTAAAGAGCCGCTTGATAAAAAAAAGCTCTATAAAATTTTTTTTTACAAGCTGCTTGCTCGATTTAAAAAACTCTATTCGATCAAAAAGACCGATCAAGGACCGGTACCTGCCCTCTTGGGACCGTAGGGCAGTTACTGTCTGTTGGTTATTAAACCAAATCGCATGAAATATTCCCTAATGTTAAATGCTGCATTCGCGCAGGGTATTTGTGATGTTCTTTTTTTGTCCTCTATAACTCAGATTCATTAAGATTTGCGGATTTACATCAATGTAGTGCACTAAGTATGTAGTTTCCTTGCAAGATGACTTCATAATAATAATAAAGCTACAAACTCACAGCGTTATATACCAAACGAATTTTACACTACTAAATCAATTAGAAGAGAAAAATCATATGCCCGGAACTTCTTTGAAAAAAGAACACAGAAATACGACAGACGTTTTCTTCTGTTCTTGTTGAATGAAAGAAAAACAACAAATGAGTAGCGTGGGAAAAATGTATCTTTATGTTGAAATTTACACGCACACATATCCCAGCACACACACATATCTAATGGGTGCTCATTACTAATAAGTATCTACATATAAAATAAGTAGTATACTTAGGTTCTCCTGCATATAATTGTGTGTAAAAATCAATTATTTTAATTCGACGAGGTAATTTTTGTAAATAGTATTTTGTGCACCTGCACAAAATACTTATATTACAAAAATATAAGTAGCTACCAATATTGATTCAGATGCTTTTTAATACCTTTTAAATAAAAGACTTACGCAAGTGCACCACTAAAATCTTGAACCAATTGTGACCCCCAAAATCTGAAAGCTTATGATGGTAGAAGAAAAACCCTAGCTGGGTTTTGAATTATTAGCTAAGGTTTTTATTTTTAATTCATTTTTGAAGTTTTCGACTTTAGTACATTTTTCAAAGAACATGTACTGATTCTTAAGTCTTTATCTCGTGAACTATTCGAAATATTGCTTTTCTCTCTTCAGAAATTGCTACGAACTCGGCCAGACAATATATGACAAAAAGATAGCCACTCTTCTTAACAAAGCCGATTTCATTTGATGACTCCTTCACATAGTTATAGCCCCACAAAGTCATCAAAAATTCAATAAAAAACCAAAAAATCACCACTTTTCATTGATTTTGTTGCCTTGTTCCACCTTGTTCTTTTATAAGAAGCATACATGGGACTAATTAATTAGGAGGACTAATTAATTGATGATTTCATTTCCATTACATTGATATCAATTGTAATGAAATTATTTTCATTACCATTTTTTTAATTAATGGTAATGATTCTAAAATTTAATATCATTGATTAATGACAATGATTTTCAATTTCATTACCATTGATAATGAATAAATTAAAAAAAATAATTGCCATTGACAGAAAAACGTAAAAATGGAGTAAAACTCGCTGAAATCGAAGATGGAATATGCTCATTCAGGCTCATGCTCATTTGAAATTAAATATTACTTTCCATTCCATTGTTATTTGTATCCAGGTAAAGTTTAACGGAATTAAATGGATCCTCCTTAATAAATTATGTTTTATAAATTCCCTGACCAAACCAGTTGTTCGTTTTCATTTGTCTGAATTTTTTTGTAACAAATGGTTTTTAATCAATTGTAATTAGTTTTTTTATACATTAGTGTAATTTCATTACCATTAGTAATGATTTTTCTAATGAAAAATACTTCATTACCATTATGATATTTTTTTCATTGTCATTAGTATGAACTAATGGTAATGAAAATTCAATGGTAATGAAAAATTCCCATGTATGATAAGAAGTCAATCTTAAAATATACAAAATATAAGAAAACAAAGCTAAACGATAACAACACTGAAAATACTTTGTAGTTTAAATTAACTGAAAATGTAATTTAAAATAAATGAAAAATCACTTGAAAACCGGTCTACTAACTTTTCATTTAAATCAAAAGAACTTTTCATTTATTTTTAAATGTTAATAAATAAACTACAAAATCCTTAAAAATAATGATTTTTCATTTATTTCGTTTTTTTAAATTTCATAAAATTAACTACAAAATCCGTAAGAATAAATGATATTTAATTTATTTCAATTTTTTAACTGACCTAGAAATCGAAAAGGAATTATTTTTTTAACAAAACATTTTAAATGAAAATATTAACTGTAACAGAAAATCCGTATTTATATGTAATTTAATTTTTAAATAAACGACAAAAAAAGTTAAAAAATATATTTCTTTGTATTTTAACTGAATAATCATTTAAAAATAAATGTACGGATAACTTTTTAAATAAACTACAGTCAGTTATTGTAATTATATTTTCAGTGAAAGTAAGGATGTTTTCAACATAAAACATACAACATTTGAGAATAGCACGATACAACATTTTTACGTATGTTTAGTGTCCTATGTTTGAGTGTGCTAACCGATAGAAAACTGAATAGAAAATCGTTGTTAAACACAAATAAAAATGTTAACAACTCCGTTTTTTGTTAGGACGATACAACGATACAAGAGATAGCACACCCCTTATGAACAACCTAATTGTTTTTCGTAAGGACATTTTTTTATAGAAGATTATATAGTTGTAAAAATCGAAGATTCTATATTTAGGGCGAACGCTTCAAAAACTACATTTTTACAGAAACCTTAGAATTTTTTCTTATTTTCCCCTGAAAAAACTTCACTCGAACTTCAACTTTAAAGGACTCAAATGGTTATTTAGATTGTGAATGAAAGCATTTTTTATTTTATAAAGGTGTTATTCCAACAAACACGTCAATTTTTCACCAGATAAATAATAGTCATATAATTAAATTTGCTGAAAAAAAATTATACACAATTTTCATATGAAACACTTTATCGTGAAAAACATTTTGTTTATATGTAAAATCGAAACAAATTAATGAGCTTCAAGTAAAAAATTTTTAAAAATTTGTTAAAGAAACATTTTCGCAAATCTATTTTTTTTAAGTGGGGACTTTTATTTTGCAGACTTTACAAGTGTTTCTCTTTTAAAATTATCGTATGTACACTGAAACTTCAAAATATAGTCATAATTTTTTTATGATTATAATTTCCGCGAAAAAAATTTTACCCAAATTATTTACAAGAAATTGATTATTGTGAAAAATAATTCTGTTTTTATGGAGCATAACAGTTTCATGGTTCTCGAAGTTAGTGTGTTGTGTCAAAAAATTACATATGAGAGCACTCAGTAATCAATTAATTTTAATTCAGACAAGCCTCGTGGTGCATATAACAAAAAATTCTTAGATTGTTCTCTCCTACACAGATAGAAATTTAAGTTTTAATGAAAATTTTAACTAAGCTAAAGAAGTTTTTTTCTTGAAGTGGAGGAACAATTTCTTAAATAATACACTCAAAATATTATGTCTGCTGGCTGAACAGAAAAATTTGTTACTTTAACAAAATTTATTCCTATTTCTTAAAATAAAATTTGTTGATTTTAAAAGCTTTATTTTATATAAATTTAAGTAAAAAATTAAAAAATTTATTTGCAATTGTACTGAGTCGTAAAATTTGGTAAAATTTAGGGTCTCGGGGCCTTCCCCGGGGCTAGTCCATAATATCTACGGGCACTCCCAAGGAGCAAGTATTTTGTCCGTTTTGCTCTATCTCGCTTAGTTTTCGAGATATGGGCAATTTTAAGAAGTGGCCAATTTTAATAAACAATTTACGAGGGCTCAGGCCCCACCAAGTTCCATTCTTGAATAGAGATAACCTTTCACCGGGGTATTATATGGTTAGGGGTAGTCGAAATTTTTATCATTTGTTCTCGATCTCTCTTAGTTTTAGAGATATGAGCCATTTTAAAAAATCGGGAAGGAAATAAATAGCGCCATCTTTAAAACTTCGGATATATTGATGGGGACATTTACCGGGTAATAACACTCAAAATAAGTTAAAATACTTAGGATTTTTAGTATTGTGTTAAATGAAGATAACTAAAATCTTTGTCTAAATCAGTGTTTCAACTAAAAATTTGTTAAAAATTAGTCAGATCGATTTGAAACCCGTTTGACAGATTTTTTACTGACGTATTATTTTAATTGAATCAAAAGCTTCGTAAATTTTATGAACCCCTTTTTAATGAGACTCTTTTATTGGCTGTATGAAATTTTTAATAAATATTTTGAAACTGCTGTTAAAACTTTATGAAAAACTGCATAAAATCAATGAAAAGTTTCAACGGACGAATTCCAGCGAAATTTCATTGATTTAATGTAGCAATTCATAGAGGAATTTTTTATAGAAAAATGTATTTTAAGAATCAGGAGGATTTCTTATACGGTAACGTTAATTAAACGAGTTCTTTAAAATAAATATCCAGGAAATCTAAGTGGTTTTCTACGGAAGAGTCCTCACAATTCTAGTAATATTTCTACAAAAGAGTCTTTTGAATGTTAGGGATGAATTTCTCAAAATCTAAAAGTTATCGTAATAAATTGCTATTAGAATCTTAAAATTTTTTAAAGAAATTGTTAGAGATTTTTTTATGAAACAGTCCTCAGAATCGGCAATATTTTTCATAAAAGTAAATCCCTATAATCTTAAAATTATACATGTTGTAAAATTCAATTTGGCAAATATTTTCAAAATATATATATATTGAGATAAATACACAGAGAGAATTTTAGTGGACGAGTTTTTATGGAATTTTTAAGTAAACCAATGAATTTTTATTCACAAAGTAAATGAAAAATTTCTTAAATTTGATGAAAAAGTTTTATATATTTTGTGAATCCCGATTTAATAAAACTTTTTCAATGAGTGGATGAAACTTTTAATAAATAAATTGAAATTTTTCACGATTTTGAAAAATTCTTTAATACAATCATAAGTTTCAATGGAAAAGTTTAAGTGCAACATCATTGGCTTTATGCAAACATTCATTAATAGCATGCATATAATACTTTTAGTGTTGTATTGAAGGATCAGAATAAATTTTAGGTTTTTCTTCGGATATGTTTACTTTTGCATTTTTTTTGTTTTTTAAAAAGAAGCAAAACTTAAGAAATTCGTCGTATTAATTAATTTGCTACTTTTTTTCAAAAGAAGATAGAGGACAGATAAAAATTGGTGAGAGATGAAGAGCTTCCAATATATATAATATATTTATTAGGGCGGGTCGATTTAATAATCGCCCATGGCTTAGTAAAAATCGTATTCTGGGGATCAAAATAAGAAACTTTGCCGAAGGAACCATACCTATAAAACGAATTCTACTACCCCCCAACTGTTGACTTTTGTCCCGTAGGGTCAAGTTTTGAAAAATCCCACTTTGACCCATTTAGAGTGCCCCAATCGAGTCCAAATGTATGACCGACCCCCACTAACTTTGGAGGGCCGATCCACCCATGCCAGTGGCACACCCCCTGGAACTCCCCTGGGGGGTTCCCCATACAAACATTTTAAAAAATCACCATTTTTGGCACTTTATTTTATTATTTTTTATTTATTTTATTTATTTTTATTATTTTATTTATTTTTTCTCTTTAGAAATTTATTTAGTCAGAACATATGTAAATGAAAAAATTAATTTAACTTAGTAATAGAAAAGAAAATAAAAAAAATTACTGTTTGAAGTCTTTTTTGCTTTCAAGTCTGGGCAATTTCGCACGGCTCTCTAATGTCGTCACCATAACAGCCTCTACATTTTCCGGTATAACTCGTCTGGAAACGCTAGCTAGGAATTGAACGTGTCGTTCTGTTGCAGGTCGTAAAATAGGTTGTGTGGGTTTTTTAAGCCACCACAAGACACAGCTGCATGCCGTAAACTTACTTAAGCTAAATCGGTTACAGGTAGAATTGAGCATAAAATTATCATAAAGGATTTTCCAGAAGTAATAAAAGGCGCACTTGCTTAACAGAATTTGTGGTCAGATTAACGTTTAATTTACATGTAAGTACTTTATGGGCAGTTTTGACAACAAAATCGGTTACAGGTAGAATTGAGCATAAAATTATCATAAAGGATTTTCCAGAAGTAATAAAAGGCGCACTTGCTTAACAGAATTTGTAGTCAGATTAACGTTTAATTTACATGTAAGTACTTTATGGGCAGTTTTGACAACAAAATCGGTTACAGGTAGAATTGAAATTACCATTTCATTCTTATTACCTCGTCTCCTAGACCATATATAACGCAACAGTTTTTGTGAATGCATTAAGTCGTTGTGAAGAACTCGAAGTGTGAAGTGCTAATTTGAGATAAAAAAATATTTAAAAAAAAATCATTCCAAATCAAGAAGTTTACAATGAATCCACCATCCTCTACACCGCAAGATGAAGCAATAACAACATCAACAACTATCGAAAACCCAATGAGTCATATACCCAGGCATGATGTTACTGTTTTTGGTGTGTCTACTGATTTGACTGATCTTAATTTACCAACCCATCTAGATATCTTGAGATATTATTTTTACTTGAGCGAACAAAAAAAGTTGTCCTATAAAGCATTCACTATTCAAGTACAAGATAAGTTGATTGGAATTTGGGAAAAACTTGGTATGGAAATAATGCTGAAAAAAAGTGTATGTAATAAATTGAATAGATTGCTTGACAAATATCAAGAGCAAATCAAGAGAAGAAACAAACCCCAACAATTTACAGAGTATGTAAAATCTCTGGAAACAATTTTTTTCATTGGAACATGTAAATGCGATTTGAAGGCAGCTCCATGTGCATGCGGTTTGGTTCCCGAACGCCTCAAAGAGTTTATGCACGATCAACATAATCAGAGAAGTCTAACAATGGATGGATTTGCGATGGAAATTGAAGAGCAAGGAGCAACGTCTATGTCATCAATGCCAACATACCAAGATCCCGATGATTCAACATACGCACCGCCACCGGTTCAAGAAGATTTGGATACAAGCACAAGTTCACAATACACACAGAGATACGATTGTTTAAACTTTGCCTTGGTATGTGACAGATTTGGCGTGCCTGATAGAGTAGCATAAGCAATGGGAACAGCTCTTTTCCAAGATTTTAAAATGAAAGATATCCATGGCAAACCTCTCATCATGGATAAATCGAAAGTTCGCCGAGAAAAAGAGAAATGCAGACAAGAAGTGCTTCGCAAACGGTTAGATGATACCAATTTGTTAGCATTTTCATTCGATGGCAGAAAAGATGATACTTTAACGAGAGATACAATTGATGAGAAGTATCATACTAGAATGGTAAAAGAACCTCATCTTGTTATTTTGAGAGAACCGAATTCTGAATTGATTGGTTACGTAAGACTGGAACATGAAACCGCTGAATACAAAACAACCAAATTAAATGATTTTTTCAACGATAAAAATATATCACTGGATGCATTAATTGGAATATGCACTGACGGTGAGCCAACAAACACTGGCCCAAACGGTGGAATTATACGACGATTCGAATTGCTGTTAAAAAGACCATTGCATTGGTTCGTTTGCCTTCTACACTTCAACAAACTTCCGTTTCGGCATTTGTTTGAAGCTTTGGATAAATCAACCAGCACTGGACCAAGATCGGCAACCGGAAAATTGAGCCGTCAAATCGAAACTTGTGAAACTCTTCCGGTAAGTTATTGCTATCACTCATTTATTATAATTGTCAACCGTTTTTAATTGTTTTATTTTTATATATTTTCAGGTGGTGGACGGCTTTCAGAAAATTGAGTTGAAAAATATGCCCCCTGCTCCAGAAAAAATTGAATTTTCCACCGATTCCAAGTACTTATACGACATGGCCCATGCAATTTCTAGCGGCGCGGTTTCAGTGGATCTGGCAAACATCAAACCAGGGAAAATTGTACATTCTCGGTGGCTCACCAAGGCCGCTAGACTATTACGATTATATGTGACAACGGAAAATCCAGATGCAAATTTAAGAATACTGGTTGAATTTATAATCACATGTTATGTGCCAATGTACTTCAATATCAAGTATTACAGCTCTGTCGTGTACGGTAGTAGATTATTTTTCAAATTCATTAGTTGGTCAAGATTTCTAGAACCTCGTTTACGCAAAATTGTCAATAAAGTAATTACAGATAATTCATATTATGCGCATTCGGAAAATATTTTGTTATCAATGTTGTTTGATGATAGCAAAGAAAAGCGCGACTGTGCTATCAAGATAATTCTACGCTATCGAACCGATGTTGACGACCCAACGGGACTTAGAGCTTATAAAAAACCAGATATAAACTTTTATTGCACAAGTTACACGGAAATGATCAATATGAATGACATAAATGACGTATTTGAACCACCATTCACGCCAAGCATTCCATACGATACTTTGAAAGAATATTTAAATCAAGATGATCCACCGTTTAATGATCCAAAAATTCCATCACACATACAAGAAACAGAACGACACGTTCAATTGCTAGCTAGCGTTTCCAAACGAGTTATACCGGAAAATGTAGAGGCTGTTATGGCGACGACATTAGAGAGCCGTGCGAAATTGCCCAGACTTGAAAGCAAAAAAGACTTCAAACAGTAATTTTTTATTTTTTCTTTTCTATTACTAAGTTAAATTAATTTTTTCATTTACATATGTTCTGACTAAATAAATTTCTAAGGAGAAAAAATAAATAAAATAATAAAAATAAATAAAAAATAATAAAATAAAGTGCCAAAAATGGTGATTTTTTAAAATGTTTGTATGGGGAACCCCCCAGGGGAGTTCCAGGGGGTGTGCCACTGGCATGGGTGGATCGGCCCTCCAAAGTTAGTGGGGGTCGGTCATACATTTGGACTCGATTGGGGCACTCTAAATGGGTCAAAGTGTGATTTTTCAAAACTTGACCCTACGGGACAAAAGTCAACAGTTGGGGGGTAGTAGAATTCGTTTTAGAGGTATGGTTCCTTCGGCAAAGTTTCTTATTTTGATCCCTAGAATACGATTTTCCCTGAGCCATGGGCGATTTTTTTGCCTCCCCACAAATCGACCCGGCCTAATTTTTATATATTAAAATAAAAGTATAATTTAAGTTTTTTTAAATCCACCTAATAAAAGGAATATTTTGATAATCAGAACTAAAAACGAATTTTATGTTAAATATAACTTAGGTATGTAAAAATTTTGTTTGAAAGTTTTTTACTTAAGAGAAATTTTAGAAAAAATTAATTCTTAGTTCTGGCACATAATCGATTGTTCTAAAAAAACCAAAAAAGGTTTTCATTACTTCTGTAAAATTACTCAATTTCTGTCTAAGCTGAATTTTTCACACTAACATGAATTTTTTCACACAAAGGTAAACAATACGAAGGTGGCCACAACCCATCAGAAATTACTGCTTGCTTGGAAGCAGTTTTGTCAGGGAAAGTTGAGCAGTGAAGCGATTGCATTATTGATGATATCATGCCTGATTTTTTTTCGAGATAGCTCGCGTGAAAGCACTTGTTTCGAGATCCGAAAAGGCATAAATTCATCGCTTTTAATTAGTGCTCCTGTTTTTCTTTTAAAATGTCGATAATTCATGCCTTCTAGGAAGTGCATATTATAAAGCTTTACAACTATTTAAAATCATGCCTTCTCAAAAGCACACATATTTTTGCGTGAAGAAAAATGCCTCTTATTTTAGTAAAACCTCTTATTTTCATTAAAATAACTTTTTTCAGCATTTTAAAAAATGTCGATAAAAGAACCGCAAAAATATTTAAACAATCAAAATGTATTGCTCATTTCATGCCTTTTTGAAAAGCACAGCAAAAAGCGAGGTAAACGATTAATCAATTTAGGCCTTTCATTAGTGCTCTTTACGAAGCTATATATTTTTAGAAGCGGTAAAAGTAGCAGTAAGGAAGCAGTCAACGTTTTTACTGCTTCCACATTTTTGCTGGGAATATTGTCATTGGAACGATAAGTGGGCAAAAATGGGTTGACAAGTAGTTAATGACAAATGTTTCGGCTGATGTAGCAACCCTGTTGATTACACGTGACGTATGAGTAATAAACAAAATTTTAAAATTGTGAGTACACTCACAATATTTTATCGTTAAAAACAACCTAAAATACATATCAAATTAATTGAAAACACAATTAAAAAAAGGACTACTGATTTTTCATTATATTCAAACCATTTTGCTATTTATTTTCAAACATTGTTTAAACAATCCATAAAAGAAATAAAAATAATTGAAAAGTCTGTTAAAACAATCATCAATTTTTAACTGACAGAACGTAAAAAAAAACGATTTTTTGGTTTGTTTTTTCATATTCGAAAGTTTTTTTTTTTTGTTTCAATTTTCAAAACACTGCACACATAACACACACGTTCTTTGTTCATTTAATTTCTCTTTAATTTAATTTTCTTTCGTTTTCAATTCAAAGCAATTTTGTTTTGTTCCAACACCAGACACGATTCGAACCAACGACCTTTGGTTTAGAAGTTCATCGCCTTACCCCTTGAGCCAAACTATATTGATACAAATAGTTTCATAAACATTTTTTTATAATTCAAATTGTTTTTATTTTATTTGAATCTATCTTTTTAAATTTCAAATTACCCATCACACATAAATATAATAGTTAAAAGAAATGCCCAAATGTAAAACGAATATGCTGCTCTTTTCAAATTGTTGGTATAAAAATTTAATGCTTAATGCAGAAAGGCCCTAACTGGAATTAATATTCCATTAGAGGAAATGGAAATCTGAAAAACTTAGATTATTCTTTTTATTTTATTGTTTTTGTATTAATATAAAGTTTCATTCTGAGAAACAATATTTCCACCGCTTTTATATTTTTATTGTCTTCCCCTCTATAGAAATTAAGAATAAAGATACACTGAGAGAATTATCTGCATGATATTAATGAATTTTTGCATAGAATCGATAAAGTTTCACGGGAACTCGTCCATTGATACTTTTCATTGAATTAATGGAATTTTTCATAAAATATTATCAAAAATTTCATTTTATTTGCTTAAAGTTTCACACGCTCCATGAAAAAGTTTCACTAAAACTATATTCCTAAAATATACGAAGCTTTTTCATCCAATTTCACAAATTTTTCATTTATATTGTAAAGAAAACTTAAACAGTTTACTGAAAAATTTCACTAAAACTCGTCCAGCAAAATTCTCTCTGTGTAGCGTCTTTCTTTATTAAGCCATCGATATTAAACTTTGGAGCAAAATTACACAAAAATATTTTTATCATAAAATTATTTAAGATTTTAAAATCATCCTGTTTGACGACAATTATCTTAAAAGTGACAATACTCTCTGAATTAGATGAGAATAAGATTAGTCGACTGACTAGAAATACCAATTTACATAAATCAAAGTCCCTACAATTTAGTGTTTAACTGCAGTTATAAAATTTAATTAAGAAGAACTTGCGTTATATTTACTTTTTTTGATTTTTTAAGTTAAATTTTCATTTGAATAAAATTTATAACCCTGTATTTATTTAATTTCTGACATGCATAAAACTTTTTGAGAATAAAAAAAATTCATAAAATATAAAATCTTTCGTTTTTACTTCCACACAAAATTAAAAATAAAAACTCTGTAAAAAAATTCCCCTCAAAGAGCATTTTAAAAAAGCTTGTTTTTAAATTTTATTTTAGTATTTTATATTTTTAGTTTTTATAACGATTTGTATGGTGAACATTTAAAACGATTTGTATGGTAAATATTTTAGTCGTATATGCCTATTGCTAGCAGCTGACATCATCGAGATTTCTTCACATTTTTACAACCCGGCAACCCCGTCATTATCAAATCAATTTAAACATTTTTACTAACAATTCAAATAAATTTGGCAATCAATTTCGATAATTTCGTTATCGTAAACACTGTTGAATTCATATTATTTAATATTCAACTATTTTAAGTTAAAACAAACAAAAGAATTTAGATATAAAACGAAGTTCAGTTTTTCTAGTCGTGCGATAGATTCAAATTATTTTTATAAATTCAAATTGTGTGTTGGGTACATTTGTTTGTTTAAATTTCTTTTTGTTGTATAAATAAATATTTCAAAATATTTTGAATTCAAATTTAATTTATACAATTTTCAAATCGGTTGTGGTGTAGATGTCTGGAAGGTCAGGCATTGACAAAATTTCAATTTTTGAGGGTGGTGGTTCAAATCTCATCCCAAAAATTTTTTTTTTATTTTTTCTATAACTATGTATACACTTAAAATATTTTATCGTTAAAAACCACCTAAAATACATATTAAATTAATTGAAAACACAATTAAAAATGAAAGGATAATTGAAAAGTCTGTTAAAACAATCGTCAATTTTTAACTGAAAACCGAAAATATTTGAATTTTTTGTTTTAAAACAGAAAAAAACGAAATTATTTAAATTATTTTTTCTAAAAATAGAAATCTAAAAATAGATTATTTGACTGAAAATATCAACTCCTACAGACGATAAATATTTCTTGTAGTTTGTTTTTTATTGACGAATATAAAAAGTTAAACAATATGTTTCAATGTATTTTAATTGATTCTTCAATTGAAATCAAACTTTACCTATTACTTTTCAAATAAACCTCAATCGGTTATGGAAAATATATTGTGAGTGTATGAGTACGTCAGAGTGGTTGAATTTCAATGATTTCTACTCACTTATATTTTAAATTTCATGAGAGACTATGAATAGCAAAAAATCGATTCATTGCTGATCTCTGGTCTGCATACTACATCTGGTGTCCACGAACAATCGAAGTCCAACTGGTCAAAATAATATAAGAGGTACCCATTTCTAAATTCAGCAGTAAAATTTGTTTTTTGCGTTTTCATTGAACGCCCAAACATTCATAAATACCACAAATATAGCAAAACAAGTTCAGCTTCTAACACTTTTCCATATCAACTTTTTCTTTCTGCAATGTATGCTGTAATATTTAAATTCCCCAAATTTATTTAATTCGAACGTGCAATCAAAACAATGCAAATTTTTTGACATTTGAAATATGCCGATATTTTGCATCAAACAATCATTCAAACGGACGGTGTTTACATGGTACATATTTCTCTGCGACATGTGGACGGTGTTTACTCGGTGCATATGTCGCTGCGACATGTCTTCAATAAAAAACTCAAAGGGCCGCAAACATTTATTTATTTCTCTTATGTACCTACTTATTTCATTTAAAAAAGCATAGCATTTTTAATTTCGATAAACATACAATTGAAAGTGATTTCTTGGTTTTTTATTGAATTTTTAATGACTTTGTGGGGCTATAACTATGTGCAGGAGTCATCAAATGAAATCGGCTTGTTAATAAGGGTTGTTTGTTTTGCTTTTGGCTATCTTTTTGCCATATATTGTCTGGTCGAGTTCGTAGCAATTTCTGAAATAAGTGTGAAAAACCATAGAAAAATATGACGAAATTTTACGTTTTTTGACAGTTTTGGTATTTTGAGTAAGATGTTGTTGTTTTTTGATTTTATCTCAAGGCAAAATTTTAGATCTAATTAAAAGGTAAAAATTTGCTGAAGAGAGAAAAGCAATATTTCGAATAGTTCACGAGATATAGACTTAAGAATCAGTACATGTTCTTTGAAAAATGTACTAAAATCCTCCTCCCAGTCGAAAACTTCAAAAATGAATTAAAAAAAAAACCTTAGCTAATAATTCAAAACCCAGCTAGAGTTTTTCTTCTACTATTATAAGCTTTCAGATTTTGGGGGTCTCAATTGGTTCAAGATTTTGATGTTGAAAAATGTGCTACTGTGTTATCAATTACAAACAAGTCGTTACCAATATCATATTATTATAGCCTTGCATTTGTGCTAAAAAATATTGGACCTAGAATCACTTTTTAGTACACCAATCGACGAAGAATCACTTTTTGGTTCCATTTAGCCAGATCGCCCTTTTATCTGTATATGTGTCTATCTGTCTGTTTATGTTTTCTTCTCCGCACGATACAAGTCGCAAATATTAAGAAATTAATTTTGGCACTTAAATTTATATCGGCCCAAGGATAAAGCATATTGATTCTGTGTAAAATCAGCCCATGTTTAGAGCTAGCACCTATATAATGGCTCCCCAAAAATTGGCTCTTAAGATATATCTCCCCCAATAGGTCGCAAATATAAAAGAATTTTAATAAAATTTTGTATTTAGTTAGAATCGGTCACTCAAAAATTTCCTCATACTTGTTTGCATGATACAGGTCGAATATATAAAGATATTTTATTGAAATTTGGTATGGTATTTCACACGGACCAAGGAAAGTGCCTATTCATTTTGGATACATTAGCTCCATATTTGGGCCTAGCGCCTATATTGATCATATTCCCGATTTTGTCTTAAATATATCTAACACTACTCCGAGTGAATTATCTTTACTTCAGTAATGAATTTCTTTATAGTTTCAATGAAAATTGTCACTGGAACTCGTCCATTGAAACTTCCCATATAATCTATGAAACAGGTTTCATTAAAGTCAATGTTAATGAAAATAAAATTACTGAAACTTAACTTTTTGCATTAAAAACACAAAAATAGTTTGTTCGATCTTTAATTCTACAAGGAAAAAATTTATTTATTCTTCCTCGAGGCCAAGTATTTCCTTATTACGAAATAACACAGTAAGTACTTTTTCCAAAAAGCTCCATTTTTCTTTATCAGGATTGTCATATTAGATTTTATTTGTTGTTTCAAAAAGGTTGATAATTTTCATAATAGACAATACAATTGATTCGTGGGCATCACTCCAACACTACAAACCGAGACAAAAAAGAAACGGGATGAAAATTTTGTACTTTTGTGTATGAACTGTCTGATTTGGTAAAACTAGCTATAAATCAACAATATCATATTAGAATTTGAACTTGAGGTAAAAAAATATTCTAACTAAATTATTGAAATTCTTTATAAAATTAATAGATCATTCCGCCAATGAATGAATCATTCAGCCAATGAATGAATCATTCAGCCAATGAAGAGCTTCAAAAAATCTATGAACCAATTTCATTTATTATTATTTGTTATAGTTGGTTGTTGTCGCTACTAAGCCTATTAAAGTTGTACACTTATAAAAAAAGTTAGTACAAAAGTCTGTTGAACGCGTTCTGGAGCAAATGAACTGATTTTTTCTGTTATTTTGTCTTAAAATTTAGGATTGAACTAATATTTTTGTAAATCCCATTTAGCATAACAATTACTTTCATCCGTATTTCAACTAACTTTGCATCCTAATTTTTAGTAATTTATATTTCTTCATTTTACAAATTATTCAGCTAATTATTTCCCAAAGTTTATATTTTTGTGTCTCTGCTATAAATATCACATATAGATTTCAAATTTTCATAATTTTTTATTGCATAATCACAAAATGTCTTATCTCTCGGAAACTAAGCGAGATAGAGCAAAATGGGCAAAATTCGATACTATGAACTTATCAATCGTTATGAGCCACCTATACTGCCAAAAATAAATGTGTGTCTGTCTCGGGACAGATCCGTAGAGCCCAAAAACCAAGACTGTAAGCGACATTTTAGGAGAAATTTTCAGTTAAATCAGGTAATGTTTCTGTTGAATTTAGCTCAAATTTCTTAGCTAAGTTAACTAAAATTGTCTGTGTATTTAGCAGTCTATAAAATTTAGCTCACCTAAATTTAGCATACCATAATTCTCAACTTCATTAAATATTTTGTTGGCGCAAATACAGGTACTATTCCCTGTTATTTTAGCAGAATTTTGAACTATTTGTACGGGCGTTTTTTTTATGAGTGTAGGATATTTTCAGAATATAAAAAATATATCTAATGAAAGAATTCATTAAATTAAAAAGTTTCATATAATTTTATAAAGTTTCGAAAAAATTAATATAATTTATAAAAAAATTCCATAGTCCAAAATCAATGATAAAAAATTAATTTAAAAAAAATATAAATATTATAAAACACTTTCATGGAAATTAATGCACATCACTAAATCTCGGTCTTATGGTTATACAAAACTATTTGAGAATTAATATAAAGTTTAAAATGTATGAAAATTGTTAAAAATTAATGAAATGACGATATTATATGAAAAAAATAAAATAGCAAATACTACTGAAAAATTTCATATATATAAAGAACATATTCATTAAATTTATGAAGAGCTAATTTGTGAAATTCAATGAATTTTTTAATAAAATTATGAAATTTTATGAAAGAAAAGTTATCAAAATTTTCATAATATTAATTATATATAACGAAATTCTTCAGTGATTCTACGGAAAAAAATTCTATGAAATTGTATCATTAATATCAGAAATAGGGTTTATGTCCCGCACTTTTTTGAATCCCGCTATCCCGGGAATTTTATGCGGGATTTTCCGGGTTTTTTTTTAGTCTTTTACAATAGTTTTAGCTAGTTTTATTGCAATTTTAGAAGCTTTATTTAAATTTAAAGAATTGATTTTTTTAAATTAATTAAATAAAGAATATTTAAAATTTAAAAATACGGTTTAAAATTTAATAAACTGAATTAAGCCAAATTGTTTTTGGATGCCAATTGAATTTGGTTTAGTTAAACCGAAAAATATTATATTAGCAATTACCAAATTTACAAACTAAAATACTTGTCCTTTGGGAATTTTTTTCTTCTTTAAGATGATTTTATTTGTTCAAATAAAGCAATATTTATATAGGCTGTTTTAAACTACAAGATTCTCGGAAAGATTTTGCAACCTTGCCTATATGTTTTGCACGTGTACTGAAGTAAATTCGTACCGAAAATCTTAAACCAGCCTTATACAACATTCCAACATCATTATTTCAGTTCCAAATACCTCCAATAAACTAGTGATTAAAGTTAAAAATTACTATTTTTTCGTATTTTCAATTAACATAAGTATTTTGAGTTTCTTTTACTTCATATAATTTCATTTAAAGTTTAATTGCTATTCCTTTATTTTAAATATATTTTTTAAATATTATTAATTTTTAAAATAATAAATACATCAGATGCTATTCAAATTATTTTGAATTTTTTATATGCTAATTTAAAATGCAACTAAATATGAATATTAAATAATTTCTTTTTAAGGAGTTGTGGCATAAAAAATTTCTATTCAAGAAAACTAATTAAAGTTATGAAACTATTTAATATTTTAGTGTCTACTTTTATAAAACAATTTAGGCGAATTTGCCTAAAAATTTCTGTGAAAAATGCTCACTTTTAAACTTTTTTATAAAACTAATTCTAGACGGATACTTCTGAAAATCTGCATAGAAAAAAAAACAAAATATCTAGAAATAGGAATTTTTGGATTTCATGTATAAGAAATATTTTAGCAAAAATTGATTTTAGTTCTGGCTATAAAACTGGTCCGACACAAGTTTGCACCCATTAACAATTCCAATATATCCTGAGAAAAGGGATCAAAATAATATAACCGTGTCTTTCACTTTTCTATATCAATTCGTTTAACAGCTTAACCCTCTAATGCACAAGGCCGCCTAAAGGCGGTCTTCAGATTCAGATTTTTTTTAAATAATAACAATATTTTATTAAACAAGTTATATTACATGCATAGAAAACTTAACTATCTACTTTTTTGCCTTCAAACTTTTTTTTGTATAAAGAACGGTGTTCGGCATGTAAAATGAAAATTTGAAAAAATTAAATTTTTAAAACAGAAAAAAGTATTTGAAAAATTGCCAAAAATGAATGTTATTTTAGTTTGACTCTAGATTATAAATTAATATCATTTTCTGTTTAAATTATTTTCAAATCAAAGAAAGATGATACAATTTTTACAAGTAAATTACAAAGAATAAAAATTTTTGAAAGAATTCGATAAGACCAGCAAGGCAGAATGCGCATTTTCGGCTTTCGCTACAAAGCCATCATCAGTGCCTTTCGCCTTTGAGTGCCTTTCGCCAAAATACATTTCCGATCTGGCGTACATTACCGATAATAAAAAAGCTAGTTTAAAGTCTCTAATTGTAAAATCAGTTAAAAGTTTTTCTCCAGGAATCACAGGATAACGCTAGGATACGTTTTACAAATATCTCTCTAACTTAAAAACTAACCAATATCTTAAAATTAAACACAGATTATATACTTAGAGGTAGTAATAAGCAGAACTAATTTCGTCAAAATTTATTGATGTTTAGTGCCAAATTCGCCAAATTTCGTAATTTTCATAAAGCGAAAATCGCCATAACTTTTGAAATAACAACAATTGATCAACAATTTTCGGTACGTAATTTTATTGATAGTATTATTTACAGCAAAAACCGAAATTATTTGACCACTCGGTTTCAAGATACGTCTTCAACTTTTGTTGTGCAATATCGAATAAATAAAGCGATAAATTAAAATTTTAATATCTGTTCCATAGTACATTTTCAACGCCAAATATATGGTTTGAATATTATTGTAATCAGAAGAAAGAGCATTAGAGCGTTAATCCGCGAAATTAATATTTAGTTAGTATATTACTAAGAGTTTTTTTTTTAATTAGGACGGCCTTCCATATAAATATATGCCATAAATACTAATTCACGATTTAAATTGTTAAACGAATTGACCTGGAAAAAGTGGAAGACATGGATATTTAGCCCACCTTTCAGAACATTTTCTCATGGATACAACCAAAAGATAAACTTTGTCGAACGGTGTTTAACCAAAAAGTAGTTTTTCAAGTACAATATATGTCGAATTGATATATTCTTCAACGAGCGGGAATTCCCGGGATCCCGGGAAATTCCGAAAAAAAATCCCGCTGTCCCGGGAAAGGAAAAAGTCCGGGAAAAGAAAAACCCTAATCATAAAGGATAATTCTTTAAGTGTAGGTAAATTAAAAATTTCCATTTTATAGTCAAATCCGAATACCATTTTAACCATTCAAATTTCGCATCCAAATATTAGCTGCCTTTCAATGAAACTGATGTAGGGTATCATATAGTCGGAATACCAGACTTAAACTTAACTATTTTTGTAACTTAATAAAGAGTCGCACGTACTATCTACTTGCCTGCTTATAAAACCAACTTCTTCTAAAAAAATACTAACTCCGAATTATAAGTTATAACAAATTTTTGTTTTATAATCAGGGTTCGTATTTGCAGGCACATGTGCGCACATTTTCGCACATCTTGCACTTGCACATGTGCAAGTGCAAATACTATTCGCACATGCACATCAAAATGTGCATGTGCGAATGCTATCCGCACATGCACATCTCCATGTGCGATGTGCGAATACAAATTCGCACATGCACATGTGCAAGTGCAGACTGGTACTTGCACATTACACATCAACATGTGTATGTGCAAAATGTGCACACATGTGAGCGCACATGGATGCAAAAAATCGCTGAAATTGATAAAAGTTTCAATATCAGAAAAAAATGCCGAAACAAGAAAAAAAATGCAAAAATTTTTAAAAATCGTCAAAATTGAAAAAAAACACCAAAAATCGCCAAAAATTTGAAAAATTGCCAAAAATGAAAAATTTTGAAAAAATCGTCAATATTTGAAAAAATTGCCCCAAATTAAAAAAAATCGTCAAAAATTTAAAAAAGTCGTCAAAAATTGGAAGAAAATCGAAAATTTGAAAAATTGAAAAATTTTGTAAAAATTTTGAAAAATACGTCATTACTTGAAAAAATCGTCAATATTTGAAAGAATTGCCCAAAATTTAAAAAAATCGTCAGAAATTATACAAAATTGCAAAATATCGTAAAAATTTTGAAAAAATCGACAAAATTTGAAAAAAGTACCAAAATCGTCAAAATTTTAAAAAGTCGTCAAAAATTGGAAAAAATCGAAAAATTTGAAAAATTTAAAAATTTTGTAAAAATTGAAAAATTTTGTAAAAATTTTGAAAAAATCGTCATAACTTGAAAAAATCGTCAATATTTGAAAGAATTGCCCAAAATTAAAAAAAATTGTCAGAAATTATACAAAATTGCAAAATATCGTAAAAATTTTTAAAAAATCAATAAAATTTGAAAAAATCGTCAATATTTGAACAAATTGGCCAAATAGTCAAAATTTAAAAAAAATCGTCAAAAATTAGACAAAATCGCCAAAATTGCGAAATATCGCAAAAATTTTGAAAAAATTGTCAATATTTGAAAAAATTACCAAAATCGTCAAAATTTCAAAAAGTCTTCAAAAATTGGAAAAAATTGGAAAATTTTGAAAAATTGTCAAAATTGAAAAATTTTGAAAAAATCGTCATAACTTGAAAAAATCGTCAATATTTGAAAATATTGCCCAAATAGTCATCTGTGGAAAAATAAGTGCGAAAATCGCTTATTTAAAATTTAAATCGTCCATATCTCGAAAACTAGAAGAGCTAGAGGAAAACTGACTGCACCAAAGGTGAAAATCCACCACCACTAAGCCTCGTAGAGAAAAATAAATGCGAAAATGAATTTTCCAATTTTTTTTAATTTTGAAGATTTTTTTTAAAATTTTCACCATATAATTTTTCATCGTTTCTAATTCTGACGATTGTCATGATTTCGAATTTCTGACAGTTTTGCCATTTTCGATTTTTTTTTTTAATTTTGACGATTTTTTCTAAATTTTATTTTTTTTAATTTTTCCAGTTTTTTCAAATATTCGCGAATTTTTCAAATTATGTCGATTTTTTCAACACATGACTATTTTAAAATTTTGGCGATTTTTCTGAATTTTTGGCGATTTTTTTAAATTTTGGGGATTTTTTCCAATTTTGGAAATTTTTGACGATTTTTTAAAATTTTTGACGATTTTTCAAATTTTGACGATTTTTTCCAATTTTTGGGCTTTTTTCCAATTTTGGAAAATTTTTCAAATTTTGACGATTTTTTTTAAATTTTGGTGATTTTTTTTTAATTTTTGTAAATTTTGTCAAATTTTGACTTTTTTGCAATTTTAGAGTTTTTTTCAAATTTTGGAAATTTTTTTCCATTTTGGCGATTTTTTCGAATTTTTAACGATTTTTTCAATTTCGTAAATTTTTTTAAATTAAATTTTTTTTTGACAATTTTTCAAATTTTTCACGATTTTTCAAATTTTGACGATTTTTTCCACTTTTTAGGATATTTCCTATTTTGGAAATTTTTTAAAATTTTGGCGATTTTTTTTAATTTTTGAAGATTTTGTCAAATTTTTCACAATTTTTCAAATTTTTACTTATTTTTCGAATTGGCAATTTTTTTAAATTTTGCAGATTTTTTCAAATTTTTGACGATTTTTCAAGTTTTGACGATTTTTTCTGATTTTTTCCAATATCGGCGATTTTTTTAAATTTCGGCGATTTTTTTAAAATTTGAAATTTTTTTTTTAAATTATGCAATTTTTTTAAATTTTAAAGATTTTTTTTAAATTCGGCGATTTTTTCATATTTGTCAATTTTTTTTTAAATTTTTGGCGATTTTTTGAAAATTTGTTGGCAGTTCGGTATATAACTTCATATCCTCCAGGGATAATAGTACCTGAAATAAAGGAAATAACAGTTAAATTATATCATCAAAATCTATTCCACAAGTGTTTTTTGAAATTCTTTCATGTTGGTTTCAAAAATGCAAATTTGGTGTCAACGAAATAAGCTTCAAACAAATTTCAAAGCTATTTTTATCCCATTAAAATTAAGTTCCCAGCAAAATCTTTCATTACCAAATAAGTGGTTATATAATAGAAATTCATAGCTCCGCACAACTTATTTTTTGGCGTCTAAACTCATTATTTTTGTTTGGCGTGGTCGTTTTTATAAGTAGTCACGCTTACCCACTCTCTTACGAAAAAATGAGAAATAAGTAGTTATGAGATTTTGAATAATAAGTGGTTACATACATGCTTACAAAAAGTTGAATTATAAGCGGTTATCCGATTGCTTACTTGATTCTTAAAAATAAGGAGTTAAGCAAATACTATTAGCTTAAGGAAATACATTCAGAAAAATTTAAGTTTTTTCTGGTGTGTAATTTTAGGACTCGTCATAAAAATTTAAACATTAAACATATTTACATACAATAAATAAAAATGTATAAAATTTAACTGTGTCAAAAGTACTTATTTAAACTATTACGAGGAAGTCATTATTTTATATTTAGAAACAATGAATACAATAGGCCGATATCAGGAATTCAATTAGGGTCTATTACATATAATTCGGTGTCAAAACTCATTATTTTTGTTCGACAAGTTAGTTTCTGTAAGTAGTTGTCCATATTCGCTGCAGGAAAAAACGCACAAAATTTGTGCACCCGCTTACCCGCTGCATTATAAAAATATATAAAATAAGTAGTTACCAAAATAATTAGTTATTCGGGTTCTAATAAGCAGTTAAAAAATAAGTGGTTACGAGTTGTTAAAAAACAAGGCTTACTCATATACTTATTAGTGGTTAAAAAATAAGTAGTTACCAATATGAAATTATATTTGTAATTAAATAAGTAGTCGCGCGTAAGCTAGACTGCTTATAAATACGTCTTCGTCTAACGAAAATAACTTGTACTGACGCCGAATTATAAGCAGTAAAAATTTTAGTTTCATTATACAACGACTTATTTGGTAATGAGAGATTTTGCTGGGTATTTTGTAGTTCTGTCTTCTTTATCAAATACCTTAGTTTTTTAAGGGTCAGTTAGTGTTTGTATAAGGATTTGTTTTTGATACCGTCTAGTGTAAAAAAACCAATAATTACCTGCTCTGTGCAACCAAGTTAGGGACTTTAAAGAGCATATTGAATTGCATTTCCAATTATCATTATTACATAAGTTCATGAATTCGGCTGCTCCAACAACCATAACCATCATTGCTGGAAGAACAAATTTAATTAGAAAAATCTTAGGGAATTATGTACATTCTTTATGACTCATACCAAGGCAATGTTCTGTTTTGGAAAAATTTGTAAAATACACCACGGAAAAGTTGTCCACTTTCGGGGTGTATTGCTTCTAGTAAAAGATCACTCTTTACCAAAATTAAGAATTAAGATACTCTACTTTTATTCCATACTTACATCTTCTGACGCCCATTTAAATAAAAATTTCTGTAAGCATATATTTAGCCATTATATACGTACGCCTGATTTTTTCAAGTTTTGCTAATACCATTTGTTCTCAATAATTCTGTTTTTTGAAATTTTCATTTTATTTTGTTTCTTTTGTCTTAAATAATATAAATTTGTTTCTTTTTTTTTTAAGTTTAAAATAATTCAAATTTAATTCCAAAGTCATAACCGAATTAAAGAGAAATTCGGTTGCAGCCGAATTCATGAACAGTTCGGTTGCAGCAACCGAATTAATAAAGAATTTCGTTGCTTCAACCGTAGAATTCGGTTGTGACCACAAAACTCGATTGATATAACGTAATTCTGTTGCCACAACCGAACTGGACTTTAAATAGGTTGCTGCAACCGAATAATTCGGTTGTGATGACCAAAATATATTCGGTTAAGGCAACCTCGTTCTGACCGAATCGTTCTGTGAGTGTACTTGAGGCAAATCTGGCACGTAGCTTTCTAACAAAAACAAAAAATGTAATTTTTTCAAAAAGTACTTTTTGTAAAAAAACTACGATTTTCAAAAAGTACATTTTTTCCAAAACAAGTACCTTTTTTAAAAAAACAGTACCTTTTTCAAAAAAGTACCTTATTTCAAAAAACTAACTTTTCTCAACAAAATAGCTCTTAATAAAGTACTTCTTATGAAAATTTTGCAAAAAAAAGTACTTTAAAAAAACAATATACAGTCATGTGCAATATAATAGGGACATTAAAGTTTTTTTCTAATTTTATTCTCGTTGCCTTTATTTTTAAAGATCAAAATAGTGGATAGATTCGCCCCAAAATCCGAGGAGATAGTTTAGAAAATTGTGTAGAATTTTAACGTGATGTCTGTATTTTTATTTGTCACTTGTTTTAAGTAGGCGTGGCTTTTAATGAAAAATAAGCGATATCGACCTTCTATCAAATTGCATAGTAAAATTTAGCGAGTTCAGTTCTGTAAAAACTGTAAAAAATTTCCTTAAGTATTGCATTATTTTTTTCTACAAATAGTCGCCACACTTAAAATGACAGCGCCTTAAGCATGACCAAATTTTTCTTTGTTTTTAGCGATTTTAAAATAAAGTTAACAACCATTTTTTTTTGATTCTCGCGAATTATAATTTTTTGTTTTGATTCAGGATTTAAAAATGTTTTTTTGATATGCGAATTAATTTTAGTCAATAATATGTCTTCGCGAATCAAAAAAATATAAAAAAAATCGTGCGAATTATCGTTATATTTTTTGATTTGCGAATTTATAACTCAGCTTTTTTTATCATCTTTGAAAATAATTATTTTGAATCAATTCTTAAAGCTCTGATCTGATTTATATTTCGCGAATTATCTTTTAAAACAAATTATTCAATCAAATCAAAATTGAATCAATATAAATTAGACCAAATCATTATCTCACTTTGTTCAATATCAAATCATTGATTTAAAATTATTTTTTTTTATATGTATTGATTCAAAAAAGAATAACATTTTCCAAGATCTGAATGAAACACAAGAGAGAACATTAAGCCTCCCAGAAAAACCTTCTATTACCAGGTAATAAGAAACCAAAAATTGTAACTACTTACACTTTGGTCGCATAACACATTATTTTAACATGGGGGTGTCATTGGGGGTAAATGGTCGCCTAAGTCGTACCGGTATAGGATAAAATAAGTGATTACGAAGGAAGTACTGAAATAAGTTGTTACTTGTAATATTAAATTCACTAGTGAAGTAAGTCATTACACATTAGTACATATTTCATTGGTTACATATAGGGAATAAAATAAGACGTTACCAGTAATGACTTTGTTTAAAAATACACCGATCCGAGCAATGTAATTAGATTCTAAATTTTTATTAAATCGTACTTTCGCATAATAAGTAGTTATATTATGCAATACCAATAACTTATTATTTTTACACTTATTAATAAGTTATTATAAAACACAATATCGGTAATATATTATTTTAAAGGTTCCAAATAAGTAGTGACATATCTCCATATCGGTAACTCATTATTTTATACCTGCCACATAAGTATTGATGTATCACAATATTAGTAACGTATTACTTTAAGTTTCTAAGTAAAACCAAGGATAAAGGGGTACCCATTGCCAGGCAATGTGTGAAAAATGTCAAACCCATTACCAAGGTTTTGCTGGGCTGCTTGGAAACAATAATTTTCGTACACAATTTTGAAACTTTGAGATCTGCTATATTTAAGTTTACGCGCTACATAAAAATATTTATATGAAGTAGAAGTTATCGGAGCAGCCATTACCAACTCTTGAAATTAAAATAGGCTATATTAGATCTTGATCGGACAAAGGGGCGTGGCACCTCCCATACAATCCAAAGCGATTTATGTAGGCTTCTGTTGAACATATTTGAGCAAAACCTGGCAGGGTGCTTTCTATCAAAATGTTTAAGTACTGTTTAAAAAGTGGGCGGTATATGAAAAGGGGGCTTGGCACTACCCATACAATCCAAATTTTTAAAGTGCTTTATATAGTCTTCTGTTGAACATATTTGAGCAAAACCTTGCATGATGGTAGCTAACAGAATTCTTAAGAACTGTTCCAAAAATGGGCGCGATAGGGCCAGGGGCGTGGCACCGCTCATACTGCTCCTGTTGAATGTAGGTACCTAACCAAACTTTTGTACGGAGTTTTCTACCTAAAATTTTTAAGTACTGTGGCAAAAGTGGGCGTTACAGGAAAAGGAGGCGTGGCACTCTCATAATATTCTAATTTTTTGACTGCTTTGCATTATCTTATATTGAACATATTTGAGTAAAACTTTGCATGGCGTTTCCAAATAAGTTCTTTGCCAAAAGTAGGCGGAACAGAGCAAGGGAGCGTCGAACATACCATACAACCTGAAATTTTAAATAGCTTTACCTCGGCTACTGTTAAGCGTTTAGGAGCAAAACTTGACACAGGCTTTTCCATTAAAATTCGTAACAACTATTCCAAAAATGATCGGGTTAAAACAAAAGAGCATGGTGCCTCCAATACAATCCAAAATGTAAAATTGCTTTAACTCGGCTGCTGTTAAAAGTATTTACGTAAAATTTGGTACAGTGTTTTATAATAATATTTTTAAGTGCTGTGCTAAAAGTGGGCGAGATAGGTGGAAGGGCGTGTTAGCTTTCGAATGACCCAAATTTTAAAATTTCTTTACTTTTGCCCATACCGGACTTGACATGGCTATTTTGCACAATATTTCTAAAGGCGGTTTTCCGCATACACTGTAATCGGCGTCGAAAACGAAATTCCATACATTTGCGCCGAAAAAAAGTTCGTTGTCGGAATCGGCGACGAAAATTAGGAACGTAACGGCGCCGATCAGCAACGAAAAACTAACGATTTGGCAACGGAACGAAAACAACTTCAAGTAGGTTTTTTTCGGTGCTAGCTCTTTGCACCGAAAACAAGGCTACAATGGTAAAAAGTGCGAATATGTAAAAAATTTAGTTAAAACTACTAAGAATTAGCTTTAAAAATGATTCTGCCGAAAAAAAATGCTAAATTTAGCACATTATTTTTGTTATATATTAGTAAAAAAGGAACAACAAAAATAAAACTCATTGAATATACAGAATTTTAGTTATAAATATTACCTCATAAAACATTAACTTGCTACAATCAGCAAAAAAATTTGCTGAATACTACTAGGCTATAAAATCACGAAAAAATTTAAAAAAATGTTTGAAGTTTTTTTTCGATTTTTTTTAAATGCAATTATAAATCGAGCCTATTGAAAACAGCACTTTACAATTTTTTTAGCCAATATTTTTGCTGATTTTAGCAGGATAGACCGCTATTTGCATTCAACTAAATTTAGCTTAAAAATAACAAAAATTTTGTAGATATAAGGGTTTATTTTTGCTATTTTTAGTTCACAAAAATTTAGAAAAATTTTCTGAAGATTCTACAGAACAAATTGTCATTTTCAATTAACTAAAAGTTAACTAAAATTCTGTGAATGTAACAGTTTTCTTTTTGCTGTTCTTATTTTACTAGTATTTAGTAAAAAAACTTTACTTATTTAACAGTTTTTTCTGCAGCATAATTTTTAATTATTTTTTAGTTGCTTTTTCTGCGATTTTTACGGAGTGTAGTTAGTTTATTATAATTTTGTTTCTTGAGTTTCAATAACACTTTGTATTTTCATAGTTTTCATATTCTTATCCACATCAAAATGACAACTAAAAAAATAGAATGCACTAATTTCGTTTCAGTTTCTGTTTTATGCCGCAACGCTCTCCACCAAAACCAAACAGAAATGAAACGGTGGCGAACAACATTTTTTAGTTTCAGTTTTCGTTTTCTGGGCCGATTAAGGTGTATGCGGAAACCCGCCTAAAGCAGTGTGCGAAATGTGGGTGGTGGGATGGACATGGAGGCGTAGCATCTCCCATACAATCTAAAATTTTTAATTGATCTGCCTCGGCACCTGTTAATTACATTCAAGGTGAATTTGCCACAGCGTTTGTTAATATTCTTTAGCACTGCCGTAAAGGGAGCGGGATAAGAAAATGGGGTGTGGCACTTCCCAAACAATCGATCATTTTAAAAGAAAGTTCGGCTCCTGTTGAACGTATTTAAATAAAATTAGTCACTGCGTCTTATAAAAACTTTTTGAAGTCAAAAATATTTTAATCAAAGTAAACATGGCTCTTTTTAAACAGCATTGCTAAACAATGCGCCAAATGTGTGTGGTATAGAACGAGGGGCGTTTCGCTTCCCATACAATCCCAAATTTACTCACAGATTACACACTCAACATCGCCCAGCCTATACCACTAGACAAAGGAACTGCGAATTTGGAATATAGGTTCCTCCTCCGACATAAACCACCGCTAAAACGGAATTTTTTTTCCAGAATGTGGAAAAAGTCCTCCTTCCAAGAACCTTTTCCAAAAAAAGAAAATTTTTCAAAAAAAAAATACTATTTTCAAAAAGTACATTTTTCCAGAACAAGTACCTTTTTCAAAAAAACAGTGCCTTTTTCAAAAAACTACCTTTTTCCAAAAATGTAACCTTTTTCCAAAATGAACCTTTTTCCAAAAATATACCTTTTCTCAAAAAATACCTCTTAAAAAAGTGCCTTTTCTCAAAAAAGTACTTATGAAAAAAACTACAATTTTTCAAAAAATATTGTAGTACTTTTGCAAAAAAAAAATACTTTTTCTTAAAAACAAGTATTTTTTTCCATAAAAGTATCTGTCAAAAAAAAGAAAATTTCAAAAAAATTTTTTTTAAAGTACTTCCTCAAAGGTCTGAATGTGAACACAAACTTTATCAACCATACGATAGAACATACATGGAAATGTTGGGACATTCCTAATTTTACCTTTTGATATAAGTTTCTTTTGGCTCCTCTCAATCCAATAAAAAATATTGCTAAACAATGCGATAAATGTGGGTGGTATATGACGAGGGGGCATGGCACATCTCATATTACCCAACATTTTTAAAGTGCAATTCCTCCTTTCCTATTGAACGATTTCGGAAAAAAGTTGTAGTTTGTCTTTTAATCATGGTTGGCAACCGAAACGAATAAGTTTAGATTAATGGATTTACATCAACATTTTAGTGTCAGAGATTCTACATATTTAAGAACATTTGGTTACTTAAAAACACTTATTTGCACGTCTAAGAATATACACCGCATAAATTCTCTTCATCCAATCAAGCCGGGTTCAATTTTAATACTATGATGCTAAGTGCATTTAAGTATCAACTTTAAAATCAACTCTAATTCGTTTTGGTTGGCAACCCTGCTTATAAATGAAATTCCTCTAACTCGGCTACTGTTGAACATATTTGATCAACATATAAACATTAGGGTGTCCCTTAAAAATAGATTCGTCATTACACCCCCCAGTTTTATTGGAAATGGTCACAAATGGAAGAAATCGATTTTTTTTGTAGAACGTTAACCCGTGCCGAAAGTTGGACGAAAATGGCCCATTTTAAGAAAAGTGTATTCCCAAAATTCGAAATTTCGAAAAAAAATTATTTTTTATTCCATTTGTTCATTAAATATAGTCAAAATGATTCAGACATGGAATGTTGATTTCATCGATATTACTAATCCACTTTAGCCTGGAATCCAAAAGACCCACGAATTTGATAAAAATGCGATGTCGATTGCTATTTGTACCACATAGGTAGGATTTTAACATGCTAAAAAATCTAGAATGTATGCCCAAACAGAACAATTTCTTCAGCAAGATGTCATGCGACACTTTGTCGAATGCCTTTGAAAAATCTGTATAAATCGATTCAACTTGAAAACCAGATTCAAAAGAAGATAAACAGTAATCTGTAAAAACTGTTAAGTTAGTAATCGTTGACTTACCAATTCGAAAACCATGCTGCTCAGAAATAATAAGTCACTTCGTTGCAAAATATAATTTATCATATACGGCATGTTCAAAAATTTTCGATACTATAGTCAACTTAGAAATCGATCTGTAGCAAGTTACATCATCCTTACGACCAGACTTTAATATTGGATTGATATAAGTTAATTTCCAACGATCAGCGAAAACGCCTTCGTTAAGGGACTTATTAAAGATTTCCAAAAGTGAAAATGAAATTGTTGATGCTTTTCTTAACAAAAACCCACACAATCCATCTGCATCAGTGCTAAAAGTATTTTTTGCTTCTAAAATGAATTTAAATATATCGTATTCAGATAAAGAAAAACACCCCATATTAATATCTACGGGATAATGTAAATTATTCGATATTGCAACATTACTAGGGGAAGAAAGTATGAAAGTAAAACATAATATTTTTTGTTAATATATAAATCTTCAAAAGCCCCTTTCGATGCGAATGCGTATTATAAGCTTATATAAAAAAGCGGTCTTAAGCTCCGGAGTTCCCAGGTGGCAAATGATCACAAATTTAGTGAAAATTAAGATTGAAGCTTATAATTTTCTATTTTTTGGTTAAGCAGAAGCCGAGATGAAACATTTTTTACCCTACAATACTATAGGGAAATGGTATTATGAGTTTGAACTGATGTTTATAAGAGCCAAAAATAATGGCATTTCATTTAGATTTTTCTCTATATAGTCTGTCTCGTTAATGTTTTGTCCATTTAATAAGTATAGGTCACTTTTTGGAATATGACCCAAATTGTGTATGGTAGAAGTTGTCTCATGTTCGGGCTTGACCGACTATAATTTTAGACTTGTTAAGTCTAATGTTGTATAGGAGCTACTATATTTTTTGCTAAAATATATGTATTAGAGTTCGTCAGAAATATATAAAATTTTTTTGATTTTGGGACATCATCATTTTTTTTAAAGTTTTTGCATCAAAAAAAGAATGGTTTTTTTTATTTTTTTATTTCCTCTGACACAAGTCCGCCAAAAACGCTGCTTTGGAGACCCATTTTCTGCGGAGCAATAACGACTGCATTTCTGGGAAATCTGACTTTACCATTCGATTCTACAGCAAAAATTAATATGAAAAACATTTTTTTGCGTTTTCTGAATACAGCAGATAGTCATTAGAGTTGTCCAAAAATCCACCATTTAAAAAAATTTAAAAAAATTTACTTTTTTCTTACACACAATGAAAATGCATTCCCTGCTGAGAACATTGGTACAAAAATTGTTGATATACCGCGTCCCGTTAAAAAGTTATTTAGTAATCAAATATGTTTAATATAAAAATATCTTTGTAATAAACATTACAAAACAAAACAAATTATTTTGTCTTTACTAAAAAATTAATTTATAATTAGGTCAAATACTTTTTCATTTAATTAAAAAAAAATCCAAATTTGATTAGCTAATATATTTTTAATGGTTCGCTGTAGATCCAAAATTTCTGTACCCATATACTCAGCCGGAAATACATTTTTATTCTGTGTAATAAGAAATTAACTTTTTAGAAGTTTTTGAAAAAAGTGGATTTTCGAACAATTCTAATGGCTATCTGGTGTATTTTGAAAATGCAAAGAAAAAGTTTTTTCTATTAAATTTTGTCAGATTTCCTATAAATGCAGCTATTTTTGCTCTGAAGGAAAAGGGTCTTAGCACCTATTAGACTTTTATTAAATTGGGATATGCGATAGAGGGTACAAAAGTAATGACCAAGCGCAATTTTGTATAGTCCCTATCATATTTTTAGGGTTAAAAAGGTAGGGTCAAAATTGTCCTTATGTTAATAGCAATTTTAGTTGTGCGATCGTATTAGATTCTAATTAAAAGCTTTGTTTATTATGCATTTATTGTTTTCTATTTGAAAACACGTTATTCTGTAAATTTCCAAGTGGGTATTTTTTGCCGAAAAGTGAAAACATTAACCCTATATGGATCAAGTTATACAAAATAATAATTTTTATCAAGTTGAAAAAAGATTATTTTGATCCATTTGTAGAGATATTTTTCCAAAAATTATGAAAGGTTTTATTCTGTAAACTTCCTAGTGGGTCGTTTTTAGCTAAAAGTATAAAAATTAACCCTACATGGATCATTTTACATAAAATAATTATTTTTATCCACCCATGTGAAAATCGAAATATATATGAACATACATGATCGTACATTGAATACACTCAAAAAAATAAGTTAGTAAAAAAATTAGTAAAACGTCTTGTATATCAAGTGTACAGTTTTCAGCAATTTTTTTTGCTGAAATTCCGTTTTCAGCAAAAATTTTAGTTATATTTTTTTAGCACTAAACTAATTTTGAACTAATGTTTTACTAATTTATTTTGCTGCAAAAATTGTGCTGAAAACCGCATGCATAGCGTGGACGACAACCAGATAGACAAGATGAAGATGTCGCAGCTTGTCTGGAAACGGAAATGACAAAAAAAGAAAAACAACTCTACACATATTCTATATTTAAATTTTCAGCAAATAAATTAACTAAAGTAAAATTTCGCTACAAGTTTTTTGAGTTTTTTTCAGTCTACTAATATTCAGCAAAAAGTTTAGTGATTTTAGCAAGAATTTTTTTCGTTTGCAGTCGAGCAAAGTCAGCAAAAAATGTTGCTATGTCAGCAAATTTTTAGTCAGGAGCGTGCTTGCAAAAAAGTTGGTAATTTCAACAAAAGGTTTGCTGAAAATCAGCGAGCTGATTTTTAAAAAATAGTAATCTGAAAAACTGAAAAAATAGTAATCTTCAGCAAAAGTTTTGCTAACATTTAGTCGACTACAAATAAAAAAAAATCCTTGCTAAAATCACTAAACTTTTTGCTGAATATTAATAGACTGAAAAAAACTTAAAAAACTTGTAGCGAAATTTTACTTTAGTTAATTTAATTGCTGAAAATTTAAATACAGAATATGTGTAGAGTTATTTTTCTTTTTTGTCATTTCTAAACTAATTTTGAACATTAGTTCAAAATTAGTTTAGTGCTAAAAAAATATAACTAAAATTTTTGCTGAAAACAAAATTTCAGCAAAAAAAATTGCTGAAAACTAGTACACTTGATATACAAGACGTTTTACTAATTTTTCTACTAACTTATTTTTTTGAGTGCAGTTTTTATTATATGCTGATGACTTGAAAATATACCTGAAGGTTAAATATCAGAATGATGTAATAAAACTGCAAAATGATATTGATCAATTAAATAAATGGTGTGCTGAAAATAGCTTAGTGCTTACTTTAAGTAAATGTTTTCATGTTTCTTATTCACGTTCTCGGAATCCATTACAGACATCATTTAGAATTGGTCCTACAGTCTTGATTTCCTTGCAGAAAATTGATGATTTGGGAATAACATTTGATTGTAAATTGAGTTTTGTACCTCATTTGGAAAAAATAATCCCTAAGGCTTATGCAGCTCTATCTTTTATTAAGAGAAATTGCAGAGATTTTTCGAATCACTGTACATTGAAATTACTGTATACTTCATTTGTAAGATCTAAGTTAGAATATGGTGCTGTTATTTGGAGCCCTCATTGCTAAATTTGTATTGATCGTGTAGAAAGAATGCAAAATAGATTTATTAAGTATGTTTTGAAGTCTATAAATTTTCAATCTAATGCTTCATATGAGGCCCGTGGTTTACTAATAGGGTTGGAAACTTTGCAAAAAAGAGGAAAAAATCAATCAATGATATTTGTTTTTGATTTGATTAATGGCAATATTGATTCCCTTATTTATTGGATCAAATTACTTTTAATGTTCCATCTCGAAATTTGCGTCATCAAGATTTATTTTACATAGGACATCACCGTTGTGATTATGTGCTGAACGGGCCTATATTGAGAAGGTTAAGTTATTTTAATAATTTACCCCCTGATCAGTTGGTGGAATTTGATACATCAAAAAACAATTTTAAAAACTTTTTATTAGAAAATAGAAAACTATTATAATTAATTCTATTTTCATAATTAATTTTATTATAAGATTTTCATAGTCTGTAAGGAACATTTGTTTTATAGACCTTAAATAAATAAATAGTTTTACTATCCAAAATAAATTACATTTTAAACTTTAAGATACGCTAACTAATAAAGTACCGGCCTTGCACGATACGACAAAGTTCGCTTTCGGCTTAACTAAACTAAGCATAACTGAAATCACAAAAACTAGGCCTAAGAGTAGAGATACAACCTTGCGGCTTGTTCTGCGTTTTTTTTTTTTTTATATGGAATTTTGACAATTAAAAACGCACTGCGGATTCTCTCAAAATTAAAACTTAATTTAATTTCTCTGCGTTTTCTCTCATACTCGCATATTTTCATTCTCACACTCACTACAATATGCCATATTTTCAAAAAATAATCCCGATATTTGCTGATGTTCAGAGATGGAAAAGTTGAAACAATTGAACTTTTATTTTGAAAAATCATTGTTTTTCTGGTTATTACTAGTTTCGAACTGATTTAGCCTATCATTTTAATTTAATGATCTTTGCCGAATGTATCTCTACTCTAAGCCATGCTAACAACTTAGCGTCTTCAGTTTTTTCTTTGTATTTGACATAACAGCGTAGTAACAAGCATAAATAAAATAATTTTAGATTATCTTTACAGGGTTACCACATATTGATTTTGAAATCTTATTTTCGAATTTTTTTAACAAAACAAAACAAAAATTAAAAAAAGTTACTAAAAATTACGTATTATTTTTTTATCTTTATTATTTACTTAGGTTTTAATTTCGAGAATAAATTAAAAATATAATTTTGTAGAAATCTAGATCCATTGAAGAATGTTAGCAGGTCAACTTTAGAATTTGGTTGCAAATAATAATAAAAATGGAAAAAAAAACTCAAATACATAGAGTACAGGTCTATAATGATACCAATTTTCGTTTAAAAATTCGCTCGATTTCTTGATTCATGAGAATATGGGTTATAAAAATGCAAAATATCAATTTTCAGATTTTATCAAACATGTGTAAGCATGTTTATTATAGGCCTTAAGCAGGAATCCTGCTAATTTTCTCCTAAAATTTGTTGTCTGATTTTTTTAGCTTTAAATTTGTTATGTGAAAGTGACTCTATTTTTTTGTATATAACTGTATTAAAGAATCATAATAATTCAATAGTTGGCAAAACTTTAAATTGACACTCACATACAATAAGTGTATGCAGAATCAGTAAAGCATGAATTTTTGTACGAATAAGCAGATACTTTTCAATTATATTTAAGGAGTTTTGTAAAATCTCTTCAAAAACCAAACAAAAAACAAAACAGTCAAAAGAAAAGCAAATGTGATAATCCGACACTTCTGTTGGCGGGAATATGACATGACTCGTGGCTGAATCAATTCGGTAATATCGCATTTGATGCTGCTACAGCGTTAATATTTGAATACCATTTTCGAGGGCAACAGCTGCTGAGCTGTCAAATTTCTATTTTAAACCCAACGTGGGTTGGTTGGGACTTAAAAATTAAATATAAAAAACTAAGTGAAAAAATACTGAAAGAAAGAATAATAGCAGCAAAGCAATAAGCTCGCTCGGGCACCCATAAAGACTTTTCTCCGTTGTGTGTAGACAGACAGACATTCAGTCGTTGCTTTATTCTTCTTATTATTTTTATTTTTATCATTTTTATGTATTTGTTTTTTTTTTTAATTTTTGTGTAACCGCACCCAGGCGTAATGGCATTAGGTACAATTCAGACAATGGATTAATATATAAAAAAATAAAAGATCTTAAGAACTAAACAAATTCACATTTCTTTCTAAGATTATGCTTTTATTTATTGTCTGTATACATTCATATATAAATATTATAACAATCAAAATCATAATACATAATAGTATTTAAAATACTCATTTACAAAACAGTATGCCTATGATATATGTATACAGTATAGTACCTACTACTATTAACTATAATATAAAATTGTATACACATGTATGTACACACATGTTCTTATATGTGGATACACCAGCCCATCAAATTAAATAGAATATCATCCAAATGTTGTATTTATTGTATAGATGATGAGAAAACCCAAGCAAGTGCTCAGGGTTGGGAGCAATTACTTATTTTGAAAAACATTATATAATTTCATTACACTCTAATTAAATTCTGTTGAAATTTACCCAACTTATAGTAAGAAACTGTACTCCTACTAAAAATTGGGTAACTTCACCCTATGTGTGTAATTTTACATTGAAAGTGCGTAAAAATTAAGTAAAATTTTGTAATTAGTGTCCCGATTAAAAAAAATTGATATGGGACTGACTATATTAAGCCCCATATCAATTTTTTTTAATTTAACATGTGTCTTTATACAATTTTATCCGAGAAATGGGCCCGTATAATTACATAAGTTTGCATCAATTCAGTTACCATTTGATAATATCATATGTAAATGTATCCGAATTATATAGTGATATAAAATTAAGCTGAACTGATACGAACATATAGAAAATCATAAATTGTTGTATCCGGTTTATGCACTATAAATTTCATTATAATCCTGAATATTTGCAGAAATAATTACTTGAGATTACTTGAGGGTTTCGTCAGAGTTAAGGCAGTTGCGAAAAGTTTATGATTTTTTAGGTTTAATGTTAAACTTCATGAAAACTATTAAACTTTTTTGGTTTTAGCAAAAAAAACATTTTACAGGAAAGCAGAAACACCTTCACTGTTGCTTAAGCTTGTTTGTATACATTTTCTAACAAACTTTAAAAGCCTGTGTTATTAAAAAAATAATTATAGAAAATTTCTTTCCATTGAAAATTTTCCCCTAAATTCAGAAACGATTTGTAAAATTATAGGAGGTTTATTGAACAAATTTTGTATGAAAATGACGTTTTGTAAACCTGCTTTAACTTTACACAGAAAAAACAGTAGGCACCAACAATGGGAATTTGTAAAAGCAATCACATTTTAATTTAATTTAATTTATTTATTTCAATCATTGGTACAAATAAGACTTAGAGTCTCTTAAAGCACCTCAAACATTTTAAGTCACAGTGATTAAATGCTTAAATAAGATACATAAAATCTTAAAAATAGACAGTAATAATAACAACAAACCTAAAAAAAAAAAAAACAGAACAACATAAACGATTAATCTTTAAACAAATTCATAATTGCCATTTTAAAAAACAATTCACGGGGTTCGGATTTAATTTGATTAGGTAAAGAGTTCCACAATTTCACAGCACTAACAAAGAACAATCTTGAGGATGATAAGTAATTTTAAGCAGGCGTAATAATATTGCTTGTTCGACTTGATCTGGACATATTAATTTTCCGGTACAAATAATCAGGTTCCTTCGTATATATAATTTTGTGTAAAAATACTAAATTTCGAATGTTTAGATATGAAGTTAGATTACATCCCAAGATTTGAAGGGAGTATTGAGATATTCTATCATATTTTCTCTTGTTGAATACAAATCTAGCACAATTATTAATAACCATTTGTAATTTAGTATTAGATCGCATAGGGCTTGAGTTTTAATTGGCAGTTGCTCTTCTGAAATATTGCCAATTATCACCATGCAGAATGAAGTAGTTGAATATGTGAGAGTGGTAAAAAATCTTGGATTTTTAATTAATTCTGAGCTTAATTGCAAGGATCATATTAATTATACAATTACTAAAATGTATTGTGCTCTACGGAAACTCTGGTATGCATCAGCGTTTGTTCCGAGTCACACTAAGCTCAAATTGGTGAAAACGTTACTTATACCAATTTTGACTTATGGAGCAATTGTTTTTTCTTTTAAATTGAAATTTTATTCCCAACAATTTTATTGTTTGAAATTTTTGTAACTCGTTTGTAAATTGTTATCTTTCATGTAAAAATTGTTTAAAAATAAAAATTCAAAGTTCCAAAAAAAAAATTTTTTGTATTTACAAATTTGGTATGAGAAAGGTATTTAAAAATTTAATTAGAATTTTGTAAATTCGTTCTGTGTACAAAGCATTTATGAATTTAGGGGTTTATTTTTAAGTCTCTGGAAAAATTACCTCCAAAAAATAAGTTTTGCTTTAAGAAAATTTGAAAAAAAAACTGAAACAATTGTTTGGGATATTGTAACACATTTCGACGAAAGTTGTTTAAGAAAAGAAAGTTTTAGATTTTAAAGAAATGTAAGAGATTAAGAAGAAATAATTTCAATTTTAATAATAATAAATGATTAAGTATTCCCTATGCGGCCTATGCTCCTTGCAGGAGTAAAAGGAACAAATATATATATATAAAAGTATTCCCTTACCCTTGCAAAACTGGTTGCACAAATACAGAAAATAAATGTTAAAATTTATTACTTTCTTTTCAAAATTGTATATGGAAGATAACCCTATAATGAAAACTCCTAAAGCTGCCTACACACGAGGAACATTCGTCACAGAATAATTGTTTCTATTTTTTTTTTAATTTTTTATACAGACGATGACATACAACAACAAAATCTCAAACGAAACATCATTTCTGTTTGTTTGTCGAAGTGATCAGATCAAATATGCGCGGAAGAAACTCAAGTTAACTAATTTTTTAATTTTTCATATGCTGCTGTTTTTTTAGTTTTATTTTTTTAGCTATCACATTTTATGTCCCATAATTCTCGCAAATATATTCATAATTGTCATTTTCATTTTCTCTAAATGCGTAATTACAAAAAACCACCTGACAACATGACTGCTCTCAATGAACTAACACAGCAAAAACACTAACATCGACACACATGATGAAACTTTGAGTTTCGAAACAAAAAATATCAAAATAATTTTGATAAAACGAATGTCAACACGGTACATTGACTTACACGAAGGAACATTCGTCGAAAAATGGGCATTTTGTGACGGATGTTCCTTCTTGTGTAACCAGCTTAATGCTGCAAATTAATGAGATTTCGGAAATTAAAGAGATTTCTAAAAATTTGATTTTAGAGGGTTCAGATATTTTAGGGAATATTCGTAAGATGTTGAAAATGTGAGGAACAACATATAGGAATGTGCGAATCCTTAAGTTATATTGTCGACAAATATCTTGCAAAATGTTCTTAAGTCGACTTAAATTGTTTTGCCAAAAGTCCCAAGATATGATTACATACAAAATTAGGTCGAAATTTGTCTATTGTTTCATGTAATATATAATTATATTCAACAGACGATTGACAAATTTTCTAGTGTGATTCTGAATGGGATAATATATATATATATATTAGGCCGGGTCGATTTGTGGGGAGGCAAAAAAATTCTAGGGATCAAAATAAGAAACTTTGCCGAAGGAACCATACCTCTAAAACGAATTCTACTACCCCCCAACTGTTGACTTTTGTCCCGTAGGGTCAAGTTTTGAAAAATCACACTTTGACCCATTTAGAGTGCCCCAATCGAGTCCAAATGTATGACCGACCCCCACTAACTTTGGAGGGCCGATCCACCCATGCCAGTGGCACACCCCCTGGAACTCCCCTAGGAGGTTCCCCATACAAACATTTTAAAAAATCACCATTTTTGGCACTTTATTTTATTATTTTTTATTTATTTTTATTATTTTATTTATTTTTTCTCCTTAGAAATTTATTTAGTCAGAACATATGTAAATGAAAAAATTAATTTAACTTAGTAATAGAAAAGAAAAAATAAAAAATTACTGTTTGAAGTCTTTTTTGCTTTCAAGTCTGGGCAATTTCGCACGGCTCTCTAATGTCGTCGCCATAACAGCCTCTACATTTTCCGGTATAACTCGTTTGGAAACGCCAGCTAGCAATTGAACGTGTCGTTCTGTTTCTTGTATGTGTGATGGAATTTTTGGATCATTAAACGGTGGATCATCTTGATTTAAATATTCTTTCAAAGTATCGTATGGAATGCTTCGCGTGAATGGTGGTTCAAATACGTCATTTATGTCATTCATATTGATCATTTCCGTGTAACTTGTGCAATAAAAGTTTATATCTGGTTTTTTATAAGCTCTAAGTCCCGTTGGGTCGTCAACATCGGTTCGATAGCGTAGAATTATCTTGATAGCACAGTCGCGCTTTTCTTTGCTATCATCAAACAACATTGATAACAAGATATTTTCCGAATGCGCATAATATGAATTATCTGTAATTACTTTATTGACAATTTTGCGTAAACGAGGTTCTAGAAATCTTGACCAACTAATGAATTTGAAAAATAGTCTACTACCGTACACGACAGAGCTGTAATACTTGATATTGAAGTACATTGGCACATAACATGTAATTATAAATTCAACCAGTATTCTTAAATTTGCATCTGGATTTTCCGTTGTCACATATAATCGTAATAGTCTAGCGGCCTTGGTGAGCCACCGAGAATGTACAATTTTCCCTGGTTTGATGTTTGCCAGATCCACTGAAACCGCGCCGCTAGAAATTGCATGGGCCATGTCGTATAAGTACTTGGAATCGGTGGAAAATTCAATTTTTTCTGGAGCAGGGGGCATATTTTTCAACACAATTTTCTGAAAGCCGTCCACCACCTGAAAATATATAAAAATAAAACAATTAAAAACGGTTGACAATTATAATAAATGAGTGATAGCAATAACTTACCGGAAGAGTTTCACAAGTTTCGATTTGACGGCTCAATTTTCCGGTTGCCGATCTTGGTCCAGTGCTGGTTGATTTATCCAAAGCTTCAAACAAATGCCGAAACGGAAGTTCGTTGAAGTGTAGAAGGCAAACGAATCAATGCAATGGTCTTTTTAACAGCAATTCGAATCGTCGTATAATTCCACCGTTTGGGCCAGTGTTTGTTGGCTCACCGTCAGTGCATATGCCAATTAATGCATCCAGTGATATATTTTTATCGTTGAAAAAATCATTTAATTTGGTTGTTTTGTATTCAGCGGTTTCATGTTCCAGTCTTACGTAACCAATCAATTCAGAATTCGGTTCTCTCAAAATAACAAGATGAGGTTCTTTTACCATTCTAGTATGATACTTCTCATCAATTGTATCTCTCGTTAAAGTATCATCTTTTCTGCCATCGAATGAAAATGCTAACAAATTGGTATCATCTAACCGTTTGCGAAGCACTTCTTGTCTGCATTTCTCTTTTTCTCGGCGAACTTTCGATTTAACCATGATGAGAGGTTTGCCATGGATATCTTTCATTTTAAAATCTTGGAAAAGAGCTGTTCCCATTGCTGATGCTACTCTATCAGGCACTCCAAATCTGTCACATACCAAGGCAAAGTTAAAACAATCGTATCTCTGTGTGTATTGTGAACTTGTGCTTATATCCAAATCTTCTTGAACCGGTGGCGGTGCGTATGTTGAATGATCGGGATCTTGGTATGTTGGCATTGATGACAGAGACGTTGCTCCTTGCTCTTCAATTTCCATCGCAAATCCATCCATTGTTAGACTTCTCTGATTATGTTGATCGTGCATAAACTCTTTGAGGCGTTCGGGAACCAAACCGCATGCACATGGAGCTGCCTTCAAATCGCATTTACATGTTCCAATGAAAAAAATTGTTTCCAGAGATTTTACATACTCTGTAAATTGTTGGGGTTTGTTTCTTCTCTTGATTTGCTCTTGATATTTGTCAAGCAATCTATTCAATTTATTACATACACTTTTTTTCAGCATTATTTCCATACCAAGTTTTTCCCAAATTCCAATCAACTTATCTTGTACTTGAATAGTGAATGCTTTATAGGACAACATTTTTTGTTCGCTCAAGTAAAAATAATATCTCAAGATATCCAGATGGGTTGGTAAATTAAGATCAGTCAAATCAGTAGACACACCAAAAACAGTAACATCATGCCTGGGTATATGACTCATTGGGTTTTCGATAGTTGTTGATGTTGTTATTGCTTCATCTTGCGGTGTAGAGGATGGTGGATTCATTGTAAACTTCATGATTTGGAATGATTTTTTTTTAAATATTTTTTTATCTCAAATTAGCACTTCACACTTCGAGTTCTTCCCAACGACTTAATGCATTCACAAAAACTGTTGCGTTATATATGGTCTAGGAGACGAGGTAATAAGAATGAAATGGTAATTTCAATTCTACCTGTAACCGATTTTGTTGTCAAAACTGCCCATAAAGTACTTACAAGTAAATTAAACGTTAATCTGACTACAAATTCTGTTAAGCAAGTGCGCCTTTTATTACTTCTGGAAAATCCTTTATGATAATTTTATGCTCAATTCTACCTGTAACCGATTTAGCTTAAGTAAGTTTACGACATGCAGCTGTGTCTTGTGGTGGCTTAAAAAACCCACACAACCTATTTTACGACCTGCAACAGAACGACACGTTCAATTGCTAGCTAGCGTTTCCAAACGAGTTATACCGGAAAATGTAGAGGCTGTTATGGTGACGACATTAGAGAGCCGTGCGAAATTGCCCAGACTTGAAAGCAAAAAAGACTTCAAACAGTAATTTTTTTTATTTTCTTTTCTATTACTAAGTTAAATTAATTTTTTCATTTACATATGTTCTGAATAAATAAATTTCTAAAGAGAAAAAATAAATAAAATAATAAAAATAAATAAAATAAATAAAAAATAATAAAATAAAGTGCCAAAAATGGTGATTTTTTAAAATGGGTGTATGGGGAACCCCCCAGGGGATTTCCAGGGGGTGTGCCACTGGCATGGGTGGATCGGCCCTCCAAAGTTAGTGGGGGTCGGTCATACATTTGGACTCGATTGGGGCACTCTAAATGGGTCAAAGTGGGATTTTTCAAAACTTGACCCTACGGGACAAAAGTCAACAGTTGGGGGGCAGTAGAATTCGTTTTAGAGGTATGGTTCCTTCGGCAAAGTTTCTTATTTTGATCCCTAGAATACGATTTTCACTGAATGGGCGATTATTAAATCGACCCGCCCTAATATATATATTTATATTTATACAACACAAAATTGTAAGGTTGTTCACAAGAGGTGTGCTATTTTTTGTATCGTTGTATCGTCCTAACAAAAAACAGAGTTCTTAAAATTCAAATTGAAAAAAATACGGCATTTGCGAATAGCACGGTATAACATTTTTACATACGTTTAGTTTCCTATGTTTAAGTATGCTAACGGAGAGAAAACCCAATAGTAAATCATTATTACCCAGCAAAATCTTTCATTACCAAATAAGTGGTTATATAATAGAAATTCATAGCTCCGCACAACTTATTTTTTGGCGTCTAAGCTCATTATTTTTGTTTGGCGTGGTCGTTTTTATAAGTAGTCACGCTTACCCGCTCGCTTACGAAAAAATGAGAAATAAGTAGTTATGAGATTTTGAATAATAAGTGGTTACACACATGCTTACAAAAAGTTGAATTATAAGTGGTTATCCGATTGCTTACTTGATTCTTAAAAATAAGAAGTTAAGCAAATACTATTAGCTTAAGAAAATACATTCAGAAAAATTTAAGTTTTTTCTAATGTGTAATTTTAGGACTCGTCATAAAAATTTAAACATAAAACATATTTACATATAATAAATAAAAATGTATAAAATTTAACTGTGTAAAAAGTATTTATTTAAAATATTACGAGTAAGTCATTATTTTATATTTAGAAACAATGAATACAATAGGCCGTTATTAGGAAGTCATTATTTTATATTATAAAATAATGCAGAAGGTAATGATATATCATTTTTGGTAATGCAGATAGTAATGAGGTGTCATTACCAATATTTTGCTGGGTAAAGTCAAATAAAAATTCTAACAACTCTGTTCTTTGTTAGGACGATACAATAGATAGCACACTCCTTGTGAACAACCTATATGTTTTTTTTAAATACATCATATAGAAATATAGTATATTATTTTGGTTTATGTACTAAATAGGTATATACAGCTACGTGCTACTAATTAGGGACACAATACCAACAAGTGAATCTTAGGTAAAAAAAAGTTTTCTATGAATATTGATCAAATTTTTCAAATTTGTGTCAAATTTCGCTCTATACAATAAAAATAGCTTTTTACTTTATTAAATAAATTAATAATAATAGAGCTGTGACCTAAATGTTTAAATACGCTTGATATCTGTCGTTCACATAATTATATAAATTATATAATTATAAAAAAACACATACATATTTATTTAAAACAGATTAATATTTTGTTGTGAAACCGTTGTTATCGACATCTGCGAGGCATCGAGGCCACAAAATTTTCACATACACTGTTTGGAATGGCTTCCCAAGCCTCTTTTGTTTCAGTATAGATGCCTTAGAGAGATCTTCAAAATTGGTTATCTTTAACAAGCTTACACTGGTTTTTACAACTTGCCATAAGTTCACAATTGGGTTGAGATCAGGACTAGAAGAAGGACAGTCGAGAACAGTAACCGAATTGTTTATAAACCATTGCTTGACGTGTAGAGCGGTGTGCTTCGGAACATTGTCTTGCTGAAATATCCATATTACAGGCATATTTTCATCAGCATAAGGCATCATTGTATTGTTGAGAATTCTCGCATATTGGATCCTGTCCATAATACCAGCAATTTTGTGGAGCGGCCAAACTCCAAATGATGACATAGCACCCCAAAGCATGATTGAACCTCCGCCATGCTTTAGCATAGACGGGTATACTTTGGATAAAATTCTTTCGACTTTGGGCAGCGAACATATTTTTTTCCATCGGGGGAGACTCGATTAATTTTTGTTTCGTCCGAAAATAATATTCTGCTCCATTCCACAGATGTCTCCTGGCGGTACTTTCTTGCAAACTCTAGTTTCACATTTCGGTTACGTTCAGACAGTAGTGGCTTCTTCCGGGAAATTCTTCCAAATAGTCGAGCTTCTCGCAATCGCCGTTTTAATGTATCTACAGATGGTGTTGCTTCATTTTCACCAAACATGGCCACCCGAAACTCATTTGCTGACTTTTGCGGATTTTTTTTTGACTCGCGGACAATTTGAGCGTCTTCTCGAACTGTTGTATTTCGGCTCCTTTGTTTACGGACCACTTTTTCTGTAGTCGAATGCTTCTTGAAATATAGAACCGCGTTGCTAACCATGGATTTAGAAACTTTTAAGGCTGCTGCGATTTGCCGATAAGTACTTCCATATTGATGCATTTGTACAATAATCTACCGAGTACTAACGTCACAGGATTGGTTTTTATCCATGGCAAACAAGTGTTTAGAGCTTTTCAGACAATGCAAAACACTCTATGCAATAACAACCAATGGAATAATATTTTTAAAATTTACCTGAATTTGCAAATACAGAAAAACTTATTACTGTCCCTAATTTAGTGCACGATAAATTTATTTCACAATTTATAAAATAACGCCACAAAGAAAAAATAACGGTAAAATAAGTGTTGACTTTGGTGAATTTGAAATGAACAGAGATGTATCATCTAATCTATGTTCCATCTTTGATTTCTATTTTATGCATACATTTTTATATGAGCTTTCAAATATTCGTTTCTACTGTCCCAAATTACTTGCACGGAGCTGTATAACGTCATATATAATTGCAATAACCATATCTAATTGTAAATGTAATATACTATTACATATTGATCGATATGTTATAAGAGGCAATTAAATATGACATCATATTAAACTTTTTTAAGGAGGGAAAAATGATATACGGATTCATATAATTATGGTCGGTTATATAAACTGGCGTACAAAAGCATATATGGGTAGGTATATAAAATATTATATATATGTAAACAAACGTTTATAACGTATATAACATATTTACAAAATTTCTGCGTAAAAAAGCATATTTCACGTGTGAATGTACGCATGAAATGCGTAAAAATCCACAAAATATGCTCAAAAATCTCCCAAAATGCATATATTTACCACAGCTGTGCTTATAGTTAAACCACCCAAAAACATTTTTTTTTTAATTAAAACAACAAATTAATTTTTAGTAAGTATTTTGTTAATAAGGTTTTTTTTATAAAAATGATACAATAAAAATATTTTACAACTATTGAACTAAAATAAATTTTGAAAAGAGTTTCAGAAAACCGCATGTCAATAACAATTACCAAAAACAGTTTCATGCTTTTGTTGCTATTTCCAGCAAAAACAGAGACGCCGAAGCAGTAGAAAAAGCACTGCAATTGATGAACTAGATGTACTTCTTTTTTAACATAAACATTAATGATTTTAACATTGAGTTGTCATAGGAGAGGAGTACTCCCACTTCAACATTTTTCAGTACTTTTTGAACGAGTGCAAAGGAAGCGCATTTTCACCAATTGAAAGTCAAAAAAAATTCTTTCCAAAAAAAATTATATTTTTTTTATTTTACAAAAGTTTTTTTATTGCCGCCACCGGGGATCCAGGTTCGATTCCCGCACCAGCAAATTTTATTAAAAAAAAAATACAATAAAAATATTTTTTTTTATATAATTTATTTTTTTGAAAATCTATTATTTTTGTCAGTACTGGTAAGCACATAGGTAACGATATATTTTTTGATTTTTCGTATGTATTTTTCGCGACATCGCCATATAAAGGTAATAAGAAATGTAATAACAAAAGTAACTAGTTACCATTACCAAGTATGTAGTTACATAACCACATATCTGGTAATGATTTTCTACACTGGGAAGTTAATATACTTCCCAATTTTATGCCTAAAAATTTTATTTAACAAAATAATAGTAATTTTAGGCATAATGTGTTTATTTGTAAACACATAATGCCTTAAAATACTTTGTGTGTGTATTATTGCGTATGGAAGGGTGTACAAAGAAAGTTTACGCAAGTTTTGTTTATATTTACCGAACTTTATAGCAGTAAATTTACAAGCATTTTTTAGAGTGTACCATAACATAAAAGCAATAGAAATGAAAAACTTTATTACTTTTATTTTCAATAATTTCAATGAAATATTTTTTCATTTCAATTACTTTTAAGTAATGGTAATGAAATATTATTTTCATTTACAGTACAAATTAGGCATAGATTTTCATTACCACTGCTTTTACAATGGTAAATATTTTATGACATGTCGATTCGTCAGTTAAAGCCCAAATACCAAATAAGCTGACATGAAGCTGTGGAATGCTCCATAAAAGCTTCTTACCTACTCTTTTTAACATTAAAATTTTTCCCAATAAAGGCCTTACTGTAGAAAAAATTAAACGTTCTTCTCATTTAGTAAAGTAATGATTTTAATTGTCATTACTAGGGCAAGGAATTTCATGCACTTAAAAATGGACAATATGAGCCTACACTGATAGAATTTTGTGCATAGTATTAATGAATTTGTTCATTAATCCAATGATTTTTTAATTGAAAAGTCCCCAAAGAACGCGATCATTAGATCAATGAAACGTGTTCATTAAATGAAAACTAATTGAAAAAAATATATATTTTTTTGCTTTACTTTTTTTATTTTATTAATTTTTATTTGTACATATATTTCTTTTTCGTTTTTATAACGTTTTTGACATCTCCCTGAAGTCGACTTGAACCCGTAATCACCAGAATGTAAACATTATCGCGTTACCGATTGATCTAAATACCCAAAACAAAATGATGTCATTATTTGGACTTTTATATTTAAATAATTTCAGTTTGCAACCCTAGCGTTCATTACTGGAACATATATCTATTTTAGTAATTAGCAAATTCAAAACCCTTATAAAAATTATAGCATATCTTACGGGTTAGTTGAAAAAATATAATGAAAAAATTCATTAAATTAATGAATTTTTCATTAACTCAATGAAATTTTTTCATTAAATCAGTGAATTCAGATTAATGAAGTCGATTCATTAATAGTATGAACGAAAATTCTATCAGTGTAAAATATGCGGTTAAAAAAGAAACATATGTATTAAAAATATAAGAAATATGCACTAAAAACTATTATTTTTGCAAAAATAATGCACTTTAAAACTTAAAAATATATTTAAGTTAGTTATTTTACAAACAGACACAGAACTCGAAGATTTTCCATAGGTCAATAAGGTTTTTAGAATGTTTATTTTGATTGAATGAAAATCGTTTTCAAGTTTTTAAAAAAATTTTTTTTACAAAATAAAAAATGCACAAATATGCATTAAAAAGCACAAAATATGCATTAAAAAGGAACCAAATATGCATTTAAAGTCAAAGTATGCATTTTTGACAAAATGTGCCCAAATATGCAATTACAAATTGATGCCATTTTGTTCTAAATTCGATGATTCGGATAAATATTTAGTCCTTATTAGTTTTGGACTATCGAGAAAAAACATGCATTTGCATGGAATTCCTTGCCCTACACCGATAAAATTCCATGGTAAGATAGTTAACAAAATCTATAGTTGAATTTTTAAAAAAGTTAAATAACTATTATAATCTTAAACAACTATTATTGTCGTTTTTATCAATAATATATTGGTTGCCCTTCAAATATTTTTAAAACAAAAAGGCAAAAGAAAATACAAAATTTAAAATTGTTTTGGTAAGATTTAATTTATTATGTCTTTAGGAATTTATAGCTAATATTAATTTTATTTTTTGTGTTCTGCAGACAAAATTTTGGAATTCCTTTAGAAATATAAAGATTCAGAAGGAGAATGCTGTAAAAAATGGTGTACAATGATCCTGTTCATATGCAAAAATTTCAATAAATTTTTAAGTGTTGGTGTTGTTGTTTTATTTGAAATAATTTTAATAAAAAAAACGTCAATATTTTGGTCAAATATTTATTTCAATAGAATAAAAAAAAAATAACGATTTTGGTAGTGTCTAACAACCATTTTTAAATAAGATATAGTTGTTATCCACCATTTTGTTGACATACAAAAAAACTTAGTTAAAATCAATTCAACTATACTTTAGTTATCGGTATTTCACCTTTGAGATAGTTGAAATATTCGTTGCATTCAACTAAGGAATATTTTGGGTGTAGTTATTACAAAAAATTTAAAGCATTTTGTTTCAGTTCATTAGATAAAAATATTGAAAATGAAAAAACAAAATTAATTACATTTACTTTTTGGAAGATAAAACATTCATTACAATTACATTAAATAATGTTAGTAAAAATGTAATGATAATGATTTTGGCACATCTCTGCAAGTGTTCCGATGTTAAAAGTGACATTAACTTATTTTCACAAAGAAATTATATTTTATGACATTTACAATGTGTGTGTTTGTTTGTAAATAAATAAATATTATTAGACATACGATGAAACAGCCAAACATACACGCATGTACATAAATTCATATTTTTTGTAGCTATTAGTTTTAATAATTCCTAAAATTCCTTAAGAGTCTTTAATTGATGCCCCCTCATCTTTCAGACGACTCTCTGTCTGCATTTAAAGTACGACATTTAAGTTTTTCCCAAAGTATTAAATAGTGTTATTTATTATTACAATTTACATAAAATGGTATTATAGCATGTGATTAACTACAATACTCAACAAAGAATGACATTTTGTGACACAGCCTTCTATACAGATTTTATAAAGTATTTTGGTCTCCAAAACATGAATTTGAAGTAAATAATATTCCATCCAATCGCCTTTTCGAGTTGTGGGCAGCCGCTGATATAAAGGGGACCCTTGACGACCAACAATTTTGTTTTATCCAAATAATTCTATGATAGACAACATGATTAATTTTAAAACACATTTTAGAATTACAATTTAAACAAACATTTTTCATTTTGAGATTTTGTGTAGATTCTTGTATTCAAGAATTTGAATTGTTCAGGAAACCTGACAGATTATATATTTTTGCAAGAGATAATTCTCAATTTTTTTTTTATAATGAGCTTTTTTATAGATTTAATATGAAACCAGTAACCATTTTATTGCAATTGATCAAATGTTTTGAGGCATTTTACTGAAAAATTAATATTTAGGACCAGTTTTATTTATTTATTATTAAAGCCCGGTATTTTGTTCGTACTTTTGCGAATAAAGCTGTCTAACTCCATATAAAAAAACTGATTTTTCACTTGCGTGTAATTGTTGCGAAATTGCGGTGGAATTTTTTTCGCATCAATTTAATAGACAGAAAATGAAATTTGAAAAAGAAGCGAAAAAGTGACATTTGGGTTAATTATGATTGTAACTTTTTATAGACCATAAAAAATTTGTGTATTTTAATGTTTTTATTATAATTTTGGAGCTCCAAACATAGAGCGAAAATTTTTCGCTCTTTTGAACAAAATACTGGGCTTAAGATCGAATTCAAACAAAATTACTCACTTCAAAAATATTTAAGAAAACAATAGTGCTTCGTCCTGACTATAATACTGGCCCTTAAATTTTAAAGTGAGCGCTAAAGTTTTTTTTTTACGTAAGTGCGCTACTATTAAAACCTCTTAAGTAAATTTATTAATTAATTTTTTAAATTTAATCGTTTTAGGATGACCATCTCAACCATAAGTAATGCTGAGAAATAGCTTAACATCGTAAAATCTCTGAAAACAATTTCACTGTTTTAAGTATTTGGTTTTGTTTAAGTGTTTACTACAATATCGGCTCTCATACTTTTTTATATCAAAATTCTCATGTTCTAAAACTTTTTCCAAACAAACTGGAAGATAAACAAAAGTTTAAAAGTAGAATGTTTGTATGTGTCTGTTTGCACACTTCTGAAAGTAATAAAACAATAACAGAAAGCCGAATAGGAAAGAAAACTGTGAATTAGCTACACTGCATTCAAGGCCTTGATTGGGTTAGATGGCTAAGCTGTCGAACTTCAGTATAGTACTTTTGTAATGTAGAAATAGGCAGAGGTTCGATTCTTACAGCCGACGGGTTGTTGAAAAATTATCATATAGAGGAAATGTGATAATAAAATATAAAAACTAATACAATTTAATGGAAAATCACTGCCCGTAAAAAAAAAAAATTATTCAGTAGCATATCTTTTTTTATTTGGCGTCATACTAAATTTTATAAAATTTTATCCGGAAAATGGATTAATCAAATTGTATATAAACGAATAAAAAATGTATTTAAATTGATATAATTTCATCCAATTTTATCGGAGTTTTGGTCTTATTCAATTGCATTAAATTTTGTTTGTTTATATGAATATGTATAGTGTAGGAAAACAACCAATTAATTAACTGAGAGAATTATCTGAATGATATTAATACATTTTTGCACAAAACCGAAAAATTTCACTAGGCCTCGTCCATTGAAACTTTTTATTAAATTAATGGAATTTTTGATAAAATATTCATTTTATTTATTAAAAGTTTCATACACTTAATCAAAAAGCTTCATTAAAACTAGATTCATAAAATATATAAAGCTTTTTCATCAAATGTAAGAAATTTTTCATTTACCTTGTGAAGAAAATTTTATTATTTTACTAAAAAATTTCTTTAAAACTGGTCCAGCAAACTTCTCTCTGTGTGGGTTATATAATACATTATCCAGTTAGTTGTTAATACACAGAAGAAAAAAAATTAAAACCATACAGAAACAACGTTTACTATGATAGAAACGGTTTGAAATCACACAAATCTCAGTTTTTTTTCTTTTTATATAAAAAATTGTCTGTTTATTTTTAAAATCGGAAAACACATTAACTTAAATATGAAAAAGTTGAACTAGAATCATATTTACTTTAATAAGGATAAGTATTATAGCCACCAATTATAAAATTTCGTTTTAAAGTTTCTTACCTAAATAAAATATCCCACTTAACACTGGCCCTAATATTTATACTTTATTTACAAAGTGTTCGTAAAAAATCAAATGCTAATTAAAATCTGATATAGTAATTGATTTAACTATAATTTTTTCTCTGTGTAGTTACTTTTATTATTATTGCTTTCATTAGATTTAAGATTAGAAATTATAATTAAAAAAGTGCGACATTGGTATGTCTCATTTATCCCAGAAATGAACAAATTCTGGGTCAGTAGAAACCCAAGATGCAACATAATATATAAGCTCAGCTTTTTAATTTTGTATTAAATTATTAACGGTGGGCCTCATACTGCAGGTTTAAACTTTAGTTAACCCTCTAACCGGCCTAAGCTTTTTTGCAATGAAATTTATACCATGTATTCCTCACGTAAAATAAACAATAAGTTCTTCTACAAAATTTTTTTTCGTTGCCTACTTTAGGCGATATGGGCCAAAATAGTTTAAGGGTGAATCTTGAAAACTAGCGCATAAAAATTACTAGGTTTAGGCACAAATTATTTATCTTACCAAGAAATAATTGCAGTAAAAAAATTAAATTTTTTCTGCTGTACCTTAAGAGGATGTAGCGATTTTCGTTTTTCGAAAAATGCGAAATTGAGCGAAAACGTACCAAAACTTCAATATATATTATTCAAACTTATAAGCTTTGCTACCTATACCAAATATATACTTTTTACCAAATTTCAAAAAAATCCGTCCATTCGTTTTGAAGTTAAGGTGATGTCCTTTAAATGTATCCTTATGGAATCCTGTACGTCCTTGGGCCAAAGTAAAGAACTTTTTGAATAGATTAAGCTTAAATCTTACTTCATGGTAACTATCAATTGTTTTAGTCAATTAAAATAAGTTTTTAAGATTTTTGAAACTTTTGGTTGTTTCAAAATATTTAATTTTTGAAATTTTATCTTTGACACTTTCTTGCTTCCAAACCGTGTATTGTATACAAAAAAATTCTTCACAAAAAATTTTATAAATTTTGTTTTCTGTTGAAAAAGCATAATTTCTTATTATAAAATACCCCTTTGGCGAATTTCTGGTCAATTTAATATACCCCGCCTGGAGGCGGGCTTGCCGGTTAGAGGGTTAATAGTTAACCCAAAAATTTGTTGTTGTTTTGTGTTCATTTTTTTGGCATTTTCTTTTGTTTATAGTTCAGTTTAAGTTAAACCTAAAGTATGAGACCCACCGTAAGTATATAAATTGTATTTAAATCCAGATACATTTTTTTCGATTCGAGATAGTAAATAATTTTATGTAAAATATTCTTGAGTCACATTTGGTTTTATAAAGTGTTGTTCGAAGCAATATACAAATTTATCTTCAACTAGATATAATTTCATCAAGTATATGTATTTGTATATGTCATATAAAATGATATAAGAGAAAAGATATTTTAATATATGATTACATAAGGCAACGAATAAGAAAATTTTGAAAATCGGAATCGCAGATAAACTCATATTTAATTTTATCCCAGCAAAATATTGGTAATGACACCTCATTACTATCTACATTACTAAAAATGATATATCATTAACTTTTGCATTATTTTATAATATAAAAAAATGACTTCCTAATAACGGCCTATTGTATTCAATGTTTCTAAATATAAAATAATGACTTACTCGTAATAAGTACTTTTTACGCAGTTAAATTTTACACATTTTTATTTATTATATGTAAATATGTTTCATGTTTAAATTTTTATGACGAGTCCTAAAATTACACACTAGAGAAAACTTAAATTTTTCTGAATGTATTTCCTTAAGCTAAAGTTTTTGCTTAACTCCTTATTTTTAAGAATCAAGTAAGCAGTCGGATAACCACTTATAATTCAACTCTTTGTAAGCATGTTTGTAACCATTTATTATTCACAATCTCATAACTACTTACTTCTCATTTTTTCGTAAGTGAGCGGGTAAGCGCGACTATTTATAAAAACGAACACGCCAAACAAAAATAATGAGTTTAGACACCAAAAAATAAGTTGTGCGGAACTATGAATTCCTATTATATAACCACTTATTTGGTAATGAAAGATTTTGCTGGGATACGCTGTTATTCACTCTCTAATATGAATAGATACAATTGGATCAAACCTAACTTGATCAAATCTAATCGTTTTTTCACGGGTGATGAAGCCTGTCAATAGAAAAAGGCAGAAACTAGATCTAGTCTGATTTGCAAATTAATGTGTTTATAATTTTTAGAGAAAAAGGTTTATTCTTCTTCTTAACCTTAAACCTACTAAATTAAAATTGATAAATGATGCGTATTAATTGGAGCAGGTCGATATGACGCTAAACCAACACTGTACTAAAAAACATTACAATGAAAAAGTTTCATAAATCATATGAAGTTTTCTCATCAATTATAAGAAATTTTTCTGCAAATTAATTAAGATCGAAAGGAACCCATTGAGATAGTTTCCTCGTTAGTTGTTTTTTCTTTTTAAATTTAAAGTTTTTTTTCAAAATTTTGGTATTGAAAACCTTTAAAATTTTAGGAAATTCTTCTTGTAAAATTATTTTCTTATTTAAAAGTTGAGGCCAGTTTTATAGTCAGAAAAAGATTGATTTCTTATTTATGTATATGTGACAGCGCATAGAGAAAGGGACCTAAGGGTAAAAAAATCAATTTTTTTTTTTTGATGTGGACAACATCTGAGCATCGAATGAGACCGATCCCATGCCCCAAAAGTGTTCCCTCCCAGAGATATGCGCGTTTCATGAAAGTGAAGTCGACGATTCTAAGGTTTAAGTGAAAAAATTTTCGTACTAACAGAGTGATATTCACGATTTAAAAGAATTATAAATGAGTATTTATTATAATTCACAATTAATAATTTCAGAAAATAAAGCTGGATTCGAAAAACCGCGAGCAAAATTGATATCAAACTCATGGAAACAGCGCGCTAGGTAGAAAACAGTAAAAACCAACTACACAAAACAAGAGGTAGGGACGACCTACGCGCGTTTTCAAGGTTGACCAACACGTTCCTGACGTCATGAGATGTGTCGCTTTCAAATGAGACCAATACCAACACGCTCAGTGATGGTTCACCAAAGATACACGTATTTAAATCTTTAAAATGGCTCTCCTGAACAAAACCGGTTTTTACCCTTAGGTCCCTTTCTATTTTGCGCGTCACATATACAAGTATTTTTTAGTAAGGAATTTGGTGCTCAGATCGATTTTTTTCTTAAATAAAAAATTTTGACACTGGAACATTTTTTAATTTCTAGGTTTGGTATGAAAGTTGTAGGATTTGGAGTAATTTTTCTTACAAAATAATCCCAGACATTGCAAAAAAAGATTTGCTCCTAAGGTTTGCGTTCGATGAAACTAGTGCACAGTATTACTTGTAAATTTTTTCAAATTCAAAATTTATTTTTTTTGTAATCAAGATGCCTTTGCTAAATATGTACAATCCTCAAGTCAAGTTTTAAAATGTTTTTACTAGAATGTGTTTTTTTAATTTTGGTTTTAATCTATTCGAATTTTAGTTCATTGACCATGTTATTTGAATCCGATTCATATATATATATTAGAGTGTCCCTTTAAAATAGATTTGTCATTACACCCCCCAGTTTTATAGGAAATGGTCCCAAATGGAAGAAATCGTTTTTTTTTTGAAAACGTTAACCCGTGCCGAAAGTTGGACGAAAATTGCCCCTTTTGGAAAAAAAGTGTATTACTATTAAAAATTCCCAAAATTCGAAAAAAATAATTTTTTATTCCATTTATTCACCCACATAATAGTTGATATTAAAGAAAAAAAAATAAATTGGAAAAATGATAATTCGAGTTTGTGTTTGGAGCGACTGCTTTTCAGGATATTTTACAAAAACTGCTCATTTTGTCAAAAATTTCAATGTTTTCATAAAATTTTACACGGTTTTCGGAAAAACAGCACTCAAATTTGTTTAGATTATAATTATCTTTTCATTTCTTTAAAAAAAATTTAACCTTTAGTGGCCTGGGGTCAGAAGTTAATATTAATAATGACTACGAGATTGTAAAGCCATTAAATTTATAAAAAAAAAAATCTTAACTGGATAAAAATAATTATTTTGTGTAACGTAATCCATATGGGGTTAATTTTTATTCTTTTGGCAAAAAACGCCCCACTAGGAAATTTACAGAATAACACCATGTATGAATCATTTTGACCATATTAAATGAATAAATGGAATAAAAAATAATTTTTTTCGAAATTTAGAATTTTTGGAATTTTTAATAGTAATACACTTTTTTTCCATAAGGGCCATTTTCGTCCAACTTTCGGCACGGGTTAACATTTTCCAAAAAAAAAAAAAAATCGATTTCTTCCATTTGGGACCATTTCCAATAAAAGTGGGGGTGTAATGAACGAAAATCGACAAATCGCTATTTTAAGGGACAGTCTAATACATATATTTACGTAATTATAACAATTGCAATTGTGTTGAATTATTAATTTAATTCTATTTAATTATGTTAATGTACTATTGTTGATGTGTTTTAAGAGACTTTAAGTGTTATTTGCACTAAATAAATAAATATCTAAAAAAAAATTTATTCGATACTTATCGGCTTTAAAATGAGCTGTGAAATAGTAGTGCGTGAAAAACTAATTCGATTACACTGCAGGACACTCAAAAAATTAATGAAGATCAGTTATATCAGTTATATATATTATATATATTTCGGACATGCTGATTACAATGTCGTACTTTATTTTTCGATCAATGGTACAGATTTTTCGCTAAATGTTTAAAGTTTGGCGGTTCACAGTGGTTTGAAACAAAAAAAAAACAGTGGTTATAAATCTGTATCTTCTCATACATACAATTGCATCAGTATGTATGAGATAATTAGTATGGAGGCCCAGGCTTTCTGAATTTTGGATTCATGGTTACCCTGTATTATCACAGGGTGACTTATTGGGCGTTAAAGTTGACCACCTCAAAAGTAAAATAGCTTTTGGACCGTGTCGCTCTTTCAATTATTTCCCAATATGGTTGATTTTTTTTATATTTTGGAATGAGCTTGGAGAAAAAACATGCTTACTTTACTATAATAACTGTTATGGGTTTAAGTTATTTCATTTCAAAAATAAAAAAATTCATTTTTCTGTTCGACTTTTTTCAGTTTTTGGCCGATTGTGAATTCGATATTATAACACTAATTTTTTTAAAAAATACTGGTATATAGGCAACAGTTTAAGAAATGAAACTGTGAAAACCTTTTTTAACTATCTCGAACCATTTAGTGTTGAAAAATTTCCAAAGTCAAACATTTTTCGCTGATCGAAAAAATTGCATTTTTTTCTCAAAAAGATGCTATTAATTTTTCACTTTACTGAGAAGTTATTTAATAAAAGTTAATGTTTTATTATATACGCAGAGAATGGGGCTCTAAGATGCTTCTAATCCAAATTTGAAGTCGGTAATTTTTATGAGAATTTTTGAGTTTTCGATCATATAAGAAAACAGTCACGCCGATTTTGCTACTTTCTGAAATACAGTTATATAGCACCATATATTCTGTATAGATTTCAAAAAGAAAAATTAGCGCCAATTCATAAACGAATCCAGAAAACATGATTTTATAAAAAATGGCAAATTTCCAACATAATTTTAATTGCAAAAAAAGGATAGTTCGGTTTATTTTTTTAAAATTATTTTAATTGTTTTGCATGAACAATAAAATAGTCTTTACTGCTGCAAAAAATCATTCATGTACCTTGGATAGTTTTTAACATATTGAAAGTCAACTTTCACAGATGATTTTGTAAAAAGTACACTTTTTAGTTTTTTCGTAGATTTTTCCCAGAAGCGTTTAAGGGTTTTTTGAATGTTACTTAAAAATTAACAGTGCAATAAACTAGACATGTTTTCCTTTTTATTGATGTATTAAACGTATATAAAAAGTATTGAAAACAGGTAAAATTATTGCATTTAAAACACACACCTCAGGTCAAAAAATATAACCACATGCAAATATTGTGAAAACATTCACTTTCTTGTTTTTTTAGTTTTTTCGTAGATTTTTCCCAGAAGTATTTAAGGTTTTTTTGAATGTTACTAAAAAATTAACACTACAATAAACTAGACATATTTCCCTTTCGATTGATGAATTAAAGGTATATAAAAAATATTGGTAACAGGTACAATTATTGCATTTATTATTTTTCCATTAACAATATTTACATTTTTTAATAAATTAAATACTAAAAATTTGGTATAAAATAGCCCGAAGTGTCAAAAGTTAACATATTTTTAATTTCCTTGGCTTATTTTTGGCAGCCATTTCGTTCTTATAGAATATAGTACTGGATCTGAAGTGGTGTATTAGATCAGAATTTTTTTATATTTTTCTTTTATTTTTTATTAATTAACGTGTTGCTTCCTTTGGAAAGTGGATAGAGAAGAAGTGAAAGGTGGTGAAAGATGAAGGTCTTCAAATATATATACTGTAATTGCGCGAGTTGTTGAATTTAAGAACAGTTGTTGCGCGCCATCTGATGAAGAGTTGGCGAACTTTGTTGAAAGTTTTTAGTTCATAGCCCTGTTATATTATTTTACTTCGGTGCAGTTTAGTGCCATGGGAACACCGAAGGAGGACGCTGCGATATGTATGAGGGATAGAAAAAACTCATACATATTACTATTTTTCATAAATTGATGTTGCCTTGGTTGGGGCTCGAAACCGCTTCTTCTGTTAGCTCTCGTAAAGGAAGGATAATATTATCTAATATTGTTTTTCCATGGGATAATATTTTGTGTACGGTTGGTGTTATTGGTCGCCAATAATACAAGCTACTTAATAATGATTTTGTTTCATTAGCAAAAATATGGAATTTATCAGAATTTATACGTTTTTTGCTATTAATCACCTTTAGCAATATTTTAAAACGTTTGATTAAAGTTTCGTCGAGACCTGTTATTTCAGATGTTGTCTCAGGATCTTCAAAAAAAAACGCCTGGCTGTGTTTCCATCATTAGAGCTTCCAAAACCGTGAAGAGGTTTATCCACAATTAGACCCAACTGTTGCTTAAAGTCATTTTGAATTCGTTTCTTTTCCTCCGATCACATGTTTTGCAAATCCGTGTTATTTTTTACACTTTTATTTTCATTTCCTGGAATTTGCCGATATTTTATATCATATGCTAAATGTAAACAATATTCCATTAATCGTATCCTTGCATGAAGAGGAGATATTCCAAATTTCAAAGCTTCTTCATTAACGACAGTTTCATTGACTATTTCGTGAAACTCTGAGCTTTTCTTTGCGCAAATATTACACTTCCAGGTCGATGCGGTATCTGTGACGGCATTGGCTAATTTCCCATCAATCATCGTAAATACTAGTTGAAATGAAATCTTTAGGATACATCCACTTATTTCCAGGTACAAAGGAGATAAGTTGGAAATTTCTAACTCTATTTTCTCCACTATGTTTTTTGTTGAGCTTACAGTTTCCCTCACATACTCAAAACGCACTGGCCGACATACAAACTTAGAACCTGGTGTAAAATTTGTCCACAAGTCTTCGTAATTCTTATTTAATGCGGAGGAAGTTGATGGGGAAGTGTCTTAATTAAATAACCGCATTCTGAGCGGTACCAAAGATGTCATAAAAACACTTGAATAATCAACTTCTTCATTGCGTGTAGTTTGTTGTTTGTATTCAGTAAATCCACACGTTCCATAGCAGCCCCATTTACATATCAACGTTAATTCAGGATTGTGGGGTTTTTCAAAGTCTTCCGTATTAAAATTAGAAATAATTCTCGATGCTGTTTTATCTAGCAATTGGGAAAGTTCAACACTGCCACTTTTAGAGTTTACTTATACTGGTCATGGCACAATATTGTTTTCCGTTTCTTTAACTGACTGACTGTTTGGTAAAATATCGTATCCTTTTTCCTGGAGTGCTTTTCTCAAGATACCATACTTGTTTCTCGATAATCCTAAGCTTAACGCATTTTCTTCTGTGAAAGATTTTGATGATTTTGGAGTTGAAATACCATACGATTCAATCGCTCGGGAGATGCTGTTGGTAATATGTCTACAATTTTTCCAACTTTTTTGGTTGTGTTTGTATTAAAACTGCTTTGAAGGAATCCTTTATTTCGCTCGAAGAAAAATTTTTAACGACTTCTTCTTGTCTTATTTTGTTTTATCTTTTGTTGAACATTTTCGTAATCCTTTTTTGGTCGGCCTAATTTCTTTCCGCCGATCTCTACATTGAGCTCCATATTTAACCAATCATTATATTTCTCCTTAAACCGTGTCTTTGACATCTTAGCTTCGTATTTCTTTTCATAACTTTTATAAAAATTTTCAATTTTGATATTTCCCTCAGATATAATATTTAAACCATACGTATCAAGAAGTTTGCTATTTTTCCCTCACGTAAGGATATATCTCCGAGATTTTGTCAAATGACCTCGCACAAGGAATAATGTTTTAATGTTATCTCCATGATAGATTATACTTAATAAGTCAACTATTTAAACAATATCGCGGCTTATATATTGAATAATTCTCAACAGATAAAAATTTAGTAACGTATTAAGCTATTTTTAACAAAAGGGTTGCGCAAAATATCCTGAGAGTATATAATCAATCATTAGTTATTTATATTACACTTTATAATATGCACCTGTAAAATATTTGTCCCATGTTTAAAAATGTTTTTTTTTTACCTGGGGTGTATGTTTTGAATGCAATAATTGTACCTGTCCCAAAATGAAATTTTTTTTTTTTAACTGGGGTGTATGTTTTGAATGCTATAATTGTACCAATATTTATACCCTACACCACTATGTGGTCAGGGTATTATAAGTTTGTGCTGATGTTTGTAACACCAAAAAATATTGGTCGTAGACCCACCGATCGGTTCAGAATTTTTTTTATTTTGATTTAACGATGTCCGTCTGTCCGTCCGTCCGTCTGTCTGTCTGTCTGTCCATGCAATCTTGTGCGCACTCTACAGGTCGCAACTATTAAGATATTTTGATGAAATTTGGTACGCAGACCTATGTTGGCCCACGGACGAACAAGTTTGATTTTGGTGAACATCGGTCCATGTTTAGACCTAGTGCCCATATAAGGGTCCTACCAAAATTATATTGTTTATACGCTGCAGGTCGTAAATATTAAGATATTTTGACGAAATTTGGTACACAGACCTATGTTAGCGCAGTAACGCAGCCTATTGATTTTGGTGAATATCGGTCCATGTTTAGACCTAGTGCCCATATAAGGGTCCTACCAAAATTATATTGTTTATACGCTGCAGGTCGTAAATATTAAGATATTTTGATGAAATTTGGTACACAGACCTATATTGGTCCAATAACGCAGCCTATTGATTTTGGTGAACATCGGTCCATGTTTAGACCTAGTGCCCATATAAGGGTCCTACCAAAATTATAATGTTTATACGCTGCAGGTCGCAAATATTAAGATATTTTGATGAAATTTGATACACAGACCTATATTGGCCCAATAATGTAGCCTATTGATTTTGGTGAACATCGGTCCATGTTTAGACCTAGTGCCCATATAAGGGTCCTACCAAAATTATAATGTTTATACGCTGCAGGTCGCAAATATTAAGATATTTTGATGAAATTTGATACACAGACCTATATTGGCCCAATAATGTAGCCTATTGATTTTGGTGAACATCGGTCCATGTTTAGACCTAGTGCCCATATAAGGGTCCTACCAAAATTATAATGTTTATACGCTGCAGGTCGTAAATATTAAGATATTTTGATGAAATTTGGTACACAGACCTATATTGGTCCAATAACGCAGCCTATTGATTTTGGTGAACATCGGTCTATGTTTAGACCTAGTGCCCATATAAGGAGCCTACCAAAATTATACTGTTTATACGCTGCAGTTCGCAAATACTAAGATATTTTGATGAAATTTAGTACATAGACCTATGTTGGCCCAAGGACGAAGCCTATTGATTTTGGTGAACATCGGTCCATGTTTAGAACTAGTGCCCATATAAGGGTCCCCCCCAAAATTATATTGTTTATACGCTGCAGGTCGCAAATATTAAGATATTTTGATGAAATTTGGTACATAGACCTATGTTGGCCCAAGGACGAAGCCTATTGATTTTGGTGAACATCGGTCCATGTTTAGAACTAGTGCCCATATAAGGGTCCCCCCAAAATTGGCTTGGTTACAAACTGCAGGTCGCAAATATTAAGATATTTTAATGAAATTTGGTGCGCTGACTCACATTATAGAAAATTTAGAGCCATTCGAATTTCGGATCCAAACAATACACCAGACTGGTGTAGGGTATTGTATAGTCGGCATGCCCGACTTTAACCTTTTTACTCGTTTTTATATACCTTTAATACATGAATGGAAAGGGAAATATGTCTAGTTTATTGTAGTATTAATCTTTTAGTAACATTAAAAAAAACCTTAAACACTTCTGGGAAAAATCTACGAAAAAACTAAAAAAACAAGAAAGTGAATGTTTGCACAATATTTGCATGTGGTTATATTTTTTGACCTGAGGTGTGTGTTTTAAATTCAATAATTTTGCCTGTTTTCAATTCTTTTTATATACGTTTAATACATCAATGAAAAGGAAAACATGTCTAGTTGATTGCACTGTTAATTTTTAAGTAACATTCAAAAAAACCTTAAACGCTTCTGGGAAAAATCTACGAAAAAACTAAAAAGTGTATTTTTTACAAAATCATCTTTGAAAGTTGACTTTCAATATGTTAAAAACTATCCAAAGTACATGAATGATTTTTTGCAGCAATAAAGACTATTTTATTGTCCATGTAAAACAATTAAAATAATTAAAAAAAAAATAAACCGAACTATCCTTTTTTTGCAATTAAAATTATGGTGTAAGGAAATTTGCCATTTTTTATTTTTGAAATCTAAACAGAATATGTGACGCGCAAAATAAAAAGGGACCTAAGGATAGAAAGGGACCTAAGGTCAGGAGAGCATGGGATCGGTCTCATTCGATGCTCAGATGTTGTCCACAAAAAAAAAAATTGATATTTTTACCCTTAGGTCCCTTTCTCTATGCGCTGTCACATATATGGTGCTATATAACTGTATTTCAGAAAGTAGCAAAATCGTCGTGGCTTTTTTGTTATATGATCGAAAACTCAAAATTTGGATTAGAAGCATCTTAGAACCCCATTCTCTATGAATATATAATAAAACATTAACTTTTATTAAATAACTTCTCAGTAAAAAGTGAAAAATTGATAGCATCGAGATACTTAAAAAAGGTTTTCACAGTTTCATTTCTTAAACTGTTGCCTATATGTCATTATTTTTTAAAAAATTATCGTTATAATATCGAATTCACAATTGGCCAAAAACTAAAAAGTAGAACAGAAAAATGAGTTTTTTTATTTTTGAAATGCAATAATTTATAACCCATAACAGTTATTATAGTAAAGTAAGCATGAATCCATGAAAGCCTGGGTAATCCTTAACAATTATCTCATACATACAGATTTATTACCACTTTTTATACCCTACACCACTATGTGGTCAGGGTATTATAAGTTTGTGCTGATGTTTTTAACACCAAAAAATACTGGTCCTAGGCCCACCTTGTAGTATACCGATCGGCTCAGAATTTTTTTTTTATTTCGATTTAACGATGTCCGTCTCTCCGTCCCTCCGTCCGTCTGTCCATGCATTCTTTTGCGCACTCTACAGGTCGCAAATATTAATTTGATGAAACTTGGTACACCGACTTATGTCGGCCCAAGGACGAAGCCTATTGATTTTGGTCAATAGGCTTCGTGCCCATATAAGGGTCCCACCAAAATTATATTTTTTATACGCTGCAGGTCGGAGATATTAAGATATTTTGATGAAATTTGGTACATAGACCTATGTTGGCCCAAGGACGAAGCCTATTGATTTTGGTGAACATCGGTCCATGCTTAGACCTAGTGCCCATATAAGGGTCCTACCAAAATTATATTGTTTATACGCTGCAGGTCGCAAATATTAAGATATTTTGATGAAACTTGGTACACAGAGCTATGTTGGTCCAAGGACGAAGCCTATTGATTTTGGTTAACACCGGTCCATGTTTAGACCTAGGGCCCATATAAGGGTCCCCCCAAAATTGGCTTGGTTACAAACTGCAGGTCGCAAATATTAAGATATTTTAAGGAAATTTGGTTCGCTGACTCACATTATAGAAAATTTTGACACAAGTCCCATTGTAACCCATTCGAATTTCGGATCCAAAGATTAGTTGGCTTTTAATCAAACTGGTGTAGGGTATTGTATAGTCGGCATGCCCGACTTTAACCTTTTTACTCGTTTTTTGTTTACTAAAGTGTCTTACGTACGATACTAACCTTCCCAGGTGAAAATGTTCATATATGTTCATATATTGTCATATATGGTTTCATGTATGAGCATATATGGTTTAATGTATGATCATATATGAACATATATGTTATGTATGGAAGCATATATGGGTAAATACACTCAAATGTATGAATCCATATATGATAATATACTGCATTTATTGGTCTATATATTCCATATATCTTCATATATGAATTCATATATTATTCCATATATGGGTAATGTTTTAAGTTTTTTTTTATTAAGGGGGTAATTACGTAAGCGGATTCAAAAAATATTGAAATACAATACATTTGATAATTTCATAAATACAATTGGTAATTTCTAAAATACAGTTGCCAGTTTCTGAAATACAATTCATTATTTGTAAAATACATTTGATTTCTGAAATCCAATTGCGAATTTCTGAAATATAATTAATAAATTTCTGAAATACAATTTTCAGTTTCTGAAATACAATTTATAATTTCTGAAATACAATTGGTAGTGTTTGATATACAATTGATAAATATGAAAATCAATTGATAATTTCTGAAAAGCAATTATAAAACTCGAAATAAATTGATTATTTCTGAAATACAATTGGTAAATCTGAAAAACAATTCATAACTTCTACAATACAATTGATGAAACTGAAATTCAATTGATTATTTCTGAAATACAATTGATAAATCTGAAAAACAATTGATAACTTCTGAAATAAAATGATAAATTTTGAAGTACAAATGTTGCAGTAAGATAAAAACAGCAAAAATAAAACTTCTAAATTTAGAAAACCTGCAGAAAATTTTGCAAAATATTAGCAAACTAAAAATAGCTAAAACAAACTGTTGTATCTAAAAAAATGTTTGTTAAATTTTGTTCAATGCAAATAGCAGTTTATAAAATCAACAGAAATATTTGCTAAAAATATTAAACTGTTGATTTCAGTAGGCTAGATTTGTATTTCCATTAAAAACAAAAAACGAAAAAGGAACTTTGAAAATTTAAATTTTATGTGATGTTTTTTGTCTACTATGTACTACAATTTAATTTTATTTTCTAATCACTGAAATTTAGCTCAATTATAACTCAAATTTTGTAAATATATTAAACAGTTTTATTTTTGCTGTTCCTATTTTGTTTATATTTAGCAAAACTACTCTGATAATTCAGCAGTTTTTCATTTTGAACTAATTTTTAGTAGCTTTAACTAAAATTTTGACACACTTTTTTCTATTAGTGTATAAACAATCATTAAATAATAAAAAAACCACCCATGTGAAAATCGAAATATATATGAGCATACATGATCATACATTGGCTCGTATGTGATCATGCATGGGCATACATTGTCATATACGTACATGCATAGTTCAATGTATGACCATACATGATCTCATATATTTCCATATATCTTTGGATCCGAAATTTGAGGGTATATGGAGGTATATGGCCATATATGATCATATATGAGCATACATGAATCATATGTGAGCATATATGGTCATATATGAACATGTACGGTCATATACCCTCAAATTTCGGATCCAAAGATATATGGAAATATATGAGATCATGTATGGTCATACATTGAACTATGCATGTACGTATATGACAATGTATGCCCATGCATAATCACATACGAGCCAATGTATGATCATGTATGCTCATATATATTTCGATTTTCACATGGGCAGTCATAAAATATTTTCTAAACTTGAAGTAAAATGTTTATGTCCATTAAAAATTTCATAATTTCTTAATTTCATTCAAATGTACAAATTCATCAGTAACGTATGAATAGAATTATAATATAATATTTACATTTAATTTGAATAAAAAAAGCAATATTTTTTTAACAAATAAAAAAAAAATTTATATGAACATTCATATATCTCCATATATGGCCATATACCCTCAAATTTCGGATCCGAACCCGTATGTGTTGCCATATATGGCCATATATGAACATTTTCACCTGGGTTAATAAAAAAATGTATTTATTAGGATAACTTTTGCCAATGGAAACTGTTTTGCTTGAAATTTTGCAAGAACAGTTTTTAGAGGTGACCCCACATCATACTAAAAGTTTGACTTTGGGGACATCTTGGAAAGCTATGCTGCCATACAAAATTTTTGAAAAATCGCGATTTTAACATATAGGCCGCTATAGATGAATACATTTTTTTTATTGAAATATTTTCCTTTTAATTGCTGCCTTACTAAGGCATTACATTTATTGAGGTCGATTGTACATTCGGCGACTAAAGTCGCTGAAATAGCAAAAAACCATAAAAACCTATGTATATAAAACGCTAAGTAGTGGTTTAAATATCAATATTAGCACATCGCATTTATATCGTAAATATGGCCACAGGCCCTGTGCTTACATTTGAACACAAAAAATTTCACACACACAGAAAATTATTTAGTTGGAATTCGGTTAGAAGTATAGAATATCAATTGCTTCACCAAAAATTTAATTTTAACTACATAATTTTCTTTCTTGAAACCATTGATCTATTATTATATTTGAGAACTATATAGTACAATAAAATAAACGCCGCAAATCCTTATAATTGGTAAAATCAATCAATACTGAATAATAAAATTAGTTATGGGAATTATCGGTACACCCAACCATAACAAAACTTAAAATTAGTCATAAAAGTTAAATATCAATAGTAACAAAAAATATTTTAGTGTTCCCTTCTTACTAAAATGTCAATTTGAAAATTTAAAAGAATATCTAAAGTTTATTAATTGTTTTTTTTTCAAAGAATGTAAACTACATTATTTAAAAACTGAGAAAAATTTAAATTAAAAACAGCTAATCAAAATTGTCCATATAAGATACATTTCATGTAAGTTGTTTAAAATATCCAAATCATTATTAATAATACAAATTTTTTGGTCTTCCCTTGTAGCAGAAAAAATCAAGATTGTTTGTTATTGAAAATAAAATATTCAATCAAATGCTGCCTTTCTTCAAATACATAAAGAAAAACAAATTTAATTTAAATATCTGTGTTTATTTATATGAAAGGGTCGCCGAATTAAGGATTTTTTCAGAGTTTGAATTGTTTTTCGAACAAAAATTCCTTATAGCTTTACAAAAAACATTAATAGAATCAAATTAATTAGATCGGGGAAAACGACTCCAAAATATTTCACTGAGGTCCTGAAAATTTTGAAAACTTGGCCATTTGCTACATAAAATACTTTATCATTTTGAGGCATTTGTTATTAAAACAATACATAAATTTTAAAGAAATTTTGTTTAAACTAATATTTAAAAGATATTTTTATATTAAATATTGTGTTTTGGTTTCAAAAATGTCTAAATAAACATTAAAAGGCATTAAAAGTACTTTTTATTTATAAATGGTGTAGTATACTTTGAGTTCGATTGTAGCTACTGAATATATTTTGACAGAAGTTGGTATTCACAACTGAATATTTAAAGTTTCAGCACCAAAACTTTCAGTTATGCTGATCGATACAAAATTAAATTTTAAGATAGTTGTCGTAACCGCCACAATTCGATTGGCAACAAATTCGGTTATAACAACGAATCTGTTTTCTGGGTGCATTAATTGAATTTGAAAAATTTTTTATATAAAAAACTGAATGGAAAACCGCCAAACTTTAAAGACATTTAGCGAAAAATATGTATCATTAATCAAAAAATAAAGTACGCCATTGTAATCAGCATGTCCGAAATATATATAGAATTGATGGTCAGAGCTCTATTAATTTTTAGAAGTCAAGATTTTATCATGCAGTGTTATTTAACGAAATATAGTACTTGTACCCAGATATGCAAATCCACCTAACTGCCCAGAGCTCAGACCCATCGAAAGATATTGTGCTCTGGTAAAAAGGATCATGAAGGGCACAAAACAGGTTGCTGAAAACACTTAAACATTTTCAAGAAAATGGTTATCATCAAGCAAACAAATCACTGAAGACTAGGGTGACCGCAAAAAATCAATGTCGGAATTTTGTTCGTTTTTTCAAGAAAGGATTCAAGGATTAAATGAAATCGGAAGTGATTTTGTTCCAGCCAGCTAAAAACACACAAATTAATAATATCATCTTAATTATTGGCCAAAATCACACCTTCTTTTAAAATTTTCAAATTTAAAACTCCGTGACAGTTAAGTTCAAATAGGGATTTTTGTAATTTTCACCAGAATTATACCCTAAGGTGTATTTAATAAACCCCTATGCGTTGACCACTTTTTTTTTATTTTTTGTTGAACAAAATTTTTAAAAACTCAAAAATAGTTTTGCAAATTTATAAAAAAACAAATCCCATCTTTGGCCATACCTGGGACTAGGTTATCACGACCCAAGAGAGACAAAAAATTTTATCTGAATATTTGTGGATCTTAAAATTGAAACTAGAGTATAACCTTGTAAATTTTTGAAAGAAATATTTTATTTTTTTCGATTTTCATAATTTATCCCATTTTAACCCTACAATGGTCTGAGGAAATTGCAATTACCGACATTATTTCCAACCGATTTTGGATGTTTATACATTACCAGAAAGGGAATTCAGTTTAGATTATGACTCTATTTTCATTTTCCAAAAATACAGTTATTTAAGAGCCTGTATTTTCAAAAAAAGCCAAAAAAGTGATTTTTTCCCCTTGTTAATCGTATTTCAAACTTTGAGCCCTCAGCGGCACGGGTTAACATACTCCAATCGAGCTCAAATTTCGGCTATCTCAATATCTGGAAAGAGGAATTATTTTGTGGGGTCCAGACGAACAAGATTCCGACATTTTTTCGCTCTCTATGAGATCCGGTCACCCTTATGTACACACATGTAGTTATTACCTCAAATTTCGTTAATGCACACGTATGGTCATATATGATTCATGTATGGAGATTTATGTATCCATGTATGGTCATGAATGCATGTTTATGAGCATGCACGAACATACATTTAACTTGTATGGATGTCGATTTTTAGCTGCGTAGTCAATTTTCGTGACGTCATATTTCGGAAACCGAAAAGGTCCGGACCCCAAAATTTATGCATCGTTCATCTCTTGTAGTGTACCACAGTTATGGCGAATTTCATTCAAATCGGAGATGGTAAATCCGAATGGTGTTTTAAGTTGGTGTGTTTTCACTAGGGTTTGGGATTTCCCAGACTTTTTCATTTCCCGGGAAACGGGAATAAAAAAATTTGATTCCCGGGAATACCGGGAATCCCGGTAAATATTTTTGAACAAAATTGTTAATGAAAACCACCTATATAAGTAATATTTGTTAAAAAAAAAACACTATTTCAGTACAAAAACGAGTAGAAAGGTTAAAGTCGGCATACCCTACACCACTCTGCTTAAAACCCAACTAATGTTTGGATCCGAAATTCGAATGGGTTAAAATGGGACTAGTGTCAAAATTTTCTATAATATGAGTCAGCGAACCAAATTTCATTAAAATGTCTTAATATTTGCCACCTGCAGTTTGTAACCAAGCCAATTTTGGGGAACCGTTATATGGGCACTAGGTCTAAACATGGACCGGTGTTCACCAAAATCAATAGGCTTCGTCATTGGGCCAACATAGGTCTGTGTACCAAATTTCATCAAAATATCTTAAGATTTGTGACCTGCAGCGTATAAACAATATAATTTTGGTAGGACCCTTATATGGGCACTAGTTCTAAACATGGACCGATGTTCACCAAAATCAATAGGCTTCGTCCTTGGGCCAACATAGGTCTATGTACCAAATTTCATCAAAATATCTTAATATTTGCGACCTGCAGCGTATGCCCAATATAATTTTGGTAGGACCCTTATATGGGCACTAGGTCTAAACATGGACCGATGTTCACCAAAATCAATAGGCTTCGTCATTGGGCTAACATAGGTCTGTGTACCAAATTTCATCAGAATATCTTAATATTTGCGACCTGCAGCGTATAAACAATATAATTTTGGTAGGACCCTTATATGGGCACTAGGTCTAACCATGGACCGATTTTAACCAAAATCAATAGGCTTCGTCCTTGGGCCGACATAAGTCGGTGTACCGAGTTTCATGAAAATATCTTAATATTTGCGACCTGTAGAGTGCGCACAAGAATGCATGGACAGACAGACGGACGGACGGACAGACGGACAGACGGACATCGTTAAATCGAAATAAAAAAATATTGGTCTGGGACCAATATTTTTTGATGTTACAAACATCAGCACAAACTTATAATACCCTGACCACATAGTGGTGTAGGGTATAAATAGTGTTTTTTGTAGTGAGAATTCAAAGTAAAAATATCAGAATTGAACATTTGGTTTCACGTAAATTACTCTAAGCACTGCCAAATGAATTGCATGATTCAAGCAGAAAGCACCCACTACTGGATTGTCGGAAACAAACCGTTTCATCACATTCGGCCCATTAGATATGGTGGCCACAATGTTATTTTCCAAATACAAATAAAACTATTCTAGCCTTATTTCTACAATTCTTCTTAATTTATTTATTTATTTATTTGTTATTCCATACACAAGACTTAAGTCTTATATTACAGTATGGAACTGAGTATGCGTGAAAACAATAATCTGGTAAATACTTATAGATATAATTACATTAATCATATAGAATAGATAAATATTTTTGAACGTAACAATTTTAAAATTACTGTAAAATAAACAATTTTAGAATTTAATGTAACATAAACATAATTCAAAATTATTAACAAATAAAAATTCAAAATTAAAAATTTGAAATTAGAATCAAACATTAGAATCAAAACACACACTCAAAAAAGTTCACCGGTAGAAAACTATTGCAAATAGCAGGTAAAACAAAAGGCGACAAAATAAAATAACAAAAAAAAGTAGTTATTTTTAATTGCTGAAAAAAAAAAAAATAATATAACTAACAAATGCATCGAAAATTACTAAGAATGTAAAATTTTCAGTTAAGTTTGCTAAAAATATTTTTAAATAATTGCCCGACTAAAAAAGATGTTATATAATCATATATCACCTTATATAAACCAATATATATGTCCATATCTAATTTGATCCGAATATTGGAATATATAATTATATCAAGCGAGATAAGCATGTTATCTCACCTGATACAATTTGATCCGAAAAATGGGTCTATCTAACTGCATCAAATTATATATAAATATATATAATTTGATGAAGATTTTCAAAGAAAATTTTAGTAAATATTATTGAGATCACTTATTTCATTCATATTAAATCTAATGCTTAATGTTTAGAACAATTATTGCTAATAAACTTGGAAATAGGTGTCAAAATAAAACATTACAAAAATTTGTCGGAACAACTTTTTCTAGGTTAGAGTTTTTATCTTTCTTATAAAATAACTGAAGTAACTAATTATAAATTTATTAATTCAGTTCGAGGCCAATTTCCTTATTATGAATTAATATAATAAGTACTTTTTTTTCAAAAATGCTATTTTTCTTCATCAGGATACTCTCCTGACAAATACTGCACAGAGTTTTTGCTTTCAAAAAACCTGTACACTTTCAGGAATGAAAAGACGATCATTTCGGGGATTACGCCACCACTTTCTAAAGAAAATTGATGAATGGGACTTGGAAAATCCCCGAAACGATCCTCTTTTCATTCCTGAAAGTGGAGAGGTTTTTTGAAAGCAAAAACTCTGTGAAGTATTTGTCAGGAGAGTATCCTGATGAAGAGAAAAAAAAAACAGTTTTTGAAAAAAGTACTTATTATGTTAATTCATAATAACGAAATAGTCCTCGAATTGAATTAATAAATTTCTAATTAATGAATTAAAAAGGTCGAAAAAAACAAATTTTATTTTTTAAAATAAAAATTAAAAATCAACATGATAAAAAATTAACTTTCACAATTAATTTTTTTTTACGGAAAAATAAATGAACTTAAACCATATTTATTTCAACATATCTTTGTCTAATTTTTAAATTTAAAAATAAAAATAATTATTTCGACCTTTAATTCCACAATAAAAAAAAATTTCCTTTATTTATTTCTTTAAAATAATTTTGAGTTTAATAAAGAGTATTTCGCTAACTATTTGGAAAATATATGTTAAATTTAATTATAAACATTTATTTATATGTCAAAGTGCAAAATTTAAAACCAGATCTACAATTTCGGAGTTTTTTTTTTTTAATTTTTATAGTGCAAATAAACTTTATAAAATTTTGTATAATTAGATATCATGTCAGATATTATTACAATTATTATTATTACAATTATTACAATTTTATATTAAATTTGTTATATATTTTGATATAAGATTGTTTAGAGAAGCTTATACGCCATTATATATAATTATGTATAAACTATATTTGCAGATCTCTTAATATATGCCTGGAGACCAAATCGCATATGATTATATATAACGTCATATCAAAAATATTTATAAAACCAAAGTGTTAATATAAATGTATATGGTCATATAAAGCCACACATATAAACATTTATAATTATATCAAATCATATAAGATTATATGAAAACTTTTTTAGTCGGGTGACAAAACAGGCAAAAAGTACTGCTATTTTCAGTTAATTAACTCTCATAATAGTTGTTTTGTATTTTTATATAAAAAACAACTATATATACAATTAAAACAATAACTATGGATTACTACACTGTCAAAATTTTTTGAGTGTATTTTATTCTATTAGAGAAATAACTAATAATGTTTTTTCTGAATTGTTGTGCGTTACTAATAATTTGAGTGCTATGTGGAATTCTGTTCCAGAGACCTATTGCATTAATATAGAACTGGTATTTCGAAAACTGAGTACGATGATTGAAAGTTAATAATAGTCTTTTGCCTCTATCAAGTGTTGAGAATTTTAATCGCAAATGTAGATGTTCAGGTTGGCGAGTATATATTATTTTATGCATAAAAATTAAAATCCTTGTTTTAACATAATCATCAAAACTAATGCCATAAAGTAGATTTGCAAACGATTAAATATGATCAAATCTTTTCAGGCCATATACATAGCGGACAATACTATTAAAAGCTACGTTCAGTTTTCTTTTGCTTTCATTGTCACAGCTGGCAAAAAGTTCGATACCATATAATAAGATCGGCATCAAATAAGTTTTGGCAAGAAGGATTCTAATCTTAGTTGGAGTACAATACTGAGTTTGCCAAAGTTTTCTTAACATTGAGAATGATCTACCGCAAGCATAATTAATATGGTTCGACCAAGTGAGAGTATTATTGAAGTAAATACCAAGATTTTTAGCATACTCAACGATTTCTATGGATTGATTTTCAAGAGTTATAGTAGGTACATGATCAAATTTTAGTAATCTTTTTTTAATAATAAGGCATTTGGACTTGCTAGGATTTATTCCAAGACCATTAGCGGTAGCCCACTCATAAATTCGATGCAACTCCTGGTTCAGGGTTCTGACGCATTCTTCAATCGCTGTAACTTTGCAACTTATGTAAAGTTGGACATCATCAGCATACATTCTAGCCTTGCAGTTTTCTAGTTTGTTTGGAAGATCATTTGCGTATAATGAGAAAAGAAGTGGGCTTACGATCGATCCTTGAGGAACACCTCGGATTACAGGCAAAAAGTTAGATTGTGTGGTTGTTGTTTCAACATACTGATATATCTCTGTTAGATATGATGATATCAGATGTGTTGCGGTTATAACATAAACTGTTATGGTCAACCGTATCAAACGCCTTAGAATGATCTAAAAGAACTAAAAACGTAACATTTCCACGATCTACCTGTTGTCTGATTTCCTCGGTAACATCTACTAGAGCTGTTATGCCACTGTGTTTTTTACGAAAACCAGATTGTCTATCAGTTAGCAAATTATTGGTATCCAAGTATTGAGTAACTTGATTGTGAATTAATCTTTCAAAGACTTTAGAAAGAAATGGTAATATTGCTATCGGCCTATAATTAGATTTAGATTTTGGTATGGGGATAATTTTAGCAAGTTTCCAAATTTTTGGATAACTACAGGTAGTAAGTATCTTATGGAAAAGAAATGTTATGAGAAGAAGAAGTTGTGGCAAAAGTATTTTGAGAAACCTTAGATCTATCCCATCCACACCAACTGCATTGGACTTAACCCTAGAACACTAATGTTAGTCGATTCGACTCACACTACTTACATTTTTGTGCACAGCTTTTTTCTCGTTTTACCGATCGGTCTAAATTCTCTTGTATTCTCAGTCAAAGGTGTCCTCTTGTTCTGAATGGTCACATAGTTGCAGTAAGTATAGCTATTTTTGAGTTATTTAGCAAAATGTTAGTCGATTCGACTAATGGCTAGTGTTATTATTTCTTATTTATTCATTATTTTCAACAATTGATCTCAAGAGTATTTGTTATTAATATAAATTTTAAACTAATTGTTTTACAAAAAAATTAAATTTGTAAATTGATTTACATTTTAAATAAAAACAACTGTCAACCTTGTAAAGATTTTTTTGAGGTTCAAATATAGTTATCTAAAAAATCGGTAATATATATCTGTTAGTCGATTCGACTAATGATTAGCGTTAACGTATAAAAAATAAGATTAGTGTTCCAGGGTTAATTGACAAGACACTGGATAGCACATCACATTGGTTAACATTAGAGTAATGGTAGTAATTCTGATCAGGTTGTACAATTGGAATGTTTAAAAATTTTTCATTGAGAGTATATGCATCGACAGCACATGGTTCTTGGCTATCAACCTTGCCGATACCAATTTCGGGAATCGAATTTTCCATGTTTTTTTCGAACCTATGGCAGTAGAGAACTTTGAAGCATAAAAGTCTGATTTGGCTTTTTTAATTAGTTGATTGGTTTTATTTCGCGCTACTCGATATTCTTCATGTAATTTCGTGGTTTTAAAACGCTTCCATCGCGAATATAAAAAATCTCTATGATTAATTCATTGTCTTATATTAAAAGTAAACCAGGGTTTCTTCTCTTGACTTATAATTTTAGTTTTCAGGGGTACGGCAAGATTGTATAAATAGTTCAGGTTTTGTTGTAAAAAAGATAGTTGATCATCTACCGAAGTCATGTTATATAATAATCTCCAATTAATATTGAAAAAGTCATCTTCTAAACCCCTATAATTAATGTTTTTGTAGTCGCGATAAGTTATTATTTGTTCAGGTACTAGTAACTGAAATTTATACGTAATGAAGATGAGATCATGTCGCGAAAAACAGAAAGCAGATAGTTGAGCATAGAGCAATACATTCCTATCATCACTAACAAAGAAAAGATCCAGAAGTGTATTATTTGTTGTTATAAAATGTGTTGCATTGCTTGTGTTTGGAGAATTAAGCCCGAGAGTGAGCACTTTATTAGTTAGATACGAATCAACTAAAATATTTGAATTAAAGTCACCTGCGATTACAAAATCATCGTATAAGACCGTGAATGTTTCCAGAGTTCTAATAAACTTTTCCATACTTATTCGATTATTTGGTCTGTATACACTACCAACAAGTAATTTTCCTCCCTCGCTGCTCACTTCAAGAAATATATATTCTACCAAGTTTCTCGAATTACCACCTTCAGAAACCTCAACGTTATCATCAGCATTACATCTTCCTGACATATAAACCAACCGCAGGTTATAAAATGAATTATTTCCGTTTATACATATGTTGAAATATCTCTTTTGTGATATTCTTGTCCATTTATCTAAGATTACAGTAAATCTCCTCTTGTTAGAAATATTGCTCAATATTCCTTTTATCATGATATCTTTTATATGATTGTAGAAATTTAATATAATGTTCTTTACATCGGTTTCGTTTTTTGGCAATGCTAGGTTTTTATTACCATAAAATGTGCAATGCCTATTCAGCTTACACTTTTTTCTTCCGGTACTTTGCTTCGGATACTCTGCTGGAACGTTATTCTTGTTGTTGTTTTCTTCAAGGGAAGTTGCATGACTCTCATTTTTTTTGTGAACCAAATTTAGATGTCGAATAATACCTTCGTTAACCATTAGTCTTTTAGGGCAAATATTTCACTGCGCTGCATTATGCGAAAAATCTTTATTAGGTGAAATGCTCCTAATTACTTGGCAAAGATTTTTTGTGTTTCAAAGAAATTGATTCCCTTTTAAAATATTTTAGCAATAAAATTTTGTGTTGGTATTTAAAATGTTTTTTATGACTAAAATTAAAAAATCCTATTCCAAACAAAAACAATTTTAAGAATTTAGTATTTTTAAAATTTCCCGTTTTCCCGGGAAAAATATATTATTTTTCCGGCAATTCCCGGCAAACTTTTCCCGGGATATCCCGGGCGGGAACCCCAAACCCTAGTTTTCACCCATATATGTATTTTCAATACATTTAAGATGCATATTATAATTTGGCCAACCAAGATAAGAAACTATATTATTTATTCGCGTACCAAATTTCTGCTATTTATATAAATAAATAAAGAGCCCAGTCAGAAAAATACAAACGGGAAAGCGGTGGCAAAGCACTTTAACAGGTGGTACAAGTACTGGCAAAAAGTGCTTTCCCATTCCCAAAATGATAACATCATTAGACAAAAGGACCGGCTGTTCAAAAAGCGCCGGAAAAGCACTGGAGGAACTAAATTTTTGAACTATGGCAAAATGCTGGCAAAACCAATAAATAGGTGGTCTGGAAATATATTTTCCAAAATTAAATTTAAAAAAAGTTCATATGTATTTTTTTTGGTCCTGCCGTGATTTGAACGCAGGCCGTCAGATTGGCAGACGATTGCTCTACCCACTGAGCTAACGACACATCCCTATAAACAATTTCACTGGAATTCAAGTTGAAAACAAGTCCAATTCCAGCCCTGTTTTCCAGTTTCAAGGCTTGAATAAAACTTTAATTACATTTTATTTCAATAGCATACTCCAGCAAAAGGGAAACAAAAATTCAAGTTTGATCTATTTTTTTTAAATATATAAATGCTAGAATTTGAAATATACTTTACTTCAAGCAAAATTCAAAGCACTTGAATTTTTAAAACCTATGTGCTTGTTGGGATATAATACTTGGTGGCTAAACACATAAATGAGTGATAACAGATGGACAACTACTGGCTGGGCCAAAATGCTAGTACTGGCAAACAATTTTTTGTAACTAATATGCCAGCGTTGGGAGAGCAAAAAAAAGTTCGTCTTGAAGAAGCTTTGCCACAAACAAAAAAATTGATTTTATAAAACAAAAAAAAATTTTTCCTTGCTACCGGATTTGAACTCGGAATCTTCTGCCTACAAACATCTTTTAACGAAGCGTCAGCATTTTTATAAAATCATTGGTCTACCAGTGAATTGATTTTTGTACCACTGCATATCACTCCAAGACAATTCTTTGCCAGTGGTTTTTTTATAAATCACCGAAATTTTTGTAAAACAAATACTGGCAAAACGCTTTTTGCAAACGCGTCTCGCGCGGAAAAGCGTCTCAAATGAGTGTTCTGCCAGTCATTTATTTTTAACACCGTGGTTACCCAGTGGCATGCCAGTGCTTGATTTTTTGTACCACTGGCGATTTCTGACTGGGAGGTTATAGATTTATGACCGCATTTTACCACTGTGCATTGGCATAAAAGCCAAATTTTTTAGCAGAAACATTTAAAGAATTTAATTTATTGTTCGACACTGGAAAACAATATAATGTTTGTATGTAAATAAATACCTTTACTACAAAGAAGAAAAAGTCGATTTTAAATCAGAAAAGTCGACTACTATTTTAATTTTCGTACCATACAAAATATTTAAAACATACCTTAAAATTCTGTTTTAAATTTGAAGTTTTTATTTGTTTTTATTTTTTATTTATTTTGTTTTTTTTTTATTTTCAAATTTTGTAAATGAATGTTATTTTAGTTTGACTCTAGATCATAAATTAATATCACTTTCTGTTTAAATTATTTTCAAATCAAAGAAAGATGATACAATTTTTACAAGTAAATTACAAAGAATAATTTTTTTTGAAAGAATTCGATAACACCAGCAAGGCAGAATGCGCATTTTCGGCTTTCGCTACAAAGCCATCATTAGTGCCTTTCGCCTTTGAGTGGGTTAATATTTTGATAATCGTCTACTTATGTTTACATTTATTTACAAATTTCCTTTTTATTTTTGAATATTTTGTTTTGGTTTTCAATAAAAATAATTAAAATTTTCGAATGTATATGTTTGGCATTACATATTTTAAATGGTTTATTTTAAATATTTTGTATAGTACGGTTAAAACAAAACCTTTGCTTTAAAATAAAGTCGACTTTAACAAAAATATACTTTTGAAAAATATTGATAGTAAGGCTGAATGATTTTAGGTATTCTAAAACAGTGACCTAAAACAAATTTTTTATTAAATATTTTTAAATATCAATTTTAATTGTAGCTAAATTTACTACTGATGCCTTTAAATTATTATCCCTTGAAATAAAACCACATCCCAAGATTTTAAAAACACAACAAATATGCATTACTATCATTTACAAAATATGATACAAGTGGAAGATATACAAAGATAAAGTTCATAAAACTCATGACTTCACGAACGTTCTTAAAGGAGAAAATACCATACAAATGCTGAATATCTTGTCTTTGTGTCGTTCAGTCTTTTCTTTTAAGTGAACCCCAATCTAAAACTACCTAAAAATTGTATGAGCATAAATAACTGTTGATGAAGCCACACACAGCGTTGACTTACGTTTGCTACCTGAGTTTAATCCGATTATCAAATTTCTGTTATCCTAAATATGTAAAGGGTTTGTCAGCGCGATTGTTGAAGATTTTTATAAACATTGCGCAGTGGGGACTTACCAAAAAAAAAATTAAAATAGTTTTGTAATTTATTACTGCGTAGTTGGATTGCATTGAAATTTGACGCAGTGATTGATAAGGTGTTGACAAGCTTAAGTTTTACGTTGGGTCCCACAGACCTTCCAGGTGTGGCGCCATAGGGTCCCAAAGTGATGCATCTCGAGTATAAGAAGACTAATGAAGCTAACCAATGTTACTAACTACCCAGCAAAAAAAGTAAGGAAAAAGAAGTAAAGAAAACACACACTCAAAAAAAAGATGAACTGAAAATGACGAATTTGAACTAAAAATGAGGAAAACTGATAATGATTTAGTGCTAAAGCCATTTTAACTACGAACAAGTTCATGATTTTACTTACTAAAAGGAAACTCATTAAACTTGATATTGGTATTCATTTAGTAAAACTAACTAAAAGTTTATTATACGGGAATAAAATTGAACTAAAAAATTTCAAAAATCCCAAAAATTTAGTTTAATGTATTGGCAAATTAGTACTAAGTTTTAAGAAATATTGCATAAAATGAAGTATATATAAACTAAAATAAAAACTAATTTTACTAAAAGTTGGATTATTTGAACTTATTTCTAGTTTGCCATGCGCTCCTTTTTTTATCAAATTCAAGTTAAAAGTATAAGCATTTAGGCCCGTTAACTTATCTCAATTTTTACCCTGGTTAAGACCTCTACTAGCCTTAACCACTGGTAAACATATTTTTTGAATAACTTATCTTAATTTTAACCAAGCATTTCTTCTAACCAATGCTAAAATTTAACCATAGAAATTTCTGTGGTTAAGGCCCATTAACTTTTCTCAAGAAGTTAACTTTACCTTAACCATGGGTAACTAACCAATACTAAATATTTATCCCTATGAAAATTTAACCATAATAACTTATCAATATTCTAACTCTGGGTAGTTAACCTTAGTATGAAATGTCAGAATAAAAACAAAAGGAAAAAAAAAACAAAAATTAATAACAAAAAAAATTTTTTTTCAATACGGGAAAATTAAAAGTTTTTCTCAAGGCTTTTTGTGTTTCTGGCCTTAAAAAAAATAACACACTTGACCACGTCGTTTTTTTTTAAGATTCGCGGTCGCTAAATACTATAAAATGAATGTGTCTTTTTGCATACTACGTGAGGTGATTTAATTAAATCCATTTGGTAAGTCTATAAAATAAAAGTGGATTATTTGAACTATTAATAAGTATTTCGTGCTAATCGAGACAACCGCGGAAAGATTCGCGCATAAAATTTAAAAAAAAACGAGTAAAAAGGTTAAAGTCGGGCATGCCGACTATACAATACCCTACACCAGTCTGGTGTATTGTTTGGATCCGAAATTCGAATGGGTTAAAATGGGGCTTGTGTCAAAATTTTCTATAATGTGAGTCAGCGCACCAAATTTCATTAAAATATCTTAATATTTGCGACCTGCAGTTTGTAACCAAGCCAATTTTGGGGGGACCCTTATATGGGCACTAGTTCTAAACATGGACCGATGTTCACCAAAATCAATAGGCTTCGTCCTTGGGCCAACATAGGTCTATGTACCAAATTTCATCAAAATATCTTAATATTTGCGACCTGCAGCGTATAAACAATATAATTTTGGGGGGACCCTTATATGGGCACTAGGTCTAAACATGGACCGATGTTCACCAAAATAAATAGGCTGTGTTATTGGGCCAATATAGGTCTGTGTACCAAATTTCATCAAAATATCTTAATATTTACGACCTGCAGCGTATAAACAGTATAATTTTGGTAGGACCCTTATATGGGCACTAGGTCTAAACATGGACCGATGTTCACCAAAATCAATAGGCTGCGTTATTGGGCCAATGTAGGTCTGTGTACCAAATTTCATCAAAATATCTTAATATTTACGACCTGCAGCGTATAAACAGTATAATTTTGGTAGGACCCTTATATGGGCACTAGGTCTAAACATGGACCGATGTTCACCAAAATCAAACTTGTTCGTCCTTGGGCCAACATAGGTCTGCGTACCAAATTTCATTAAAATATCTTAGTATTTGCGACCTGTAGAGTGCGCACAAGATTGCATGGACAGACAGACAGACAGACGGACGGACGGACGGACAGACGGACATCGTTAAATCGAAATAAAAAAAAATTCTGAACCGATCGGTATACTATAAGGTGGGTCTACGACCAATATTTTTTGGTCTTACAAACATCAGCACAAAGTTATAATACCCTGACCACATAGTGGTGTAGGGTATAAATAGTGGAAATTTTGTGATAGATTATTAAATTAAGGCAATTTATGTGATCAGCACATCAAAGTGAGTAGAAAAATAATCGCTGTGCATGATTTTGTATCTTTTTGATTTTGCGAGTCAAAACTGTGGGTTGTCCAGGGGTTCCTCACATACTTTTAAAATATTTAAAACATGATTGGTTCACATTTCGTAAATTCGATACTGATTTCTATGCGCTTTTTATACCCTACACCACTATGTGGTCAGGGTATTATAAGTTTGTGCTGATGTTTGTAACACCAAAAAATATTGGTCGTAGACCCACCTTATAGTATACCGATCGGTTCAGAATTTTTTTTTATTTCGATTTAACGATGTCCGTCTGTCCGTCCGTCCGTCCGTCTGTCTGTCTATGCAATCTTGTGCGCACTCTACAGGTCGCAAATATTAAGATATTTTGATGAAATTTGGTACGCAGACCTATGTTGGCCCAAGGACGAACAAGTTTGATTTTGGTGAACATCGGTCCATGTTTAGACCTAGTGCCCATATAAGGGTCCTACCAAAATTATACTGTTTATACGCTGCAGGTCGCAAATATTAAGATATTTTGATGAAATTTGGTACACAGACCTATGTTGGCCCAATAACGCAGCCTATTGATTTTGGTGAACATCGGTCCATATTTATAACTAGTGCCCATATAAGGGTCCCCCCAAAATTGGCTTGGTTACAAACTGCAGGTCGCAAATATTAAGATATTTTAATGAAATTTGGTGCGCTGACTCACATTATAGAAAATTTTGACACAAGCCTCATTTTCACCCATTCGAATTTCGGATCCAAAAATTAGTTGGCTTTTAACCAGACTGGTGTAGGGTATTGTATAGTCGGCATGCCCGACTTTAACCTTTTTACTCGTTTATATTTAAGTATTAAATTCAGTAGTCTTGAACTTCATTCAGTAGTCTTGAGCTTTGATACATGATTAATTTTTAATTGGATGTGCATTTCCCCACTTTACCAAAACTTACAAAAATTGCATCTGTACTTAAAACCGTGCACAAATTTGTGCTATTTCGGATTTAGGTTTGTGTGAAAGCTTACAGAAATTGGATTCATATAAGGAAATAGGAAAAATTTATCTTTTATTGGTTCAAGGAGCCAAAATCTGTCTTGAATAATCAAAAATGGTGAACAATATTAGAACAATTTGACACGAATTATACACCTCTACAAAATTAAAAGTCGCTGTCGGTAGAAGCTTGGTACATACTTTTAGTATTTTACTTGCTGATTCCAAATCTCCATTCCGAATTCTCTATCACCTCTCAATTTTGAGAAAATCGTAATTAAAAACGCGAAAAATAGCTTTTTACGAATTTTAAAATACTATACAAAACGCATTCAAATAGCTTAAGACTTTTTCTTACGATGGTAGTAACGAATGAATTTTGTTCTCTAAAATACATAGGACAATATTTTTTTAACTTGTGTACCGTTATAAGAAAAAATTCTTTTGAAAACCACTCTCAGAAAAACAATTATTTCATCAATTTTGGGTAACTTACATTTAAGAATTTGGAATCAAAGTATCAAATTCAAAATGAATCATGTATCAAAGCTCAAGACTACTGAATGAAGTACAAGACTACTGAATTTAATTCTTAAATATAAAAAAGCGCATAGAAATCACTCGAATTTACGAAATATGAACCAATCATGTTTTAAATATTTTAAAAGTATGTGAGGAACCCCTGGATAACCCATAGTTTTGACTCGCAATTACAAAAATATACAAAATCATGCACAGCGATTATTTTTCTAATCACTTTGATGTGCTGATCATATAAATTGCCTTAATTTAATAATCTATCACAAAATTTCACTATTTTTTTTTTTTTTATTTTATGCTCGAATCTTTCCGCGGTTATCTCAATTAGCACGAAATACTTATTAATATTTCACATAATCCGCTTTTATTTTATAGACTTACCAAATGGATTTAATTAAATTACCTCTCGTAGTATGCAAAAAGACACAATCATTTTATAGCATTTAGCGACCATGGATCTTAAAAAAAACGACGTGGTCAAGTGTATTATTTTTTTTACGACCAGAAACACACAAAAAACCGCGAGAAAAACTTTTAATTTTCCCGTATTGAAAAAAAAATTTTTTGTTATTATTCTGACATTTCATACTAAGGTTAACTACCCAGAGTTAAAATATTGATAAGTTATTGTGGTTAAATTTTAATAGGGATAAATATTTAGTATTGGTAAGTTACCCATGGTTAAAGTAAAGTAAAGTTAACTTCTCGAGAAAAGTTAATGGGCCTTAGTCCAGAAATTAATTATACGGGAATAAAATTGAACTAAAAAAATTAAAAATTCCAAAAATGTAGTTTAATGTATTGGCAAATTATTTCTAAGTTTTAAGAAATATTGCATAAAATTAAGTATATATAAACTAAAATGAGACCTAATTTTACTAGAATTTAGGTTATTTTTACTTATTTCTAGTTTGCCATGCGTTCATTTTTTATGAAATTCAAGTTAAAAGTACAAGCATTTAGTCCAAAAATTTATTATACGGGAATAAAATTGAACTGAAAAAATAAAAAAAATTCCGAAATTTAGTTAATGCCATGCCAAAAAAGGTCTAAATTTTGAGAAATATTTGCGTTAAATTAAGTACATATACACTAATGTTTACTCAATTTTAGTTTACCATGAGTTTCTTTTTTTTCTTAAAATTTAATTTAAAATTACAAGAATTAAGTTCAAAAATTACTGAAAAATATCCTACATAAGGAAAAATTACTAACATTTAGTTTATTTTTAGGTATTTAAACTTAAAGTAATGAAATTTTATTTATTTGAAGTACGTAACAATATTTCCTAATTTAGAGAAAATTTATAAAATTGTCCTATGAATAAGTTCATTTTTATTCAAAGTAAACACAAAATAAGCTATTATACTCAATTAAAGTACTTAATTTAAGTATATATTTCTTTGTTTTGTGTAAATGTGCCCTATAGTAAAGGAAAATTATTATTAAAACAAGTTTATATTTTATTAATATAGATTTATTTCAGTTAATATATATACCTAAAATTAATACAAAATATTAAATATTATGAACAAAAACTTAGATATAAATATGTATGTGTACAAAATGTTGGTTTTTTAATTTTTATTCAAAAAAAATAAAAATTGTTTTTTCGACCTTTTTTTTGTTTAATTAGAAATTTATTAATTCAGTTCGAGGCCAATTTCCTTATTATGAATTAACATAGGTTTATTTTTTTCGAATTTTATACCTATTTCTATAAAGACTTGTAAAAAAACGACTATCCGTACTTACCTGATTTTCTTTTATTTTTTGTAAACAAACAAAATATAAACATTTGGGGTCGCCTTTGTACAAAAGCTGTTTTCGTACAAAGACTTCGCCGGAACTCGAAATGGAGCAATAATCTTGGGTGCCCTGCTGTACCCTTATCAATAAACGCATAATTCATTTGTTAGCTTTTGTTATTTCAGATATTTTCTGAAATAAAAAATTATAAAATTTCAAATATTTTTATGACAAATATTTTTGTTTACATTTGAAAGAGAAAAGCCAAGAATTTTTAAGACTTGGTAGCATTTTTATAATTACTTATTTTTTAAGAAGCTAAATTTATACCTACTTAAAAGTTTTATAAATGCTTAATGGTCTAATTCATAAACTTTTACAACAGTCTTATTGCAGGATTTTAAGCTAATTTGTGAAAAACAGTATTCATATTTGCTTAATAACGAAAAAAATAATATAGGTTTATAGTCGATACTCACTAACTTTAAACCTTTTGTAAAGTTTGGAGTGAGGAAGCCACCATTTAATTGTTAATTATTTCATTTTCAGGCATGAAATGATTTACTAAAGCCATCCCATCCCTATAATGTGTGGCTTCCAACAACTTGCATCCATCAAACTAAAAAAACCTACAACAATTGCGTAGCCAATGCCCTTTTCGAAAAAATTTCAAAAAAAATGTAAAAATAAAATAAAAAGAAAAACAAAACAATAGTGATGTACAGACTGTCAAAACATTATTTGAAATTCGATTACTTTTGTATGCTTCGAATAATATGTTCTAAAATATTACTTTTTTACACACATTTGCATTGATTTGCTTTACAAATAAAATAAAAAATATTTTTAATGGCTTTTAAATTTATCTTAGCACATCATTAGTTCTCTAATTTAGGAAAATACATTTTCACTTCCGATTACCGAGTCAATCGTTTACTAAATTTGTACATCTCTTGCGACTTATTTGAGAGAAGAGAGAAAATACGCAATAGTGTTGCCAGAATCAAATCAAAAAATTAATTTATAGTTAAAATACGATTATGAATCAAGATTTCTAATAACTCTTTATTAAGCGAAATATGTACTTTAACCAGTGTTGCCAACACTTGAAGGCAGGAAAGCACCGTGAGCATTTTGAAAACGGGTAAAAAGGGTAAAAATTTACCAAAAATGGGGTAAAAAAGCACGAAATAATTTTTTGAAAAATTCAAGTCAAGATTTTAAAAACACATTTTAGCTTTGTATAATCGTGTAAAAAAGGTTCAAAAAATTACCAAAAAAGGGGTAAAAAAGCACCAAACTAATATTTCAAAATTTTGAGGTTTAAATATAACGAAGTTGTTATTTAAAATTGTACTACAAACATTGTGAAAAAATTTACTTTTTGTATATTTCGTATTATTTTTTCAACTTTTACAGAAAATTCAAGAAAAATTGAAAAAAGGAGAACAAATACCAAAAATATAAACTGCAAAAAGCACTAAAAGCACTGCCAGAAATCTGAAAAAGCACTGTAAATACCCGCTTTTTATAAACGGGTATTTGTAAAAAATCACTGGGTACGGGAAGGAAAAAAGCACCAAAAAATACCCGAAAAGCACTGAAATGGCAACACTGACTTTAACTACAGCAAGCTTTAAATACCAAATAATTTTTTTTTATGAATTAGCACATAAATTTGTATGGAATATTTATACAAAATTCGAAAAAAAAAACAAACCTATAATAAGTACTTTTTTCGAAAACTTTTATTTTTCTTCATCAGGATATTCTCCTAACAAATACTTCACAGAGTTTTTGCTTTCAAAAACCTCTAACACTTTCAGGAATGAAAAGACGATCGTTTGGGGATTCGGATTTCGGATTTTCCAAGTCCCCTTCTTCAGTTTTCTTTAGAAAGTGGTGGCAATAGTGCAATGCAAATTGAAACATCAAAATTTCATATTAAACGTAGTCTACTACATCAACGAAATGAGAATGGAGCAAACAATAAAATATGTTTTCGAAGTCTCTGCAAAGACATAACCTCTGTGAAGTATTTGTTAGGAGAATATCCTGATGAAGAAAAATAGCTGTTTTTGAAAAAAGTACTTATTATGTTAATTCATAATAAGGAAATAGGCCTTGAACTGAATTAATAAATTTCTAATTATATATGTGTACTATAATATTCTGTTCCTATTTGGTTAAGACTTATACCAATTAACATTCTACACTCAAAATAGTTTGACAGTTACTACATGACAGTTGTTTGTGTAGTAATAAGTATTTGTTGTTTTTAACAGTAATTACAGTTGTTTTTCTATAGAAAATTCAAAACAACTTTTATGTCGGTTATTTAAGAAAACAACTAACGAAAAGTACTGCAATTTTGTAACAGTGGTTTAAATCAGTTATTTTTAATATCATAATAAACAACGGTCACATAAGTAGACAAACATTAAAATATTAGCCCACACAAGACGAAATACACTGATGATGGCTTTGTAGCGAAAGCCGAAAATACGTATTCGAATTTTCTTATCGAATTCTTTCAAATATATTTTTATTTGAAAATAATAATTTCTTTGATTTGAAAATAATTTAACCAGAAAGTGATATTAATTTATGATCTAGAGTCAAACTAAAAAGAACATTCATTTACTTAATAATAAACAACTATAAAAACAGTATTTTTACAGTAATCAGTAGTTTTTGTTAATTTTAAAAAATAAAAAATTTCGTTTGCACCCAGCAAATAAATCCATTACAAAAAAGTTATTTTAAAAGTACTCCGAATAGCATCAACTGATTGTGAAGTAGTTACAATTTAGCTTTAACACTGATTTATTTTACACGTGATGTCCCATGTTGTCAGTAGTTCAATTTAAGCATTTTGTTAGTAATTTAAAAGTGTTTACATGATGTTAATAAAAGGGACATGCCTACAACGGATTATTTGTTACAATTTTTTACAATTTGTTAAATACGTTTGGGATTTTAGCATATTTAATTCCTTTAAAAGTACATTTTGTTTGCATTTTTAGAGTGATTTAGAAGTACTCTTTATAATATATAATATAAAGCATTTTTCAAAGTGATTTGAATGTGCTTTTTATAATGTCTGAAAAAGCATATTTTAGAGGCAATATTAATGTTTAACCTTTACAGAGCCCATTTCTGAACCTATTGGGTAACAAAAGCTTCAATTTATTATTAGTTTTAGGGCAATATTAAGGAAACACTTCTTTTGCATGTGAAACAATTCGATTAAGTCAAAATCAGACAAAACCAATTTTTTTTTTAATTTTTGTTCAACAGCTTTTTAAATAAGTTTGTAACATGTTTCCTTCAGTCTTTAAATTCGAAAAAGATACGATAGTGAATTAAATAAGATTAATACATTAAGACCGAGTTTTTGGGTCGTCAGTTAAACTTGGTTTAGTTAAACCGAAAACGAAAAACACAATAGATTTTAGAAGCAGTATTCCAGTTATAAACTGCGTTAAACTAAGTTTAAATATAATCTACTTCCTAAAGGCTGGGCCTAAAAGTTATATGTAACCCTCTGATTAATTTTTTTAAAAACATTACTCAAGGAATTTTCAGAATATTAAAGCGTACTAGGAAACTATTTGTTCATATATTTTTTTTATTTTAACAAACAAAGGAAAGAAAAGCATCGACATTTTACAACTCTACAGTAATAAGGCCACCATTATAAATTTGCTGAAGCCGCAGATTGAAACTTTAGCTTTATATTCATTAAAGAATCCGAGAACCGTTGGAGGATAGTTTTTACCAAGACATATTTCGAAGGCGAATACCATGTCGTCATTTGAATTTTGCAAGTCAACCATCGTTAGCTTAAAATCAACGTTTTCATTAAACGATGCATTAAGTTCCAATGCTATAATTTGCAATCGTGATTAGTTAAATTCTTATGTTGAAGAAGTTCATTTAGCTAAATTTTAACTTTAATTAAAATTTGGAACTTTAATGGACATTTTAAAGTTGACGGCAGTTATTTTTTTAAATCTATTTTTGAGTTGAAGAAATAATATAATTTTTGTCACTATAGAATTATTTATTTAGTTTGATTTTACGACTTTTAAGGTGTAATAGCAATTAAAGCATATCGACATTTAAAGCAGGTGACATTTATATAACTTTTACGGTGGGTCTCAACTGTAGGTTTAATTTAAACTTAACTATAAACAAAACAAAATGTCAAAAAAATGTACACAAAACAACAACAAATTTTTGGGTTAACTATTAACTAAAGTTTAAACCTGCAGTATGAGACCCACCGTTAATGTATAAGCAAAGGTAAGGGACCAACCTCTGTTAACGAACCTCTTGATTGGTCTGTTTTAAACGATAAAATATGTTAACATTGCAACAAATTTTATTAACATATTTCTTTGGTGCACGGTGCAAAAGCACGTGAGCGACTTCATAGAGCCTTAACAATACATTTAACTTTTATATGTTTGCATTTAGTGAAAAGAAGAATTCATATTTGGGTCATAGTCCAGGAGATTCAATGGGATCCAATTCTTTATTTCCTTCCCTTTTTCAATGGGATCTGTAATTTAAATATTTTTAAAATATGTACGAATAATTAAAAAATATGTAAATAATCGTAAATTAATAAAGTAAGTTAATAAAATTAACTATTTTGTTTTTTTAGAGATAAAAAATGGAATCTTTAATAAATTCGTAATTTACAAACAAATGCCTTTACAAAGAAAAAAACAACATTATATATACATTTTTGAAAGTTGTTTTAAAGCACATACATTCGAAACAGAAAAGGAGCACTTATCGCTCCATTGTAACCAATTTAAAAGCTGTTTGTTTTGAATGACTTACACATATTTTTGCTGGGTACCTTTGTCGCCTTTTTAACTGCATATACCTTTGTTTTAACTGTCATTTTCAGTAAATTCTACTGACAAACTTTTGTGAGTGAAGATGCTAACAGAAAATTTAGACCAACTGGTTTTGAAAAGTATTAACCGCCTCTTAATAATAGTGGATCAAATAATTTTATCAGAGCTTTTATATGAAATTTTTGAATATTTAAAATCCTTTTAGTTTTTTTTTCTCTAAAATTTTGATAGAAAACTCAACTCAAACTTGATATTTTTAAATTAAATGTTTGAATTAAATCGTAAAAAACATTTACTTAAAATAATTTAAAAATTTCGAAATAAAATTAAGAAAAATGTATATTGCAAAAAATTTTAAGTTTTTTAATTTTCATATTTACTTGTTTTTCATTTTTGATATGATAAAACTTAAACAAAATTCCATTTGGTCTTCTAAACAAGTTTTAATCACTTCCGGTTTCTCCCGTCAACGATCTAAAATAAACAAATATGTTAGTTAAGCTGGTAACTAAAAAATTTATTTTAATTTTAACTTAGATTTTTAAAATTATTAAATTATTAAAATTGATGCTGTTGGATGAATATCAATGGTTTAAACTAAGGTTGGTTACCGTTATCGTTTAAATACCCTTATCGCTAAATACCATTTCATTTTGAATACCGTTGCCAATACCAAAAAAAAAATTAAATACCGTTATCATTGCAGATACCGTTATTTTTGTGTGTAGTTACCGGTATTTATTAAAAATAAAAATGGCAATTATTTAAACTTTTTAAATAATCCTGAGATTTTTTTTACAAACAAATGTATGGATAATAATTTTAGTTTTTGAAACTATGTACCAACATTGAATTTAAAGCTTATAATCTGTATTTTTATCACTAAATGAGGGTATCGACTATAGAAAAAAAGTCTTTTTGATTTTTTATGTTTCATTTGAATGGAATACGTTTTACTATACGATTCCTCGATGGTGGACGAAGGCACATCATATTGAGCAGGTACTGATGGCTTTCTGTAAGCTATAAAAATAATCAGTGTGTATAAAAAATAAGAAACAAATAAAAAATAAATTAAAATGTATGTTGCTTTTTAATTTTTATTTAAAATAAAAATTGTTTTTTCGACCTTTTTAATTGATTAATTAGAAATTTATTAATTTAGTTCGAGGACAATTTCCTTATTATGAATTAACATAAGTACTTTTTTCCAAAAACTGCTATTTTTCTTCATCAGGATACTCTCCTGACAAATACTTCACAGAGTTTTTGCTTTCAGGAATGAATAGAAGATCGTTTCGGGGATTTTCCAGGTCCCCTTCATCAGTTTTCTTTAGAAAGTGGTGGCAGTAGTGCATGCAATTTGAAGCATCAAAATCTCATATTAAGTGTAATCTGAACATCAACAAAATGCGAATGAAGCAAACAATAAAATATGTTTTCGAAGTCTTCTGCAGTACTTATTATATTAATTCATAATAAGGAAATTGGCCTTGAACTAAATTAATAAATTTCTAGTTAATAAATTAAAATATGTGTACTCAAAAAAGTCTGGCAGTTACTACATAACAGTTGTTTATGTAGTAAACAGTACCCAAGTAAAAAAAATGATATGGAGCCATATGAAGTTATATTTAATTATATATAATCTTTAATGTAATTAGATATAATTATATCCGAAAAATGAACACATCTTATTGTATCGAACTGTATACAATTGTATACAATTTGGTACAATTTGATACAATTTTATGCAATTCGATGCAATTGTATCCGAATTTTGTCCTCATCCAATTACATCAAATTATATCTTTTTATATAAAATTATATAAAATGTTATAAAAATGGACATAGTTTGATACAATTATATCTAAAAATTTACATTATACTTTAGATCATATTATATATGACCACATCAAACAATATATAAAAATTATTTTTTTAAATAAAAAAGATTTGCAATATCTGGAGATCAGACCTGTGGCATTTCAATTACAATTGCAAATAAATGTTATTGAAATTAAAAAAAACTCAATTACATTTAGAACTAAAGTGTTTTTTGTTAAAATTTTGTAGAAAAAACTGACTGGGATAGGTTGGATATGCGTGGATAAGTATAAAAAGAATACGTCATGTTGGGGTGACCCCTCACTTGTGCTTTTTCTCATTATTTCTTTTCCGAAAAAATGTAATTGTAATTGACATTTTTTCAATTACAATTATATGTAATGTATAATTGAAAATTTTCAATTACAAATTACTTGTAATTGTTTTTTTTTTTAATTACAATTACAAATAATATGTAATTGTAATTGAATTTTTTTCAAATACAATGAAATGTAATTGTGTAATTGCATGTGTAATTAATTTCCAAATATAATGATTAACCCAAAGGTCTGCTGGAGATCCTATAATTTCGATAAATCTTCCATTAATTTTATCCAGATTTACCATGACAGTGCATTAAACATGAACAAAATTTTATTTATTTTTAGGAATTTTAAAATAAAGTTAACAAGACTGAAATTTTAAAGTTAATAGGATTATGTTATACAACTAAGATATAAGAAAAATAGTAAAAAAAAAATAGTAAAATATTACCAAATAGTAAAAATTACTAAAAATATATGATGCAAAAAATAAACTCACACACGAATCATGCACGGGTTATATATTCTTATTCACGCTCACGCACGAATCAAGTACGAATTATATTTAATTATTACTTACGATCACGTGTGAATAACGTGACTCACGAACATTTCTAGTCACGCGCCAATCCCTTGTAATTACTAAGTCTAAAACTAGTTCAAAATCATTGTTAACATATAATCACATATAATATAATACGGTTTTACACATGTGTGCAATATAATAGATACATTAAAATTTTTTCTAATTTTTTTCTCGATGACTTTATTTTTAAAGATCAAAATAGTGGATAAATTCATCCCAAAATGCGAGGAGATTGTTCAGAAAATGGTGCAGAATTTTAGCGTAATGGCCGTTTTTTTATTTTGTATCTTGTTTTAAGTAGGCATGGCTTTTAATGAAAAAGAAGCGATATCGACCTTTTATGAAATTACATATTAAAATTTAGCGAACACTGGTAGGATCTATACAAACTGCATATTTTTAGAAATTTTATATTTCCTTATAAGATGCATTATCTTTATCTACAAGTAGTCTCCAGACTTAAAATGACAGCGCCTTAAACATGACCAGATTTTTCTTTGTTTCTAGCGATTTTAAAATTGAGTTAACAACACTAAAACTTTAAACTGAATGGCCTTATTCTATACTTACCGCGATATAACAAATCAGACAAACTTTTTTTTACGTTGTAGTATAAAGCATTCCATGTTTAAATTTCAGTGTTGTTAACTTTATTTTAAAATCGCTACATACAAGAAAAATTTAGTCATATTTAAGGCACTGTCATTTTAAGTCTAGAGACCATTTGTAGAAAGAAATAATGCAGACTTAAGAAAATATTATAGGAATTTCAAAAATATACAGTTTATACAGAACAGATCAGTACTCGCTAAATTTTACTATGTAAATTGATAGAAGGTCGATATCGCTTATTTTTCATTAAAAACCACGCCTACTTAAAACAAGTGACAAAATACAAAAACAGACGTCACGTTAAAATTCTGCACCATTTTCTGAACAATCTCCTCGCATTTTAGGGTGAATTTATCCACTATTTTGATCTTTAAAAATAAAGGCAACGAGAATAAAATCAGAAAAAATTTGAATGTATCTATTATATTGCACACATGTGTATATGGATCTTATATATTTTTATATAAAATCACTTTGAAATAATTGCTTATGTGGGATGATATATAATTATAGATGATTTTATAAAGAACGTAATATTGTTATATATTAAAGAAATCATGAAATATTGTAGATATGGAACCATATTAAGTTATATATGGGTTCTTATTCGTCAATATATAATCATATATAACACAAATTATGAAATATTTCTTATATGGCTCCACATATAGTTTTATAATATTATGTATAGTGTCATACTAAATTATATATAAACGTATATGTAATTATATCTGTAATATGTTACTTCATGTACTTATATATAGCACATGCAATTATATGTAGGCCAGTATGTAATAATATAAAATCACATATGTCTCCATATTAAAACCTTTGAGGAAAAAATATCTAACATATGTCTATATAAAAGTATATATGCTTGAATTTAAAAGCATATGTGGCCATATGTAACTATAAGTTACTATATGCAATTACATAAAATAATATATGGTTATACCAAAACTTTTTTACTCGGGTAGTTATTGTTTTTAACAGTTTAGAGTTGTTTTTCTATAGAAAAAAGCAAAACAACTTTTATGACGGTTATTTAAGAAAACAACTAACGAAAAGTACTGTAATTTCGTAACAGTTGTTTAATTCAGTTATTTTTAATATCATAATAAACAACTACCAACACAGTATTTTTACAGTAAGCAGTAGTTTTTGTTAGTTACTTAAAATTTCGTTGAATTTTTTTTAATTGTAAAAATTCTTGTTTAGTTTATATTTGTTACTATTGATATAATTCTAGTTTGCAAATAAAAATCAGAAACTTGTGTTGTATCTCCAATGCATAAAAACCAAGGTTGGCAACCGAAACGAATAACGGTATAGGTATCGGTATTGGTATCGATTTTTTATTTGTTTCGGTATCGGTAACGGCATTTTAATCATTTCGGTGTCGGTATAACTGATACCGAAACATTAATAACGGTATATACCGGTATTATTAAAAAAATTTACAAAAATATAAAAAAACCTTCTTAATTATAAAAAAACTCAATTTTATTAAATTTTTATAAAGGATAATTATAGTTTATGGAAATGTTTTTATAATATGAACCATACATGAGACTAATTAATTATTTGGACAAATTAATTGGTGACTTCATTACCATTAAATTGAAACTAATGCCAATGAAATTTTTGGCATTATTATTACTTGGACTAATGCTAATGCTTTGAAATACATTGATTTCATTACTAATGCCAATTGTATAGTAAATTCATTACGGTAACTAATGCCTCAATTATAAGAAAGAATTGGCATTTGTAAACGTAATTTTATAGATTTCAAATTCATTTCTGCGAAAAGGGTTTTGTGGTATAAAAAATTAATTAAAATACTTAATCAGCGATTTACATTGTGCAAAGGAATATATTGATGCAAGAATTTTACTTTTTGCACAATTATTTTCGCAAACTTTTTTTCAAATTAACCACCATGGGTATTATAGTAACCAGATTCTAATTTTACAAAAACCACACTTAAAAAATTGCAAAATAATGGCGGAACGCGAAAAAAAGCTTTATGGTACAAAAACTTTATCAGCGATTTTCATTCTGCAAATAAATATTTATACTGATGTAAGAATTTTCCTTTTTGCAAATTTTTTTTCCGCGACATTTTTTCGCGATTTTTTTTCAACTAGCCACCGAACTATGTTCTATGACATGGGTGTTATAGTCCCTAGATTATAAATTTGAAAAAACCGCACTTAAAAAATTGCAAAATAATCGCGGAACGCGAAAAAAGACTTTATAGTACAAAAGTTGAATTAAAAAACTAAATCAGCGATTTTTATCCTGCAAACAAACATACTGATGTAAGAATTTTCCTTTTTGTAAATTTTTTTCGGCGACTTTTTTCGCGATTTCTTTTTTCAATTAATCACAGAACTTTGTTCTATGAATTGGGTATTATAGTCCCTAGATTATAAATTTTAAAAAACCACACTTAAAAATTGCAAAATAACCGCGGAACGCGAAAAAAGACTTTATGGTACAAAAGTTGAATTAAAAAACTAAATCAGCGATTTTTATTCTGCAAACAAACATACTGATGTAAGAATTTTCCTTTTAGGAAATTTTTTTTCCGCGATTTCTTTTTTCAATTAATCACAGAACATTGTTCTATGATATAGGTATTATAGTCCCTAGATTATAAATTTTAAAAAACCACACTTAAAAAATTGCAAAATAATCGCGGAACGCGAAAAAAGGCTTTATAATGAAATTTCAATGCCAAGGAAAAAATCCCAAGTATGATATGAACAAAAAACAATAAGTTATTAAAAATTTCTCATTGTAAAGCTACATTCACAGTGATGGAGTACTCCACTCTACAGAGTGGATTTTGTTCCTTTCTTTTTCGCACTTACATATTTTTTGTATCATGCCATCTCTATTTTAGTACACTCCACTCTGCAGAGTGGTGTACTCCATCAATGTGAATGTAGCTTAAGTGTTTTATTTTTTAAACACAAAAATTTTTTTAAATCTATTAAGGAGTGAGGTCATAAAATGTTAACACACATTTTTGCCCATAACTTTGGTTTAAAGCTGCTCATATTTTTTTTTCGGCAATTTACATTTCAAAAATATGTCAGTTAATAAATTAATTTACATCATGAGTTTTAATTTGCAATTTTTAACACAATGGACGATGAAAGAAAAGTGCGTTCAAAAATAATTAAATATTTTCAACAAAACCAAACATGGACATACAAAAAAATTGCCAAAGAAACTAATGTATGCAGCCAAACAGTTTCAAAAGTGGTAAAAAGATATCTGGAACACCTAACAATTGAAAAGAAGCCGGAAACATGATCAACAACTGGTTATCGTAACATTGGTAAGGCATATAAAGTTAAAAGCATCCTTAAGAGAGCTCCTAACACATCTGGCAGAAAAACAGCTCGGTTAGCCCAATGCTCGGACATTTTTGTACGTAAAGTGAAACGTAAGGCAGGACTAAAGTCCTACAAAGTTTAAAAAGTTCTTGATAGAAACGTTTTTGAAAATTTGGATGCCAAAACCAGAGCTCGAAAATTTGAATAAAATTTTATACAAAAATACAACTGTTGTTGGACGACGAAACTTATGTCCTGGCTGATTTTTCGCAGCTCCCTGGTCAAGAATTTTATGTTTTCGATGTTCGAGGAAATGTTGCGGAAAAATTTAGGTCGAAAAAGCAAACGAAATTCCCTACAACATTCCTAGTATGGCAAGCCATATGTAGCTGCGCCGGAAGAAGCCAGTCATTTGTGACATCTGGCTCTATAAACACTGAAATTTATATCAAGGAGTGTTTGCAGAAGAGACTTCTTCCATTTTTGAGTCAGCACAATGTATCCACTTACTTTTGGCCCAATTTAGCATCTTGTCACTACAGCAAGAAAGCGCTGGAGTGGTATAATGATAATAATGTGGTTTTTGTACCAAGATAGGCAAATCCACCAAACTGCCCGGAGCTCATGCCAGTGGAGAGATATTGGGCTCTTGTTAAAAGAGAATTAAAGTGCACAAAAAAGTTCTCAAAAGATTTCAAATGTAGATGGACCACCTGCTCTAAAAAGGTGACAGAAACTACCATAAAAGCCTTAATGGGAGGGTTTCCGGAACACACTCCTTAGGAACACAAGTTGATTTACTACAAATAGTTTATATTTGTATTGAGATCATATAATAAAATAAAAAAAAAATAAGTTTATAAAATTAATAAAAGGATTCTCTAAAAGAAACTGAAAATTCAATTAAAGGTTTAAGAAACCAGTTTATATATTAAATTATATTAACTAAATTTGTCACAAGTTAGAGAATATTTATGTAGTTAAATAAATTAAAAACAATTTTGCCAACGCAAATTAAAGGCTGATAACCGCACTTTGAATTTATAACACGATTTTCTATTAAAAATAAATAATAAAGTTTAATTGTTTAACAATTTTGGAAATTTTATATTAAAAAACTTGTATTTTTGCTAAAAACGTGAAAAAAAACAATTTTTATAAAACCGATGCCATACCGGTACGACACCGGTATTAAGGTTTTTGAATACCGGTATTTTTTAAATCAAGACTTTCGGTATTGGTATCGGTATCGGTTGTCAATTTGAAAGGGTTTTATAACGGTATTATAACGGTATTATAACGGTATTGGTTGCCAACCTTGATAAAAACTGGAGAACGGTTTGGAATTTTTACTTCGAATTTTAAATAGGCTGAAGTAATAACACATAATTTTGTAATCGAGAGAAAAAAATTATTTTTTTTTTTATTAAAATATACTTAAACAAAAAGATTTGACTGTAAAAAACAGTAGTTTTTACCGATTTTGTCAGTTGTTTTGAAATTTTTGTAGTAAAAATTTATCAGTTAATTTTACGACATTGGTATTTATTTTTAATGCATTTGTTAGTTATTTTTCAACAGTTAAAAATAACAAAAGTTTTAGTTATTTTAAAGGTAAATATCTTTCAGTAGATTCTGCCGACAAACTTTTGTGAGTGTGCGAAATAATAGCACTTTGACCCTCTGCGTTTTCTCTGTCATCAATTTTGACTTCTGGTCCAACACCATCACGGGAGAATTCACCTTAAAATAAAAATTTAAACAAGTGTGTTATATTTAAGACAACGATTTCATTCTAGTATCTAGGAGAGTACGATTTATTTGGTTGTCTATGGATGGACTTCAATCCATCGGATCCAAATAAATTTGATTTTGTTTCGTCACTAAATAAAACCTTTGCCCATTGTTCTTTTGCCCTGTACTTATGACGCTTTCCAAAATCAAGACGCTCATTTGTATTCACTTGACTTATGAAGGGTTTCTTTGCTGGACGTTTGCTTCCTTTAAGCGTCTATGTGCGGTATGAACTCCGACAGTTGCGCCCAAATGTTCTGAAGCATACTGCATAAAATCTACGGCGGTATTATTGGGGTCGCTTTAACAATAGATATCATATTTCTGTCCTGTCTTTTAATTGCTTTTCGGGGTCTTCCACTCCCTATTTTCCTATGAATATAACCGCAAGCCTAATGCCGAGTTGCAATTCCTGACATAGTGGACTTGTTTCCTTGAAACATGGTTCCGATTTGAAGTAAAGGTTTGCCTTCCCAAAGCGCTGTAATAATAGCAGCACGGCTATCATTTGATAGTTGTTTATTGTAAAGAATAAAAAATTTAGTTAATTTTGGTTAATTCAGTTCAAATTTCGTGAATAAATTAAATTTTTATACTTACCTGATACATACTATTTTTTATTTTTTTTTTGGTCGCACAGTTGGTAAAAACTAATTCACATAAATAAATGCAAATCAAACGACCTAAAATATGAACCTGCATATCAACGAATATAATAACAAAAGATAAGCGCAAATAAAAAACCATTAGAAGAAATCAAAGCAAATTTACATGATTTAGCGTAGAGTTGCATTTTTTATGCTCGCAACTGTATGTACCCCTTAATCTCTATATATAAAAGAATAACGTGACTGACTGACTGACTGAATGACTGACTGACTCAACATCGCCCAGCCCAAACCGCTGAAGCTAGGAAGTTGAAATTTGGTATGTAGGTTCCTCTTTCGGGGTAGACGTCCGCTAAGACGGAATTTTTGGAAATTCCTACCGGAACGGGTAAAAAGGGGGAAAGTGTCCCCCTTGACGGCCTGCCAAAACCCCTTTGGCTAGAAAGCTGAAATTTAAGATATGTGCTCCTTGGAGTAGGGGCTAACCTTTCTGGAAAGTACTTTCTAGAATTTTGGACAGTGACGTTGTAAAAATGGGGGTTAAAAAGGGGAAAAAGGCCCCCCTTGACGGCCTGCCCAAACCGCTGGAGGTAGGAAGTTGAAATTTGGTATAAAGGTTCCTCCACTATCGTAGACATCCACCAAGACGGGAGTTTTGGAAATTTTTACAGGGACGGGCAAAAAGGGGAAAAAGTATCCCCCTTGACGGCCTGCTCAAACTGCTGGAGCTATGAAGTTGCAATTTGGTATGCAGGTTCCTCGACCGGTGTAGACGTCCGTTGAGACGGCATTTTTGGAAATTCTTATCGGGAGGGGCAAAAAGGGGACAAAAAAAGTACCTTTTTCCAAAAAAGTACCTTTTCCCAAAAAAAAGTACCTTTTCCCAAAAAAAGAACCTTTTTCCCAAAAAAGTACCTTTTTCCAAAAAAAGTACCTTTTTCCAAAAAAAGTACCTTTTTCCAAAAAAAAGTACCTTTTTCCAAAAAAAAGTACCTTTTTCCAAAAAAAGTACCTTTTTCCAAAAAAAAGTACCTTTTTCCGAAAAAAGTACCTTTTTCCAAAAAAAAGTACCTTTTTCCAAAAAAAGTACCTTTTTCCAAAAAAAATTCCTTTTTCCAAAAAAAGTACCTTTTTCCAAAACAAGTACATTTTTCCAAAAAAAGTACCTTTTTCCAAAAAAAGTACCTTTTTACAAAAAAAGTACCTTTTTCCAAAAAAAGTACCTTTTTCCAAAAAAAAGTACCTTTTCCAAAAAAAGTACCTTTTTCCAAAAAAAGTATCATTTTCCAAAAAAAGTACCTTTTTCCAAAAAAGTACCTTTTTCCAAAAAAAGTACCTTTTTCCAAAAAAAGTACCTTTTTCCAAAAAAAATTCCTTTTTCAAAAAAAGTACCTTTTTCCAAAAAAAGTACCTTTTTCCAAATAAAGTACCTTTTTCCAAAAAAAGTACCTTTTTTAAAAAAAGTATCTTTTTCCAAAAAATGTCCCTTTTTCTAAAAAAATGTACCTTTTCCAAAAAAAAGTACCTTTTCCAAAAAAAGTACCTTTTCCCAAAAAACATACATTTTTCCAAAAAAATACCTTTTTCAAAAAAAGTACCTTTTCCAAAAAAATGTTCCTTTTCCCAAAAAACATACATTTTTTCAAAAAAATACCTTTTTCAAAAAAAGTACCTTTTTCAAAAAAAGTACCTTTTCCAAAAAAGTACCTTTTCCCAAAAAAAGACCTTTTTCTAAAAAAAATGTTCCTTTTCCAAAAGAAGTACCTTTTCCAAAAAAGTGCCTTTTTCCAAAAAACATAAATTTTTCCAAAAAAAACACCTTTTTAAAAAAAAATACCTTTTCCAAAAAAAGTACAAATAAAGTGCTTTGTAAAAACAAAGTATCTTTTTCCAAAAAATTTCGTTTTTCCAAAAAGTACCATTTAAAATAATATATAATTTCAAAAAAACTACTTTTTTTCCTCCCCCCACGGATATCTCCACTAAAACAAGGTTTCTTGATATTCGGCGGTTTCTTGATATAGACGGGATTTTTGGAAATTCCTACCGGAACGGGCAAAAAGGGGAAAAGTCTCCCCATAAGCAGTCTCACAAGTTGGAAAAGTGCCTGCCGAAACCACTGGAGGTAAGAAGTTGAAATTTGGTATAAAGGTTCCTCCACTGTAGTAGACATCGACTTAGTTTGTATTTTTGGAATTCCCTACAGGATATCCCAAAAGGAAACTCGGTATGTGAGTTCCTCCTTCTGTGTAGGCGTCCGCTTAGACGGAATTTTTGAAATTCCTACCGGGAGGGGAAATAAGGTAAAAGTCTCCTCCTGACGGCTTGCCCAATCCCTTTTGGCCAACCTAAAATTTTAAATATGTATTCCTTGGAGTAGGACTAACTCACCGGCAACGTAATTTTTCTATTTTGGAACAGGAACATAGTAAAAATGGTAATTGAAAGGGAAAAATGTCCCCACTAACGGCCTGCCCAAACCGCTTAGGCAATGCAGTTGAAATTTGGTATGAATGTTCCTCATCCATCGCAGATAGCCGCGAAGATGGAATTTTTGTAAATTCCTAAAGGGAGGGGCAAAAAGAAGAAAAGCCTCACCTTGGGGGCCGGTAAAAACCCCTTCGGCTAGAAACCTGAAGCTTAAAATGTGGGTCCCTGGAGTGAGGGCTAACTTATTAGAAAGATACTTTTTTGAATTTTGGACAGGGTCGTTATAAAATGGGGGCTCAAAAAGGGAAAGTTGCCCCTTAACGACCTGTCCAAACTGCTGGAACTAGGAAGCTGAAATTCGGTACTTAGGTTCCTCTCAGCCTGCTCAAACTGCTGGAACTAGGAAGCTGGAATTCCCTGTCGATGGATTTTCGGAAATTCCTACCGAGAGGGGCACAAATAGAAAAATTTGGCTAGAAACCTGAAATGTAAAACATATGTTTTTGGACAGGGACATTGCAAAAATGGGGATTAATGAAGCGAAAAGTGCCGCTTAAAGGCCTGCCCAAACCGCTGGAGGTAGGAAGTTGAAATTTGGTATTAAAGTTCCTCCTCTATTGTAGACATCCGCTAAGATGAGATTTTTGGAAATTTCTACAGGTAGGGTCAAAAACAGGAAAAGTCTCCCCCTTAACGGCCTGGCCAAACTGCTGGAACAAGGGATCTTAAATTGGGTTCCTTCTCCAACGTTGACGTCCCCTAAGATGGTATTTTTGGAAATTCATACCGGGAGGGGTAAAAAGGGAAAAAACTTCCCCCTTGACGGCCTGGCCAAACTGCTGGATATAGAGACCTAAAATTATTTATGTAGTAGGTTCCTCCTCCAACGCAGACGTCCTCTAAGACGGAATTTTTGGAAATTCCTACCGGGAGGGGTAAAAACGGAATAATTCTCCCCCTTGATGGCCTAACCGAACCCTTCGGCTAGAAACCTGTAATATATAATATGTTTTCCTTGAAGTATGGGCTAACTTATCGACAAGGCATTTCTAGGACTTTAGACAGGAACGTGGTAAAATGGTGGTTCAAAAGGGGAAGATTGCCCCCCCCCCCCTTAACGTCTGCGTCTTTAGCTAGAAACCTAAAACTTAAAGAACAAGTGTATATGAAACACTAAAATTAAGAAACTAAATAGGAAACGAGTGGAATTGAAACACTACATAAGTGGAATGAAATGGATATAAACGTTGAACGAGTGGAATTGAAATTATAGACAATGCAAATGGATTGGAAGAGGGAATTACCTCTTCAAACACTATCAACGGAATATGAAACTTATGTAGCATTGAAATATACTCTCCAAAAAGTTAAACAAATTTTCTGAAAGAGAAAACACCTTAGAAAAGGAATGGAACTTATATATTCCGATATTTAAACTTCATGTAACGAAGCACCGGTGGAAGAAACCGACGCAGTAAATTTTTCAACTGAATTTGTGAATTTACTTGAATTGCCAGGTCTACCTTTACATAAACTGGAATTAAAAAAAAAACTTTAAGACACGCTAACAACGTAGCTTTGCCCGCTATTTTTAATATTATAAAATGCTTTCCAACCCTGCTTTACGTTATTTATTTTCATTCAAAACACAAATGAATAAAACTACTTACTATCTATCTCCTAAGTCTAGGGTCTATCTACCTAAGTTCGCACTTTACCAAATTATCTTGACATACACACGTATATTGCAAATTATTATGGATTCATTACTAACAATCCACTTTCATGAGTAAAAGTGATCAAATATTTATTTATTTTAAACCCATTGTTGTGCAGAATTATTTATTTGTGGTGGCTGGGTGAAGGCTTTAAATAAAAAAACTTTAAATAAAAAAACGAATTTAATAAAAATTGTGGAGGGCGCAGCCCCCCCCCTTAACCTTTAAGGCACGCTAACAACGTAGCGGGCTGCGCCCGCTAATATTAAATATATGAAAAGTTTTTACTTGTTTTTATGTTTTTAACTTAATTTATATGAATATAATATTATAATATACCTTTACCGAAACCATCTTAAATACCGTTATATTTACCGTTACCGAAACAACCGAAATACGATACCGTTACTCTTACCCTTATTCGTTTCAGTAACCAACCTTGGTTTAAGCCCAATAAAATGTTGGGTTTATTAGAGTATTTAATTTTACAGGAAAAACAAAACAAAACCTCCTAATATCTTTGCGGTGAAGGTTTTGCTGGGATATTAAATTAAATCTTACCTATTCTTACCGCAATTTGCTAATACATAATTACTCGGGATCCATATCAACGTTTAAGAACATTGATATGGATCTATAAATAAATAAGAGAAGAAGAAAAATAGAATCAAATTAGAACAAAACACTATTTTTCGAAATTTGAATTTAATATAAGATTGTAAGTAATAGTTGAGTATTTGAGTTAAATTTTTGTTAGTAGAAAATAACAACTTAACCTGCTAAAATCAGCAAAAAATTTTGCAAATGGAAATCGAATCTTAAACAAAATTTACGATAAAATATAAAGAACTTTATGAACACCGGTTAATATCGTCTTGAATTATCAACATGTATTATTACACTATGCGACAGTCAAAATCGGGATGGGATGAAACCAACGGGGAATGTTATATCGGTCACTTCAAAACCTAAAAATATATTTAAGTTAGTTATTTTGCAAACAGACACTGAACTCGAAGATTTCCTATAGGGCAATAAGGTTTTTAAGAATGTCTATTTTGATTGAATCAAAATATGAAATCATATAAATTTTTTATATTTTTTTACAAAATAAAAAATGCTCCTAAAAATGAAAAATATGCATTAAAAACCACAAAATATGCATTAAAAAGGCACCAAATATGCATTTAAAGTCAAAATATGCAAAAACATGCATTTTTGACAAAATATGCAACTACAAATCGATGTGATTTTGTTTTAAATTCGATGTTTCGGATAAATATTTAGTCCATATCAGTTTTGGACTATCGAGAAAAAACATGCATTTGCATGAAATTCCTTGCCCTAATAATCATTTACCCTCAACTTTAAAATTTCGACACTAAAAATGACAATGTTAAGCTAAAATAAAAACAACAGGCACTTTTTCAAAAGTTATTGTGTTAAATGTACCTACTAATAAGGGTATTTATAACTAAAAATTATTTTTTTTGTTTTTTCGAAAATTTATATTTAGCTTGACAAATTTTATTTTAGCTGGACACTGGACAAGCATTAAAAAAGCTGGACAATCCAGGCGAGTCCAGCCCGTCTGGCAACCCTATTGCCTTCACATATATAATTATAATATTATATAATCGCAACCGAAACGAAATGGATAAATAACTAATATCATTTAATATAAAGTCTGAAATTTACTGGGAAATATGTGCATAAACTGCTCCTCTTTTAGAGCAACCAGCACTTCCAACAAATCGTCAGCTTCACTTCGCTCTCCAAAAACTGAAAATAATATCAAGAGAGGGAAAATTTTTTTATAATTTGCTTTTTTAATAAAAGGTATTTTTATCAAATGTATATTTTATAAATGATACTTATTATAAAAGGTACATTTTGTAAAAGGTACTTTTTGTAAAAGAGTCAACCTTGTTCCGAAAGTTGTACACATTCATTCGGTTTAAAGAAAATACTTGAAATTTGATCTACGAAAGGTTCTTTTTATAAAAGTTACATTTTAGGAAAAGTACTTTTAATAAAAGGTACTTTTTTACTTTTGTAAGGCACTTTTTTAATAAAAAGGTAGTTTTTATAAAAACACCTTTCAAATATAAATTTTAAAAATACTGTCAAGTTTTACTAAAAAAATAGATGGTTTTTTATATGTATTTTTAGTACAGGTTAGTTAAGATTGAACTAAAACAATATAATTAGAACATATTTTAAACTTCAATTCAAGTATGATAAAAATAACTAGAACGATTTCTTTATAGAAGTTCATATAACTTAACTTTTAGTTCAATTAAACTAGTTAGAACTTTGCAATAATATTAATATTTTGAACTAAAATTTATAATATTATGTATTTTAAATACAGTTTAGTTTAATAAACTAAAGCAATGTAATTTGGCCATATTTTAAACTTCAATTTAATAAAAATACCTAGAGCATTTTTTTTTATAAAAGCTCATATTACTTTACTTTTATATATATATTTGTTCCTTTTACTCCTGCAAGGAGCATAGGGCCACTTTACTTTTAGTTCAATTAAACTAATTTTCTAACCTTTGCAATACTATAAGTAGCTAATAATTTTAGTTCAGTTTAGTTCATTTTGAACTTAGGAATACAAATTGATCATTGTTTAAACTAAAACCAAAGCGATTTATTTATGAAGGTACATATTTAAGTTCAACTAAACTAATTTTCATACCTTGGAATGAACTAAAATTAAGTTAAACTTGAAATATAAATAGTTAAAAGCACTATATGAAAAGAAAAAGTTAGTTTACTTTTATTCTGTATAAAGAAATGTGTACTTAGATTCACATTGTACTTTTAACTTTTAACAGTAACTAAGTTCAACTGAACTAAAATTTAAGTATTGCGGAATCTTATTAAACATGTGAGAAACAAAAATAATTGTGCATGTATTTGTAGCTTGCCTTCTTTTTTAAGTTCAATGTTTATTCCTTCTTAGTTAAATTACAACAATATGTTAACTAATTTTGGTTATCATGCAGTTCACTAAACTAAAATTGAAAATAAATAAACTGAAAAAAGGACGCCATTCACAAATAATACATGTTTTTCTTCACTTTTTTCACATTGTTTTAATTAATTAATTAATCTGTTTAATACTTACCAATTTTTACAACACAATACACTCCGTGTTTTTTTTTAATAAACATAAAAAATATTTAATTTGTTTAAAAATATATATATATATTTGTTCCTTAATTAATCTGTTTAATACTTACCAATTTTTACAACACAATACACTCCACTCCGTGTTGTAAAAATTGGTAAGTATTAACCAGATTAATTAAGGAACAAATATATATATATATTTTTAAACAAATTAAATATTTTTTATGTTTATTAAAAAAAAACTATACATCACACCCGCACGATGTGTATAGGTCAACGAGAACTTGCATCAGGGATGATAAAGTTAGTACTATAGTACTTTTTATGGTACTATTAGAACCTCAAAAGTACTATGGTACTCCTATGACTCATTTAGTACTATTTACAAATTTTCATGTTTTATTTTTTTTTTAATTTTCATACCAAATATTGTATTTAAAATGAACAAATTAACTATCGGAGTTTAAAATACGTAATTCAATGAAAAAAATTATTAAAATCTCTATATATAAAAGAATAACGTGACTGACTGACTGAATGACTGACTGACTGACTGACTGACTCAACATCGCCCAGCCCAAACCGCTGAAGCTAGGAAGTTGAAATTTGGTATGTAGGTTCCTCTTTCGGCGTAGACGTCCGCTAAGACGTGATTTTTGGAAATTCCTACCGGAACGGGCAAAAAGGGGAAAAGTTTCCCCCTTGGCGGCCTGCCAAAACCCCTTTGGCTAGAAAGCTGAAATTTAAGATATGTGTTCCTTGGAGTATGGGCTAACTTTGCTGGAAAGTACTTTCTGGAATTTTGGACAGGGACGTTGTAAAAATGGGGGTTAAAAAGGGGAAAAAGGCCCCCCTTGACGGCCTGCCCAAGCCGCTGGGGATAGGAAGTTGAAATTTGGTATAAAGGTTCCTCCACTATCGTAGACATCTACCAAGACGGGAGTTTTGGAAATTTTAACAGGGACGGGCAAAAAGAGGAAAAAGTGTCCCCCTTGACGGCCTGCTCAAACTGCTGGAGCTATGAAGTTGAAATTTGGTATGTAGGTTCCTCGACCGGTGTAGACGTCCGTTGAGACGGCATTTTTGGAAATTCTTATCGGGAGGGGCAAAAAGGGGACAAAAAAAGTACCTTTTTCCAAAAAAGTACCTTTTCCCCGAAAAAGTACCTTTTCCCCAAAAAAGTACCTTTTCCCAAAAAAACTACATTTTTCCCAAAAAAGTACCTTTTTCCAAAAAAAGTACCTTTTTCCAAAAAAAGTACCTTTTTCCACAAAAAGTACCTTTTTCCAAAAAAGTACTTTTTCCAAAAAAATTACATTTTTCCAAAAAAAGTACCTTTTTCCAAAAAAAAGTACCTTTTTCCAAAAAAGTACCTTTTTCCAAAAAAAGTACCTCTTTCCAAAAAAAAGTACCTTTTTCCAAAAAAAGTACCCTTTTCCAAAAAAAAGTACCTTTTTCCAAAAAAAAGTACCTTTTTCCAAAAAAAGTACCTTTTTTCAAAAAAAGTACCTTTTTCCAAAAAAAGTACCTTTTCCCGAAAAAAGTACATTTTTCCAAAAAAAGTACCTTTTTCCAAAAAAGTACCTTTTTCCAAAAAAAGTACCTTTTTCCAAAAAAAGTACCTTTTTCCAAAAAAAATTCCTTTTTCCAAAAAAGTACCTTTTTCCAAAAAAAGTACCTTTTTCCAAAAAAAAGTACCATTTTTAAAAAAGTACCTTTTTAACAGTAATTTAACTTGGTCAGATCACATCAATGCACTGGTTGCTCAAATATATGTGATTTTAAGAACGTTGTGGTCTGTGCAGTAGTTTACGCCGCTGAAAGTAAGAATATTACTCGCAAAGGCCTATTTGGTGCCAAGTCTTACTTACGGTTGCCAATTGTTTTCTAATTGCGATTCTATTAGTAGGAAAAAACTCCAAGTTTTATATAACAATATTATACGGTATATTTACGGACTTAAAAGATGGGATCAAGTATCGTCCTATTCGAAAACTCTATATAATGTATCATTTGAAAATCTCTTAAAGATAAGAATACTAATATTTTTACAAAAAGATATATACATAAAAAAACCGAATTACATATTTCAAAATATACGTTTTGCAAGATCGTCAAGAGGCAAAAGGATCATATTTCCCAAATTTCGATGTCTTGTTTCTGAATGGCAGTTCTTTATAAATGCTACACGACTTTGGAATGCTCTTCCGCATAACCAACAAATAAATAGCAACGCAATAAGTTTTAAAAATTTTCTTTTTGATCATTTTAATTAATTATGATTTTTTTTTCTCTTTCTTTAAATGTTTGTTCTTTTATTTTTATTATTTTTATTAAAAAACTTACTGTTTTTATTTATTTTTTGCATATTTTTTTATACTACTAGTAATTTTTTTTATATAATTTCATGTTTAAACATTTCATTTTATTAATTCAATATTTATTTGTAATATTTATAGATATATATATTATTTAATATTTTATTTAATTTGGCAAAGTATATTTGTACACTTTTAAAATCCTGTACTATAATTATAAGACTTAGTCTTGTTGTGCAGGAAATCAATAAATAAATAAATAAAAAAAAAAAAAAAAAATGTACATTTTTCTAAAAAAATGTACCTTTCCCAAAAAAAAAGTACCTTTTCCAAAAAAAGTACCTTTTCCCAAAAAACATACATTTTTCCAAAAAAATACGTTTTTCAAAAAAAGTACCTTTTTCAAAAAAAAGTACCTTTTCCCAAAAAAAGTACCTTTTTCTAAAAAAATGTTCCTTTTCCCAAAAAACATACATTTTTTCAAAAAAAATACCTTTTTCAAAAAAAGTACCTTTTCCAAAAAAAAGTACCTTTTCCCAAAAAAAGTACCTTTTTCTAAAAAAATGTTCCTTTTCCAAAAGAAGTACCTTTTCCAAAAAAAGTACCTTTTTCCAAAAAACATACATTTTTCCAAAAAAAAAACACCTTTTTAAAAAAAATACCTTTTCCAAAAAAAGTACAAATAAAGTACTTTGTAAAAACAAAGTATCTTTTTCCAAAAAATTTCGTTTTTCCAAAAAGTACCATTTAAAATAATATATAATTTCAAAAAAATACTTTTTTTCCTCCCCCCACGGATATCTCCACTAAAACAAGGTTTCTTGATATTCGGCATAGACGTGCGCTAAGACGGGATTTTTGGAAATTCCTACCGGAACGGGCAAAAAGAGGAAAAGTCTCCCCATAAACAGTCTCACAAATTGGAAAAGTGCCTGCCCAAACCACTGGAGGTAAGAAGTTGAAATTTGGTATAAAGGTTCCTCCACTGTAGTAGACATCGACTAAGTTTGTATTTTTGGAATTCCCTACAGGATATCCCAAAAGGAAACTCGGTATGTGAGTTCCTCCTTCTGTGTAGGCGTCCGCTTAGACGGAATTTTTGAAATTCCTATCGGGAGGGGAAATAAGGTAAAAGTCTCCTCCTGACGGCTTGCCCAATCCCTTTTGGCCAACCTAAAATTTTAAATATGTATTCCTTGGAGTAGGACTAACTCACCGGCAACGTAATTTTTCTATTTTGGAACAGGAACATAGTAAAAATGGTGGTTGAAAGGGAAAAATGTCCCCACTAACGGCCTGCCCAAACCGCTTAGGCAATGCAGTTGAAATTTTGTATGAATGTTCCTCATCCATCGCAGATAGCCGCGAAGATGGAATTTTTGTAAATTCCTAAAAGGAGGGGCAAAAAGAAGAAAAGCCTCACCTTGGGGGCCCCTTCGGCTAGAAACCTGAAGTTTAAAATGTGGGTCCCTGGAGTAAGGGCTAACTTATTAGAAAGATACTTTTTTGAATTTTGGACAGGGTCGTTATAAAATGGGGGCTCAAAAAGGGAAAGTTGCCCCTTAACGACCTGTCCAAACTGCTGGAACTAGGAAGCTGAAATTCGGTACTTAGGTTCCTTTTCCAGCCTAATTCCAACGGGGAGGGACAAAAAAAGAAAAAGTGTCCCCCTTGACAGCCTGCTCAAACTGCTGGAACTAGGAAGCTGAAATTCCCTGTCGATGGATTTTCGGAAATTCCTACCGAGAGGGGCACAAATAGTAAAAGTTGGCTAGAAACCTGAAATGTAAAACATATGTTACTTGGAGTATGGGCTCACTTACCGGGAAGGTGCTTTTTGGACAGGGACATTGCAAAAATGGGGATTAATGAAGCGAAAAGTGCCGCTTAAAGGCCTGCCCAAACCGCTGGAGGTAGGAAGTTGAAATTTGGTATTAAAGTTCCTCCTCTATTGTAGACATCCGCTAAGATCAGATTTTTGGAAATTTCTACAGGTAGGGTCAAAAACAGGAAAAGTCTCCACCTTAACGGCCTGGCCAAACTGCTGGAACAAGGGATCTTAAATTGGGTTCCTTCTCCAACGTTGACGTCCCCAAAAATGGTATTTTTGGAAATTCATACCGGGAGGAGTAAAAAGGGAAAAAACTTCCCCCTTGACGGCCTGGCCAAACTGCTGGATATAGAGACCAAAAATTATGTATGTAGTACGTTCCTCCTCCATCGCAGACGTCCTCTAAGACGGAATTTTTGGAAATTCCTACCGGGAGGGGTAAAAACGGAATAATTCTCCCCCTTGATGGCCTAACCGAACCCTTCGGCTAGAAACCTGTAATATATAATATGTTTTCCTTGGAGTATGGGCTAACTTATCGACAAGGCATTTCTAGGTCTTTGGACAGGAACGTGGTTAAAATGGTGGTTCAAAAGGGGAAAATTGCCCCCCCTTAACGTCTGCGTCTTTAGCTTGAAACCTAAAACTTAAAGAACAAGTGTATATGAAACACTAAAATTAAGAAACTAAATAGGAAACGAGTGGAATTGAAACACTACACAAGTGGAATGAAATGGATATAAACGTTGAACGAGTCTAATTGAAATTATAGACAATGCAAATGGATTGGAAGAGGGAATTACCTGTTCAAACACTATCCACGGAATATCAAACTTATGTAGCATTGAAACATACTCTCCAAAAAGTTAAACAAATTTTCTAAAAGAGAAAAAACCTTAGAAAAGGAATGGAACTTATATATTCCGATATTTAAACTTCATGTAACGAAGCACCGGTGGAAGAAACCGACGCAGTAAATTTTCCAACTGAATTTGTGAATTTACTTGAATTGCCAGGTCTACCTTTACATAAACTGGAATTAAAAAAAAAACTTTAAGACACGCTAACAACGTAGCGGGCTTTGCCCGCTATTTTTAATATTATAAAATGCTTTCCAATCCTGCTTTACGTTATTTATTTTCATTCAAAACTCAAATGAACAAAACTACTTACGGGTCTATCTACCTAAGTTCGCACTTTACCAAATTATCTTAACATACACACGTATATTGCAATTTATTATGGATTCATTACTAACAATCCACTTTCATGAGAAAAAGTGATCAAATATTTATTTATTTTAAACCCATTGTTGTGCAGAATTATTTATTTGTGGTGGCTGGGTGAAGGATTTTATTATAAAAACTGTACTTTAAATAAAAAGCGAATTTAAAAAAAACGTAGCGGGCTGCGCCCGTTAGTGTGTACATAAAAATATTAAAAATAAGGTTAATTAAAATTTTTGGAAAATTTAGTATTTTTGATTTAAAAAGATCCTTAATAATCGTAACTTTAAATTGTTGTGATAACCAAGATGTTGCGTTCATCGAGGGTTATGTTAATTGAGGTGGTACTTAATTTAATTGTTGAATAAATCAAATAAGCCGAACTGATTAAATCCCTTAAAAATAATTTTAACCTTCCAACAAAATTTAATATGACTTTCAGGGACTTCATTCAATCAAAAATCTGAATCAAACGTCAGCACAAAGTTATTACATTCCATACCAAATAATTCTATAGAAACGCATTTAACAAGTTTAAATATCGATTTTTCCGATTACGTCTAATATTCTAGTTTCCGAGTTGTAAATATGGGCTCGACAGTTAGCGAGACAAAGCCAAAACGATTATCTTAATTTTTTTGGGTTTTTAATTTTTTTTTTTAATAACCATGAAAAGAAATAAAATAAAAGTATTTGTAATTTTTCGGACTTTTCCGAGCACAAAACGCTGTAAAAAAGAGCCGGGAGGAACTAAGCCAAATTTGAGCCTTGGTCTTTGCCCGGAATGATCACTACATCACTAACGAATAAAATTAAATAGGTCCGGTGAAAGAAATTAAATAAAATTGTTTTGATTGGGTTATACCATTAAATACCAATACATTTAATATCAGATAGGACCTCTTCGTGATTACTAAATCAAAACATGGACCGATTCTAACGATTCTCAATAGCGTTAGTAATCGATACAGTAGAAACTTATGTACCAAATTTCGTCAAATTATCTTTTAAAATGCGACCTGTAGTTTGATTATAGGAATCGATCGTTCATTTTGTACGGCCAAACGAACCGACATCATAAGCACCAACTCAATACACCCAAGGAGTGGTGTAAAATACAAAAAATATTTTTTGGTACTATGGAGGTCGAAAAAGTACTATTTTTTAAGCAAGTTGGTACTATTTTGAAAATCCCATTTATCATCCCTGACTTGCATACTGATTTCTTTTATTTATTCTCTTTCTAGTTACTCACTTCTACTTTATTCTTTTTGTAGTTGCTGTTTTATAAAGTATTTTCCACACATATATAAAAACCTGTTTTATTGAAAATAACAGCCCAAGCAGAAAAATGCGATCGGCACAATGTTGGCATACCGTTGGCGATGGTCGGTTATGCGTTGGCAGAACGTGGGATTAACAATCTTGACAGTATTTTCCTGTTACCCGATTGATAACAGCTGCCAACCGTTGGTTGGCGCTAACTTGCCAACGTTTTCACAACGTTGTCAAAATTGAAAAAAAGGTTGTCTAAAAATAGATTTTCAAAGAAATTTTTTTTCAAAAAAATTAAAAAAAATTGTTTTTAGTATTTTTTTAAAAAACTGGTTCTGATGGGAATTAAACCCAGGCCGCCAGGTTGTCAGCCGCGATCTCTACACACTAAGCTAACAAGACTTGTTATATCTAATAGCTAAAAAATTAGATTAATGATAACAGCAGTTGTAGCTAACTCACAAGCGTCGGCAAAAGGTTGGTTGACACTAAGCGGCCAACATTGTCATGATGTTGGAAAAACAAAAAAATTGATGGTTTAAAAAACTTAAAAAAAATTTTTTTTTTGCGAAAAAAAATTTATTTAGAATAAAAATGTTGATTATAATTATTTTAAATAAAACTTGGTCGGGCTGTGACTCGAACCCGGGTCGTCAGACTGCCAGACATTGGCTCTACACACTAAGCTAACGAGACATGTAGTACAACATAGCTTAAATAATAAATGAATGATAACAATGGCTAATATGTAACAATGGCTAATATGATAACAATGGCTAATATGCATAACGTCTACTGGTTCTCACTTGCCAACGTTGGCGTAACGGCAGGAAAACCAAAATATAGATGGTCAAAAAAACTTTAGAAAAATTATTTTATAAAAAACAATTAAATTTAATAAAAAGAAATGTAATTTTATAAAAAAAAAATATAATAAAATAAAAAAAGAAAACAAAAAATTGTATATTCATGACCAGAATCGAACCCGAGACCTTCCGACTTTACCTTATTTTAACAAAGCGTAGTATTTTTTACAAAACATTGCTCTGCCAGTGTTTTGTTTTTGGTACAGTTGGCAATTTCTGGCTGGGAGATTACTCAAACAATACATACTTGTCCTTTGGAAGTCCATATAAACTTATTTTGAATGGTAGAATAGTTCATAATAAACTTTGTTAATAGAATTTTGCAAGTTAAATAATTTGTAGGAATATAAACTATTATTAAGAAAATTTTTATTGCTTTAAGTAAAATTTTCTTAATTTTTTTTAAATATTTTTTAAAAAATTATACAAACATTTTAGTTTATGTTTACTAAATCTGAATGCAAAAGCAAACTTGGAAAAATATTGAATTTTTTGATTTTTGTACTTTATTTTGGTGAATTTATAAACTTGAGTCAATTAACTTAAACTAAAATTTAACTCAGAAAATTAAAGTGAACTAAATTCAACGGAATAAACTATACAGAAGCTAAAATTATTTTCTACAATTGAGTACAATATACTTAATAGAATAACAATTTAACTAATTTTTGGTTAAATAATTTGAGTAATTTTTTGAACTATTCCTGAGTTTATGAACTATTTTTTTTTACTCACATTTAGTAAATTTTCCAAATTTTAAGTTTTTTTTCGCTACTTTAAGTAAAATTTAACTTATTTCAATGAACTTTTCTGGATTTCATTTTGTTCATTCTTTTTTCTGAGTGCAGCAACTATTTAATAGGAAGTTGTTCTAATTTGGGTTTTTCACTGATGAATTTAAGATTGGCGTGTAATAAGAACGAAGTTGTTCTTTTTAAAAACAAGTTATGTTTATTTGAACCAAGGAAGCTCTTTTTCACTTCTATTTATTTTAATTAAATGTTAATTAAAATCTAAAAAACCATCACGCCGAGTGTGCGGTTTGAACCCACACTTGTTGGCATATCAAGCAGCCACTCTACCCCGTGCGCTTTCGCTTCCCTACGGGGAATGAGAAGTCAATTGTCCTCCAAGGACCTATCCCATGACCGGTCAACCGAAGCCATATTACTAAATTAGTACAAATATGAACAAAAGAGAATTAATTAATTTTCTAAGTATTTTCTGATCCCTTATTTTCACTGTTGCTTTTAAAAAACCTGACCGATACCGAAAAAAAACAAAATTAGCGGCATATTTTTAAAAATATTTTTTTATTTATTTTAGTCTTTTATTTATTTTTAACTGTATTTTTTTAGGATTTGCTTATTTTAGCTCTTATTTTTAATTTATATACTTTATGCTACGAAATTTTAAGTTTTGTATTTTCAACGTTTATTAATGTTAAAGCTGTTTTAGTTTTAACAATTGGTATTTCATTTAACTTTCCCTTTTAACTTAAGTGGAAATTTTAAAATTTTTATTTATATTATCAGAGTTTTTGAGGTAATTTTTTTAATTGATTTTTTAAATTTAATTATGGCCAACGCAAAAAACGAGTCAACTGCCATTAAAGGACCTATCCCATGACCGGTCAATCGGGGGCATATTCAAGGCACTTCCACCATATTTGTGTGTGTGTTAATGTTGTTTTCTTTTCTATTTTTTTCTTTACCATTTTTTTTATTTGCTTGTCGTGTTTGTTTCTTCTTTTTCTTTTTTATTTGAACAGAAACGAAAAATATATAACTTTAACATCAGCCAGCCATCATGCACAAGTAAAATTAGCCCAGACGGTAGAGCGTTTGCCTTCCAAGCAGAAGGTTGTGTTATTGAGCCATACTTGACGCCAAGTAGATTCTTTTTAATTCTTAACTTTTTATTATTTTATTTGAAAAGCATTTCTTAGACACACCACCTTACGTGTCACAAGGTGTCAAGGGGGCAGGGACCGGTCCTTGATCGATCATTTAGTTTTAAAGAGACACGTCACTTTAACATGGCGTTGTCATTAGAAATGACCAATTGACACAGTTTAGACACCTTGTGACACTCAGGGTGGTGTGTCTAAAAATTGCTTTTCAAATAAACTAATAAAAAATTAAGAATTAAAAAAAAATCTACTTGGCGTCAAGTAGGGTCCACCCAGCAAAACCTTTCATTACCATGTAATGAGTTTTAGGTATTGAAATCTTAAGTGTTCACTAGTTACCTTTTAATTACTGAACTACTTATTTTAACATGGTGATGTCATTGGAGGAAAGTCATTACACTGATGTTACCTGTAAGTAGTTTATCAACTGTTGTATAAATAGATGTTGAATATAAATTTAAAGAAGTATAAAAATTTAAAAACTAATAGGAGCTGACACGTATTGATCAGCGTACCTCACGGTTGTCAGGCAAACACTCTAACCATTCCACTACGACATCGCTATGGTTTTTAATGCTTAACGTATGTACACATTTATTGTGGCAGCTGTTATACATGTCTATTTTTCACAAAACTTGTTGTTATTAAATACTGCTTAATGAACATCAACATTTCTATAAATAGATGTTTAATATAAATTACAAAAAAAAACAAAACAATGGAAGCAGACACGAATTTATCAGCGAATCTTATGTCTTTCAGGCAAAAACGCTAATCAATAGGCTACGCCATAGTTATGGTTTTTAATGATTTATAACATATATTATTTGTTTCAGCTATTGTGAATTAGTAATGTGTGGGGTATTATTATGAGTAACTCATTACATTCAGTTTAAAAGTAATTCAAAGGGTAAGGAGATATGAGTAATGCATGTAGTAATGACCAGTCATTACCAAGTTTTTGCTGGGATAACACAAACTTCTGCTAGAAAGGGAAACGCTCTACCGTCTGAGCTAATGTTGCTTGTGCATGTTGCCTGGTTGTTGGTAAAGTCAGGCACGAAATGATTTGACAAATTTTGAAACGTAACAAAATATGTCGAAAGCAACAGCCTTTTCTAAAAAATGTGATAGAAAATATTTATTTTTTGTTGAAATCAAATTGCAAATGGCCAAGTTTCTTAAGTTTTCATAAATAAAATAGACCCTAAATCCAGTTGGGAAAACTGCTTTCTAAAAAACTTTTTAAGCTATTTGGTGCCCATAGAAACTGTTTTTGTTTATGGTTTTTTTTTTAATCTTTAATAGTTATGTGTGCTAGGCATAATCAAAGAGATTAGAAAATAAATAGAATGCAATCCTCTCTTCTACTGAGAAAAAATTTATAAAATGTGGCTGCAAATAGGAAACAGAATTTTTTTTCGCACCTTTTAATTAATAACTGGCTATATTTTGTTGTTACTACTTATAGTTTTCGTCATATTTATTACACAGTACAACACTAAAAATGCATCGGGCATGCGACATATTAATTCAGATAGATTTTAGGATGAGTATCACGAATGTGAACACCAAATTTTAAAATTGGCTCTAGTTTTTGAAATACTCGCAAATTTAACTTTTAGCAAAAAGCCAGTTTTTTTCGTTAGAATTTCTTATTTATTCATATACCTAACCAAACTACGGATAATTTTTAATATCGTTTAAAAGTATAGACTTTGTGCTTTTAGAACCATAACAAATTATTTTTGTTAGATAAAGGGTCTAGGATATAATTGCAATTCAAATGAAAATTTCACTTACTTTCCTATTTTGATTTTCAAGTAAAATCAATTAATCGGATTTGCAAAGTCTTAACACATGACGTAAATTCATATTCCACTAAATTATTTTTGTCAAAAAAATTACAAATTTTGCATCAACATTTTCCTAAATTCAATCAGAAGTACAAATTTTATCGCCAATTTACAAAAATGTATATTTTTGTTAAAGTCGATTTCATTGAAAATTTTGGGTGGCAGTATGCTTTGACTTGGTTTATTTTTGGAAAATCCCCGAAACGATCGTCTTTTCATTCCTGAAAGTGTAGAGGTTTTTGAAAGCAAAAACTATGTGAAGTATTTGTCAGGAGAGCATCCTGATGAAGAAAAATAGCAGTTTTTGAAAAAAGTACTTATTATGTTAATTAATAATAAGTAAATTGGCCTCGAACTGAATTAATAAATTTGTAATTAATTAATAAATATACAATTTATAAATTAACCTTTGGTTTTCCTTAAAAATTACAGGTTTCCTGCTTGCAGGCACAAGCTGTTATTAGCTGTGTTTGTACGGCCAGCTATCAACGTTGGTTTATGTCATTCTTATATAAATTTGACATAAACCAACGTTTAGTGTTAACTCTTGAAGTTATTAATGTCAAATTTGTATGGGAATGACATAAGCAAACGTTGATAGCGTGCCGCACAAACACAGCCACTAGAGGGAGATAATTTGGTATAATTCGACATATACAATTTTTTTCCACCCTAAGTTAAGCATTATAATATTGGCTTTTTATATTTTTTTTTAAATTAAAATAAATAAAAGTCCATGAAAAGGCGTACTTTGGGAGAAAGAAGAAATTTATTCTGGAAGTGATTGTAAATTAAATACATATGTATTATTCCATAAAAAATGGGTACAAAAATGGAAGATTTTGGACATGACCCGTTTCGATTTTTACAAAACTTAGTACATACATTCTGCTAAGTGTCACGATATTAAACGTAAATTTTTTTCCAAATTCACTTTGGTATGCGTTCTATCGCTGTTTTAATTTGATTTTTTTCAGTAAATTTGTGAAAAATACATGATGTTCAAATTATTACAACTTTTGAACGCGTTATCCGATTGTTATAAAATTTTCACCTAGCAATGTCTACTTTCAAAATAAATTGCAAAAATAAAATGTGTAGTGGAAAAAGGATAATGCAATTTGAAAAATATCCTTAATTTGCAAATATCTCAAAAAACCCATCTTTAATTTTCTTTAAATTATTGAAGCAGATAACTCAATATTTCAGCTACAGACTGTGCAAACTTCAAGTTGGAACGTCAATGGGTTTAAAAGAAAAACGCCATTTTTAACAAAGTTTTTTGAATCTTCACAAATAATCATAACACTGCATGACACAATTTTGACTTTTAAAAATTAATAGAGCTCTGACCATCAATTCTATATATTTTGTACATTCTCATTACAATGGCGTACTTTATTTCTCGATCTAAGGTACATATTTTCCGCGAAATGCCTTTAAAGTTTAGCGGTTTTCCATTTAGTTTTTTATATACAAAAATTTTCAAATGCAATCAATATAAATTGTTTGTGGTGAAATGTAGGCACAGGACCTGTATTCATATTTAGGTTTAAAATCTGATGCATAACACTTAATATTAAAACCACTGTTCGCGTTTTATATTGATTTTTACGGTTTTTTAAGGCTTTAGCCAATTGAATCGTTGAAAGCAAAATCGGCCTTAGTAAATGATATTGCTTAGTAAACAAGCAATTAAAAGGAAATATTTCAACAAAAAAAATGTATCCATCTGTAGCGGCCTATACGTTAAAATCGCGACTTTTGAAAAATTTAATATGGCAGCATAGCTTTCCAAGTTGTCCCCAAAGTCCAACTTTTAGTATAATATGGGGTGACTCCTAAAAAATGTTTTTGCAAAACAGTTTCCATTTGCAAAAGTTATCGCAATAAATACATTTTTTACTAAAGTTAGTATCGTACTAAAGACACTTAGTAAAAAATGTATTTATTGCGATAACTTTTTGCAATAACGCGGATAACGCGTTCAAAAGTTGTAATCATTTGAACATCATGTATTTTTCACAAATTTACTGAAAAAATCTACTTAAAACAGCAATAGAACGCGTACCAAAATGAATTTGGAAAAAAAAATTTTACGTTTTATTATGTATTTTTATTTAACAAATTCAAACACTCGCTTTCACTTTCAATATCTGACTGCTTTCTTAAATAAGAATTACAAAAGCCTTAACCTATTGTCTTCTTATGTACTAAAAACATACCAAGGAATAACGTATTATCTCTTCTTTAGTTACTTATTTGCATACATATCACTAGAGTTTGCTAAAAACCGAAAAAATTTAAAACCGCGGTTTCGGTTTTTCAAAATTATAAAAACCGCGGTTTCGGTTATTTTTCGGTTTTCTTGTGATATTAATAGAAATGTTTTAAAATAATTTAATATGTATAAAAATTTTATATTTTAATACATTCAAGATATTTATTAAAATTCGATTGAATTTCTCACTCGAATAAAGGCAATAAAGCCAATAAAAAATACGGAAACCGTTATAAATTAAAATTTTTATTCTTTTTTCGGCAAATAAAGCTTTTTAAAACAATATAAGGTTAGAATTTCATACAATAAATTTCGCGGACTACGAAATAAAATGTTTTGAAAAATAAGCGATGAAAATCTGAACTGAATACATAAAACTCAATATCTCTTAAACTACATTACTTTTTGGTGCAATTTTTTTCTCAAATTATAATCCTCAGCTTATATTATATGTAATAATAAAAACAAAAAATCTTCAAAGTAATATTTAATGGTGAAATTTTTCATTACAATTAAATACAGAATTTTGTAAAATAGGAGCTGAGCCCTTTTCGAAATTCAGGACTCAATAATATGTAATTTAATTAATTATTTTAATTGTTTTATGTATTTATTAAAAACCGACTTATTTTTGTCGGTTTTCGGTTTTGAGGCTTGAAAAACCGCGGTTTCGGTTTCGATTAAAACCGAACAGCAAACTCTACATATCACGTTTAATATCATGACACTTAGCAGAATATATGTACCAAGTTTTGTAAAAATCGGAAGGGGTCATGCCCAAAATCTTCAATTTTTGTATCTATTTTATATGGAATGATACTAAAATAACTTACGACAAAATTCACCTTTCGGTTGCAGTCATGAGAAAATCTACTTAATATATTCTGAAATAAGGGCTTAATATAAATTATCAATATCTTCCACTTTTTCGAGATCAACTCGTTTAACAGTTCAAATAAATAGCGAATTAATATGCAGGTAATATATTTGTATGGAAGGCCGTCTTAATTTTAAAACAACTGTTAGAAATACATTAATTAAATATTAATTAGCGGCTTAAACGGTTAAACGAATTGAATCATAAATTCTTTCAGGATATATTGGAATTGTTAATGGGTGAAAACTTCTATAGGAGCAGCTTTAGAGTCAGAACTAAGATCGATTTTTTGCTTAAATATGGAATCCAAAAATTTGTATTTCTAGATATTTTGTTTCTATGCAGATTTTCAGAAGTATTCGTCTATTTTTATAAAAAAGTTTAAAAGTAAGTATTTTTCACACAAATTTTTAGGCAAATCGGTCATGTCTTTTTATAAAAATAGACTCTAAAATATTTTTAAAAAGTTTTATAACTTGGTATTTTATGAATAGAAATTTTTAATGTCACAACTACTTTAAAAAAATTATTTAATTTTCATTGTTGCATTTTAAATTAACATATAAAAAATCCAAAATAATTTGAAAAAGCATGTGATGCATTATTTTAAAATTAATAGTAATATTTAAGAGCAGCGAGAAGTTTTCAACTCAGTGACGTTCAAAAATATATTTCTTAATATATTTTTTAAATATCCCACAGGATGATTTGCGATGCAAATGGAAATATCGGAAAAAATTAAAAAAATAAAATATTGAAAAATAAAATACAAAATATTTGGATTTTTTTTTTAATTTATGACTTAAATCCAAACAATACTATAAATATAACAAGGCCAAAGGTAAACAATATTTAATCTAACAAATACTAGAATTTAAAAAATACAACTGAAATAAAGGAATTGAAATTTAAATGAAATTATTTGAAGTAATAAAAACTCAAAACACTTGCATCAATTGAAAATACGAAAATATTACATTTTTTTTTTAATTTTAATGCCGAGTTTTTTTTGGAGGTATTGGGAACTGAAATACTGATGTTGAAATATTGCATATATTGCTTGATTTGAACAAAGATCATCATTAAAAAAGTAAATTTCCGGGATACGAGTATTTTTGTTAGTATTTAAACTTGATAAGTACTAATAAAATTTGTTTTCGGTTTAAATAAACCCAACAAAACTCAGCCTAAATAATATTTTTTTGTACCTACTAATTCAGTTTATTAAATTTTAAATCGCATTTTTTAATTTTAAATATTTTTTATTTAAATTATTTTTAAAACAATATTTTTAATTTAAATAAAGCTTCCAAAATTTTAATATACTAGCTAAAACTTCTATAAAGGAATAAAACAAATCCCGGGAAATGCCGCAAAAAATTTACGGGATTGCGGGATTAAAAAAAGGGCGGGATTCGCGGGAATCCCGTCCCGGGAATTCCCGGGACATAAACCCTAATTATTATTAAAAATTCCCAAAATTCGACATTTCGAAAAAAATTACTTTTTATTCCATTTATTCATTTAATATAGTCAAAATGATTCAGGCATGGAATTTTGACTTCATCGGATATCATTAACCCACTTTAGCCTGGGATCCAAAATGACTCACGAATTTGATAAAAATGCAAAAACGAGCTGGACCGTTTTTAAAAAATGTATTTTTTTAGGTTTTGGCAGAAGTTTGGTAATTATCTAAAGACAATATACACAATATTGGTATCATATGAAAGGTTTTTTTGAGGCGCGTCCAGCGGTATATATAACATTTTCAATCGTTCCTAGAAATGTCCTGTTTGCAAGGATATTCTATAAAAAAAACAAGTTTTTGATTCTCTTGTATGAAGAATTTTGTGATTTAAATGTCAATCTTACATATCTTAATCTCTAGTCGATTTAAGTGAACGCGTGTTTCAGGTTTTTTTGAAATTCGCGATTGTTCGCGTTTTATCAGAAATTCAATATGGTGGAGAAAATATGTTTAAAATAGGGCAATATGGAAAATAAAATATTTTATTAAAATACGCGTGTCTGTAATATTTTTTAAGAAAAATCTAAATATATGCTGACCCTAAATAAAATTTTATAATAATTTTTTTTCGCGAATAAAAGATATTCCGCCAAAAAAAAGCGCGTGTTGGGTTTTTTTCTGTTGAGTTGCATTTTTATCCTTACATCTAATAGAAATTATCATTAAAATTTTATAAGAAATTTTTTCGCGAAAAAAAGATATTCCGCCAAAAAAAAGCGCGTGCTAGATTTTTTCCGTTAAGTTGCATTTTTATCTTACATTAACTAGATACTGAATTCAAAGCATTGATTGCAGTAACTCGAAAATTTTAACAAAATTTGGTCCACAGCATCACGCAAAATATATAAAATTTGCAAAATTACGATCTATATCCACTTTGCGATGATTTACTTATCAAAAGAAAAGTTTTGGTATCCATATTGCACTATTTAGAACTCATTTGTTCCTCCACATTGAATTTCTGATAAAACGCGAAAAATCGCGAATTTCAAAAAAATCTGAAACACGTGTTCACTTAAATAGACTACAGATTATGATATGTAAGTTTGACATTTCAATAACAAACATCTCCGTACAAAAGAGTCAAAAATTTGTTTTTTTTTATAGATTTTTCAATTCAATTTATTTATTGTTAAGATATAATTAGAAGTTTACAATAATTTTAAAGTATACAATTAAAGAGTTCAGTCAATTTGACTTTTCAACTTTAATATATAAATATGCATGAAATAACATAATTTTGTTAAAAATAATTTTATATATAAAGAAAAATTTACAAAAACCCTTAAAAAAAGGGTTTAATAAAATCGGGAGATGTTAGTTAATAAAAGTAAACTTGTTAAGGACATACTTAAATATTTAATATGCTCGTAAGAGGAATTTGAACATTTAGCAAAAAAATTTTCAGTAATAATATTTAATTTTTCCTTAACTTGTTGGATACCAGATAGTGGGTGAAGACGAGTTGTATGGTAAATTATAAAACATTTTCAGAAGCTTATTCTGACACATTTGTAGTCGTCTTAAGTGACAATCAGAGGTGTCGTGCCAAGCAGGTGCCGCATAAAATAGAATTGCGTGAAATATTACCTTTAAGATCAAAATTTGGTTTACAATGCTAAGATCAGATTTATGGTTTATAAACGGATATAATATTTTCGTAGTTATATTCACCCTGTTAACTATAAAACTAATATGATCGTTAAATAGCATTTTTTTATCAAGAATAACGCCTAGATATCGTACGTTTGTTTCCCATTGGACATCAACACCATCAACATTAATATTGCACTGGGGTAAAAAACAATCCTTCCTCTTCCTTGTAAAGAAGATTGATTGGGTTTTCGACGGATTAACTACGATTTTCCATTTTCTAAAATATTGACTTGCTGCATTCACCGATCTATGAAGGTTAATTAATATATCGTTAGACAAAGTGTTTGAACTTAAAATCGCCGTATCATCTGCGAAGATTGAAGACTGACAACCGGACAATGAGTGGAAATCTGAGGTGAAAATATTGTATAGAATTGGGGAAAACATGAACCCTGTGGGCAACCAGCAGGAATGTTACATTCCTCTGAATATTGCTTTCCAATATGAACCCTGAATGACCGATTGGTCAGAAAGCTTCTAATTATTTTAATAGTTGGTATATCCAATCCATTCGTAATTAATTTATGTATGAGAGCATCATGCCAAACGGAATCAAAAGCAGATTTTATATCCAACAACACCATGGCCGTAGATTTACCAACATTAAAATTTTCCTTAACTATTTTCTTTATTCTGAGTAAAGGTTGTGTAGTATTATGTTCTGAATGGAACCCGTACTGTTGGTTAGGAAGAATGTTGTTATCCTCGATAAAATTAATAAGTTTCTCCTTTATGATCTTCTCTAGTACTTTGCTCATTGAGTCCAAGAGCCTTATAGGTCTGAATGAGTCATGACTGGAGTGGTCTTTACCAGGTTTTGGGATGGCTATAATCTTCGATTTTTTTCAAACTAGTGGGAAGTAACATAGATTTAAACAAGCATTAAAGAGACGCGTAAGGACTTCATACCCCTTAACTGGCAGAACTTTTAAGCATTTATTGAAAATACCATCTATATCTGGATTTTTTTTATTTTTCAAATTCTTAATAATACTCCTAATTGTAGTTATATTAACTATGATGTTATTATGCATTGTTGTGTTATGATTAACTAAAACTCTAATAGAATTAGAAACAGTCTGCTTGTATCGCAATCGCACAAGTTTGCAGAAATAGAATGATTCGAAAGAAATTTTCGAGATAACGTTTCGGATTTTTCAGTATTTGTCGTGTATAAATTACCGTTTGACTTGATACTAGGAATACATTGGGATTTCTTCCTTATAATTCTAGAAATGTTCCAAAATTTTGGAGAGGAGTTTTTTTTTTTTTTTTTTATAGAATATCCTTGAAAATAGTAACAAAATTTGGTGCAGAGCATCGTTCAAAATGTATGAAATTTGCAAAATTCGAAACTATATCCACTTAGCTATGATTTACTTGTCAAAAGAAAAGTTTTGGTATCCATTTTGCCCTATTTAGAACATATTAGCTCTGTTCCACGTACGTTACCGCGGGTGCCCGCGGGAACCCAATCTTACCAAAAAGCGTTTCTATTGTTAAAAATTGGGTAAATGAGAGCGTTGATGAGAAAATAATTTGTTTCTCATTTTACCAGAAGTTACCCGTACTTTTTTTTCGGGTAAAATGGTAAAACTGTCAAATCAGTTATTGTTTATAAATCAGCTGTTTTAAATTTGTAAAAATAAATAATATATTAACAAAACTTGTAAACATTAATTAATATCGTTAAAAAATACCGCGTTCTAACACTTTCTCTTTATTCCCTTCGATATTTTACTGTTAAAAATAGCTTTTGTTTATATGAATAACTTTGACGTTTATTTTTGGGCTTGAAATGTGGTTTTGTGCGTTCCCGGTATTGTGTGCAATTTTACCATTTTTTGAGATAATTATTTGCTTACTCTCATTTTACCAGACTTTACCCAGAATTACGTGGAACAAACCTATTGTTTGCACCATATTGAATTTCTGATAAAACGCGAAAAAACGCGAATTTCAAAAAAATCTGAAACACGTGTTCACTCAAATCGTCTATAGATTATTACATTAGTTTTGATTTAACTGCCTTTTTCTTAAGTGCACATTTCTTAAGTGCACATTTGTGAAAGCGAGTGTTTAAATTTGTTAAATAAAAATACATAATAAAACGAAAATTTTTTTTACAAATTCATTTTGGTACGCGTTTTGCTGTTTTAAGTTGATTTTTTCAGTAAATTTGTGAAAAATACATGATGTTCAAATGATTACAACTTTTGAACGCGTTATCCGATTGTTGTAAAATTTTCACCTAGCAATGCCTATATAATCTAATTTTAAAATAAATTGCAAAAATAAAATGTGTAGTGGAAAAAGGATAATGCAATTTGAAAAATATCCTTAATTTGCAAATATCTCAAAAAACCCACCTTTAATTTTCTTTAAATTATTGAGGCAGATAACTTAATATATCAGCTACAGACTGTGCAAATTTCAAATTGGAATGCCACACAGTGATCGAAACCATACATGGGACTAATTAATTAGGTGGACTAATTAATTGATGATTTCATTACCACTACATTGATATCAATTGTAATGAAATTATTTTCATTACCATTTTTTTAATTAATGGTAATGATTCTAAAATTTAATTTCATTGATTAATGACAATGATTTTAAATTTCATTACCATTGATAATGAATAAATTTAAAAAAATAATTGCCATTGACAGAAAAACGTAAAACTGAAGTAAAACTCGCTAAAATCGCAGATGGAATATGCTCATTCAGGCTCATGCTCATTTGAAATCAAATATTACTTTCACTCCATTGTTATTTGTATCCATATAAAATTTAACGGAATGGAATGGATCCTTCTTAAAAAATTATGTCTTATAACTTCCCTGGCCAAACCCGTTGTTCGTTTTCATTTGCCTGAATTGTTTTGTAAACAAATGGTTTTTAATCAATTGTAATTAGTTTTTTTATACATTAGTTTAATTTCATTACCATTAGTAATGATTTTTCTAATGAAAAATATTTCATTACCATGAAATGGTAATGAAATTTTTTTCATTGTCGTTAGTATGAACTAATGGTAATGAAATTTCAACGGTAATGAAAAATTCTTATGTATGATCGAAACCAATAAAATTGTGTAAGGTCAAAAATCTGATTAACACATAATTTAATCAGGTCAGATCTAAACAGATACAATTAGATAAAAACTGATAAACAACTGAAACAATTTTATCGGGCCATTTTTCGGATCAAATGGTACATGGATGACTCTAAGTTATATATTACCATATACAGCTCCATATTTTTTTTAATAGGGAACATACCATATATGGTGCCATTTAAACAGTATATTGTCATATATGGTGCCATTTAAACAATATATGGTCATATATGGTAACTCAACTACAATATCAACTGTATTTCAGAAGCTATTAATTGTATTTCAGAAATTATGGAATGTATTTCAGAAATTATTAATTGTATTTCAGAAATAATCAAATCTATTTCAGAATTGTTGATTGTTTATCATAGTTAATAAAGAAAAATTTCTAAATTACATTTCATAATTTCTGAAATTCAATTGACTAGTTCTGGAATACAATTCATAAATCTGAAAAATAATTGATAAGTTCTGAAATACAATTGATAAAACTGAAATTCAATTGATTATTTCTGAAATACAATTGATAAATCTTAAAAACAATTGATACAATTGGAAATGGTGTAGAGCGTTAAAAAGATGTAAATAAAATTATTTTTTTAAAAAAATTCAATTAAATAAAAAAAATATATAATTTTATAAAAACATTTATAGAAAATAAAATTATAATTTTATAAAAAGAAATTCATTTTGTAAAAAACATGCATAGCCGTGAACTCGAACTCGAGACCTTCTGAGTTTAAACCTTATTTTAACAAAATATTGTAATATTTATAAAATCAGTGCTCTGCCAGTGTATTATTTTTTGAACTGTTGTCAATATCTGTCTGGGATCTTATTTAATCCCAAATAAATGGAGATCTTACGTAGTACCCAAATATAATGCAGGATTTAATTTTATCTGTCATTTTTGTGGGTAGTTTTAGATGTCAATCCCCAAATATTTTGCTGTTTCTAATTCGATCTGCCATTTTAATACCGAAATAAATTGCTGGATCTAATTCCATCTGCAATTTATTTAAGATCTTACCAAATCCCCCAATATACCACTGGATTTAATTCGATCTGCAATTTATCGGAAAAGTTAAGGTCTTACGCAATCCCGAAATATATTACTGGATCTAATTTGATCTGTCATTTTTTGGATAAATTTAGATCTTACTTAATCCCCAAATATATTGCTGGATCTGTTCGATCTGCCATTTTTTTGATCAAATTAGATCTAAGTTTATCCACAAGTATATTGCTGGATCTAATTCGATCTGCCACTTTTTTGGACCAAATTAGATCTAAGTTTTTCCACAAATATATTGCTGGATCTAATTCGATCTGCCATTTTTGAGATCAAATTAGATCTAAGTTTATCCACAAAAATATAGCTGGATCTATTCGACCTGCCATTTTTCGGATCAAATTAGATCTAACTTTATCCACAAATATATAGTTGGATCTAATTCCATCCGCCATTTTTCGGATCAAATTAGATCTGGGTTTATCCCCAAATATATCATTGGACCTCCCAATTTTGAGATATAATTTGATCTTAGTTTATCCCCATATATAAAATGGGATCTATTAGGATAACATTGGATACACCTAATTTTGAGATCTAATTGGATCAGCTAGATATTACAGCAGATATTAAACAATATCAAATTGGGTATGATTACATATTGCGCGAGATCAATTTTATCATAAAAATGGTCAACCTTTTTGAAACAACAAATAAAATCTAACATGACATACATATTATCATATTATGCAAATATTTTTTGTTGGAATGATCGTTGCCCCGGTAGAAATTGCCGACGGTGCAACAAAAATTGTACTGGGAGAGCACTGTTTTTGACGAAATGCCGGTACTACTTAAAACGGGCTTTGCCAGTACTGTTTTCTGAAAATTAACGACCTTTGTTTAATTTATTTAAATGAACAATTTTATGTATTTTTGCATCTATTACACAATTATTTATGTAAGAGAGACATAGCCATTCTTTTCTTGTGAAGTTTCGAAAGAATACATTAAAAATCTGTGATGTACACTAAAAGGACAGTAAAGTACTAGTAAACTACTAAATTTGTTATTAAATGTACTGGGATAATACCAAAAAAATAAAATCGCAATCCTTCGCCAACGTTAGGAAATAACTACGGCCAAGTGTTATCATTTCGACAAATTGCCAGTACAGTGAAAGTGCAAATCCGACGCATTGCCAGTACATGTACTACCATCTCCACTACCGGGCCGACATTGTGCCGTTTGTATATTTCCACCTGGGTGCTTTTACATAGGTTATTGACAAATATATATATAATAGTATCCAAAGGAAGCCGCGTATACAAGGGGTGGGGGCATGGGTGCTTTTTACTGAAAAATTAATATTTAGGGGCAGTTTTATTTATTGTGCGAACTAAGATCAATTTAAAAGAAAATTACATAAGAAATATTTAAGAAAACAATCGTACTAAGTTCTGACTACAAAACTGGCAATTACATTTTAAAGTGTCCCAGCAAAAACATGGTAATGACAGGTCATTACCATACGGATTACCAAGTAATGATGGGGTATTACCTTTTTCATTACTTTAAAATACAAAATAATGACTTACCGATAATAAGTTATAGAAGTACTTACATATTCGTGCAAAGTAATCACTTACTGGTAATTGATTAAATAAGTACTGATTAAGTCTTATTTATATTAATATTTTATTTATATATTAGTTTTGAACTAAATAGGAAATTTTCCTAGGTAAAAAGTTTTTTTTTTTCCAATATTACCAACTATTTTACAATGTAGGATAACCACTTATTTCCTAACTTCTGAGTAACCACTTATTCTATCTTTGTGAGTAACTACTTATTCTTTCACTATGCGTAACTCGTTATTCGCACTTTTTTTGTCAGCGAGAGGGTAATGACCACCCATGAATTTTTGGACATCGCGAACAAAAGTAATGTTGCGAGTAAATAGCCTGGTAAGTAGTGAAACCCTTTGTGTGCTACTTACTCGCTTAATTACTTGGTAATGTCTGTTTTTGCTGGGGTGCGCTTAAGCTTTTTTTTTTAACTTAAGTGCGCTATTATTAAAACCTCTTAAGTAAATTTCTTAATTAATTTTTTTAATTTAATGGTCTTAGGATGACCATCTGAACCGTAAGTAATGCTCAGAAATACCTTAAAATCGTAAAATCTGGGAAAAATTTCACTTAAGTATTTGGTTTTATTTAAGTGTTTACTATAACATCGGCACTCATATTTTTCTATATGAAAATTCTCATATTCTAAAACTTTTTCCAAAGAAACTCCTCACATTTTTAAACTTTTTACCGTATAAAAATTTTTCATAAAAACAAAAATAAATTTGTTAATTCTAAAGGTGCTTTCACAATGGTAGAGTGACTCTACTCTGCAGCACATATTGAAATGTTAACTGTTCACAATGCTGAGTAGAGTTACTTCAAAAAATATTTGACACTTAAATACTTACATTTTGTTTCGCGAATTTCTAGGCTTTATCCCCACTGCATAAAATTTAAAATAATTTTTTATTTTATTATAAAATTCCCAACACAAGTATTGTGTGTTGGTTTTACGTTTTTTAATATTTTTTTTTTATAATTTGTTGACAATTAGAGATGTGAGCAAATTAGTGATGTGTTTTTAAGGTATATTTGTCATGTTAAATAGTTTACAGATCAATGTTAACTCTAGAGATCAATGTTAATCCGTACTCCAGAGTCAAACAAATTTGACTCTGGAGTGGAATAAAAAAAGATAGCAAAATACGAAAGTGTATAAGTGTGAAAGAGTAAAGAACTTAATTTGCTACAGATTGGAGTACTCCATCATTTTAAACGTACCTTAATACAATAAAAAGATATCAGATTTGAAGTCATATTTTTATAAAAAAAAAGATCGCACACCTGAGCAAAAAAATTCATTAATTTTAACCTACACTGGGAGAATTACAATATCTGTAGAATATTAATTAATTGCATAAAACCAATGAGGTTTCACTGGAACTCGTCCATTGAACTTTTATTAAAAGTACACTCAGTAAAAAGGTTTCATAAAATATATGAAGCTTTTTTATCAATTTTAAGAAATTTTTCTGCTACTATTCCCGCAGAGCTCTATCACATATCCGAATTTTATTAAGATCGAAAGAACTCATTGAGATAATTTCCTTGTTAATTGTTTATTCTTTTTAAATTTAAGGTTTTTTCAAAAATTTTCGTATTGAAAACCTTTAAAATTTTGGGACATTCTTCTGGTTAAATTATTTTCTTATTTAAAAGTTGAAATAATTAAGGCCAGTTTAATAGTCAGAAAAATATTGAGTTTATTTTTAAGTAAAAAATTTTGTGCTCAGATAAATTTTTCTTAAATAGGAAATTAAATAAAATAATTCTGACTACAAACTTGCCCCTTAACCCTTTGACACGGGAGTTTTAATGGCTGGGAATTTTCCGACCAAACTTCGTGGAAATGTAGATCTTTGCCCAAAGTATATTGTTTATTACTTTTATGGCTTTACAGCACCCCCCTAGCGGAGATATTGGAATTAAAATTCAAATATTAACATGTTACCAACCCCGAGCGGGTTAAAATTTTTTTAAAATTTCAATTTTATATTTTTCCTAATACTAATCTCTACATAAAATCTTTTGAGTTTTTGAATTTTATTCATCACACAATTTTTGAGACTAAACTTTAGCCTTTTTTTAATTTTTAACTTTCAACACATTGTCAGCAGAATTGAGTATTACAAGACAAAATGCACTCTACTGATCTCATGTTGTTTCAAAATTTCAGAACCTGCATAACATTTTAATAAGAACAAAATAAGGAACCGATAACGGTAATTGATTAGCGCTTTGGTTAAACTTCAAATCAGTGACGAGTTGATGAAGTGGACGTACATTATAATGTACGCCACTCACCAAAGGGTTAAGCACTTCTTCTATATTAAATTAGGAAACAAAGTTGTGTTCGAAACAATCTTTGACACTGGAACATTTTTTATATTCTAGGTTTGATATGAAAGTTGTAGAATTTGGAGTAATTTTTCTTATAAAATAATCCCAAACATTCCAATTTAGGTATATTCCTATTATCATATTCTAAGAATTTTTTCATATCACAATCTCCAATGTCTCCTTCCTTTAAAAATATTATTTAATTTGTGAATGCTTTTTACAAAACAGAACATTGAAATCTTGTGATTATTTCATTAGAAAAGTTTGTGAATTTAGCGATACGGGTATTTTATCTTAAAAAGTGTTCCGATTCTGTGCTTCGATTTCTTAACTTATGTATGACAAAATTCAATAGTTATTCATTTTTAAAACAACTTAAACTCAAAACAACAAAACGTTGAAATGGGGTTTAACAGATTTTCCCGAACCCCTTTTTTGGTACTTTTTGAAAGAAATTGGCAAACTTATGCTAAAACATTTATTAAAATTTCTACTTCTAGTTAATAAAATATCTATAGGTATGAAAACTGTATAAGACATAAAAAATGTTTAGCCCCCCTCCCCTTGAGTGAATCCTGGATCCGCACCTATCCAAAGGGTACTTTTATGTAAGATTGTTCCCAGCAAAAATGAATGGAATAACTTCTAAATGAATCACTTCCTGCATTAGTTAATATTTTGTATGGATGTTATATGGGAACGCGCAGGCACAGAAATCAGAGGGTTGCGGAAGCGAATCCTGGCAGGTGGAAAAAAAATTTTGGAACTTTTTTTACACAATTATTAACTTTTTGTTGTTTTTACCAGAGACATATAATATAGAGATGCAACATGGATAATTTTGTAAACAAACTGTAGATGTCGCTAGCATGTGGGAAATTTTGTCAAAGGAGGATTTTATTTTGGGAAATTTTGTCAAGGGAGGATTTTTTTATGTCAAATGAGCTTTTATAGAGTTGTTAGGTAAGGAGATTTGGACCCAAATTAGGGATTTCGACTTTGTTTTGGGGACAGATTAAAAAATTTGTAAATTTTAAGTTTTGGTATAAATTACACAGTACAACAGCCAATCTGGGGGGTGAGAAATTCCAAGTCAGGGTGATGGTACTAGGTCAGTATAGTAAAACCCTCAAAGGGTTTGGCGTTCGTATGTGTCATTTTATTTTTATGACCTTTTAAATTTTTTCCTTATCTTGATGTTTTTTCGCTTAGTTGTAACATTTTGGCAAAAACGTAGTTTAATATAACTCGAGAACCACTTGTCCGATTTTGATGAAACAAATTTAGAAAAATTTAGAATTACAATTTCTTTAATCCGTTCATATAACGTTTTTCTTTATAATCAACAGTTTTGCCGGTAAAAATAAATTTGTGGAGAAAAAAAAATATTTTTTTGCCTAAAAATTAAAATTTTTTTTTTTTAAATTCATAAAAAATCCAAAACGGAAAAAAGGATCAAGTGTTATTAATTTCATGTAAAGTCACATAACCTATAAACAAAATTTAACGCGTTCTGCTTTTATTTACAATTAAGTGAAGGTATCCCATTTTGACAAGAATATTGATATTTGTTTTTATTCAAAAAAGTGTCATTTATCGCCTTTTTCATAAATTTTCCCCAATAACTCCAGACTTCTGGCCATAAACTACTAAAAAAATTAAGTAAACATTTTTATAATTTTTTATTTTTATTTTATTTATTTATTTTTATTTATTTTAATAAATATTGCCTAGACTTTTTCGATGGTGGTTGTTCGGGACTAGTGGCATCGCATTCATCGCTATCATCAGTTTCTGAACCACACATAATGTCAATGTGTGACTCCACTGTTGGCCCTTCTGCATCTCCTGAAAATTCTTTATCATCAAGATCATCCTTGTCTTGCCACACTAACTTACTCCACCAGCAAATTTCCGCAATTATTGCACTCGGCGACTTTTTGCCTCTATATCTGTAAGTTTTTGTTTTATTAAAATGAGTTTGAAACAATAAAAAATCAGTATTACCTTATTTCAAATGGCATAGCAACTTGATGATAGCGTTCACCTTGTTCATCAGATTCGGTAGCCAATTGTTTGCTGAAGTAGTCCAGATGATGATGTAAATAATGGATTTTCAAGGACATGTGGACACCAATTTCCGAGAATGCTCTTAACATTCTTGCGACAGAAACATCGTAGTTGTTAGAACGATGCTTTCCCAACAAGCCTTCTATTACTTCTTTGATTGCCTGCCATGCATTCAATTCAGCGTCAATCAAAATATTGTTGAATGCGTCACTTTTAATCAGCTTTCGTATATCTGGACCATTTAGTACGCCTGATTGGAAAAAATTAATTTGTTAAGATGGAAAATCATGGGAAATGAATGTGATATTATAACTTACCTTCTTTAATTTTACTTTCGCTGAGTCTCGGGTAAATTAGTTTCAAACACAAGAAAACTTCATCTCTTTTGGCGACAGTTTTGATAAAATTCTTAACAATTCCAAGTTTAATATGCAGTGGAGGCAGCAATATCTTCTCCTTCGGCACTAGAGGCTCACGAATAATATTGGCCGTTTGTAACCTGCTGTGCTCTCTGAGTTTCCATCCGTGGCATGCATATTGGTCACCGGAAAATCGTGTGTCCCAATCGCACAAAAAGCACATATATTTTATATAGCCGCTTTGAAGACCGCAAATCATTACTACAACTTTTAAATCGCAGCATATGCGCCACATATGTTTGGCGTAGTTAACCATTTTTAAAATATTTTCCAGTGCATCATATGTTTCTTTCGTTTCTGTACTGTAGGCGATTGGAACTGAAGGTTTTTTATTGGTCTTATGCAGTAAAACCGCCTTCAAGCTGAGTTTTGAACTGTCAATAAATAATCTCCAGTCATCTGCTTCATATTTTATTTCCATTGCGTCCATCAATTTTCCTACATCCGAGCAATATACAGAAGTTTTTTCATCATTCACAAGGAATAAACTTTGGAGTGTTGCCTGACGATTTCGATAAGATGTGACTTTCAAACCGGGTGCCAACAAATTGTTTGATTTCAAAATGGAAGCCAGCTCTTCCGATTTATGCTGTGTTAATTCCAACTTGGCAACAATTGAATCAAGTTTATTTTGATTTATTAAAATTGGCTCATTGGATACTGATGGCTCATATGGGGAATCATCACGTGCATGATATGTCGGAGCAGTCGTAGAAGAGAAAATATCTGGGCTAAAAGCTTTTGGCACAGGAATGTGGTCCGAATGAGGCAATGGTGTTGCGGCACTTGCAACACCAACGTAATTATACGATTTTCTTATCCTTTTTGCGGCTCCTTTATTCGCACATGCATAGCAATTCAATGGATTGTGACCTTCGCCAGGATTAGTCCAAGTCATTGGGATACCGAATGGCATACTTTCACGTCTTCTATTTTTCCAATCCATTAGACGGTTGTAGCAGCTTTTACACACTATATTTGGTACCCAATTTTCGTTCACTATAACATTTTGGTTGAAGTACATCTCGTATGTTTGAACAAAATCAGTACTGAAATTTCCCCTTTTTTTATGTGTTGAGACATATTGACCACAGCAGTAGCAAAAGCTATTTATATCTGGCTTGCACAGTTCCATATTCTGTTCTCTTTTGTTCACTTTTAAAAAACTGGAGAAAAATCACTTTTACTGTTCGCGTTCGTCGGCACTTGTTGAATGACAAAAATCACAGAACCAGTGTGAGAAAGAGAAGAAGTATAATGACAATGCATGTTTTATGTGAACATTACAGAACCAGTGTTGCCACATCAATATTTCTCTTTTAGTACAGTAGAAAAATATGAGAGAGTTCGGCTTGTGAGTGTCAATGTTTTCTCCAAATAATGTTGTGCATATCTGGAGCAAATTTTTGAAATTCATACATTTACCTAATTGTGAATAAATGAGAAACGCGTGCATCGATTTTCATGATCTATGCCTTTTTTTGCTCATGAGTTATGTGACTTTACGCGAAAGTAATTAGTTTTGGCACTTTTTTCCATTTTGGATTTTTTATGAATTTTTAAAAAAAATATTTAAATTTTTAGGCAAAAAATACTTTTTTCCCTTCATACATTCATTTTTAACTTCGAAAGTGTTGCACATATAGGAAAACGGTATAGAAACAGATTAGAGAAATTGTAAATTTAAATTTTTCTAAATTTGTTTCATCAAAATCGGACAAGTGGTTCTCGAGTTATGTTAAACTACGTTTTTGCCAAAATGTTACAACTAAGCGAAAAAACATCAAGATAAGGAAAAAATTTAAAAGGTCATAAAATGACACATACGAACGCCAAACCCTTTGAGGGTTTTACTATACTGACCTAGTACCATCACCCTGACTTGGAATTTCTCACCCCCCAGACAATAATCCCAAAAATGTTCCATAGTGTTATATGCGTATTATGAAATGTGAAGAAATGTTTTCCAAATATTTATAAATCTTGAAATAACGAAAAGCAACCAAGCTCAATAGTTAATCAAAAATTTTCTATTTTCCAAATACTGAAATTGTTACATGCAAAAGGACAAAAAATAAATATTGTGTAGGCTCAAAAAGTACCAGGGGTTTTCATAAAACCTCTTATGTACCTTCTGAACCTTACACGGTTCAGACACTCGACTTATGCAAACTTAATGTTCAAAAGAGTTTACGAGCCCTAGAACTTACACCTTACTAGATTTACAAATTTTAGAAAAAAGACTTCACCATAATGAAGTTCGTGTGAAAATTGTGTAGAATTTTTTCTCCAGAAAATTTAATGTACGATTTTTATTTTGAAACGGTGACATTTCAGCTTAACGGTGACATTTCAGCTTAATATTTCTTTGTAAGATATGCAATTTTATTTAATTTGCTCACATATTTCTTAATCATTTTCTGAACTTAATAGCGATGGTGATTTAAACATTTAAAATGGGTATAAGCTAAAAGTTTTTGTGCAACACTGCTCCCCAAAATGAAACAGTATTGCAAGAAAAACAAAGCAGCAGTCAGCGCCTTCTGTTGCATTAAAAACCGGTGTTGCCATTCATCAGGGACATGGGAGACCCCTGGTTTTTACTGTAATTTTTTTTTAATTCTGTCCACTCAATTAATTTTTGAAATGATTTAGAATATTCTTTTTTTTTTAATTTCCTACTTATTTATATCAAATTTTATAAAAATATAAAAATTTCAAATAATTTCTTTCTGCATTTTTAGTTGCCATATCAGCAATAACTTCGGATACTGTTCTAATCTTGAGGTCTCGATGGAGATAAGTGTTACGTACATACCAAGGAGCATCAACAGCATTTTTTAATAACTTATTTTGGAACTGTTGGATTATATTTACAACACCCTTTGCGGCGCAACCCCAAAGTTGAATGCCGTATGTCCAAACGGGTTTTAAAATTAGATTATATATGAGAAGTTTGTTTTGTGTTGAAAGAACAGATCTTCTACCTATGAGCCAATTTAGCTTATGAAACTTAAGAATTAAATCTTTTCTTTTTGTTTTTACATGTTCATTCCATTTCAGTTTTGCATCTAATGTCATTCCTAGGTATTAAGCCTTATTTGAATGAGGAACTTCTTTGTTATCAATATATATTGGTATACTTTCTATTTTTTCATTAGTAAAATCTACGTGTATAGACTTTGTATTATTGAGTTTAATATGCCATTTTTTAAACCATGTAATTACTGTATTTACAGCAGATTGTAGGTTTCCGGAAGATTCTGCTGCAGTTTTCCCAATCGATAATATTGCTGTATCATCTGCAAAGGTAGCCAACACAATTTGGCTGAGTAGGTAGATCGCTTGTGTATATCAGGTACAATAGTGGGCGTAAAATACTGCCCTGAGGTACACCGGCGTTTATCTGCCTAAGATTTGAATATACCTTCACTTGCTTGATTCTAAAATATCTGTCTTCTAAATAAGAACGTAGTAAATTATAAAAACGTTTTGGAAATATCAGTTTAACCATCTAACCGGCAAGCCCGCCTCCAGGCGGGGTATATTAAATTGACCACAAATGCGCCAAATGATTATTTAATAATAAGAAATTAAGCTTTTTCAATAGAAAACCAAATTCATAAAATTTTTCGTGAAGAATTTTTTGTATACAGTGCAGGTTTGGAAGCGAGAAAGTGTCAAAAATTAAATTTCGTAAAATTTCGAAAAATAAGTATTTTAAAACAAACAAAATTTTCAATAATCTTAAAAACTTATTTAAATTGACTAAAACAGTTGATAATGAGCACAAAGTAAGATCGAAGCTTAAACTATTCAAAAAATTGCTTACTATGGTCCAAGGACACACAGGATTCCATAAGGATACCTTCAAAGGAGATCGCCTTAACTTGAAAACTAATGGACGGATTTTTCTGAAATTTGTTAAAAATAATATATTTGGTATAAGTAGCAAAGTTTATAAGTTTGAATAATATATATTGAAGTTAAGGTGTGTTTTCGCTCCATTTCGCATTTTTCGAAAATCGCTACTTTCTCTTAAGTAACAGCACAAAAAATGTATTTTTTTTATTGTAATTACATCTTGGTAAGAGAAATAAGCCCTATGCTCCTTGCAGGAGTAAAAGGAACAAATTAATATATAAGAGGAATAAGTTATGCTTAAACCTAGTAATTTTTATGAGCTAGTTTTCGAGATTCCCTTTTAACTTATTTTAGCCCATATCGCCTAAAATAGACAACGAAAAAAAATGTTGTAGAAGAACTTATTGTTTATTTTTCGTGAGGAACACATGGTATAAATTTTATTGCAAAAAAGCTTAGGCCGGTTAGAGGGTTAAGCTTTTTAAGTAATCCATTATGCCAGACTTTATCAAAAGCTTGTGACACATCTGGGAAAACGGCCGAACAAATTTTTCTTTCTTCTAATGCTTTTTCAATGACGTCAGTGATTCTATGAACTTGGTCGATAGTTGAGTGGTCATTTCTAAAACCAAATTCATGGGGTGGAATAATGTTTTTAGCTTCAATAATGGTTTTTAAACGTTTAACAATTAATTTTTCAAAGACCTTTGACAACATTGGTATCAACGATATCGGTCTGTATGATGTAATTTCATTTGCTGGTTTACCAGGTTTTGGTATCATAATAATTTGAGCTATTTTCCAATAACTCGGAACATATTGTAATCTAAATGATGCATTTATTATTTGCGTCAGTTTAAACGTGATATTTAAAGGAAGGTGTTGTAGCACTTCTGTTGTTATTAATTCCAAACCAGGTGCTTTTTTTACTTTTAGGTCTTTTCTTAACACCAAATCTACCTCAGAAAGAGTGACTTCAGGTATTTCTATTTCATTTACTTCAAAAGTACCACTGATATCAAAATCAGTATTACCAGATAGTGTCTATTGAAAATATATTTTGTAATGATCGGCAAATAATTTTGCTTTCTGGGTATCACTTTTTGCCCATTTATTATCACAGTCTTTTATAGAAGCTGCATGAACTGTCTGTTTTTTTAGATTTCTGGTGCACTTCCATAATGAGTAGTCTGTATTTTTTTCATTCGATAAATTTGATATGTTTTTAGTGAATTGTTGATTTTTAAACCTTTTTATTGCCAAATTCATTTCGTGAGTAGTTTTGTTTAGCTTTTGCTTTTCAATTGATGACCTCGACGATTGCCATCGACTCCGCTGTTTTCGTTTTTTTCGTATTAGTTTCAATATTTGTTTTGGATATTTTGTATGGTTTTTGTTTAGTGGCACCGCCGGAGTGCTTTAAAGTAACTCCAATCAGTAAAATGATTTGTAAGATATGGACTTGATTCTTTTTCAACAATTTTTTCAAAAAGTGTTAGAATATAAGAAGTGGAAATATAATCACAACCATGCAGCTGTATTGCTTTATGCAATCGTCTGCCTTTTGTGTTTGATAATCGAGAACCCCAATTAATATGTTTGGCATTGAAATCTGCTCCAATAAGAAAACGATTTTCTCCATAACTTTTTACCAATTTTTTGTAGTCTTCATATTCACCCAGCAAAATCTTTCATTACCAAATAAGTGGTTATATAATAGAAATTCTTAGCTCCGCACAACTTATTTTTTGGCGTCTAAACTCATTATTTTTGTTTGGCGTGGTCGTTTTTATAAGTAGTCACGCTTACCTGCTCGCTTACGAAAAAATGAGAAATAAGTAGTTATGAGATTTTGAAGAATAAGTGGTTACACGCATGCTTACAAAAAGTGGATATATAAGTGGTTATTCGATTGCTTACTTGATTCTTAAAAATAAGGAGTTAAGCAAATACTATTAGCTTAAGGAAATACATTCAGAAAAATTTAAGTTTACTCTAGTGTGTAATTTTAGGACTCGTCATAAAAATTTAAACATAAAACATATTTACATATAATAAATAAAAATGTATAAAATTTAACTGTGTCAAAAGTACTTATTTAAACTATTAATTACGAGTAAGTCATTATTTTATATTTAGAAACAATGAATACAATAGGCCGTTATTAGGAAGTCATTATTTTATATTATAAAATAATGCAAAAGGTAATGATGTATAATTTTTGGTAATGCAGATAGTAATGAGGTGTCATTACCAATATTTTGCTGGGCAATTTTGTTATTAGGTGGGCTGTATAAAGCTGTTAGTAATAGAGTTTGTTTATTAGCCTCTACAGCAATAGTAGTTGCTTGGAATTTCTCTGTTTCGATACCTTCTTCTTCATGGTGTTTTATGTTTTTGCTAATTATAATCGCACTACCCCTGGCACTATTACTTGGATGTATACTATGGTATATTTCAAAGCATTTTATTTTTAAATTGGAATCTTTATTGCAATGAGTTTCAGATATCAAGCAGATATCTATTTCTTCATTTTCTATTATAATTTCTAGTTCACGTATATTTTTTAATAGCCCATTGGCATTCCATAGCATAATTTTTATAGGTTTTTCCATGTTATGGCATACTAAACATTTTTTCTTCTAGCTTACATAATCGTAATTCGATGGATTTGTAAAGATTTTCGATTTTTAATAATTGGTTTATAACCAATGTTAGCGCATTTGTTTCGTTTGTAGGTGGATGTTTAATACCTTTACTTATATTTGCATATGCAGCTTTTTCTGCATCCGTAGTTTTAGTAGATTTTACTATTGTAGGATTTTTTACTGTAAAATCGGGTTTTCTAGATGTTGTTGGTTTTTCATAATTTTGCAGCTCATCTTCAGGTTTATAATTACTTGCATTATTAAGCTTGTTCATTGTTCTATTACGAATTTTCTGGAGTTCTTTAGCGACGATGCATCCTCGGTATGTTGATGGGCGTTTTTTCCCACAGTTGCAGCATTTTGGATGATCCATATGTTCATAATTACATTCTATAGTGTTATGTTCCCCCGCACATTTAACACATCTTGGTGGTTTATTACAATAATTTTTAGTGTGACCAAATCCCTGGTAATGTTTACACTGGGGTATAAGCTTTTGTTATTTTATTGGTTCCACTGAAACTTACGTGTTGAAAATATTTCTAATTTCATATATTTTTTTAATGTTTTCTGAGGCATCAAAGGAGACGATAAACATATTAAGCGGTTCTTTTGTTCCATATTTAATTTTATTAAAAGCTTCATTAGCCTTTAAGCCTTGTCATTGTAAATCTTCGATAATAGAATTTCGTGCACAAGTGTGGTGTAAATTTGTAATCATTACTTTAATTGGACTTGAACTTTTTTCTTCAAAGCTATACCATGGAGTATTAGTTTCTGTTAAGGCTTTAGTTGTATTTCTATAATCATTAGAATCAGAAGTATTTATCTTGTATGTTCCTGTACGCATTATTTTAATTGTAAATGCGTTTTTTATAGTTTGCTTTAGTTGTAAGAGAAATTTCTGATAATCACTTATACTTGTTACCACTATGGGTGGAAGTTTTCGGTCTATTTTCTCTTTTATTTGTATATGTTTTGGACTCGTGGACTCTTTTCGTTCACTTATTTCAAGACATTTTGGAGAAGAGTTTACTTTTCTCTTTTTATTGGGTTTTTTTCTATTTTTTTGTAATATCCATTCTGTTTCTTTACAAAGTTCGTCTTCATATGTTTTGAACTCTGCAACTTTTGCTGGAGTTAAATTATTGTTGTTTTCAAGTGCTTCTTTTGTAACTGTTTTTTAACAATTTCTGAAGAATTATTCTTTGTATTTTTAATGGTCATTTTACTGGCCTTTTTGGTTGTCTTTTTTTTATTAACTTTTTTCTTATGTTTTTGAACTATCCAATTTTCTCTTCGCAAAGTTCTTCTTCGTCTGTTTCGAAATTGGCTTCTGTTTATATTTCCCGATTAGAATCGAAATCTTTTGTATTATTATTCTCTTCTATATAGTCTTTAAGTTCTTCATTTTCTTCTTTTAGTTGAATACAGCATTGTTCCAATACTCTGATTCTTTCGTTTAATTGTTTAATTGTTTTTTCTAGCTCTCTAACTTTGGTAATACGAAATACACTTAAGTTATTTCCTAATGATGGAGTAGCTGACACTTCATCTATATTCATATTGCAAAATTTTCCTACTGGGTTATAAAACCATTACGAAATAATTTCAGCAGTGTAGTGTAATTAGCACCTTTCTAGTACAGCCACCCGCACAGCTGATGATGTTTTTGTTGCTGGCAATACCTCAATGAGAGTTGGTTACCAGTATTTTGCTTGAGCAAAACAGCTGCTGTTTATTTATTTTATAGCTGCTTTGTATATATTATAAATCTCTATCTTACAGTTGAGTGTCTTTCTTTTAGTGAAAATTAATAATTTTATGAAAATAAAGCAAATTAAAATGAAAATAATCAATAAATTTTAACAACGCTTTAACCGACATTGGTTGTTATTTAACCGGGCGCGATTTTACGGCTCTGCTAAGGTTTGTAATAAATATTGACGCTGTTTGATACGATTTTTAAGAGCTTTTCGGAGGAGCCCAGACAAAAACGTGCGCACAGTTTAGCAATAAAACAAATAATAGGTTTTATAAAAAAAATTTTTTTCATTGTCAAATTTTTTTTAAATAAAATTTGCTCGGGCGTGAATTGAACCTGGGTCTCCAGATTGTAGCTCTACCATCTGAACTTTCTCGACATGTTATATTTGATAGATAAAAACATAATTGACTTGCTGCGCACAAGTCAGCTTCTCGCCAACATACAAAAAATCAAAAAAATATGCGGTTGAGTCTAAAAATAGATTTCAAAAAAATTTACAAAAAAATCTAGAACAATACATTGTGTTTGAAATAATTATAAAAATTGGTCATTATTGGTAACGCATTATTTTTGATTTTGAAATAATGGAACAAATAACTAGTTATTGGCAACTCATTACTATATGTTTTGAAATAATGCATAAAATAAGTCCGTGTCATTACTGGTAGTCCAAAAAATAATGATATGTCATTACCGTTTCTACACTGCCACGTTACAGGCAAAAAAAAGTGCGCCGTACACCCTCCGATATGAAGTATGTTTGCAACGCAATTTGAAAAAAAAAAATTTTTTTGCCGAACGTAGGGGTCGCCATTTTACATTTTTCGTTATATCTTTGGCATTTACAGTCGGATCTTAAAGTATGATACATCGATGTTTTTCTTTCGAGGAGACCAGTTTTTCCTCTAAGGGCCATTGACCTCAAGTATCGCGTTCTAGTAGTTACCCACTAGATCTCAGTTGCTACCAACCTAATGTACACCCTAATGTCAGAAAATTAAAGCTCGCATAAAATCATTAAACTTTTGCTAAGTAAGTTTTTCGATAAACCAAGTATAAATTTTTTTATTTTTTGGTTGCCTTTTTAAATATTTTTCATTGGATTTTACCTTTATAGGAAAACACTGGTCTCCTCGAGGCAAAAAATTGATATATCACACTTTAAAATCTGACTTTAAATGCCGAAGCTATAGCGAAAAATTAAAAAAGGCGACCCCTACGTTCGGGAAAAAATTTTTTTTTGTAATTGCCTTGCAAAGATACTTCATATTTGTGTACGGCGAACTTTTTTTTTGCGGTACGGTCTACTGGGTATCTTAGTAGTATTTAGCAAAAAAAAAAAAAAAATCTGCTAATATCAGCAGTTTTTTCTGCAGTCATTTCTAATCAATTTCTAGTAGCTTTTTCTTGTATTTTTACAGATTTATTTCTATATATATATTTTTTATAAAAAATAACACTTAAGAAAAACAACGTTATCTATTTTTCAAATATGTTATATATTTTTATAATAAAACATGAAAGACATGAAGATACCCAGCAAAAACAGACATTACAGAATAATTACTTAAGCGAGTAAGTAGCACACATAGGGTTTCACTACTTACCAAGCTATTTACTCGCAACATTACTTTTGTTCGCGATGTCCAAAAATTCAAGGGTGGTCATTACCCTCTCGGTCATTACCTTCTCGTGCGAAAAACGAGTTACCCATAGTGAAAGAATATGTAGTTACCCACAAAGATAGAATAAGTGGTAACTCAGAAGTTAGGAAATAAGTTGTTACCCTACATTGTGAAATAGTTGGTCATATTGGAAATATAACTTTTTACCCAGGAAAATTTTATATTCAGTTAGAAAAATATTCGAAACAATTTAATAAATAAAATATTAATATAAAAAGACTAAATCAGTACTTATTTCATCAATTACGAGTAAGTGATTACTTTGCAAAAATATATAAGTAGGGTAGAGGGGGATCCTTCGCCACTTTTTTTTCAAAGCACTGTAATATTTTAACCCCTAATTATTTTTCAAAAATTACTTTCAAATTGAAGATCTACATATCTTGGCTTTAATTTCTATGATTTTTATTCTAATTATTTGCATATTCTCTATTACTTTTTTAATGATTTTCAAAGTAACCCAAATCGGCGTAACTGCCCCAAACTTGGGGGATATTCGCCAAAAGAGCTAGATACAATTTCAACAAAAAAGCATAGGCGTAACTAGACCATTTTTCTGGGGTGGGCAAGGGCCCCATTTATGTTTGGCTGTTTGTTTACCCATTCTCAGATCCTTAATCTTAAAAAACACTTTCGACATTATGCTTGCGATTTTTTCATACAAAAAGACTTTTAAAAATAACTCTCTCACTTTTGATAAAATGTTCAAAACCTTCAAATGGTTTTTATAGAAGACTCTACAAAATGCATCCTTTTTTCTACAGAAAACCTCGTGCAGGGAATGCTATACGCTCAGAATAGCCAGAACTGAGATCGATTTTTTTTTAAAATATTTTTTAAGTAACAACATTTCTTATTTAAGAAATATTCAAGACAAAAATCGATATTAGATGTGGCTGTAAAAACAAATTATCTTCCTAAGAAACTAGAAGACATTTTCGCACTCAAAAACACAGGATTAAAAAAAAATCTTAGAACAAGAATTATAGACAGATGTTTTTAAAATTCTGAGGTGGGCAAAAAGCAGTCTAGGGTGGGCTTTGCCCACCACAGACCGGCCTAAGTCCGCCAATGCAAAAAAGTATTGTTAATGTAGAAAAGTCAATCTTTAGTGACTGAAATAAATAATATAGAATAAGTTCTTTAAGATAAATTATTCTTTTTAATCAATAAATCTCCACTACATTAAAAAAAAAATAATTTAAAACTATAATATAATGATTCTTCAAAATTTCAAAAAACTGAATAATTAATATAAATTTAAGAAAGAACACGATTGTTCTAATTTACTATTAAACATATTTTAAATATATAGAAAAGTCTTATAGGGCATTTTAGGCAGGGATGCACCAACTCTTCGTAGCTCCAGGGGCCATCTGGTGATTGTGCCCCAGAGACAGGCACTAATAAAAAATTAATATTTTTCACACTTTTTAAGCATTTATTAAAATCTAATTATTATTTTCTGAAAGCTTAGGATCATAGGTCTGACATAATGAAAAATTATTGTTTTATCACACGATTTGAGGAAGTTATTGCAAAATCTAGTTGCTTTCAATTATTTTTTGGCACCCCAAAAAACACAAAAACACTTATATCTGCTACCAAATGTTATATAAATTCATCAAAGTGGATGTCAAGGAAAGGTAATTGAAAAATGCACAAAATATATTTTTTCCAAATTTTATCACTCTTAACAAAGGAGAAAAATGGGATTAGTGTATGTGCCTACTTCTATAACTTATTATCAGAAAGTCATTATTTTGTATTTTGAAGTAATGCAAAAGGTAATGACCTATCATTAATTGGTAATCCATATGGTATTGACCTGTCATTACCATGATTTTGCTGGGTAACAACTAGGGTTTATGTCCCGGGAATTCCCGGCACGGGATTCCCGGGAATCCCGCCCTTTTTTCAATCCCGCAATCCCGGGAATTTTGTGCGGGATTTCCCGGGATTTTTTTTTTACTCTTTTACAGAAATTTTAGCTAGTATATTAAAATTTTGAAAGCTTTTTTTAAATTAAAAACATTGATTGTTTTAAAAATAATTAAATAAAAAATATTTAAAATTAAAATATGCGATTTAAAATTTAATAAACTGAATAGTAGGTATAAAAAAATATTATTTAGGCCGATTTTTTTGGGTTTAGTTAAACCGAAAACAAATTTTATTAGTCATTATCAAGTTTAAATACCAACAAAAATACTCGTACCTCGGAAATTTACTTTTTTTAATGATGATCTTTCTTCAAATAAAGCAATACGAGTAATTACAACATTTCAACATCAGTATTTCAGTTCCAAATACCTCTCGAAAAAATCGGCATTAAAATTTAAAAAAGTAGTAATATTTTTGTATTTTCAATTGTTGTGTATTAAGTTTTTAGGACTTCAAATAATTTCATTTAAATTTCAATTGCTATTCCTTTATTTCAGTTGTATTTTTAAAATTTTATGTATTAGTTAGATTAAATATTGTCGACCTTTGATGTATTTGTAGTATTATTTGGCTTCAGGTCATAAATTTAAAAAAAACAAAAATCCAAATATTTAGTATTTTATTTTTCAATATTTTATTTTTTAATTTTCTTCAGATATTTCGATGCATCGCAAATCATCCTCTAGGATATTTAAAATATTTATTAAAAAATATATTTTTGAACGTCACTGAGTTGAAAACTTCTCACTGCTCTTAAAGCTTACTATTATTTTTAAAATAATGCATCATATGCTTTTTCAAATTATTTTGTATTTTTTATATATGAAAATTAAATTATTTTTTTTTAAGTAGTTGTGGCATAAAAAATTTCTATTCAAAAAATACCAATTAAAATTATAAAACTATTTAATAATATTTAGTGTCTATTTTTATAAAAATAGACGAATAGATAGGAATAATAGGAATTCCCGGGATCCCGGGAAATTATAAAAAAACCCTAGTAACAACACTTTACTGAACAAGACTGCTAAAAGTCAGCTATAATGTATACGAAGCGATAACACAGGAGGTGGAGCGTCTGCTTGAGAAGAGCAAAAAGTCTGGGTTTAAACCCCACGGATGTTGATTTTTTTAAATTAAAATAAAAAGAAGTGAAAAAGAACTTCCTTATCATTGGTTCAAATATAGATCATTTGTTTTTAAAAAGAACAAATTTCTTCCTATGACAAGCCAATGTTAAATTCATCGGTGAAAACTCCGAAAAATAACAACTTCCTATTCAACAGTTGCAGTGATTTAACTACTTCTTTTTCCTCACTTTTTTTGCTGGGTTGCTTTAAAAAAAGTGTTGATTTATGACTGGATTTTACCAAATAAAACATAAGCCAACTTTTTCATTTGAGTATAATCAAAGAGTATACATAATAAAGAGATTGGGGGACTCTCTATCACTGAGAAATCATTTGTTCTAGTATGTGCCTTGGAACAGGAACATACTCAAACCAATATCACCCAGCAAACATGGCAACACGAAGAATATTCTCCGAACATATCGCCAGGAAGAAAACATTTATTGCCGGCAATATCAATTTCGTATTCCGGAAGTTTCCTCCGTTGGAAACAACTGTTACACTAAAACAATACTTCCAGGCAACATGAAAGCAATAACCTTATGGAAGATAAAAGGGATATCGATAAATAAACTCCCAGTACAAAAAAAAAAACAATTTAATTTTTTCATTATTAAATTTAAGCCTGAAAAATAATATCTGCATACATAATCCATTGACCAACTTATAAATTATTTTGATTTCATCTTAGCCGATTTTTCCCGCGCAATTAATCTTAACTTTTCACGAGATTATTTCCTATATATCTTTTGATTGTTTTTGTACAAATTTAATTTTAATTTTTTCCAAATTGATAAAAGATTTCAAACAAATTTGCTTTATCTTCCAAATGATACAAAGATGATATTGCCGAAATATTGTCATAAAAAGTTATGACAACAGAAAAAATTTTTGAATTACTTTTTCCAAATATCGTCGAATTATCTTCCAAGTGATAAAGAAAGACAATTTTAAAGTAAATACTACTTGATTATTTTCATTCAAATGAAATATCTTCTTGGAAGGTATCTTTTAAATGTTTGCAGGGTCATTATGTGCGCTCTTTGTATGACTCAAAACATCGATTGTAACCAGGAATGGAAAATAATAATTTAGTTATAAAAATCAAGAATGGAACTATACTAGGGAATTATACTATATAGCCCTAGATTATGAATTTTAAACAACCATACGTAAAAAATTGCAAAATAATACCGGAATGCGAAAAAAAGCTTTGGGGTTCAAAAAATTAATAAAAAGATTTACATTCTGCAAACGACGCCAAAATTTTCTTCTTTTGCAACTAACCACCAAACTTTGTTTTATCAAATGGGCATTATTCTCCGTAAATTATAAATTTAAAAAACCGCACTTAAAAGATTGCAAAATAATAGAGGAACGCGAAAAAAGACTTTGTGGTAGAAAAGATATTTAAAAAACTCAATCAACGATCAACAGTCTGCAAATGAATACAATGACGCAAAAATTTTCCTTTTTGCAAATATTTTTTCGCGATTTTTTTTTTTTTGCAAACTAAGCACCAAACTTTTGTGTATAAAATTGGTACTATAGACCCTAGATTATAAATTTAAAAAAATCACACTTAAAAAATTGCAAAATAATCGAGGAAAGCGAAAAAAGGCTTTATGGTACAAAAAATTAATTAAAAAACTTAATCAGCGATTTACATTCTGCAAACAAATATATTGATGAAAAAATTTATCCTTTTTGCAAATTTTATTTTTCGCGATATTTTTTGCAACTAGCCACCAAACTTTGTTGTCTGAAATGTGTATTATAGCCCCTAGATTATAAATTAAAAACAAACGTACGTAAAGAATTGCAAAATAATAGCGGAATTTCAAAAAAGACTTTATGGTACAAAAATTTAATCCCTAGGTTATATATTTAAAAAAACCGCACTTAAAAATTGCAAAATAACGGCGGAATTCGAAAACGGCTTTATGGTACAGAAAATGAATTAAAAGAGGTAATCAGCGATCGACATTCTGCAAGCGAATATATTGTTGCAAAAATTTCGCTTTTTGCAAATGTTTTTTTTTTCGCAATTTGTGCTAATATTTGCTAATATCTAAATATTTAATTTTTATGTTTTTTAACGAGCCAAAGAGAAAGCTATTTTTTAGTTACTTACATTTTTAAATATGTAAGAGCGATCGAACATTTTTTGGTATAAGAGCCCGATTAAGTGAGCCTTTTCCATCCCTGATTAACCAGTCGGAGTTCGTTCCTGTTCCAAGCCGCCTAATATTTTTTCAAATAAAAAATATTGAGAGAGTTGCAAGGCCTTTGGTATAATTATGTCTGTAATTGACCCAGGGTTGTAGTACATATTTCAAGAAACCACTAAAAGTGTAATATTTTAGAAATCGGCCTGGTTGGTTAATTGTTTTTCCAAATTTAGCCAAGAAACAAATTTTTATTGTCAGTTTGCTATTCACCATATTTTGCCATGTAATTTTTTTGCATATAAAAAATTGTACCCCTAACCTACAGTAAAGATGTATGGCAGTCCGAGAGTTATTATGTTAAAGGAAATGCCATATTACTTTAGAATATCACAACCAATCGAGAGAATAAATAATTCCGGTATAATCAACATTTGATAAACATATAAGAATTAGACCGACTCACGAAAAAAAGTAAACCTTGGTTTGTTTTATGATGATTCCCAAAATATTTCCGGTCTAGCAATGAGATCTCACGAGCTGGACCATTTTTAAAAAAGGTATTTTTTTAGCTTTTGTAAGAATTTGGCATTTTAGCTGAAGACAACATACTCAATATGAGTATCATATGGAAGGTTTTTTGAGGCGCGTCCGGCTGTTTATATAACATGTTCAAGCATATCCAGATATGTCCTATTTTCACAGATATTTTATAAAAAAAAAAAAAAATTTTTGGAGCTCTTGTACAGAGATGTTTGTGATTAAAATGTCAAATGTAATCTGTAGTCGATTAAAGTGAGTGCGTGTTTCAGATTTTTTTGAAATTCGTGATTTTTCGAAAATTCGATATGTTGTCAATTTGAAATTCGATATGTTGTCAAAACTTCAGTATCTACCCAGCAAAAATATGTGTAAGTCATTCAAAACAAACAACTTTTAAATTGGTTACAATGGAGCTATAAGTGCTCTTTTTCTGTTTCGAATGTATGTGCTTTAAAACAACTTTAAAAAATGTATATATAATGTTGTTTTTTTTTTCTTTGTAAATGCATTTTTTTGTAAATTACGAATTTATTAGAGATTCCATTTTTTATCTCTAAAAACACAAAATAGTTAATTTTATTAACGACTTTATTAATTTACGATTATTTACATATTTTTTAATAATTCGTACATATTTTAAAAAATACTTCAATTACAGTTCCCATTGAAAAAGGGAAGGAATAAAGAATTGGATCCCATTTCTCTAAATGCAAATACATAAAAGTTAACAATTAAAATGTATTGTTTAGGTTCTATGAAGTCGCTCGCGTGCTTTTGCACCGTGCACCAAAGAAATATGTTAAAAAAATTTGTTGTAATGTTAACACATTTTATCGTTTAAAACAGACCAATCAAGAGGTTCGTTAACAGAGGTTGTTCCTTTACCTTTGCTTATACATTAAAAGTTCTATAAATGTCACCTGCTTTAAATGTCGATATGCTTTAATTGTTATTACCCCTTAAAGTAGTAAAATCAAGCTAAATAAATAATTCTATAGTGACGAAAATATATTATTTCTTCAACTCAAAAATAGATTTAAAAAATAACTGCCGTCAACTTTAAAATGTCCATTAAAGTTCCAAATTTTAATTAAAGTTAAAATTTTGCTAAATGAACTTCTTCAACATAAGAATTTAACTAATCACGATTGCAAATTATAGCATTGGAACTAAAGGGCTGCATGAGTGCAATCGGTTTGTTGTAGTCATTAAATCACATGGTGCTAGTGTGTGTGCATTACGATTTAAACCACCCTGTTACGACTAGACAACAAATCAAAACGTAAGCGAGCTTAAGCATTAGACATGGCAACGAAAAAAACAATAAGTGATTGTTGTGACACACGATAGTTCGCTACCATAACATAGCAATTAGTACTTTGAACTAGTGTTTAAGTATCGCAATGAATGCTATGGTGCGATGGTGTGTTGTGTTATAATATGTAGGTTTTATAAAACGAAAAATTATAAATGTACACTCAGATAAAAAAGTTAGTAGTTAGTTGTTCTTTATTTTCAATTCAATGTTTGTTTTACAATTTTTATATTATTATATAAAAAAGTTAGTAAAAAAATAAATTAATAATGTTAATGCATAATAAATTATAAAAACAAAAAAAAATAATTTATATTAATTCTTATTAAATACAAGAAAGTTAAAAATCTCTGCGTTGTAATTGTTTTTAATATAAACAATTATAATGCAGAGATTTTTAAGTTTTATACATACATATATTTTAATTTCATTGGTTGTTGCAAAATATTATCTGTGTACTTATTTTGTCAAACGAAGCGACATAGGCCTACTCTGTTGACAGGATTTTTTTTTGTTCGACTTTCGAATTGTTCTTCATAAAGCTTTTTGGCGATTTTGTTAATGTCGATGATTTTTTTAATTTTGATGATTTTTTTCTAATTTTCGACGATTTCTTTAATTTTGCCGATTTTCAACTAAAGAATTTTTTGGGGGTAGACATTTGTCTATTTTAGTTTTTTCATTATATATATATATCAGTGGTCGTCACCCATAGCCACTAGTGGCCGATCATAATCGGCTTTTCATACGTACATAACACGAATGACAACAAAACTCTCAACTAAGAGAATAACAAATAAAAATATTCCGTCATTAGTGTTGCCAGTTTTTTCATACCTTATCCCCAATTTTCAATTTGCCATCCCAAAAAATCCCCAAATGTTCCTCATCCATCGCAGATAGCTGCGAAGATGGAATTTTTGTAAATTTCTAAAGGGAGGGGCAAAAAGAAGAAAAGCCTCACCTAGGGGGCCTGTAAATACCCCTTCGGCTAGAAACCTGAAGCTTAAAATGTGGGTCCCTTGAGTAAGGGCTAACTTATTAGAAAGATACTTTTTTTTAATTTTGGACAGGGTCGTTATAAAATGGGGGCTCAAAAAGGGAAAGTGGCCCCTTAATGACCTGTCCAAACTGCTGGAACTAGGAAGCTGAAATTCGGTACTTAGGTTCCTATTCCAGCCTAATTCCAACCGGGAGGGACAAAAAAGAAAAAGTGTCCCCCTTGACAGCCTGCTCAAACTGCTGGAACTAGGAAGCTGAAATTCCCTGTCGATGGATTTTCGGAAATTCCTACCGAGAGGGGCACAAATAGTAAAAGTTGGCTAGAAACCTGAAATGTAAAACATATGTTACTTGGAGTATGGGCTCACTTACCGGGAAGGTGCTTTTTGGACAGGGACATTTCCAAAATGGGGATTAATGAAGCGAAAAGTGCCGCTTAAAGGCCTGCCCAAACCGCTGGAGGTAGGAAGTTGAAATTTGGTATTAAAGTTCCTCCTCTATTGTAGACATCCGCTAAGATGAGATTTTTGAAAATTTCTACAGGTAGGGTCAAAAACAGGAAAAGTCTCCCCCTTAACGGCCTGGCCAAACTGCTGGATTTAGGGAGCTTAAATTCGGTATTTGGGTTCCTTCTCCAACGTAGACGTCCCCTAAGACGGTATTTTTGGAAATTCATACCGGGAGGGGTAAAAAGGGAAAAAACTTCCCCCTTGATAGCCTGGCCAAACTGCTGGATATAGAGACCTAAAATTATGTATGTGGTAGGTTCCTCCTCCAACGCAGACGTCCTCTAAGACGGAATTTTTGGAAATTCCTACCGGGAGGGGTAAAAACGGAATAATTCTCCCCCATGATGGCCTAACCGAACCCTTCGGCTAGAAACCTGTAATATATAATATGTTTTCCTTGGAGTATGGGCTAACTTATCGAAAAGGCAACTCTAGGACTTTGGACAAGAACGTGGTAAAAATGGTGGTTCAAAAAGGGAAAATTGCCCCCCCCCCCGTCTTAACGTCTGCGTGTTTAGCTAGAAACCTAAAACTTAAAGAACAAGTGTATATGGAACACTAAAACTAAGAAACTAAATGGGAAACGAGTGGAATTGAAACACTACACAAGTGGAACGAAATGGATATAAACGCTGAACGAGTGGAATTGAAATTTTAGACAATGCAAATGGATTGGAAGAGGGAATTACCTGTTCAAACACTATCCACGGAATATGAAACTTATGTAGCATTGAAACATACTCTCGAAAAAGTTAAACAAATTTTCTAAAAGAGAAAAAACCTTAGAAAAGGAATGGAACTTATATATTCCGATATTTAAACTTCATGTAACGAAGCACCGGTGGAAGAAACCGACGCAGTAAATTTTCCAATTTGTGAATTTACTTGAATTGCCGGTAGACCTGGCATACATAAACTGGAATTAAAAAAAAAACTTTAAGACACGCTAACAACGTAGCGGGCTTTGCCCGCTATTTTGAATATTATAAAATGCTTTCCAACCCTGCTTTACGTTATTTATTTTCATTCAAAACACAAATGAACAAAACTACTTACGGGTCTATCTACCTAAGTTCGCACTTTACCAAATTATCTTAACATACACACGTATATTGCAATTTATTATGGATTCATTACTAACAATCCACTTTTATGAGAAAAAGTGATCAAATATTTATTTATTTTAAACCCATTGTTGTGCAGAATCATTTATTTGTGGTGACTGAGTGAAGGCTTTTACTATATAAAAACTGTACTTTAAATAAAAAGCGAATTTAAAAAAAATTGTCGCTTTAAGGCACGCTAACAACGTAGCGGGCTGCGCCCGCTAGTTATATTATATATTATAAAGAGTATTTCTAAATCACTCTAAAAATGCAAACAAAATGTACTCGTATTGATGTGATGAAAATGTATACCTAAAAACCATACTTTTATTAACATCATATAATCACTTTTAAATTACTAACAAAATGCTTAAATTGAACTACTGACAACATGGGACATCACGTGTAAAATAAATCAGTGTTAGAGCTAAATTGTAACTACTTCACAATCAGTTGATGCTATTTGGAGTGCTTTTAAAATAACTTTTTTGTAATGACTTTTTTTGCTGGGTAGTTGATGTAAGATAAAAATGCAACTTAGCAGAAAAAAATCGAGCAAGCGCTTTTTTGACGGAATAACTTTTTTTCGCAAAAAAAATTTATTAAATTTTAATAATTTAAATTCAGTTTCTAGTAGATGTAAAGATAAAAATGCAACTTAGCAGAAAAAAAACACAACACGCGCTTTTTCGGCGAAATATCTTTTTTTCGCAAAAAAAATACTATATAATTCTATTTTAATAAAATATTTCATTTAATAGTAAACGTACAAAAAATTTCATAAAATTTTTTTATTGAATTGGGGTAACTGAAAATTTTTGTCCAGAGCACCGTTAAAAATGTATTAAATTTGCAAAATTCCATACTATATTCACTAAGCGATGATTTGCTTGTCAAAAGAAATGGTTTGGTATCCATATTGCTCTATTTAGAATATATTGTTTCCACCACATTGAATTTCTGATAAATCGCGAACGATCGAGAACTTCAATCACAAATATCTCCGTACAAAAGAGTAAAAAATTTGTTTTTTTTAAGAATATCCCTGAAAATAGGAAATGTCTGGATATGCTTGAACATGTATATTAGAGTGGGCCGAACTTTGCCGAATTGCGAATTTCAAAAACCGGGGGTGCGGAAAAGTTGCGTATGCGTCCAGTAAACAGTAAAAAATAAAAATTTTGAAAATCGGTTCAGGTTCAAGGTCCCCACAAAGCGTGGCACAGTGTATAAAATATTTTTCAAAACTTTTACAAAAAAACTATTAGGTATTTAATTTTATTCTAAAATATTATTTTAATACAACAAAAAATATAAAGTAGGATACTTTTCGAACATTGTGTGGACAAAAAAGAGGATACTTTTCGAGCATTGTGTCCCAAATCTCGAGATCCGATCACGCTATTTTATATTTATTATCAAAATACCCAAAATTATTTAAGAATATGGACTTGTCATCAAAATTTTATTTTATGTTAATACAAAACAATAAATGGGTAAAATCTCTGATCACTTAATAAAAAAACAGTGATCACAAAAAAATATCACTTTTAACAGTGAAAATTTTTACAACTTTTGTCGCAGCGTCCTTGGAATACCCTTCAACATTTTTAAACTTTTTTACACTCAAATTAAAGATAATTTTCTATAGATAGTAGATTTAAGAATGAAAAAATTTAAAAACATTTTTAGGCTAACTTTTTGAAGGCTCGACTGAAAAATGAAAAAACGTGTTTTTCAGCAAAATTCAAGTAGCAATATTTCAGGACCCCTTCGGCCGATTAAAAAATTTTTATTTTTTTTGGATTCAGCGAACTATAATTTATTAGAAATAATATATCACAACAACAAATATTTTTTTAAAAATTTAAGGATTTTTTTTAAACTTTCCGAAATTTCGAAATTTCAACCGCTTTGCGGGGACCTTGAACCTGAACCGATTTTCAAAATTTTTATTTTTTACTGTTTACTGGACGCATACGCAACTTTTCCGCACCCCCCGTTTTTGAAATTCGCAATTCGGCAAAGTTCGGCCCACTCTAATGTATATGGGCAAATCTACGGAATCGGGCGATTCCATGTAACTCGGGATTTAAACGATTTTAATAACAATATATAATATTTTTGATGGTATAGCATTTTCGATGCAGCGAATTTAATAAGGCGGACATCTTAAATTTTAATATTTATACTGTTAATGTGCTCTACTCAATTAAAAACTACCCTAATTTTGCTTGTAACTTTCAAAAGTTTTTCAACTCTTTTGGATATAACTTTTTCAGAATAAGAGGAAATCGCCTCAAACTTTTGGTAGATAATAATTCTGATGTTGAAAAATCTCACACTTAATGAAAAAAATAGGTGCCATCAATTACTACCATTTGTTAATGGTAGTTCTTTAAAATCTGTAACTCTGTTTTTTGAATAAAGAGTAATTTCAGAGATTTTTAATTTCAGCGCTTTCAGCCTCATTGTAATTGAAAAATTTTTGATACTGACATATAACTGACAAATAAATAAGGCCAAATTGATTAGTGTGCCTTCAGAAATAAGGAAAATATGACAATAATAATCTCTTCATGTCTATGCGTGAAGAACATAAAATTTAATATTTTTTGAAGGGCATATCCGCAGCTGGAGAAATAATAAGTTGCAGTCCTGCGTGATTGGTATGTCTCAATAATAATATTATTGTGTGTAAGTGTTAAATAAATCGTACTATTATTTTGGTATCCAGAGCCATTTTAGCTTAAATTTTGTAGCTTTTCATAGATTTTTGGAGCTAAAAGCGATGTAAAAGCGAAACGGATAATCCCATCATTTTAGCACTTACACACAACAATACTAATGGCGATATATCATATAAGCCAGATTTTAACCATTAATTCTTTTATCTGTGGATGTGCCAGTCAATTAAAAGTTGAATTTTTAGAGTATTTTGTAGCGAAAAGTGATGTAGAGCATAAAAAATCCAATCTATTTAGCAATTTTATATAAAATAGTTATGATAACATCTACCGTTCCAGATTGATTGGACTCCATAATTTTTAAAAATGTGGAGGTGCCTTCAATTTGAATTTGACCTTTTAGAGATTTTTGGAGAAAGATATGCCGTAGAGAATACAAAGTTCATCCGATCCATTTAGCACTTTCAGATAATAATAGTAATGAAGATATGTATCATTCAAGACATAATTGATCACATAATTCTTTAAACCGTGGATGTGCCATTCAATTTTGTGCTGCAATTTTGAAGAAATTTATAACTAGTGCTGTTTACGAAGCTATACATTTTTGGAAGTGGTAAAAGTAGCAGTAAGCAAACGTTTTTACTGCTTTCACATTTTTGCTGGGATGTATAAATAAACAAACATACACATACATCAGTATGTTCACATGTTTAAATTAAATTTACAACGGACTCTGTTTAGAAGACTTGAACGCATCAATGCAACAATATGATGATTATATATACATACATAGTATATAAAAGTATACTAACAAAGTGGCAGTTGAGATTTTTAGAGCTCATCTGTGGCATACAACACAAATTAGCTTAATTTAGTTTTCACGCCTATATTAAGCATCCCTTAAACGTCCAATTTCTGATATATTAAAGAACACATAATATTTCAACTGCACACGCCCACATCATTAAATAAATACTGCAGAGCAAATGGTGGCGTATGGCTACGACAAACACGCGTCTTATCCGTTTGACACGTGTTCCGGTAGTATTGTGTATTCTACATCATAAATTCGCTTGCATACTATTTACAAAAAATTTCGGAACTTATTTAAATATGTTTTCCATTAACACCTCGTCAACTAAAGTTAATTTCATGTAAAACTGTTCGAGAGAAACAAAGGAATTGTAAAAATACTAAAACTTATAATGTGTGCGTGTGGATTAAATTGTATTTACATCAACCTCCGCCCGCCTAATATCGTCATTACATGTGAAGGCAATGACAAAATGTACATCGCTTGAACTATTTTATTACTTGTAATATAAATAATAGGTTTGTTTTTTTCGAATTTTGTATAAATTTTCCATACAAATTTAAACATTTATAAAACTTTTAAGTAGATATAAATTTAGCTGCTTAAAAATTAAGTAGTTATAAAAATGTTACCAAGTCTTAAAAATTCTTGGCTTTTCTCTTTTAAATGTAAACAAAAATATTTGTGATAAAAATATTTGAAATTTTATAATTTTTTATTTCATAAAATATTAAAAACAAAAACGAATAACAAATGAATTATGCGTTTGTTAGTAAAGGTAGGGCAGGGCACAAAATATGATTGCTCCATTTCGAGTTCCGGCGAAGTCTTTGTACGAAAACAGCTTTTGTACAAAGGCCATCCCAAATGTTTAAATTTTATTTGTTTACAAAAAATAAAAGAAAAGTCAGGTAAGTACGGATAGTCGTTTTTTTACAAGTCGTTATAGATATAGATATAAAATTCGAAAAAAACCTAATGTTACTTAAATTTACGTGACTACACACAGAAAACACATTCATTATGGCAACCACATTTTTTTGCCAACCGAATGGTTTCGTTGGAGCAACGGGAATATTTGTTTGTGGTGATGAAGTTTCGGTTAATGCAACAGAATTCCGGTGGAAAATATACGCATATTTCAATTGTGCTAGGAATTCATTCAATGGTGACAATCGTATTATTCGGTTGTTGCAACCGAATCTTTCAGTTGTCAAGAAATTCGGTTGTCACAAAGAATCAGTTTTCCTTGTGTAAGTAAAACACTACAATTATTAAATTGGATTAATCACGATGAACCACATGAAACTCTTATCTAATAATTATGTATCCACTACAACGACCCGATAAATTGCCTTTTTGAAAATTGGTTAAAGTAATCGCACTAGAACTATGCGTACACTCTAAAAAATGTTTTTAAATTTACTACTATAAAATGGGTAAAATTTTGTATAATTTTACGAAAATTCGGTAAATATAAACAAAAAATGCGTAAACTTTTTTTATACACACTTCCATACACAATAATACACACACAAAGTATTTTTAGACATTATGTGTTTATAAATAAACACATTGTGCCTAAAATTACTATTGTTTTGTTAAATAAAATTTTTACGCAAAAAGTTGGTAAATATACTATCCTATAATAGTAATAAATACTCTGACATTTCAAATTGGAAAAAATTGAAAACAAATTATAAATAATAAAAAGAAAAAGCGAAAACGGATTATTTTTTGTGAATTACAACATTTCCACAAACACATTAGAGTCTGGAAATAGTAACATAAGCATGAAATTATTTTTGGTAATTATTGTTAACGCATGTGGTAGTCTAAACCTCATTTCAACATTGAAAACGCCGTAAGAGAGATACGGCCTACGCAGGAACAACTGGCTGCAATGACTCCTGCTCAACAAAATGCCTTCTTTGCAAGGGAGGCAGTCAACCAACAACCGTCAACAATAACGGGAGAAAACGCCGTAAGAGAGATACGGCCTAGGCAAAACAACTGGGTGCAATGACTCCTGCTCCACAAAGTGAGTATTCATTGAGTACTGCCTAACTTGCAAAGAAAGCATTTTGTTGAGCAGGAGTCATTGCACTCAGTTGTTCCTGCGTAGGCAATATCTCTCTTAAGGCGTTTTCTCCCGTTATTGTTGACGGTTACTGCCTCCCTTTCAAAGAAGGCATTTTGTTGAGCAAGAGTCATTCCACCCATTCAATAGTTATAACAAAATTTTGTATGAATTTTATACAAATGCCTTAAGATCCCAAAACGACTAATTGGGACATAAACGATTATGAGAGAATGACTCGGATATTATTATTAATAAAATACGTACTAAAAACTAATTTATTTTATTTTAAAAAAAGTTTTGGGTGGTGCTTAAAGTTCGCACAACTGTTGTAAATGTACGCATTTTATTGGATTTTTACGCACTTTCTGTGGATATTTGCGCATTTTTTGTGGATATTTACGCATTTTATGCGTACATTTACACGTGAAACGTGCTTTTTTACACAGAAATTTAGTAAATTAACACACTAATTTCAAAATTTCATTTAATTTTTACGCACTTTTAATGTAAAATTACAAATTATTTGTTTTTTTTTTTCAATTACGCACATAGAGTAAATTTACCCAATTTATAGTAGGAGTTCAGTTTCCTACTATAAATTGGGTAAATTTCAACAGAATTTAATTAGAGTGTAGAAATCAGATATATACGGTAAAAATAAGTAAAAAATTGTGGGGAGATGGGAGATTGAAGATGATGATAGTAGTGTATTTTAGCAAAAAAAAATCCCAAACTTGGTATCAAAAGTTGCGTAACGTCGATTAACGACGTTATAAGAAAATCAAAAATTGTTCATGGAGTAACTTTAGTCCACCATTGCATTTTTAATATGCAAATTTTAAACTTTTGTTGCGCGTTGATGAGTCTAATAACTATGTATGCTCTACGAGACAATTCTTGTCTACACTTACCTACTTTAAAATTTTTTTAAATAAGAAAAGAAAAAAAAAACTATAATTACCATGCTGTTTTTTATTATAAAAGACCGATCATGGTCCAAACAAAAATTTAAAATGTTTGTTTTATGTAACGGCCTTCGCGTTACAAAAATTTTGATACAAATATTTTTCAAAAATTTTATTTTTTTTACCAGTATACACCAATATCGCTAACTTTAAACACTGGTATGGATCTGAAGATATATTCCCGTCTTCAATTCGCATAATTTTCTTTTAGGAGAAACAAACTTAGGCAATTTTTCCTATTAATGAGCGTTCTCCTTTCTTTAGAAAGGCGACAGGTTAGAGATGAAAGATGAAGGGCTTCAAATATGGCAACACTGTTATTGCACGAATTGTTGAATCAACGAGCATTAAATTAAAAGAGGTACCAACTCTCCCAACCTCTGTTAAATCACTCCCTTCTTGATTTATATCGAAAAATGTTGCCATAAGAATTACACATGTATACAAAGGTTAATATTTTTCGATACAAATAGTCAATCTTTGAAAGAGCGAGTGGAAAACCGCCTGGTTGAATCTTATAACTAGGGCAAGTTCAAAATGGCACAAAAACAGTTGAAATTGATATGCAAAATGCAACGAAAAAAATTGCAAAATTGGCACAAAGGAGACATAAATGGCACGTTTATTCCAAAAATTTTAAAATAGACAAGTTTATTAAGGTGTTTTTTTAACATTTTTACCAAAAAACAGTAATGAAGTAATTCACAGTTGAATTGCTAAAGTAAAATCGGCATAAATTAGTATGATTTATAAAGATTGAAATATTCATTGCAGTAAAAAAAAACCCGAATTTTCATTTTCGCCAACATTAAAAAAATATTTTTTTGCAAGTTTTGTTCCAAAAATTATATAGAATGGTTAGGTTTTTAACCCTTTCACTACCGACATTTTGTTTGCGGATGTCTCGTTATTTTGACTTCAGAATCTTGTTAAGAGTCCTCAAATTATAAAAAAATATGTTACATATTTTGCCCCCTCCCCCTCCTATCCAAAAAAAATTACGTTCGAAAATCGATATTTTAAACTTAAACATTTGAGTAGCCAAAAAACCTTTAGTTGGTTTTCTTCTTCTTCATAAAACGAAGTTATATGCCAAATTTCAATTATCTTTCTTCATTAGTTTAGAAGAAACTCGGAGATCATGATATATATAAAAAATTGGACTTCATTAACATATATCGCGAGCATATTGCCATGTGGAACTGTTTATACATACAATAATTTTTATTTGAAGTCCAAGATCCTAATAAACTTATTTACAAAAAGTATATAGCATTATCAAATTTTATATATTCTCTTAAAGATGTATACACTGTAGTGCAGGGCTGGCAAAACTATGACACGCGTGTCAGTAGTGGCACGCGAATGGATTTTAGGTGGCACGCGACCTTTTGTTGGATATTTTCAAAAAATGTAAACTATTAGAACACCAGCAAAAATTCAGTTAAATGTTAAATTTCGCTACAAAAATGTGTGATTTAACTCCAGAATGGTGAAATTTTTCATAGAGCTTGTAAATCGTCTTTTAAAATGAATAAAACTTCGTATCGCCACCATTTTTTATTTAAAGAAATTTGGTTTATACAGAACTCGCAAATTCCATTATCAGAAAATTTTGGGAAAATTTCTAAAATTCTAGATTAAAAGAAGTTTGAATATTTCGATGAGAAAATGCTTCATATTAGAAAATTGCACAAAAATGGAAAGCAATAGGTGTTACGAAATAACCCTCAATGAAATAAATGCTGAAAATAAGTTTCATAATGAAATAACCCCTTTGTTGGAATTTGAAATTGGGTTTTGATTGTGTGATGATAAAAAACCGCGCGATTTATTTTAACAAAATCAAATTTTTGCCCTAAACATATTTTTCAACTAGTTTCTTACGTACATAAATATATAATGGCGCCCAATAATTTAACTTTCTTAACAATATGAAATAACCACCAAAAATGGAATAACCCCCCAAAAAAATTAAAAGGCAATAATGTTCAAACTGTTTTAATTTTATTTCATTGTGGATTTTTTCATAATGAAATAATCTCAATATCTAAAGATTAAATAAACTCCCAAAAATTAAACAACCGTCAAACACTCTTATGTCATTTCTTGGGTGTATTTTAATTTTTCCCATATCCGTAGCGCTGATATTTTTAAGAGAAATTTTCCAAATTTTAAAAATTTTTAAAAAGGACTTTTAAAAGGCAACTAATTTTGAGGTGGCACGGATCCGTAAATATGGCATTTTTACAACATAAATGGAAAAATGGCAATTAATCGCAAATGCCATAAAGAAAAACTTACTCTACAATGAGAGTTGTCGAACTTTGTTGAAGCATTTTAGTTCTTAGCGCTGTTATGTTAGGTTAATTCGATGGGATTAAGTGTTATAGGAACACCGAAAGAGGGCATTGCGACATATGTAAGGGATAGAAAATGCATTCATATTATTTTCCCAAATTGATGTTGCCATCGCTGGGGATCGAACACTCAACCTTATGTGTAAAACTCCAACGCGCTAAGCATTGCACCACAAGCTATTCCACAATTTTTTTTATCGGGAAAGCCTGATGTATATTAAACCTATTTAAAATATTGAAACAAAGTTATAAGTAGAGTCGGCAAATCTGTTAATACGGTTAGCGATTACTTAAAACGATATTGCAAAATTATTTAATTATAATTAGGTAATATATGTAATAATAATTATGGTATTTTAAGGTTAGCGGTATTTGAAATTAATTTTTTTCACACAAAAAAAATGTATAGGTAACATTGCTTGAATGATAGAGTGATATCACCTATTTTAAAAAGCAACATAGAGATTGCTATGTTATAAATGATTTTTTTGATATGTCGTAGTGGAACTCTTTTTTCCTCATGCCAAAAGCTATCGAAAAATCGATGGCACAATACCAAAATATTTTTGTCCATACAAATCGACCCACTCTAATGTATAATTATTTTTTTAAACATTATATTAGAAGATCTTTTTAACTCTTGATAAAAATATTTAGGAACTGCTGATTTTGTATACGATTTGTTTTTGTTCAATATTATTAACGAAATACAAAACTTCCAAATCCATGGCTTGCTATAAAAAGCCAATAACTCTATTTCTTCAAAGGAATTAAATATGCTAAAAATCCCAAACGTATTTAACAAATTGTGAAAAATAATCCGCTGATTATCCGGATTTCATTCTTGCCTAAGGAAATCGTCAGGGGACGACGTTTTTAGAATTTCTGGAAATATTTGTTAAGTTAAATTACTAACTCAATGAGAATTTTTTGTTCTCGTCTAGGAGCGTTATTAAACATTTAAAATATCAAAGAAAAAACAAAAACAACAACAGAAAATTTTCCACAATTTCCTTTGTCATCTTCCAATGTACTACTCTGTTGTTCTTATTTTTTAGGGGAGTAGGAAAAACAATAAAATTTTAATAACTTTGAATCTAGAATTTATTTGAAATCATTTTTTATCTTTAAAAAATTTCATTCACACATACATATTCGCAGTTTTTAGAATTTATTAAGAGTTTCCTTCTCCTCTAAAGAAATAGAAAATTGGGTTAGGATCGTTTCAAATTAAGCCATTAAAAAATAGTTAGCTTTTTAGAAAACTGCAATATAAATTATTTTTAAACCAGTATTTAACACACATTTCTTAGATTTAAAGTTTACATAACTGAATAAAATTCACTAATAAAAATAATCCCGTAAAAATAGCTCAAAATTGTGCTGGTGTAAATACATGTACTATTTCCTGTTATTTTAGCAGAATTTTTACCTATTTGTACGGGCTTTTTTAGAGAAAATAAAAGAAAAATTAGTTCAACTTAATCAGAACGCTTTAAACAGACTTTTGCACTAACTTTTTTTTATGAGGGTACACTCATTAATCTCTACTTATGGATTCATTTAAATTATTTTTTAATTTGTTTTGTTACTAATAAACTATAAAACCTACAAAAAATGGATAATTTTATGAAAAAATAATGAAATAAAATTTTTAATTTTAAAACCTTACACGATTAATAGAGTAAGTTCAAAACTTCAAAATCGAGTTACTCGGTTACTCGAATAAAGCCAAACCCGCGTAATTTGAATGCCCTAATATATAAAGACCTTGGCTATTTATTTAAATGTAAGTACTAAAATGCAATTTATAAATATGTTTTTTAATATTTCTTTTTTTATTAATTTTTCTTTTTTATTTGTTTTCTTTTTCACATTTAATTTATACAATATATAGATAGATTTACCAACTACATAATATCGAAGACTACAATGTATAGTATGTATGAAATTAAGTTAATTCCATATTAATTTTTTTTATTTTTGTACACTTATCGCACTTAAGAAAAGTGTTGCTTAAAAATATCACAGCTCAAACTGGCGTCAAAATCTTATACTTTAACAGCTTCAGTGCTTTGGTAGACCAACTTTTATCTCTCGAAAATTAAACAAACTAAAAATAGGCAAACAATCCTTTTCTAAATGTTCAAATTTCATTTTGTTTTTGCTTTCTACTTCATCTTCTACTTAGTTCATAATTATTCTTCTTTTTTGTATCTTCTTCCTACATCTAACTACTACGATTTTTTTTATATCTTTAATAACCTCTAAAATACAACATTTATTGCTTAAAACACGTATGGACATGCACAACATCAATATAGTCTACAACATAAATATTTTCGTATATTTTATCACTACAACATACATTCAACACATGTGTATGCAGCACTAGTCATCTCTACAATATGATTAGTACTCCTATTATCAATATGATTATCATTACATTATTATACTTTTGACCACCCCTCTCTACACGTAGCTCCGTTTCTGATTCTCTTTAAACCACCTTTATGCTATTTATGTACACAAACTATTAACAGTTGATGGCACAAAAGTCTATTGCTTATTGATTTTAAGTCTACCTACTCTATAATCCTACAAAGAGAGTGACATAGAAAGGACGATCTATATAGAGAGAGACAGAGGATAAGACTGAGTTACATTTAATGCATAATATACGAGTATGTTTATAATGCGGGGATTGCTTTTTCTTAAAAGTCATTGTCAAAATATTGCTTATTGAGTTAACGTTCAACCGAACGAGCAAACAAAAAAAAAAACAAAATAAACTTCAACTCTAAAATCAGTAAACTTAAGTTTAATGACTGTTGTAATCTTCATTTCATCTGGCAAACCATATAATAGTCAGTGAAAGAAGGCTTGCCAAGTGAATGCTAAGCCATGTGACATGTTGCCTGCAAGACGATGATTCAGAGCCACTTAATGCTAACGTTTCGATGAACGAACTGCGACTGCTGCGCACCGATGCTTCACTGATGTGATTATTTTCAAAGTCGCGCAAAACTGGTAATTCAAGTTGGGGAATCGTTTCGGTGACAAATAGCCGCTTTGGCTTACAGCGTCTTGGCTCCTTGTATGCCTTGGTGATGTTCTTGTTGTAGCCGATTAAGTGTTCAGATATCTGCAAAAGAACAAAGGAGAACAAGTTATACATATATATATTCTCATAAAACATGGGTGTATGTATGAGTTTGTTATATTCGATGTTGTCGATCATTTTAACAGTATAAGGAAAGATGTACATCAGGGATGATAAATGGGATTTCTAAAATAGTACTAACGAGCTTTAAAAATAGTACTTTTTTAACCTCTATATTAGCAACAATTTTTTTCATTTAATTTTTTATCATTATAAATTAACAAATAAAAACCCATAAAAAATAAAGAGTTCTTTTATACTATCTAACTAATACAGCAACAGAAAAACGTAAAAATTTTAGTTAAAACTATTAAAAATTAGTTCAAAATTACGTTGCATAAAAAATTCTATCAGATTACTTGTGTAAAATATTAGTAAGATAAGTACAGGAAAAGCCAAACTGTTAAATACATATACAAAATTTTAGTTATAAGTATTTGAATAAATTTTAGTTAAAAGAAAATAATTTAACCTGCTAAAATTAGTTATTAATAATAATTAGTAGACTAAAAATCACCAAAAATTTTAAATGTAGAAAGCTTTTTTCTATATTTTTTAATACGAATAAAAATCTATTCTTCTGAAATCAGCAGTTTACTATTTTTAGCAACCACTTCCGTCGGTTTTAGCGGGATAGACTGCTATTTTCATTCAACTAAATTTAACTTAAAAGTAACAAAAAATTTTTTAGATATAACAGTTTATTTTTGCTATTTTTACTCTACTAATATTAATATTTGTTGCAGATTTTACAGTATAATTTGTTATTTTCAATGAACTAAAAGTTAAATATAAAAAATGTGTTAAAAAATCTGCTAATCTTAGCAGTTTCTTTTGTAAGGCCTTTTTTGCTTAATTTTTAGTAGCTTTTTCTGCTATTTTTACAGGTTTATTTCTGTGAGTGTAGGGTTCAAGATTTAAAGTCCCTGAATATCGTACTTGACTTCGTTTTAAAGCGAATATTACTTTTAAGTTATTTACAGGTCTATTCCACCTTGTAATGTCATAAGAATATTTTCGATTGAACAGATTGATTGACAATCGAATCAAGTGAATTTAATGATTGCATTAGGTGCATTAAGAATTCATTCGATTCTTCGAAATAGGTTTTAGGTATTTAACCATTCAGAAATGAAAATAGAAAGAGTGAATTCTTTAGGAGCTCTGATGGGGGAAAACATTTTGCTCGTTTAAAAAAATACAAAAATTTATAGATCTCTTAATGCTCCTAATTTTTAATAATTTGTTTTGTATACATACGTATTTTAATAAAAAAAAGCGAAAGAACATTTGTTATGTGTTGAGTTTTCAATAGTAACATCTAATACTTTAAATATTTTCAACATAAGTATTTTTTATTTAAAACTCCGATATTTGAAAACACAATAATATCTCTGAAAATTAAAAAAGCACAAAAAATTTAATAATCGAAAAATGTGTAAATAGTACTAAGTGAGTCACAGGAGTACCATAGTAGTTTTGAGGTTCTAATAGTACCACAAAAAGTACTATAGTACTAACTTTATCATCCCTGATGTACATATTTTGATATAAAGTCTGACCACGAAATACTTTAAATAAATATAAGTCGTACTTTATAAAATAAGTACCCGGGTAAAAATTTTAATATGGTGTCTTATATAATTATATCTTATCTGATAAGTTCCCATATACAACCACACACAATTTGATCCGAAAAATGGGTCATCTACATGTGTCTAATTATATCAAATTAGATATAATTTGGTGCAATTTGATCCGAGATTTGTCCATATCCAGGATATCAAATTATATATACTACCATATAAATATATCTGACTTTATATAACTCAACCAGATAGTAGGTAGGCTTTTTATGACTGGAAGTTATGCTTAACAGCTATTAAGTTGACAATTGAAATTTTAAACAATTTTAAAGGCCCAAATTTTAGAAAACATAACCCAATGTTTAAAAATTTTCCTACAAAAATTGGTTGTGTTTTATAAAAATGAATTTGAATGCTTTTGTCTTCCCGAGTAAAAAAGTTTTGATATAATCATATATTATTTTATGTAATTGCATTTAGTAACTTATAGTTACATATGGCAGGATATGCTTTTAAATTCAAGCAGATATACTTTTATATAGTCATATGTTAGATATTTTTTCCTCAAAGGTTTTAATATGGAGGCATATGTGATTTTATATTATTACATACTGGCCTACATATAATTGCATGTGCTATATATAAGTACATAAAGTAACATATTACAGATATAATTACATATACGTTTATATATAATTTAGTATGACACTATACATAATAATATAAAACTATATGTGGAGCCATATAAGAAATATTTCATAATTTGTGTTAGATATGATTATATATTGACGAATAAGAACCCATATATAACTTAATACGGTTCCATATCTACAATATTTCATGTTTTCTTTAATATATAACAATATAACGGTCTTTATAAAATCTTCTATAATTATATATCATCCCACATAAGCAATTATTTCAAAGTGATTTTATATAAAAATATATAAGGTCCATATAAAACCGTATTATATTATATGTGGTTCTATGTTAAAATTGATTTTGAACTAAATTTAGATTTAGTAATTACTAGGGATTGGCGCGTGACTAGAAATGTTCGTGAGTCACGAACATCTCTGTGAATAACACGCGATCGTGAGTAGTAATTACTATACTCAAGTGATTCGTGCGTGAGCGTGAATAAGAATATATAACCCGTGCATGATTCGTGTGAGTTTATTTTTTGCATCATATATTTTTAGTAATTTTTACTATTTTGTAATATTTTACTATTTTTTTTTTTACTATTTTTCTTATATCTTGGTTGTACATATAACATGATCGTATTAACTTTAAAATTTCAGTCTTGTCAACTTTAATTTAAAATTACTAAAAATAAAGAAAATTTTGTTCATGTTTAATGCACTGTCATGGTAAATCTGGATAAAAGTAATGGAAGATTTATCGAAATTAGAGGATCTTCAGCAGACCTTTGGGTTAATCATTATATTTGGAAATTAATTACACATGCAATTACACAATTACATGTAATTGTAATTGAAAAAAAAAATCAATTACAATTACATATTATTTGTAATTGTAATTAAAAAAAAACAATTACAAGTAATTTGTAATTTAAAATTTGCAATTATACATTACATATAATTGTAATTGAAAAAATTTCAATTACAATTACATTTTTTTCGGAAAAGAAATAATGACAAAAAGCACAAGTGAGGGGTCAGCCCAACATGACGTATTCTTTTTATACTTATCCACGCCTATCCAACCTATCCCAGTCAGTTTTTTCTACAAAATTTTAACAAAAAACACTTTAATTCTAAATGTAATTGAAATTTGTAATTGAAATCACTTTCAATTACAATTACTTGTAATTGAAAATTTTCAATTACAGTTACATGAAATGTAATTGTGTTTTTTTTAAATTTCAATTACATTTATTTGCAATTGTAATTGAAATCGCCCAGGTCTGATCTCCAGATATTGCATATCTTTTTTATTTAAAAAAATAATTTTTGTATATTGTTAGATATGGTCCCATATAATATGATAAAAAGTATAAGGTCAATATTTAGATATAATTGTATCAAACTATGTCCACTTTTATAACATTTTATATAATTTTATACAAAAAGATATAATTTGATGTAATTGGATGAGGACAAAATTCGGATACAATTGTATCGAATTGCATAAAATTGTATCAAATTGTACCAAATTGTATACAATTGTATACAATTCGATACAATAAGATACAATAAGATGTTCTCATTTTTCGGATATAATTATATCTAATTACATAAAAGATTATATATAATTAAATATAACTTCATATGGCTCCATATCACTTTTTTTTACTTGGGTTATGAAATTATATATAAAAAAATAACTTAATTTGTTTATGGAGCCTTATATGGTTATATGTGAAGCCATGTTAATTTAAATCTTAATTTACAGATAACTAAAATTTATGTTGAACTATATATTAGTTTGTATAGGATTATATATAAAGTTATATAAAATTACAAAAAAATATTTTTAGTATGGCGTCACATATATTTTTATGTAACTTTGCATGGAACCATATATAATCATATCGATCACTACATATATTTTTATTAATTTCATATGGCTTATGTAATTATATATGGAGTAAGATTTGGAGACATATACTAGTATCAATTACCATATAAAAATTTTGTTCAAAAAATAATATCAGATGTAGTTGTATATATTGATATGTGTCTTAATGTGACTCCATTCATAGCCATATATAGCACAATCACATTATATATGACCATATATAACTATTTTTACCCGGGCATAGCTTTAATGTAAAACAAGTAAAAGTGCTGAATTCGGCTGTAACGAATACTACGTCAAGTGACCGAACGTTAAGTAACGTGTCGAAAATTAAGTAAATCAACATAAAATTACTTAGCATCACATCCCAGCAAAAAAAGAGATGCCGAAGCAGTAGAAACGGCAATACAATTCATGATCTAGGTGTACTTCTTTATTAACATAAACACTAATAATTTTAAAATTGACTTGTCATAGGAGAGGAGTACTCCCACTTCAACATTTTTTTAGTACTTTTGGAACAAGTGCAAATTTAAAAAGTTAAAAATTAAAATTTAAAAAAAAATCTTCAAAAATTATTACAAAAAAATTCTTCGCAAAAAAAATTATATTTTTTTTATTTTACAAAAGTTTTTTTTTTGCCGCCACCGGGTATCGAACGTGCGACCCCACGATTGTTAGTCCAGCGCTCTACCGCTGAGCTTTTGTTTGATATGAAACTTGACGGGCATAAAAACACCACCTTGTTACTGCGAGATATTGTTCATTATTCTCTTCAATAAAAGTACTTATTAAACAAGTGTAAAAGGTGCACTCCAATTTAATATTGTTTTCAGTACTATTTTTACAGGTGCATAAAATGCAATTTCTCACAATTTTTTTTATATATACATTAGGGTGTTCCAAGCTTGTATGGAGGAAAATAAATTTTGAGTTTTTTTAAAACTACGTCACCCAAAATATTAGGACAATCGGATATCGGGAAGACGTGCCGCATCGGCGCTGAAGTTTGGAACACGGATTACTAGGGGAAAATATGACTTTTTGTGCATTTTCTCGAAAACATTGATATTTTAAAACGAGTAAAAAGATTAAAGTCGGGCATGCCGACTATACAATACCCTACACCAGTCTGGTTAAAAGCCAACTAATGTTTGGATCCGAAATTCGAATGGGTTAAAATGAGGCTTGTGTCAAAATTTTCTATAATGTGAGTCAGCGCACCAAATTTCATTAAAATATCTTAATATTTGCGACCTGCAGTTTGTAACCAAGCCAATTTTGGGGGGAGCCTTATATGGGCACTAGTTCTAAACATGGACCGATGTTCACCAAAATTAATAGGCTTCATCCTTGGGCCAACATAGGTCTATGTACCAAATTTCATCAAAATATCTTAATATTTGCGACCTGCAGGGTATAAACAATATAATTTTGGTGGGACCCTTATATGTGCACTAGGTCTAAACATGGAACGATGTTCACCAAAATCAATAGGCTGCGTTATTTGGCCAATATAGGTCTGTGTACCAAATTTCATCAAAATATCTTAATATTTGCGACCTGCAGCGTATAAACAGTATAATTTTGGTAGGACCCTTATATGGGCACTAGGTCTAGCCATGGACCGATGTTCACCAAAATCAATATGCTGCGTTATTGGGCAAATATAGGTCTGTGTACCAAATTTCATCAAAATATCTTAATATTTACGACCTGCAGCGTATAAACAATATAATTTTGGTAGGACCCTTATATGGGCACTAGGTCTAAACATGGATCGATGTTCACCAAAATCAAACTTGTTCGTCCTTGGGCCAACATAGGTCTGCGTACCAAATTTCATCAAAATATCTTAATATTTGCGACCTGTAGAGTGCGCACAAGATTGCATGGACAGACAGACGGACGGACGGACGGACAGACGGACATCGTTAAATCGAAATAAAAAAAAATTCTGAGCCGATCGGTATAAGGGTGGGTCTACCACTAATATTTTTTGGTGTTACAAACATCAGCACAAACTTATAATACCCTGACCACATAGTGGTGTAGGGTATAATAAATTAAATTAAAATTAAAAACGCTTAAAATTTGACCTCTGACCTTACACAGGGGCAATTTAATGTATTTATATTTTGCCCTAATTTTCAGGATTGAAGTATTTGATCTTGTGTTGTTCTATTCCGGCCAAAATTATTTTAAATTAAAAGAAGAAAAAAGAAAAACTTGGCTAAAAGCTAAATAAATTCCAAAAATCGCCGTTTTCTCGAAATCCGCTAAAATAAAATCTCTGCCCCAGCCAAATGAAAAAAGGAATTCTTACAATTTTTGTAGTTTTTAATACTTAATATGTTCTTCATAAAACCTTAAAGTCCAATCATTGATTTTTTTAAATTTCTTTAAAAAAAATTTAAAATTGTAGATTTGAAAACAGTGTTTAAGAATTCTGGCCTTCTTGGCACTAATTTAAAACGAGTTAGCAAAAATAATAGAAAAAAAAATACTTCTTATCTGAGTTTCTTGGAACTTATAGAATAAGAAAATATTTTTGTAGTAGATTATTTCAATTAATTTTAAAATTTGGACCCAAATTTATTGATTAAGTGGTCTGCGACACATCAGTTGCCTGGGGAAATTGTAATAACTCGGCTGATTTTTAACCGATTTAAGATTTTATTGCTTTAATACAAACAGAATTCACTCCAAATTACGATTCTATAATGCTTTTAATTCGAACTAGTTTTAAAATATCAATGTTTTCGAGAAAATGCACAAAAAGTCATATTTTCCCCTTGAAATCCATGTTCAAAACTTCAAGGTCGATGCGGCACGTCTTCCGGATGTCCGATTATCCTAATTTTTTGGGTAACGTAGTTTTACACCCAAATAAATATTTCAAGGGGGTAGCACGTTGAAAAACTGAAAACAAATTTTTGTAGAACCTAATATACATATTTTTAAAAATTAAAAAAATATTGAATTTTTGAATAATTATAAATATTAAAAAAAATTAATAGAATAAAAAAAATCTAAAAAAAAAATAAAAAAAAAAAATTGGTCCCGCCGGGAATCGAACTCGGGACCCTTTGTTTGGATATGCCAAATTACACCAAGATCACTTTTTACGATCACTTTTACAGCAATTACTCTTTAGAAGCAATACTTAAATGGTTTTTTGGATGTTGTTCAGAAGTAATTCTAAAACAGCTGTAAAAATATGCTAACGGATACCGTGGAAGCAATGAAAGAAGTGATTTTTTGAACGGATACTTGTGAAGTAGTGAAAGAAGTAGTTTGTAAAGCATTAGTCCAATTTTTTTTTGCTGGGATATCACAACGTAAGTTTTATGAATGTAAAAGAAATAAAAGCAATAATGTTATTACCCGATAAACCAAACGATATCGTCCCGATATCGAAACGATATCACCTAGGTGATATTTATTATCAAAGATATTAAAATCGCAAAAATCTGGTCCAACATCGAAACACTATCGTTATTCCAGGCGATTACGATATCGAAAATGATACCATATATTATAGTAAATGAAGTCAAAACGACAAATTGATAATAAAATCGTCATATTCAGAAGAAAAGTCGAACTCACCTAGACCTTACAACTATAATTGTCCAATTAAAAGGATTATAAATAGCCAAACGAAGTAAAAATTGCTAATTTTTATAAATGTTATTTGTTTCTGAAAACTGTGTGAATTTTTGAAAATAATGAATATTTTGAAGTATACTTTACCATTAAACCTTATTGAAAACGATATTATAATCTTATTAGAACATGATATCGTTTTCGGATATTTAAGGTGATAGCGATTTCGCTATCGTATCGTTCTATAGTTTATTGGGTAAATACAAACATATATATATATATATATTTTTTTTGATATAGCCTAAAATATAATTTGATGTGAAAAGTGGTGGATTGTACTATCCCAATAAACCAAAGAACGATACGTTATTCCAGGGAATTTCGATAGCGAAAACGGTATCATAATTCTTTCGAATTATGGTCCCGAAAAATAATTGTCCATCACATTTTTGCAATAACTACAAATACATGTATTCTAATCAAATATGACCTTAAAGTCGAGTTTCTGTAAAACCAACCGAATTGTGGATTGTACAGATAACACATCATACATGGGAATTTTTCATTACCATTGAAATTTCATTACCATTAGTTCATAATAATAATAATGAAAAAAATTTCATTACCATTTAATGGTAATGAAATATTTTTCATTAGAAAAATCATTACTAATGGTAATGAAATTACACTAATGTATAAAAAAACTAATTACAATTGATTAAAAACCATTTGTTTACAAAAAAATTCAGACAAATGAAAACGAACAACGGGTTTGGCCGGGGAAGTTATAAAACATAATATTTTAAGGAAGATCCATTCTATTCCGTTAAACTTTACCTGGATACAAATAACAATGGCATGGAAAGTAATATTTAATTTTAAATGAGCATGAATGAGCATATTCCATACTCGATTTCAGCGAGTTTTACTCCATTTTTACGTTTTTCTGTCAATGGCAATTATTTTTTTTAATTTATTCATTATCAATGGTAATGCAATTTAAAATCATTGTCATTAATCAATGAAATTAAATTTTAGAATCATTACCATTAATTAAAAAAATCGTAATGAAAATAATTTCATTACAATTGATATCAATGGTAATGAAATCATCAACTAATTAGTCCACCTAATTAATTAGTCCCATGTATGTAACACATACAACTATTGATTGGTATTGGTAAACGAATTTTTTACTATATTTGTTTTCCAAATAAAACACAAAAATTCAAAATTAGACATTAAAATTAATAAGTGTTTGTGGTGTAGTGGATGAGGAGTTGGCCTAGTACGCCGGATTTCCGGGTTCGAATCCCGTAAAAGACAAAAATTTATATGTTTTTTTTAAGTTAAAATAAAATATTCATATGTATAAACAGTAAATATGGATAAGAAAATTAAAAGTAGTTGTGCTGCAGTACACTCTAAAAAGTGCTTGTAAAATCACTTCAATAATGTATGTACATTTTTATGTAATAAAACGCATAATGCCTAAATTTAGACACAAAGTGTGTAAAATATTAGTTTGCGCATTTTTTGTATAAAAGTACACATAAAATGTATTAACAGGCATTTTTTATTTATATTTACACATATTGTGTGCACAATTATTAATTTGTGCTTAAAAACAGGATTTAGGCATAAAGTGTGTAAATGTACAAACATTTAAAAGTAAAACTTGATTTGCCATATAAATATTTATGAACAAATAAAAATATCAAACAATAAAATTTGGAATAAATATTGCGGAAAAAAATTAAAATGCATCAAAAATTAATTTTAATTGGTTGTGGAAAGTAAAGCAGAATTTGCCGGACACTATCCAGGTTTGTGCAATATGCAGTTAATAAATAAATATACAAAAAATCAAAAAAAAAGGTACAATTAATATATCTGCTGAATTTATTTGTATAAACAGATGGTAATATATGGTACAAGGACGTACATTTGGTGGCTACCGTGAATTTAATTAACCACGCTATATTGTCAGTCAACATATGTGCGGAAATCGGTTGTTATGATTATTATTACTACAATTCCCGGGTAGTTTGCGGCAGCAGTTACAAAAGCAATTAAAATGCCAACAATGACCAATAACAGTGGTAACCCAAGTGTTAAGACAAGGAATAGGCATTTGCAGCACCAATTAATCTTCATCTGTTCAATAAAATTCCAGGTAATCATTATATACAAGATAAGTAACCTTTAATATTAACAACTCTGGACTGCATTAAAATCTACCCTTAAAAATAATATAGGAAACAGCATCAAAATTGTTTTATGTTAGCATTTTTAAAAACCCCGCAATTTAAACCATAAATTGATTGTAGTTTGTACTTTTTGAAACACTGCCATAAACTGTCCTAGTAAATGGCCAATATAGGCCAAATAATTTGAATTTCAAAACAATCCACTAAATAAAATGCCATATTTTTATACTTTTTCCGTAAACGATTAAACAGCATCTTATCAAATGTACTTAAATTTTTATCATATTTTGCACACATGGTCTCTATGGGGTCACTAGAATATTTCCTTATTTTATTTTGCATAAACTAAAAAACTGCGGAAACAGAAAACGTGAATAAATTCGTGGAATCAACATCGGAAATATTTCAGTGGGTTCTTAAAGTAAACTATGTAAATTAAAATATTAAAACTTAGAGACATTTGTTAAGATGGTGGGCGATATCATATGAAATCTACGATATATTTTTTTTAAATTTTTTCCCCTATAAACGTTCCTCTATTTCATTTTAAACACAATTTTCAATTAAACAAATTCAAATAACTTCAAAATTAATTTCTTTTTAAACCCCGACTTCTGCGAGCAGGTAAGCCTTTTTCAAAAATCTAACAACATTTAAAACACTTTTTGCACTAAAAGCCGAAACATTTCTACTTTCTGGGTACCCAAATATATATAAATGTTAGTTTTATTTCGGGAGTGCTATTTCTTAAATTTGTTATCCAGTTCTATACTACTTCTAAGTAACAGTTTAATGTTTTTATCAAGGTTGGCAACCGAAACGAATAACGGTATAGGTATCGGTATTGGTATCGATTTTTTATTTGTTTCGGTATCGGTAACGGTATTTTAATCATTTCGGTATCGGTATAACCGATACCGAAACATTAATACCGATATATACCGGTATTATTGAAAAAATTTACAAAAATATAAAAAAAACGTTCTTAATTATAAAAAAACTCAATTTTATTAAATTTTTATAAAGGATAAGTATTTAAGTTATTAAAAATTTCTAACAACGGAAGTACTTCAGCCTAAACACTCCGATTTTGATGAAATTTGGATATGTGATTGAGAAAAAAATCTAAGATCGACCTGTCTCAGCTTATCGGCCACCTCGGAATTTTAAGGGTCCAAAAAGGGGTTCAAAAATGGGTCCTTTTTAGGTTTTTTTTTGCTTTTTAAGATATTTTGACCAAAGGAACCATGTGCAAGTGTGGTATTGTTGGAAAGCAATTTTTGAGGGCTTTTCACTGGTAGCTTTTTTTTGGTACTTCTTTGCTCTTTCGAATTTGCTGTTTTAAAATTTTCAAAAATGTTGGGTACTTTATATGGAGAACTATATTGCTATGGCTGCTGAATTCATATATATTATTCCTTATTAAATTTAAGCGGAACCTGTTTTTGCGTTTTTCGATATTCGCACTACATCAGGTTTGCCAAAATTTTCCCCGAAACACCTTTTTTGGTACATTTTTAAAGAATTTAGGCCTCTTTCTGTTCTAAACATAGGAAGTATGTACATCAAACTTCATATTTTGATGGATATATTAATCCTGTGATATACTCTTTTTTAACTTCGTAAATTTGAAATATGCTCCCATACAAAAAGTTTTAAAAACATGCGTTTTTTACATACTCCGTCTTTTTTATATAAAATGTTATACTTATTTCCATATTAGATCATTTATTTTTTTATAAGCTTTCCAGTATTGTATAACATGATATATATATATATATATATATATATATATATAACCGTCGTTAAATAAAATAAGGGAATAAAGGCATTTAAGTTATGCTCTCTTACAAAAAAGTACCAATGGTTATTTTGCAGAATATAGGCCCTATATTAGACTGTTTTTTTTGTTTTTGATTTTCGGAACACAAGTTGATTCACTACAAATATTTTATATTTGTATTGAGATCATATAATAAAATAAAAAAAAATAAGTTTATAAAATTAATAAAAGGATTCTCTAAAAGAAACTGTAAATTCAATTAAAGGTTTAAGAAACCAGTTTATATATTAAATTATATTTACTAAATTTGTCACAAGTTAGAAAATATTTATGAAGTTAAATAAATTAAAAACAATGCTGCCAATGCAAACTAAAGGCTGATAACCGCACTTTGAATTTATAACACGATTTTCTATTAACAATGGATAATAGAGTTTAATTGTTTAACAATTTTATATTAAAAAAATTTGTATTTTTGCTAAAAACGTGAAAAAAAACAATTTTTTAAAACCGATTCCATACCGGTACGATACCGGTATTAAGGGAAAAGGTTTTTGAATACCGGTATTTTTTGAAATCAAGAATTTCGGTATTGGTATCGGTATCGGTTGTCAATTTGAAAGGGTTTTGAAACGGATAACGGTATTATAACGGTATCGGTTGCCAACCTTGGTTTTTATCAAAACAAATATTTTTCTTTTTTACAGCATGGTGCTACTGGAATCAATATCAACAGTATGCTTGGTAGAATGAATACGACTCACAAGTGACATGCAACCACGATTCAATGATGTTAAGTGAGCTGAAAAAGAATCGCAAAAATCCTAACAAATCACCAAGATTGGAATTGAAAACTTGGCAGTATCAGCAGTCTAAATATAATCTGTAATGGAAATTGTGTATACTAAATAAAAATGTTTTTGTGAATGCATTCATTTTGCGTGTTTAAATCGGAAAGCTATTGTTATATATATCGTATATGTTCCCTCGGTTCCTATAAGGAGCATAGGAAAGCTATTGTTGGAGTTATTTAATTACAACAACAGTTCATGTAAACGCATATTCTTTACAGTTTCAAGCATTTAAATATGCATTTTTGAGCATAATATTCTTAAATTTACTCGATAAAATATTTTCTATGCACGATTGAGGTAAACTAACATAATTGGAGGAAAATTTCTGAATAAATTATACACATTTTTAATATTATTTTACACACTTTATGTGTTCGAGAATTATGTACACACAATATGTGTATCATTTTTCATTTACACACATTGAGTAATTTTGCTGTCATTATAGTAGGTAAAAAGTTACCTACTATAAAAAGGGTAAATTTAAATAAAAATTTATTAGAGTGTAGGTAAGAGTGTGAAATATTAACCTGAATGGCCGGGTTCAGTACCAGAAAATTCAAAAAAAGTTTTTTAATTTCAATAAAATTTTGTGGAACATAGCATTGAATTAGACAACCGAATATTGGCTTTCACGACGAAAAATATAATTTAATATAATGATAGTTGTCGTAACCGCACGAATTCGATTGGCAACAAATTCGGTGGCCACAACTGAGACTGTTTTCTGGGTGCAGCAAAGCTGCCTTGTAGTGGTATTTAAATAATACTGTGCTTTTGGTGCTTCAAAAAGCAAATCCACCAAACTGTGCAGAACTTAGGACAATTAAAAGGCACTGGGCTTTAGTCAAAAGGGGAAGTAAGGCAACAAACAAACTTGTCAAAGATGCCAAAGATTTCCGCGGAAAGTGGTATTTAGCAGCTCGAAAGGTATCTAATAATACCATAAAAGCGTTGATGGAAGGGGTATCAGAAGAATTAAAAAAATTTTGTAAAATAAAAATACCCGACTAAAAAAGTTTTCATATAATCTTATATGACTTGATATAATTATAAATGTTTGTATGCGTGGCTTTATATAACTATATAGATTCATATTAACACTTTGGTTTTATAAATATGTTTGATTTGATGTTATATATAATCATATTCGATTTGGTCTCCAGCCATATATAAAGAGATCTGCGATATAGTTTATACATATATAATTGTATATAATGGCGTATAGACGTATATACAAACAATCTTATATCAAAATATATAACAAAGTTATTAGAAATTTGTATTAATTGTATATACATATAATTATATCTGACATGATATCTAATTATACAAAATTTTATAAAGTTTAATTGCACTATCAAAATTAAGAAAAAAAACTTATAAATTGTGGATCTGGTTTTGAATTTTGCACTTAGACATATAAATTAATGTTTATAATTGAATTTAACACCTATTTTTTAAATATTTTGCAAACTACTCTTTATTAAAATAAAAGTAATTTTAAAGAAATAAATAAGGAAAAATATGGTTTAAGTTCAGTTATTTTTGCCGTGAAAAAAAAATTACTTGTGAAAGTTAATTTTTTATTTTATAAACCACACATTTTATAAGAAAGATCAAAACTCTAACCTAGAAAAAGTTGTTCCGACAAATTGTTGTAATGTTGAGTTAAACTGAAAATTCATTTTGTCAGCTATTTCCAAGTTTATTAGCAAACATTTTTTTAAACAACTTTTTCTAGTTTTAAATTTTGGTCTTTATTGAAATAAAACAAAATAAACCACATTTCAAAAGAATACTTTCAGTTACAAATTGCGTTATTCTAAGTTTAACGACAATCTGCTTCCTAAAAACGGTCTAAATCGCATTCAATCCTCATTTCAAACATCTTTCCATCAATAAAAATTTTCTCTAAATACCAAAGACTAATACCCACTTTGTTAGCCAAACTGTTCTGTCGGGCATTAGTATGAACAATATTTATTAAAATTTTATTTGAAAATTTTTATCGAATTATATGTATTTATATATAATTTTATTCAGTTAGATAGACCCATTTTTCGGATCAAATTGTATCAGGTTAGATAACATGCTTATCTCGCTTGATAAAATTATATATTCCAATATTCGGATCAAATTAGATATGGACGTATATATGGGTTTATATATGGTTATATATGATTATATAACATCTGTTTTAGTCGGGTAATAAAAAAATGTATGTAATTTAATAATAATGTTAATAAAAGCGCGGTTATAAAACTGTTTTCATTTTTAAATTTGAATGACTGGTTCAGCAGATTTTTTGAATTATGTGATGGACAATTTTTTCGAACGCAGCCTTTACACAAAACAGAATAATAAGGAATATTTTAACAATTTCAACATTTCGATTTCAATAAAGGATATGATTTTTAGACAATAATTTATTGATGACAGTCATATTTCTAACTTTTTCAAGTAACCAATATTTTGCAAAACTTTAGATACATACGAGTATATCAGCTTTTTCCGTGTGTTTAGGAATTGTTTAAATTAAAAGTTTTAAAAATTTGTATTTTAACTGTGAATTAAATGTGAAAAAAATAGCTGTTTATGCGGATAGGCCAGTTACTGTTCATTGGTCTGTTTTTATGTTATTGTGTTTGTATTGTGTGCTTTTCCTTTGGCGCTATGTAATGGCTTACTTTTGTGAACCCGAAGCTTACGGTACACACTTATAAGCCCAAAAATAAAACTGAAAATGTAAGAAATCGTTAATTTTACTGTAACAAAATAATATAATTGTCAATTTAACTCTTTCACTACCCTTGTACACTACAGTGTACGCATATTTAAAAGAATATATAAAATTTAATAGTGGAACAAATTTTTTATACTTTTTGCAAATAAGTTTATTAGGATCTTTGCCTTCAAATAAAAATCATTATATGTATAAGCAGTTCAACATGGGAATATGGTCGCGATATTTGTTAATGAAGTCTAATTTTTTTTAATATATGTACCATAATCTCCATGAAAACGGGGTTTTGGTGTTTCTCCTAAACTAATGAAGATAATTTAAATTTGGCATACAGCTTCGTTTTATGACGAGAAGAAAACGAACTAAAGGAATTTTGGCTATTCGAATGTTTAAGGGTTAAAACGGAGCTCAGAAGTTTGAAAAAATCGATTTTCGAACGTCATTTTTGGTGGGTAGGAGGGGGAGGGGGCAAAATATGTTACATATTTTTTTCTAATTTGAGGACTCTTAACAAGAATCTGAAGTTAAAATAACGATACATCCGCAAACAAAAAGTCGGTAGTGAAAGGGTTAACAGATTTTTTTTATCGGATGAAGAAAATCGAACGTCATTCCCAAATTGTTCAATCAAGTGATACAAAATCGAATGATCGATTGAATTTTCAAATAGTTAATCGAATGAGTAACAAATCGAATGAATTCCTAATGACTGAATTCAACGATTGATAAAATCGATTAATTCCTTATATTTAAAGTGAATTTTCTGCAATTGTTTAGATATGAATTTATTCGATTTAAAAGGAAATCGAATGGCAATTTTAAGGTATTCATTCAAAATAGAATTAATTTTTCAAAGCTTTTCGGCGAACCCGAGATGATCTCATAACAAGCACCAAAATTCATAATATTATTTGTAAAACTGAAATGTACACCCCTGTTCTGAGTTCCGAAACTTTTTAATTATAGTGGATTTGTAAAATCACACGGAATTAAAAATTTCGAAAATTTGCTGTTTTTACCAAATTTTAATATTTATAGACTAATTTTAAAATAAATTATTATACAATTGTTGTTATTCGTTTCACTTTCATCAAGCGAAATAAAACGAAAAAAATAATTCGGATGTGGATCACGGAACATCAAAAAAGTTCGGAATGTTTCACTTTATAATTTTTTTTTGTGGATTTGGAACTCAGAACAGTGCCGATAATTATAGAAATGAAATGTATAGTTTTTACTATCCGAATTATACCCGCACTTATTCCTTAGTCCTCCTTCTTGTAATCTTGCAAGGGAAAGTGATGTTTACGCGGATAGTGAAAACAAGCTACAGTTACTGTTCAGTTGTCTGTTTTCTTTGTTATTGGGGGTTTCTTGTCTGTTTTTCGTTCGGCGCTATGTAGTGGCTTACTTTGTACGGTACGTACCTACCAGAGAACTGCAACTGCTGATTGCAAAACCATCATAGGTAATTACAAACCGAATAAACATTCTTTTGCTGACATACGATCAATTATACCGAAACTACAGTAATTTTGACTTAGCTGCACAACCAACTTTTGCAAGACTTTTTGTGCAGGTAAGCCAAAAAAGCAGCTAAGTCAAATTGTTTACCTGCCTTAATGTGCAGACTGAAAGCAAACAAAACTTTGTGCTTTGTACCAGATCTTGCGATTTTTATGGTTAGTAGTTAGTAAAGTAGGATATTTTTGTCACAAAAAAAGTTGACGACAAATTTATTTTATGTGTGTTTTTTTCCTAGAATTGAAAAACAAAGCAAAACACAAGAGGCAGCTAACAGTGATCTTTTTTATGAAAATAATGTAAAACTGCCTAAAATATGAGGCAGTTATCTTAAATGCGCAGGTACAAAAAGTGCACTTAAAGAAGACAATTGCGTATATAATTTTGTAAAATAGAAACGAAGCCAAAATTTAAATCGGATTTTTGTAGATTTGCTTTAAATACTTAACGTTGATAGGCACGAGCGAAAATACAGCTATTGTTTAGAAAAATGTTCGTTTTATTATGGAATATAATTTTTTATGATAAACAATCAAAACAGTTATTTATTTTAATATTTGAGGTTGTTTGAAAGATAGAAATAAAACACAAAACTAATTTTTCAATAAATTTATGACATTTTGACACTAAAGCACCGTAATTTGTTTTTCATGTTGAAAAATTTCACTCGAACTTTAAATGCCTCAAATTGCAATTTAATTTTAACAAATGAACAATTTTTTAATTTTATAACAAAGAAAAGGTGTCATTTTGTGTTTGTTGTGATTGGATCTTTCTAATAACATAAAAAAAATTAATAATTTTTCGAATTTAAAGTAACTCGTGAGGCATTTTAAGTTCGAGTGAAAATTTTCCACGTGAAAAACAATTTACGGTGCTTAAAGTACAATAAGTTTCTCGAGAAAAAAACTGTATACTCCATGTAAAAAAATAACTTTTCATGATAATGGATTTCATGCAAAAATGGTTAGAATTTGTTTTCACCCAAATTTTATACAAGACTATTATTTTTCTGGTGAAAAAGTGACGCTCTGGATTTATTAAGAATGTGTCTTTCTTACAAAATAAACAAATTGTTTACTTTCACAGTCTAAATAACGTTTTGAGGCCTTTAAAGTTCGAGCGAAAAATGTCTCCGCCAAAGACAACTTACAATGTGATTAAAAAATATAATGTAATTAGTTATAATATTCTTCTACCTCAAGTCCAAATTCTAATATGATATTGTCATATTAGATTTTTATTTGTTGTTTCAAAAAGGGGTTGATCATTTTCATGATAGACAATACAATTGTTTCGTAGACATCACTCTACTCTTCAGTTGTCCGCAATAAGAAAATGATTTTTTGTACCTTATGTAATAGCCGTTTTTTCTAATCACTTGGATTTAATAAATCCAAAAAGTATTTCTAAAAGTGCTCATCTGTTGATTAGATTTTTCCTATTTTAAAAAAATTTTCTGTCCGACACTTCTTCAACCCTAATTTTTAATACCGAGTTCGATGATGGAGGATTCAACTTTAACTTTTAATTTATAATTTTATATAAAACAGCGATAAACAGTCTGCCTTTTCAGTTTTATCACTTCAATTTATATTTTTACACAATTGAAAAATTCCATTGCAATATTTAATATTCACTAATTGGATTTAATTAAATTACTTACTGTAGAGTGAAAAATTGCCATTTCTATTTGTGCTATTTCTCCATGTCCAAGATGAAAAATATGTATTTGGTGAGGTGTAGTTTTTTTTCTAAGCATATTTCGTAAAAAAAAATTTAAGAAAAACCTTTTATTTGTTAGTTTTTCAATTTTTTTGTTTCTCTTTTAATTTTTATTCGTATTTTTTTCTGACATTAAATTAATGGGCTGTTCAATATATTTGTGCTTTTATTGTGGATTTATTAAATCCAGCTTTTTTTTGGATTTAATAAATCCATTTTTTGTATGAAAAATTCTAAATCCAGGTGATTAAAAAATACGCTAAATGTCTCGGTTTGAGTAAGAAAGTTATCATTTTCTTATTGCGGACAACTGAAGAGTAGAGTGATGTTTACGAAACAATTGTATTGTCTATCATGAAAATGATCAACCCCTTTTTGAAACATCAAATAAAAATCTAATGCCGTTTTCTTTTCTGAAAAAAGTGTTGCCTTTTTTTATGCCCTTTTTGTACAAAAAGTCTCTTAGTTCATAGTAATAAAAAGTAAACATAAACAAATCTGGTATCAAAATAAAGGTATTTTAGATATCTATCTGACTGTATATAAACCATGTCCAAACATGCCTTAATTTTTTGGGCAATTTAACAAATTGTCGCATTTCTTGATATTTTAATGTTTTATTAAATTAGTTGAGCATGCTTGGAAATATTTTAAACACGGATAAATAGGTTTTTTAAATACCTTTAATTCGACACCTAATTTGCCTTTATTTACTTCTTGTTTCAATGCACAAAAACACATTTTGTAAAAGAAGGGTAGAAAAAAGGCAACATTTTTTTCAGAAAAGAAAACGGTATAATATGACAATATCATATTAGAATTTGGACTTGAGGTAGAAGAATATTCTAACTAAATATACAGTGATGTGCAATAAAATAGAGCCATTCAAGTTTTTTTCTAATTTTATTCTCGTTGCCTTTATTTTAAAAGATCAAAATAGTGGATAGATTCGCCCAAAAATGCGAGGAGATAGTTCAGAAAATTATGTAGAATTTTAGCGTGACGTCTTTTATTTTATTTTGTTAATTGTTTTAAGTAGGCGTGGCTTTTGATGAAAAGTAAGCGATATCGACCTTTTATCAAGTTACATAGTAAAATTTTGCGAGTACTGATCAATTCTGAAAAAACATTATATTTTTGGAATTCCTATAAAATTTCCTTAAGTCCTGCATTATTTTTATCTTCAAATGGTCGCCAGACTTAAAATTACAGTGCCTTAAACATGACCAAATTTTTCTTTGTTTTTACCGATTTTAAAATAAAGTTAACAACACTGAAATTTAAACAGGGAATATTTTATACTATAACGTAAAAAAAGGCCTGACTGATTTGTTATATCGCGGTAAGTATAAAATAAGCCCATTCACTTTAAAGTTTCAGTGTTATTAACTTTATTCTAAAATCGCTAAAAACAATGAAAAATCTGGTCAAGTTTAAGGCACTGCCATTTTAAGTCTGGCGACCATTTGTAGAAGAAAATAATGCAAGACTTAAGGAAATTTTATAGGAATTCTAAAAATATACATTTTTTTCAGAACTGAACAGTACTCGCAAAATTTTACTATGTAATTTGATAGAAGGTCGATATCACTTATTTTTCATTAAAATCCACGCCTACTTAAAACAAGTAACAAAATAAAAAGCTTGGCGTCACGTTAAAATTCTACATAATTTTCTGAACTATCTCCTCGCATTTTTGGGCGAATCTATCCACTATTTTGATCTTTAAAAATAAAGGCAACGAGAACAAAATTATAAAAAAACTTGAATGGCTCTATTTTATTGCACATCACTGTATGAAAATATAGAAAGTCCGAAAAAACAATTTTTGTATTTTTTAATGCAAAAATTAGGATAATTGTTAAAAAATATAATGTTTACACTAGATACGACATTAAATGAATCTCCTCATTGTTTTGCATCTAAATTTATTATAATCCAATAAACAAAAGAACGATACCCTACGATAGTGAAATCGCTATCACCTTAAATATCCGAAAACGATATCATATTCCAATAAGATTATAAAATAGTTTTCGATAAGGTTTAATGATAAGGCTTATTTCAAAATATTCAAACCGTTTTCAGAAAAAATTAAATTTATAAAAACTTGCAATATCCCAGCAAGAACATGGTAATTACAGGTCATTATCATTATCATTACCAAGTAATGATAGGTCATTACGTTTTGCATTACTTTAAAATACAAAATAATGACTTACTGATAATAAGTTATAGAAGTACTTATATAATCTTGCAAAGTAATTACTTATTGGTAATTGATTAAATAAGTACTGATTTAGAGTTTTATATATGTTTTATTTATTAAATTGTTTCGAACATTTTTCCAACTGAATAGAAAATTTTCCGAGGTAAAAAGTTATATTTCCACCACTTATTTCATAACTTCTGAGTAACCACTTATTCTATCTGTGTGAGTAACTACTTATTCTTTCACTATGGGTAACTCGTTATTCGCACTTTTTTTGTAAGCGAGAGGGTAATGACCACCCATGAATTTTTGGACATCGCGAACAAAAGTAATGTTGCGAGTAAATAGCCTGGTAAGTAGTTAAACCCTTTGTGTGCTACTTACTCGCTAATTACTCGGTAATGTCTGTTTTTGCTGGGATTTTATTCGTTTGGCTATTTCTACTCTTTTTTATTATGTAATTAGATGCAGAATCTAGGTGAGTTGTACTTCTTCTTAATATAACGATTTCATTATAATTTTTTCATCATTAACTTCATTTCAGCACGTTTTGAAAGGAATCCGAATTAACTATCACTTATGATATCATTTTCGGTATCGAAATCGCCTGAAATAACGATAGTGTTTCGAGGCTGGACCAGATTTTGTTCGATTTCACTATCGTTATTCCAGCGAATTTCGATAGCGAAAACGGTATCATAATTCGTTAGGAAAGGTACATTTTAGAACAAAAAATCTATCGTTTTCGCATCACAAGTGATTATCATATATGATAATAAATATCATCTGGGTGAGATCGTTTCGATATCGTGACGATATCGTCTGGTTTATTGGGAAACAACAAAAATTTTAAATTTCTTCGAAATTTATGAAATTTAAGATCCCAATTGGACAGAGAATTACCTATGCTCACGAATATATTGAATGCTGCTGTAAAGTACAGGATATTTAAATACATTAAAGGAATTCACAGTTTAAGCGCTAACTTTAGCACATTGTAAAATAGCATGATTTTTTAAGTTTAAACCATAGAAAGTTTTAATGCTAACTTAAAATAGTACGTACTGTGAACTGTACTGGGGATAAGAATTGTAAAATTTTTGTAAATTTTCTTTTTAAAATGATATTTAGTATATGTAGTACACTCAAAAAAAAAGTCAGTAAAGTCAGCAAAAAATGTTGCTGTGTCAGCAAATTTTTAGTCAGGAGCGTGCTTGCAAAAAAGTTGGTAATTTCAGCAAAAGGTTTGCTGAAAATCAGCGAGCTGATTTTTACCAAAAAAATAGTAATCTTCAGCAAAAGTTTTGCTAACACTTAGTCGACTGCAAATGAAAAAAATCCTTTCTAAAATCACTAAACTTTTTGCTGAATATTAGTAGACTGAAAAGAACTCAAAAAACTTGTAGCGAAGTTTTACTTTAGTTAATTTATTTGCTGAAAATTTAAATATAGAATATGTGTAGAGTTGTTTTTCTTATTTTGTCATTTCCGTTTCCAGACAAGCTGCGACATCTACATCTTGTCTATCTGGTTGTCGTCCACGCTATGAATGCGGTTATCAGCACAATTTTTGTAGCAAAATAAATTAGTGAAACATTAGTTCAAAATTAGTTTAGTGCTAAAAAAAGACAACTAAAATTTTTGCTGAAAACGGAATTTCAGCAAAAAAATTGCTGAAAACTAGTACACTTGATATACAAGACGTTTTACTAATTTTTCTACTAACTTATTTTTTTCAGTGTACTGAAAATAGTGGATATTTACGGACAGTGATGGATGGCGGTGTGAATCAAGCTTTATTGACACTGCTATTTTTGTGCACTTTTAGAACTGGGGATTGGTAAAGAAAAGTGATCTCATCTCATAAAAACACAAATATTTCGATTATGATTATATACAAATATTTCTGTGACCGTCAAAAATACCACTTCCATTAAAAAATTGGACCATATCATTTTGTATATATGCTTTTATATTGCACACAACTGTATTCTGTTTTATCATTAAAATATTGATAGCGCTCAACACTAAAAAATTTCCCCCTATTTAAATACATTAAAGGAATTCACAGTTTAAGCGCTAACTTTAGCACATTGTAAAATAGCATGATTTTTTAAGTTTAAACCATAGAAAGTTTTAATGCTAACTTAAAATAGTACGTACTGTGAACTGTACTGGGGATAAGAATTGTAAAATTTTTGTAAATTTTCTTTTTAAAATGATATTTAGTATAAGAGGTAGCAGACAATGGATTATTTGCTTGCTTTTGTATTGTAAAAAAAAATATATATAATACAGAATTTTCTTTAGATTCCTTACGATTTCATCATATATCGGTTTGTTTTGCAGATAGCTATATAAATGCTCCGTATCAAATTGTATCTGCTGAATGCTACCGATGTGACACTCTTTTATAGAGCTATACAGTGTGATTCAAAAGAAGGTGACTCATTGGTTTTTAATCAACCGCAGATATTTTTATATCAGGCTTTGTTATGCAAAGCTTTTATTGATATTAAAACATTGTGACTGACTCACTTGTCATTAAACTCCATACCATGTCTTGTAAACCAATTGTTTCAACTTAACTTCAGCCAACAACAACTTTTTGCAAACCTTAGACTCCTCTACGGGCAGAGCTTTGAAGAATTAATTTCTTAATTAAATTTTTCAATTCTGAATTAAAAATTCTATGAATTAATTCACTAAGCACCATATATTGAATGGAATTAATTCATATTTGCTTTCGTTCGATTTATTTTGTTACGAATTAAATCAATTGCAATAGTTCTTTTTATTAAATCAAATGAATTAATTCACCGGTGAACGCGTTCAATTTTATAAATCGAACGGAAAAAAAGTGAATTAATTCCTTACTGAATTAATTCACCACTGAATTCATTCAATTTCATTTTCATTCAGTGAATTAAAAAAAAATAAAATTACATTCAGTGAATTAAAAAAAAAATAATAGGTTCACTGAATTGAAAAAAAAAATAAAATAAGTTCACTGAATTGAAAAAAAATAAAATAAGTTCACTGAATTCAAAGCCTGTTTTCTGCCGTTCAGTAGAAGAAAACAATAATGTACAAATAAAATTTTTAAATAAGCAATTTTACACCGTGTGCTAGTAACAAATTAGAAACCGGATGCTGTTTATCAACCTACATGATTCAAAAATAAAGCTTTTTACTATTAAAAATAAAAACTTTACAGATGTAGATAAATTTGGAAAAAAATATAACTATTAATTTTTCAAACTAGTTATATAGTTATATTTTTTTTCCAGCACACGCTGTAAAATTGCTGATTTAAAAATTTTATTTGTTCTACTGAACGGCAGAAAACAGGCTTTGAATTCAGTGAACTTATTTTACTTTTTTTTAATTCAGGGAACTTATTTTATTTTTTTTTCAATTCAGTGAACTTATTTTTTTTTTTTTTAATTCTCTGAATGTAATTTTATTTTTTTTTAATTCACTGAATGAAAATTAAATTGAATGAATTCAGTGGTGAATTAATTCAGTAAGGAATTAATTCACTTTTTTTCCGTTCGATTTATAAAATTGAACGCGTTCACCGGTGAATTAATTCATTTGATTTAATAAAAAGAACTATTGTAATTGAATTAATTCTTTGATTTTGTTGTTTGATGAACGCATTCAGTTGAATGAATTCAGTGAATTACTTAAGAAAAGGAATTCATTCAATTCTAGAGAAAATTGAATTCGATTGGTAGTGAATTCATTCAAAAAGGAATTAATTCTTACAAGCTCTGTCTACGGGCTATTGATGGTCAGTGCTTTACAATAATCGATATAAATAAAATGAACTTACATTATTTTCCACTCTACGTTTCGTTGGTTAATTTTACCAACTTCATCAGGAGTTTGTATTTCTTAAATCACATCGATTACATATTTCTCCTATTTCATACATGGGAATTTTTCATTACCATTGAATTTTCATTACCATTAGTTCATACTAATGACAATGAAAATGAAATGTTCGTTTTCATTTGTCTGAATTTTTTTGTAAATAAATGGTTTTTAATAAATTGTAATTAGTTTTTTTATACATTAGTGTAATTTCATTACCATTAGTAATGATTTTTCTAATGAAAAATATTTCATTACCATTAAATGGTAATGAAATTACACTAATGTATAAAAAAACTAATTACAATTTATTAAAAACCATTTATTTACAAAAAAATTCAGACAAATGAAAACGAACAACTGGTTTGGCCAGGGAAGTTATAAAACATAATTTATTGAGGAGGATCCATTTAATTCCGTTAAACTTTACCTGGATACAAACAACAATGGAATGGAAAGTAATATTTAATTTTAAATGAGCATGAGCCTGAAGGAGCATATTCCATCTTCGATTTCAACAAGTTTTACTCCATTTTTACGTTTTTCGTTAATGGCAATTATTTTTTTTAATTTATTCATTATCAATTGTAATGAAATTTAAAATCATTGTCATTAATCAATGAAATTAAATTTTAGAATCATTACCATTAATTAAAAAAATGGTAATGAAAATAATTTCATTACAATTGATATCAATGTAATGGTAATGAAATCATCAATTAATTAGTCCACCTAATTAATTAGTCCCATGCATGTCCTATTTATAATAAAAGTTGACAACACGTCACAAATTATAATAAATACAACTATAAATAACACTCCCAGCAAAAACTTTCATTACCATCCCAGCAAAACCTTTCATTACCATGTAATGAGTTTTAGGTATTGAAATCTTAAGTGTTCACTAGTTACCTTTTAATTACTAAACTACTTATTTTAACATGGTGATGTCATTGGAGGAAAGTCATTATACTGATGTTACCTGTAAGTAGTTTATCAGCTGTTCTATAAATAGATGTTGAATATAGATTTAAAAAAATATAAAAATTTAAAAACCAATAGGAGCTGACACGTATTGATCAGCGTACCCCACGATTGTCAGGCAAACACTCTAACCATTAGACCACGACATCAGTACGATTTTTATTGCTTTAACTTATGTACACATTTATTGTGGCAACTGTTATACATGTCTATTTTTCACAAAACTTGTTGTTATTAAATACTGCTTAATCAACATCAACATTTCTATAAATAGATGTTTAATATAAATCAGTGATGGTATTTTAGAATATTCGTTTGGTGCCTAAATGATGCCCAAAAAAGTGCCAAAAAAGCTTTAAAAGTGCCAAAAAAAAATTTTTTAAAAAAATATGTTCAGCTTTTATTTTAAATATTTATACATTAACACCCTTATTATAAACTTTATAACAATAACAAAATTGTCACAAAACTGGTGTGAATGGAAATTATTATAATTTTGGTATTCTAAGAAAAATTGTCACAGCAAAACCTTGACAAAATTGTCATGTAATAAAAAGCACATATATTTTCATTCGTCAACTATTTAAAATATAAGTTTTATTTCCTTTTGAAATAAAATTTTTCTTCACAGAAATATAATACGAAATACCTCATTCATATTTTGAGATATTATTTTAAGATGCATCGAACCTTTTACCGATTCTAAAATTCCTGCAAATTCCTCCAAAAGATTACGCAGTAACATGGGATTTTTGGGGCTAAAGTTGTTAGGAATAAGCTCAAAATACTTGATGCTAAAATTTAAAGGAAACTCCAAGTGCTTAAAACTACCCTACGGGAAATTTTAACAAACTGTCACCGAACTGGCCCCTTTATATGAAATAGACTGGTCACTTTTACATGGCGTTGTCATAGGAGGTGGAAATTGACCCCTTGTGACATGTCACAAGACAAATCCCAGGACAGGTCCCTGAAATTGAGAGTTCAGTAACCTGTCCTAGGATTTGTCTTGTGACATGTCACAAGGGGTCAATTTCCACCTCCTATGACAACGCCATGTAAAAGTGACCAGTCTATTTCATATATAGGCGCCAGTTCGGTGACAGTTTGTTAAAATTTCCCGTAGGGTAGTTCTCTCGTGTTCTGCGGTTCCTGTAAATTTTTTTTAAGTTTTCATTTCATTTAAGATTTCATAAAATTATCGAAAAAATCGTAATTTTTCACAAATTACAGTTTTTGATAATTTTATTTTATTTTTGGCAGAAAAAGCTTTCACCATTGTATGGTGAAATTTTTAAAACTTTTGCTTGTCATAAAAAAACTAGAATACCATAACAAATTTTTGAAAAATTCTAGTGACGGACAATACAATAGAATCAATTAAAGTTTTTCTAATTTTATCCCCATTGCTTTTATTTTTAAAGATCAAAATAATGATTAAATTGTCCCCAAAGAACTGGAAGGTGGTCCAGAAAATTGTAGAAATTTTTAGTGTGGCGTTTGTTTTTTAATTTTGCTACCCATTCTAAGTAGACGTCTCTTTTAATGAAAAACCAGCGATATCGACCTTTTATCAAATTATATAGAAATTTTCTTAAAAAGTGCCAAAATTCTATGACGAGTGCCAAAGTGCCATTGAACATTCAATAGTGCCACAAATGGCACTTTTGTGCCACTTTTACCAACAGTGATATAAATTACAAAAAAAAAAACAACAATGGAAGCTAACACGAGTTAAGCAGCGATCCTCATGTCTGTCAGGCAAAAACGATAACCACTAGGCTACGCCATAGTTATGGTTTTTAATGATTTAGAACATATATTATTGGTTTCAGCTATTGTGAAATAGTAATGTGTGGGGTATAATTATCGGTAACTCATTACATTCAGTTTAAAAGTAATTCAACGGGTAATGAGATATGAGATCTAAGTAATGCATGTAGTAATGACCAGTCATTACCAAGGTTTTGCTGAGATGTAATGAGTTTTAGGTATTGAAATCTTAAGTGTTTACTAGTTACCTTTTAATTACTAAACTACTTATTTTAACATGGTGATGTCATTGGAGGAAAGTCATTACACTGATGATACCTGTAAGTAGTTTATCAGCTGTTCTATAAATAGATGTTGAATATAGATTTAAAAAAATATAAAAATTTAAAAACCAATAGGAGCTGACACGTATTGATCAGCGTACCCCACGATTGTCAGGCAAACACTCTAACCATTAGACCACGACATCACTATGATTTGTATTGCTTTAACTTATGTACACATTTATTGTGGCAACTGTTATACATGTCTATTTTTCACAAAACTTGTTGTTATTAAATACTGCTTAATGAACATCAACATTTCTATAAATAGATGTTTAATATAAATTACAAAAAAAAACAACAATGGAAGCTAACACGAGTTGAGCAGCGATCCTCATGTCTGTCAGGCAAAAACGATAACCACTAGGCTACGCCATAGTTATGGTTTTTAATGATTTAGAACATATATTATTGGTTTCAGCTATTGTGAAATAGTAATGAAATGGGGTATAATTATCGGTAACCCATTACATTCAGTTTAAAAGTAATTCAACGGGTAATGAGATATGAGATCTAAGTAATACATGTAGTAATGACCAGTCATTACCAAGGTTTTACTGGGCTGTCCCTACGGGGAATGAGGAGTCAATTGCCCTCCAAGGACCTATCCCGTGACCGGTCAACCGAAGGCATATTACTAAATTAGTACAAATAAAACAAAAGAAAATGAGTTAATATTCTAAGTATTTTCTAGTCCGTTATTTTCACTGTTGCTTTTAAAAAAACTTGACCGATACCTAAATAAAAACAAAATTCGCGGCATATTTTTAAAAATATTTTTTATTTATTTTACTCTTTTATTTATTTCTAACTTTATTTTTTCACGATTTGCTTATTTTAGCTCTTATTTTAAATTTCTATAATGTTTTCCTAAGAAATTTTAAGTTATGAATTTTCAACGTTTTTTTTAATGTTAAAGCTGTTTTAGTTTTAACAATTGGTATTGAATTTAACGTTTCTTTGTAACTTAAGGGGAATTTTTTAAATTTTTATTTATATTATCAGAGGTTTTGAGGTAGTTTTCTAATTTTTAATTGATTTTTTACTTTAATTATGGCCAACGCAAAAAACAAGTCAACTGCCATTAAGGGACCTATCCCATGACCGGTCAATCGGGGGCATATTCAAGACACTTCACCATATTTGTGTGTGTGTTAATGTTGTTTTATTTTCTATTTTTTTCTTTTCCATGTTTTTTTATTTGATGTGTGTGTTTGTTTTTTCTTTCTCTTTTTTATTTGAACAGAAACGAAAAACATATAACTTAACCATCAGCCAGGCATCACGCATAAGCAACGTTAGCTCAGACGGTAGAGCGTTTGCCTTACAAGCAGAAGGTTGTCTTATCGAGCCCTACTTCAACGCCAAGTAGATTATTTTTAATTCTTAATTTTTTATTAGTTTATTTGAAAAGCTATTTTTAGACACACCACCTTACTGCCACAATGTGTCTAAACTGTGGAAATTGGTCATTTCCAATGACAACGCCATGTTAAAGTGATATGTCTCTTTCAAACAAAAAGACCGATCAGCGACCGGTCTCCGCCCCCTTGGGACCTATCCTGCGTGTCATCTGGGACCGGTCCCTTTCCTCGTAGGGGTACAACAAAATCAAGTTTTTTGCAAAATAGCAAGGTCGTGACAACTGATTCTGGTAGAAGGGGACCAAAAAAAATATATATATGGGTCATTCCATCTCAAATCGACCAATGTTTGGACTCGACCCCTTCGATTTGGATGAATTTTGGTCAGAACTTTTCTTTCAATATATAACGAAGTTTTGCCAAAGGAAAAAAATTACAAATTTTTTTTTCAAAAGTTATGCAATATTTAAGATTTCAAAAAATGTCATAATTTTTTTAATTTTTTGCTTTTTACGAGGTTATTTTTTGAATATCTCGAAAACTATAATAGGTACAAAAATAGTTCTTAGCTCATTTTAAAGAGGATATTTAGCCGTATTAAAGAAAAAATATTGAAAAATAGAAAAATTAAAAATTTTTCAATTTCAAAATTTGAAAAACAAATAAGCTAAGAAATGGCACATACACACACACACATGTATACATAAATGGAATAGTGTGCCATTTATTACCTTATTTGTTTTTCAACTATTACCAAAAAAATAAAAGCGTAATTTCGATTAAAAAATTTTTCTGTGCTTCTAAACCCTTCAATTTGTTGTTTATTGCTCAAAATTTCAAAATTGGGTATTTGTTTAATTTTATTGTATTAAGATTCAACTTAAAAGAGAATAAAAAAATCATATCTTTTAAAAAAAAAAACGCCCTCTTGAAAATCTTTTGATCTTTTGAGTTCAGTTATTAAAAAAAAATTGAGCAAAAAAAAAAATAGGGTTTTGAGTTTTTGGATTTTTAAAATTTTAAAATTGAAAAATTTTAAATTTTTTTTAAATTTTAAAAAGTTTACGTCTGGCCCTATGTTTTTGGGGGGTTAAAGTTTCACCCCTTTTGTAAATGATTATTGTCATAGGAAAACATGTGAATCTTCGACTTTAGGTATAGGATCTGTTTAGCTAACTTATGTGAAACACTAAGGCCCGTTAACGTATCTCAATTTATGCCATGGGTTAGGCCTCTACTAGCCTTAACCACTGGTGAACATATTTTTTGAATAACTTATCTAAATTTTAACCAAGTATTTCTTCTAACCAATGCTAAAATTTAACCATAGAAATTTCTGTGGTTAAGAAACTTAACCACGGCTATTTTAGAACAATTCACCCTAGATAAGATATTTTAATAAATTAAACTTGTAATGATGATTATTAAAAAAAATTTAAAGCGCAGCTTTAACCAAACTTTGACTAAGAATCGTTTATGATACATATAAGTATTTTCGATGTGCATTTCCCCACTTTACCAAAAGTGCATCAATACTTAAATTCGTTGAAAAAATTTTGCCATATAAGATTTAGGTTTCTTACGGCTTACGAACATTGGCCTCATGTAAAAAAATAGGAAAAAGTTATCTTTTTATGCGTTCAAGGAGCTTGGGTAATTAAAACCAGAAATGGTGACCAATATTAGAACAATTTGACACGAGTTACACACCTCTACAAAATTAAAAGTCGCTGCTGTTAGAAGCTGGATACATACTTTTAGTATTTTACTTGCTGATTTCAAATCTCTATTGCGAATTCGTGTCTGACCTCTCAAATTTGAAAAAATCGTGATGAAAAACGCGGAAAAGAGCTTTTTTACGTATTTTGAAATACTACTTATACAAAACGCATCCAAATAGCTTAAGACTTTTTGTTACGATGGAAGTAAAGAATGAACTTTTTTCTCTAAAAAAAAGGGTGGTCCAACCAAAATGCATGATGTTAATTGTAAATAAAACAAAAAGTTTTCAGACAATTATCTGAATATTTTTTATTATGATAAAAGTCTCTATGACAATTATGTGTGAAATAAAATATCGGCAAAATGCTCGGCATGGCTTCGGTGGCATACTTCTATCCGATGGCCCATATTTTCTACGACTCGAAGACATAATTGAGGTTCGATATCGTTAATGTGCCGAATTATCTCATCCTTTAGCTCTTCAATTGTCCTTAGCTTATTGACGTACACTTTTTCTTATAAATATCCCCAAAGAAAGAAGTGCAACGGTATCAAATCACATGATCGTGGCTGCCAATTAACATCGCCACGACGTAACATAGCACGGCCATTGAATTTCTCGCGCAAAAGGGCCATTGTTTCGTTGGCTGTATGGCAAGTGGCACCATCCTATTAGAAGCACATATCGTCCAGGTCCATATCCTCAATTTCTGACCACAAGAAATCCGTTATTATCTCCCGATAGCCAACACCATTCACTGCCACCCTATCGCGAACAACAGCAATGTGTTCCGCAGAACGAACTGGGCGAGAATGCACAGGTGATTTCACATTTCCTACAGACCCGGTTTACTGAAAATTGCACACAATTGTCCCGATTGTGGACACATTTGGTCGATTACGCTGACCAAAGAAGTGCACGAAATGCATTTGGATTTGAACTCCCATTTTCGTAAAAGGCTTCAACAATCTTAACGCGTTGCATGATTGAATTTGTCAAACATTGAAACAAAGAAATGTCAAATTAAGTTGGGCTAAAAACTTGACGTTAAGGTGTGACTCACAATTAACATCGTGCATTATGGTTGGACCACATTTAAATAGGACGACATTTGCTTTTAATTGAATTTAAGGATTTAGAATCAGCGTATCAAATTCAAAATGAATCATGTATCAATGATCAAACCGCGGAAAGTTTGTTGAGGTGTGTTATCAAGAATTTGCAGAATTTCGGTACACATGTAGTACAAGACTACTGAATTTAATTCTTAAATATAAAAAAAAACGCATAGAAATAACTCGCGAATTAACGATTCACACCAATCATGTTTTAAATATTGTAAAGTATGTGAGGACAACCCACAGTTTTGACTCGCACACTCATAAAAAAAGTTAGTACAAAAGTCTGTTAAACGCGTTCTGATTCAATTGAACTAATTTTTCCTGTTGTTTTCGTTTAAATCCGTTGTTTAACTAAAGTTGTTAGTTATCAAATTTCACCACAAAAACATATTTCTGCTGTACTTGAACTAATTTTTTCTCCTGATATTTAGTTATTTTTTTATAAATGATTTTGAAAATGTTATCAGCTAATATAGATAAATTTATTGGCGCTAGTATATAGTGATTGATTGTGCTTGATGTCGCTTGATGGTGAAGTGTGTATTGATGAGTTTGCCGACCAATACAAATTACAAAATTTCTAGTAAGTGTATTTTAATGTATGTGATGAGTCATCACTGATGACGCTTACCATAAAAAAAAAATAATATGCGCTTGTTTAGAAAGTTCTAGCAAATAAAATAATATGATAAGAGCATGTTTTCATTTGTTTCTGTTAGTCAGCAAAGGAACGCAAAAGAAAACGGAGGTATACTGGACATTAACATTTCGCAGTTGAAATTGTATTTAAAAAATAAAATAATAGAGGTTTGTTTTATAATATAAACTATATTTAAGGGAATACTATTAAATATGTTTTTTTTCTTTTATTTCAGCCCTTTAACATTTTCATCTAAATTCGACCCGCAGGTAGACGAAAAAAAGGAACCAAATAATAAAACTCCAGCGGAAGTTTAACATATTGGCAAGAAAATAAAAGTGCAAATAGTGTTTTTGGATTGTGTAATTTATTTGAAAATAAAATTAACAATATTTACATTAATTTGTTTTTATTCAATTAATAACAAAAGTGATTGTAATTTTAGCAGCATGTTTTGCAGATTTTAACTGACCCACTTTCATTTCTATTAAACGAAAATTCTTCTAAATTTTTGAATGTTAACTAAATTTTTTACCTGTTTATAACCAACTAAAATTTAGCAGAAAACATGTGCTGATTTCAGCTGAGTAATTTTCATTTCCATTAAACAACATTTCATGTAAATTGTTGTATTTGAACTAACTTTTTTACCTAAAATTTAGGTCACCTAAATTTAGCAGACCATGATTCTCAACATCATTGAAATTTCTGCTGTTACTATTTCCTGTTATTTTAGCAGAATTTTTAACTATTTGTACGGGTTTTATTTTATGAGTGTATAATCTGAGACTACTTGATTACAGTTTACTATAAAAAAAACGTATATAATTATTGCTTTATAATTATTTAGATAAATGCATGAAGATAATATGTGTACGAAGTGTCCTATTTCCATGTCCATAGCTGCATATTTAGGTTTCTTTTTTATGGTAACTTATAGTGAAATTTTATGTATCACTTTCCTCTTACAAACTAACCCCCTAAAATCCAGGTTTGTGGAATATTAGAGCACCACTTCTGAATAAGTGCGAAATTAACCCTTAAAAACATTTGAAGTTATGACATTTCTGGTATTGAAGTGAAATTTTCAGCTTTGATGTCTTCAGTGACTTATAGTAAAATGTAATGGCAAATATTTTTGTTAATATTTTAACCCTCTAACTCTTCAACTTACGGGTATTTTTATTGAAGACTCAGAGGGTTAAAATGTTTCCCGTAGTGTTTTACATAAGTTCGGTGAACACATCCTATACCTAAAATGGAAGATTCACATGGTTTCCTATGCCGATTTACAATAAACATTTTCAAAAGGGGGAAAATTTTAACCCCTCAAAAAACATAGGGCCAGAGGTAAACTTTTAAAACGCCGATACACATATATTACCTATACCTAAAATAGAAGATTCACATGGTTCCTATGCGGATTCACAATAAGCATTTGCAAAAGGGGGAAACTTTAACCGCCCATAAAGGCAGGGCCAGTTTGTAAACTTTTAAAACGCCGATACGTGTATATTTTTTTGGTCCACTCTGCCAGAATCAGTTGGCCGAAGCTTGTTATTTTTTTTGGTGTTGTACAGTGTAATCAAAAAATTGTAAAAATCATAGCTAAAACTTAACCTTAATATCACAGAACTTTTACTTTCAACTGATTGCAACTGAATACTTACGGTGGGTCTCATACTGCAGATTTAAGCGTTAACTAAGAGTTAACCCAAAAATTTGTTGTTGTTTTATATACAGTTTTTTAACATTTTCTTTTGTTTAATAGTTAAGTAAAAGTTAAACCTACAGTGGGACCCACCGTTATTCTTTTTGTACCAGTGCTCTTGCAGTGAATTTAAAAAATGTTTCAAACTTTGTATGTACATATGTGGCAAAGGTAGTCCATTCCTCCAACTAAAAATAAAAACTCTTCAAACTTACCGTAAGCCTTCCCGATGCAAATTTTTCGTAGAGCAACATTTTCGACTTATTGAAACAAAAAAATGCTCGTGGTGAGCTTGTTCACTACACTCATAAAAAAAGCCCGTACAAATAGTTCAAAATTCTGCTAAAATAACAGGAAATAGTACCTGAATTTGCGCCAGCAGAATTTTCAATGAAGTTAAAAATCATGGTCTGCTAAATTTAGGTAAGCTAAATTTTACATACTGCTAAATATACGGACAATTTTAGTTAAATTAGCTAGGAAATTTGAGCTAAATTCGGCAGAAATTTTGCCTGATTTAACTACAAATTTCTGTTAAAATGTCGCTTAAAATTTCGACTTCCGGGATCTGACCCTAGACGGGCCCATATTTATTATTGGGAGTCTATGTGTCTGATAAGGGTTACTTGATAGGTACAGAGTGACGAATTTTTGTCCATTTTGTTCTATTTCGCTTAGTTTCCGAGATACAAACTATTTTACGATCTTATAATAAAAAAAATTAAAATATAGCGCCATCTCTATGTGATATTGTAGCACAGACACAAAATATAATAATTAGAAAATAATTGTGGTTTAAATTAGCTGAAAAATTTGTAAAGTTAAGAAACACAAATTACTAAAAATTAGCATGCAAAGTTAGTTCAAATACGGCTAAAAGTAGTTTTAAAGCTAAATTAGATTTACAAAAAATATTAGTCCTAAATTTTAAGACAAAACAACATGAAAATTAGTTCAATAGAATCAGAACGCGTTTAACAGACTTTTGTACTAACTTTTTTTTATGAGTGTAGGGTTATCACTTTTTGATTTTTTTTCCAAATATCAAATTTTACATGCCCTAGCCAAAAAGGCCATAAAAAATATTAAGAAACGCAATCTTACTTTTTCGCTGCTGTCAAAAAAGTTCCCGCACCAAAAGGGTTGAATTTTAGTCTATATTTTTTTAGTTTAATTAAAATATTTCTCCGAAGTTTTAAACAGATGGGATTCCAATGATGCGTATTAAATGCTATTTAGGGTAAAAACTACGAAACCTTTTTGGAGGGACTTTTGGACAAATTTTTTACCATTTACAATAATTCTTGTAATAATTAGTTATGTAAATTAAGCAAAATCCCCGAGCAAAAAATTATTTTTATAAATTGCATTTGGTGCGGAAGGTTTTTTTTTGCCAAAATGACCAGCAAACACGATTTTTATTATTAATTCAATATTGCCTAGAACGTGGTGATTTTTGTTAAAAATGAGCCACAACCCTATTGTTCAAACAAGGAAGAATGGAATTATTTGTCAAAATAACTCTTAATATTTCGCGATTGTTTGATTTTCTGAGAAAAACATTAAAAAACGGGGGTTTCCCATGATACTCACGTGTTAAATTATGGCTAATTTATTGATGAAATGACGAATTCGAACTAATTTTATTTTTGTGTTGTTGTTTTTTTATTGCCAGTAGCATAGTATAATATAGTAGCTTTACTGCCTGTTTTTATAAAAAGAATCGGAGAATTTCGTTAAAACGTTTGTGTGAAAAACACAAACTTAAAAAGATTTATCTTACACATTTTTTAGCCTCATTTGTTATCATGGAAATACTAACAAATTTGTGCAAAAATTTTGAAGGAAAAACGTTTTTAAATTAGTGTTTTTCACACAAAATTGTTAACGAATTCGTTTGAATCTTTTTATAAAAACACCCAGTTTATCTTTTTCCCTCATTTGAAAAATAAAAATGAAGTAGTATTTGACGTGTATATATTAGAGGGTCCCTTAAAAATATATTTGTCATTACACCCCCCAGTTTTATTGGAAATGGTCCCAGATGGAAGAAATCGATTTTTTTTTTGGAAAACGTTAACCCGTGCCGAAAGTTGGACAAAAATGGCCCATTTTGGAAAAAAGAGTATTACTATTAAAAATTCCCAAAATTCTAAATTTGGAAAAAAATTATTTTTTATTCCATTTATTCATTTAATATAGTCAAAATGATTCAGAAATGGAATTTTGACTTCATCGGATATCATTAACCCATTTTAGCGTGGGATCCAAAATGACCCACGAATTTGATAAAAATTCAAAAACGTGTTTTTTTAAATTAATTTTAAAGATTTTTTAAAATGCCTAATTTGGAGATGTCGATTGCTATTTGTACCACATAATAGTTGATATTAAAGAAAAAAAAATAAATTGGAAAAGTGATAATTCGAGTTTGTGTTTGGAGCGACTGCTTTCCAGGACATTTTACAAAAATTGCTCATTTTGTCAAAAATTAAACAAAATTTGAATGTTTTCATAAAATTTTACACAGTTTTCGGAAAAACAACACTTAGATTTGGTTAGAATATAATTATCTTTATATTTGTTTAAACAATTAGTGGCCTGGGGTCAGAAAAGGCCCATGAAACTTAATATTAATTATGACTAAGTGATTGTAAAGCTATTAAATTGATAAAAAAAAGATATCAACTGGATAAAAATAATTATTTTATGTAATCTGGATGGGGTTAATTTTTATACTTTTGACCAAAAATGCCCCACTAGGAAAATTACAGAATAACACCTTTCATAATTTTCGGAAATTTTTAATAGTAATACACTTTTTCCCAAAATGGGCCAGTTTCGTCCACCTTTCGGCATGGGTTAACGTTTTCCAAAAAAAATCGATTTCTTCCATTTAGGACCTTTTCCAATAAAACTGGGGGGTGAAATGAACGAAAATCGACATATCTCTATTTTAAGGGACAGTCTAGTATATATGGTTGTTAATACCACTACAACTACATGAGATAGGGAACAGCTCTCAATTTTTTAAATTAAATATAAAGACAGTCTAACAAGGAAAGTACCCACCCTTAGAGGGCAAAAAGAAGTTTTATGTAAGACCTAAGTTTTTTACTTGGAGAACAAAACACTTTTTATCTCTTTTGGGCAGTGTTGCCACCAGTAGATCAAAAAATTACACAGTTGTAGGTCAAAAATTATCCAAACCCATAGGAAATTACACAAAAAATAATTAAAATTTTTTTGTTATATTAGTCGTTTTTTCTAATCACTTGGATTTAATAAATCCAAAAAGTATTTCTAAAAGTGCTCAACAGATGGCGTTAGATTCTCCCTATTTTAAAAAGAATTTTCTGTCCGACACTTCTTTCACCCTAATTTTTAATACCGAATTCGATGATGAAGAATTTTACCTTAACTTTTAATTTTTAATTATATTTTTTATAAAACAGCGATAAACAGTCTGCCTTTTCAGTTTTATCACTTCAATTTATATTTTTACACAATTGAAAAATTCCATTGCAATATTTAATATTCACTAATTGGATTTAATTAAATTACTTACTGTAGAGTGAAAAATTGCCATTCCTACCCAGTGTAGAAACGGTAATGACATATAATTATTTTTTGGACTACCAGTAATGATACCCACTTACCTTCTGCATTATTTTAAAACATATAATAATGAGTTACTGATAATGAAAATTTTTGAAAATTTTTTGAAATCTATTTTTAGACTCAATATTTTTTAAACACTGGTAAGGATATAAGTAACCACATATTTTTTGATTTTTTGTATGTTGGCGAGTAAACTTACTTGTGTGCAGCAGGTCAATTATGTTTTTATCTAATAAATATTATATGTCGATATAGCTCAGATGGTAGAGCTATTGACTGGCAATCTGTAGACCCAGGTTCGATTCCCGCACCAGCAAATTTTATTAAAAAAAAAATACAATAAAAAATATTTTTTTTTTATATAATTTATATTTTTGAAAATCTATTTTTAGACTTATTATTTTTGTCAGTACTGGTAAGCACATAGGTAACGATATATTTTTTGAATTTTCGTATGCTGGTTTGTAACCATAACTCATTATTTTTCGCGACATCGCCATATAAAGGTAATAAGAAATGTAATAACAAAAGTAACTAGTTACCATTACCAAGTATGTAGTTACATAACCACATATCTGGTAATGATTTTCTACACTGGGTATTTCAGCTATTTCTCCATATCCAAGATTAAAAATATGTATTTGGTGAGGTGTAGTTTTTTTTCTAAACATATTTCATAAAAAAAATTTAATAAAAACCTTTTATTTGTTAGTTTTTCAATTTTTTTGTTTCTTTTTTAATTTTTATTCGTATTTTTTTCTGACATTAAATTAATAGGCTGTTTCATATATTTGTCCAGCTTTTTTTTGAATTTAATAAATCCACTTTTTGTATGAAAAATTCTAAATCCAGGTGATTAAAAAACACGCTAATTATTTCAAAGAATGGCTATTTTATATACAAAAAATTACAAAATACAAATATGAGGCCCTTTGGACCAACTCTCCTGCACATATTGGAGTAGAATCAAAATATTTGGGAAATAATTCAGACATTTCTTAATGGCTGGTCTTTCATACTGTCGGAACCAAAATAATTTTGAGTTAAAGTTTGGACGGGCCACAAGTTTAAATGTAAAAACTACATTTTTGCCTTTTTTTAAGATTAATTGTTTGAAGAATCTTTGTCCACATTTCTTCTTTCAGAACTATGTATGTAAGTTTCTTTGAAGGGTACTTTCATTTATGTGTTTTATAAACAAATATTTCCCAGTTGCTAGTTATTCTCTTCCCAGAGCCCTCCAACCATTTTGAACTCAAATTTCCAATGAACACAACATATAAACGTTTTTTAATTTTTAAGTTCATTGGAAATATCATTAGTTGGATAATAGGTTTGTTTTTTAATTCCTTTCGCTATTTTTAATTCCCAATACCAAATTTCCGATTTATTAATTGATTTAGGTAATGTCAAAATAACTTGTTACCAAATAAATTTATTGGTTTTGATCGAACTTCAACGAATCTTTTCCGTGGGTGAAAATAAAGATTTTTCATTTTCACAAAAAATTTCCAAATTTTTTTAATGGATATCCGAAAATTTTATCCTATTCTGCTGACATTTGGAACATGATGTTTAAATACAGTTTACCTACAAATATCATACAAGTAGTGAATTATAAGGCGCCATGTTACTACAAAAAAATCTCTTTACATTAAAAGCACTAAAACTGTTATAAAAACTTTAACAGTTCTAGTGCTTTTTGCAGAGAAACTCATTTTATCTAAATATCGACTAATTAGACCTGGACTTAGAATGAAATTTACGAAAATTTCTGTAAAAAGTGAAATTACACAAAAACTTCACAAAAATGTCATTATTCAAAAATTATCCAACGAATTTGTAAACAGTCCCGTTTTTGAATAATTATTCAAAAAGTGGCAACACTGCTTTTGGGTTGCCCGTTAGTAAGATTGCTTATTAAAACGACTTCGTCTAACCAAAAATAGTTTAGTTTGATTATATATCCGTTTATTTATACATAAATATATAAAAGAGCTTTATATATTTGCGACACTTTTTAAAAATAGTTTTTTTTACATATGTATATGTAAACAAAACTACAGACTCTCCACTCATAAAAGAATTGCTTTCAAAAATAATAGTTAAGATACAAAAGAAAGACGTTATTTAGGTATCACACAAATAGTTTTTGAAAACAAATAGTTATTTCCTTAGGCACAATGAAGTATAAGTGTAAACAATTTCATATTTTTGAAATTTCCCACTCAGATTAAGGTTTTTAAAATAAATTTTGGTTACACCCCTAATATACACAATAGGACACATATTTTTCATGTAGGTATGTATGAAACTACTTGTAATATACTTGGATATAATAAGTATTCCACAGACAGTCTTTTTTAAATTTAAGCGAAGAATGAGTGAACTTACCGGTAAAATTCGATTATGATCACCGCTGCAAATTGGCTTAAAAGTGCCCTGTAAAGTTGCCTCTTGGAATTTATCAAACTGATTTTCCCAGTCATATGACAATAAGCGAGTCTCAAGTGTCATGCCAGCCAATTCAGGTGGTGAAGCTATAACAACTGGATTTGAATTCCTATTTAGATTATATAAAAAACAAGCAAAAAAAAAAACACAAATATTATATAATCAAATCGAGGAACATTCTTACTTAGATTCTATTAACAATAGTTGGTATACTCGTGTTAGAAGAGTAAAATGTTTAGTTAGAAAAGAAAACTTACATTGCCAACTGTTCGATGCCCAATGAATGCAAGACAGTGGGTAAACTCGGCAGTGAATGGCATGTTGTCAGGCTCTTTTGGCGAGGATAGTAAAGTGTTAGCACCGTACACGATTCTTCTTTCATTGTAAGTCCACCTGAATTTGTAAACCACACACATAAACATGTAGTGAAATAAAAATAAAAAACAAAAAATTGATGTCAGGATAATGATCATAATTACTTAAATTGAGCGAACACGTTTAACAACACCTTTTGGCAAATTGTGTTAGACTGTGAGTGGTATGTGTGTGTATGTGTTGTAACTTAGTCAGTTAAGAACAACATGCACACTAAGGTGGCATTAAAATTTTAGCTTTGGATTTAGATAAAAGTCCTGTCGAAATACTGTTACACATGGCGGAAAACTAAAATTGTGAAAATTTGAACGAAAGCGCCCAAATTCTGGATTTTAGAACAAATAACTTTTTTTAATTATGCCTTGTGCCTGATCGTTTCTAATAAAATTTAATATGCTGAACACGAATATAAAAGAATTTTGTAAATTGCTGAAAATCGGGATTTTCCTAAATTCCGCAGGATTTAACAAAATATCACGATATCTTGAATATCCAAAAGTGATTTCATATTTGTATTCAAAATACAAAATTTTATTGGAAACATTGTATCACAAGTCATAATAATTTGAAAGTAAAGTGCGGCGAAATGATGTATCGTGAGGTAGAAATCTATTTTGAGTAGATTTTCTTATCTCAAATATACATCCAAACTAAGTAGTTGTGTACACTGTCGTGAACTAAAAGTAAACAGCTGACACGAAACTACCAGACTAATGGAGCCTTTAGAGTCATGCGATTTTGTCAAAATTTGCACCAAATTAGACAAAGTAATACAATATTTCACCTGGGCTTTGTTTAATTTGAAAAAAAAAATCTCCATATAGCGTAATGCGACCCTAATGCACACTAAACCATAAATATATTTAGAATAAATATAGTAGATTCCCGATTTAACCAATTCGCAATATCATTAAAATTATATTTATAAAAATTAAAAATAAAAACAGTTATAAACGTTAAACAAAAAGATAGTAAAAAACGCCTTGAACTTATATAAATTAAGACATCAGAACTTCGTCAGCTGAATTAATTGGTCACTAAATCGAGAATTTACTGTATATATATACTTTAAGCACAATCAGACAGAACCTGATTGTTCTGCTATTATTTTCTGTGTTCTGTAATTATTTTGTTTTTTAGTTTCAACTTAACCAAACACTTACCTAGTGTAATTGCCTTTCGTGACGAACTATCATAAATGCACTCCGCAACCAATCTATCGCCTGGCAATGAGCGTACAGGATGGGAAAGACGTCGAAAGTCTTGATAGCTCGAATCAACGTTACTGTCATGGGCAATAGGAAAGAGTTCCTCACTTTGTCGAATCTGCAAAATGCCATTAAAAACGGAATTTTTTGTTCACATTAGACTTTAGCCAATTAATAATTTAAACTCCAAATCGATTTAACAACATTAAACAACGAAGTAGTCAACATATCATATTAACTAAACACAGCAACGACATTGAAGCTTAAAAGCAACAAACATCACCACAACTATACATAAATACATATTTTCTACCTGTCAACTGAGGTGGTTGGTAAAGAATGTCTGTGGGACCACCACGAATACTACAAAATTCTTGTGAGAGGCCATATTGTGAATGTATGTCTAAAAGCTATTAAGCTCTAAAGAGTAAAATTCTAACAAAGATGGTAGTACTTATTTAGGCACTTGTACTGAAATTTGTCAAATAAACATACGAATGGAGAAGAAAAAAGAACATTTTATACAAAAAATGCCAAATTGTTGACCCTTTGTTGTTAATGTTCTACATTGAATTGGTTACAGCAATGCAACTTAACTGCATATAGTTAGCAAAAATCATGTACTTGCTGGTACGTGAAGACTTAGCCTGAAATGGTTTTTACGCGTTTGCTTGTTTTCAATTTGCTTAACAGAGCACACTATTATTACTTTCATTTCTTGTAACTTTCATTAAAAAAGTTGTCATAACATTGGTTTTTCTTCAAACTAGCCTGTTTCCGGTTTACAGGCACAAGCTGTTAACTTAAGCGGCCTATATACGACCAAGCATGCTGTACAGCATGCTGGACGGCTGTATGAATTTGACGATGTAATGTCTAATTTGACGGTTTGTCAAGCATGTTGGACGAAAAACAAAACTTTTTGATTTTTCGGCAAGTTTTACATACACGCTTTACCATCTAATAAAAAAAATCATCAAACATTGGAGAATTTTACATTTTTAAAAGTTATTTTGTGACAAGAATAAATAACTAAAAAATGCAAAACCAGAAATTCAAAAACGAAATTGCAAGAAAAAAATTAATAAAAATAATTTTGTCATTATCATCCGCTGTGTGGATTTTGTGGTTTTTAAGTCAAATTTTACAGCATGCTTGTCCGTGTTTTCCAAAAACCATTTATTTTTGTCAAACAAGCTGGACAGCATGCTTGCTCGTATATAGGCCGCTTTAAAAATAAACCCAATAAACCAAACAGTATCGAAAATCTATGTGATATTTATTATCATATATGAATAATATATCCAAAATGTACCTTTCCTAACGATATCGTTTTCCCATGAAATTATGATACCGTTTTCGCTAACGAAATTTCCTGGAATAACAATAGTACAATCGCCAAATACTGTCCAGCATCAAAATACTATCCCAAGCGATTTCGATATCGGAAATGATATCATATATTGTAGCAAAATCTGAAGCCTTTTAAAATTAGGTAAAATAATTTAATAATTATTAACCAATGAAAAGAGGATAAATATTCAAGAGAAGAAAAAACTGAAAATTTTTTATAAATTTATTTGTTTTCAAAAATTGTTTGAAGTTTTTTAAATAATGAATATTTTGAAGTCTACTTTATCATCAAACCTTATCGAAAACGAAATTAGGCTCGTTTTGTTCCTATACGTGTAATGAAATCTCATACAAATTTTGACATTGGTCATGTTAAGTGTTAACTCTTAGTTTTTTCAACGTCGATAATGTACGGTCAGAGTGTATACAAAAATATGTTGTAGTTTTTTTCGTGTCCATATTAAGTGTGATCAACAAAACAAGGCTGTTGTCATCTTATTGGAATATGCTATCGTTTTCGTATATTTAAGGTGATAGCGATTTCGCTATCGTACCGTTCTGTGATTAATTGGGTAGTAGGCTTATACATAAAACTGCAAAATATGTATTTCAATAGCCCAGTGAGTGATTTTGGTAGCTTAGGTGTGGGCCCTACAACCAGAAGGTCACCTAATTATACATGAGTGGAAGCGCTGGCCATATATAGGGTGTAATGGAAAACGGCGTGGATCTAGATTGAGCGAAATTATGGCTTCTAGACTCCTATCCTATTTCGCCTTCCTATAAAAACCCAATTTGTAATACCTCTCACCTGTCTCTAAAGATTTCTATATTTTGGGTATTTTTTTTACCCATCTGACAGATATTTTTTTACCCGTCTGACCATAAATTATAATTTATGGATTATACATTTATATCTAGTAAATTATGCGATTTAAGCTAAACGCATCTGGAACTAAATTAATGGGATTTGCACCAGTAATAATATAATAAGAAATGGAACAATATCAGCACAAATTTAGGGATGTCTATTAGAACTTCATTAAAGTTACTTGATCTTTAATCACATCTTCTACATCGCTGACTTTTTTTTAGATATAACTTTTGTAAAAACTATTTCCTTCACATTCAAAAATAAACGTTCATACATATTTCGTATAGTTTGTGTGCTATTTGCAGGCCAAGCATTATTTTAGTATTTAAGCTAAAGGCATATAAACACTGCTGTGTATGTTATTGTTGATTGATTAGGTGTGTGAGTGTGTGATAGAGCTTACCTGACGCAATTTAATTTCCTTGCCAATTTGATGAGTGCGCATCATTACTGCAAAAATATTTATGCCTTGGGGTGGAAAAGCCGATCCCGTACAATCTTCCATGCACTGGCCTTGTGATATAACACGCTCTTGCCCTGGTGGTATAATATGACGCCAATTTGGATCCATACCTTAATTACGCACAATAAAAACAAACACACAAGCAAACAAAACGTACGGCATAATTAGTTAAACTCTAATTTGATTGACCACACACATACAGGATAAATGTTGTGTTTATATCTGTGGTTCATTTCACTACTGTAGGGAATGCACGTGTTTTGTATAGTTTGTACTTACCAATTGACAGTACACCCGCATCATGTGGTCGCAAATTCTGTGTAAATGCTATTTTCAAACCGGAACTGTCAGTCATTCTTCGTGCTTGGTATGGCTCAAATTCAGCATTTAGGTTGTTGTAATGTGTTTCCATCAAATAGTATTTGTTATGTTTGGACTCCAATGGAAAGCCAGCTTCTTGTGGAAAAACAAACCCCTAAAAATAGCACAAATATAATGTGATGACTTTGTAATGTCTGCTTATACATATATCGCTGATTGATGTAATGCTGCTTTGATAAACAATATACTTACTTCCGAACCTCTTGTCCAAGAGGCAACAATAGCATTACAGGCTATAGGTAAATTTCTAGCACCCATACACATTTGTCCAGACTCACGAGACATTTCCTCTAGCTCTAGGCTATTGCCTTGGCATTCGTACAATGTTATTTGTTGCAAATAATGATAACTCCAAGAAGAATCGAAAATTGGTTCATACTAAAGGGCAAAAAAAAAACAAGTTACAAAAATGTTTGTTACTTAAGTTTCACTTGACTGAAATTACTTTTATTATATGATGTTTTCGCTCAAGTTTATCCAATTTAAACATTTTACACCAAAACTGGGAATCATCTCCATATGGCAGTTCGACCTCTTGATTGCGTAATTCCAAAATTCTTGCAGAATCTTCTGCTTGAGGTAACTGTAAAGGAGTTTTCTGTATCAGCAACAAAGATCTATACGGACGCAAAGCTTCTTTGACATTAGGTAATGTAACGGGTGTAGCTAATCCTCTTGGAGGATCCTCATCGTTATACATAAATATTATGCGCATTGTATTATTCTAAAATTCCACCAATTAAACACAAATTTTATAATAACCTCATCTATATGCAAATATTCTTCAAATTACTTACATTAATAATAATATCGTGCTTATTATCGCAAGTATCAAGTTTTCGGCGAAATCTCAATACAGTGTGAGTGGTATTTTCATAACCCTTGATTAGTATATAATCTTGTGATGGATCTATTTGAGGCTCTCCCGAACTATTGTGATCTACATAACGATCCTAAAATGTGAACAATGAAGACTTTTATATACATTTCGAAGAATTTTATTTTGTCACTCATTTATACCTGAAAGAATGTATGACCTGCATCTACCCAACCAACAGCCATGTCGGCACCAATTTGAGTGCCATTATCTGAAAAACCAAAACCCACATAACCTAAGGTTCGTACTTGTATTTCGAATGTTACATCCTGATTAATGATTGTCCAGTGTAAACGAAAATCCTCATTTAAATCAACAACATGATCCCAGTTCATGGTCGTATCATATTCCATGTTGCTGTACGCCGATGAAAGCACAGCGCCATTCGTTAGTGTAGTACTGGTCAGCAGTGTTGTAAAAATACCGATACATATAAAAAGGCTAGATTTGAAAAAACGTGTGATTAACGATGACAGTGATAAGCTCCAGTGACATTTGGACGGTGCCATTTTTATGCAATGACAGCTAAAGTTATATTTAATGTTGACGACTTGTGTTATTTTAGCCTGATTTTGTTCAGTTAGTTGGCCTTAGCAATGAAAATGTATCTTCTTTATTTGTTTAATTCTTAACAAATCATTCGTTTAATAGATTGCGTGTTCTTAAACGCAAATTCCATGTGAATCTATATTTTATACACTTCTTAAACGTCAGAGAAATCTTTTTTGATTGTATTCGTTAGGTTAACATACATTAATACATATAAATGTTTATGTATATTTTCTTTTTTTATACAAGAGGCACTAATTACATTTAATGTTGTTGTTCATGTTTCTGTTACAACAACATTTAAGAAAATAAAAACCAACTTTAATCTTCTTCTTTTCAGCACGGCTCCCCCTCTTTCTAGTGAGTTATATATTTTTTTTCTTGTCGTACGTTCGTACACCTTGCTTTACTGCTTGTTTTTCATTTGCTTCCGTTTTTAGTTGCTTGAATGTTTCGATTCCTTGGTGTTTAAGATTCTATTTTTGTATTCCTTGTTCGTAAATGATTATGATTAATGTGTGCACTTCTGTTTTGGTGGAGACGTAAAGAAGTTAAGGATTCTGGTTTCTTTTCGAGGTGTATTTGAATGCTTTTGTTGTATATGGTATTTGCTAAATGATTGCTCTGGCATAACCACTTGGGTCATTTACTCTCTTTTTTCGTTACTTGGCATATTTCAATTGCGTATAAATGGGCACAAGTTAATTTCCGCTATTTGTGTTATGAAAACAAATTATTAAAGATTAGAAAGAAAATGCATTAAAATTTATTATTATTAGTGTGTATTATAATCCACAAAATAAAAAGATATCAAATTAAAAAAATAGGAGTGTTTCGAATTTTGTATACCCTCAACAATTGTATTTGAAGAATATTTGCAAATAATATTCAAAATTTTCATCACACAATTGGCAAAATACAATTAGGGGATATCGTACTTCCATCACATTAGTGTCAAAAATGTTTTACCAACCCTGGAAAATTTATTTTACAATTTGTTTTGTTTTTAAATTTGTGTTTCAAATAACAACAAATATGAAATAACTAATTATTTTTATTGGTTATCATAAATTATTATACTTTATAAATAAATGTATATATTTTTGCATTTAAAAATTCAGAAATTGTTTTTTGATCTTTCTATTATTTCATATATATGTTGGAATATTGTTCTACCTTATTGCTTGATTTGTAACCTAGTGTCTTCAAATGCAATGAAATGTGCAAAGAAATTTGAAAATAACACAGAAAACAACAACAGCGAAAATAATTTTGTTGTTGCTTTGTGTGCAAAGAAATTTGAAAATAACACAGAAAACAACAACAGATATTTGGACAATTTTGAAAGGTTTTCTGACAATTCTAAAACATTTTTGGACAATTTTGAATGATTTTTGGGCAATTTTAAAACATTTTTGGAAAATCTTAAAATATTTTTGGATAATTTTGAAACATTTTTGGACAATTTTAAAACATTTTTGGATAATTTTAAAACATTTTTGGACAATTTTGAAATATATTTGGAATTTTCCGCAATAAAACTAAAAATGGTGTAGTAAAAAAAATATTCAAAATTTATTAGGTTTCCTCGCCGAATATAAAAAAATTAAATTACTTAAAAACTGAAAAAATAAAAACTAAAACGCGTGTAATCAAAATTTTTTATGTAAGTTACGTACATTCTGTTTCATGTATGTGAATAAAATTTGCACATAATTGTAATTAATACTAATTTTTTGGTCTTGTCTTTCAGCCGAAAGAACAGGATGCCGAGATTTTTCAACGTGTTTTTTTTATATGCAAGAGGTTCCCAGAATTTAAGATTTATTCTCGGAGTGTGAGCAGTGTTGCCAGGTTAATTGGAAACAAAATCGTCAAATATTTTTTAAAAAATCGTCAAAATCGTCCTTGCGTTTTGATATATCGTCAAAATATTGTTAAAAATCGTCAAAGCTTTAATAATCAAATATCTTTATTATTATAACCCTAAAATCATAATATAAATTTTAAAAAATCACCCGGTTTGCGGTGTCAGCTGTAATTTAAGAAAAATTCTAAAACTTTAGTTTTTTATTTGATTGGTTGAAGTGAAGGAAACTTTCAATATAAATTGATTTCTTTTTGTAACAAAAAGAATTTCTTTAGAAATAATGCAACACTTTACCGAAGTGTTTTGCAAAATAATCCTTTCCCTATAAACAATTTCACTGGAATTCAAGTTGAAATCAAGTTCAATTCCAGCCCTGTTTTCCAGTTTGAAGGCTTGAATTCAACTTTTGTTACATTTTATTTCAATAGCATACTCCAGCAAAAGGGAAACAAAAATTCAAGTTTGAAATATTTTTGTTAAAAAAACAAGTGCTAAAATTTGAAATATACTTTACTTCAAGCAAAATTTAAAGCACTTGAATTTTTAAAACCTACGTGCTTATTGGGTTAATACTCGTATCTCCAAATTTCAAACAATTTTATATATGTACTGCAAATTTACCATATACTGAAATTAATTGTTCGAAAGAAAAAGTTCACTTAAAAAAAATCGTATTGAAAACACTTTAGATTTTAATGTACATACTTAGTCTAGAGATATTTCACAGATACCTACTAAAGAATTTACGTGAAAAAATAGCTCGATATGAGGTATCCATCCCTTCGAAAAACTCATTACATTTATTAGTGATTTAGGAAAAACTATTTTAAATAAAAATAATTACCAGAGTCTGTATTAGTTTTCCTATAAAAAACCATCAGATTCCAAAATGACTCCTTAAATAAAAATTTTATGATAAATATTTATAAATTATCTGAATAAATTTACAAATTCATTGATTTAGATGATGGAAAAATAACGTATTTTTGAACAATTGCTGCTATATTTCCTATTGAAAAAAATCGTCATTTTGAAGAGGAAAATCGTCAAATCGTCATTTGGCTATTCTCGATAGTAAAAGTCGTCCAAATGACGATAAATCGTCAAAATTGGCAACATTGAGTGTGAGTTCTTTGTCCAATAAAAAGTGATCGCAATTTATTGGAATTAAAAAAAAAACAAATGAATTTTCTCGGTAAAAAGGACTTCGAGTAATTTTTGTTTTGCCTCGCAGAATAATGTTTCAGTGAAAAAGCTTTGGTCTTGCGGATTTTTAAAACATAGATTCTGGGACATTTGCTATGAAGAACGTCCCATTTTGAAGCATTTTCTCTTAAAATGTTGTCAAATTTAATAGTTAAAAGATATTTTTATATTATTTTATTTTTAGTTTTAAAAATATTTAAATGAACATCAAAAACAATAAAAGTAATTGCTTATTTTGAAATGGTGTAGTATTTTTTTGAAGTTCGAATGTAGCAACTGAACTGAATTTTGACAGAAGTTGGTGTTTACAACTGAATAATTAAATTTTCACCACGGAAACTTTCAGTTCTACTGATCGATATAATATTAAATTTAAAGATAGTTGTCGCAACCGCCACAATTCGATTGGCAACAAATTCGGTTACCACAACGAATCTGTTTTCTGGGTGTTAAAATCGGTCCATGTTTAGGCCTAGAGTCCATGTAAGGGTCCCCCCAAAATCGGCTTTTTTACACGTTACCTGTCGCAAATACGAAGATATTTCACTGAAATTTTGTTCACTGACTCACATGCTCCCAAGGACATTGATTCTATATGGGATCGGTCCATATTTGGACCTATCGCCCATATGGGCTATATTTCCGATTTTCGCTTATTTTATAGAAAATTTTGACACAAGTCCATTTTAACCCATTCGAATTTCGGATCCAAATATTAGTTGGCTTTTAACCAGTCTGGTGTAGGGTATTAGATAGTCGGCATGCCCGCCTTTAACTTTTTGACTCGTTTCGATTTAACGATGTCCGTTAAATCTAACGACGTCTGTCCATGCATTCTTATGCGCATTCTACAGGTCGTAAATATTAAGATATTTTGATGAAATTTGATACAACGTTTTTTTTAAGTTTATCCTTCGAAATATAACAGTTGTTCAATTTTGTCACCTTTAAATTTACATTAAATATTTAGACATCTCAATGAATAGACATTGGCTTCAAACTTTCAATTCTGCGAAGTAGATTCGCACATATTTGAAAATATATTGTATATTAAAATTTAGATCCAGATTCACATGTCCTTGCGCAATACAATTTTTTTTATCAGTTTTTACTTTTCTTTTTTGATTTTATAACGAAAACTGTTTAGTTTTACTCATGAAAATAAACAAATTGAATTCGAGCTTAAAATGCTTCCCGTATGGCCAACCCTAGCCCCTTAAACACCCACCGTCATGATTATACTCAAATGAAAGGCCAATTTTTGTATATTTACAAAGAGTATACATAATAAAGAGATTGGGGGACTCTCTATCACTGAGAAAGCATTTGTTCTATTATGTGCCTTGGAACAGGAACATACTCAAACCGATATCACCCAGCAAACATGGCAATACGAAGAAGATTCTCCGAACATATCGCCAGGAAGAAAACATTTATTGCCGGCTATATCAATTTCGTATTCCGGAAGTTTCCTATGTCCGAAACAACTGTTACACTAAAACAATACTTCCAGGCAATATGAAAGCAATAACTCATATGGAAGATAAAAGGGATATCGCTAAATATACTCCCGGTACAATAAAAAACGATTTAATTTTTTCATTATTAAATTTAAGCCTGAAAAACAATATCTGCATACATAATCCATTTACCAACTTATAAATTATCTTGATTTCATCTTAGCCGATTTTTGCCGCGCAATTAATCTTAACTTTTCACGAGTTTATTTCCTATATACATATTTTTTGATTGTTTTTGTACAAATTAACCCAGTCAGAAATCGCCAGTGGTACAAAAAATCAAGCAGTGGCATACCACTGGGTAACCACGGTATTAAAAATAAATGACTGGCAGAACACTCATTTGGTACGCTTTGCCAGCGTTTGCAAAAAGCGTTTTACCAGTATTTGTTTTATAAAAATTTCGGTGGTTTATAAAAAAAAACCACTGGCAAAGAATTGGCTTGGCTACCAGGCGTACAAAAATCAATTCACTGGTAGACCAATGATTTTATAAAAATGCTGACGCTTCGTTAAAAAATGTTTGTGGTCAGAAGGTTCCGAGTTCAAATCCGGTTGCAAGCAAAACATTTTTTTGGATTTTTTTTAATTAAAAATTTTTTTGTTTTATAAAACCAATTTTTTTTGTTTGTGGGAAATCTCCTTCAGGACCCACTTTTCTTTTGCCCTCCCAACACTGGCATACTAGTTACAAAAAATTGTTTGCCAGTACTAGCATTTTGGCACAGCCAGTAGTTGTCCAGCTATTATCACTCATTTATGTGTTTAGCCATCAAATATTACATGTGTCGTTAGCTCAGTGGGTAGAGCAATCGTCTGCCAATACATATGAACTTTTTTTAAATTTTATTTTGGAAAATATATTTCCAGACCACCTATTTATTGGTTTTGCCAGCGTTTTGCCAACGTTTAAAAATTTTGTTCCTCCAGTGCTTTTCCGGCGCTTTTTGAACAGCCGGTCCTTTTGTCTCATGATGTTATCATTTTGGGAATGGGAAAGCACTTTTTGCCAGTACTTTTACCACCTGTTAAAGTGCTTTGCCACCGCTTATTTTTCTGACTGGGTAGTTTTAATTTTTTCCAAATTGATAAAAGATTTCAAACAAATTTGCTTTATCTTCCAAATGATACAAAGATGATATTGCCGAAATATTGTCATAAAAAGTTATGACAAAAGAATTATTTTTTTTCCAAATATCGTCGAATTATCTTCCAAGTGATAAAAGGAAGACAATTTCAAAGTAAATACTACTTGATTATTTTCACTCAAATGACAAATAGAAGATATCGCTTTAATATCTTCTTGAAAGGTATCTTTTAAATGTTTGCAGGGTCATTATGTGCGCTCTTTGTATGAATCAAAACATCGATTGTAACCAGGGATGGAAAATAATAATTTAGTTATAAAAATCAAGAATGGAATTATACTATTCCAACAGTATGATAGCCCTAGATTATGAATTTTAAAAAACCATACTTAAAAAATTCCAAATAATATCAGAATGCGAAAAAAGACTTTGGGGTTCAAAAAATTAATTAAAAGATTTACATTTTGCAAACGATGCCAAAATTTTGTTGTTTTGCAACTAACCACCAAACTTTGTTTTATGAAATGGGCATTATACTCCGTAGATTATAAATTTAAAAAACCGCACTTAAAAAATTGCAAAATAATAGAGGAACGCGAAAAAAGACTTTGTGGTAAAAACAAATAATTAAAAAACTCAATCAGCGATTAACAATCTGCAAATAAATACAATGACGCAAAAATTTTCCTTTTTGCAAATATTTTTTTCGCGATTTATTTTTTTTTTGTGCAAACTTAGCACCAAACTTTCGTGTATAAAAATAGATTATAAATTAAAAAAAACCACACTTAAAAAATTGCAAAATAATCGCGGAAAGCGAAAAAAGGCTCTATGGTACAAAAAATTAATTAAAAAACTTAATCAGCGATTTACATTCTGCAAACAAATATATTGATGAAAAAATTTATCCTTTTTGGCAAATTTTATTTTTCGCGATTTTTTTTTTGCAACTAGCCCCCAAACTTTGTTGCATGAAATGTGTATTATAGCCCCTAGATTATAAATTAAAAAGAAACGTACTTAAAAAATTGCAAAATAAAAGCGGAAAAAGACTGTGTGGTACAAAAAATTAATTAGGAAACGTAATCAGCGATTTAGATTCTGCAAACAAATATATTGATGAAAAAATTTTCCTTTTTGCAAATTCTATTTTTCGCGATTTTTTTTCCAACTAGCCACCAAACTTTGTTTTTTTTGCAACTAGCCACCAAATGTGTATTATAGCCACTAGATTATAAATTAAAAAAAAAACGCACGTAAAGAATTGCAAAATAATAGCAGAATTTGAAAAAAGACTATATGGTACAAAAATTTAATCCCTTGGTTATATATTTAAAAAAAAACGCACTTAAAAATTGCAAAATAACGGCGGAATTCGAAAAAGGCTTTATGGTACAGAAAACGAATTAAAAGAGGTAATCAGCGATCGACATTCTGCAAAAGAATATATTGTTGCAAAAATTTCGCTTTTTGCAAATGTTTTTTTTTCGCAATTTGTGCTAATATTTGCTAATATCTAAATATTTAATTTTTCTGTTTTTTAACGAGCCAAAGAGGAAGCTGTTTTTTAGTTACTTACATTTTTAAATATGTAAGAGCGATCTAACATTTTTTGGTATAAGAGCCCGATTAAGTAAGCTTTTTCCATTCCTGATTAACCAGTCGGTGTTCGTTCCTGTTCCAAGCCGCCTAATATTTTTTCAAATAAAAAATATTGAGAGAGTTGCAAGGCCATTGATATTTATCACCCTAAAATATACTTAATGATTTTTGAGTACATATCGGAAAAATTTTAAAAAAGGACGGATCTACCAAAAATATGAAAACCGCGATTTTGCGAAAACGGCACATGGAAAATTATTTTTCTAGCCAAATTTGAATTCAGCACACCAACGTTTATTAGAAAATATGTTTTGCAACAGGAGGTTTTCAAAATTTGTTTGCAATTTTAAAATAGATTTTTATATGAAAACATTTCCGATGATCGCACTTTTCAATTAAAGTCTATTCTGACGAGGAGTGTCTGCTTTGATTTATTTAAAAAAATGCTTTGACATTGGGAATTCAGTGTATTTAAAATATGTGCACCTTTTGTTTGACCAAATTTTAAAGTGCTAGCGTTGCTTTAAACTACCCTTTGTACTTACAAAAAAGTTCTTTTATATAGTTTCATAGTTTTCATAGTTTACAATTAGATAATTTAAGACCATAGTTTGGGGTTTGAAATTAAAAGAGATATGGAAAACTTTTTAATTAAACGACAACCAACAGCACATTTCCTATTGAAACTACAATCGATTGCGACCAATTACAACAACAAGCATTTAATACTGACTTCTAATACACCGAGTTAACTTTAGTTTCCTTCCGTTAATATCCTTCTAGGGTTCAGATAGAGACTAAAAAAATAAAAATTACATTGAAGCACGTAATAACATCACAAGTACTACGTGTGTGTGTACACTGAAAGAATTATCTGCATGATATTAATGAATTTTTGCATAAAACCAATGAAGTTTCACTAGAACTCGTCCATTGAAATTTTTCATTTAATTAATGGAATTTTTCATAGAAAGTTACTAAAAATTTCATAAAATATATGAAGCTTTTTCATCAAATTTAAGAACTTTTTCATTTACATTGTGAAGAAAACTTCATTATTTCACTGAACATTTTCATTAAAACTCGTCCAGAAAAATTCTCTCTGTGTATGTGTAAAAGCTTATTTTATACCTGAGAAAAATTTATAAAAACGGAAAAATAAAAAATGAAATCTAACCTAACCTAACCACACTCTAGGGATTCAATACTTGGTTAGATTTTTAAGTCACCTAAGCAAAGTAAATAGACATTCGTACATATCAAAACATATTTACACACATCTTACAGCTAGAGTGTTATACACAGTTCTGTAGGGATTTTCAACATTCTCACGCAGATTTCAATACGCATATTTCACCAGAAATATATTTTTTTCACAACCCTTCTCTAAAATATTTTAGCTGACTAAAGAAGTGTTCTTTGCAATTGAAGGGTTTTCATGTTGCTACATATAATCGACGTCTTAAAGTTGGAAAATTTATGTTTTAGACTACATACAAATATTGAGTAAAACAATACTTACTACTGGTATGTTACTTCTTTGTTGCGTTATAGCAAAAGGGAAATGTAAATACAATAGTATAACATAGACATCAAAAACAATTTATAATTGATTTTACTACTTAGTTTTTATTAAAATACCAGTATAAATACATACAATTTATGTATAAACACTCATACACACGCAAACTTAATTTAATATCATGCATACATAAATAATTGGATGTATGGTAAAACTACTTTTTGTTTGTTTGCGGCGTTAAAATAATATTAGTGCTAATAATACACACGCACACGCACACACACACACACCAACCATTCATTCGTATATGAACACTATGTGGTTTTTAATAACTCGAATTGTATGCAATATGTTTTTCCAAGTGTGTGGGAAAATATTTACATAATGTTTTCTTTTCATTTTCGATTATTAAATATAATTAAAGAAATTAACTACACACAGAAAACAGTCTCAGTTGTGGCCACCGAATTTGTTGCCAATCGAATTCGTGCAGTTACGACAACTATCTTTATATTAAATTATATTTTTCGTCGTGAAAGCCAATATTCGGTTGTCTAATTCAATATTATGTTCCACATAAATATTATTATGTTCCACAAAATTTTATTGAAATTAAAAAACTTTTTTTGAAATTTCTGGTATTGAACCCGGCCATTCAGGTTAATAGTTCACACTCTTACCCACTGCACCACAACTACTTTTAATTTTCTTAGCCATATTTACTGTTTATACATATTAATATTTTATTTTAATTTAAAAAAAAAACATAAATTTTTGTCTTGTCCGGGATTTGAACTCGGAAATCCGGCGTGCTAGGCCAACTCTCTACCGACTACACCACAAACACTTAATAATTTTAATGACTAATTTTGAATTTATGTGTTTTATTAATACAGTATAAAATTCGTTTTTCAATACCAATTAATAGTTGTGTGTGTTATCAATACAATCCACAATTCGGTTGGTTCTACAGAAACTTGAATTTAAGGTCATATTTGATTAGGATACCCGTATTTGTAGTTACCACTTTCGAATATTGAAATTTTTTTAAAAAAGGTTATAGATAACACCAATTTTCTTGTATATTCACTAAATAAATGGCTGCTTCTACTGCATTGAATTACTAAACTGATACTAATTTTAAAATTGATTGGAGATACCAATAATTTGTTAAAAGGATTGTTTTTTAGTTCATTTTCCCTATTTTTAATACCTAGTCAAATATTTTTGATGTAGTATTCAATTATAGGGAATTCCAAATAAAATAAAGTCCTGGCAAATTCATTTTAATGGTTTTGATCGAAAGCCAACCAATCTTTTTCCTGGGTGTATACATTAGATATACACAAAGCAGCCCAACCTTTAAGAAATCGTTAAAACAACAAAGATTGCAGAAAGAACTCAACGAAGAAGAATAGTCAATTTAAATTTACCTATACATCATTAACATTTTAGGGTATTTTGTAGTGTTTCCAATTATTCGACATAGACGGTTAACCGGTTAGTGCATTATTCGAAAAACCACTAAAATTAATTAATCGGTTATTCGGGTCGGTTAATCGAGAAAATTGGCGATTAATCGATTAATCGTTTAATGCAAAACTTAATATGAGTGTTCCCGTACGTTACCGCGGGTACCCAAAACAGCCCAGACAACAACAATTTACACGCAATTTTGAGTACAGGAACGCCTTTGGGCTAGTTTGGGTAACTTCGGTAAAGTACGGGAACAGACATAATGTATTTCCTTAATTTTTTACCAATAAAAACCAAGGTTGGTTACCGAAACGAATAACGGTAAGGGTAACGGTATCAGATTTCGTTTGTTTAGGTAACGGTAAAGGTAAAGGTAACGGTATTTAAGACTGTTTCGGTAACGGTATACCGTTATCGAAACAGCAATACCGGTACGTACCGGTACGTACCGGTATTAAAAATTATGTTAAAAACATATAAAAACAAGTAAAAACATGGCATATTTTTAATTTTAAGTACTGAAAATACAGATTTTAAGCTATAAATTCAATACTGGTAGTTTTAATAAGTAAAATTATTATCTATAAATTTTTTGTAAAAAAAAACACTAAAGATTATAAAATAAAAAATAAAAAAATTGTAATTTTTATATAAAATAATAAATACCGGTAAAATACCGGTAACTACCCATAAAAATAACGGTACCGGTAACGATAACGGTATTTAGAAATTTTTTTAGAGGTATCGATAACGGTAACGGTATTCAATTTGAAACGGTATTTTAGCGATAACGGTATTATAACGATAACGGTAACCAACCTTGATAAAAACACAAAAACCAGCCTGTTTTTACTAATTTTAACGTGACATATAAATAAGTCGATGTATTTAAAAAAGGTTTAATATTCTAATCCAGGAATATTTTCTGTTCCAAAGAATCGGTTGTAGAATAACTACTTTTCCTTTGAAATGCCTTCCACTGTCAATTCTAACATCGATGATGTTAGAAAAAGTGAAAATCGTTGCTGTGGAAAATGTTCTGGAACTAATACTATAACATCAGGGACTAGTTCTAGAACTGATTCTCCGTCAGTTATACCTTATATATGAGATCCGTGGTACGGGTTCGTGAACCAGTTCCATGGCATCGGTTCTAGTAAAACAAATGGCAGAACTGGTGTGGTTGGCAACCGATAGTAAAAAGTTTCGGAATCTGAGATTATTGAAACTGAAACATTTCTTTTACATACTAAATTAGGTCTGTACAAGCTTTGCTTAAACAACTAAAAATTAGTTAAAAGTGGCAGTTGAGATAAGGAAACCCGAAACTGTTACATATCGATCATTTAATGTAGATTTTTTACATCTTTTGAAAAAATTTTAAAAATCTTGAAACCTTTAGATACAATTTTCTTTGAATGCAATTTTTAATCAATACTGCCAGCAATAAAATATAATATTGCATTTAAAAAAATTTATATCCAAAGTTTCCCAAATTTTATTAAGAGCCATTTTAGAATGAGCCATCCATATAAAAATTTGTTAGCTGTATTTGAAAATACCAATTTACTCTGCAATGAAATCAATGACATATCAATGAAAGTTTTCACTAAACTAATGAAGTTTTCTTCACAAAGTGAATCGAAAAGATCTTAAATTTTACGATAAAGCTTCATCACTTTTATGGAGCTCTTTTTAATAAAACTCCTTCATTGGCTACATGAAAGTTTCAATAAATAATAATAAATTTTTCATAAAACTTCAGCAATTTAATGAAAAGTTTTAATGGACCAAATCGAACGAAACTTCATTGATTCAAAGTAAAAATTCATAAACAGAATATGAATAAAAAACATCGAACCAGAGGCTGAATAAATGCTCTCACTTTTGAAAATTAGTTTTACTTTTTAAAAGAATTAAAACAGAAATAAGAAATTTTCTATTGTAGATGTGTTTGTGCGGCAAATTATCAACGTTATCTTATGTCACTCCCGTACAAATTTGGCATTAGTAACGTTTAGAGGTTAACGCTAAACGTTGGCCGATGTCAAAATAATGTGGGAATGACATAAGCCAATGTTGATAGTTTTCCGCACAAACACAGCTTGTGTTACCTAAAGCCTTCTCCAGCCAGAAACGTAGTGTGTTTTGATAAGACCTTTATTTTGGCCTTTCGCGATGTTTTTATAAAGACTTTTTTTTATAAACAGAAACTTCGACATTTTGTTAAAAAATGTCCAAAAAATTTTATTAAAAATTAATTGCGATAATGTAAAACAAATCCGTTTTAGGAGTCTCTTAAAACTCATCACGTGTCTCGCTGTTGCTCAAAATATGGTATCTAAAAATTTAAAGACCTCTTTCAGTTGATATTAAAAGAATTTGATCGTATTTTAGTTAGTATTTGTTTTCTCCGTTTCTTGCAATTTTTTAGCCAATGTTGTGAAAATCATGAAGTTTTCGGAAATAATAAAGGGAAAATTCAATATCAAAAATGTAACCGGGTTAATCGACCTATTTTAATCGATTATTCGGGTCGAATAATTATTTGAGTTTTAAATTATTTGTTTCGACATTAACCGAAATAGAGGCGATTAATCGAGGAATCGGTTAATCGATTAACCGAATTGGAAACACTAGTATTTTGTAATTGTACACAGAGAAAACAGATTCATTGTAACAATCGAATTTCTTGCCAATATTAGTTATAGCGAGCGAATTATTTAGTTTTCACAATCATACTTATTTCTGATACAATATAAATACATAACACATCGGCTGAAAAGTCCGTAGGATGACACATAGGTGTCACCACTAATCACTGTTGCCAATTTAGTTATTTTCTCATCAAATCTAGCGATTTTTCAACTCGTTTAGCGGGATAAAATATGATTTAGCTATGAGCGGGAAAACTGGCGATTTCTCAGTCAGTATCGACGTTTTCTTAGCATTTTTTTCATTTATTTCCTTGACACAATTTTTTAATCATTATTATTCAGCGATTTATCGCTAAATTTTTATGGAAAACTTAAAAGTTCGAAAAATTTAGCGATGTATCGATAATTTTTTAAGAAAGTTTTAAAAATTTCTAAAAATATAGCTATTTTTGGGAAATTTTTCAAAAGAACCTGAAAAGTTCGTGAAACTTAGCGATTTATCGCAAAATTTTTTAAGTTTTTTATAATCTAGCTATTTTCTAGTGATTTTTTGGTTTGATTTAGCGATATTTTTAGGGAAGAAGTTGGCAACAGTGCTACTAATAAAAAATCCGGATGTTTTTTGGAACTACCAACCTTCAGATGATATCCGTTAAAATTTAATGACAATTCGTTCATCAGTGAACAAGTTACAGCTGTTTCAGTGACGCTACTTTCTCATTTTTGAAAATAATGGATTCAAAGCAATTTCGGCTGAAAAGTCCGTAAAATAACCAATAAAACAACAATTTTTTGGGAAAATTCGACTTTATTCATCAATATAGTCTCACCATAACTCCAACGCCTTTCTAACATTTCGATACTTTTTTATAAAATGATTTATCTTTGGCCTCAAGATGTGTTTTTGGTGCACTGTGAGCATCAAACAGCTGTAACTTGTTCACTAATGAATGAATTGTCATTAAATTTAATAGGTATCATCTGAAGGTTGGCAGAACCAAAAAAATCGAAAGGATTTTTCATTAGTGGCGTAACCTATGTGTCATCCTACGGACTTCTCAGCCGATGTGTTATACTATGAGCTTTAAAGAGGCCAATTGAACCACAACCAGTTCATTTCCTTTTCAGTTAAATTATTAAAAAAACATTTTGTGATTACTAGGGTTGCAAAGTTCATGCAAATAAATATATGTTAGTTATCGTTAACTGGAGAACAGTGCCAACCGAATATATTTTGGAATCAACAAATTTGCAACAAAATGAAAAAGTTTCAAATTTTTAAAATAAAAAAATAAAGCTCTTCACAGAGCAGCTCTCCATAAAAATTAAGCCCCAAATTTTAAAAGAAATGCTGAAAAATTTCAGACAAACCAATAACAAATGTTTGGGATTACTTTTATGTATGTGTGGTAGGGATGCCAATCGGGATCCCGAATTCCGGGATCCCGATTGGCATCCGGGATAAATTTTTCTTTATTTGTAAAAATTTTTATGTTATGTAACTAATTTTTTTTATAGAATAAAGTAATTATTTAATAGTTGTTAATTAAAAATGTGTTATATTTCATGAATATTGAAACATTCCAGTCAGAAAAGCCGGTGGTACAAAAAATCAAGTACCTGCATACCACTGGGTAACCGCGATGTTGAAAATAAATGACTCGCAAAATACTCATTTGGGATACTTTCCCAGCGTTTTGCCAGTATTCGTGTTACAAAAATTTCGGTGGTTTATAAAAAAAAACAGTGGCAAAGAATGGGCTTAGAGTGCAATGCCAACGTTAGCAACCAGTGGTTATCCAGTGCTAGTACCTAGTCAAAAATTGCAGCGGTACAAAAATCAATCCACTGGTACAGCATCATGACTCTTTGTTGAAAAAAGTTTATAGTGAGAAGGTTCCGAGTTCATTGCAACTAAAAAAATTTTTTTTTATTTAATCTTTTTTTTTTTTGTTTTATAAGATTAAAATTTTTTTGTGGAAAAGCTCCTTTTAGGTTAACTTTTTTTTGTTTTCCCAACGCTGGCATACTAGTTCCAAAAAACTTTTGCGAGTGCTAGCATTTTAGTACAGCCAGTTATCCAGCTGTTATCATTCATTTACGTTTTTAGCCACCAAGAAATATATGTCTAGCTCAGTGGGTAGAGCTGTCGTCTGCCAATATGACGGCCTGGGTTCATATCACGGCAGGACCAAAAAATATACATATGAACTTTTTTTTAAATGAATGAGGGGAATGTTTAGTTGATCTCTTATTTTGGTAAATGAATGTTCTTTAGTTTGACTTTAGATCATAAATTATTATCACTTTCTCTTTAAAATACGTAAGTATTTTGTCTTGCTGGTCTTATCGGATTCTTTCAAAAATTTGTATTCTTTGTAATTTACTTGTAAAAATTGTATCATCTTTCTTTAATTTGAAAATAATTTAAACAGAAAGTGACATTTTTTTAAAATTTTAGTTTGGAAAATAAAATTCCACACCACCTATTTATTGGTTTTTCCAGCGGTTTGCCAACGTTAAAAATTTTGTTTCTCCAGTACTTTTCCGACGCTTTTTGAACAGTCGGTCCTTTTGTCTAATGACGTTACCATTTCGGAAATAGGAAAGCAATTTTTGCCAGTACTTGTACCACCTGTTAAAGTATTGCACCTTGCCATCGCTTTCCCCTTTGTATTTTTCTAACTGGGATAATATATGAAGGCCTGCACTGAAATACACTGATAGAGTTTTTTGCATAGTATTAATAATTAAATAGTTCATTAATCCAATGATTTTTTCATTGGAAAGTCCCCAAAGAAGGCGTTCATTGAATCAATGAAACCTATTCATTAAATGAAAACTAATTGAAAATATATTTTTTGCGTTGCTTTTTTTATTTATTATTTTTATTTGTACATATATTTCTTTTTTTTTATCACGTTTTTGACATCTCCCTGAACTCAACTTGAACCCGCAATCATCAGAATGTAAACATTACCCCGTTACCGATTGATCTAAATAGCCAAAACAAAATGATGTCATTATTTGGACTTTCATATTTAAATAATTTCAGTTTGCAACCCTAGCGTTCATTACTGGAACATATATGTATTTTAGTAATTAGCAAATTCAAAAACCTTATAAAAAGTATAGCATATCTTACGGGTTAGTTGAAAATATATAATGAAAAAGTTCATTAAATTAATGAATTTTTCATTAATTCAATGAAAATTTCCAATAAACCAATGAATTCAGATTAATGAAATCGATTGATTAATAGTATGAACGAAAATTCTAACAGTGTACACTTGCGCCCTGTATTTTGTAAGCAGATTTTAAAACAGTTTCGTTGCGACAACTTTGCCTGCTGAATAATGTAATTATAGCAACAAAGTTATTTGGTTATCGTTATCAAATGTTTTGATGGAAGAATTCAAACTTACAGTCCCAGCCAAAATTGGGTTTCAGAAGTCGAATTTCGCTTGGAAGAATAAACCAGTAAAATAACAAACTTGTTTTTCGCATGAAGTACTCAAAAACTTATAATGTTTACCAAATTTTAAAATTGTTTCGCAAAGTCTTTGCCAGTTTACTCGAATAATGTACTTAATTTCTAATTTTACCAATATCTTAGAATCAATTTCTTGTAAATATGAGTAAATTCAAGAAAAAACGTCAGTAATCTAAAATTGCTCACTTTGTTCATTTGTGTTCATATAAGTATTAATAAATAAGAAAATCCCGGTATTTTTGAGAAATAATCCCGGGATTCGGAATTTTGCCAATCCCGAAAATCCTGAAAATTTTGGGATTTCCCGTTTGGCATCCCTAATGTGTAGCTTAACCACTTGCTATGAACACCAGCGTAAGACTTATTTAAAAAAACATTGAAGGAATTCACAGTTTAATTGTTATCGTTGTAAAATACCATTATATCATTTAAACTGTGAATTCCTTCATAGAATTTTGATAATTTAACAAAATCTGTAAGAAATATTTAGATTTATCTGAAAAAGAATAAGAATCCAAAAAAATTATTTTAATTTTTACATTAACCCTTTCAGCCCCAACGTTGCCTACAAGCAACATTGTTGTTATGTGCATATAACTCCAGTTATACATATATATTTTTTTTTATAACGAAATTGCAGTTTCCCAAATACCTGTGTATATTTTCATATATGTACCAGTAGAGTTGTCAAGTATTCGAACTATTTGAAAAACCGGTTTTCGAATACTTCTAAAAACCGCCTAGAGTGTCCAAAACCATAACCGAAAACCGGTTAACCGGTTTTTTTAATTTCAAAAAACCGACCGGTTTCGAATAATTTATAAATTCGAATAAACCGAAAACCGGTTATTATTTGTCGGTTAACCGGTTTTTTTAAAAGATGTTTTTATCAAAACTATTTTTAAGCTAAGCATTCGAAAATTCTATATTTCGACTGTATTTTATTTTTAAAGGCTTAATTTTAGTAAACGAAACTGCAGTTTTTTTCTCCTTTATATAAAAATAATATCTTTTCACATGTATTCAAATAAATAAGATACGAAAGTCCTTTGGGTGACTAATAAATGTTGCTACAAAAAACATAATTACTTTTTTTCTGCGTAATTAATTGGTGCCATTTAAGAAAAATATATACGATTGGATGATGAAACAAGAACTGTTAAATCTACAAAAATTTTAGTTATATTTCAATAAATTTTAGTTGAATACAAATAAGATTCTCTCCTGCTAAAACCGGTAGACATTTTTACTGAATATTAGTAGAGTTAAAATAGCGAAAATAAATAGTAAGTACTGCTGTTTATAGAAGAGTAGATTGTCTTCCCATAAAAAAAAATTTAAATTAAATTTTGGAAATGTAATTCTTTTTCTGTGATGTTATTAATTTACTAATATTCAGCATTCTGATTTCAGTAGTGTAAAATGTTCTTTGCAATTAACTAAAATTAAAATTTTTGTCTAATTACATCTGATCGTGTTATGCTTGGAGCTTTTGTATGACTCAAAACCATAGCTGTTAAGTAATGATTACTAATCATAATAATTAGTAATTAGATTACTTTCTTTTTAAAGGTGAAGTAATGATTAAATTAAGATTATATTCAGTTTCGGACGATTACTAATTGATTGTGATTCCAAATAATCTAAAAGAAATAAGGATTATTTGTAATTACGACAAAATATAATCAAAAAGAATCATAAATAATAAATAAACAAAAACAAAGTAATTTCTATATTTTTACCATGAAAACTTATCCAAAATGTTTTTTCAAATTTCATATGACATTTCAGAACATTTCAATCACGCAAAAATTCGACTAAGGCACATGCCGAATATTTTTGAAAATAATCAAAAGTAATCTTTGAAAGTAGTCGAATTATTTTTTGATTACTTTTGACTCTTTTTGATTATTTTATGGTAATCTCAAGTAATCTTGATTACTTTTAGATTACTTGTAATCATAATCAATTAGTAATCAGAAATTGTTTAATAGAGAATTATATAATCAATACAATTCTTTTCAAAATGTAAACTAATTGATTAGTAATCGTAATCGAAATTTAACAGCTATGCTCAAAACTAGCATTATTTTCGGTTAGCGCTTTTTATAGAAAGGTGCTAGTTTGACGTTTTTGTATTTTTTATTTAGCGCTTTATGGTGAAACCTTTATTTTGATTCAGTTTTATCTAATTTAAATGTCTTTTTTTATTGTTTTCATAATAATGTGATATTAAATTATATTTTAATATAATAATGATTTTTAGCGCTATTTAAATGTTTGGTCGCATAAATTAGTTGAAAACTACCTATTTTGATCACATTTATAATTTAGCGCTTTTCTGTGCCTGCCTGCGAGTTTTGTTCTTAAAAGGTTGGCATCACTTCACTTCAAATAGATTTGCGAAAAGATTTGTTTGGCAATCACACCATCTCATAGGAATTTTTGTTGATTTATCAGACGTAAAATCAGATAATTTAAATCCCGCTTTAGAAAACAGATGATGTACGACCTTTCACAATAGATGCAAAAGTCTGATTTTGGTTCGTAAAATGCTGCACGTTCGGCAATTGGGGCTGCGAGTTAAAAATTTCTAGATTGGGCAATTGGGGTTGCGAGTTAAATTGCTCATGAATGTTTTGGGGTTCTCTGTTGTAAAACTGCCTTCTGACAATAGAGCGCTTAACAATTGAGTATGCAGGACATTCTCGGTAATTGGCCGTGTGATTTTCACCACAATTACTACATTTTTCCAATTTGGGGTCGCCTTTAGACTTGAGCTATGTAGCTCACCACAAATCACGCAAACTGAAATGTCAAAACCATTGCAGAGAAACGTCGAAATGATATCAATTGCAAAGTGGTGGAGAACAATTTACCATTTCATGGCTAAGAATTATCGTAGATTTTTCTTCAAAAAACACAAAATTTTATCAAAAATTTATTTTTATCTACAAATAATAAATAATTAAACTCATTCGCATTCTTTTTTTACCAAATATTCTGTTATTTTTTATTACAAAATAAAACGAAAAGTGACATTTAATGGCAGGCATCATTGCAATAGCCGCTTGCGTGTAAGCGTTATTATGACATTGTAATAAAATTGAATTTTAGTGTCTTCACTTGAGATGAAATGATTTTAACAATTGCTTGCTATCAATTTATTACATGTCAAGTAGGGATGCCAATCGGGATTGATATTTGAAAATCCCGGGATTCGGGATTTTTGTCCCGAAATCGGGATCCCGGGATTTTCGGGACTACAGGATTTTTCGGGATCCCGGGATTTTACGGGATTTTGGGATTTAAATTTTCCTTTATTTGTAAAAATTTGTATGTTATGTAACTAATATTTTTTATAGAATAAAGCGTTTTATAATTATTTAATAGTTGTTAATTAATAATGTGGTACATTTTATGAATATTGAAACATCTCAGTCAGAAATTGACAGTGGTACAAAAAATTAAGTACTTGCATACCACTGGGTAACCGCGATGTTAAAAATAAATGACAGGCAGAACACTCATTTGGGACGCTTTGCCAGCGTTTGCAAAAATCATTTTGCCAGTATTTGTTTTACAAAACATCACGGCAGGGCAAAAAAAAGATACATATGAACTTTTTTTAAATTTTATTTTGGAAAATATAATTCCAAACCACCTATTTATTGGTTTCGGTAGCGTTTTTCCAAAGTTAAAAATTTTGTTTCTCCAGTACTCTTCCGGCGCTTTTTGAACTGCCGGTCCTTTTGCCTATTGCCGGTATCATATTGGAAATGGGAAAGCAATTTTTGTCAGTACTTGTACCACCTGTTAAAATACCTTGCCATCGCTTTCCCGTTTGTATTTTTCTGGCTTGGATAATATATGAAGGCCTGTCATTAAGTACACTTGCGCCCAGTATTTTGTAAGCAGATTTTAAAACAGATTCGTTGCGATAACCTTGCCCACTAACAAACAGTCCCAGTTTCAGAAATCGAATATCGCTTGGAAGAATAAATCGGTAAAATAACAAACAAACTTGATTTTTCGCATGTATTACTCAAAAACTTAATATTGTTTACCAAAATTTCAAATTTAGTTTAGTTTACTCGAATAATCTACTTAATTTATAATTTTACAAATATCTTGGCATCAAAACGTAGGTAATCTAAAATTGCTCATTTTGTTTATTTGCGTTTATATTAATATTAAAAAAATAAGAAAATCCCGGGATTTTTGAGAAATAATCCCGGGATTCGGGATTTTGCCAATCCCGAAAATCCCGGGATTTCGGGATTCGGGATTTCCCGTTTGGCATCCCTAATGTCAAGACTCTAGGTAATAGAAAAAATATAAACTTAAAATTAAAAAAAAAATTGTAGCCCGCTAGGGATCTGCAGCATGTTCAAGTTTAAACTTTAATTCCAAATATCTCAGCTAGCGGATGCTGTAAAGCCAAGAAAGTATTAAAAAATATTTCATTGGCATAGATCTACAATTCCACGAAGTTTGGTCGGAAAATTCTCAGCCATTAAAATTCGGGATCGAAAGGGTTACAAAATAAAAAAAATAGCTTTTTTTCGCACTTTCTATATTTTCATATATTTGTTAGAATATTTCTACCTCCAGTCTAAATTCTAATATGATATTAGATTTTATGTGTTGTTTCAAACAATTTTAGTAAGAAACTTGAAATGTTGCCGGTAAAATAAACTTTTAGAATTTCTGTTTTTTATAAAATATTTTAATATATAAAAACATTTGTGTGTGTTTGTGTGTTATGTTATGTCTGACCATCACGGCTGAATCACTGATTTTTTTTAGGCGCATCCAAGTATATCCGGCGGTTCTAAAAAAAACTAAGAAAAAGAAAAAAAAATAACAAAAAGCGTATATTAAAATAAAAATGCTTTTATCTATTTTTTATTTTTCTTTATTTATTTTTATTTATTTTTTTAATTTTTTTTTTTCTTTTTAGAACGGTAACAGTAGATCCAGATAGTAAAGAAGAACATATACATGATACATGGTGCATGTGGTTGCATCAACCCTTTTTCACCATGTGCGGATAATGGTAAATGCACTAAACGCTATCCATAGTACTTATTATCGGACACTATTACAGGAATTGATGGGTATCCACGATTTCGTCGCCGATCTACTGTAAATATTGGCCATTCTTCAAATGACACTGAAAAAATTAATGGAGATCTTACCATCAATTATATATATTTCGGACATGCTGATTACAATGGTGTACTTCATTTTCTGATCTAAGGTACAGACTTTCCGGTAAATGTCTTTAAAGTTTGGCGGTTTCGCATTCAGTTTTTTATATAAAAAATTTTACAAATTCATTCAATTTGAATTTTTTTGTGTTAAAATGTGGCCATATTTACGATGTAAATGCGATGTGCTAATCTTGATATTTAAACCACTACTTAGCGTTTTATATAGGTTTTTTGCTATTTCAGCGACTTTAGTCGCTGAATGCATACTCCACCTTAATACATGTAATGCCTTCTTAGTAAGGAAGCAATTAAAAGGAAAATATTTCAACAAAAAAATGTATTCATCTATAGCGGCCTACATGTTAAAATCGCGATTTTTCAAAAAGTTTGTATGGCAGCATAGCATTCCAAATTGATCTCAGATTCCAACTTTTAGTATAGTATGTGGGACCTTCTAGAAAATGTTCTTGCAAAAATTCGAACCAAACACTTTCCATTTGCAAAAGTTTTCGGTATAAATACATTTATTTTTAAATATTAGTATCTTACTAAACAAATTATTGTACAATACTAATATTAACAAAGCTCAAAAAAATATATAGTATATTTTAGGGCTATAATTTATTTATTTTATAATAAACATGGTAACATACTTGGGACTAGTTAATTGAATGGATCAATTAATTGATGATTTAATTGGCATTAAAATCGACCAATGCCAATGAATTTTTTTGGCATTACAATTGATCAATGCCAATGAAATTTTTTTGAAATTGGCATTGTTCAATGCCTAAATGCCCAATTATAATTGAAGAAAAAAGCATTTGTTTCATATTTCGATAAAAGAACAAATTAAGAAAAAAATTAATAATTCGCGTGGTTTTTATCTTATATTCGCTATTTTTTAAGTTTACATTACTAGAGGCTGATCCATCTAGACTAACCAGTGTTAAAAGAAGAGTGAACAGCAGTATACTTGATAAAACTTGATAAAATAGCGAATATTTATAGTTTTTATAGCTCAGAAATTTTACATTCTTGCCTTCATGTCCTTTTTTATAAAACAATATTTTTTATATACAATGCTTTTTTCTTCATATATATGTAGATTTCATTACCATTACGTGTACATTTCATTACCATTGTTTTAATCAATGCCAATTGAAAAAAATTTCATTGGCATGAAACATGGTAATGAAACTTTTTGGCATTGGCATTGAGATCAAGTACTGCCAATGAAAAATTCGCAAGTATGGGTGGTAATAATAAAGTAAAAGTGAAAAAATATAGTATAAGTGGTAATTTAAATATGTTATTCCACAAAAAATAAGATTTAGTAAAATCTCATAGGATGGCAATGACATTGAGGTTTGAAATTATTTTCCCCTTGTACACGGAGGAAAAAGAATTTTTTCATATGTTTGGAGGTAATTATATGTATGTTTACAAACTACCACATATGTATTTGGAGTATGCTTCCAATTATACTGTTTTTATAGTTACTATACATATATTTCCCCGTAAACATGGGTTTATTTGTAAATTGGTCATATTTTGTCATCTATGAATACATATTTTTGCATTTTTATCTTTATAATAATTATATTTGTGGGATACAATTAACATTTATTTGGAAAAACTGCGAATTTCCATTCTTGATACATATAAAGTTTTATGTAGCCATTATAACTTTTGTAGTTGGTAATAATCATTTAGTTTAGCTAGACTGCATCTAGTCAGAAAATTAAGTGATATTTTTCCTTTATTTATTAATTTTATTGTGAAAAAAAAAAACATTAGTATAAATAAAACATAAAATTATGTTAAAAAAAAAAAAATTAATTGTGTATATTAACTTATTATAAGAGTTTTTAATTAACATTTCTTAATAAAAATTCAAAGTGATTTATAATAGATTTATTTATTAAATAATCCCCAAACAGTAGATGTATTAATTTTACTTTTTATGTTTTTCCATTAAAATATAGAGAAATGAGAGTAGAATAAATACGCCTATTGTTTGGCATATATTAATAATTTCTTTATAACTAAATATATTATTTATATATAGTATTTGCATGGAAACATAATTTGTTTATGACACACATATTATATGTTTGCTGCCAAACATATATATATATTTGTCGATAGCGTCATTTCATTTCATCCAAACATTTATATATTTACAGGCAAACATAATATATTTGCATGCAAATATATATTGTTTCTAGTAAAAACACGGCGAATATGTTTAACAATTTCTGCAAATATATATAATATATATATATTACCAGCAAAAATATGTTTGGGACAGGCCGTTTTTTTTTTCAGAGTGTAGGATTTCTGAGCGTTTTTCGATATTCGTTATCGTTCGGCTTTGGTACGACTTTTCCCATATTTAATTTTTCACAAATATCTGAAAGTGACAACCCTGGGTCCACGACATGGTCATCAACATTTTTATTTTGTCGCGTACTTTTGTTCAGAATAAAGTCAAAATTTCCTAACTGTCAGACATTTTTTCATAAAAAAGGTTCGCATTTGATCCCATATTTTATCCCTTAAATGTGAGATTAGGCCGCTAAAAAATATGTATCTTTTACTTTGGCCATTTGTAATTATTTAGACAAATGACTTGCCATAGGATTTTAACGTATAAGCCGTTATAGACATAAAGACATTTCGGAAAATCTGTACCTTAGATCTAAAAATAAAGTACGCCATTGTAATCAGCATGTCCCAAATATATAGAATTGATGGTCAGAGCTCTATTAATTTTTAAAAATCAAGATTTTGTCATGCATTGTAATTAGAACATTTTGTTGTACCTTCAATCCATAAAAATTGAGATAATTAAAAATTTTTTAGTTATTTTTAAGACACTGTTAGTTATTTTTCTGAAATTTTATATATTTTTCAACAGTTAAAAATAACTGTATTTTTAGTTATTTTAAATAAATTTACCTTTGTCGCTTTTTAACTTCTTTGAGTGAATTATTTCACCAAACGCCTGGAAGTGAATAATATTTTACATTCACCTTAAGTTTTTTTTACCTAAAATTTTTTTCACTTTGAAAGTTTTTTTCATAACCGAAAACGTTTCTACCACAGAATTCTTTTTGTTCACCTCGATAATTTCTCAGTTAAATTTTGGTATTATTTGTAACAAAAACTGTGGCTGTAAAATTTTCCAATAAAAATATATTCTTCTCCGTGCAAAAGGGCACTTTAGTAAGTTTTTTTCTACTATGAATAAAATTCCTTTCAGACAATATATAAATTATAAATAATGTGGTTGTCGACCTAATGAATCTTAAGGATACAAATAGTAACTAGTATATGTACAAACAAAATTTCACCATTTACTTTGACAATGCACATAGAAATTATGTTTTCATGTCAAAATATAAATTTTTGACGTGTAAATGTCACTTGTACTAATGCCTAATACTCAAATTCACATTATTTATAAAAACTTGTACTTTTTGTTGGGTAAAATAAACAACCAAACACACAATATTAGCGACAAAGTGTATGTTGTAATCTGAAGTGTGTATGAGTTGTATGAGTGTGTGTTAATAAATAAAAAACGTCAAACACATATATTAACCCAGCAAAAACATGGTAATGATAGGTCATTACCATACGGATTACCAAGTAATGATAGGGCATTACCTTTTGCATAACTTTAAAATACAAAATAATTACTTACCGATAATAAGTTACAGAAGTACTTATATATTCGTGCAAAGTAATCACTTACTGGTAATTGATTAAATAAGAACTGATTAAGTCTTTTTTATATTAATATTTTGTTTATAAATATGTTTTGAACTAAATAGGAAATTTTCCAAGGTAAAAAGTTTTATTTGGCCAATATGACCAACTATTTTACAATGTAGGGTAACCACTTATTTCCTAACTTCTGAGTAACCACTTATTCTATCTTTGTGATAACTACTTATTCTTTCACTATGAGTATCTCGTTATTCGCACTTTTTTTGTAAGCGAGAGGGTAATGGCCACCCATGCATTTTTGGACATCGCGAACAAAAGTAATGTTGCGAGTAAATAGCCTGGTAAGTAGTGAATCCCTTTGTGTGCTACTTACTCGCTTAATTACTCGGTAATGTCTGTTTTTGCTGGGAATATGAAAAAAATTTATATATTTATATAAACAAGAAATAATAATAGCAATAACACCAACAACAGCAACAATAATAATCAGGGATGGAAATTAGTTTTTACATTTGTACCAACCACATAAAAAAATTGTACTTTTTCGACCCTCACGGTACCAAAATTTTTCATATATAGAAAATTTCCAGAAAATATTCTTCTACAAGAATTGTACCCTTCCAGCCCTCACCAATTTTTTTGATATAAAAAGTATGTGCGATCGAGTTCAAACTTGCAGGAAATACTATTTTGTACGACACAAGTACCTGCTAACTTTTCTTAAAATAATCATTAGTTGTGAATATCCAAATATGTATATGAAAATATATGTATATTGTTAATGTTTCGTTTTGGTTATATTTTAGATAAGTTACCCTGCTAAGAAAACAATGTAATATTTTTTTACTTTTCAAAAAATATACGAAAGAGGCGGGTTAAATTCTCGAATTTTATGTAGTAGCAGCACTCAATCGACGCGTATTGATGAGTTGATTACGGGAAAATAATAATATATTTTTTTCCAACATTGGGCCCAAAAGTATTCAGTTAGAAGTTTTTGTTAGAATGATTTTAGTCCACGTCTGCAATTCGAATATTTGTTGACAGCTTTAAAGTACAAGTTCATTTAATACAAACATTTTAAATTTAGAAATTTTTGAAATTGTACCAAATGGATCGCGGTAGTACCACGGTACCAACGGAGGTCAAAATGTACCAAAAAAAAGTACAATTGTACCATGTTTTCCATCCCTGATAATAATCCCATACAATAGATGGATGTATACAATAGACCCGATCCCCTCGTGTAAAATCAAAATGCCACTCAATGAACTAGCATACTAGTGGCATTTTATTTATGCATGTTTCTTGTATACCATTATTCAAGAGTAAAGAACATGCATACATGAATGTATTAATGTATTAATACAAGGGTTTGAGATTTCCCGGACTTTTTTATTTCCCGGGAAATGGGAATGAAAAAATTAATTTTCCATGTATCGAAAAATCGACGAAAACGATCAGGGGTCTCAGATGGTTCTTTTTAATGGCAATACCGGATTTCAATGCAAAAGATGGCGCTAACTACTGTTTTGTTTTTTCTGGCAATACTGCTTCATTTTATTGGGGAGCAGTGTTGCCGGAAAATGTTTAGCTCATTCCCATTTTGAATGTTTAAACCCTAAATGTTATATTTAATAGAAAAAAATAGAAGCTAAGTAAGCATCGCTCTTAAGTCCAAAAAATTATTAAGAAATGACTCAGCAAAGTAAATAAAATTGAGTATTTTACGAAGTAATATTTACTTTTTCATTAGAACTTTGCCCTTAAAAAACCGTTACCGATATAACTGAAATACCGTTAACCTTAAAATACCGTTACCGAAATAACCCAAATATAGTTTTCTTTAAAATACCGTTACCGAAATAACTCAAATACCCTTATCCTTAAAATACCGATGCCGAAATAAATGAAATAGCGTTTCTTGAAAATATCGTTACCGAAGTATTCTAAAATAGGGTTACCCCTACCGATAACAGCATCGTTTTGGTTACCAACCATGACAAAGACGAAATAAAAGCACAGATAGAAATCGTGAAAAGCACTCTTAATACCAGATTTTTAAAAACGGTGTTTTTTTTGTAGAAAAACAACCTGATACAAAGTGCTAAAAGGCACCAAAAAATACCCGAAAACGATGAAGTGGCAACACAGAATTCTTAATTGAAATAATTCTTTCAAAATTGTGATAAGTTTTTTTTTTTTTTTTTTTTGTTGTATGTGTTGTAAGACTAGTGGTGTTCTTGTTATAAAATGAGTCGATTATATTGTATTGGTATGTCAACATTATGAAAGAAAATTGATTTTGTTTGAAGTACCGAAATGTAGAAAAGCTTTTAATCAAGTACTTGTCTATTGTTATGTTGCCGATATTGTTGTTGTAGTTGCACTGCACCTTTAACACACCAAACCAACATACAACAATGCATAAGAACTATACACTATAGGTGGGAATTTCATAGATTTATTACATTTCCAAAAGTACAAAATGAATCGTCGTTTTTTCGTCTTGTACATTCATTCCCCTTACTTTACCATCTTCATTGACACCAAACATAATGTGTATGGATGAATAATAGCCTTTTTTGTATGTATATTTGCTTATGTAAAGGTATGTAAACTGTTTTGTAGTTTTCATTTTCGTCTTTGTTGTTTGTTTTTTTTTTATAAATACATATTTTAATAAAGCAATCAACAAAGCAAATATTTGTACAACCCACGCGATGTTCAATGAAGAAGATAAACAGCAACTTAGCTCAGCAAACAGCTACAAAAATGAAGATGATGTTCATTTGAGTAGAGTTATGTATGCATGTTTTTTGTCTTGTCTTTCATTTTAATGTGTTTTCGTTTGAGAAGCTTAATGTACAATTTGCGCAATTGTCACAAAATACCAAAAGTCGTTGTCATCATTGTCGTCTTCGGCTTCGTTGTTGTTAAAGTTTTAGCAAGTACAACAATGTCTTTACATTGTACAATTATTATTATTTTAAACCCGAAAATGTGATTCATAGCTTACAATTGATCGTTTGGTTTGTTTAAGCTCTAACTTAGTCAAAGCAGACTGAAACATCTAGCATTAAGTTACTGCAGAGCTTCTCATATTGATGTGTGAAGTGCCCTTGAATCAAAAGTCCGTTTATTAATTTTGAATTTTCGCTTAATTGAATCTGTGAATGAACCAACTCTATAGTTTCAAAACTAGCGCCTAGAGCTCCTCGAGCTAGAGCTTACTACACATTCGGTATTTTGCAAATTCGAAATACCGATTTTATGACGATATCGATATTGAATTAATTTTTTGTTATTGTAGAAATTCAAATAAATTTGGCAATAATTTTATTATTTTTTTGGTGACATAAGTCTTAACATATTTTACATTAAACTCAGCTAGAACTTTCAAAAACCCAGCCAAATATCTCTTTTCAAAGGAAATTAAGATTTAAAATGACTCATAAATAATGAAGCCCTAATCAATTCTTGAAAGAAATTAATTCATTAAAACCCTTTTTAAAAAGGAATTAAAATTGACCCAAACTTCATTTCGTAAAAGCACTTTTATACAATCCCAATAAAGTAGAGTTGGGCTTAATCGTTCTTTTTGGTGACTCGGTCATATCGTTAAATAAAATTCATTGAACTAGTTCGTTCAAATCGTTCAATCGTTCTTTTTTGTAATGAGCTGTGTCTGAACAGTGGTTCGTGAACGGTGTCGTTCGTTCGACAATTTATTGGCACACTACATGTTACATGTTTATATTAATTTTATTGTGCATAGACTAACAGTACCAGAAAATTACAATTTTATTAAAAATTTTAAATTATTAAGAAAAACATTTAATTCTGTAATAAAATTAATTAGAAAGGGATACAAATTTTTTAGGACTAAAAAAAGAACGAAATGTACGAAAGAACGAATAATGGTGAACGATGTCATACCGTTCAATGAACTGAACCATTCAAATGAAATAGTTCGTTCATGAACGACACAACTAGGGTTTGGGGTACGGGAATTCCCGGGATATCCCGGGAAAAGTTTGCCGGGAATTCCCGGGAAAATAATATATTTTTCCCGGGGAAACGGGAAATTTTAAAAACACTAAATTCTTTAAATTGTTTTTGTTTGGAATAGGATTTTTTAATTTTAGTAATAAAAAACATTTTAAATACCAACACAAAATGTTATTGCCAAAATATTTTAAAAGAGAATCAATTTCTTTGAAACACAAAAAATCTTTGCCAAGTAATTAGGAGCATTTCAACTAATAAAGATTTTTCGCATAATGCAGTGCAGTGCAATATTTGCCCTAAAAGACTAATGGTTAACGAAGGTATTATCCGACAACTAAATTTGGTTCACAAAAAAAAATTGAGAGTCATGCAAATTCTCTTGAAGAAAACAATAACAAGAATAACGTTTCAGCTAAAATTAGCAAAGTACCCGAAGAAAAAAGTGTAAGCTGAATAGGCATTGAACGTTTTATGGTAGGGCAAACATTTCCTGAAATGGTATCCAAATTAGCCGCAGTCGACGGAATGTCAATCCGCACCATAACTAGATCTTCGTTTATTCGAGAAAGTTTTTATAATAAAAACCTGGCATTGCCAAAAAACGAAACCGATGTAAAGAACATTACATTAAATTACTACAATCATGTAAAAGATATCATGATAAAAGAAATATTGAGCAATATTTCTAACAATAGGAGATTTACTATTATCTTAGATGAATGGACAAGAATATCACAAAAGAGATATTTGAACATGTGTATAAACGGAAATAATTCATTTTATAACCTGCGGTTGGTTTATATGTCAGGAAGATGTAATTCTGATAAATTTAAAAATTATAGAAATAAGGCTAGAATAGTTTTATTTGTATTGGGAAAATAACATTGTGTCCACCATATCTAATGGGCGAATGTGATGAAACGGTTTGTTTCCGACAATCCAGTAGTGGGTGCTTTCTGCTGGAATCATGCAATTCATTTGGCAGTGCTTAGAGTAATTTATGTGAAACCAAATGTTCAACATTCTGATATTTTTTACTTTGAATTCTCACTACACAGACTGAATTTGTTCTGAAATAGCGTTTTTTTTTAACAAATATTACTTATATAGGTGGTTTTCATTAAAAATTTCGTTCAAAAATATTTCCCGGGATTCCCGGTAATCAAATTTTTTTATTCCCGTTTCCCGGGAAATGAAAAAGTCCGGGAAATCCCAAACCCTAGTCACATCATCACTTTATTCAATATCAAATCATTAATTTGAAGTGATAATAAATTATTCAATAATTCATAAAATTAATCAATTTTAATGCGGGTTTATTCAAAAAAGAATTATCTTTTTAAAGCTCTGTTCATAAGTTTAATGAATTATTTGTAATTTCAATGACTGAAAATTATTATTCATATTTTTCAAAGTTCAGTTTCTACATCCAGAAAATATATTATGAGCTGACAACTGCTTTTTTAGCCAATCAAATGGTTCGGTTGCTGTAGCCGAGTTTATCAGTCGTGGCAAAAGAAAACCAATTGAGGCAGGACTAATTTGAGTCTGACAACGGAATTTCAGTTTTATCAAGATTAATTCGGTAGTCTCAACCGAAAAATTCATTAGATGCAACTGAACCATTCGACTGGCAACAAATTCAGTTGTTAGCACCGAATTGGTTTTTTTGGTGTATTTATTAAACCGTAGTTGCACATTTACACGCAACAGAAAATCATTCACAGCAGAGCTATTTACAGGTGTTTTTCACAATATCTCCAGCAGTTTTCTCTCTTGTGTTAAGATATAGTGCTCTTTATAAGCAAATAAACTAAAACAACGACAGCAATGTCATTGAAAACAAACAAAGAAATTATTTTGTAATGTGTGCCATTTTTATATAAAAAAAAACATTTGCCCAATATCTTTTACAAGAGTATTGTACATCAGTTATACGGTGTAGGATACGCAATATCATTTCCAATACTATTGGAAATGATATTGCGTAGCGCGTGACCTTTAAGTTGCAGGTGTATGCTAATAAAACATAAGCGACCGGCCAACTCAAAGTTATTGAAAAAAGTCAACATAACCAATGCCCATGAGCATGGAACCTCTCGAATGCGCGCTAACCAGCGAAGTCGCGGGGCCACTGAAACGATGTCATATTCCACAAAAAGTTTTTGATATCTCATACGGAACCTGTTTTATTAAATTTTAACATCTACCCATCCCTATTGGAAGACCTCATACATAGGTCTCTAAACCAACTACGAGTACAACAATAGCAATTAAAATGGAAGATTTGCATTGACGCCTAGTAATCTTATCATGTCACTTTCAACTCTGATTAATGTTAAGCTTTGAAAATATTTTTTAAATGTTACTAAAAATTATTAAAATGGCAAATGATAATGGATTTTTTGTTCATTTAGTCAAATAAAACTAAAACATTACCATAATTCATAAGAAAAGCACTTAGCTTTAGTCTAAAAAAAGTAAAGAATACATTTTATGCTCTGTCAAAGTTTGTGTGCTAAGCTTTTGTTTATTTATTAATATTAAATTTTGCTTTACTAAATGAATGAATGGAAAATTTGCCCTTTTAATAAAATTTTTAATGGACATAACATTTGAATTGTGCAAGTCGGCAATTCATGTAATAACATATTAATTTTCGGAAATAAAGCTAATGAATTTATTTAAGAGGAATAGTTATAAATATGCTCTTTATAATTCATTCACTCAAGCCCTTACTGTTATTTTTACATTTATACACGAAAATGTTCTACTAAGAAACAATTTTACTGTTTTCGTACGTTTTGTCATCACTGTTATCAATAACTTTCATTGCACAGAAAAAAAAAACTAAAAACGAGTTTTATTTACGAAGTCGTCCAGGAAAGTTTTCGGTTCCACGGAATCGGTTGTAGAAAAGCTAGCTAGAAAAGCTTTTCATTTACAACCCCTTCTACTGTCATATCCAACACCTATGACTTTTGTTTGAAATTATCTCAAAAGCAACCACTTCTATAGCTCCAAAGCGGAACCGGTTGCCCCAGAATCAGTTCTGGATCCAGTTCTAGAACTGATTCACCTTTAGTTATACCTTCCAAATAAGATCCAAAACAAGTTCCATGCCATCGCTTGCAGTGCAACCAGTTCCAAAATTGGTGTGGTTGGCAAACGATTGTAAAAAATTTTTTTTCTTAAGCTAAAAATCGACATATATGAATACATACAGGTTAAATGTATGTTCATGCAAGCCCATAAACATGCATTCATGTCCATACATGGATACATAAATCTCCATACATGCATCATATATGTCCACACATGTCCATTAACGAAATTTGAGGTAATATCTACATGTGTGTACATTAGAGTGGGCCGAACTTTGCCGAATTGCGAATTTCAAAAACGGGGGGTGCGGAAAAGTTGCGTATGCGTCCAGTAACCAGTAAAAAATAAAAATTTTGAAAATCGGTTCACGTTCATGGTCCCCGCAAAGCGGTTGAAATTTAGAAATTTCGGAAAGTAAAAAAAAAAATCCTTAAATTTTGTTAAAAATATTTGTTGTTGTGACATATTATTTCTAATAAATTATAGTTCGCTGAATCCAAAAAAAAAATAAAAAATTTTTAATCGGCCGAAGGGGTTCTGAAATATTGCTACTTGAATTTTGCTGAAAAATACGATTTTTCATTTTTCAGTCGGGCCTTCAAAAAGTTAGTCTAAAAAAGCTTTTAATTTTTTTGTTTTTAAATCTACTATCTATATAAAATTGTCTTTCATTTGAGTGTAAAAAAGTTTAAAAATGTTGAAGGGTATTCCAAAGACGCTGCGACAAAAGTTGTAAAAATTTTCACTGTTAAAAGTGATTGTTTTTTGTGATCACTGTTTTTTTATTAAGTGATCAGAAATTTTACCCATTTATTGTTGGATCAACATAAAATAACATTTTTATGGCTGGTCCATCTTTTTTAATAATGTTGGGTATTTTGATAATAAATATAAAATAGCGTGATCGGATCTCGAGATTTCGGACACAATGCTCGAAAAGTATCCTCTTTTTTGTCCACACAATGTTCGAAAAGTATCCCATTTTATATTTTTTTGTTGTCTTAAAAGAATATTTTAGAATAAAATTAAATACCTAATAGTTTTTTTGTAAAAGTTTTGAAAAATATTTTATACACTGTGTATACATAAAAAAATGTAATTGAGTATAACTTAATACATTAATGTTCAGTAAATATTATACAAAATTAAATTGCGTGCTTGGATTTAGAATTTTGTAACACAATGTTCGAAAAATATACCCTTTTTGTCCACACAATATTCTTAAAGTATTCTACTTTATATTTTTTGTTGTAGTAAAAGAATATTTTAGAATAAAATTAAACACTTAATAGTTTCTTTGTAAAAGTTTTGAATAATATTTTATACACAATGCCACAAAAGTATATATACAAAAATGTAATTGTTTATAACTTAATACATTCGTTTTTAGTAAATATCATAAAAATTAAATTGCGTGCTTGGATTCAAAATTTTGTAAAACAATGTTCGTAAAGTATCCTATTTTTTATCCACACAATGTTCGAAATGTGTTTTACTTATGCTTTTGTGGCACAGTGTATAATAAATTTTTCAAAACTTTTACAAAGAAACTATTAAGTGTTTAATTTTATTCTAAAATATTCTCTTACTACAACAAAATTTTTAAAGTAGAATATTTTTCATATATTGTGTGGAGAAAAAAGTGCATACTTTTCGAACATTGTGTTACATAATTTTAACTTCCTAGCACGCAATTTAATTTTTTTAATATTTGCTAAACACTAATGTATTAAGTTCTATTCAATTATATTTTTTTATATATACTTTTGTGGCACAGTGTATAAAATATTTTTCAAAACTTTTACAAAAAAACTTTTAGGTATTTAATTTTATGCTAAAATATTCTTTTAATACAACAAAAAATATAAAGTAGGATACTTTTCGAACATTGTGTGGACAAAAAAGAGGATACTTTTCGAGCATTGTGTCCCAAATCTCGAGATCCGATCACGCTATTTTATATTTATTATCAAAATACCCAAAATTATTTAAGAATATGGACTTGTCATCAAAATTTTATTTTATGTTAATACAAAACAATAAATGGGTAAAATCTCTGATCACTTAATAAAAAAACAGTGATCACAAAAAAATATCACTTTTAACAGTGAAAATTTTTACAACTTTTGTCGCAGCGTCCTTGGAATACCCTTCACCATTTTTAAACTATTTTACACTCAAATGAAAGACAATTTTATATAGATAGTAGATTTAGAAATGAAAAAATTAAGAGCATTTTTAGACTAACTTTTTGAAGGCCCGACTGAAAAATGAAAAATCGTGTTTTTCAGCAAAATTCAAGTAGCAATATTTCAGAACCCCTTTGGCCGATTAAAATTTTTTTATTTTTTTTGGATTCAGCGAACTATAATTTATTAGAAATAATATGTCACAACAACAAATATTTTTTAACAAAATTTAAGGATTTTTTTTAAACTTTCCGAAATTTCGAAATTTCCACCGCTTTGCTGGGACCTTGAACGTGAACCGATTTTCAAAATTTTTATTTTTTACTGGTTACTGGACGCATACGCAACTTTTTTTGAAATTCGCCATTCGGCAAAGTTCGGCCCACTCTAGTGTACATGTATGAACACACATGAACACGCATGAACATGCATGATCATGCGTGTAGATATTACCTCAAATTTCGTTAATGCACATGTGTGGACATATATGATGCATGTATGGAGATTTATGTATCCATGTATGGACATGAATGCATGTTTATGAGCATGCATGAACATTAGACTGGTCCAAAAAATAAAAGTTAAAATCTTCACGCTCCACAACCCTACAAATATGCCACTTTAAAAAAAATGTGGTCTGATCAAAAAAATCACCAAAAAAGTTTTGTTTAGAGGTAGCACATCGCAATTGAAGTTTCGAGGTTGTACTTGTTCTATTATTTTTAATTAATTAAAAATAATGGAAAAAATGAGAAAAATTAAATATAATTATTATGATCGCGGCATATCAAATCTAATATACTTTTAGGTGTACATTACGAATATGAAATCAAAATTGAAATCGGAGTCGCGGATTTCGCGAAATTTTAAAATTTCATTCAAAAAATGTTCAAATTTGATCAGGATGTTTGCTTATACAGGGTGGCGCAAAATTACCTAAGGGGTTTGAATTCCTTATAACTTTTTTATTATAATTTTTAAAAAATTTTTTTTTAGTATTTTGTAAAGAAGACTTGGGGAATTTAAAATGGAACAGTACACAATTGAACAACGTGCCCAAATCGTTTCCGACAAAAAGCTGAAGAAAATCATGATTTTATTCATAATTTAATTATAACCGACGAAGCCCATTTCCAATTAAATGGGTTCGTTAATAGGCAAAACTGCAGGATATGGGCTACGGAAAATCCAAAAGTAGTTTAACAACGGCAATTACACCTACTTCAGTGTACTGTTTAGTGGGGTGTTTCTTCGGAAAGCATAATTGGCCCATATTTTTTTGAAAATGAACACGGTGTTCGATATCGGACAATGTTGGAAAAAATTTTAGATGCAGCCGTGGAAAACCATCCGCAAGTGTGGTTGCAACAGGATGGATCCACAGCGCACACTCCGAGGGACACAATGGCTCTTTTAACTCAAACCCCTTCGGTAACTTTGCGCCACTCTATATTTACCAATATGAAAATTTCGTTTTTGCATTAATATATATGTATATGTGGAATGTCCTATTATGTGAGATAGGGCTTTTGGTAGCAATAAAATTATAGCAAGCTAAATAATAGCGAAATGTTAAAAAAGTCAAGTTTTAAGTTAATTTGCAAGGATATCTGTTATCCTTTTTAAAATTAAAATCAGTGTTATATATAATGAAGGCCCTTGGTAAGTAAATTGCAAAAGTATAACAAATTGGATTTTTCGATAATACCGTTTACAGGTAATTAGGAAAATAGCTCAAAAACTTGATTTTTTTTGAATTATCAAAAATCGCGAATAATTCATAAACTACAAATTTTTTTTAAATTTCGATTGCTGATTCATTATCTTCGTTAAAATAAAGATCAGATTTGAGAAATTTGCGCATACAAGGCAAAAACAAGTTGAATTTTTAGTTAAATCTTTTCGGAAAATTTTACTAAAATATGTATTTTTTTGTATAAATTTAAAAAAAACCGCGAATTACTTAAAAGTTACTTAATTTTTTTAAGTTTTGATTTCAAATTCCTTTTGTTCACATTAATTAAGGCCAGATTTAAAAAAAATTGTTAAATAATAGCGTACAGGTTAAGAAATAATTAAATTTAAAGTCAACCCTACTTTTTGTATAAATTACTCTAGAGACAAATTACTCATTCTTAAAGGATACATTTTTCTGCTACCTCTAAATAAAAGCGGATTTAGCTGAAACTTGGCACAGAGAGTTTTTAGACATTAAGGAATAGGGGCAACATTGTGAAGATCGCGAATTCCAACTTTCAATTTTTTTTTGGACAACTCTAATGAACATACATTAAACCTGTATGTATTCATATAAGTCGATTTTTAGCTGGGTCGTGATTATATTAAATTTTGATTTTGCACCTATAACTCAAATGATACTATTAATTACTAAAAATTGTATACGATTAATTTAAACAAAATTCGACTAAAGTAGTAATAATATCAATTAAAACGTTAAGTGATATTATTTGTGTAAGAAAAAAAAAATGGAAATTATGTAAAAAGTAATTATGTAACAAATATTTACTGAAATATTTAAAAGTCAATTAAAATATTAATTGGTTAAATTAAATATTTGTTTAAAAGCAATTTTTATTTTTACCATAAGTTAAGGGTAACGCTATTTTAGATTATTTCGGTAAAGCACCGTAAGTTGTTTCGATTTCACGTGAAAAACTGTTATACTCCATATAAAAAAAATAATTTTTCACGACAATGAGTTTCACGTGAAAATTGTGCAGACTTTGTTTTCACTCAAATTTTTCTTGTGAAAAACTGACATTTTGTGTTTATTGTGATTGTGGCTTTCTAATACATAAAAAGGATTTCCATTTTCAGAATTCAAATTACTATTTATGGTCTTTAAAGTTTGAGTGAAATTGTTCCATGTTACGGTGCTTAACGGTGTTTTAAGGGTAACGCTATTTCATTTATTTCGGTATTGGTATTTTACGGTTAGCGGTATTTTAGTTATTTCGGTAATGGTATTTTAATGGTGTCGATGTTTAATTTGTTTCAGTAACGTTATGTTAAGGACAACGGTTTTTCAGTTATTTCGGTAACGGTATTTTAAGGTTAACGGTAGTAAGTTATTTTTTACAAAAAGCAAACGAGAATAAAAACAAAACCAATTTATCAACTTAACATACGAAAAATACTCAATAACGGTATCGGTATTTTAGGGATAGCGATATTTCATGTATTTCGGTAACGGTATTTTAAGGGTATCGGTATTTTAATGATATCGGTATTTTAATGATAACGCTATTTCAGTTATTTCGGTAACGGTATTTTAAGGGTAACGGTTTTTCGGTTGCAGTAGTCTGTTTTTTTTCCAAAGACCAACACTCAGGGGATGTCCCCTACTAATGCAATGCATTGTGTTGATATCAGGAAAATAGGTTATGGGAAGGAGAAATAGGGAGTAGTGTTTGTGAAAGTTTGACTTGAATTTCTCTAAATTGTAAGTATCAGGAAAGACATCTGCGGGGAGTTTATTCCACTTACGGGCGGTTCGACTAATGAACAAATTCTCTCTATAATGCGTTGTGCGACTAACTTGACAATCGATCACAAACGAATGAGATCTACTAGACAAGCGCGTGTTACGGATAAAAACACGGGGCCTCAGGATAAGTGCACTTATCTCAGCAGAGAGATACTTCCCATGGTAGTAACGATAGAACAGTGTTATACAACCCACATTCCGACGATGCTCCAACGAGTTAATAGAGGTGGATACCCTACTGCTAACAACATTGGGTTTTACGTGGATTAAAATCGACCCTATTCACTCGATATAAGTCGAGGGAATTCATCACCGACACCAAAAGCAATGAGCTTTGCCACGAGTGCTTATGCCATACACGATCAAACGCCTTGGAAATATCCAGCGCAACCACTTTGCTTTCAAACGCTCCGAAAGAAACGCCATCAGGTCTCCCGCAGAACGACTTCTACGCAAGCCATACTCGTTTACTACAAAACAAAACTTTGATTGTCAAAAAAATCGGTTGTCAGCCTAAATTTTTTTCGGTATGCGTTGAAAAATTATTTCCATTTTGGCTCTTAAATCTTTAGAAATTTGATAATCATTTGGAAATTATAGAAAAAGGTAAACAATTTTCACGGTAGCAGTTGCATATTTGAGAAGCTCAGATCTAGCATCTAAATGAACATAATTTAATGAAACGACATTTTTAAAGTTAAGAAAAAATATCAAACTGGAATAAGCAAACTACATATTATGTAGTTGTGTATTTGCTATTATGCGAACTAAAACTAAAAAAAAGTAAACGACATACTTATTATATTCGTCGTAGTAACTACATTGAAGTAAGTACATCATCAGTTGCTGTTTCAAACGAACCAAGCGATCTCTTGATGATACTTTCATTTTCCCATCAGACTCAAAAGTTGAGTTGTGTAAAGAACTTCGTTGTAGTTATGTACCATCCATCTACAATCTATTCATTGCACAAGGTAAGCAAGCAGACTTTGCAATTCAGATTTTTGCAGCTTGTTTTGTTTATTATTTCATCCATCCACAATACACACAGTAACTGAATAAAGCTAAAATTGTTGGTGCTCGTAGTGCTGGGTCCGCTGCTCTTGCCTCTTGCTAATGTTGTTGTAGATTTGAAGTTGCTTACTACTTTTTGTATGTTTTAAATATAAGTGATTGTCGGTAGGTCGTTTAGTCAATATGTCGGTTGGTTGGTCGCTCGCTCGTTTGGCTTAGCACAGCTTGGTTAGTATGATTTGGTCGGAAAGTAGGTTAAATAATTTAAATTTGGAAAAGTAACTCTAACCTGAAGATGCGACTGGCTTCTCTAACTGAGTTCATTGTGAATGTGAAGAAGAAAAAGTATGCGCAAAAATCAGCTACACAAGCATATGGATATTAAAGAGAAGGGATTTGAAGTGTAATGTTGTAAATGTTAAACGGTGAATATTTATCATGCTTAACTTGAATATAACAATAATGTTTTGCATCCATTCACCTTAACATCAAAATAAAAAATATACATTCTAGTACCTACTTTAAATGTTATCACCTAAAAAATATATATATCCTTAAGAATGACTTACCCAATATTTGTTTGAAAAATTAATAATAATCCGATTTTGGAACGAAAACGTAATCCACAATGTTGAGGTCTTCAAAACTTTCACACAAAAATACACTTTTAAATTAATTTATCATATATTTTCTTTCAAATAGAAATAAATTTTATTTATTTTAGATTTTATAAAAAAATATTTTTTTTATTATTTTGTAGGGAAACCTTTCAATTATAAAACGTTTTTTTTTTTTTAACTATGAATTTTTGTCATATAACAACTTTTTTTGGAACAATTTATATTAGAAAAATATTCTTTTTTTTTTTACATATGAAAAAAATTGTTTAACGTAAATGCATCAAATGGATTTTTTAGAGGAAAATAAAATAAATAATTTTTCCGCGCGCTCTCAATACCAAATGCTCATTACAAAATCCACGACACAACTGAAATGGTATTTTTACGGGGCTTACGCTAGTTAATGTGTGTTATTCCACAATGTTTCTTACTACACTCACTTTTACCAACTGAGAGTAAACATTACTCAGTCAATATTCTACTCCCTGAGTAACTGCTCACGAAATTGAAACATAATGGCGGCACTTTAACATTACTGTTAGCGTCTTACAGTACTTTAACAAAAAATGTATTTTCAGTATATCTTTGAAATTGTACCCAATATATTAAATTATGAATATTTAAGTTTGAAAAAAGTTTGATGCAAATAATTATTCTATATTTGCTTTTGTGAAATATCTTTATGTTAAATGTTTGGTGCGGTATATTTCGTATATTAAAAATTTGACTACCATTACCGAAATAACTTGGATACCATTATCCTCAAAACACACATAACGAAATAAATAAAATGCCGATATGCTTAGAATACCGCTACCGAAATATAGCATTATCTTCTTTTGCTAACTGTGCGTAGTTATTGATATTTTACATACATTAAGTTGACAAATTTGTTTTGTTAAAAAAAAGTGCGGTATGCATCGAAATAACTGACCACCGTTACCCATAAAATTATCATATCTTAAAATAACGTTACAAAATTAATCGAAATACCGTTATTATTCAAATTTTGATACGAAATAAATAAAGTATCCTAAATACGTATACTGAAAAAAATATATACATTTTGTAGACTATGGTTAACGAAACTTCAATAAGCCACACCCATCGCCGTGCCGTTCGTGCTGTATCTCGTTAAGAGGTGATGCTACCGTTGGCGGTTCGATTCCCGGTCACAGTATCCACTATACTGAAAATAATAATTGTTTTGTATATAATTCATTAAATTTATGAGTATTTTTAGGAATAAAACTAAAAACAGCCCATTGTAGAAAATCATTATGTAACTACATACCTGGTTATGGTAACTAGTTACTTTTATAATTACATTTCTTAATATCTTTGTATGGCGATGTCGCGAAAAATAATGAGTTACACACCAGCATACGAAAAATCAAAAAATATGTCGTTACCTATATGCTTACCAGTATTGACTAAAATAAAAATTCTTAAAATAGATTTTCAAAAAAATAAGTTTTATAAAAAAAAAATATTTTTTTAATGTAAAAATTTTTTTAAATAAAATTTTCTTGTGCGGGAATCGAACCTGGGACTCCAGACTGCCAGTATTTGCTGCGAACAAGTTAGCTTACTCGCTAACATACAAAAATTCAAAAAATATGTGGTTACCTACATATATTATTACCAGTGTTGAAAAAATATTGAGTCTAAAAATAGATTTCAAAATAAAAACAAAAAAAATCTAGAACATTGCTTTTTATTTAAATAATGATAAAAATAAGTCAGTATTTGTAATACATTATTATTTATTTTGAAATAATGAAAAAAGTAAGTATTTATTAGCAACATACATACTAATTGCAATTGATTAAAAACCATTTGTTTAACAAAAAAATTCAGACAAATGAAAACGAACAAGGGGTTTGGCCGGGGAAGTTATAAAACATAATTTTTTAGGAGGATCCATTCCATTCTGTTAAACTTTACCTGGATACAAATAACGATGGCATGGAAAGTAATATTTAATTTTAAATGAGCATTAGCCTGAATGAGCATATTCCATCCTCGATTTCAGCGAGTTTTACTCCATTTTTACGTTTTTCTGACAATGGCAATTATTTTTTTTAATTTATTCATAATCAATGGTAATGAAATTTAAAATCATTGTCATTAATCAATGAAATTAAATTTTAGAATCATTACCATTAATTAAAAAAATGGTAATGAAAATAATTTCATTACAATTAATATCAATGCAATGGTAATGAAATCATCAATTAATTAGTCCACCTAATTAATTAGTCACATGTATGATTAGCAACTCATTATTATATCTTTTAAAATAATGCAGAAAGTAAGTCGGTGTCATTACTGGTAGTCCAAAATTTAATGATATGTCATTACCGTTTCTACACTGGGAGTATCTGATTTTGGAACTATATAATTGATTTGATTAACTACCCGGTAAAAAATGTTTAAATTTGTTCATGTATGAACATTAGACTTGTCAAAAAAAAAAAAAAAAAAATATGCCATTATGAAAATAAATATGGTCTGATAAAAAAATCTCCAAAAAATTTTTGTTTGGAAGTTGTAGATCGCAATTAAAGTTTTAAAGTTGTACTTGTTCTATTATTAATTAATTAAAAATAATGGAAAAGTTATAAAAATCAAATATAATTATTATCGCGACATATCAAATCTAAAAAATTTTAAGTGTACATTACGAATATGAAATCAAAACTGACATTTTTCTTATATTTACCACTATGAAATATTTTTTTTTGCATTGATATATATCTATGAAATCTTCTATTATTTGAGATAGGATTTTTGGTAGCAATAAAATTATAGCAAGATAAATAATAGTCAAATTTTAAGTTTATTTGCAAGGATATCTGTCATCCTTTTTAAAATTAAAATCAGAAGGCTCTTGGTAAGTAAATTGCAGACGTATAACAAGTTGAATTTTTGAATCTTTGAATCTTTTCGGAAAATTTGGAAATTTTAACTAAAATATGTATTTTTTTGTATAACTAAAAAAAACCGCGAATTACTTAAAAGTTACTTTTTTAAGTTTTGATTCCAAATTCCTTTTCTTCACATTAATTAAGAATAGATTTAAAAAAAATGTTAAATAATAGCGTACAGGTTAAGAAATAATTCAATTTAAAGTCAACCCTACTTTTTGTATAAATTACTCTAGAGATTAATTATTACTTCTTAAAAGATAACTTTTTCTGCTACCTCTAAATAAAATCGGATTTAGCTGAAACTTGGTACAGAGAGACATTAAGGAATAGGGGCAACATTTGGAAATCGCTAATTCCAATTTTAATTTTTTTTGTGCCACTCTGCTACATATGTATGTTAGATATAATGTTTTTTGATGGGGTATGCATACATTTCTTCATTCAATGAACTAAATCTTTAGGATATTGAAAGTTACTAAAGAACAACCGCTAAAAGGACTTCTTGAAAACATGATACGGTGAATGTGCACAAGGCAAGCTGTGGCCATCAAAACCATAAGATTTATGAGCAACTAACCACCAACGTTTGGTATAAGAATTGGTTTTATTGTGAATTTTAAAAAAACCACAATTAAAAAATTGCAAAATAATGGCGGAATGCGAAAAAATGCTTTATGGTACAAAAAAAATTAATTTTAAAACTTAATCAGTGATTTACATTCTGAATTTTTTTTTTCCTGAATTTTGTTTTTTTGAATTTAAACCACCAAATTTTGGTATAAAAATTTGCACTAAAAAATTGCAAAATAATGACGGAATGCTTTATGGTACAAAAACTAAATTTAAAAAACTCAATCGGCGATATACATTTTCAAAAGGAATATGTTGATGGAAAAATTTTCTTTTTGCATGCTAACCAACAAACTTTGGTATAAGATGTGGATATTATAGTTAAAAAATTATGAATTTTATAAAACTTCACTAAAAAAATTGCAAAATAATGGCGGAATTTCATAAAAGCCTTTATAGTACCAAAAATTAATTAAAAAACTCAATCATTGATTTCCATTTTGAAAAGGAATATGTTGATGCAAAAATTTTCATTTTTGCGGAAATTGTTTCCATACTAACCACAAGACATCGGTATAAGGTAACAAAAATATGAATTCTAAAAAACCGCACTTAATAAATTGCAAAATTATGGCGGAATGCGAAAAAAGGAGTTACACTGAACCAAAAGTCGTAAGTGAAATCAATATAAGAATTTTGTCACTTTTTGATGAAACGAATTGTTAAAACAATATATTTTTTATTCAAATTAATGTGTGTTTTTTTTAAATCAACTAATGTGTGTTTTTTTAATGAACATACTTATTTCCGTTAATAATTCTCTACAAAACATTAGTTGTTTTGATAATTTTTTGTCCATTTTTTAACAAAATTTAATTTGTTAACTCTAAAAAATTTTGTAAAAAGGCAGTAACGTAAATTTGATATAATTTTTCTTCAATTTAAAAAAAATAGTATTAAATCTGGGGAAAAAAGTTTAGTGAGGTTAATTTTGTCGAGTCATTACTTGTGCTAGCATGTGTATTTGTAATTGTCGGAAATATCAATAAATTGACATTAAGTGTTTTTGTTTAAGTGAATTGCCAATTGAAGATTTATTCATTTTAATTTAAATAAATTTATATAATTTTGAACGTTCTCAATTAAATAGTACATTTAAATTTCCGTCAATAATTTTGATATTATCTATCTTTTTGTTATTTTATTTAAGGCAAACTATTAATGAAAGTTATATAATGTATTTGAATTATTAATTTAAATAAAGTTATATGTTTTTGTATACAAAATGGTACACGTGTTTTAAATAAAGAGTTTTTAGAATGTGCTATATTATAATTTCAATTTTATATTTCATTAATTTTTATATTTTATCAAATTCATTATAAAAAAGACATTGTATGTATATTGCTTAAAAAAATTTGAAATTGGTGAAATAGAAAAAATAATGAAATATAAGTCTAAAAATTAATAATAAATCGATAAAAAATTAATTAATTAAATAAAATGCATTGTTGCATTTAATGAAATGCATTGGTAAAACAACAAAATCAGTATGCAATTTAATTAAATATAATTGTTAAGACAACTAATTTTTGTTAATAGATTTGACGATATTTTGTCAAAATAATACCACATAAAATAGTTGAACGTTAAAATATAAATCTACTAAACAATGCGTTAAATTGATGGACAGGTTTTGCTAGTTGTATAGTGATCACCCATTCAATTTAATATGGATTTTAGTTGATTTCACAGCTGTTTTTGGTTCAGTGTATGGTGGAAAAAATTAATTTTAAAACTTAATCAACGATTTACATTCAGGAAACGAACATATTGATGCAAAAATGTTCCTTTTATTTTATTTTTTTGCAAAACACCAGATTATGAATTTTAAAAAATTGCAAAATAGTGGCGGAACGTCAAAAAATGGTATATGGACAAAAAATAATCTAAATCAGAGATTTAGATTTTGAAAAGAAATATGTTGAGAAAAATGTTCCTTTTTGCAAAAATAGTTTTTCGCGAACTTTTTTGCATCCGCGCCTGTCATCTATAACAAACGAATTCTACATATAAAATGTTTTGTGCAAATGTATTTAAAAACTAATTAAACTTCATTTGAAAACAGGACGACCAAGATTTCATTAACAAACAAATTCTACATTTAAAATGTTTTGTTTAAACACCGCTGCAAATGTATTTAAAAACTAATTCAATTTTATTTGAAAACAGGACGACCAAGATTTCATTAAATTCAACTTACATTTTATTTGGATTTGGCTGTTAATAATATTGTATGAACCACAGATTAGTCAAAACAACTAGCAAAAATTTTTTGCCTACATTATTTTTTTTTTTTAATGATTGTATAAAATTTATGATACTAAATCTTAGTATTTAATGTCGTGTGTGTGTGTGTTTTTGTAATAACCAGAGAAGACAGAAAAAAACAAAAAAAATATTGTAAAAAAAGCAATAAAAAAGCAAAAGTAAAAAAACTTGGAAAAACAACAGTTTTTTTTATTTTTTAATTCAAAGTTAAGAGAAAAAATATTTTTTTGCGGGCCAAAAAAAAGTATTTTTGGGCAAAAAGTCTTAAAAAAAGCAATTAAAAGCTCAAAAATCTTAAGAAAAAGCTATTTTAAAGCTAAAAAACGGAAAATCCAAAAAAAGCTAAAAGAAGCAAATATGAGTAAAACAAGCAATAAAAAGCAAAAACAGCAATTTTGTCTTCTCTGGTAATAACTTACGAATGTAGTTATTATTTATATTTCTTCTACAAATGAATGTTATTTTAACTTAAAACAATATATTTGAAATACTACTTAAACATCTAACAAATACTGTCTGCAGAACTTCCCTGACTGTATTAAAAAAAATAATTAATTAAATCCTTCACGCTACTATTTCGTTCCAAATTATACACATATACTGGAGAGAAAAATATAACTTGGTCTATAAGACAATTTGGTAATAAAATATGAAGTTAAAAATACAGTAGTCGCTCGGTTATATGAACTAATTCAAACAGAGCCTGTTCACTTAATGGAGAAGTTCACATAATCGAGAGAATATAAAATAAGTAATTCAAATGATTTTTATTACATTAAGTTTTTATTTTTAATAAGTTTTTAAATAATTAATGTACATGAAAGTAGTCGGTTATATTTTTTTGTACATTTTTTGCTTCAAGGGATTTCTGTAGTGCCTTGTCCCTGCATTTTCGCAATGCCAAAATATCATTAATATCAGATATATTATTTTCACTCCAAGCAATAACTTTATTGAATACTTCGATTGCCTCCGTTGTGCTAATTTCAGCTGTTGTTACGATGCACTGCTCTTGATCATCATCTTCAACTTCGCTATCTATATCTTCGCTACCAATGTCTTGATTCCCCGTCTGAATCTCTTCCCGTGAAAGCTGTTCACATAATAGAGATAGGCTGTGTTCACTCTTTAGAACCTCCTGTGTTTAAATTTTGTTGTTCACTATTCTGGAAGTTTACATAACTGGATATTCATATAACCGAGCGGCTACTGTACATTTTTATTGTGCTTAAACTATAGTTGTTGACAAGCAATAAACATTAATTCCCAGCAAAAACATTTTAATGACTTTAAAATGCAAAGAACTCTATTAAAATAATCACTTGTTGGTAATTTATTAAATAAGTACCCATTTAGTATTTTCTATTTTAATATTATCAGGCATGTCACAGGTTTTTTACGGAATTGATTTGTTTTCGCAATTTCACTTTCGCAATTTTTTTTCCTAAAATGATTCAAACCTATTTTTTTTCCTTCTGAATTTGCAGTTTAGGTTGCTACGGATAATTTTGTATTGAAAATAAAGTGTTTTGGCAAGTATCGAGTATGCTACAGTCTTTATAGTGTACTTAAAATGTTAAAAACTTCTCCTGAAAATGTAAAAGGAAAAAAAATCGTTTTCATTCCACTTTTAAAAACCAAAGTGGAATTGATATTTAGAGCAGCTTAAACTCATAAAAGCTTTTCAATAGTGCTTCGTATGTATTCCCTAAAGTCTCTTTAACTATTTCACTTAAAAAAATTTACATTTAAAACGCTTTTTGTTGATAAATTCCATTATTTTTAAATTTTTCTGAAAAATTAAAATCTTAAATTCTGATTTGCGATCTTCTTTTTTTTAACTATAAATGGCAATTTATATAAAAATTTAGCAATTGGAACACAAAATTACCACAAAAAAATTTTTTAAAACATTTTAAAATTTACGAAAACGCAAAAAACCTGAAGAAGCAAAAGTAAAACGTTACGAAATTGTACTTTGAAATCATATTAATTTCTTACGAAATATGTGATAAAACATTAAATATGCTCACTAACAAAAATTTTTTGAAGTGAAATTACTAAAAACAGCATTCTTAACTTATAGTTAATTATGCTTATCTATTATATGGTCTAAATATGCAAAATGCCATTTACATCTGGAGAAGCAATTTGCGTTTTCAATTTCACTTTTAAGTTAAATTGAGGTCTGTGACATGCCTGTATCAGGGGTATGGCATCACCAAAAAAATAAGTAATAAAAAAATCGTTATCACTAGAGGGCACTTTGTAAAAATTTTGACAATTTCCTTTTTTTATTTAAATTTAAATAATAACAAACAACAAAGGAAAAAATACAAACAAATATTTCAAATTTTATTATTTGGATATATTCCGCGATTGTTTCTTCCTTATATTGTGCAGTTTTCAGCAGTTTTTGAGTTTTTAAATATAGGCTCAACTGATACTAAATAGTTGCTCAGGTAACACTAAATTTTAGCGCCATCTATCGGTGAGTAGTTTAAGTTTTGATTTCCTATCTCTATAATTAATTGTCTCTGGCCTGTATATTTATTAATTTGTTTTAAAAAGTCTTTCAACTAAATATAAAAATTTCCAAAAGCAAAATTTAAAGTCCAAAAATTGCCATAACTAAAAATAAATACCCTAGTTTTTACAATTTTGAGTTGAAGATTTGACATATCCCAGGAAAAAAAAATTTAAGAACTTTTTGCAGAACACCTTATACTGCATTAATATAGGTTCTTATTTATGTTCTACAACTAGTTCTTTTTGTATGGAGTTTGACATAAAAGCAATAGGCAATTTTCCTCCAAACCAGAACATGTTGCTTTAGAACCAGTTTTAGAACTGGTTCTGGGACAGTGAATCCTTACATTTCGTCTTTTGGCATCAAGAACCTGTTCCATAGAACCGGTGGTAAAAGTACCTGTTCTGGAATGGATTTTGATTTAACCGGTTCTAAAAAATGTTGCTGGGATATTGTTGTATGGGATGGGTAATATGAAAGGAGTGTAGAATAGATTTTAAAATTTTATACAATTGTTTATTGGGTAACACATATACATAAAATTTAACAGATAAAATAAAAACAACAGCAGCATGAAAAGACCAAAACTGATTCCACATGTTCTCTTGGAGTTGTTTGTTTGTTGGTGCACGAGTAATACGCATACAGTAGTACCTATGTTTTACTGAAACTTTTTACATAGATGTACCTACATATGATTTATTCAATGTTAAATTTTGTTAGAGGTATTGCAGGTTTGCCAGTTACGAACATTTATTGGTATCCGCAAAAAAATCAAAAAATATCCCCTAAAATCATTTCTACACTGAGAGAATTATCTGCATGATATTAATGAATTTTTGCATAAAAATAATGAAGTTGCACTGGAACTCGTCCATTGAAACTTTTCATTGAATTAATGTAATTTTTCATAAAATATTGTAAAAAATTTCATTTCATTAATTAAAACTTCCATACACTCAATGAAAAAGTTTCATTAAAACTAGATTCATTAAATATATGAAGCTTTTTCATCATATTTGTGCAAATTTTCATTTACTTTGTGAAGAAAACTTCATTAGTTTACTGAAAAATTTCATTAAAACTCGTCCAGCAAAATTCCTTCGGTGTATTGGCGTTCACGAAAGCTTCTTGTAAAAACTATCTCACGAATGCTACAGAAAAAATTTGAACACAATGAAAGAGGAGTTGTTAATTAATAATGGAGATCATATCTGAATTTAGCTTAAATTTTTTGATTTTACTGAATTTTTTTTTCTTCCATATATTTTGGACTTTTTTTTGTATGAAAAATTCGTTGAAATACAAAAGTTACATCATCTTAACGCGATATTTTATTACATTTATTCCAATATATGTTTTTGAACGGTGCGATGCGGCGTCTTTTACTAAAAAACGTTGCAAAAATCAAAAATTAGACAGTAGCATTTGATAAAATAAATGATCGCATCCGGTATAAAATTCCTCACAGATTAAGAATCCAAAATCCTTTTCGAAATTGCCGCACAAAGTTGGCAATTTTTCAGTCTGGTGGAAAAGACTCAAAATAAAAAAAATTGTTGTTAAAAAAGTGTTGTTAACTTTATTTTAAAGTCGCAAAAAACAAATAAATTTTTTTTTATGTTTAAGGCGCTATCATTTCAAGTCTGGCGACCATTTCTAAATAAAAATAATGCAAGACTTAAGGAAGTTTTGCAGAATTTCCAAAAATATACAGTTTGTATAGATCCGATCAGTACTCGCAAGCTAAAGCATTTGGTGGCGTTGGAATACTATCATTTATCCTGCGCCGTCGCACTGGGCTGGCGACCATTTCTAAATAAAAATAATGCAAGACTTAAGGAAGTTTTGCAGAATTTCCAAAAATATACAGTTTGTATAGATCCGATCAGTACTCGCAAGCTAAAGCATTTGGTGGCGTTGGAATACTATCATTTATCCTGCGCCGTCGCTACTTTTGGAACGTCCGACTTTGTGTTTTTTTGGTCTTTCGCATACATAACGGATAACGCTTCCAACAGATGTGCTGTAGATATCGGTTTTGTCGGTCTTCCTCTGATTCGGCCAGAAGTTTTAAAATATTGTGAGTTCCTTTATTCAGGATTCTTTTTCATGAAGTGTCCTTTGTACGATTACAGGCTTGCCATTTTCTCCTAATAAACATATGAATTGCGTTTGGTTTTAAGATCTACCTTTTATTCATTTTCTGGTAAAACGTCTACTTCTTTTAAAACAGCCAAGTTTTCATCTTCCGAACTTCTGAATAACTCAAACAATTTTGAATTTAGTAAAGATATTACCCTTTCACTTTTTCAACAAAAAATTCTATGAATTGTATGCAGCTTATGATAAATATAATGATAACAAAAGTTAAAAGTCGAATGGCCGCACTGTGGCCAATTTAGCGATTTTCTCTTCAGATATAGCGATTTAAATTTGCCTTTAGCGAGAAAAATTGTCGATTAAATATTAGCTGCAAATCAAGCGATGGTATCTAATTTCACTTAATCTTTAACCCTTAAGTGCATGATATCTTCGATTTTAACCATTTTTTTATATATGATTTCTAAAGGCATTTCAAGAAAAATACAAAAAAAAAAATTATTTAACAAAAAGGTGATTTTTATTGAAAAATATGGGTTTTTGCCAAATAGCTAAATTGTGATTATTTTAACGTGTATAACAAAAAAAACCAAAAAACTTTAAACTATGAATTATACATTTATTGTCGCCAAAATGAATTTTATTGTGAGAATACCACTTTAAATATTTAAACAAACAGTTTTTGAATATTACACTTTTTGTAAAAAAAGCATGTGTTTTAGATTTTTCATAAACATACGAAGCAAAACCAAGATTTTTCCAATAAGTGTTTAAAAAATCTGAGCTAAGCTATAAGAACACTTTGTATAGAAGGGCCCCAGTGCCCAAAAATGCAGTTTCATTTTATTGTTTTATCATATACACGGGCAAGATCGGGCAGCAAATTTTAAGTAAATTGGATAGACTATTAAATAGTAAACCGTTTTCAAGTAAAATATTCTGTATCAACCGATTCTGAAGTAAATATATACAGTGGTGGCAAATTTAATAGGAACGATTTAAGTTTTTTCTAATTTTATTCTCGTTGCCTTTATTTTATAGAGATCAAAATAATGGTTAAATTCGACCCGAAAGGCGAATAGAACAGAATATTGTGTAGAATTTTAACGTAATGTCTGTTTTTTTATTTTGTCACTTGTTTTAAGTGGGCATGCGACATCGACCTTTTATCAAATTATAGTATTTAGTAATTACTAGCATTTAGTAAAAAAATCTGCTAATTTTAGCAGTTTTTTCTGCAGCATCATTTTTAACTAATTTTTAGTAAAATTTTCTGCTATTTTTACAGATTTATTTCTATGAGTATAGACTTCGTGGAATTCAAGAATTAATGGATCATACTGCGAGTCGTTTTATTCAAGGTTTGCCTGAACGGGAGGCAGAATTACTCCCAGAAAGACTCACATTGATTAATAAGTGGGGTTGTGATGGATCATCGGGTCGAAGTTCTTACAAACAAACAAAAGCTACAAATGCCACAACGATTACAGATAATGCCTTATGTAGCTTATTTACGGCTTAGAAGTGAAATTTCAGAGCATTGGAAAAGTCCTCGACCGTCCGATATTATAACAAGAGGCAAAGGAGTCTTCAAAAATAATCAAAACTACAGTTACCGATAAAAAAAGATCAAATTGATAACCTGGAGCCTACTGTTATTGAAATGAAGAATGGAAAAACTGATGTTATTAAATATGAATATTTTCTTACATTAATTGAAGGTAAAGTCTTAACCTTTTGACGATCATTGCCCAGACAAAAGATGGAGTAAATATTTCCAAAGGTGATTTGTAAAGGAGAATTGGAGGAACAAATATGTAGTAGGCGGTAAATCCCTACCTAATACCGCTTTCCCCTTGTAAGCCCTCGAAGTTGGTTATTTAGAATTCTTGATTTAAGGGGTAAAAAGCACAAATTTTGACAAGCGAAATGTACGTCCGGAGCGGCAGGGTCGTCAAATTGCAAATATTTTTGGCAAGCGAAATGAGGGGTAAGGAGGGGTTCTACGGAGCTAATTTTTATTGACATAACCATTCCTAGTCAGAAATCGCCAGTGTTACAAAAAATCAAACACTGGCATACCACTGGGTATCCACGGTGTTAAAAATAAATGACTGGCAGAACACTCATTTGGGACGCTTTGCCAGCGTTTGCAAAAAGCCTTTTACCAGTATTTGTTGTACAAAAATTTCGATGGTTTATAAAAAAACCACTAGCAAAGAATTGGCTTAGAGTGATATACCAAGGTTTGCCACCAGTGGTTATCCAGAGCTACCCAGCCAATGCTACCAGGTGTGCAAAAATCAATTAACTGGTAGACCAACGATTTTATAAAAATGCTGACGCTTCGTTAAAAAATGTTTATAGTCAGGGTTCTGAGTTCAAATCCGGTTGCAAGCAAGAATTTTTTTTTGGATTTTTTTTTATTTTAAAATTTTTTTTGTTTTATAAAATCAATTTTTTTTATTTGTGGGAAAGCTCCTTCAAGAACAACTTATTTTTTGTCCTCCTAACACTGACATACTAGTTACAAAAAATTGTTTGCCAGTACTAGGATTTTGGCACAGCCAGTATTTGTCCAGCTATTATCACTCATTTATGTGTTTTGCCATCAAATATTATACGTCTCGTTAGCTCAGTGGGTAGAGCTATCGTCTGCCAATCTGACGGCCTGGGTTCTAGAGTTTGCTAAAAACCGAAAAATTTTAAACCGAGGTTTCGGTTTTTCAAAATTATAAAAACCGCTGTTTCGGTTATTTTTCGGTTTTCTTGTGGTACTAATGGAAATTTTTTTAGACAATTAAATTACTTACCCAGCAAAAAAAATTGCAAGTAGTGCTTTACAAACTACTTCTTTCAATGCTTCACAAGTATCCGTTAGTGTATTTTTACTGCTTTTTTAGAAGTTGTTCTGAACAACTTCAAAAAATCACTTAAGTATTGCTTCTAAAGAGTAATTGCTCTAAAAGTGATCGTAAAAAGTGATTTTGGTATCATTTGCATTTCCAAACAGAGGGTCCCGGGTTCGATTACCGGCGGGAACAATATTTTTTTATTTTTTTTTAAATTTTTTTTTATTTTATTAATTTTTTTTTTAATATTTATAATTAATTAGTTTAAATTCAATATTTTTTTAATTTAAAATTTTTAAAAATATGTATATATAAAAAAATGGTGAGAAATTGATATTTATGTATCTGTAAAAATAGTAGTGAAAACAATATTGAATTGGAGTGCACCTTTTACACTTGTTTAATAAGTACTTTTATTGAAGAGAATAAGGAACAATATCTCGCATTAACAAAGTGGTGTTTTTATGCCAGTCAACTTTCATATCAAAGAATAGCTCAGTGGTAGAGCGCTGGACTAGCAATCGTGAGGTCGCAAAATCGATCCCCGGTGTCGGCAATAAAAAAAACTTTTGTAAAATAAAAAAAATATAATTTGTTTTGTAAAGAATTTTTTTTTAAATTTTAATTGGTGAAAAAGAGCTTCCTTTGCACTCGTTCAAAAGTACTGAAAAAATGTTGAAGTGGGAGTACTCCTCTCCTATGACAACTCAATGTTAAAATCATTAGTGTTTATTTTAAAAAAGAAGTAGATCTAGATCATCAATTGTAGTGCTTTTTCTACTCCTTCGGCATCTGTTTTTTTGCTGGGTAGTATAAAAATTAAACAGTTTAACACGTACAATACGAATGAGGGTATGTATAGTTGATCTTTTTTTAATTGATAAATGCTTTTCGTTCGAGATCACATATATTTATTATAAAATTTTTCTTTATAATTATTTTGAAATTAAAAAAACATGATACAATATTTACAAGTAAGAATAAAAATTTAAAAAATTCGATAAGGCCAGTACAATAGAATACGTATTTTCGGGTTCCGCTACAGACTCATCCTCAGTATCCTATACATATATTCATTAAAATTCAAACGAATTTCTTATTCAAATAAAGGCAATAACGCCGTTTTGTTACAGGAGAAGAAACCGTTATAACTAAAATATCTTTATTCTTTTGTCGGCAGCTATAGCTGTATTTTCACGAATTTAAATTTTATCAATATGTTTAAAAGAAATTTTAGAAATTTCGTGGACTACGAAATAGTACTTTTTGAAAAATAAGCGGTGAAAATCTATACAAAAACAAAAAATTCTTTAAACTAATATTTAGTAGAGAAAATGTTCATTACAATTAAATACATTTTTCTGAGCACCCAGAAATTATTACTCGTAACAGATTCTAAAATATGGTTATTTTCAGAGTGCTGAAATTTGGAGTCATAAATGAAACATAACAGATTCGTATTTATGAGTGTATTAAAAAAATTTTTTTTTTTAATTTTTTAAATACCAATAAATGATTCAAAAATTAATCAGAAATATATAACTCATTAATGGCTCTGAAAATTCTAAATATTCCAATAATGCTCATAATTCGGAGTCTTTGACGAGTCATAAAGGAAGAAATACACCCTCATATGGCTATGATTTCAGAAGGCCTTAGGGCTCCTTTATGAATCTTTTTGGATTCTAATTGTACACTGGGATGCAATTTAATTAATTATTGTAATCAGTTAAATAATTTATTAAAAAGCAACTTATTTTTGTCGGTTTTCGGTTTCGGTTTTGAGGCCTGAGAAACAAAACTCTACTGGATTCAAATCACGGCAGGACCAAAAAAAATACATACACTCATACAAATAAGTACGTAAAAATAACAGAAAAAGTTACTAAAAATTAGTTAAAAATGATGCTGCAGAAAAAACTGCTAATATTAGCAGAATCAGTTTGCTAAATATTAATAAAATGAAAACAGCAAAAAAAAAAACTGTTAAATTTACAGAATTTTAGTAATATTTGAGCTAAATTGTTGTTAATTGCAAATAACAATTTAACTTGCTGAAATCAGCAAAAAAATTGCTAAATAATAGCAGAATGAAAATAGCAAAAAAACTGTTAAATCTACAAAATTTTTGATAAAATTTTCTGAAATCAACAAAACTTTGGCAGATTACTAGTGGACTGGAAATAGGTAAAAAAAGGAGCAAATGAAATGAAAATTAATAAATAAAAAATAAATGTGTATTTAAAAACATATTTGGGACCAGTTTATTGAATGTGTCAATTAATTGAAATTTTTTCCATTGGCATTGTTCAATGCCTAAATGCCCATTTATAATTGATGAAAGAAGTATTTGTTTTCATGTTTTAATAAAAGAGTAAATTAAGAAAAAAAAATTAAAAATTCGCGTATTTCTTATATTTTTTTTATATTACAATGCTTTTTCTTCAATTATGTGTACATTTCATTACCATTGTTTTCATCAAAAAAAAATTTCATTGGCATTGAATGGTGATGAAATTTGTTGGCATTGACGTTGAGATAAAGTAATGCCAATTATATTTCAATGCCAATGAAAATTTCCCAAGAATGATTTTTTGTAAAAGTGGTAATATTTATAGACAATAATATGTTAACCATAACAACCCAGTCAGAATTCGCCAATATGTTGAATAAAATAGAATTGCAAAATACCGAAATATAAATGAACACATGAAGAACTTACATGTGTACTTACTTTTGAGGCTCATAGTAGTTTTTGTACAAAACTAGTTTTGCATATGTGTTTTGACATACAAAAACTATCAAGAGCCAAAAACTATGTAGTTTTTGGTCAGTCTAAATGCAGTATAAAAGGTACTATATAAAGGCAATTCTTATACTAAATAGTGATAAAAAAAAACAATATTTCGAAACAAGTCACCTGGTCGGGTTTCAGGAGACGACGCAGAAAAATTGAAAAACTAGAGAATCTTGACTAATTTAACAGTTTCTGATAAAAGTAAAAAAATTAGTCACTGAGTCAAAAGCATTTTTTGTTTTGACCAAAAATCATAAAATTATCAATTATTGAAAATTTCAGGAGTGCGAAGGTTAACTAATAAAAAATATAAAATGGGAAAAAATTATATATAAAACAACAAATTTTTGTGTTAACTGATGGTTAACTCATAAACCTTGCGGCCCTATGCTCCTTGCAGGAGTAAAAGGAACAAATATATATATATAACTCATAAACCTTCAGTATGAATCCCAGCTTATTTGTTTGTTGAATACTAGACCGTACCTCAAAAAAAAAAGTTCGCCGTACACCAATCTAAAGTATTTTTGCAACTAAACATTCCCCTCATTAATTTTTGCAAGGAAGTTTAAAAAAATTTTTTTTTGCCGAGCGAAGGGGTCGCCATTTTCATATCTTTGGCATTTACGGTCGGATCTTAAAGTATGATACATCGATGTTTTTCTCTCGAGGGCCCAATGTTTTGCTCTAATGGCCATTAACTTCAAGTATCCCGTTGTAGTATTTACCACCTAAATATACGACCCTAATGTCAGAAAAGTAAAGCTTGCAAAAAATCCATATTAAATTAATTTAATTTTTTTGTTGCCGAACGTAGGGGTCGACTTTTTAAATTGTTTTCGTTAGATTTTTCCTTTATAACAAAATATGGTCTCATCGAGGCAAAAACTCGATACATAAAATTTTTTTTGTTTAAATTGCCTTGCATAAATACTTTGAAGGTGTATCGCGCGCTTTTTTTTCTGCCAAATGTCTTCGTTAACACACTTGATCCTCGGGAAATAGTGTGTTACATGAAGATATGACGGGTATTTGTGGTATAACACGTTTGATTATTTTATTACGATTTATATTTTTAATTATTACCTACTCAAAAATTTTAATGTAGAAGAAAATATATCGAACAGTTTAGAAGATATTCCGCTTCAAAGAAAGTGTGTAGCACTTCCCCTGCAGTTCATCATCTTCAAAAAATTAGTAATTTAATCTCTCTAATAGTTTTCTCGTCGTGATAAAAAAAAATAAAAAAATACGAGTATTTATAAATTATAAAAATTATTTATTTTTATAATAAACTACACTTATACAAAATTTTTAAAAAACACAGTTTTTAGTAAAAGGTAAAAAAGCCCCTTAAAAAGTCCCTCTATAGCAAAATATTCAACAGAATATGCCGAAATATGCACTGAAAAATATGCATCAACAAATAGTTGCCATTTTGTTGCAAATTTGTTGATTCGCAAAAGATATTTTATTAACAATGTTTTTCAGCTAACGACAACAAACATGTATTTACATTTCCTCTCGATCCCTGATCAGAGCTTCGAAGAATTAATTCCCTAATTCCCTTTTTTTTACCTGAATTTTTATTTTGGGAATGAATTCCCTGACCAAACTTAAGGAATTGAATGAAATCCTTTTTTTCATTCGATTTATCGTAAAGGAATTCATGAATTTTTTTCTAATTCCTTCATAAAATTTTATGCATTCATTCACCAAGGAATTCATTCAATTCTAGTTAATTCAACTTTTGGTCAGAGAATTAATTCCCTGGGAATTATTACCTTGTACATTTAATTTCCTGAAGGAATTATCTTTTTCGTTTAATTCCCTAAAGAATTAAATTTTTCTTTTAATTCCCTAGCGAATTAACTTTTTCGTTTAATTCCCTAGCGAATTAACTTTTTCGTTTAATTCCCTGAATTTAAGTTTTTCATTAAATTCCCAAAAGAGCATGTCTTTTCACCTAAGAATATAAAATGAAAAACTAAGGGCCTGTTTATGTATTACGAAAATAGTCTAAACGAAAGGAATTGACAATTACTTTCGTCAAAAATATAAGGGAAACAAAAACCAATTTTCGTTAATTTGCTTTCGTTTAGAGTATTTTCGTAATACATAAACAAGGGCTAAATATTATTTATACAATTCTAATATATTTAATTTAACTAAATGAGTAGCTGAGATGCAAAACTCGTTCGTTACAAAAATTAAAAAAACGAGACGGCAATTGATTCTGACCTTTCTTAGGTGATTTGTGAGAATATTTACGATTTTTCAACTTTTGAGTTTTTAATCAAGAATGGCATAACATTTAAAAATTAAAAGCATTCAACTAATTTTGTTAATTGAATAAACCGCAACAAGCTTTTTGCTTCTTCCCAATATTTATTTAATGTGTAACGAACGAGTTTTGCATCTCAGCTACTCAAATAATATGTCGTTGTTGCTTTTAAAGGAGGTACATAGACTTTATTAAAATCCGTTTTAGTTAAACCAATTATACAAATTATCGGAAGAGCTGAAAAATAAAGAAAAAAAATCCACTTAGGTGGGAATTAAGTGAAAACTTAAAGTCAGGGAATTAAACGATAAAGTTAATTCCTTAGAGAATTAATTAATTAGGAATTAAACAAAAAACTTAATTCCTTAGGGAATTAAAAGAAAAATTTAATTCCTTAGGGAATTAAACGAAAAAGTTAATTCCTTAGGGAATTGAATGAAAAAGTTAATTCCTTGGGGAATTAAAAGAGAAATTTTATTCCTTAGGGAATTAAATGTACAAGGGAATGAATTTTCTGGGAATTCATTACCTAGGGAATTAATTCCTTGACTAAAAATTTAATTAACTAGAACTGAATAAATTCCTTGACTTAAAATTGAATTAACTCGTGCTGAGTGAATTCTTCAGTAAATGAATTCTTTAATTTTAATGCTTAATGCTTTGGTCAGGGAATTCATTCTCTAAATATGAATTCTTTGAATTCATTCACAGGAATTAATTCCTGCTTATGTTTTATTAATGAATTCATTCCTTAAATTAAAAAATTGAATTAAATTTTTGGCAATTCATTCCAAAAAGGAATTAATTTTTCAAAGCTCTGGCGCTGATGATTATATACCTTATAAGTTTTACTAAAACCCGTCCAATAAAATTCTCTGTGTTTAATAAAACTTATAAGGTTTCCTTCAAAGTGTTTGACAGTTTTCTTAAATTTATTGAAAAGTTTCACTATTTTTATAAATTTATTTTAATAAAATTTTTCCATTGAATGAGTGGAATTGAAAACTGCATTCATATAATCGAAAGTTCCAATTAACGAATCAAAGTAAAACTTTATTGATTTCATACAAAAATTCAGTGAGGGTCTTCTCCAACATACTTTTTAAATACCAAAAAAATCCGCTACGACCAACTGAAAATTTTTTATCCCAAGTCTAAAAAAACTCCCCTAGTTTGGGGACAAAATCCCAAATCTGGCAAGCATTGGGTAATGGTACATTATGGTACTTCTTTTATTCATGTTTGTTTACCTTTTTACCTTTTTTGCTATCACTACAATAGTTACATTGATTCTTGACAGGAATTACATTGAATTGAAACTTGTGATGCAATTTAGTTTTTCATATATATGTACACTTGTTTTCTATACAACTTGCATGTCTGTAGTCTACAAGACAAAGAAAATACAAAGAAACAATGCAAGTTTTCCTTTACATTTGGTATTAAAGATTATCAAAATAAAAGTCACATACAATTTATAATTCAACATTTGTGTAAATCATGCATAGATGGATGTTTTGGTTATGTTGTTTTCAAGTTCTTTTCTACTGTCGTTTTTTTTACTTTTTTGCAGGAAATAATCTGATATGTAGTTTCAACAGATTTGCATCGTTGTATAAGTAAACGAAAGTCATACATTCAAATAAATTTGGCAAATTACGACATTTAACAAAATTATGTATATTCAGACGGAACAACCAGACATACGAAGAGTGGATGCGAATAGGGATATAGAAACCATAAGAGCTTGAAAATAATCTAAGTTTTTCTTCATCGCAAGTACGATAAAAAATATGTGTCAATCTCGATTATTATGGTTTTATGTTAACGCTTTTCTTCCAAATTATTTATACTTTAAAAATCTTATATATTTTAAGGGTCATATGCACAATCACTTTTTAAATTTACAAATGTGTTATAAAACAAATTTTTCATATAAAATCCATTTTATAAATGTGTTATAAGGTTTTCAAATTATTTTGCATAAACACTTAGAGATATAATTTAATAAATTTTAGAGATACGTATATTAGATTTTGAAAGCATCCCCGCAAGTAATATGATTTATAGATGCCTCTGAAATAATAATAATAAAAATATGTATTTGAAATCTTATTTTAAAGTACTTAAGGATGCCGCAATGAAAAAATGTAACACACATTTAGCTTAATAACTTTTTCCACCTTAAAAAAATTTTCTTGATCAAAATATCCTTGAGAAATATGTCATCTTAAAATGCATCGGTTTGTCAAATTCAAGTGGTGTATTAGTTTGTAATGGATAATTCAAAATAATCCATAAAAAAAATTGCAACAAAATTACACGTGACCTATTAACAGAAATACGAAGAAGAAAGCTGATGTCAAAAAACGAGCAAATGTTCTCAAAAAAAAAATTTTTTTTTTAACTTTGAATGTTGTGTAATGAACGACGAAACTTACGTTTTAGCAGACTTTTCGCAGCTCCTAGTCACGAATTTTATGTAGCGTATAGTCAAGGCAATGTTCCTGAATAGTATCGAATGGAAAAGCAATCGATATTTCCTAAAAAGTTCTTAGTATGGCAAGACATTTGTAGCTGCGAAAAAGGAAGTCAATCTTTTCTTACAATGGGTCTTCAAAAGATATTATTACTTCTATTTTCAAATCAACCCATCAAGAACTGCTGCCAATTAAAAAATACTGGGGTCCAAAGAGAACTAAAGAACACTATATTAGTGCCTAAAACCATTAAATAATAATTTAAGATACAAATTGACAGCTGGTTAATTCCGAAAATATTATATCTTTCAAAATATATTAATATTTAAAGAAGTTATCTAATTCCATTTTAATGACATTCGTTTTGAGTTTTACACAATTCAAAAAAATTTAAAACGAAAAATGTTCAAGCGAAACTACTAGCTGTTGGTTGCAGCCTAAATTGAGCTTTAAACAAAACTGAGAGGGATTTCAAGGAAAATTACATTGGTAGAATTTAGCAGAGAAATCTTAAACTGATACCAATGACTTGTAGCGCTTTATGATTACTTACTCTGCTGAACGATGTTTTCTTTGTTTTGTTTTTTTTTATAGTTTCCTTTGATTTTTTAAAACTTTTGTTTTTGAATTACATATATCGTCACCTAAAATGCAAAAGGGCGTAACAACAAAAATATTTAAGCCGATTTTCTGATTGATTATGATGCACTAGACTAAGTCTATAGTCGCGTTTTAAACAAGAGAAGAAAATATAGAACATCTTTAATTCTACAACGTTTTTTTTTGGTTTTCGTGTAAAAAAATAAAAAGTGTTGTTTCGCCCTTTTGCATTTTAGGTGACGTATGTATTTGTATGTTTTAATTGTCATTCCTACCAAAAAATTTCTTTTTAAATTAACAACAACAAATCACTATCACTATTTGACCAAAAGTAGCACACATTTTTTACGCTACCAATATATGGCAGCGCTACCTGAGCGCTCAGCTCGTTCAGCAGATAGTTGTACTACTGTTGTAAAACTGTTGACTATTAAATTGTATCTGCCGAACGCACTCATTGATTTGTAATAATTTAAAATATTCTATTACAATTACAAATAATTGTAATTGACCATTTAGGCCGGTCTATCCATAGAAACCGGGCTGTGCGATAGAACGCAGTATATAGTTAAATACATAGTTAAAAACTTTAATTTTTCCACAAAAAGTGCTTTTACCTAGTTGATGAATGCATTTAGCCCGGGTGAATTCTTTTTTAGGAAGTTTCCCTTTGTACGATTGGAGACTTGCCATTTTGTCTTAAGGAGGGTGTTTGGTAAAAAACTTAAACTTTTTTATAATTTAAATAAAAACCATTATTATTATTATTTTTAATGTGGTTTTATTGAATATTTTAACTAAACTAATTTAAAAACAAAGTAAAATGTGGTTGAACCACACAAATTATATAAAAAAAAAGTAGATAACAAGACAAGAATTGGACAGTTACCTTTAGCTCTCACTAAATGCATCCAATAACAAATATGCATATGGGACGTCACACAGTGTCGTGAGTTCATATAACGAGCGGCCAAAAATGGAAGGAGTAATCGTAGAGTAATGAAATTTTGAACATATGCATTTTTGGTCAAATAATGACTCTGAGCCAAATTTTGGAAAATTTGTCCAAAGGAAACTCCCACCTCCCATATGTCCTTGCAACTAAAAAATTAATAAAATGGAAGCAGTAATCGTAAAACAATGGAATTTTGCACAAATGTTTCTTTGGGTCAATAAAGACTTCAAACTAAATTTTGGAAAATTTCGACAAAGGCCACGCCCACCTCCTATATGTGTTTTGACCAAGAAATGTATAAAAATAGAAAGAGTTGTTATGCAACAATTACATTTGGTACACATGTTTTTTGGATCAATAATGATTTCCAAACAAATTTGGGCAAAGGTCACGCCCACTACCCATATGTCTTCTTAACCAAAAATTTATAAAAATGGAAGGAGTAATCGTGCAACAATGACATTTTGCACATTTGTTTTTTTGCGGCCGCAATGACTCAAAACCAAATTTTTAAAAAATTTTGACATAGGCCATGCTCATCTCCCATATGTCCTTGTGACCAAAAATTTACAAAATCGGAAAACTTTAAACTACATCCAAAAATAATTCACAGAGTAAAGAATATATGAGTGTTTTGAAGGCGTATTTTTATTATTATTTTTAATTTTTAATCTCACAATTTTCTTGAGCGTAAGGTTGGTTTTTTATATATAAAAAGTTTTTTATTTTCCTTTTATTTTATGAAAATAAAAAACTTTTTTTATATATAAAAAACCAACCCAAGAAATTTGTAAAATTAAAAATATAAAAAGAAGGTTAAATAAACATCAAGAATTATTTTTAATATTAAAAATCAATTATATTCAACAAGAATTAAAAAAAATTATGCATATTTATTAGAGATGGGCACGTGAGTGTATTTTTACCCACGCTCACGAGAGAAATTTTTCAATCTCTCACGAATAATTTTTTCTAATCACACGCACGTTCATGTGATTGAATTCCGATTTTTCTTACACTCACCAGTGATCCCGCGTGATTCACGCCAATTCGCGGAATAAAATCTTTATCGAAAAAAATAAAATGAGAAAATTACAGTAAATTATATATATTAAACATAAAATTGCTACGAATATGCCGTTTTGTAATTTATTTTAATTAAAATCGGCAAAAAATTTATGGAAATATTTATTAAACGTCGAAAAACAAATTTGATAAAATTCGACTCACGCACACTCACTCACGCAAAAATTTCGCTCACGTACACTCACGAACAAATTTTTACAATCACACTCACTCACGTTCACGTGAGTAAATTAAGATCTCACTCACGTTCACGTGAGTAAATTAAGAACTCACTCACGCGTGATTCATGGGAATTACTCAAAATTCTGCTCACGTGCCCATCTCTAATATTTATTCACTCAAACTATCATATTCAGAATCACTTGCTTCATCTTTCAATCGAATTTTTTATTTTTTCTTCAAATTTCTTCAATAATCAATTGTAAATAAAAATTAAAGGGGGAAGGGAAACCAATTTTTTTAAGAAGTACATACTTGTAAAAATATTATATCAAAATATAAAAAAAGTCTTTTTTGGTCTTTTTTTTATAGTCCACTGAAGTTGTAACTTTTTGATATATATCACTTTTCTCATCATCATTCAGAATAACGGAAAGTAACACATGAGGTATCGATTGTAAAAAAAATTGTTCTACCATATTTAGTAATTAACAAATAAATATTTTATTGAAAATTATACAGTATTATCGAAATATTTTTTCACAGTAGCACTTTAAAATTTGTCTATTTTTTAGAATCTTTTCAATAATTTTATAGTCACTAAGAACTAGTAACTTTAAAGTATCATAACTCTTTAAAAAATAAATTTTTTTAAAAAATTTCTCTCGATGTTTATTAATTGAAATGTACATTATAAAACGGCATTACAATTTTTTTAAAATTAGAAAGGTGATATTTTTAATTTTTGGCCGCCCTCGCGACTCTGTGATTCACTGTTATGTTATTTGCAAAAATAACACACAGTACGTACACGTATGGAGCAAAGAAAGACAAAAATTACAAAATAATAATAAGAACAACAAAACAAATAGGGATTAACAAATTTATAAATGACAGTGACGACACTAACAATAGTGATGGTACAGTGACGATGCGATCTGATCCAACATACTCCCCCGTTGAAAGGTGCGACTTTCAAAAGACATCTTGGGAAGGAACAGGAGCCATATAATGTAATCTTTAGAAGCCATTTGAAGTATTATTTTGATGCTAATATGCAGTTTTTGACCATCTTGGTTGTTGATGGATCCGTAAAGGGCGACAAAAGTGATGTAAATTTTATCGTTGTTGTGCAAAATAATTTTTAAGCCAGTAGTGCTAGTGTGTATGTTGACTGATGAACAAATTCATGTTGAATAACAGCAGTTTCGAACTTGGAACACCGATTTCGAGCAATAATTTCCCAAAAGTTTTCTGCTAACCTTTGAGCCAGTAGAAAATAGGCTAGTGGGATTCAAACTTGTCGGCATCTGTTGACGATACAAAAAATATTAATACAAATTCGAATAATTTTTGTATACGATAAAGAAGTATCTATAGATTTTTGATTTTAAATCAAGCGAGCAATTTGTAGATAATTTTCGTTTCTCCAAAACATTTGTGTTGTATGGTGGTTTTGTTGAGTGCCAACCAAAAGCGTTTTTAATACGAAATGTAGGACCGAATGTTGTCGACCAGCAACTCCCCAATTTGCCAAATTAGAGTCAATTTTGAAATTACGATAGCGATGGCAGCATCCAAAAGCAAGTTACGACGTTAATTTTAAATCTTTTGGCAAATGAGATTAAATTTTAGATTTTCGATAGCAATGTCAGTATAAAAAAATTGATTTGTGATGTTATCAGCCAAAGTGCACATGTAATTGCGCTACTTAGGGTACATGAATCGAAACGATGAGTTTTTCCATCTAAACTTCCAGAGCAAAAATAAAATGTTGTCTGCTGTGAGAGCATAGTTTTCCAAACGAAACGAAAACTTTGTTGTGGTAAACGGTAGTTGTATTTTGTGGCGAACTGTGAGTATATCATTCGAGGAATGATTCGAAAAAGTAAGTTCCGACACATCGAAAGCGAAACAAAGGTTTGTTAATGTAATGTATGATTTAATAACGAATTGATTACGCATTATTTTCAACGAGTTCGAACAGGACCCATTGGTGCGTGACAAGTGACCGAATGTCACATACTCATTTATTAAATCGCCATATTTTGATTTTAATGTTAAATCATGTTCAAGTATATATTCGAGCAACAAATTTATTTTATGGAAAATTTCAAAAGACTCACCCAGACAAGCAATATTTACCGTTGAAGCCAATTTATATGCAGCGTGATTATTTGATTCGAGATCAAAACGTGCAACGAAATGTTGTTCAACTTTAAGCTTCGTTGTGCAAAAAAGTTGAGAACCACTGATGAATTCTTCAAGTACTAAAATTTTGATTCCTCCAGTATGCAAACAGAACGTCCTAGATTTATTAAAGCCCACAATAATATGAGTGGTGGTTTGATGTGCCAAATTAGAAAAATGGCAAAGATACTTTGAAGTACAGTTCGAAAGTAATACGCATTTTCGTAGACAGTTTATGTTCTGATCACTGTTTTGTGCAAAGCCAAAATGTTTTAAAACTTTAAGCCACAAAAATGATGTGCATTTTGAGAGAAGATATACACTGATGGTTCCAAGCGAATAAGATGAGTTGATTTTTGAAAATATAAATGGATTTAAAGGCCAATTATATTTTAAAACTGTATACGTTGCACTTGGTTTTTGAATATGAGCCCTTTTTTCAACATATGTTGCCAGAAATTGCCACCGATAATCCAAATTGTTGTAGAAAGTGTCCCATAAAGGTAATGATTCAAAATTTCTTTTTTGGTTAAAACTTAGTTTAAAATCATCATCAAGCTTGTTATCGTATTGTTCATTTAGTTGTTCCAAGGCATTGCTATAATTTTCATCTTGTTCTAAAATGTGTAAACGACATTGTAAAATGGTAACATCAACTTTGTCGCCATCTTTTTCACTTTTCTTTTGTAAATTGAAAATGTTTTGTTTTACTATCCACTATCATTATAAACTTGGGAATTGTAAGCCATTTTTATATTAATTTATCGAAATGAATGTGAGTGTAGGCGCAGCAACTGTATCACCAGAGGGGATGTCGTTCACTTTTTAACGACGAAACTACGAAAAAACTCCGTGGCACAATTGTTGCTCGAATCGAAATGTTTTGCTGTGATTTTAAAAAATTTCCACAAAATATTAAACACTTTAAAATTTAACCACCGCTTTGTATATAAAGCGCCAAAAGATATATATATGTCTGAACTGTACACTATTTCTTCAAACTTGTTCCAATTTGAACCACTAAAACTGCAAAATTTTTTTATTTCTACGGTAGGGTAGAGGGGGATCCTTCGCTAGTGGGGCACATACACTAATCCCATTTTTCTCCGATGTTAAGGGAGATTAAAATTGGAAAAAATATATTTTGTGCATTTTTCAATTACCTTTCTTTGACATCTACTTTGATGAATTTACATCACATGTGGTAGCAGATAGAAGTGTTTTTGTGTTTTTTGGGGTGCCAAAAATATAATTGAAAGCAACTACATTTTGCAATAACTTCCTCAAATCGTGTGATAAAAAAATTTTTTTTCATTATGTCAGACCTATAATCCTAAGCTTTCACAAAATAATAATTAGATTTTAATAAATGCTCAAAAAGTGTGAAAAATATTAATTTTATATTAGTGCCTCTCTCTGGGGCACAATCGCCAGATGGCCCCTGGAGCTACGAAGAGTTGGTGCATCCCTGCTTAAATGCTCTATAAGACTTTTCTATATGTTTAAAATATGTTTAATAGTAAATTAGAGCAATCGTGTTCATTCTTAAATTTATATTAATTATTACGTTTTTTGTAATTTTGAAGAATCATTATATTATACACTCTAAAAAATGCTTGTAAAATTACTACTATAAACTATGTAAATTTTCATGTAAAATTACAGAAAATGCGTAACTTTAAGCACAAAGTGTTTCTAAAATTTATTTACGCTTTCTTGTGAATAAAGTTACATACAAAGTATAGTATTTTGCATGTTGGTAAACATGTTTTTATTAGAATAAGCATTATCACTTTATATTTACATATATTGTATGTAAAATTAGTTTTAGGCACAAAGTATGTAATCGTACTTACTTTAAAGAAGTAATGTTAAAATTGTCAAAATTTTATTTCTAAAAAACATACAAAATTTGTTCATCAAAATATTTGAAATGTAATTACCATAAAATCAGTTAAAAGAGACTGAATGTGGTCAAGAAATGTTAAATATAAACCACAATTATGGCTTAACGCCCGTGTAAAGTTTGGAGGAGTGACCGCAAATTCAAAAAAAGGTTTATGACATTTGTTGGTTTGGTAGATGTAATAAGAGAAGGTATACAAACTTTGCTTTTAACAGTCTTCTTTTACATTTTAGATAGAGCGTTCACTCGTGGGCCTTTTTACTTAATAGCGGAATATCTTCTAGTTGGCAGGAGCTAGAATTTTACTCTTCTTGGTAAAAAAAACTCGGAGCCTGTATAAAAGAAGCTGCTTTTAATGTGAGCCAATTGAACTCTTCTGTCCGTTTTGCGCTAACTCATTTAGTTTTCGAGATACTAGCCATTTTCAAAGACGATTAGTTTACAACATTTTTCAAAAAGGAAAATTTTTCTATCAATATATTTGTTTGCAGAATGTTAGTCGCTCACTAAGTCTGTAATACCCGTATCTTTCATCAAAGTAAGGTAGCTAGATGCAAAAAACAATTTGCGAAGAAAATTTTTTAAAAAGGAAAATTTTTGCATACTTTTATTTGTTTGCAGAATGTTAATTTCTGATTTTATTTTTTATTATCTTGAAATTTTGCAGTAATTTTGGGACTATATTACCAATTTTATGTGCTTAGTTTAAAAAAAAAAACGCTAAAAAACTTTTCCAAAAAGGATATTTTTGAATCACTATAGTTTTTTAATAATTTTTTAACAAAGTCTTTTTTCGCATTACGCTATTATTTTGCAATTTTTTAAAAGCGGTTTTTAAAATTTGTAATATACGGTCTGTAATACCCATATCTTATATAAAGATTAATTGGTTTGCAAAAAAAAAGTGTGCGAAAAGAATTTTGCAAAGAGGAATATTCTTTCATCAATATATTTCTTTGTATAATGTAAATCGCTGATTAACCACCAAACTTTGTTGTATGAAATATGTATTATAGTCTATAGATTACACTGTTCAAGTTGTAAAATGGTACTAACGTGAAAACCATATGGTTGTGTTTGGATGAGCCCCCTGACTACTACTCCACCGATGAAAGTGCCAATTTGGCTCATTTGGAAAAATTTATGGCGTTTTTTTTTGAATTTCGGTCAATTCGTCAATTCTTGACCATTTTCAGCCCATTTAAGTCGCTTTTGCTGTATTCAAAATTTCTTGTGTTATCTTTATACGGCTCACAATTACTATTTCCACCATTAGAACGCAAATTTCAACTGAGAAAATCAAAATTTTTAGCATATTTTCATGATCTTTGCCCATTTTTCATCGATTTTCCCCATTTTTGTGCTGTTTTTATGCGCTTTTTTGTAGTTCTTGCGCAAACTTATCGACATAATTCTTACCGTTTTTCCTTTTTACAATATATTATGCAATATTATTGCTATTTCAAGCAACTCAACACACTTTTTAAATACAAAAACCATAATTTTTTACGCTTTTTCGGATGATTTTCGGGGTTTTTATTGATTTAAATAAATTTTTTGTGGTTGAATACATTTTTTCGGTATAAAAATTAATGGAAATGCGTGTTTCTTCGTATTAATGTAATTCATTTTAAATTGGCAATTGAAATAGAGAAATAAGCAATGGAATATCATTCGTTATCCTCCAATTCCATTAACAAATTCCAGCAAAGATCTGCCAAAAGTGAATCTAATTTTTTTCCACTATACCAGTGTTCCAACTGTGCTGATACCTGGTGGAAACGTTCCCCATGCTCGTCTGATTCATACGGCAACTGACGCTCGAAGTGATCCTGGTGGTGATGCATGAAATGCACTTTCAACGACATTCGAACACCGATGTTTTCGAAAGATTGCAGCATATCATCAACAATGGCACGCCAATTGTCCACTCGATGAATGCCGAGAACTTTTTCGATCACTACTTTCAGGCTATCCCAAGCGATGATTTCCTCCTCTTGAAGGACATTGTTGAAGTCTTCATCCTTCATCAGTTTGCGAATGTCTAGGCCATTCAACACACCTGAAATAAATATATGATTTTATATAAACACTTTCAAGAATACTTCATCTTTGTTTGGCGGAAAAAGAATTCCAAATATTTATTTACCTTCTTTAATTTTCGCTTCACTCAAGCGTGGAAAAATGTACTCCAATCGTCCAAAAGCCAATCTATTTCCACGCACCAGTAACGCTTTGATGAAATTCTTCATTAACCCAAGTTTAATGTGCAATGGTGGCAGCAATACCTTATCCATCGGCACCAACTCCTCGTGGATAACGTTCTGCTGCCCGATTAGACGATTTGTTCTCGGTAACCAATCTCGTTTTTGACTGTGGTGTATATCGCGAATCCCACGTACACAAGTAGCACATATTTTTAGTGTAACCAGTTTGAAGGCCACAGATAAGTGCAACCACTTTCAAATCAGCGCATATTTTCCAACAATGTTCATGGTATTTCATAGAATCCAAGATTATTTTCATGGAATCATACGTTTCCTTTGTTTTCACGGCAAGCGCAATTGGCACAGAGTTTTTTGTATTATCGAAATACAGCAGCACAGCCTTGAGACTGCTCTTCGATCCATCGATGAACAACCGCCATTGGTCCGCATTGTACGTGTAATTCATGGCCGACATCAAACCATCGATATCATTACAGTACGTAAATGAATTGTTTTCGTTGCGAGTAAAAAACGGTAGAAATTTATGCTGTCGATCACGCGAACCGAGCACTTTAACTTCTGGTGACAGGATGTTCACAGCTTTAAGATGTTGAGCAAGAATTATGGTTTTATTTTGTGACAACTTTAGTTGTCTTGACATTATGTTCAAGCGCTGTTGTGTAACTTCAATGTGTTTGCATGGTGGCGTAATATTTGATGGCTGATACAAAGAAAAATTCGATTCTGGACTCGATTTTCTCGGGATTGGCACTGGCGGAGAATAGGGAAGAGTGGTTTGAGCTGACGGAACACTTTGGTAAATATATTCCATCGCCTTTCTTCTGTTCATACCCACAACATTATTTTTACATACGTAGCACATGTTTTTTTTCGTGGTCGACTGGCTCTGACCAAATCATCGGTATTCCATATGGCATGCTTTCCCGTCGACCTGTTCGACAATCATACAAACGTGCTACCCACGATGAACAAGCTATTTTAGGCACCCAGTCAACATTACGAATCACTGGAATATTGAAGTACTGCTCGTACATTGTTGCAATTTCATCAGTAATTTTTTTCTTAGACGACATAATGGTCCACTTTCCGCACATATAACAGTAATGATTGAAGTTTTTCAGGCATTCATCCATTTTTTACCGTAAAAATTAATCACTTCTAACTGGAAACTTTATTTATACTTTTATTACTTTTTCGTCACTTTAAAAAAATCGTACTTTACGCGTTCGGAGACACTTGTTGAATGACAAAAATCGATCAATGAACATCTATAAATACTACTTAAGTTTCAATATTTTACTGAGAGGTACTTATGAATTGGCGCATCTTTTAAGGGTGGCTATATACCTGATTCGTGTGCGTTTGTGTAAAAAAAATTTGTGTAAAGAAATCGTGCAGGTAGCCAACGGAAAAAACCCAAATAATTAAAAAAGTACACTTTCCTTTTTTTCTTTTAATTGTCCACGCACATTACCGAAAAAGCGTAAAAAACGATGGTTTTTGTATTAGAAAGTGTGTTAAGTTGCTTGAAATGCCAATAATATTGCATAATATATTGTAAAAAGGAAAAACAGTAAGAATTATGTCGATAAGTTTGCGCAAGAACTACAAAAAAGCGAGTTATAGAAAAGAATCGTGAAGGAGTTATGGCAGTGACATTAGAAAGTCGTAAGAAAACTCCTCGAATGGAAAGTAAAAAGGACCTTAAAAAATAATGTTACCATGTTAAAACATTAAACTGTAGGTCGAGAATAATATTTAAAAATAAATTGAATTAAAAATGTAAAAATAGTGTTTTTTTGTTGAAACCTTGAAAATGTTGATTTTTTCAGATCGATTTTCCTACAAAAAGGACTTCGAAAACAAAAAAATTTATCGTATTAAAAGTTGTTGGAAATTATCTGAACTTTCATAATCTGCAAAAAAAGACTCGAAAAAAATCGAAGAAAATTCAGAATTTATTAGTTAAAAGTTCATTTTAGGCTATTTTGCGACAAAAAATTCCTAATATCTCTACTAAAAATAAAAAAAAATATTGGTATCAATACAGATTCTTAAAGGTGATAAAAATACCTTTCAAACAATCCCAGATTAAGAAATCTACTATAATTCTATCCGAATTAATGACGAATTTAATTAAATTATTCTATGTATATATGGAAAAATATCTATTTTGAAATTTTGGGGGGCTCCAAATCTGACTTAGAGCTATGACTAAACTAAATGGATGGAGGAACCGGTAAATTTGACATTTTAGAGCTCCTTTTTCCCCTGTTTTGTCTTTCCGCAGGATTACCGGACTGACGGACCGGTAGGGTAGTTAGATCATCGATGACCTAAGTAGGGAACTGGCCATCCAAAGAATCGTCTCTAGGCCCCTTAGGTGTACGTAGGGGTCTGCAATGACACATTTAGTGAGTTATCTGCATGATTTTAATGAACTATCCGCATAATGTTAATGAATTATTGCGTGAAGGGAATTCCCTAAAATATGGCTCTATAAACAGCGAAATTTATATCAAGGAGTGTTTGCAGAAGAGACTTCTTCCATTTTTGAGTCAGCACAATGTATTCACTTACTTTTGGCCCGATTAAGCATATTGTCACTACACCAAAAAGCGCTTAAGTGGTATAATGTTAATAACGTGGTTTTTGTACCAAGAGAGGCAAATCCACCAAACTACCAGGAGCTCAGGCCAGTGGAGAGATATTGGGCTCTTGTTAAAAGAGAATTAAAGGGCACAAAAAAGGTCTCCCCGGACATGCAAGATTTCAAACGTAGATGGACCACCTGCTCTAAAAAGGTGACAGAAACTACCATAGAAGCCTTAATGGGAGGGTTTCCCGGAAAAGTCGATAACTTTGTTCGTAGTGGTTAGAATTCTATGCGGTTTTTTTTGTTTGATTTTGTATTAAATTTCATTTAATAAAAATTTGGTTTCAGTGGTTTGTTTTTTATTTAACTTTATGTGTGTTAAATTTTTATGGTCTCACTCCTTATTACCCTTTTTGCATTCAACAATTTATTTTTGCAATTTATTTTGAAAGTAGATTATATAAGCATTACTAGATAAAAATTTTATAATAATCGGATAACGCATTCAAAAGTTGTAATCATTTGAACATCATGTATTTTTCAAAAATTTACTGAAAAAATTCAACTAAAAACAGCGAATAAAAGCTAAATAAGACGAATTTTACAAAAATTTAAAAACAGTAAATTTCGTAATAGTCATGAGGATCTACAAACAGAATTTTGTCCAAATCCAGAGACCTTCTTTCGATAAGTGTCCCGGTTCCCTTTGGAATGATTCATATATTTCAAAACCCAACATATTTTGTGTATAAATCTTGAAATCCAATTGTATTAAATAGTATATAACTTTTCAGGTAAGATATAATACGATTCAATTAGATGTGCCCAATTTTGGAATGCAATTGCATCAGAGTATATCCTATTGTATAATATTAGATTGAATTGTATCAAAAATAATACAATCTGATATAATATTATAGTCCCGTTTTGCGGATCAGGTTATATAAAAACTTATATGATTATTTTATATTCTTAGATACAAGATATATAAACTTATTAAAATTCAAATAATTCCAAATATATTATAGGATAAATTTTGATCTCAAATTATCCAATTCGATCTGCCAAAATTAGCTTATCCATTTGTATCTAAGTGGATCTAAATTAATCCCATGTGATATTTTGGGATCTTTCAGGATCTCAATTTGATATTATGGATCTAATAATTTGGAGATCTATTTGTATCTAATTTAATCCTGTTATATATTATTGGATAATACTGGATGCTGCAATTTTGAAATTAACTTGGATAAGATTAAATGTCGATCTATATCAAATGAGATATGACTACATACGCTAGATATAATGCTTTTTCATCGGGAGGTTGCATACAAGTACAAGTTGTTATACAACCGGTTCTTTGCATCTGACAATTTCACTGGGTAGAGTGATACATTTGGATAGAGTGATAGATTTTATTGAAAAAGAATTGAAATTCTGTTTTATCTGCCGATATTTCATTCGAATGACAAAATTTTCGATAAATTGGTGGTTCCCAGCAAAATCTTTCATTACCAAATAAGTGGTTATATAATAGAAATTCATAGCTCCGCACAACTTATTTTTTGGCGTCTAAACTCATTATTTTTGTTTGGCGTGGTAGTTTTTATAAATAGTCACGCTTACCCGCTCGCTTACGAAAAAATGAGAAGTAAGTAGTTATGAGATTCTGAATAATAAATGGTTACAAACATGCTTACAAAAAGTTGAATTATAAGTGGTTATCCGAATGCTTACTTGATTCTTAAAATAATACTATTAGCTTCAGGAAATACATTCAGAGAAATTAAAGTTTTTGCTAGAGTGTAATTTTAGAACTCGTCATAAAAATTTTAACACAAAACATATTATATATGTAATAAAATATAAATGTATAAAATTTAACTTTGTAAAAAGTACTTATTAAACTATTCCGAGTAAATCATTATTTTATAATTAAAAGCAATGACTACAATAGGCCGTTATTAAGAAGTCATTATTTTATATTACAAAATAATGCAAAAGGTAATGATATATCATTATTGGTAATTCAGACAGCAATGAGGTGTCATTACCAATATTTTGCTGGGTTGTTGGTAATGAAGGTAATGCAAAAGTTAGAATTTTTTCAATATTGATTAGTAGGGCAAGGAATTCCATGCAAATGCATGTTTTTCTCGATAATAGTTCAAAACTGATATGGACTGATACCCAAATGCATAGACATTTCGACGATTTTTATAACAGTCTCATAAATCAAATTAACATATAAAACAACAACAACTTTCTCTTATAAGAGTCCCAGTGTAGAAACGGTAATGACATATCAATATTTTTTGGACTACCAGTAATGACACACACTTACCTTCTGCATTATATTAAAACATATAATAATGAGTTACTGATAACGACTTATTTTTATCATTATTTCATATAGAAAATAATTTTCTAGATTTTTTTGAAAATTATTTTAAATCTACCCAGCAAAAATATGTGTAAGTCATTCAAAACAAACAACTTTTAAATTGGTTACAATTGAGCCTTAAAACAACTTTCAAAAATGTATATTTAATGTTGTTTTTTTCTTTGTAAATGCATTTGTTTGTAAATTACGAATTTATTAGAGATTCCATTTTTTATCTCTAAAAAAAACAAAATAGTTAATTTTATTAACGACTTTATTAATTTACGATTATTTACATATTTTTTAATTATTCGTACATATTTTAAAAAATACTTCAATTACAGTTCCCATTGAAAAAGGGAAGGAATAAAGAATTGGATCCCATTGAACCTCTTGGAGTATGACCCAAATATGAATTCTTCTTTTCCCTAAAGGCAAATATATAAAAGTTAACAATTAAAATGTATTGTTTAGGTTCTATGAAGTCGCCGCGTGCTTTTGCACCGTGCACCAAATAAATATGTTAATAAAATTTGTTGTAATGTTAACACATTTTATCGTTTAAAACAGACCAATCAAGAGGTTCGTTAACAGAGGTTGGTCCCTTACCTTTGCTTATACATTAAGAGTTCTATAAATGTCACCTGCTTTAAATGTCGATATGCTTTAATTGTTATTACACCTTAAATTAGTAAAATCAAGCTAAATAAATAATTCTATAGTGACAAAAAATATATTATTTCTTCAACTCAAAAATAGATTTAAAAAATATCTGCCGTCAACTTTAAAATGTCCATTAAAGTTCCAAATTTTAATTAAAGTTAAAGTTTTGCTAAATGAACTTCTTCAACATAAGAATTTAACTAATCACGATTGCGAATTATAGCATTTTAACTTAATGCATCGTTTAATGAAAACGTTGATTTTAAGCTAACGATAGTTGACTTGCAAAATTCAAAGGACGACATGGTATTCGCCTTCGAAATATGTCTGGGGAAAACTGTCCTCCAACGGTTGTCGGATTCTTTAATGAATTTAAAGCTAAAATTTCAATCATAGATCTGCGGATTCAGCAAATTTATAATAACGGCCTTATTACTGTAGAGTTGTAAAATGAAAAAATAGTTTCCTAGTACGTTTTAATATTCTGAAAATTCCTTGAGTAATGTTTAAAAAAAATAATCAGAGGGTTACATATAACTTTTAGGCCCAGCTTTTAGGATGTAGATTATATTTAAACTTAGTTTAACGCAGTTTATAACTGGAATACTGCTTCTAAAGTCTATTTTATTTTTCGTTTTCGGTTTAGCTAAACTAAGTCTAACTGACATCCCAAAAACTCGGTCTTAATGTATTAATCTTATTTGATTCAATATCGTATCTTTTTCGAATGTAAAGACTAAAGTAAACATGTTACAAACTTATTAAAAAAAAACTGTTGAACAAAAATTAAAAAAATTTTGGTTTTGTCTGATTTTGACTTAATCGAATTGATTCAGATGCAAAAGAAGTGTTTCCTTAATATTGCCCTACAAATAATAATAAATTGAAGCTTTTGTTACACAATAGGTTCAGAAATGGGCTCTGTAAATGCTAAACATTAAAATTGCCTCTAAAATATGCTATTTCAGACATATAAAAAGCACATTTAAATCACTTTGAAAAATGTATTATATTATATATTATAAAGGTACTTCTAAATCACTCTAAAAATGCAAACAAATTGTACTCGTATTGATGTGATGAAAATGTATACCTAAAAACCATACTTTTATTAACATCATGTAATCACTTTTAAATTACTAACAAAATGCTTAAATTGAACTACTGACAACATGGGACATCACGTGTAAAATAAATCAGTGTTAGAGCTAAATTGTAACTACTTCACAATCAGTTGATGCTATTCGGAGTGCTTTTAAAATAACTTTTTTGTAATGACTTTTTTTGCTGGGTACTTTTAGACTCAATATTTTTTAAACACTGGTAAGGATATATGGAACCACATATTTCTTGATCCTTTGTATGTTGGCGAGTAAGCTGACTTGTGCGCTGCAGGTGAATTATGTTTTTATCTATCAAATATAACATGTCGACATAGCTTAGATGGTAGAGCTATTGACTGGCAATCTGTAGACCCAGGTTTGATTCCCGCACCAGCAAATTTTATTAAAAAAAAAAAATCAAAAAAAAATATTTTTTTTTATATAATTAATTTTTTTGAAAATCTATTTTTAGACTCATTATTATTGTCAGTACTGGTAAGCACATAGGTAACGATATATTTTTTGATTTTTCGTATGCTGGTGTGTAACCATAACTCATTATTTTTAACGACATCGCCATATAAAGGTAATAAGAAATGTAATAACAAAAGTAACTAGTTACCATTACCAAGTATGTAGTTACATAACCACATATCTGGTAATGATTTTCTACACTGGGGTGTTATAAGAAAAAAAAAATGTCTATGCATTTGGCCATAAATATTTATACGAATCATCAAATTTAGAACAATATGGCATCGATTTGTAGTTTGATATTTTGACAAAAATGCGTGTTTTTGCATATTTCGGCTTTAAATGCATATTTGGTGTCTTTTTAATGCATATTTTGTGCTTTTTAATGCATATTTGTGCATATTTTTTATGGTAATTTCTGAATTAAACTTTTAACGATATAAGTGACGATACGACTTAACTATATCCGTTAACTTATAAAAAATAAGTGTAGAAATGTGTTTAATATGAAAACTAACATATTATTTTTTGTAACTGTTAACGTGGATTATTATCAGCATTAAAAACTCAACTTTTATATATTTTCACATCTAATGTTACTTTTTCGCGATACTACCTAAAAAGTTTTGCTATCGTGTTAACGTTGCGTTAATGTTAATAGTAGGGTTTGGGATTTCCCGGACTTTTTTATTTCCCGGGAAACGGGAATAAAAAAATTTGATTCCCGGGAATCCCGGGAAATATTTTTGAACAAAATTTTTAATGAAAACCACCTATATACATAAGTAATTTTTGTTAAAAAAAACACTATTTCAGTACAAATTGAGTCTGTGTAGTGAGAATATAAAGTAAAAATATCAGAATGTTGAACATTTGATTTCACATAAATTACTCTAAGCACTGCCAAATGAATTGCATGATTCCAGCAGAAAGCACCCACTACTGCACTGTCGGAAACAAACCGTTTCATCACATTTGGCCCATTAGATATGGTGGCCACAATGTTATTTTCCAAAGACAAATAAAACTCTTCTAGTCTTCAGATTATAAAATGAATTATTTCCGTTAATACATATGTTTAAATATCTCTTTTGTGATAGTCTTGTCCATTCATTTAAGATTATATTAAATCTCCTATTGTTAAAAATATTGCTCGATATTTCTTTTATCATGATATCTTTTACATGATTGTAGTAATTTAATATAATGTTCTTTACATCGGTTTCATTGTTTGGCAATGTCAGGTTTTTATTATAAAAACTTTCTCGAATAAACGAAGATCTAGTTATGGTGCGGATAGACATTCCGTCGACTGCGGCTAGTTTGGATACCATTTCAGGAAATGTTTGCCTTACCATAAAACGTTCAATGCCTATTCAGCTTACACTTTTTTCTTCGGGTACTTTGCTAATTTTAACTGGAACGTTATTCTTGTTGTTGTTTTCTTCAAGAGAATTTGCATGACCATTTTTTTTTTTGTGAACCAAATTTAGATGTCTGATAACCAAATTGAGATACCTCCGTTAACCATTAGTCTTTTAAGGCAAATATTGCTCTGCGCTACATTGTCCTTTTTTGTGAAGTACCTATGACATACTCCTGACATTTTATTCTTTAATATAAAAGAATATGTTAGTTTGAGCAGGTGTATTAAAATAAAGTAAACTTACTTGAAAATATCACATTTATTAATGAAAACGTTACTTATAAAATTATTGGTCCTTAATATAAAACACTCCTTTATTTTAAATTTAAAGTCGACTTTATTTTTAATCATACGGTTTTGTTCGTTTTGTGTATGAAAACCTTACAAAAATATTTATATTTTCAAACATTTTGATTGGTTAAAAATAAATTAACCAATCAGAATGCTACAAAAATAAACCAAGTCAAGGTATACTGCCACCCAATATTTTAACTAAAGTCGACTTTAACTAAAATATATATTTGAAAAATTTAGATAGTAAGGGAGATTATTTGTAAGAAACAAATAATCTCCCTTAGGCCTGGTATCTTATGTGATATTAAACAATGATTAAGAAGAAAATCTCATCAAATTTTAATCTCTGATTTTACTCTAAATATTGCTTAATTTAATTACACACATTTCTGTGATTAAGACCTTAAACATAGATTTTCCACCCTACAAATCATGTTAGTATTAACATTTTTTTCTAATGTTGGTAACTTTTGAAAAAGTTTTATGTAGATCAATTAATTTGTAAATAAACACCGTACAACATCTTTATGTGCCATCTTAACAATGAACATTTTTAGTAACTTGCATATATATCTTCTCTAAAAATACCAATTGGAATTAAGAAAATATTTGGGGGAAATTTTAATAATATGACATAATATTCGATTCTGTACTAATAGTTTGTTAGAATCGGTCATAATTTTGATCTTTATTTAGCACAAATAAACCATGATTCGTGAAAGGAAAATTTTACCAAAAAATGTGTTTAAGGTGCCTCACAATATTTTTTTTAATTCTGCCGTTTTTAATTACAAATAATTTAAATTTTCGAATTTTCTGGAAAAATATGAGATATATAAAGATATAAGATATCCTTTACGTGCTCCTGCAAGATCTTAAATTGCAGTTAATGAGTATAGTTATACCCTACACCACTATGTGGTCAGGGTATTATAAGTTTGTGCTGATGTTTGTAACACCAAAAAATATTGGTCGTAGACCCACCTTATAGTATACCGATCGGTTCAGAATTTTTTTTTATTTCGATTTAAAGATGTCCGTCTGTCCGTCCGTCCGTCCCTCCGTCCGTCCGTCTGTCTGTCTGTCCATGCAATCTTGTGCGCACTCTACAGGTCGCACCTATTAAGATATTTTGATGAAATTTGGTACGCAGACCTATGTTGGCCCAAGGACGAACAAGTTTAATTTTTTTGAACATCGGTCCATGTTTAGACCTAGTGCCCATATAAGGGTCCTACCAAAATTATACTATTTATATGCTGCAGGTCGTAAATATTAAGATATTTTGATGAAATTTGGTACACAGACCTATATTGGCCCAATAATGCAGCCTATTGATTTTGGTGAACATCGGTCCATGTTTAGACCTAGTGCCCATATAAGGGTCCTATCAAAATTATACTGTTTATACGCTGCAGGTAGTAAATATTAATATATTTTGACGAAATTTGGTACACAGACCTATATTGGCCCAATAACGGAGTCTATTGATTTTGGTGAACATCGGTCCATGTTTAGACCTAGTGCCCATATAAGGGTCCTACCAAAATTATACTGTTTATATGCTGCAGGTCGTAAATATTAAGATATTTTGATGAAATTTGGTACACAGACCTATATTGGCCCAATAATGCAGCCTATTGATTTTGGTGAACATCGGTCCATGTTTAGACCTAGTGCCCATATAAGGGTCCTATCAAAATTATACTGTTTATACGCTGCAGGTCGTAAATATTAAGATATTTTGATGAAATTTGGTACACAGACCTACATTGGGCCAATAACGCAGCCTATTGATTTTGGTAAACATCGGTCCATGTTTAGACCTAGTGCCCATATAAGGGTCCTACCAAAATTATAATGTTTATACGCTGCAGGTCGCAAATATTAAGATATTTTAATGAAATTTGATACACAGACCTATATTGGCCCAATAACGCAGCCTATTGATTTTGGTGAACATCGGTCTATGTTTAGACCTAGTGCCCATATAAGGGTCCTACCAAAATTATACTGTTTATACGCTGCAGGTCGCAAATATTATGATATTTTGATGAAATTTGGTACATAGACCTATATTGGCCCAATAATGCAGCCTATTGATTTTGGTGAACATCGGTCCATGTTTAGACCTAGTGCCCATATAAGGGTCCTACCAAAATTATATTGTTTATACGCTGCAGGTCGCAAATATTAAGCTATTTTGATGAAATTTGGTACATAGACCTATGTTGGCCCAAGGACGAAGCCTATTGATTTTGGTGAACATCGGTCCATGTTTAGAACTAGTGCCCATATAAGGGTCCCCCCAAAATTGGCTTGGTTACAAACTGCAGGTCGCAAATATTAAGATATTTTAATGAAATTTGGTGCGCTGACTCACATTATAGAAAATTTTGACATAAGCCCCATTTTAACCCATTTGAATTTCGGATCCAAACAATACACCAAACTGGTGTAGGGTATTGTATAGTCGGCATGCCCGACTTTAACCTTTTTACTCGTTTTTTATTAAATTTTTTCTTATTTTGCTTATTTATTGAACCAATTTTTACTATTTAATAAAATTTAACCATAAAACTTAATCTACCACATTCCATTAAAAATTGTTGAAATGTCGGGTAGAGTCAGTTAACAGAGGTTAAGATTTATGCATACTGCTAAGATTCTATGGTAGTTGTTTAGACCAGTTATAGGCATACTTAAATATTTCCTGCGGTACATTTTTTAAGTACGCCATATTTTTTTCCTCCGAGGAATATTTTTGGATTCAAATCTCTTATTTTCCACAAAATTCGAAAATTCCAATTTGTTCAATTAACACAAAATTTCACAGAAATTACTCTTCAGAAGGTTTTTGATTTGTTCACAAAATTGTTAGAAGATATCTTAAAAATAGAATCAAGAAAATCAAGCGTTTAAGTTTCGCGGTTTGTAAAAATTTACTGCTTTGGGAGATGTCACTCTATGTGTATATTAAATTTGATCCAGATATATTTACCTAAACGAATAACAAATGATATAGAGGCATAGTTATTTGACTTTTCCTTTGAACCTAGTTTTCTAATAAATTCTGACTTTAAAATTTGTATTGAATGTATCCAAAACATCAAAACTCATCTTGTCCTTCATAAATATTTCTTAATAACACCTTCCTGGACTAAAAACAAATTTATAATTATACACACTTACCCAATGAAAAAAATTAAGATATGCATGTAGCATGCCAAAAGACACTTCCTATTTGAGGCATTTATCGATTGATGATTTTTAAGACAACAATTTGGTCATCTATTTTATAATTTTATGACCCCATATCATGCGAAAAATTTAATAAAAAACTCTTATTTCGCGAGTTACCAAACTTTTTTTATTTTCTTTTATTTCTTATTCGTATTGTCTAATGAAAATATCTAAAATTAACAAATCATTGATTAAATTTTTATAAGTTACCGATATTATTTTAAGTGAGTTTAATGGCTTATCAATGATTTCTAAATCAATGATTAAAGTAAACTAAGCATTGGAGATAAGATACCAGCCCTTACTATCATATTTCTTTTAAACATTTTAACACGTTTTTAGGTTTTACTACTTAAATTTTGAATAAGTTATGCGAAAAATCTTTATTAGTTGAAATGCTCCTAATTACTTGGCAAAGACTTTTTTTGTGTGTCAAATAAATTGATTCCCTTTTAAAAGATTTTAACAATGACATTTTTGTTTTGGTATTTAAAATGTCTATTTTTTATTTTTAGTGTGAAAAATCGTCAAATCTGGCATCAGCGAATGTAAGAGAATGTTTTATAAAACATTCATTACAGCCCTTTAGTTGATAGCCAAGAGCGAAAATACAGCTATAATTTTATATTTTTACTCCTTTACTATTTCCAATTAAAAATTTAAATTTTTTGTAAGGGTTGTAAAGAAAAAAAAATTTTTTTTTACTTTTATTCTCTTCTCATTATGGAGTTCCGCAATACTCTGAACTAATGTAAGCGTATGTGTTTATGATTAAAAAATAAGCATTATTATAAATTAAATTCATCGTTAAACTATTTTGGAAAAAAAATTAGAAAACTATAAATAATTTCATCCTATTACTAGATCATTTATGACCTATTTAATTAGAAATTCTTGTTAATTTTTTTGTTTTCCCCTAAGGCTTTTTCTGTATATCTATCCATCGGGAAGACTTAATAATTTGTTATAAATTGAATTAAGTATTTAACCATCGATATCATTTACAGATTCATTAGAAAACCGTGGGTTTGAGAAATTAATGTAATAAATTATTTTTAACGATGGACGACTGAACATTCACATTAAAATGTTCCCCAGGTGTAAGTATCATTAATAAATAACTCATCGTTTATCAAATATCATCGAGCTGTTTTCATTTCTTGTATTTCAAAAGACAATAAATATATTCGTGTATGTTGTAATGCGTGTTCCGATGGCAGGGCTCTGTGTGTAACCTTATACATATATATGTATATGTTTTTTTCTTAACAATTAATATCAAAAAGCATGGTTTTTTTGCCCACCAAAAAAATAATGGAATTCAATTATATTTTCCCACAAGAAAACAATGAATCAGAATGAGCATGCAACAGGAATAGGGTGGTAAAGATTAGATTTCATGTATACGGTGGCATTACATGAAATGTAAGTGATATTTTAAACATTCATACTTTCCTTTCAATAATACAAATCAAAAACAAAACAGATATTTTAACGTAATCCAGTCAAAAAAGAACATCTGCATCCTGATCTCTATATTTCGTATTGCAATTTTCCCTATTTTTGTGATCTGTCAGTAGGAGGTTTTTTCAACAATGGACGCATGAAAAGTACAAGAAGTCTTTAACTACAGGTAGAAAAAAAGGCTAAAAACCTACAGGGATTATTTTCACAAAAAAGGCGTCAAAATAATCGAAATTTACTGAGAAAATTACAGTATATTTTTCATTCTCTTTTTCAACTGTTGTTTAGATATTGACAAACACAAGATAATAGGGCTGAAAGGATAATCTTGTCATGTAGTAGTTCAGTTTTTGTTAAACTTATTCTGCTTCTATTGTAAATTTCATAAAATGTGTAACATTTTGTGATGCATTTGACACTTTTAGATTATTGAAATGTATTTTTCCATTCTGAGTTTCTTTTTGTCATATATTTATATTTTTTAAATACATACATATTAGGCCGGGTCGATTTGTGGGGAGGCAAAAAAATCGCCCATGGCTCAGGGAAAATCGTATTCTAGGGATCAAAATAAAAAACTTTGCCGAAGGAACCATACCTCTAAAACGAATTCTACTACCCCCAACTGTTGACTTTTGTCCCGTAGGGTCAAGTTTTGAAAAATCACACTTTGACCCATTTAGAGTGCCCCAATCGAGTCCAAATGTATGACCGACCCCCACTAACTTTGGAGGGCCGATCCACCCATGCCAGTGGCACACCCCCTGGAACTCCCCTGGGGGGTTCCCCATACTAACATTTTAAAAAATCACCATTTTTGGCACTTTATTTTATTATTTTTTATTTATTTTATTTATTTTTATTATTTTATTTATTTTTTCTCCTTAGAAATTTATTTAGTCAGAACATATGTAAATGAAAAAATTAATTTAACTTAGTAATAGAAAAGAAAAAATAAAAAAATACTGTTTGAAGTCTTTTTTGCTTTCAAGTCTGGGCAATTTCGCACGGCTCTCTAATGTCGTCGCCATAACAGCCTCTACATTTTCCGGTATAACTCGTTTGGAAACGCTAGCTAGCAATTGAACGTGTCGTTCTGTTTCTTGTATGTGTGATGAAATTTTTGGATCATTAAACGGTGGATCATCTTGATTTAAATATTCTTTCAAAGTATCGTATGGAATGCTTCGCGTGAATGGTGGTTCAAATACGTCATTTATGTCATTCATATTGATCATTTCCGTGTAACTTGTGCAATAAAAGTTTATGCGCATAATATGAATTATCTGTAATTACTTTATTGACAATTTTGCGTAAACGAGGTTCTAGTAATCTTGACCAACTAATGAATTTGAAAAATAATCTACTACCGTACACGACAGAGCTGTAATACTTGATATTGAAGTACATTGGCACATAACATGTAATTATAAATTCAACCAGTATTCTTAAATTTGCATCTGGATTTTCCGTTGTCACATATAATCGTAATAGTCTAGCGGCCTTGGTGAGCCACCGAGAATGTACAATTTTCCCTGGTTTGATGTTTGCCAGATCCACTGAAACCACGCCGCTAGAAATTGCATGGGCCATGTCGTATAAGTACTTGGAATCGGTGGAAAATTCAATTTTTTCTGGAGCAGGGGGCATATTTTTCAACTCAATTTTCTGAAAGCCGTCCACCACCTGAAAATATATAAAAATAAAACAATTAAGAACGGTTGACAATTATAATAAATGAGTGATAGCAATAACTTACCGGAAGAGTTTCACAAGTTTCGATTTGACGGCTCAATTTTCCGGTTGCCGATCTTGGTCCAGTGCTGGTTGATTTATCCAAAGCTTCAAACAAATGCCGAAACGGAAGTTCGTTGAAGTGTAGAAGGCAAACGAACCAATGCAATGGTCTTTTTAACAGCAATTCGAATCGTCGTATAATTCCACCGTTTGGGCCAGTGTTTGTTGGCTCACCGTCAGTGCATATGCCAATTAATGCATCCAGTGATATATTTTTATCGTTGAAAAAATCATTTAATTTGGTTGTTTTGTATTCAGCGGTTTCATGTTCCAGTCTTACGTAACCAATCAATTCAGAATTCGGTTCTCTCAAAATAACAAGATGAGGTTCTTTTACCATTCTAGTATGATACTTCTCATCAATTGTATCTCTCGTTAAAGTATCATCTTTTCTGCCATCGAATGAAAATGCTAACAAATTGGTATCATCTAACCGTTTGCGAAGCACTTCTTGTCTGCATTTCTCTTTTTCTCGGCGAACTTTCGATTTATCCATGATGAGAGGTTTGCCATGGATATCTTTCATTTTAAAATCTTGGAAAAGAGCTGTTCCCATTGCTGATGCTACTCTATCAGGCACGCCAAATCTGTCACATACCAAGGCAAAGTTAAAACAATCGTATCTCTGTGTGTATTGTGAACTTGTGCTTATATCCAAATCTTCTTGAACCGGTGGCGGTGCGTATGTTGAATCATCGGGATCTTGGTATGTTGGCATTGATGACATAGACGTTGCTCCTTGCTCTTCAATTTCCATCGCAAATCCATCCATTGTTAGACTTCTCTGATTATGTTGATCGTGCATAAACTCTTTGAGGCGTTCGGGAACCAAACCGCATGCACATGGAGCTGCCTTCAAATCGCATTTACATGTTCCAATGAAAAAAATTGTTTACAGAGATTTTATATACTCTGTAAATTGTTGGGGTTTGTTTCTTCTCTTGATTTGCTCTTGATATTTGTCAAGCAATCTATTCAATTTATTACATACACTTTTTTTCAGCATTATTTCCATACCAAGTTTTTCCCAAATTCCAATCAACTTATCTTGTACTTGAATAGTGAATGCTTTATAGGACAACTTTTTTTTTCGCTCAAGTAAAAATAATATCTCAAGATATCCAGATGGGTTGGTAAATTAAGATCAGTCAAATCAGTAGACACACCAAAAACAGTAACATCATGCCTGGGTATATGACTCATTGGGTTTTCGATAGTTGTTGATGTTGTTATTGCTTCATCTTGCGGTGTAGAGGATGGTGGATTCATTGTAAACTTCTTGATTTGGAATGATTTTTTTTTAAATATTTTTTTATCTCAAATTAGCACTTCACACTTCGAGTTCTTCACAACGACTTAATGCATTCACAAAAACTGTTGCGTTATATATGGTCTAGGAGACGAGGTAATAAGAATAAAATGGTAATTTCAATTCTACCTGTAACCGATTTTGTTGTCAAAACTGCCCATAAAGTACTTACATGTAAATTAAACGTTAATCTGACTACAAATTCTGTTAAGCAAGTGCGCCTTTTATTACTTCTGGAAAATCCTTTATGATAATTTTATGCTCAATTTTACCTGTAACCGATTTTGTTGTCAAAACTGCCCATAAAGTACTTACATGTAAATTAAACGTTAATCTGACCACAAATTCTGTTAAGCAAGTGCGCCTTTTATTACTTCTGGAAAATCCTTTATGATAATTTTATGCTCAATTCTACCTGTAACCGATTTAGCTTAAGTAAGTTTACGACATGCAGCTGTGTCTTGTGGTGGCTTAAAAAACCCACACAACCTATTTTACGACCAGAACGACACGTTCAATTGCTAGCTAGCGTTTCCAAACGAGTTATACCGGAAAATGTAGAGGCTGTTATGGTGACGACATTAGAGAGCCGTGCGAAATTGCCCAGACTTGAAAGCAAAAAAGACTTCAAACAGTAATTTTTTTTATTTTCTTTTCTATTACTAAGTTAAATTAATTTTTTCATTTACATATGTTCTGACTAAATAAATTTCTAAAGAGAAAAAATAAATAAAATAATAAAAATAAATAAAATAAATAAAAAATAATAAAATAAAGTGCCAAAAATGGTGATTTTTTAAAATGTTTGTATGGGGAACCCCCCAGGGGAGTTCCAGGGGGTGTGCCACTGGCATGGGTGGATCGGCCCTCCAAAGTTAGTGGGGGTCGGTCAGACATTTGGACTCGATTGGGGCACTCTAAATGGGTCAAAGTGGGATTTTTCAAAACTTGACCCTACGGGACAAAAGTCAACAGTTGGGGTAGTTGTAGTAGAATTCGTTTTAGAGGTATGGTTTCTTCGGTAAAGTTTCTTATTTTGATCCCTAGAATACGATTTTCACTGAGCCATGGGCGATTATTAAATCGACCCGCCCTAATACATATATAAGTATAAGTATATCAAACACATCATTTGAAAATGAGAAATGCATTCAGTAACTACATGAAATTTGTAGGAGCCGATAACAAACAGTGTTAATTAAAATATACAAAAAGAGTTTATTGTTCAAACATAAATTATGAATATGTATTTATTTGCTTTCTTTCTTTATAATTATTTTTATTTTCAAATACCTTTGGCTGGCATCATATATCAGGTGTCCCAACAAGAGCGCCGGATTTAATTTTAAAGAAAAACATATTTATTTTTTGAATTAAGCAAATATTTTTATTTCAATATAAATAAAACTAGTTCCGATTAAACGTGAAATACAAAATCACGCAAATTGCCACCACGAAACCTCTGGCACAGCGTTATTCCTTTGTTGAAATTTTGAAAAAGGTTTTCGCATAAATGTGGCTGTATTTCACTAATAACGCTCCGTATTTCCTCTTTAAGATATTCAACTGTTTCAGGCCTATTCGCAGACACCTTTTCCTCCACATATCCCCAAAGAAAAAAGGCCATCGGTGTTAGATCGCACGATTTTGGTGGCCAATGTTGATCTCCAAATAGAAAAATGACACGGCCTGGAAACTTGGACTGCAATAACACCATTGTTTCACGTACTGCGTGGGATTGTTTGTTTGAATACTTCTCCATATTCTTAAATCGCGTGGTCTGTACGTGACAACTATCAAAAAAAAAGCACCGTACATCTCGTATTAAGAAAATGGCCGCAAATTTAAATCCGGCGCTCTTGTTGGGAAACCCCATATATTTGTCACTGGCTACATGGGTCGTTTGTGTGTGAGAGAGTGTAAAATTTAAATTGGTTCATATTTCAGTTGATGTGTGGACATTTATCATTCTCAAATCGGTTAGTGTGTGCCTTGAAAAACAAAAACCTACTCATACGACAATGTTGTGTGTACATCCAACCATCCATTCTAACACAAAAACACACAAATGAAATAAAAATGAATGTAAACTTCTGGGAGCTCGTTTAGAGCCTAATCGTAAATTCAAATTCATTTAACGGTGTCACATTACAACCAAAAATTTATATTCGTATGTTTGTAAGATACATAGAGTGCAGAGGAATTTTTTAGATACAAAATGCCATGAAATATTACAGCGTAACTTGAAACTGCGGGGTGCATGCAACAAATCGTTGTCGACAATTTACTCTTCACTCACTCACCACTCACTCAGGTTGACGCCATAGCCACTTGACTAAAACCTAAAAGGGATGAATAAATGGATAAATGTTTAAACTAACGAAACATTTACACACTGTTTATAGTTTAGGTTTTAGTTTACTCACTGTTTATGTTTAGTGTAACCTGAGGCAAATATTATTTAAATGTTCTGTTTATTGTTCGTATGAAGTAGCGAAGATGTATTTAGGCCTTTAATATTATTTATACTTTTGGGGGTGTAAACAACTATTTTGTTCAATTTAGGTGGTACACACGATCAGAAATACCCAGTTGGAAATTGTGTCTTAAGGATAATAACTTTTAGGAGACAAATCAGCACGTGTAAACATTAACCAAAGACATTTCAAAGACTTGTCTGCAGTTTTTATTTTAAATTATGCTGACCTTTTGCTTGAACCCAAGTTACGGACACTTATGAGCTTTTAAACTACAAACCAAAATATACCAAAATTTTTAATATGAGTAGGTTTTTATATCAATATCAATCAATAAATTTTAGTTTTGTTAATGTTTTAAATAGTTTGGAACTAATCTTTTCTCAACTGTAAAAAAATGTTTTTTTTCCACTAATACCAGAGATATTACATCGATAACTTTTTAAACAAACTCCAGATGTCGCTAATATGTAGCAAGTTTTGTCAAAGGAGGATGTTATTTTGGGAAATTTTGTCAAGGGAGGTTTTTAATTTCTCAAATGAGGTTTTAACAGAGTTGTCAGGTAAGGGGATTCACGTCCAAATTAGGGATTTCGATTTGGGGACAGATTAAAAAATTGTAAATTCTAAAAGATTAGGTCGCAAAATAAGAAGAATTTTCGAATAAATTATATGAGTATTGTTTTAAATTAAAGTCGATCAATTTGGGTCTGTTACAGTATATCAAAATTTCTACAAAATATTTGAATTATTGAAGAAATGTTCTCTAAATATTTATAAATCTTGAAATACGAAAAGCAACCAAGCTCTATAAATAATCAAAAAAAATTTTTTTTTTCAAAATACTATAATTGTCTCTTTCGAAAATCTGCTAAAAATTCGCACCCTGATGTTCTTACATAAATTAATAAACAGTCAAACCCCCAGGTATTTATTTGACAAAATACGTTTTTTCCAATCGCCACGAAACCGAAATATTGTAATACCTCGACATCAATTCCTTATGTCTGGATGGCATTTTTATGTACATACATGCCGCTCGTCTTTGGAATAATCTTCCACTAAGTCAACAAGTGAATAGCAATGCTAATAGTTGCAACACATTTTTATTTAATTTTTTAAAATAATTTTTATTTTTTCTCTTTTTGATTATCAATATTAAGGGTTTTCACAAGGGGTGTACTATTTGTTGTATCGTTGTATCGTCCTAACAAAAAACAGAGTTGTTAAAAATTAAATTGAAAAAATACAACATTTGAGAATAGCACGATACAACATTTTTACGTATGTTTAGTGTCCTATGTTTGAGTGCGCTAACCGATAGAAAACTGAATAGAAAATCGTTGTTAAACACAAATAAAAATTTTAACAACTCTGTTTTTTGTTAGGACGATACAACGATACAACAGATAGCACACCCCTTATGAACAACCTAATTGTTATATTTGTAATAAGTTTGTTATGTTAATAATTTATAATTAATTAATAATATGAAAATAACTTTTTGTAACTTAATACGCTCCTGTACTATAATTATAAAACTCAGTCTTGTTGTACAGGAAATGGAATCAATTAAATAAAAAAAAAAATAAAAAATAAACTCGTGAAAAGTTAAGACTAATTGCGCGGGAAAAATCGGCTAAGATGAAATCAAGATAATTTATAAGTTGGTCAATTATGTATGCAGATATTGTATTTCAGGCTTAAATTTAATAATGAAAAAATTAAATCGTTTTTTTTTATTGTACCGGGAGTTTATTTAGCGATATCCCTTTTATCTTCCATATGAGTTATTGCTTTCATATTGCCGACGGAGGAAACTTCTGGAAAAAGAAATTGATATTGCCAGCAATAAATGTTTTCTTCCTGGCGATATGTTCGGAGAATCTTCTTCGTATTGCCATGTTTGCTGGGTGATATTGGTTTGAGTATGTTCCTGTTCCAAGGCACATAATAGAACAAATGCTTTCTCAGTGATAGAGAGTCCCCCAATCTCTTTATTATGTAAACTCTTTGGTTTCGTGTGAAAATTGTGTGCAATTTTTTCTCTTGAAAATTTAATGTACGAATTTTATTTTGAAAAAGTCACATTTTAGCTTAATTGTGATTGTGTCTTTCTTATCAAAAAAAGTTTACAATACTTTCAAAATTTGAACAAAGATTTGAGGCCTTTAAAATTCGAGTGAAAAAGTAAATATTTCTTCGTAAAATATTCAATTTTATTTACTTAGCTGAGTCATTTTTTAATAATTTTCTGGACTTAAGAGCGATGCTAACTTAGCTTCTATTTTTTCTTTTATATTGGTTTTTTTTTTTTAATTCAAAAGAATTGGGTAAAATATTGGGGATTTAAACTTTCAAAATGGGAATGAGCTAAAACTTTTCGGGCTCTACTGCTCCCCACTAAATGGAGCAGTATTGCCAGAGAAAACAAAATAGCAGCCAGCGCCATCTGTTGCATTAAAAACCGGTATTGCCGTACTTCAGTAGCATGTCAGACCCCTGACTAATACAATAAAAAATATATTTTTAAAAGCCAAACAGTGATATTGATAGGGTTTCCACATTCTAAAAGCCAAAAAATGACACTCGAAAAAAATAGCTTGATATGAAATGAAAAATTTTAAAACATTTACAGAAGTATGAAGCTATTCAGGATTTATCTTGGAATTATTTTATATACTTTGTTTTCTTTGTAAAACTACAGACTTCAGAATTAATACATTTTCTCTGTATATACCATTTGTTCTGGGAATTTATTCTCATACCGACTTTAAGGAATATAATGAATTATTTTCTTTTTCGATTTATCTTGAAGAGGAATTCATTAATTGTTTTTACTCCTTCATAAAATTTAACGAATTCATTTACCAAAGAATTCATTCGAATCTACACACACAGAACAGATTCGTTGTGACAACCGAATTTGTTGCCAGCCGAATTTTGGTAGTCACATGTACTATAGATTGGGCCGAACTTTGCCGAATTGCAAATTTCAAAAACGGGGGGTGCGGAAAATTTGCGTATACGCCCAGTAAAAATTTTGAAAATCGGTTCACGTTCAAGATCCCCGCAAAGCAGTTGAAATTTCGAAATTTCGGAAAGTTTAAAAAAAATCCTTAAATTTTGTTAAAAAATATTTGTTGTGAATCCAAAAGAAATAAAAATTTTTTAATCGGCCGAAGGGGTTCTGAAATATTGCTACTTGAATTTTGCTGAAAAACACGTTTATTTAATTTTTCAGTCGAGACTTCAAAAAGTTAGTCCAAAAATGTTTTTAATTTTTTTCATTTCCAAACCTACTATCTACATACATATATAAAAAAATCTTTCATTTGAGTGTAAAAAAGTTAAAAAATGTTGAAGGTATTCCAAGGACGCTACGACAAGATTTGTAAAAATTTTCGTCGTCGTTTTTTGTGATCACTGTCTTTTTGTTAAGTGCCCGAGTAAAAAAAATTATATATAATCAAATGTGGCATATATTACAATATATAATTAGACATGTCGTTATGTATATCCATATATAATTATATATGAAGTCTTTTCCAAATTTTTTCCTTATATTATGCCATACATAATTTCATATAATTATATATCGGCCTTTACAATATTAGATATTGTATATATGATTATATATTACATAGCATGGCCGATCTTATTGCATATATAGTTATACGTATGCACAGCGCATGGTACGGGGACATTTTTTCGATCAAGTGTTTAGTATGGAGACATTTGGTTAGTTTGGGGACTGTCCTCAAGCTCTTCCTAAGTCCTGCGCATAGTATCAAGACATTTCTGACTCATATACAGCATAGTTTGGGCACATTTTTGGCCATGTCTCCGAACTATGCGCACCACATATATATAGAGCTATATCTTAATATATATGGTGGCATTTTAGCAATATATAACTATATATGGCGCTAGTTAAACTAGATGTTATCATATATGGTGCCATTTAAACCAATTATTATCATATATGATGGCATTTAAATAATATATGGTCATATATGGTACCTTATGAACAAAATCTTTAATACAGTTCCAGATATGATAATAATTGCTACCATATATAGTGCCATATATAGTGCTAAGTCCCGCATGACATGTTATAAACTTGTAAAAAAAGATGCTTTGTTGTTTGATTTAAAATTTGTTAATTTTAAACTTGGAATTTCAGTTGAATTGTATGAAAATCTGTTTAAACCTGAGTTGTGGACCTCTGACATTAGAATACGTCCTTTTCAGTTTTTTCAGAAAAAGGCGTGAGATCAACATCAAGTGTAACATCAATCCACAATTGCTTAAAATTTTAATAAATTAGAGAATATTCAAAGTATTCAAAAGATATGTTTAAACTTTACCCGTGAAAAAAAATTTATTCGGTAGCATATCTTTTTTTATTTGGCATCATACTAAATTATATAAAATTTAATCCGGAAAATGGATTAATCAAATTGTATATAAACGAATAAAAAAGATATTTGAATTGATATAATTTCATCCAATTTTATCGGAGTTTTGGTCTTATTCAATTGCAATAAATTTTGTTTGTTTATATGAATATGTATAGTAGAGTTGTCCAAAAAAACATGAAAGTTGGAATTCGCGATCTCCACAATGTTGCCCCTATTCCTTAATGTCTAAAAACTCTCTGTGCCAATTTCAGCTAAATCCGCTTTTATTTAGCGGTAGCACAAAAGTCTTTTAAGAATTAGTAATTTATCTCTAGAGTAATTTATACAAAAAGAAGGGTTGACTTTAAATTTAATTATTTCTTAACCTTTATGCTATTGTTTAACAATTTTTTTTAATCTGGTCTTAATTAATGTGAATATAAGGAATTTAAAATCAAAACTTAAAAAAATTAAGTAACTTTTAAGTAATTCGCGTTTTTTTTTAAATTTATACAAAAAAATATATATTTTAGTCAAATTTTCGAAATTTTCCGAAAAGATGTAATTAAAAATTCAACTTGTTTTTGCCTTGAATGCGCAAATTTCTCAAATCTGATCTTTATTTTAATGAGGATTATGAATCAGCAATCGAAACTTAAAAAAAAATTTGTGGTTTATGAATTATTCGCGGTTTTTGAAAATTCAAAAAAACTCAAGTTTTTTGAGATATTTTCCTAATTACCTGTAAACAGTGTTGTCGAAAAATCCAATTTGTTATACTTTTGCAATTTACTTACCAAGGGCCTTCATTATATATAACACTAATTTTAATTTTAAAAAGGATAACAGATATCCTTGCAAATTAGCTTAAAATTTGACTTTTTTTAATTTTTCGCTATTATTTAGCTTGCTATAATTTTATTGCTACCAAAAACCCTATCTCACATATTATGTCGCGATCATAATAATTATATTTAATTTTTCTCATTTTTTCCATTATTTTTAATTAATTAAAAATAATAGAACAAGTACAACCTCGAAACTTCAATTGCGATGTGCAAAACTTTTTTGGTGATTTTTTTGATCAGACCACATTTTTTTTCAAAGTGGCATATTTGTAGGGTTGTGGAGCGTGAAAATTCCAACTTTTTTTTTTTGGACCACTCTAATGTATAGTGTAGGAAAAAGACTAGAGCCCCCCATTACCCGGTTTTACGGTCGACCGGTCTACCCGGTCAGACCGGGTTTTAATACTACTTACAAAAGGCAGGTTTTTGGTACTTTTTAGCACAATGTACTACAAAATAAAAAAATTGCTAAAATTATGTAAATTTTATATAAAAAAAAATTATAAAAACACAAAAAATATTTTTAAAAATCGAAAATTTTTTTAAAAATCGATAAATTCCTTAAAAATCGATAAATTTTAGAAAAATTGACAAATTTTATAAAAATTTATAAATTTTATATAATTTATTTATTTTATATAATTTATTATTTATTGAAAAATTTATCAATTTTTCTAAAATTTATCAATTTTTCTAAAATTTGTCAATTTTTCTAAAATTTATCGATTTTTAAGGAATTTATCGATTTTTAAAAAAATTTTCGATTTTTAAAAATATTTTTTGTGTTTTTATAATTTTTTTTTATATAAAATTTACATAATTTTAGCAATTTTTTTATTTTGTAGTACATTGTGCTAAAAAGTACCAAAAACCTGCCTTTTGTAAGTAGTATTAGACCGGTCGACCGTAAAACCGGGTAATGGGGGGCTCTAGTCTTTTTTTGAAAAATCGATAAATTTTTTAAAAATCGATAAATTTCTTCAAAATTGATAAATTTTTTAAAAATCGACAAATTTTAGAAAAATCCACAAAATTTTAAAAAATCGATAAAATTTTGAAAAATCGATTAATTTTTAAAAAATAGATAAATTTTTGAAAAATCGATCAATTTTTGAAAGATCAATAAATTTTACAATGAGTGTTATTTTTGTTCGGTTTAAGATCAAATATTACAAATTCTAAATAGAATTTACAATTTTTATTTTACTACCAATAGAGAAAAACTTATGAAAAAAACTTTCCTAGAACCAATGGTTGACAATTAATGCATTTTCAAGTGACACCACACCGCTCACTATCATCAGATTGTCTTTATGGGGTCCTCTCTAGGCTATAATGTAGATTTTAGTTTTTTGTATGTTCAATTTCAAAGAAATGCATTTTGAAAAGTAAATTCAAACATTTTTACTTATCCATTTTTCATTATTATAACTAACGAAAACCACATGTCTTTAACAAAGCTATTATTTTTCCCTATGTTGTAGTTGTGCTTTTTCATTGAAGTTCCTTCAATATGTAAAGCAATGATTCGTGCTTTTTAACATTCAAGCTTTTAATTCTATTTATAGAAATATGCATTACTTTGAAATTGAACATATATATACAAAAAACTAAAATCTACATTATAGCTTAGAGAGGACCCCATAAAGACAATCTGATGATAGTGAGCGGTGTCACTTGAAAATGCATTAATTGTCAACCATTGGTTCTAGGAAAATTTTTTTTCATAAGTTTTTCTCTATTGGTTGTAAAATAAAAATTGTAAATTCTGTTTAGAATTTGTAATATTTGATCTTAAACCGAACAAAAATAACACTCATTGTAAAACATCTTCAGATCAAATAAAAATCTACAATAAAATCAATAAATTTTTGAAAAATCGATAAATTTTTGAAAAATCGATAAATTTCTTAAAAATCAATAAATTTTTGAAAAATCGCCAAATTTTAGAAAAATCTACAAATTTTTGAAAAATCGATAAATTTTTGAAAAATTTGGTAATTCGTTGATGTTAGTCTAAGTTGAGTTGTTGATAACAAACCCGATTTGCTTTCAACAGCCATATAAGTAGACGATTATCAAAATATTAACCCACTCAAAGGCGAAAGGCTTGTAGCGAAAGCCGAAAATGCGCATTCTGCCTTGCTGGTCTTATCGAATTTTTTCAATAATTTTTATTCTTTGTAATTTACTTGTAAAAATTGTATCATCTTTCTTTGATTTGACAATAATTTAAAAACAGAAAGTGATATTAATTTATGATCTTGAGTCAAACTAAAATAACATTCATTTACTTAAAAAAATACAGATCAACTAAAAACATTTCCCCCATTCAATTTGATAATTTTATAAAAATTTATAAACTTTCACAAAAATCAGTAAATTTTATAAAAATTGATAAATTTGTAAAAATCGATTCATTCATAGACATTTATAATAATGTACTAGCGGGCAAGCCCGCTAGATTTAACGGCATGCCTTAGGCCTAGTTTTTGGGATGTCAGTTAAGCCGAAAACGAATTTTGTCGTATGTGGCAAGCCGCTGCGTTGTTAGCGTACCTTAAAGTTTAAAATCTAATTTGTTTTGTATAGGAATTAAATATTTTAATGAAAATAAAATACAATGTTTTTTATTAATGTAAAAATCTTCAAAATAAAAGCCCCCTTCGATGAGAATGCTTATTAGGAGCTTATATAAAAAATAAATAATTGCAAAAACTATTATTCAGAGAAAGCTTAGGTTAATACAAATTTTCTACTTTTTAAGTAAAAATAAAATCAAATAGACAGACTTACTGGGTGTTTTTATAAAAAGAATTAAACGAATTCGTTAACAAATTTGTGTTTTTCCTTCAAAATTTTTGCACAAATTTCTTAGGACTTCTATGTAGAACAAATGAGGCTAAAAAATTTTAAGATAATTCTTTTTAAGTTTGTGTTTTTCACACAAACGTTTTAACGAATTTCTCCGATTCTTTTTATAAAAACAGGCAGTTAATAATTAACAATAAATAACGATGACGATGTGAGAGCTGTGGTGTAATGGCTAGCGCGTTGAACTGTTACACATGTGGTTGCGGGTTCGATCCCCAGCGCCGCAACATTAATTTGGAAAAATAATGTGTATGCTTTTTTTTATCCCTAATACAGTGTCCTCCTTCACTATTCCCATAGCAGTTAACCCACGTACAGCTGAACCCCACGTACGAAGAAACCAAAGAAGAGACATACCCATAACTGCTCCGAATATCTCTGAAGTTAAAAACGCTATATGCAAACTAAAAAATAATAAAGCTGTCGGTTCGGATCAGTGTTGCCACTTTTTGAATAATTATTCAAAAACGGGACTGTTTACACATTCGTTGGATAATTTTTGAATAATGCCATTTTTGTGTAGTTTTCGTGTAATTTCACATTTTGCAGAAATTTCCGTAAATTCATTTCCAGAGCTTTTTAATAATGAAATGAAAATTAGTCGATATATCGATTAAATGAGTTTGTGAAATATTTACCACAAATTTCTATTTTCCGACGAATTATTTCATAAATTTGTTCAAAACTAAGCCCAATGAAAAAGAAATCAAAAACATTGTTCCGTATTTAATTTCTATTTTTAACCCAGAATATTGTTCATGTTTTGTGAACATATTTTTCAAACTTCAGGTAAAAAAATTACTTTTCTCTAGGCTGGCAAGACCATTCGAGTATGCTGCGATATTTGGATTAGTTAGTTTGTGATTTACTAAAAAAACTAGTAATTTTCAAAGTTTTTATAACAGCGAAATTTTTTTCTGCAGTTTCTATGATCAGAGAAAAATGTTATCAACTCATCACAGTGGTTCAGAATCAAAATATTTTGAAAATAATTCAGCAATTTAGAAATAGTTAACCTAGAATGATTTCTTTTAACTATGAACGTCACCATATAATTCACTATTTTAGCCTGAAAAATATATTGCATTTAATTTTTGTTTAGATAATAGAATATTTTTTTGCAAATCAATATTTTTGAGAAAAATTGGCTTTGATTTCGCCCTGTAGAAAACTGGACCTGGAGGTTATTTAAAAAATTCAAAATTTCAGGTAGGTTTTCACAATGCTCGAGAGGGTCTGGTTTGGTGCCAAGTGGCACTGTGGGCTCGGCCGGAAAAAATTTAAGCTCGAAATTACTTTGACTTCGACCCTGAGAAATTTCATAGTAATCCAACCAGCCGGTAAGAAATCACTATATTATTTCCAAAATATTTTAATTCTGCCCCACAACGCGCATAAGAGTTGTTCTAAATGGCCTCATATATTATTTGCAAAAATAATAAAAAAAATTTATAAACTTTTTTGTGTAATTTCATACAGTTTTGGATAATTTTTGACCTACAGCTGTGCAATTTTTTGTTTTACTGGTGGCAACACTGGTTCGGATAATATACCACCTGAACTTTTCAAATATACACCTGCTTTAGCAGCTTATATCTCGCCTTTAATAGAGTCAGCATCGAATGCAGGGGTCGTGACACCAGAGTGGAAAGAAGGCATCGTCGTCACCATACCCAAAAGAGATGATCTAAGTGACTGTAAAAATTGGAGGGGCATCACATTACTAAATACCATTCAAAAAATATTGTCTTTCATTATATCAGATCGCATTTCCCCTATAGTTGAATCCTGCCTTCGTAAAGAATTCTCCACTGTTCTTGGCATTTGTTGATTTTGAGCGCGCATTTGATACCATTAAGCGCGAATCTATTTGGAATTGCCTACAGAATATTGGCATTCCAGATAAAATTATTGTGATGATACGTGCTCTATATTGTGAGGCAACCTGTAAGGTGCGCTATAAAGGTTCGGATAGTGAACCTTTTCAAATAACAGAAGGCGTACGTCAGGGGTGTGTGCTTTCGCCAATCCTGTTCCTCTTAGTGCTAGATGCAGTTATGACTAAAACGAACGTCGAAGCCCCAGATGGCATCCAGTGGCACTTTAATCAACGTCTTCATGATCTAGATTATGCAGATGACATATGTTTGATGTCGCATACGTGTAGCGGCTTGCAGGAGAAGATCAATTGCCTACAAAAAAATAGTGCTAAGGATTGCAATAGATAACGCAACACCTATAACACTGAACGGGGCCACCCTAGAAGATGTGGATAAGTTCTGCTATCTAGGCAGTATTATAAGCAAAGATGGGGGTGCCAAAGCTGACGTTAAAAGCAGAATTAACAAAGCTAGACACGCCTAAACGTCCCTCGGTAGAGTGTGGCAATCATCGCAAATATCGAGGAAACAAAAGTTGAAAATATTTAATACCAGCGTCAAGTCTGTACTCCTGTATGGCTGCGAGACATGGAAAGTTAGCAACATGATTACAAAGAAGCTGCAAATATTTGTTAACAAATGTTTGAGACGAATTCTTAAAATATTCTGGCCTGTTCGCATAAGCAATATAGACTTACTAAGAACCTGCAACTTAGAACCCATAGACAATGAAGTCCTCAGACGAAAATGGAAATGGATTGGCCACACCTTGCGGAAAAATAATTCCGAAATTTCCAAAGTATGTCTACAATTGAACCCACAAGGCAGAAGAAGCAGAGGCCGGCCTAAATGTACGTGGCGAAGATCAACTGAAGCGGAAATGAACAGAAAAGGGATGACTTTTCCGCAACTCAGGATACTCGCTCATGATAGAAATAGATGGAGGCACTTTGTAGATTCTATTTAAATGATATTATACTGTGTTTTTGCTAGATGCTCCAATGGAGTGACGAAACTTGAATTGAATTGAAATTTAATTTTCGTTAACTAAAATAAAAAAAAAAACTGGCAATCTACTGAATTTCAGCGCTGTGCCAATGTTGGCAAATAGCTACGGCCAAGCGTACATTGGTGTTATCATTTCGACTCCATATCAGCACTGTAAAAGTTAAAAATCCGATACATCGCCAGTACATGTACTACCGTCTCTAACGTCGTGCCAACACTGTGCCGTTTGTATTTTTCTACCTGGTATATTCATACCTTCGATCTTGTACGAATTAAATAAAACGGCAATTTTGATAAGCCATTTTGTAAAAGATTAGAACCAATGAAAAAAATTAATTATTCAAATTGATTGTCATTGCATAAGGAATGTATTCAACATAAGAATGCATTCTATCCCAGCAAAAAAAAAAAACGAATGCATTCTACAAGAATGCATTTTTCACTGCATATAAAGTAGCTATATATCGAGGAGAGATGAAAAGTAATTTCTTGGGAATGCATTCAAATATATATTTAAGAACTGATATTTATGACTTTTGAATGGATTCCCAAGAAGTTACTTTTCATCTCTCCTTAGATAGTAAAAAAAATTAATTGCTTTCCTATACATCCAAGCACTAATTTTTATGACGTGCAAAGTAGACTTAAAGTAGCATAAACACCTTCTCTCCTATGACAAGCCAATGTTAAAAAAATGCGTTTTTCACCTCAATTTGAACGCATTCGTGCGGAACAGTATAGGTGCTTTTACGGATCTTGGTCAGGTATTTTTTTGCTGGGGTTTAATATTAAAATTTGGGAATGAAACCTATGAATTAATTCTAAAGGAATAATTTTATTGAATGATATATGTTCAATTTCTAAAGCTGAATTCGGTTTTGTGCGAATTAGGCTAAAATTGAATTCTTTCGAAACTCCGCCTACAATCTACACTAGCCCCTAAATTCATAAACGCTTTGTTAAATTATAGGAGGTTTATTTAACAAATTTTGTATGAAAATGCCGTTTTGTAAACCTGCTATAACTTTACAAAGCATTTATAAATTGAGGGGTAGGACATTTGAAAGGAATATATGTATATATATATTTTTTTCATTTTGTAGCACTGTGGAATTTGTGTCTAAATCTATGGGTGGTAAAGACGTGTTCATTTGGATTCTCTCCTCTACTTCATATCTAAATTTCAGCGAAATGTGTCAGAAGTTTTCAAGCTAAATTTCCAACTTAAGAAATATTTATGACAAAAATCGTTCTTAAGGCACTGCTAGAGATAGAGCAAAAAGTAACCCTGAATAGCTTAAATCATTCACAATAGAGCTACTTAGAGGTGTTTTTTGCTGAATCTCTAGCAGTTTTCTCTCGCGTATAGATGTGCCTTCAAATAAAAAAAAATTTATGATGAAGTAGAAACTTTATTTTAAAAATGGCATTTGTTTTTAATTTTTTTATTTTGGTAAATTGATACTTCCAGCCGAAATGAGCCGAAAAAATCGGTGGCGGCTGAGGCAAAATTGACCGGCGGCGGCGGCTTAAACGGCTCACGGCGGCTGACTTGTTTCTCTGCTGGCCAGCCCAAAGTCCGGACCTTAATCCAATAGAAAATCTATGGAATGATGTAAAAACAAAAGTTTCGCAATACAATTACAAAAATTCCACCGAACTTTGGGCTGGTATTCAAGAAGCCTGGTATTCTATACCAAAATAAAGATGCCAGAGATTAGTTGAGAGTATGCAAAGAAGATGCGAAGCGGTTATTGATAATAATGGATACAGCACAAAATATTAGTGTAATATTAACGCTAAAAAAATAATAATGCCCGGTTAAAAATAAAAATATATGCTCAAATGTTTTCATATATTGCTTCATGTGTGTTTACATATGAACATGTATGAATTTTACATGAACAAATGTGACACATATGGAAGTATATATGTATTCATGCATGCTAAAAAGAAACACATACATGGTAAAATATGTTATCATACATTTAATTGTATGTCATATATGTTCCTATTAATGATCGTATATTATCCCGTTCTCTTTTTTTTTATTCATATATGGCAATATATTTTAGCAAGTTTAAACCTAAGATGTTGACATATACCAAACTTTTATTATTGAACCAATTCTAAATGGACCAACATTTTTTAAAATAATCTTCTTAAGACAACATAATTAGCAAAGTATAGGTCTGTTCCACGTCGTTACCGCGGGTATCCGTGGGAACCCAATTTACCCGAACAACAATCTATACACAGTTTTGACAATAGTATTGATACTATACCTGCGGGAATGTACATGGAACAGAGCTTATATTGAAAATAGTACAATCGCTTGTTACTGTGTTTTATAGGATCAAAACCCAACTAAAAAGTTTTAGCGGATTTGTCGCGATAATAAATTAAACATTTTCAGAAATAGAAAAAAAAAATTGAATTCGAAGTTCATTTATTTGTTAACGATTTTTCTAAACGCGTTAATCTAACATTTAATTTGAATGCATTTTTATCAGTTCCTATTAACCATATAAAATGACTAATAAATTGTCATGAAATCTCACAAAATTAGTTATGTATGTTTGTTTGAAATTTATTTTATGTATTTGTCATTTTGTTTTTTTATTTTTTTGCTATTAAATTCACTGATTCAGACTTTAAAATCACAATGTCAAATATATTGTATTTTTTTATTGCATATTGTTTTTATTTATTTCGAAATGTTTTATTTAATATTTTGACGAAAATTTGTTATGGTTTTAAAACATAGTGAAGTGTGGCATAATAGAGGATGAAATTTGATAGGTATGGGTAAGATTTCCGTTAAAAATATTTCCACTATATCCATTATTGACTCTTATTACAGTTTCAGTTTATGCAATAGATACAATAAAGTGATATATGGGACTGACCACAATGTGATAAATCAGTTAAACTACACCAAATGATGTTAACAAAAACAATGTCCACCATATTTTTACTACAATGGGCGATGCCTTAAATACTCTCTGCGGCCTTCTGGTTTCTTTGACTAATTTTTTTCCATCATTGACAAATTTTGACTTTGGTTTGGCCGCTTTTATAGAAAAGTTAGCTTGCAAACCAGAATGATTCAAAAGAGCTTAAGGAATAAAATAAAACTTGTTTCGCAAATTGTTCTTTATAAGTTATGCAAATGTGTATCTTCTTATTTCAGTTAATTTGTTTTAAAGAACTATGAGTCTTTTTTAATTTAGCATTTTCAACATTTTCAATCAAGGTTTTTTAGATAAGTTAAGCAAAATTGCAATTTTATTACTAAAATTTTATTTATTTCTCTACATTTATTGCTAATGAAAAGTCGAGTAGTGATTTTATAAACCATAATAATTTATATGTAAATAACTTTGTATGTAATGTGAAAATGTAATAAAAATACAATTTTTTTATAAAAATACAAAGGTTTTTTGTCTCAAAAATATATGAAAGCCAAGAACGTATAAACATGCATGAGTACAAATATGTCACCACATATGTGCATACACGATCATTGATTAACATATTACCTCAATTTTCGTTAATGTTCACATATGAAACTATACATGATCATTCACACATATAGATATATGAACAAATGTGATTATTTTTAACCGGGTGGTTTTAAAAACCCAAAAACCGTACATTTTGTAAAAATATAAAATGCGTCCTATTTAGAAGTCCAGGTATTTTTATTAGTTTATACATATTTATGTGACCTTCTCCGAGAAAAGGGACCTAGTGTGTCGAAAAACGGGTTTCGATAAAAATGGGAAAAACATTAAAATTTTATTAAAGGAATTAATCCCAAACGTATTTAACAAATTGTGAAAAATAATCCGTTGTAGGCATGTCCCTATCCGGATTTCATTCTTGCCTAAGGAAATCGTCAGGGGACGTTTTTAATTTAATTTAACTTTAAATGCGTTCTTCTCAAAACTTCATTTTCACACACTAGGTCCCTTTTCTCGGAGAAGGTCACATATATAAAATAGTTGAAGGATTTTTATTTAAATAAAGAATGAATTACTATCATCAATAATAACACTTCCCGTATATGAAATAAAGAATTTTATTTTTGTTTTATTTTTCAAAATATATAATTATAGCTGTATTTTGTCTCATGCGTATCAACGTTAAGTATTTAAAGAAAATCTACGTTAAACCGATCGTAGTATAAAAAATTTTAAACAGGTTATGTTTATAATTGTTCGGGTTTAATCGAACGTACGTCAGCAAAAGTTTTTACAAAGTAACGCGAATAAGTTACGTTAGATGTGAAAATGTATAAACGTTGAGTTTTCAACCTTGATAATTATCCGTGTTGAAAGTTAACGTGCATACGAAAAGCAATTTGTTAGTTTTCGTCTAAAACGCGTTTTTATGAACTTTGAATTTTTTTTATGAGTTAACGGATATGGTTAAGTCGAAAACACAGCTTATGTTTCTTAACACATAAAAGTGTCCTATTTCCATGTCCATAGCTGTACATTAACAATTATCTTATACAATTGAATTTGTATAATTTTAAGAAGGGGTAAATACTGTAACAACAGAATTTTAAGGGGCATATTTTATCGGTCGTCAAAAATTCAAATAACAATATTTTTACTATAGTTTTTTTTATTTGAAATATATGTTATTGTAGTATGTATTTTTAAAAAATATTAATTTTAAATTCCTCAAACCAAAATCGTCAGGGTTGCCACTTTATTATTAGCCTTTTTTAAAAAAGGCAAAATCGGTTGCCACTGTGCAGCGTTCATTAATTATTGGAAATTAAAAATATAAAGTGATTCTTAATACCAGATAAATTCTCTAGTCCTTATCGTGGCCCGATTTTTTGTTTTTTAATTTTTTGTATTGTTATTGTTTTGTTATGGTTGTGAGAAAAACGCGTTTGAGTTTGAAAGTTAATTTTACGCTAAGTAAACAGGAGAATTTCAAAAAACCGTTTATGAACAAAATTTATATCTCGCAGTTTTCAACATGTGCACCAATGGTAGATATATTATTATACATAATGCTACTCATATTATTTTGTAAAAATTATGTAATTTTGTACATTTTTTAATTTATTTCGGATTTTTTCCTCATTTTTATATATATTGATTGCTTTTATAACTTACATTAAGCCATCAGTACCTGTCCCATATGGCGCGTCTTTAACATCCATCAAGGAATCGTCATTGGCTTTTCTCTGAAAACTGCGTGCAATTCTTACATCTTTTGATGTAGTTTTTATCTTTTTATTCTGCTCTCTTATAAGAAATACGATTTCTAATAAAAACAAGTTAATAAAACTGAAAACAAAAAGTGTTACACACAAATTTACCACATAGAATATTACTTTGGGACTAAAACATATTTTACAAAAAAAAAAACATGTAGAAATTCAATTTCTTCGAATTTTTTATTTAAATTTTCGGAGCATATAGAGTACCTATGCTGCATCCAAATAAAATATAAAAGAAATTCGAAAACAAAATTTTTCCTGGAGTCAATACCCCCCTTAACTTAATTCTGCTATAGTAAAAAACTTATTATATATGCAACCATTTTTTAACTAATCTTTTCCCTGTGTGTAGTTAATACAACTTAATTTACTTAGTTAATAGCACTTAATGCTCTAAAGCTCTTTCTTCTTATAGCGATTAAATTTATACTACATTTTTTTATTACAATCGAGACCCTAGATCAGGGCGGGCAAAACTATAACACGCGTACCAGTAGAGGCAAGCGAGAGGATTTTTGGTGGCACGCGGCGTTCGTTTTGTTGTGAGACCGTATGCTAGTTTTTACTATTTTTACAAGTTTTTTCTCATATTACTAGTTTTTACTGTGAAATGTGCAAATTTTTTAATTCAGTGGCTTCTCCACAGCAAAAAAAAAAAGTGAGGAAAAAGAAGTAAAGCACTGCAACTGTTGAGTAGGGAGTTGTCCTTTTTCGGGTTTTTCACGATGAATTTAACATTGGCTTATCATAAGAAGGAAGTTGTTCTTTTTAAAAACAAATGATGTATATTTGAACCAATGATAAGGAAGTTCTTTTTCACTTTTTTATTTTAATTTAATTTAAAAAAATTATCATGCAGCATGTGGGGTTTGAACCCATACTTGTTGGCATTTCAAGCAGACGCTATACCCCCTGTGCTATCGCCAGTTATACAAGAAAGCTGACTTTTAGCAGTCTTGTTCAGTAAATTGTTTATTTATTTATTTATTTACATATTATATTTATAACTAAATTATTAGTATAATAGAGGCAAAAGATATATGACAACGATGGTCTTAAGCTCAATGGATTTGGAGGATTTTAAATGGAGTTGTAAAGGTTACATTGTTTTAAGAAACTTATTATCAATTGGATATTATCAGTAGTCAAAGTGTAAATTAGTTGAAAAAGGCATTTAGCGTATTTTTAATCACCTGGATTTAGAATTTTTTATACAAAAAGGGGATTTATTAAATCCAAAAAAAAGCACAAATATATGAAACAGCCTATTAATTTAATATCAGAAAAAAATACGAATAAAAATTAAAAAAGAAACAAAAAAATTGAAAAACTAACAAATAAAAGTTTTTAATTAAATTTTTTTATGAAATATGTTTAGAAAAAAAACTACACCTCACCAAATACATATTTTCCATCTAGGACATAGAGAAATAGCTCAAATAGAAATGGCAATTTTTCACTCTAGTGTAAGTAATTTAATTAAATCCAATTAGTGAATATTAAATATTGCAATGGAATTTTTCAATTGTGTAAAAATATAAATTGAAGTGATAAAACTGAAAAGGCAGACTGTCTATCGCAGTTTTATATAAAATATAATTAAAACTTAAAAGTTAAAGTAAAATCCTTCATCATCGAGTTCGGTATTAAAAATTAGGGTGAAAGAAGTATCGGACAGAAAATTTTTTTAAAATAGGGAGAATCTAACCCCATCTGTTGAGCACTTTTAGAACTACTTTTTGGATTTATTAAATCCAGGTGATTAGAAAATACGGCTATTGTTTTTTAATATAGTATTTTTAAAATGGTCTATGTGAGTGTAATTTGAAAACAGATGGTTAAGGCTTATAGGATTGAATCCGCAGAAGGGACATAGTTTTGATAGGTTTTTATCAATAATGTGTGAGTGTGAAATAAGTGTGTGTCCTAATCTTAAACGACTTATTTTTATTTGGTCTTTTCTTGAAAGAAGGTTGTAGTTAACATTTTTAAATAGTTTGTAAGCGTTGAGTTTATTAGGATTATTTATCTTATACCAATCAGTGGTTTGGTCCCAATTGTTAATTTTCTCTGATTGAAATTTAGATTTTAAAAAGTTTTTAATGTCCTCTGGTGAAAGATTTTGTGTAGTTATGAGGGAAGCGGAAAGTGCCAATTTTGCGGAGTTATCCGTAGCCTCATTACCTTTAATTCCTGAGTGACCTGGGATCCAAATTAGTTTGATGTTAGGTTGTTTATCGATTATAGCCTCCCGAATCAAGCTTGGATATAATTGGTCATTGTTTGGATTTCCGATGGCCTCTAAAGCCGAGAGCGAGTCAGTACAAACTGCGTAACTACTTTTTGAGTGTTTGATTAGTTTAATAGCCTCGTAGATAGCAATAATTTCAGCGGAGAAATTGGTGCTGTATTCGGGTAAAATGGAAGATATTAAAATTGTTTCGTTACCTACAACGCCAAAACTAACATTCCCTTTTGTCTTGGAGCCATCTGTATAAATGAATTTATAATTATCTAATTTAAACTTAATTTCATTGAATCTGTGTTGGTATATTTGCTTATTAGTTGAAGCTTTCTTCTCGCTATTGAGAAGAAAGCTTCAATCAATCGCTTCAATTAATGGTGTGTGGTTGATTGACATTAAATGGAATGTTGTGGTTACTGCAAAATTGAGTAATCCGGTTAAGTGGATGGAATCTCAGAGAATTTTTTTTGATGAATAGTTTTTTTTAAAGTATTGGAAAGTGGGTAATTGTCTTTGAACATTATTGATTTAAATAGTTTTGAAGTGGCTAGATCTCGGTATTGCTGAACTGACATTGCGTAAAGTGTTTTGTTTTTAGTATTATTTTTTATAAAAGAAATAAAGCTGTAAAAATATGAGAAAAAGCTACTAAAAATTAATTAAAAATTAACTTGCAAAAAAACTGCTGATAATTACAGATTTTTTTTTGCTAAATACTAGTAAGATAACAACAGGAAAAATAAAACTGTTAAATTTAAAAAATTTTAGTTACATTTATGTTAATTTTAGATAGTTAAAAATAACAAATTACCTTGATAAAATCAACAAAAAATTTTCAGCATATTAGTAGATAAAAAATAGTTTTTTCTGCAAGGTAATTTTTAGTAGTTCTAACTAAAATGTTTACAAGATTTTTCTGATAGTGTAATAATAAATACATATATTTAGTAAAAATTTTATCAAAGTGGATTTTTTAAATTAAATTTTTTTAAATACAAACTAAATGTTACCTTTTTGGTATTTTAACAAAAAATATTTGAAGAATTACATTTTTATTTAGAATTTTTATATTTCCATAAAATTTCATTCAAAATTAATATTGTAAAAAAATTAAAAAAAATTTTTAAATCGTTTCGAAAATTATTTGAGTGTACAAAAATAAAAAAAATAAAATTTTACAGTGAAAACTACAGAAAGTTATTAATTGAGTAAAAGAAAGTTCCAAAATTTTTTTTCGACCTGGTAGGATTTGAACCCGCAAACCTCTGATTTCTCTGCCAGCTTGTTCCTATGCAACCCCCATACAAAATATTGAGTTCTTATCACCCATGAAAAATAACTTCTGACTAGCATATATTTATTGCAGCATTTTATGTTTTTTAAAACCCATTCCTAAGAGAGTAATTATAAATGATGTAATGAAGGAAGTGATTCATTTAGAAGTCATTCCATTTATATTTGCTGGGTATTTACTACTTTTGACACCATTTTCTTTCATTTGACTTGAAAAGAATATCAGTTTTGGTAATTCTTCCACATTTTCTAAGTCTACTAGATTTTACTAGAAATGTAAATAAACAGATATGTTAAAAATTTAAATAAGTAAAGGTTTCTTCAATAAGAGCGCTACAAAAGTTTTTTTAAATAAAACAAAAACGGTTTTGGATATCAATGAAATTCTTTATTCCTGTGAAAGTACGTTCGATGCCATTACGTATGGAAATCGATCTCTTTTGCATGGCCACCACGGGCACGCTTGCAGAAGTCCAGACGCTGAACCCAATTTTCGACGGTTTTCAAGCATAAATCGGCCGATATTCGTACGAAGTTCATCAATCGTCGCTGGCTTGTTGGCATAGACCATAGATTTGACGTAGCCCCACAGGAAATAGTCCAACGGCGTCAAATCGCACGACCGAGGCGGCCAATCGACTGGACCATTTCGTGAGATAACACGTTCTCCAAACTTGGTTTGCAATAAATTGATTGTGACATTCGCTGTGTGGCTTGTGGCGCCGTCCTGTTGGAACCACATGTCCTCCAAGTCCATATCATCCAATTGGGGCCAAAAATATTCGGTTATCATTGAACGGTAGCGATTCCCATTCACAGTAACGTGCCGGTCTTGATCATCACGGAAGAAGTACGGCCCAACGACGCCGCCGGCCCATAAACCGCACCAAACCGTAATTTTTTCGGGATGCAATGATGACTCATGGAGTACGTGTGGATTGCTGTCTGACCAATAACGCATATTTTGTTTATTGACGAAGCCATTCATTATGACGACCATAAATTGGACGTAGCGCTCTTAACGTTGAGGCCACTGACTCCGAATGTCGGTAGTAAATTTCAATAATTTCGACTCGTTGTTGGCTCCTTTCCATCATGAAATGCCAAACCTTACTGAAGAGAAATGTCAAAAGAGCGGCAAGAAATATGGCGTCGTTTGCTGTCCCTGTCTTTCTACTTTTGTAGCGTCCCTGTTGAAGAACCTGCAATAACGCTGTAAACCGTAAATGATAAAAATTTTCTTTTAAAATGATTAAAAAATGGTTTTAAAATTATTTCTTGCTTACACAATTATGGTTCATAACACGAAAATTCATTCTTTCGAAAGTATTTCGCATCAAAAGTATCGAAAGTTCTCTGCGATAGATGTATTAATAAATCAAAAAGTTATTAAAAATTTCTTAGCCTTCTACGAATAGATTGATAGAATTTTAAATATTTTGATGGAAACAGGCTCTAGAATTGAAGAATTTAAAAAGTGGAAGAAAAGTTTTTTTTTTTGCTAAAGTTACTAAAATTGCCCAGCAGAAATTACTGCTTGCGTGGAAACAGTTTTGTCAGGGAAAATTGAGCAGTGAAGCGATTGCATTACTGATGATATCATGCCTGATTTTTATTCGAGATAGCTCGCATGAAAGCACTTCCCAGGAAAAAAGGTGAGGAAAAAGAAGTAGTAAAAACATAACAACAGATGAATAGGGAGTAGTGATAATTTGTGGTTTTCACTGATGAATTTAACATTGGCTTGTCATAGGAGGGAAGTTGTTCTTTTTGAAACAAATTATGTATATTTGAACCAATGAAAAGGAAGTTCATTTTCACTTGTTTGTATTTTAATTTAATTACAAAAAAAAAAAAAAAACATCATGCATCGTGTTTGAACCCACACTCGTTGGCATTTCAAGCAGACGCTCTACCCCTTATGCTTTGGCTTGTTATAACTTATAGCTGACTTTTAGCAGTCTTGTTCAGTTAATTGTTATATTTATTTTTTTATTTCTTTCTATTTTTCAGGGATGGAAAGAAAGCTCGGAGCGAGCCAAAAATATATACATTTTTTTAAAAAGCTCGGAAGCCAAAATTAAAAGAGCTGCTCAAATAAAAAAAGCTCGCAACTAAAAAAATAAAGAGCTTATAAAAATGAAAAACTGAATATAGTTTTTTAAATCGAGCAGCTACGAGCTGAAAAATTTCATAGAGCTTTTTTTATCGAGCAGCTCTTTAACGAAATTTAATTGAGTTTTTTTGAAATCGAGCCGCTAAAAAGGCTCGCTCCCACTAAAATAATTTAGTTGTTATAAAAAACAAAAACGGTAATTTATTTACACTATATTCATCAGTACTATAGTCCATAGATTTTGAATTTTAAAAATTTAAAAAAAAACATCGCTGAAATTGAAAAAAAGTTTCAAATATCAGAAAAAATCGCCAAAACAAAAAAAAAATCCAGTGTAGAAAATCATTACCAGATATGTGGTTATGTAACTACATACTTGGTAATGGTAACTAGTTACTTTTGTTATTACATTTCTTATTACCTTTATATGGCGATGTCGCGAAAAATAATGAGTTGTCGTTACACAACAGCATACGAAAAATCAAAAAATATATCGTTACCTATGTGCTTACCAGTACTGACAAAAACAATGAGTCTAAAAATAGATTTTCAAAAAAATAAATTATATAAAAAAAATATTTTTTATTGCATTTTTTTTTTTAAATAAAATTTGCTAAAAAATCTAAAAAATTATTTTCTATTTGAAATAATGATAAAAATAAGCCATTATCATTAAATCGTTATTATATGTTTTAAAATAATGCAGAAGGTAAGTGGGTGTCATTACTGGTACTCCAAAAAATAATGATATGTTATTACCGTTTCTACACTGGGATGTCAAAATTTATAAAAAAAATCGCCAAATTAAAAAAAATCGTTAAAAATTAGAAAAACTTGCCAAAATTTGAAAAATTGCCAAAATTGAAAAATTTTGAAAAAATCGTTATAACTTGAAAAAATTGTCAAAAATTGTATTTGAAAAATTTATAAAAAATCGTCAAAAATTAAATAAATCGCCAAAATTGCAAAATGTCGTAAAAATTTTGAAAAAATCGTCTTGAAAAAATTGCCAATATTTGAAAAAATTACCAAAATCGTTGAAATTTCAAAAAATCGTTAAAAATTGGAAAAAATCGGAAAGTTTTGAAAAATTGCCAAAATTGAAAAATTTTGGAAAAATTTTGAAAAAAATCGACATAACTAGAAAAAATCGTCAATATTTGCAAAAATTGCACAGTCAAAATTTAAAAAAAATTTTGAAAAATTAGACAAAATCGCCAAAATTGCAAAATATCGTAAAAATTTTGAAAAAATCGTCTTGAAAAATTGTCAATATGTGAAAAAATTACCAAAATCGTCAAAATTTCAAAAAGTTCTCAAAAATTGTAAAAAATCGGAAAATTTTGAAAAATTGCCATAATTTCAAAAAGTCGTCAAAAATTTGAACAAATTGCAAAAATTGAAAAACTCGTAAAAATTTATGAAAATCGACAAAAATTAGAAAAAATCGTCCAGGTATTAAAAAACGAAATTTCCAAAATTTATTTCTCGCATTTATTTTTCCTTGTTCCAAAACTGTTGATCGTTTTCAGTTAACTCATTTAGTTTTATTTTTTCTATCTACGAAGTTTAGTTTACGAGAAAAACGCGATTTTAAAATCTGGCAATGCAAGTCAAAATTTAGTTTCGCTATCGGAGTATTGGTGGCGAGTTTTGACCTTAGGTGCAGTCATTTTTCCTCTACCTCTTCTAGTTTGGGAGACATGGACGATTAAAATTTTATTTAAGCGATTTTCGCACTTATTTTTTCACAGATGACTCACTATGACTTCCCTGTTCCAAAACCGTTGTCCGTTTTCTTTAACTCATTCAGTTTTCGAGATATGGGCGATATACCAAATTAAAGGCCTTTTCTCTCTACGAGGCTTAGTTTTCGAGAAAAGTGCGATTTTAAAATCTACACCTACAAAAAAAAATTGTTGTCCCAACAGGTAAACAAGCCGATCAAAATAATCGGCGGCGGCGGCGCAAGCAAAAAATCGGCGGCGGCAGCGGCTTGATCGGCTTGATAGAACATTATACACGTATTTTAAAGATGTTTAAGGTTTTTTCCAAAATATAGCAGTAGAAAATTGTGCAAAAAAATTGGAATTATCAAATAAAAAATAATTTTAAGTTAAATTCATCGATAAAAATTACAAATTTAGGATTTTTAGTTTTTGAACGGAGCTAGAAGGAGAGATAGTTGGGCTTTCCAAATATATACATATGTTTATATATTCAACAAAATTGTGTGGAAATATTTTCAAATAAAACTGATTTTCTTAATTTTTTCTTATTTTGTTTAATTTTGACGGCTTTTGATTGCAATATTTTCTTTAAAAAAAAAACTAATTTTTATCTAATTTATTCTTTATTCAGGGAAAAATGAAGAGCAATTCCATATGAAAGCGATCACCTTTTGGACGACCCCTCTCCGATTCTAAAATAAATAGTCTCAATCGATTGCCCAGCAAAAAATAATGTACCTACATATTTTTTTTTTTTATAGTGACTGGTTTAGTGGTGGTGTACACCACTGTCATGTGACAAAATTGAAGAATTCTTCATAAGGGACCTCATTGAAAGTTGTTTTAAAAAAACTACTAAAGCGATCGCAACGAGTGATAGCTCGTTGGAAAGGTATTGAATCAGGCTTTAATTGAAAAATAAAATTTTCCTAATTTTTCTCAGAAATTTACCTTTTTTCCCATGAAAATTAAATTTTCCCATGAAAATTAAATTTTCCGATTTTCCACAGAAGCTCCGTAATTTTCCGGCTAATTTTTTTTTTTTTTTGGATTCCTCATAATTTTTGCTTTAAGAATCAGCAATAAAAAAATGGGCCCCGACTCCTTGTTTGGACAGGAGAGGAGCATTTAAGAGACCACCTTGTTCTCATTGTTTTTATATTTTTTATAATTGAATTATTTGTAATTATTTAACATTGTTTTATTTTATTATTAAAAATACATTTTAAAAATTATTTTACAGTTAAAAATACATTTATGAAGAAAAAATCTTTCTTATTTTGCTGCTTATACTTAATTACAATATTTATTAAAAATTTCAATTGTCTTGGCATCATTATAAAATTAAAGTAACTTTAAATTTAGCACGTCGGCAGACGAAGAGTACCGCTTTACATTAATTGACATATCAGAAATATTTGGTATGAAGCAATGAAACTTTTGCGTTCCAGTTATAGTTTTGACATTATTATATCTGTTTTGAATTCGTCGCTCCATGGCATCGTGTTCTTTTTGAGTGCATAAAACTGTGTTAATGGCAATTTCCTTGCTTTGAATCCACGAAAACAAATGTTGTACATTTAAGATCTGGTCAGTATATGGCCTTTGCAAACTTGCCTTAGTCGCCATGCGTTTTAGGGTTCCCCCTAACGCATCGCATGGGCCCTTACCGTGGGACGTCGCAAAAAAGTGCCACTCGACCTTGCAGTTTTGTTCTTCTTCAATTATGCAAAGATTGTAAAAATTTTTTTTATTCTTGTACTGAGAAGCCGCGCCGTCTGAGAAAAACGTTACTTTGTCGATTGCATCGAATTTTGATCTTAAGAATTCAAACAGTTTCATTTGAAATAAATAAACGGACACATAATTATGAGCTAAACTCTCCGCGAAAACAACAAGGCTTACGGTCTGTAGTTCGTTATCTTCGTTTTTGAAATAAATGCAAAAAGGATGCACCGTGCACTGGTCGTTTGCCCAGTGATAAGCCTGAATTTCATCCTGAACGAGAAAAATGTAATTCTCGGCAAAGTCGCTTATCACAATGAATTCATTTTGAGCTAATTTCTCCTTACTTTCCTTTAGAAATTTCGATTGCATCTCGGATATGAAATGGTGCGCCTTCAGTTCATTCAACTTGAATCCGAATTCCTCGATGAATTCCGGAATCTGCTTTACCACGGTCTCAGGGGAACATCTGCCGCTGCTAATTATCCACTGTTTGAAATGCACCTCCTGAATTAACAGCTGTTCAAACTTTTCCGCCAAATATTGCTCTAGCCCGTCAATCTTCGGACAATTGTCGCATTTGGACAGATGACAATTTTCCGTGGGGTATGCGCACAATGACTTCGACAGGAGGTCCCTATATGTTTCAATTTCACCGTGAAATACTTTCAATTTCTTGCATGGAAAGAACATTAATTTGATGTTTTGATGAAACATGCAAACGCAGACTGAATGCGTTCCGTGCCTGTCTAATGCCAGCACGCATTCTTTTGGTCGTAGGATGGCAATATTAGAAAATCCCACTTTTTCTGCTGGGTATTTCTCTTTGAACTGATGGTATGCTTCGGATAGATTACATAATAATAATCTGCGCTGCTTGTGTACTTTTTCTCCATCTTCACGTGTGATAACATAGTCACGTGTACCTGGGCAGGCGCGGCTGTTGTCATCATTGCAGTAAAAATCTTGAATCAATTTCACCGTTGCTTCGCTGAGGGTCCTTGAGCCAAATTTCTTGGTGGGAGTCGCCAATATGCCCTTCTGTCGAACTAATTCTTTGCTTCTTCTCGCGATGTAAAAAGATGTTTGAAACTGTTCAGAAATCTTGCGTATAGACCATGATTGAGGCAGCACAGATAAAATGAGATATTTCTCCGGAAAAGTGGTCGCTAAATTGAATTTTCTTTTCAACTGCTCAATCATTTGTTTGCCGTCATCAACGTCATCTGCTTGACTGCATTCGTTATCAGAGCCTTCATCAAATATTGTCGCGATTGCACTCATAACCTTGCCTTTTTTCTCTTTCCAGTATTTTTCACTTCGCAACTTTCTTTTTGTAATACGCGATTCACCTAAAGTGGTAATAGCCTCATTCAAAGGACTCAAAGACATATTGACCATCGGAATGTCTGCCTCACTATCAGATGAAACATTTTGTTCAATTGTCATTTCACTCTCGGATTGTGGTTGCATTTGTTTCAATGCATTTGCTTGTTGAGACAAATCGATTTTACACTTGGGGCAAATGAATTCTGCTTCTTCACCGTATTGTATATTTAATTCATTCACGCTTCGAAACACCAGTTAATTTTAATACTTTTATCTTTTTCGAACGATGTCCACTCTTGTTAAACGGATTGCAGCAAAATTTATTCATTTTACTTTAAATTGTCTTTACAGCTTCACTCTTTACTTTACAAAAAAAACACTTTAACACTTTCACGTTTAGTATTCAACTAAAATTTGACTCAGAGTGTGTGAAGTATTTATATTTATTTTTTGGTAAAAAATAGGTAAAAAAAAAATAAGCGATATTTGCTTTTCTTTAATAGGAAAATTTGCGTGAACTACTGGTCATAAAATGTTTTTAAAGAGGGACTTAATTGGTTACTGCCAATAAGCCGACCACAGGTCATAAAATGTTTTGTAAATTTTTTAAATTACCAGGTAATAAATATTTCGCCATATTTATGGAAAATCCGTGTTTTATGACTTGTTTCTGCACGTGTCATTTTAGGCGAAATATTTATTACCTGGTAATTTAAAAAATTTACAAAACATTTTATGACCTGTAGCCTCAGTCGGGTTTGGTGTGCCATTACATGCCACTGCTGCTATTATCCATGGATTTATGGCCGATCTTGTGAAGGCAGGCAGACCATATTCACTACACACTCAACTTGGGGCTCTTAAAAAAAATTTATTTTTTCTTCATAAATGTATTTTTAACTGTAAAATAATTTTTAAAATGTATTTTTAATAATAAAATAAAATAATGTTAAATAATTACAAATAATTCAATTATAAAAAATATAAAAACAATGAGAACAAGGTGGTCTCTTAAATGCTCCTCTCCTGTCCAAACAAGGAGTCGGGCCCATTTTTTTATTGCTGATTCTTAAAGCAAAAATTATGAGGAATCCAAAAAAAAAAAATTAGCCGGAAAATTTAGGAGCTTCTGTGGAAAATCGTAAAATTTAATTTTCATGGGAAAATTTAATTTTCATGGGAAAAAAGGTAAATTTCTGAGAAAAATTAGGAAAATTTTATTTTTCAATTAAAGCCTGATTCAATACCTTTCCAACGAGCTATCACTCGTTGCGATCGCTTTAGTAGTTTTTTTTTAAACAACTTTCAATGAGGTCCCTTATGAAGAATTCTTCAATTTTGTCACATGACAGTGGTGTACACCACCACTAAACCAGTCACTATAAAAAAAAAAAATATGTAGGTACATTATTTTTTGCTGGGCAATCGATTGAGACTATTTATTTTAAAATCGGAGAGGGGTCGTCCACAAATTTGCCAATTTTGATCGTTTTCATATGGAATTGCTCTGAAGTTCTATATTAATCGCTTTAAAATTGTCAAAGTTATACATTTTTTTATAAACATGGAATCTCTGCAATTATAAGAAAATTGAAAATATTAACCTTAATGATTGTGCAAACAAGAACCTCGAGTTGCTGAAATAAATGTTTAGAAAAATTACGATAACTTTTTCAATTTTCAATTAATTTAAACAAAAGAATCTGATTTTACTAAGAACTAAACCCACTTTCAGAATGAATTACAATAGTAAAGAATTGTTTAATACTGTAAAAAAGCCGTCAAAGTATACAAATTAAAAAAAAAATTAATTTTAATATTTAAAAAAAAACTGTCAACATATTTCAGTTACAAATAAATTATTCTATATATATTTGGAAAGCTAAATTTTTTCTCTTTCCAAAAAAGTTACAATATTTAAAATCGGTTGAAAAATTGCTGAATTTCAAATTGTTAAGTGCTTGAAGTCGCTCAAAAACAGAGTTTTGACACTATCACCCCTGTTCTGAAATCCGAAACTTTTTAATTAGAGTGGTTTTGTAAAATCACACAAAATTCAAAATGTCGGAAATTGACTGTTTCAACAAATTTTAAAATAAATTTTAACATATTAATTTTTGCAACAAAATATTCCTTTTACTTTCACCAAGCTTTTCCAACACGAAATAAAACGAAGAAAATAATTCGGATGTGGATCGCAGAACAGCAAAAAAATTTGGAATGTTTCACTTTAGAATTTTTTATGTGGATTCGGAACTTAGAAATAAACAAACTTTATTTTCACTCAAAATTAAATGTGTTTTTAGAATAAACTAGAAAAAAATATGGTTCGAAAAAAATTATGCTCGAAAAGATGTCAAAGTTGAAAAACTTAGAAGAAAAGTTAAAAAATTCAGATATTCACCCCTGTTCTTAGTTCCGAAACTTTTTAATTAGAGTTGATTTGTAAAATCAAACGGAATTAAAAATTTCGAAAATTTGTTGTTTCTACCAAATTTTAATATTCATAGACTAATTTTAAAATAAATTATTATATAATAACTGTTGTTAAAAAATATATATTCGTTTCACTATCATCAAGCTTTTTCTACACGAAATAAAACGAAAAAAAAAATTCACGGAACAGCAAAAAAATTCGGAATGTTTCACTTTAGAATTTTTTTGTGGATGCGGAACTCAGAACAGCGTCGATTATTGTAAATATCTTCGTCCGCAATGTCTTAAAAATGTGTCTTTTGATAATAATTTCAGGTGTACTGAAATTTCTGAAAAATGTGATGTGATCTACTTAACCAAACCTACAACCATAAATTCGAATGAATTAATTCTTTAATTCACTTTTGGACTTTAAATTAAAATTTACTAATATATCTTACGATTATACCATTTCTTATGAATTCATTCACTGCCTTTATTCTTTTAATTTTCATGCATAGTGAATGAATTCTTTCATGAATTCATTCTTTTTATAATGATCTTTCGCGTTTCATTCGGTTTGTAAAAGTTTAAAACAAATGTTGCGTTTTTAATTATTTTTATAGGTTGTGTATATGATATCAATATTAAATCCCTAAAATAAGCCACAGTTTTATTTAATTTGTAATTATAAACTAAAGTGTTGTCAGAATCATTAGTATATTCAGGCACTATCCACGGCTCTCATCTGAAAAACTGAACTGGTTTTAAGAGAGTTTCAATGTAAAATAACAAAAAACGTGAAAAAGTGGTATTTTTAATTAATTATTTTTATTGTTTTACAGTAATTTTAATTAAATTATAAAGTGCACTTGTGTTGTTTGATATGTTCTCTACATTAGTTTTGTATAATTAACACAAAATTTTGCTTATTAATATTAAAAAATATGCGTTAAAAAAAACACTAAAAACTGTTTCTCTTAAAACCAGTTTGCATATAAAATTAAAGAGACTTTTTAACAGCAGTTGAGGCTGGTGGTTTGTCTTTAGTCTATATAGTCGTTGGTATATTCATACCTTAGATCTTTTACTGATTTAATAAAATGACAATTTTGATAAGCCATTTTGTAAAAGATTAGAATTAATGAAAAAATTAATTATTTAAATTGATTGTAATTCTATGAGGAATGTATTCAACATAAGAATGTGTTCTATTTAATATTAAACTTTGGGAATGAAACCTATGAATTAATTATAAAGGAATGTTTTGATGGAATGATATATATTCAATTTCTAAAGCTGAATTCGGTTTTGTGCGAATTAACCTAAAATTGAATTAATACTTTCGAAGCTCTGCCTGCAATCTACACTTGGTCATTTAAAAAGTATATATGTATATTAGGGCGGGTCGTGAAAATCGTATTCTAGGGATCAAAATAAGAAACTTTGCCGAAGGAACCATACCTCTAAAACGAATTCTACTACCCCCCAACTGTTGACTTTTGTCCCGTAGGGTCAAGTTTTGAAAAATCACACTTTGACCCATTTAGAGTGCCCCAATCGAGTCCAAATGTATGACCGACCCCCACTAACTTTGGAGGGCCGATCCACCCATGCCAGTGGCACACCCCCTGGAACTCCCCTGGGGGGTTCCCCATACAAACATTTTAAAAAATCACCATTTTTGGCACTTTATTTTATTATTTTTTATTTATTTTATCTATTTTTATTATTTTATTTATTTTTTCTCCTTAGAAATTTATTTAGTCAGAACATATGTAAATGAAAAAATTAATTTAACTTAGTAATAGAAAAGAAAAAATAAAAAATTACTGTTTGAAGTCTTTTTTGCTTTCAAGTCTGGGCAATTTCGCACGGCTCTCTAATGTCGTCGCCATAACAGCCTCTACATTTTCCGGTATAACTCGTTTGGAAACGCTAGCTAGCAATTGAACGTGTCGTTCTGTTGCAGGTCGTAAAATAGGTTGTGTGGGTTTTTTAAGCCACCACAAAACACAGCTGCATGTTGTAAACTTACTTAAGCTAAATCGGTTACAGGTAGAATTGAGCATAAAATTATCATAAAGGATTTTCCAGAAGTAATAAAAGGCGCACTTGCTTAACAGAATTTGTGGTCAGATTAACGTTTAATTTACATGTAAGTACTTTATGGGCAGTTTTGACAACAAAATCGGTTACAGGTAGAATTGAGCATAAAATTATCATAAAGGATTTTCCAGAAGTAATAAAAGGCGCACTTGCTTAACAGAATTTGTAGTCAGATTAACGTTTAATTTACATGTAAGTACTTTATGGGCAGTTTTGACAACAAAATCGGTTACAGGTAGAATTGAAATTACCATTTCATTCTTATTACCTCGTCTCCTAGACCATATATAACGCAACAGTTTTTGTGAATGCATTAAGTCGTTGTGAAGAACTCGAAGTGTGAAGTGCTAATTTGAGATAAAAAAATATTTAAAAAAAAATCATTCCAAATCAAGAAGTTTACAATGAATCCACCATCCTCTACACCGCAAGATGAAGCAATAACAACATCAACAACTATCGAAAACCCAATGAGTCATATACCCAGGCATGATGTTACTGTTTTTGGTGTGTCTACTGATTTGACTGATCTTAATTTACCAACCCATCTGGATATCTTGAGATATTATTTTTACTTGAGCGAACAAAAAAAGTTGTCCTATAAAGCATTCACTATTCAAGTACAAGATAAGTTGATTGGAATTTGGGAAAAACTTGGTATGGAAATAATGCTGAAAAAAAGTGTATGTAATAAATTGAATAGATTGCTTGACAAATATCAAGAGCAAATCAAGAGAAGAAACAAACCGCAACAATTTACAGAGTATGTAAAATCTCTGGAAACAATTTTTTTCATTGGAACATGTAAATGCGATTTGAAGGCAGCTCCATGTGCATGCGGTTTGGTTCCCGAACGCCTCAAAGAGTTTATGCACGATCAACATAATCAGAGAAGTCTAACAATGGATGGATTTGCGATGGAAATTGAAGAGCAAGGAGCAACGTCTATGTCATCAATGCCAACATACCAAGATCCCGATGATTCAACATACGCACCGCCACCGGTTCAAGAAGATTTGGATATAAGCACAAGTTCACAATACACACAGAGATACGATTGTTTTAACTTTGCCTTGGTATGTGACAGATTTGGCGTGCCTGATAGAGTAGCATCAGCAATGGGAACAGCTCTTTTCCAAGATTTTAAAATGAAAGATATCCATGGCAAACCTCTCATCATGGATAAATCGAAAGTTCGCCGAGAAAAAGAGAAATGCAGACAAGAAGTGCTTCGCAAACGGTTAGATGATACCAATTTGTTAGCATTTTCATTCGATGGCAGAAAAGATGATACTTTAACGAGAGATACAATTGATGAGAAGTATCATACTAGAATGGTAAAAGAACCTCATCTTGTTATTTTGAGAGAACCGAATTCTGAATTGATTGGTTACGTAAGACTAGAACATGAAACCGCTGAATACAAAACAACCAAATTAAATGATTTTTTCAACGATAAAAATATATCACTGGATGCATTAATTGGCATATGCACTGACGGTGAGCCAACAAACACTGGCCCAAACGGTGGAATTATACGACGATTCGAATTGCTGTTAAAAAGACCATTGCATTGGTTCATTTCTACACTTCAACGAACTTCCGTTTCGGCATTTGTTTGAAGCTTTGGATAAATCAACCAGCACTGGACCAAGATCGGCAACCGGAAAATTGAGCCGTCAAATCGAAACTTGTGAAACTCTTCCGGTAAGTTATTGCCATCACTCATTTATTATAATTGTCAACCGTTTTTAATTGTTTTATTTTTATATATTTTCAGGTGGTGGACGGCTTTCAGAAAATTGAGTTGAAAAATATGCCCCCTGCTCCAAAAAAAATTGAATTTTCCACCGATTCCAAGTACTTATACGACATGGCCCATGCAATTTCTAGCGGCGTGGTTTCAGTGGATCTGGCAAACATCAAACCAGGGAAAATTGTACATTCTCGGTGGCTCACCAAGGCCGCTAGACTATTACGATTATATGTGACAACGGAAAATCCAGATGCAAATTTAAGAATACTGGTTGAATTTATAATTACATGTTATGTGCCAATGTACTTCAATATCAAGTATTACAGCTCTGTCGTGTACGGTAGTAGATTATTTTTCAAATTCATTAGTTGGTCAAGATTTCTAGAACCTCGTTTACGCAAAATTGTCAATAAAGTAATTACAGATAATTCATATTATGCGCATTCGGAAAATATCTTGTTATCAATGTTGTTTGATGATAGCAAAGAAAAGCGCGACTGTGCTATCAAGATAATTCTACGCTATCGAACCGATGTTGACGACCCAACGGGACTTAGAGCTTATAAAAAACCAGATATAAACTTTTATTGCACAAGTTACACGGAAATGATCAATATGAATGACATAAATGACGTATTTGAACCACCATTCACGCGAAGCATTCCATACGATACTTTGAAAGAATATTTAAATCAAGATGATCCACCGTTTAATGATCCAAAAATTCCATCACACATACAAGAAACAGAACGACACGTTCAATTGCTAGCTAGCGTTTCCAAACGAGTTATACCGGAAAATGTAGAGGCTGTTATGGCGACGACATTAGAGAGCCGTGCGAAATTGCCCAGACTTGAAAGCAAAAAAGACTTCAAACAGTAATTTTTTATTTTTTCTTTTCTATTACTAAGTTAAATTAATTTTTTCATTTATATATGTTCTGACTAAATAAATTTCTAAGGAGAAAAAATAAATAAAATAATAAAAATAAATAAAATAAATAAAAAATAATAAAATAAAGTGCCAAAATGGTGATTTTTTAAAATGTTTGTATGGGGAACCCCCCAGGGGAGTTCCAGGGGGTGTGCCACTGGCATGGGTGGATCGGCCCTCCAAAGTTAGTGGAGGTCGGTCATACATTTGGACTCGATTGGGGCACTCTAAATGGGTCAAAGTGTGATTTTTCAAAACTTGACCCTACGGGACAAAAGTCAACAGTTGGGGGGTAGTATAATTCGTTTTAGAGGTATGGTTTCTTCGGCAAAGTTTTTTTCCCTGAGCCATGGGCTCCCCATAAATCGACCCGGCCTAATGTATATTGTTCATTTGGATTCTCTCCTCTATTGCATATCCAAATTTCAGCGAAATCTGTCAGAAGTTTTCAAGCAAAACTTCCAACTTAAGAAATATTTATGACAAAAATCCTTCTTAGCTCTGAATATAAAACTTATTCTTTTATTTTTTTTTTTAACTAAAAACAATACTCTTGATGGTTCAGGTAGAAGTAGAAAATTTGTTTTAAAAATGACATTTGCTTTTAATTTTTTTATTTTGGAAAATTGATACTTTCAGCCGAAATGAGCCGAAAAAAATTGGCGGCGGCGGCTGGAGCAAAAATGACCGGCGGCGGCGGCTTAAACGGCTTACGGCGGCTAGCTTGTTTCTCTGTGTCCCAACCGAATTTGGTTCCAACCGAATCGTTCGGTTGCTGCAACTGAAAATTCGGTTGTTTCAACCCTATTTCTGTTGTCACAACCCTATTTCGGTTGCCGTAACCCTATTTCAGTTGGAGCAACAGAAATAGGGTTGCGACAACCGAATTATCGGTTGCAGCAACCGAACGATTCGGTTGGAACCAAATTCGGTTGGGACAACAAAATTTTTCTGTAGGTATAGCAATGCAAGTCAAAATTTAGTTTCGCTATCGTGGTATTGGTGGCGAGTTTTGACCTTTTCACACGTCACTCACTATGACTTCCTTGTTCAAAAACCGTTGTCCGTTTTTATTTAACTCATTCAGTTTTTGAGATATGGCCGATATAGCAAATAAAAGCCCTTTTCTCTCTACGAGGCTGAATTTTCGAGAAAAACGCGATTTTAAAATCTAGCAATGCAAGTCAAAATTTGGTTTCGGTATCGGGGTAATGGTAGTGGGTTTTGACCTTAGGTGCAGTCATTTTTCCTTTAGCTCTTCTAGTTTGGGAGATATGGACGATTTAAATTGTATTTAAGCGATTTTCGCACTTAAATCTCTTAAATAAAATTTAAATCGTCGATATCTCCAAAACTAGAAGAGCTAAAGGAAAAATGACTGCACCTAAGGTAAAAACCCACTACCAATACCCCGATACCGAAACTAAATTTTGACTTGCATTGCTAGATTTTAAAATCGCGTTTTTCTCGAAAACTAAGCTTCGTAGAGAAAAAAAGGCTTTTATTTGGTATATCGCCATATCTCGAAAACTGAATGAGTTAAATGAAAACGGACAACGGTTTTGGAACAGGGAAGTCATAGTGAGTCATCTGTGAAAAAATAAGTGCAAAAATCGCTTAAATAAAATCTGAATCGTACATATCTCCCAAACTAGAAGAGCTAGAGGAAAAATTACTGCACCAAAGGTCAAAACCCACTACCAATACCCCGATACCGAAATTAAATTTTGACTTGCATTGCTAGATTTTAAAATCGCGTTTTTCTCGAAAACTAAGCCTCGTAGAGAGAAAAGGGATTTTATTTGTAATATCGCTAGTATCTTTAAAACTAAATGAGTTAAATGAAAACGGACAACGGTTTTGGAACGGGGAACTCATAGTGAGTCATCTGAGGAAAAATAAGTGCGAAAATCGCTTAAATAAAATTTTAGTCGTCCATATCTCCCAAACTGGAAGAGCTAGAGGAAAAATGACTGCACCTAAGGTCAAAACCCACTACCAGTACCCCGATACCGAAACTAAATTTTGACTTGCATTGCTAGATTTTAAAAACGCGTTTTTCTCGAAAACTAAGCCTCGTAGAGAGAAAAGGGCTTTTATTTGTAATATCGCTAGTATCTTTAAAACTAAATGAGTTAAATGAAAACGGACAACGGTTTTGGAACGGGGAAGTCAGAGTGAGTCATCTGTGGAAAAATAAGTGCGAAAATCGCTTAAATAAAATTTTAATCGTCCATATCTCCCAAACTCGAAGAGCTAGAGGAAAAATGACTGCACCAAAGGTCAAAACCCACTACCAATACCCCGATACCGAAATTAAATTTTGACTTGCATTGCTAGATTTTAAAATCGCGTTTTTCTCGAAAACTAAGCTTCGTAGAGAAAAAAAGGCTTTTATTTGGTATATCGCCATATCTCCAAAACTGAATGAGTTAAATGAAAACGGACAACGGTTTTGGAACAGGGAAGTCATAGTGAGTCATCTGTGAAAAAATAAGTGCAAAAATCGCTTAAATAAAATCTGAATCGTACATATCTCCCAAACTAGAAGAGCTAGAGGAAAAATTACTGCACCAAAGGTCAAAACCCACTACCAATACCCCGATACCGAAACTAAATTTTGACTTGCATTGCTAGATTTTAAAATCGCGTTTTTCTCGAAAACTAAGCCTCGTAGAGAGAAAAGGGCTTTTATTTGTAATATCGCTAGTATCTTTAAAACTAAATGAGTTAAATGAAAACGGACAACGGTTTTGGAACGGGGAAGTCAGAGTGAGTCATCTGTGAAAAAATAAGTGCAAAAATCGCTTAAATAAAATCTGAATCGTACATATCTCCCAAACTAGAAGAGCTAGAGGAAAAATTACTGCACCAAAGGTCAAAACCCACTACCAATACCCCGATACCGAAACTAAATTTTGACTTGCATTGCTAGATTTTAAAATCGCGTTTTTCTCGAAAACTAAGCCTCGTAGAGAGAAAAGGGCTTTTATTTGTAATATCGCTAGTATCTTTAAAACTAAATGAGTTAAATGAAAACGGACAACGGTTTTGGAACAGGGAAGTCATAGTGAGTCATCTGTGAAAAAATAAGTGCAAAAATCGCTTAAATAAAATCTGAATCGTACATATCTCCCAAACTAGAAGAGCTAGAGGAAAAATTACTGCACCAAAGGTCAAAACCCACTACCAATACCCCGATACCGAAATTAAATTTTGACTTGCATTGCTAGATTTTTAAATCGCGTTTTTCTCGAAAACTAAGCTTCGTAGAGAGAAAAGGGCTTTTATTTGGTATATCGCCCATATCTCGAAAACTGAATGAGTTAAATGAAAACGGACAACGGTTTTTGAACAAGGAGGTCATAGTGAGTCATCTGTGGAAAAATAAGTGCGAAAATCGCTTAAATAAAATTTTAATCGTCCATATCTCCCAAACAAGAGGAGCTAGAGGAAAAATGACTGCACCAAAGGGCAAAACCCACTACCAGTACCCCGATACCGAAATTAAATTTTGACTTGCATTGCTAGATTTTAAAATCGCGTTTTTCTCGAAAACTAAGCTTCGTAGAGAAAAAAGGCTTTTATTTGGTATATCGCCATATCTCGAAAACTGAATGAGTTAAATGAAAACGGACAACGGTTTTGGAACAGGGAAGTCATAGTGAGTCATCTGTGAAAAAATAAGTGCAAAAATCGCTTAAATAAAATCTGAATCGTACATATCTCCCAAACTAGAAGAGCTAGAGGAAAAATTACTGCACCAAAGGTCAAAACCCACTACCAATACCCCGATACCGAAATTAAATTTTGACTTGCATTGCTAGATTTTAAAATCGCGTTTTTCTCGAAAACTAAGCCTCGTAGAGAGAAAAGGGATTTTATTTGTAATATCGCTAGTATCTTTAAAACTAAATGAGTTAAATGAAAACGGACAACGGTTTTGGAACGGGGAAGTCAGAGTGAGTCATCTGTGGAAAAATAAGTGCGAAAATCGCTTAAATAAAATTTTAATCGTCCATATCTCCCAAACTCGAAGAGCTAGAGGAAAAATGACTGCACCAAAGGTCAAAACCCACTACCAATACCCCGATACCGAAATTAAATATTGACTTGCATTGCTAGATTTTTAAATCGCGTTTTTCTCGAAAACTAAGCTTCGTAGAGAGAAAAGGGCTTTTATTTGGTATATCGCCCATATCTCGAAAACTGAATGAGTTAAATGAAAACGGACAACGGTTTTTGAACAAGGAGGTCATAGTGAGTCATCTGTGGAAAAATAAGTGCGAAAATCGCTTAAATAAAATTTTAATCGTCCATATCTCCCAAACTCGAAGAGCTAGAGGAAAAATGACTGCACCAAAGGTCAAAACCCACTACCAATACCCCGATACCGAAATTAAATATTGACTTGCATTGCTAGATTTTTAAATCGCGTTTTTCTCGGAAACTAAGCTTCGTAGAGAGAAAAGGGCTTTTATTTGGTATATCGCCCATATCTCGAAAACTGAATGAGTTAAATGAAAACGGACAACGGTTTTTAAACAAGGAGGTCATAGTGAGTCATCTGTGGAAAAATAAGTGCGAAAATCGCTTAAATAAAATTTTAATCGTCCATATCTCCCAAACAAGAGGAGCTAGAGGAAAAATGACTGCACCAAAGGTCAAAACCCACTACCAGTACCCCGATACCGAAATTAAATTTTGACTTGCATTGCTAGATTTTAAAATCGCGTTTTTCTCGAAAACTAAGCTTCGTAGAGAAAAAAAGGCTTTTATTTGGTATATCGCCATATCTCGAAAACTGTATGAGTTAAATGAAAACGGACAACGGTTTTGGAACAGGGAAGTCATAGTGAGTCATCTGTGAAAAAATAAGTGCAAAAATCGCTTAAATAAAATCTGAATCGTACATATCTCCCAAACTAGAAGAGCTAGAGGAAAAATTACTGCACCAAAGGTCAAAACCCACTACCAATACCCCGATACCGAAATTAAATTTTGACTTGCATTGCTAGATTTTAAAATCGCGTTTTTCTCGAAAACTAAGCCTCGTAGAGAGAAAAGGGATTTTATTTGTAATATCGCTAGTATCTTTAAAACTAAATGAGTTAAATGAAAACGGACAACGGTTTTGGAACGGGGAAGTCAGAGTGAGTCATCTGTGGAAAAATAAGTGCGAAAATCGCTTAAATAAAATTTTAATCGTCCATATCTCCCAAACTCGAAGAGCTAGAGGAAAAATGACTGCACCAAAGGTCAAAACCCACTACCAATACCCCGATACCGAAATTAAATTTTGACTTGCATTGCTAGATTTTTAAATCGCGTTTTTCTCGAAAACTAAGCTTCGTAGACAGAAAAGGGCTTTTATTTGGTATATCGCCCATATCTCGAAAACTGAATGAGTTAAATGAAAACGGACAACGGTTTTTGAACAAGGAGGTCATAGTGAGTCATCTGTGGAAAAATAAGTGCGAAAATCGCTTAAATAAAATTTTAATCGTCCATATCTCCCAAACAAGAGGAGCTAGAGGAAAAATGACTGCACCAAAGGTCAAAACCCACTACCAGTACCCCGATACCGAAATTAAATTTTGACTTGCATTGCTAGATTTTAAAATCGCGTTTTTCTCGAAAACTAAGCTTCGTAGAGAAAAAAAGGCTTTTATTTGGTATATCGCCATATCTCGAAAACTGAATGAGTTAAATGAAAACGGACAACGGTTTTGGAACAGGGAAGTCATAGTGAGTCATCTGTGAAAAAATAAGTGCAAAAATCGCTTAAATAAAATCTGAATCGTACATATCTCCCAAACTAGAAGAGCTAGAGGAAAAATTACTGCACCAAAGGTCAAAACCCACTACCAATACCCCGATACCGAAATTAAATTTTGACTTGCATTGCTAGATTTTAAAATCGCGTTTTTCTCGAAAACTAAGCCTCGTAGAGAGAAAAGGGATTTTATTTGTAATATCGCTAGTATCTTTAAAACTAAATGAGTTAAATGAAAACGGACAACGGTTTTGGAACGGGGAAGTCAGAGTGAGTCATCTGTGGAAAAATAAGTGCGAAAATCGCTTAAATAAAATTTTAATCGTCCATATCTCCCAAACTCGAAGAGCTAGAGGAAAAATGACTGCACCAAAGGTCAAAACCCACTACCAATACCCCGATACCGAAATTAAATTTTGACTTGCATTGCTAGATTTTTAAATCGCGTTTTTCTCGAAAACTAAGCTTCGTAGAGAGAAAAGGGCTTTTATTTGGTATATCGCCCATATCTCGAAAACTGAATGAGTTAAATGAAAACGGACAACGGTTTTTGAACAAGGAGGTCATAGTGAGTCATCTGTGGAAAAATAAGTGCGAAAATCGCTTAAATAAAATTTTAATCGTCCATATCTCCCAAACAAGAGGAGCTAGAGGAAAAATGACTGCACCTAAGGTCAAAACCCGCCACTAATACCCCGATTGGGAAACTAAATTTATACTTGCATTGCTAGATCGCGTATTTATCGTAGAGAAAAATAAATGCGAGAAATGAATTTTGGCGATTTTTTCTAATTTTTGACGATTTTTTTTTGAAATTTTCACCATAGTTTCTAATTCTGACGATTTTCAAAATTTATAATTTCTGACAGTTTTGGCATTTTTAATTTTGTAATTTTTTTTTTTAATTTTGACGATTTTTTCTAAATTTTACTTTTTTTTAAATTTTTGCAGTTTTTTCAAATATTCGCGAATTTTTTAAATTATTACGATTTTTTCAACTTATAGCTATTTTTCAATTTTTGACGATTTTTCAAATTTTGACGATTTTTTCTAATTTTTTTGATTTTTTCCAATTTTGGAAATTTAGTAAAATTTTGACTTTTTTTCAATTTTGGCGATTTTTTTCGATGTTTTGACGATTTTTTAAAATTTTTGACGATTTTGTGCGTGCATTACGATATAGTTTGTACTTGTATTTTAGTCCCTCATGTAGTAGCAACTTTTAACATTTCTTATGAAATTCTATTGGAAATGCTGTATTTAATATCTAAATATTTAATTTTAATTTTTTTTGTAAACAAGCCAAAAGAGTTTTCAAATTTACTTGAAAAGAGCTTACGTTTTCATAATACTCGATTTATTTTTTGGAAAAGAGCCTTTTTTTTGTGAAGCTCTTTTTCATTTTTTGAGCCTAATCATTAAGCTCGCTTGTTTTAAAAAATTGAGGAAGCTATATTTTTTTAGCTACTTACATTTTTATATAAGAGCGAGCTAACATTTTTTGGCTCGTTTAAAAAAAAAAGAGCGAGCTTTTTTTTGTGCTCGGCTCTTTTTTTAAAAAGAGCGCGAGCGAGCGAGCTTTTCCATCCCTGCTATTTTTATTAACAAAAATATATAACATATTGGAAAATATATAAAGTTGTTTTTTTTAAAGTGTTTTTTTTTATAAAAATAATACACTCATAGAAAGAAATAAAGCTGTAAAAATAGGAGAAAAAGCTACTAAAAATTATGTAATTAAAAATGACCTTGCAAAAAAACTGCTGATATTAGCAGATTGTTTTTTTTTTTTTTTTCTAATTACTAGTAAGATAAAAAGGAAAAATAAAAATGTTAAATTTACAAAATTTTTGTTACATTTAAGTTAACTTTTAGAACGAATTACCTTGATAAAATCCGTAAAAAATTTTCCAGTATATTAGTAGATAAAAAATTGTTTTTTCTGCAAGGTCTACCTACAAATATTCAAGTTATAGGCAACGCTTTGCAATTCGAAAAAGCTCTTTTACAATTTTATAATTAATAATATCAACATTTTAATATGCTTAATTGTTTGTAAACGCAAAAATCTCGTTTTTTATTTTGTTTTTTTACTCGTATTATATCTGTGAAATTTAATTTAACTTAATTTTTATATATTTAAATTGTACTTAATTTTTATTTAAAATTCATCAAGAATGCTAATGTACGTTATACAAATTCTGTACTATAATTATACGATTTTAAATCTTGTTGTACAGAAAATCAAATAAATAAAATAAATAAAAAAAATGTTAACTTATTTTTACTAGTTCTAACTAAAATGTTTACAGGATTTTTCTTTTTCTGTTATATTTAGTTTCTAAATACATTTAGTAAAAATTTAATAAAAATGGATTTTTTAAATTAGAATTTTTTAAATACAAACAAAATTGTAATATTTACCTTTTTCGTATTTTAACAAAAAATATTTGAAGAATTACATATTTATTTAGAACTTTTATATTTCCATAAAATTTCATTAAAAATTAATAGAAAATTAAAAAACAAAATTTTAAATCGTTTCAAAAATTAATTTTTGAGTGTAGAAAATAGAAAAAATAAAAATTTTACAGTAAAAACTACAAAAAATTATTAATTGTATAATTATTTTCGACCTGGTGGGATTCGAACCCGTAACCCTCTGATTTCTGTGCCAGCAGAAATATAACTTCCCATACAAAATATTAACTTCTTATCACCCATGAAAAAGAACTTCTGACTAGCATATATTCATTGCAGCATTAGATGTTGTTTAAAACCCATTCCTAAGGGAGTAATTCTTTGTGATGTAATGAAGGAAGTGATTCATTTAGAATTCATTCCATTTATTTTTGCTGGGTTGTTTCGAGATCCGAAAAGGCATGAATTCACCGCTTTTAATTAGTGCTCCTGTTTTTCTTTTAAAATGTCTATAAATCATGCCTTATCGGAAGTGCATATTATAAAGATTTTCAACTATTTAAAATCCTATTTTTCCGTGAAGAGAAAATGCCTCTTATTTTTAGTAAAACCTCTTATTTTCATTAAAATAACTTTTTTCCGCATTTTAAAAAATTTTGATAAAAGAACCGCAAAAATATTTAAGCAATCAAAATGTATTGCTCATTTCATGCCTTTTTGAAAAGCATAGCAAAAAGCGATGTTAACAATTAATCAACTTAGGCCTTTCATTAGTGCTGTTTTCGAAGCTATACATTTTAAGGAGCGGTAAAAGTAGCAGTAAGGAAACAGTAATCGTTTTTACTGCTTCTACATTTTTGCTGGGTGAGTTTAAAAGGGCCCTGAAGAAAACATGGTCAAATCGATTGAATCTGTTTGCTAAATATTAGTAAAATAAAAACACCAAGAAAAAATCTATTAATTTTACCAAATTTTAGATGTATTTTAGTTAATTGCAGATGACAATTTACTCTGATAAAATAAAAGAATATTGTTGTATATTTATATATTCAACCTTTCCAATTGTTAATAAAGCTTCAGATATTTGTGCTCTGGGTCAGTTATTTTATTATCGTCGTCGGTTGACGGCTTGACGGTCTTTTGTAGATGTAAACGATTTTTCCCGCTATTTCTTTTACTAATATTCAGCAGATGTATTCTAATACTGATTTTAATAGATTTTGCTATAGGTTTCTTTTTAATTAATTTTCAACAAATTTTTCTGCTATTTATAACTATTTATTTCTATTAGTGTAATTATAAATAATACAAAAATAGAAAAAGTAGAATTTTTATGACGATTTTTTTTTATTACAATACTTGCAACATTTAAATTAAATTTTTACAAATAAATGTGCCTGTTTTTGGCACGCAACGAAAAAATTCTTGCCACCCCTGCCCTAGATTCAATAGTCTATATTGTCAATTTTGACCAAAATGAGTTTTTGATGACAAAGCCATTGTTGATGTTGTATCCATCTATAGACGTATTTTGTCTCATGCCTATTAACGTTAAGTATTTAAAGCAAATCTACGTGAAACCGATTGTAGTATAAAGAAAATTAAAACAGGTTATGTTTAAAATTGTTCAGTTGTAATCGAATGTACGACAGCAAAAGTTTTTAGGAAGTAACATGAATAAGTTACGTTAGATGTGCAAATGTATAAACGTTGAGTTTTCAACATTGATAATTAGCAGTATTGAAAGTTAACGTGTATACGAAAAGTAATGCGTTAGTTTTCCTCTTAAACGCGTTTTTATGCACTTTGAGTTTTTTTATGAGTTAACGGATATAGTTAAGTCGAAAACACGGCTTATGTTATCAATTTGGAAGCACAATATCGATTTTTTGCCACTTTTTTTAACTTTTTACATTTTCCCATATCTACAATCAAATTTATTTTCAGAAGTCTATATCAACTCAGCCAACAATTTTCTGAGTGCTCCTAAATTATGACTCTTTTTGGACTCCAAAATATAACCAATTTCTGAACGCTCACAATTTTGAATCAAAAACGATTCACATTTCAATTTATTTTATGAGCCTCTCAAATAGTGCTGGTAAATTCGGTTACTTTTCAATACTCGATACTACTCGATATTTTTGATTTGAATACTCGATACTACTCCATACTTTTAAAGGTTTTTAATTTTGAAATTTTTTAAAATTTTTTAGCAAAAATCTTTTTCTTTTCATAGTTTTTTAACATATACTCTTAAATACTTTACTTCTGATTTTTTTCCTTTTAGCAGAGTTGTAGTTTTGTAATAAATATTTACGCGTAGTCACATTTTTGTGGTAAATATTTTAGCGGAGTCACATTCTTATATGTTTTGTCTGTCCAAAATACAACTCTGAAAATATCGAGTAGTAGTTTTGTACCCAAAAAAAAGACAAATACTCGATACCCACTACTCATATTTTTACCAGCACTACTCTCAAAAACTTGATTCCGAAAATACACTTATTTCTGACTCGTTTTGAATATTCATCAACGATTCAAAAATGAAACTTAAACAAGAGGGAAATTTTTTAAAAAGGAAATTAACAAAGACATGCTCTTAAATTGAGCGTGTTTTGATGTTCCAAAATATTGTTCTGAAAAAAGTCATAAATGTAGAATTATTTACATATTTGTTTTTGAACACAAAGCTTCATATTTATGAGGATAATGAGCATACATTACGATTTTCCAATTGATTTTTGTGAAATATTTTTTTAAAATTTTTGTGAATGATAAATAAATTCATTGTTTCTAGATTGTGAACTGCAAAAAATATAAATTTTTTAAACCACGGTTTGACAGAAATTGTGTAGTTCAAAAAAAAAATAAAATTAAAAACCGGAAATTTGTTAGTAATAATGTCTTTTTTACAAAGCCAGAGGCGTAAAGCCGAAAAAATTTTACAATTGTACATGCATCCAAACCTGAGCGCGGTAAAATTATTAACAGATTCTACGTTATCACTTTTGAAATATACAAATGAATCTATTAAGACACATCTACACGAGAGAGAAAATTGCTATAGATAGAGCAAAAAACACCTCTAAATAGCTTATATCATTCACAATGGAGCTAATTAGAGGTGTTTTTGCTCTATCTCTAGAAATTTACTCTCTCGTGTAGATGTGCCTTTAGAGCTATACAACAATATTTTGTTGGCGATTCTTATACATATATCTTCAAGAGGTTATATAAGAAACAGCCTAGCAGAGAGGGCACTCCAATATGGTATTTCGCTTCAAGCTCTAAATTCTTTATTATCAATTCTGAAGCCCGATATTAACTATTTGCAAAAAGATGGAAGAACGCTTAAAAATACGCTAAAAACAAATAATATTATATAAAAACGTTGGCAGGAGTTTTTGACAAACTCAGAATTTTCGTTATCTTCCCTAGCCATTGATATAAATGTTGATGGTTTACGATGTATTCCGAATGAAACCCGATATTGTTTTGGTCAAAACGATTTGGTCAATCACGATGCTATTTACAAAAATACTTAACTATACGTTGGAAAATTTATTTTTTTAACCAAAACTGTTAACATTATTGAGAATTTTTATGTAATATGGTAGTAATTTGATCTTGGAGAGTGGGCGATAATCGTCGATTCCTATAGAAGGCATAGCTGATTGTAAACAAGATATCGTAAACGCATTATCGCATTCCAGTTGCGACGAAATTGAAATATACACTCATAAAAAAAGTTAGTACAAAGGTCTGTTAAACGCGTTCTAATTCAGTTGAACTAATTTTTCCTGTTGTTTTCGTTTAAATCCGTTGTTTAGCTAAAGTTGTTAGTTATCCAATTTCACCACAAAAACATATTTGTGCTGTACTTGAACTAATTTTTCCTTCTGATATAGCTATTTTTTTATAAACAATTTTGACAATATATCAGCTAATATAGATAAATTTGTTGGCAACTTTTTAAATATTTGTGGTTTCAAAAGAAAACGATAGGGGCGCTACTGTATAGTGATTGATGGTGCTTGATGGCGCTTGATGGTGAGGTGTGTATCAGGGTTCCAATCGACCCAAAATTTTCGGCGGCGGCGGCGCAACCAAAACAACTACGGCGGCGGCGGCGTTTATGTATATAAACCGGCGGCGGCAGGATTGACGGCTCGAATTGTTTTCTATGCACTGTTAATAACAGAGCTTTGAAAAATTAATTCTTTTCTGATTGAATCCGCTTAAGACTTGTTAATTTATCTCAAAATAAACTGAGTTTAGTGCTTAACTATAGTTACCAGTTAGTTAGCCATACAAAATATATGAAAAAGCAATTGTCGTTGTCGACCCAGTTCTGATTAATCTCTAAAAATAAAAAAATAAAAAATTTAAAAAAATGGCGGCGCGAAAAAAATTCGGCGGCTCTTGTTTTGGTCGGCTGCCCTTTTGAGCCGAAGCGTGTCGCTTGAAACGGCGGCGGCTAATAAAGCATAAAAGTGGTCGGCGGCGGTGCGCCGCCGATTTTGCGCCGGTCGGCTTGGTAGTCTGGTGTGTAGAAAATTTCTAGTAAGTGTATTTTAATGTGTGTGATGAGTCATCATTGATGACGCTTACTAAAACAAATAAAAATAATAAGGCGTGTTAAAGAAAGTTCTAGTAAATAAAATAATATGACAAAAGCATGTTTTCTTTTGTTTCTGTTAGTCAGTAAAGGAACGCAAAAGAAAACGGAGGTATACTGGACTTTAACATTTCGCAGTTAAAATTGTTTAAAAAAAATAATAGAGGTTTGTTTTATAATATAAACTATATTTGGGTGATATCAAAAAATGTGATAAAAACCGTGTAACCACCTAATTTCTAATGCATGGATTACTTTTGAGTTATATATTTCGATATATATCAGCGCATTGTCACCTGTTTTACAAAATTTATAACAATCTGACCAATTTTTGGTTAGTACATAAAATTTGTGACCAATTTTATAGGCCAAATGTAAACTCCGTAACAAGTAACTCATAAGGTTTTTTAACTTTAATGGCTTATATTTTAATAACCAATAAAGCTAAACACTAACTGTAAGAATTTTTATGAAGAGGAAAAGTGCCGTTTTTAACAAAAATCAATACATTCTACAAACTTTTTCGTATATCTTAGCTATCACGACTTCAACTCTGTAACGATTTTTCGTCATAATTTTTGATAAAAATGCATATACAAGAATTTTGGAGTTATCTATTATTTATATTGCGAAAAGTATAATGTTATTTATACTCAAATGATCGTTGGACTGTAAGTAATCATCCTGTATAACAGACTTGAAGCTTTTCTGCAGCATGTAACATTCTCGAGATGAAAAAGGATGTCTTTAATAAGATTTGAAAAAATGTTGTAAACTCCGTTCCTAATTTTTACACCATACTATTTAACGAGTAAGAAAAACAATGTCATATTTGGATTCACCTTGTAGACATCATACGAGTTTGTTTCGGAAAGAAAATTCTGACAAAACGTTTCAGAAAGAAAACGAAAAAAGTAACCAAATGTAAACTCCGTAACCACAATTGTTTGTATCAGATTTCATTCAAATAAATGTAGATAAATGTTTAAAATATTTTAAAATAACCATAAACAGAGGTGATCCAACTAATATTTATGCGTCAAAAGACGATTCAACTAATAATTTTGCGTCAAATCAAAAAAAGTTATCAGTTTTTTACCCTAAGCTTCTGGAGCGAAAAACGATTGATTTTGCATTTCATTGGTTTTGAATCGATATTTCGAGTCATTACTGACATTAGTTTGACAAATTAAATTTATGTCACACAATTTAAGAATTTTTTGATCGCGAAATGTTATGTTTTTAATATATTATTTTTTAACTGCGCAACCGCTGTTTGGATTTTAAAAAATTTTATATTTTTGAAAAGCATTTAAAAGGACCAAAAATACAAAATTAAAAAAAAAATAAAATTTTTTTTGGCGGAATGAATTGTATTTTTATTCGCGAAACCGCCAATTTGATAAACACAAATTATATATCATTGGAAAGCAAGTTGAAAATCCAAATACGAAAAACTAATAAATTGAAGAAAATTCGTACCCAATTTTTTTTGTTATATCTTTTGCTTGCAGAAATGTAAACTCCGTTACCACAAAAAAAATTAAAATTGTGCAAAAAAAGTTATTCCGACAACTTGCACAGGGTCCGCCATCTAACGTTTTTTTTTCAACTAGTGCTTATTTCGTGAATGGTAACACTTAGCTCATGTCTGATTTGACAGATAATTAGTTTTATCCTTACGCTGAACGAATATGGTTGTGTATACGCTTGAACAACTGCCTGCGATCGACTTACAGAAGATGCCGATTTTGCCAAAAAAATCATGTTTTCAGATGAAGCTCATTTTGATCTTGGCGGGTATGTAAACAAGCAAAATTGTCGCATTTGGGGCACAGAAAACCCGCACGCATACATTGAAAAGCTGGTGCACCCAAAACGAGTCACTGTTTGGTGCGGATTTTGGTCCAGAGGCATAATTGGGCCATTTTTCTTCGAAAATGAGCAAGGAGTGGCCGTTACAGTCAATAGCGATCGTTATCGGGCCATGTTGAACGAATTTTTGTTCACAAAAATTGAAGAGGAGGATATTGGCAACATTTGGTTTCAACAGGACGGCGCTACGTGCCACACAGCCGAAGCTACACTCGATGTTTTGCGCCCTGTTGTTGAAGATCGCATTATTAGCCGCAGAGCTGATGTCGTTTGGCCACCTCGGAGCTGCGATTTGACACCGTTGGACTATTATTTGTGGGGTGCCGTCAAAGATAAGTGTTACGCCGACAAGCCAGAGACAATTGACGCTTTAAAGGACAATATTCGTGAAGCCATTGGTGAAATACAGCTGCACACAATCGATAATGTGCTTAAAAATTGGGCCGATCGTGTAGGCTACTGCATGGCCAGCCGAGGCAGCCATATGAATTAAATTATTTTCCATTATTAACCGGAAGGATTGTACTTTCAAATAAAAAAAGAAATTTGAGAAAATATTCAGTAGTGTTTTTTTATAGCATTTTCAAAAAAAAAAGTTATTTGGCGGACCCTGTAGAAGAGATTTTTTGCAATTAGGTTTATAATGACTAAACTTACTGATTCCATTAAGAAAAAACCGAAATATTAACACTTTTTGCTTCTCACAAATTTGGCCCAAAAATTTATCACATTTTTTGATTTCACCCATTTATTTACGGGAATACTATTAAATATGTTATGGTTTTTATTTCAGCCCTTTAACATTTTCATCTAAATTCTACCAGGTAGACGAAAAAAGGAACCAAATAAAGGAACGCAAAAGAAAGCGGAGGTATACTGGACATTAACATTTCGCAGTTAAAATTATTTAAAAAAAATAATAAGGTCTGTTTTATAATATAAAATATATTTATTTACCGGAATACTATTAAATATGTTATTGTTTTTCTTTTATTTCAGCCCTTTAACGTTTTCATCTAAATTCAACCTACCGCTGGCACACATATTGGAAAGAAAATACAAGTGATATTTAGTGCAAATAGTGTTTTTGGATTGTGTAATTTATTCGAAAATAAAATTAACAATAGCTGTATTTTCGACTTAACTATATCCGTTAACTTTCAAAAAAGCACAAAGTGCATAAAAACGTTTTTTAGATGAAAATTAACATATTACTTTTCGTATGCACGTTAACTTACAACGTGGATAATTATCAACGTTGAAAACTCAACGTTTATACATTTTCACACCTAGTGTAACTTCTTCGCGTTACTACCTAAAAAGTTTTGCTGACGAACGTTCAATTATAACGAAACTATCATAAATACTCACTATTTAAAAAAATTTGATACTCCAATCAGTTTAACGTAGATTTGCTATAAATACTTAACGTTGATAGGTATGAACGAAAATACAGCTAATATTTACATGATACTGAAGTTGTTTTTATTCAATTAATAACAAAAAGTGATTGTAATTTTAGCAGCATGTTTTGCAGATTTCAACTGACCCACTTTCATTTCTATTAAACGAAAATTCTTCTAAATTTTTGAAATGTTAACTGCGTGAATCTTCCCTAGAAACGTATCCGATAACAGAGGCATCTCCCATTAATACACTTTCGACAGACACACCTTCGACTTCAACGACGAATCGGAATACATTGCCGTTGCCAACAGTTGCTAAGGTCTGTGATAGATATGGTTTATCGACTCGGTCTGCTGCTGCTGTTGCTTCTGCGGTTTTGACTAACTTCGGCTTAATTTCTACCGAAAATTTAACTCTGGTAATCTATAAAAACAAAATACACAGAGCTGTATATAAAGTCCGGAAAGAAAATTCAAAAGGCATTGGAGGTATTGTTATTAAAAGCATTTACTTTGATGAACGAAAAGACAAGACTCTGATAAGTGCAAAAATAGGGGATCGCAAAGAAATTTTAGAAGAACACATCTCAATTTTAGCAGAACCTGAATCAATTTATTTGGGTCACACAACGCCAAGTCGTGGCACTGCAAAGGGCATTCTAACTTCGATCACAACTTTATTAGAAGATAAAGGTTGGAATTTAGATGACGTGATTTGCATTGGATGTGACGGAACTGCAACTAATACCGGTTGGAAGGGTGGTGTTATTCAATATTTGGAGGAGTATTTGAAGAGACCGTTACAATGGTGTGTTTGTATGATCCATGCCAATGAGTTACCCCTTCCTCATTTATTCTTGACTTAAGATGGTTGCACTTCGGGACCTAGAGTGGACTTATTGGAAAACAATTAGCTACTTGTGATAATGAAACAACGGTTACTTTTTGTGCGGTGGCTGGTAATTTGCCTGACTTGCCGAAAAATGTGGTCGATCAACTAAGTACGGATCAAAAATATCTTTATGAGATATGTAAGCTGTAAAAACTGGTTATTGTAGTCCTGAGCTGGCAAACCGTAAACCTGGAAAAATTGCGCACTCGAGATGGCTTACCATCTACTCAGAGTTTACGTAAGTACCCTTAATCCATCAGAAAATTTGCAACTGCTTGTCAATTACGTTGTTAAAGTATACGCTCCGATTTGGTTCCTAATCAAACAAAAAATGTCTTTTAAAGAAGGAGCCAAACATATTTTTCATCTGATTATGTACTCTCGTTTTTTACCCCAAAGCATGCGATCAGTTGTGGATTCTGTTATCGAAAGAAATGCTTTTTTTGCTCACCCGGAAAATCTACTTGTCAGTATGCTGTTTGATGATAGAGACCACATTCGGGAGCTGGCACTGCATAGAATAATCAAAGCTAGAGAAGCTGAAAGTAGCACTAAGCACAGAATATTTAAACCACCAAAAATTAACTTCTCTGCTAGAGATTACACCGAAATTATTATATGGCACAAGTGTAGGGTTACAGCACCGCCGGTTCTTCGGCATATTTCTAATGAGGAACTTCAAATTATGGCAAAAGATAACAGCTTGGAAATTGTTGACTTTCCTTGTCACACACAAGCTGTGGAAAGATGTGTTAAACTGGTAACAGAGGCCTCTCAAAGTATAACTAACGCTGCTTCTAGAGATGGTCTTATTAGAACCAGGTTGAAATCACGAGCAGAAATGCCAAATTTTGGTCAAAAAAATATGTTTAAATTTTAAGTTTTAGTCATTTATTATAAGTTTTATTTTCTTGTACATTAATTGCAAGTATAAAATATATTAATAAAATAAATTTGTATCTCGTTTTTTTTATTATTTTAAGCATACGGGTTAGGTTTGTAAAAACGTTTTCAAAAGTAGAGCCCTCAAGATGGCATGTAATTCGATTTTTATTACTTTTACCGTAATCTGTGTAAAATTACGCAAATTTTGATACCTCTTGCGAAAGTGTAGCTCGAAAAAACATTTTTCTCATTCAAGGACGGGACAGCCTAATAATGTACACGCCTTTAGAAATCATATACTTATATGAAATGGTTAAAATTAAAGAGATAATGCATTTAAGGTTTAAATTAGTGGTGCATAAATAAACAAAAAAAACAACTATTACCAATTCATTGGATACATTTTCAAGAATGTACATTTCTATAATTTCTTGATACGAATTGTAAAGGTTTTCATGAATGTTTTTCAATGCTTCCAATTTGAACTAGTATAGCACTGTCGCATTTTTTCAAATATTCATAAAACTCTTGAAAATTCATATCAAAATTTCATTTGACTCTAATAATATCAGAAATAGAACTAGAAATTGTTTCGGGATTCAATTTTTATTCTGACGTCCACTGCGCCTTGATTAAAAAAAAACAAACTTAACAAAAAAGATAAAAAATCATTCTGAACTTAAAATTAGTAGTACCTTAAAAAACAAAAAAAAATCGCAGTGGATGCCAAAAAGAAATCAATTGAATTCAGAAACTACTGATATTATTAGAGTCAAATATAATTTTTATATGAATTATCAAGACCCGAGTAGAAAAGTTTATATATAATTATATATAGTTATATATTATTATATATGGACATATATGATCCATATATAATTGTATATAATTATATCTTACAATGATTATTTGCAAATTGATTTATATGGTCCAATATATAATTATATATGCCTTATAAAATTATATATATTTTGATATGTTCCTCTATAAAATTTTTTTTATTCGATTTTCAATAACTGTATTGAACAAAATTAAAACTTAAGTTCATATTGCGAAATGACACATGATAAAAACATAAAAAAAAAAATATTTAAAGAGTTAAGGACAATTCACACGTCGACTATCCCTATCTACTATTATCCAATATTGGGGATATGAATTGTCAAATTTTTGTAAATTCTCTTTTGAAAATGATATTTCGTATCCCCAATACAGGGAAATAATAGTTATGGATTAGACTGGTCCAAAAAAAAAAAGTTTGAATTTTCACGATCCACAACCCTAAAAATAAACCACTTTGAAAAAAAATGTGGTCTGATCAAAAAAATCACCAAAACAGTTTTGTTTAGAAGTAGCACATCGCAATTGAAGTTTCGAGTTTGTACTTGTTCTATTATTTTTAATTAATTAAAAATAATGGAAATGAGAAAAATTAAATATAATTATTATGATCGCGACGTATCAAATCTAGTATATTTTTAGGTGTACATTACGATTATGAAATCAAAATTGAAATCGGAGTCCCGGATTACGCGAAATTTTAAAATTTCATTCAAAAAATGTTCAACTTTGATCAGGATGTTTTCTTATATTTACGACTATGAAATTTTCTATTTTGCATTAATATACTATATCTGTGGAATGTCCTATTATGGCCCGTTAACTTATCTCAATTTATACCCTGGTTAAGACTTTTACTAGCCTTAACCACTGGTAAACAAATTTTTTGAATAACTTATCGAAATTTTAACCAAGCATTTCTTCTAACCAATGCTAAAATTTAACCATAGAAATTTCTGTGGTTAAGAAACTTAACCAAGGCTATTTTAGAACAATTCACCCTACATAAGATATTTTAATAAATTAGACTTGTAATGATGATTATTAAAAAAAATTTAAAGCGCAGCTTTAACCAAATTTTGAATAAGAATCTTTTATGATATATATAAGTATTTTCGATGTGCATTTCCCGACTTTACCAAAACTTAAAAAAATTGCATCAATACTTAAAAACGTGCACAAATTTTTGCTATTTAGGATTTAGGTTTCTGCGATATATATATTTGTTCCTTTTACTCCTGCAAGGAGCATAGGGCCGCAGGTTTCTGGGATAGCTTACAGAAATTGGCCTCATATAAGGAAATAGGAAAATTTTTTTTTATGGTTCAAGAAGCCAAATTCTGTCTTTAGTAATTAAAACCAAAAATAGTGACCAATATTAGAACAATTTGACACGAATTATACACCTCTACAAAAAGCAAAGTCGCTGTCGGTAGAAGCTTGATACATACTTTTAGTATTTTACTTGCTGATTCCAAATCTCTATTCTCTAAGACTCTCTGTTACGATGGTAGTAAAAAATAAATTTTGTTCTCTAAAATAGGTAGGAAAACAGTTTTTTAATTTGTGTACCGTTATAGGAAAAAATTCTTTTGAAACCACTCTCAGAAAAACAATTATTCCATCAATTTTTGGTAACTTACATTTAAGAATTTGGAATCAGCGTATCAAATTCAAAATGAATTATGTATCAAAGAAATCACTCTCGAATTTACGAAATGTGAACCAATCATGTTTTAAATATCTTAAAAGTATGTGAGGAACCCCTGGACAACCCACAGTTTTGACTCGCAATTACAAAAAGATACAAAATCATGCACAGCGATTATAGCACGAAAAACTTGTTAATAGTTCAAATAATACACGTTTATTTTATAGACTTACCAAATGGATTTAATTAAATCACCTCTCGTAGTATGCAAAAAGACACAATCATTTTATAGCATTTAGCGACCGCGAATCTTAAAAAATACGACGTGGTCAAGTGTATTATTTTTTTTATGACCAGAAACACACAAAAAACCGCGAGAAAAACTTTTAATTTTCCCGTATTGAAAAAAAATTTTTTTGTTATTAATTTTTGTTTTTCCTTTTATTTTTATTCTGACATTTCATACTAAGGTTAACTACCCAGAGTTAAAATATTGATAAGTTATTATGGTTAAATTTTCATAAGGATAAATATTTAGTATTGGTTAGTTACCCATGGTTAAGGTAAAGTTAACTGCTCGAGAAAAGTTAATGGGCCTATGTGAGATAGAGTTTTTGGTAGCAATAAAATTATAGCAAGCTAAATAATAGCGAAATATAATCAGTGTTATATATAATGAAGGCCCGTGGTAAGTAAAACCATAACAAATTGATTTTTCGATAACACCGTTTACAGGTAATTAGGAAAATACCTAAAAAAACTTGAGTTTTTTCAAAACGAATAATTCACAAACCACAAACTTTTTTTAAATTTTGATTGCTGATTCATAATCTTCGTTAAAATAAAGATCAGATTTGAGGAATTTGCGCATACAAGGCAAAAAACAAGTTGAGTTTTTAACTACATCTTTTCGGAAAATTTGGAAATTTTAACTAAAATATGTATTTTTTTGTATAATTTAAAAAAAAAACCGCGAATTATGTATGTATGTATGTATATATGTATGTATCTTTATTGGTAATTTTTAACATTTACAATAAATAAAGTATATAATTAGCAACGACATGTAGTCGTCTGTTATAAATATGTATATATATATGGGTGATATCAAAAAATGTGATGAAAACCGTGTAACCACCTAATTTCTAATGCATGGATTACATTTGAGTTACATATTTCGATATATATCAGCGCATTGTCACGTGTTTTACAAAATTTATAACAATCTGACCAATTTTTGGTTAATACATAAAATTTGTGACAAATTTTATAGGCCAAATGTAAACTCCGTAACAAGTAACTCATAAGGTTTTTTAACTTTAATGGCTTATATTTTAATAACCAATAAAGCTAAACACTAACTGTAAGAATTTTTATGAAGAGGAAAAGTGCCGTTTTTAATAAAAATTAATACATTTTACAAACTTTTTCGTATATCTTAGCTATCACGACTTCAACTCTGTAACGATTTTTCGTCATAATTTTTGATAAAAATGAATATACGAGAATTTTGGAGTTATCTATTATTTATATTCCGAAAAGTATAATGTTATTTATACTCAAATGATCGTTGGACTGTAAGTAATCATCCAGTATAACAGACTTGAAGCTTTTCTGCAGCATGTAACATTCTCGAGATGAAAAAGGATGTCTTTAATAAGATTTGAAAAAATGTTGTAAACTCCGTTCCTAATTTTTACCCCAAACTATTTAACGAGTAAGAAAAACAATGTCATATTTGCATTCACCTTGTAGGCATCATGCGATTTCGTTTCGGAAAAAAAATTCTGACAAAGCGTTTCTAGAAGAAAACGAAAAAAGTAACCAAATGTAAACTCCGTAACTGTAAACTCCGTAACCAAAATTGTTTGCATCAGATATCATTCAAATAAATGTAGATAAATGTTTAAAATATTTTAAAAAACCATAAACAGAGGTGATTCAACTAATATTTATGCGTCAAAAGACGACTCAACTAATAATTTTGCGTCAAATCAAAAAAGGTTATCAGTTTTTTACCCTAAGCTGCTGGAGCGAAAAACGATTGATTTTGCATTTCATTGGTTTTGAATCGATATTTCGAGTCATTACTGACATTAGTTTGACAAATTAAATTTGTTTCACACAATTTAAGAATTTTTTGATCGCGAAATGTTATGTTTTTAATATATTATTTTGTAACTGCGCAACCGCTGTTTGGATTTTAAAAAATTTTATATTTTTGAAAAGCATTAAAAAAGGACCAAAAATTCAAAATTAAAAAAAAAAAATTTTTCAAGGAATGAATTGTATTTTTATTTGCGAAACCGCCAATTTGATGAACACAAATTATATATAATTGGAAAGCAAGTTGAAAACCCAGATACGAAAAACTAATAAATTGAAGAAAATTCGTACGCAATTTCTTTTGTTATATCTTTTGCTTGCAGAAATGTAAACTCCGTTACAACAAAAAATATTAAAATTGTGCAAAAAAAGTCATTGCGACAACTTGTAGAAGAGATTTTTTGCAATTAGGTTTATAATGACTAAACTTACTGATTCCATTAAGAAAAAACCGAAATATTAACACTTTTTGCTTCTCACAAATTTGGCCCAAAAATTTATCACATTTTTTGATTTCACCCATATATAAAGTGTAAAAAAAATATAGATATGTTTAACACATTAATGATTTAAAAGAAATAACATAACAATTATAACTCTGGCCATTTATAAAAATTCTTCAATAATCATATTTCTGTAGTTTAAAGCAATGTTAATATAGTTATAAAGCCTATTAAAAAAAAAAAAAAAAATCGCGAATTACTTAAAAGTTAATTCATTTTTTCAAGTTTTGATTTCAAATTCCTTTTGTTCACATTAATTAAGAACAGATTAAAAAAAAATATTAAATAATAGCGTACAGGTTAAGAAATAATTAAATTTAAAGTCAACCCTACTTTTTGTATAAATTGCTCTAGAGATAAATTACTAATTCTTAGAAGACAACTTTTTGTGCTACCTCTAAATAAAAGCGGATTTAGCTGAAACTTGGCACAGAGAGTTTTTAGACATTAAGGAATAGGGGCAACATTGTGGAGATCGCGAATTCCAACTTTCATGTTTTTTTGGACCACTCTAATATGGATGGACAGAGATGGATAGCATGTGAATCAAGATTTATGATCATCGGTTCCACAAATCAATAATTTTATAGTACAGCATATAAGTAAAACAGTATGTGACTGAATTTATAAATTCTCAGCAAGTTTCATCAAGATCTGAGAGTTCATGTACTAAAGCCAGAGTATTTTTTTTTAATTCACACCACAATACTATCTGTTAAAATGATTACAATTTTTGCACAACTTAATATGGAATTAAAAACAAAATGTATATCCAAGAAAAAAAAAAAAAAAAGATTGTAAATGTTAAAATGTATTCTCTGGTTCAAAGCATCCTATAAATTTACAAAAAACTATTCTGTTTTTACCAGGTCAAAATTGTAATTATTTTAATTGATGTCAAAAGAGTTAGTCCTTACTTCAGTCATGTTTGCAAGTATCATTCCTTAAAACCTAATTCAAATTTAATATTTCAAAAAACTTCAAAAGTTTTATGTCATAATCTTTACATTTAAAATAGTTATGATATTAATTTGTGAATTTGGCCTGAAAATCTAAAATTCAACATAAAAACGTGAAAATTAATGGATTACTTTGTAAGTATTAATAACCTTATGTTTTTTTTTGTCATTTAACATCTTTATGTTTTGTATTTTTAAGTTTGTTAAGAGGCCTGATCCGTATATGCAATTATAAGAAAACTTTTTTCCAAAAATAGCTAAAACAAGAGCTTACAGAAAATAAGGAGAAAGTTAATCGTTGTGAAAGAAATTAGTGTTACAGATAAGTTTTTGTTTTCGTTACTTATGAAACGACTAGTTTTATAATTTATTTGTATGTTCTTAGGTCCTAGGTTAAAAAATGTACGTTGTAAGAAAACTTGAAATGTGAAGATTGAACATTTAGCTGGTGTGTTTATTAGTTTATCCGCAAGTGAAATAACAATACTGGCAGCTTTCTAGAGCAGTGTTCTTCTGGTACTTGGAAATAACATTGTTTGAAAAGATAGGCTGCTAATGCATATAAGCCACATCCACAAAAACTTTCAGCCTTTCCACGTGATGGGACATATTTGGATTTATTATGGAAAAGTTATTCGAAAATCCATAGCCGTGTTAAATTCACATATTCAATGCTAAATAGTGAAATTTTATATCATACCCAATGTTTGACTTATTTATTCCACCTTTAATATGTCTGTTCCCGTACTTTACCGCAGTTACCCAAACTAGCCCAAAGGCGTTCCCGTACTCAAAATTGTGTGTAAATTGTTGTTGTTTGGGCTGTTTTGGGTTCCCGCGGGTACCCGCGGTAACGTACGGGAACGCACATAGTATGTACCGAATTTGCTATTTTTACTGCTACTAATTATTTTTTTACATGTAATAAATTTTTAAAAATATTTAAATTTGCAGAAAATCTGTTTATAATTTAGAAGAAATTGAGTGAAAAAGTTTAAATCTGGGTAAAATTATATTGGGGTCCATTTATATAAAAATATATCGAATTATATATGGTTATATAAAATTAGATATGCCCATTTTTCGGATATAATTATATCTAACTATATCTAATTATATCTAAATTGATATAATTATATATATTCATATATAATTATATCCACCAATTTCCGCATTAAATTATATATAATTATATATAATTAAATATGGAACTTTATATAATTCTATATGGGGCCATATATAATTATATATGACCCTATATATAATTTTATATGGCACGATATTAATTTTTTTAATCGGGGAGTTTCATGAATATTTTCCAACGCTTCCAATTTGAATCAATATATTTTTGTCATTAATAACCCGTTTTATTTCGTTATTTTAATCCAAAACTATTTATTTTTAACTATATTGTATCTGTGACATTTTCCGTGTTTATAAATATAAACTATTTCCTATTTTAATTAAAATTTAAAACCATTCTAAATACTTGTACCATAAAAAACAAAATTATCAAATCCATGTATTTAAAACAAAACACAAAATTGGATTGAAAAACAATACAAAACAATAGAAAAATCACAAAACAAACCAATAGTCAATTTCTCTTAAACAATAAAAACAAACAAGATCTTAAAAAAAACAACAAACATCTTAAGCTTAACTCACAATAAGAAGAACAATAACAAAAAATTATCAGTGCAGTAATTATAAAATACTCTTGAAGAACGTTGCCAGAAACATTTGAGCTGTAATTCCCATTATAAAATTTAATAATCCCTTATTACAATTAAAATGGACTGTTTAAATAAGAAATGTTCCATTACTGATGTTAATGAAAGAATGATGTCGTGTTGGCTCTGCGATGGTTTGATCCATTTTAAATGCAGTGGAATTCCAACTTTAGCTGCTGAAGCAAGCCAAAAACATGATGGGCTGCATTGGTGCTGTACTTACTGTAGAAAGATCGGAGTTGATTTTTATAAATTTTTTCAAAGTAGAAAATCTGTGTTCCTTCAAATTCAGAAGGAAATTTCTGAACTTTCCAACCGCGTGTCTGATTATGATAAATTATTTGATGAGTTTACTTCGCTGGACAATCTGAAGTCCCCACCACAAACATCACCTAAACGACGTAAGTCCTCTAGGAATACAGACAAGACAAATACAGCCGTAAGTCCAGCTGGTCCTTCCGTTTTAAACAATAATGCAGAATCTAATACTCATCTTACTTCTACAACTTCTAATACAACACAAAATTCAATTTCCAATAACAAAACTAAAAAAGTTAAATCAAAAATTTTAAATGTACAACCATCTCCAATTCTAAATAATGATAATTGTGTTCAGAGAAATTTGTGCATTTTACCTCCAAAAAAATCTATATTTATATCACGCTTCGCTTCTGATACAACTGTTGATGAGATTGAATATTATATAAAATCAAAGCTGAATTCTGATGTTGACGTTTTAATACATAAATTTTCTTATTCTCGACCAAGAAGCATTATATCGTTTAAATTGAGTGCTCCACCTGATCTGTTCGAACAACTAGTTGATCCTTCTTTCTGGCCCGAGAATACACTGGTACGTGAATATATATTTAAAGAAAATCAAAGAACCCAGAACGTTGTCCGTTTCTCAACTGCACCAAATAACCAAAAAAACTAACTGCTTTATCTGATAACCAGCTATACATGTTATATCAAAATGTTCGTGGATTAAACACAAAATTGTCCAACCTGTTCATCGAAAGTTTTGACTTAAATCACCATGTTATTATTTTAACTGAAACTTGGTTAAATAAAAACACTTTTAACACAGAAATTCTTAGTAATAAATACAACATATTTAGACGTGAACGAGAAACTGAAACTATTGGTGGTGGTGTTTTAATAGCAGTATCCAGCCTTTTTTCGTGCGAAGAAATAATATCTAATACTTTTCATGAAATAGAATTTATTGCTGTTCGTATAAAATTGAAACATAAAATTATTATTATTACCTGTTCATATATTCCACCGAGGTCTGATGAACTGATCTGCTTTAAACATTATGAAAACATTAGATCTGTATTATCAACAACTAAACCAGATGATTCAGTATTTATTTTTGGTGATTTTAATTTTCCTTCAGTGTCATGGAAGTTTTTACCAGATTCGTTTTTTTATACTCCAACTAAATCTGAAGATTGGATTGATAACATTCTCAATAATATACACTATTTATGCCTTTTTCAAATAAATGGTGTTTACAACTATTCCGGAAAGTTATTAGATTTGATATTTGTAAGTGAACCAACTGAATGTTCATTAACTCGTTTTGATCCTGTTACCAAACCAGAAGATATCCACCACCCAACCATTGAAATTACCTACAATATCCCTACTGTTCAGAAATGTAAACCAGCGGATAAAAAAGTAAAAGTATTTTGTTTTAAACGTACCAATTATAATGATCTAAATTTTTTTCTCAGCAATACAAACTAGTTAGAGCTGTTATCAATCTCAAATGGGATCCCTTCAGAAATTGATGCAATGATTGATATATTTTACAAAACCATTATGGACTATCTAGACGAGTGTGTTCCGAAAGCATTAGCGTTTGAACATTCGGGCCCTCCCTGGAGCTCAAAACAACTGTCAAGGCTCAAAAATATAAAAAACAAACATTACAAAAATTACAAAAAATCTGGTTCACTTCGTCACTATTGCAAATATTCTGTTGCTCGTGCTGAGTACAACCTACTTAATACGAAATTATATTCAAATTATTTGGATAACATGAAACTTAATTTTAAACACGATCCAAAATCTTTCTATAAATTCGTTAATTCTAAAAGAAAATCGAATGGCTTTCCAAAAGTAATGAAGTACTTAAATACTGAATCAAGTGATGACTTAATTATAAGTAATCTGTTTGCTGATTTTTTTGCCACAACATACTCTGATGCTCACTATGACAGCTCTAAAATTTACCCATATCCAATTGGGGAACACCAACCTCTATCATTTCCTTCAGTAAATACCTCGCAAATCATAAAGTATATGAAAAACGTAAAATCATCCTTCCTTAGCGGTCCTGATGGTGTTCCAAGCTGTATTTTAAAAAAAATCTTATCTTGCCTTAGCCACCCCCTTAACAATTATATTTAATGTATCAATAAAGTATGGTTATTTTCCACAATTTTGGAAGGAGTCCTTTATAATCCCTTTATTCAAATCTGGAAACAAATCAAATGTAAACAACTATAGAGGGATAGCTAAATTGAGTGCTATACCTAAACTCTTTGAGAAATGTCTTACAGATTCTCTGAGTCATCAAGCTTCATCTATTTTATCACCATATCAGCATGGCTTCAGAAAAGGTTGTTCCGCAATTACTAATCTTTTGCAACTTACCACTTTGGTTAATCGTGGATTTACAAATCGACAACAAACTGATGTTATATACACTGACTTTAGCAAAGCTTTTGATGTAGTCAACCACGATCTACTAATAAGGAAATTATATTTAATGGGTTTTACTCGAATAACGCTAAATTGGATTCAATCATACCTGACTCTACGAAAACAAAAAATTTATTTTAACAATATCACCTCTAAAAATATTACTGCTACCTCCGGTGTACCACAAGGTAGTCATTTGGGGCCGTTATTGTTTATACTTTTCATAAATGACCTCCCTAATGCGATAAAGTATGGCAATATTCTGATGTATGCTGATGACGTGAAGATTTTTCTTACATTTGAAACATCTTCGGCAAGAATCTTGTTACAACAGGACTTGGATGGTTTTTATGTGTGGTGCAATCATAACCTCATGAATTTAAATTTTAAAAAATGTAAACACATGCGTTTCACAAGAAAATGGAACTCGTTCTGCCTCTATTTTTTGGGTAGTCATGTTCTGGAATCTGTTGATGAATTCTTAGATCTTGGTATTTTACTAGATCCTAAATTAAACTTTATTAAGCACATTACGATGACGACAAATAAAGCTCGTGGTGTGCTTGCTTTTATAAAGCGATGGGCCAAAGAGTTTATCGATCCTAGCATAACTAAGCAACTATATACGTCTCTGGTAAGGCCAATCATGGAATATGGATCAATTATATGGGATCCTGATACTGCAGTTCATAGTAACCGTATTGAATCAGTTCAAAAACAATTTCTTGTGTTTTGCTTAAGGAGCACTTTTCCGAACCGTTTGGAGGATCTTCCACCATACACCGATAGATTAGCAAGTATTAGGCTTCCTACATTAAGAAGCCGAAGAATAATGCTCAATACTGTATTCCTAGTCAACCTGCTAAATGGTAATACTTTTTCTGACTTCCTGCCCAGCAATATAAATATAAATGTTCCCCAACGGTCAACTCGCAAATATACCCCCCTATATCTTCAAGTCGTGCAAACCACCTATGCTAATGCTGATCCTCTCAGAAGATTATGTCGTCAGTTTATTGAAATGTATGACTTTATCGATTATTCTATAGATATAGGCATTATAAAACGAAATATAATACTGTTTTTAAATACCTAGATTTAACATTATATTTAGTTGTACTATTTCAATATATATTATAGTCTGTAAGGATGTAATTCCATAGACTTAAATTAAATAAATAAATAAATAAATAAATAAAAAAAATTTCTTCAAATATTCATAAAATTCTTGACAATTCATATCAAAATTATATTTGACTATAATAATATCAGAAATAGTTCCTGGATTCAATTTATTTCTTTTTGGCGTCCACTAAATTTTCATCATTAAAAGCAATGTTAATTTTGTTTTAATTCAACTGTTGGCTCACTGCTGATAAGCTTCAAATTTGGCAATTAAAGTAAGTGAAATAACAGTGACAAAACAGCGATGCCAACAATTCAAAAAAAAATTTATGGAGAAAAGTTCAAAAAGTAGGACAACCCCGGACACTTACTGAAAAAGAAGGAGGACTGCCCCGGACGCCCCAAAAAAGAGGACGGTGTTCGGATTGCAACCCTAGTATTGCATTATATAACTACTTATGCGAAAGTACTTATTTAATAAAAATTAAAATCTAATTACATTGCTCGGATCGGTGTACTTTTAAATAAAGTCATTACTGGTAACGTCTTATTTTATTCCCTATAATAATATAATAACTTACTTCACTCTATAAAAGTATGACTTATTTTAGGTAACTAGTGAATTTAATATTACAAGTAACAACTTATTTCAGTACTTCCTTCGTAATCACTTATTTTAGCCTATACCGGTACGATTAAGGCAACCATTTACCCCCAATGACACCCCATGTTAAAATAATGTGTTATGCGACCAAAGTGTAAGTACCCTACGGGAAATTTTAACAAACTGTCACCGAACTGGCCCCTTTACATGAAATAGACTCGTCACTTTTACATGGCGTTGTCATAGGAGGGGGAAATTGACCGTAAGTCAAAACAAGAGCTTACAGAAAATAAGGAGAAAGTTAATCGTTGTGAAAGAAATTAGTGTTACAGATAAGTTTTTGTTTTCGTTACTTATGAAACGACTAGTTTTATAATTTATTTGTATGTTCTTAGGTCCTAGGTTAAAAAATGTACGTTGTAAGAAAACTTGAAATGTGAAGATTGAACATTTAGCTGGTGTGTTTATTAGTTTATCCGCAAGTGAAATAACAATACTGGCAGCTTTCTAGAGCAGTGTTCTTCTGGTACTTGGAAATAACATTGTTTGAAAAGATAGGCTGCTAATGCATATAAGCCACATCCACAAAAACTTTCAGCCTTTCCACGTGATGGGACATATTTGGATTTATTATGGAAAAGTTATTCGAAAATCCATAGCCGTGTTAAATTCACATATTCAATGCTAAATAGTGAAATTTTATATCATACCCAATGTTTGACTTATTTATTCCACCTTTAATATGTCTGTTCCCGTACTTTACCGCAGTTACCCAAACTAGCCCAAAGGCGTTCCCGTACTCAAAATTGTGTGTAAATTGTTGTTGTTTGGGCTGTTTTGGGTTCCCGCGGGTACCCGCGGTAACGTACGGGAACGCACATAGTATGTACCGAATTTGCTATTTTTACTGCTACTAATTATTTTTTTACATGTAATAAATTTTTAAAAATATTTAAATTTGCAGAAAATCTGTTTATAATTTAGAAGAAATTGAGTGAAAAAGTTTAAATCTGGGTAAAATTATATAGGGGTCCATTTATATAAAAATATATCGAATTATATATGGTTATATAAAATTAGATATGCCCATTTTTCGGATATAATTATATCTAACTATATCTAATTATATCTAAATTGATATAATTATATATATTCATATATAATTATATCCACCAATTTCCGCATTAAATTATATATAATTATATATAATTAAATATGGAACTTTATATAATTCTATATGGGGCCATATATAATTATATATGACCATATATATAATTTTATATGGCACGATATTAATTTTTTTAATCGGGGAGTTTCATGAATATTTTCCAACGCTTCCAATTTGAATCAATATATTTTTGTCATTAATAACCCGTTTTATTTCGTTATTTTAATCCAAAACTATTTATTTTTAACTATATTGTATCTGTGACATTTTCCGTGTTTATAAATATAAACTATTTCCTATTTTAATTAAAATTTAAAACCATTCTAAATACTTGTACCATAAAAAACAAAATTATCAAATCAATGTATTTAAAACAAAACACAAAATTGGATTGAAAAACAATACAAAACAATAGAAAAATCACAAAACAAACCAATAGTCAATTTCTCTTAAACAATAAAAACAAACAAGATCTTAAAAAAAACAACAAACATCTTAAGCTTAACTCACAATAAGAAGAACAATAACAAAAAATTATCAGTGCAGTAATTATAAAATACTCTTGAAGAACGTTGCCAGAAACATTTGAGCTGTAATTCCCATTATAAAATTTAATAATCCCTTATTACAATTAAAATGGACTGTTTAAATAAGAAATGTTCCATTACTGATGTTAATGAAAGAATGATGTCGTGTTGGCTCTGCGATGGTTTGATCCATTTTAAATGCAGTGGAATTCCAACTTTAGCTGCTGAAGCAAGCCAAAAACATGATGGGCTGCATTGGTGCTGTACTTACTGTAGAAAGATCGGAGTTGATTTTTATAAATTTTTTCAAAGTAGAAAATCTGTGTTCCTTCAAATTCAGAAGGAAATTTCTGAACTTTCCAACCGCGTGTCTGATTATGATAAATTATTTGATGAGTTTACTTCGCTGGACAATCTGAAGTCCCCACCACAAACATCACCTAAACGACGTAAGTCCTCTAGGAATACAGACAAGACAAATACAGCCGTAAGTCCAGCTGGTCCTTCCGTTTTAAACAATAATGCAGAATCTAATACTCATCTTACTTCTACAACTTCTAATACAACACAAAATTCAATTTCCAATAACAAAACTAAAAAAGTTAAATCAAAAATTTTAAATGTACAACCATCTCCAATTCTAAATAATGATAATTGTGTTCAGAGAAATTTGTGCATTTTACCTCCAAAAAAATCTATATTTATATCACGCTTCGCTTCTGATACAACTGTTGATGAGATTGAATATTATATAAAATCAAAGCTGAATTCTGATGTTGACGTTTTAATACATAAATTTTCTTATTCTCGACCAAGAAGCATTATATCGTTTAAATTGAGTGCTCCACCTGATCTGTTCGAACAACTAGTTGATCCTTCTTTCTGGCCCGAGAATACACTGGTATGTGAATATATATTTAAAGAAAATCAAAGAACCCAGAACGTTGTCCGTTTCTCAACTGCACCAAATAACCAAAAAAACTAACTGCTTTATCTGATAACCAGCTATACATGTTATATCAAAATGTTCGTGGATTAAACACAAAATTGTCCAACCTGTTCATCGAAAGTTTTGACTTAAATCACCATGTTATTATTTTAACTGAAACTTGGTTAAATAAAAACACTTTTAACACAGAAATTCTTAGTAATAAATACAACATATTTAGACGTGAACGAGAAACTGAAACTATTGGTGGTGGTGTTTTAATAGCAGTATCCAGCCTTTTTTCGTGCGAAGAAATAATATCTAATACTTTTCATGAAATAGAATTTATTGCTGTTCGTATAAAATTGAAACATAAAATTATTATTATTACCTGTTCATATATTCCACCGAGGTCTGATGAACTGATCTGCTTTAAACATTATGAAAACATTAGATCTGTATTATCAACAACTAAACCAGATGATTCAGTATTTATTTTTGGTGATTTTAATTTTCCTTCAGTGTCATGGAAGTTTTTACCAGATTCGTTTTTTTATACTCCAACTAAATCTGAAGATTGGATTGATAACATTCTCAATAATATACACTATTTATGCCTTTTTCAAATAAATGGTGTTTACAACTATTCCGGAAAGTTATTAGATTTGATATTTGTAAGTGAACCAACTGAATGTTCATTAACTCGTTTTGATCCTGTTACCAAACCAGAAGATATCCACCACCCAACCATTGAAATTACCTACAATATCCCTACTGTTCAGAAATGTAAACCAGCGGATAAAAAAGTAAAAGTATTTTGTTTTAAACGTACCAATTATAATGATCTAAATTTTTTTCTCAGCAATACAAACTAGTTAGAGCTGTTATCAATCTCAAATGGGATCCCTTCAGAAATTGATGCAATGATTGATATATTTTACAAAACCATTATGGACTATCTAGACGAGTGTGTTCCGAAAGCATTAGCGTTTGAACATTCGGGCCCTCCCTGGAGCTCAAAACAACTGTCAAGGCTCAAAAATATAAAAAACAAACATTACAAAAATTACAAAAAATCTGGTTCACTTCGTCACTATTGCAAATATTCTGTTGCTCGTGCTGAGTACAACCTACTTAATACGAAATTATATTCAAATTATTTGGATAACATGAAACTTAATTTTAAACACGATCCAAAATCTTTCTATAAATTCGTTAATTCTAAAAGAAAATCGAATGGCTTTCCAAAAGTAATGAAGTACTTAAATACTGAATCAAGTGATGACTTAATTATAAGTAATCTGTTTGCTGATTTTTTTGCCACAACATACTCTGATGCTCACTATGACAGCTCTAAAATTTACCCATATCCAATTGGGGAACACCAACCTCTATCATTTCCTTCAGTAAATACCTCGCAAATCATAAAGTATATGAAAAACGTAAAATCATCCTTCCTTAGCGGTCCTGATGGTGTTCCAAGCTGTATTTTAAAAAAAATCTTATCTTGCCTTAGCCACCCCCTTAACAATTATATTTAATGTATCAATAAAGTATGGTTATTTTCCACAATTTTGGAAGGAGTCCTTTATAATCCCTTTATTCAAATCTGGAAACAAATCAAATGTAAACAACTATAGAGGGATAGCTAAATTGAGTGCTATACCTAAACTCTTTGAGAAATGTCTTACAGATTCTCTGAGTCATCAAGCTTCATCTATTTTATCACCATATCAGCATGGCTTCAGAAAAGGTTGTTCCGCAATTACTAATCTTTTGCAACTTACCACTTTGGTTAATCGTGGATTTACAAATCGACAACAAACTGATGTTATATACACTGACTTTAGCAAAGCTTTTGATGTAGTCAACCACGATCTACTAATAAGGAAATTATATTTAATGGGTTTTACTCGAATAACGCTAAATTGGATTCAATCATACCTGACTCTACGAAAACAAAAAATTTATTTTAACAATATCACCTCTAAAAATATTACTGCTACCTCCGGTGTACCACAAGGTAGTCATTTGGGGCCGTTATTGTTTATACTTTTCATAAATGACCTCCCTAATGCGATAAAGTATGGCAATATTCTGATGTATGCTGATGACGTGAAGATTTTTCTTACATTTGAAACATCTTCGGCAAGAATCTTGTTACAACAGGACTTGGATGGTTTTTATGTGTGGTGCAATCATAACCTCATGAATTTAAATTTTAAAAAATGTAAACACATGCGTTTCACAAGAAAATGGAACTCGTTCTGCCTCTATTTTTTGGGTAGTCATGTTCTGGAATCTGTTGATGAATTCTTAGATCTTGGTATTTTACTAGATCCTAAATTAAACTTTATTAAGCACATTACGATGACGACAAATAAAGCTCGTGGTGTGCTTGCTTTTATAAAGCGATGGGCCAAAGAGTTTATCGATCCTAGCATAACTAAGCAACTATATACGTCTCTGGTAAGGCCAATCATGGAATATGGATCAATTATATGGGATCCTGATACTGCAGTTCATAGTAACCGTATTGAATCAGTTCAAAAACAATTTCTTGTGTTTTGCTTAAGGAGCACTTTTCCGAACCGTTTGGAGGATCTTCCACCATACACCGATAGATTAGCAAGTATTAGGCTTCCTACATTAAGAAGCCGAAGAATAATGCTCAATACTGTATTCCTAGTCAACCTGCTAAATGGTAATACTTTTTCTGACTTCCTGCCCAGCAATATAAATATAAATGTTCCCCAACGGTCAACTCGCAAATATACCCCCCTATATCTTCAAGTCGTGCAAACCACCTATGCTAATGCTGATCCTCTCAGAAGATTATGTCGTCAGTTTATTGAAATGTATGACTTTATCGATTATTCTATAGATATAGGCATTATAAAACGAAATATAATACTGTTTTTAAATACCTAGATTTAACATTATATTTAGTTGTACTATTTCAATATATATTATAGTCTGTAAGGATGTAATTCCATAGACTTAAATTAAATAAATAAATAAATAAAAAAAATTTCTTCAAATATTCATAAAATTCTTGACAATTCATATCAAAATTATATTTGACTATAATAATATCAGAAATAGTTCCTGGATTCAATTTATTTCTTTTTGGCGTCCACTAAATTTTCATCATTAAAAGCAATGTTAATTTTGTTTTAATTCAACTGTTGGCTCACTGCTGATAAGCTTCAAATTTGGCAATTAAAGTAAGTGAAATAACAGTGACAAAACAGCGATGCCAACAATTCAAAAAAAAATTTATGGAGAAAAGTTCAAAAAGTAGGACAACCCCGGACACTTACTGAAAAAGAAGGAGGACTGCCCCGGACGCCCCAAAAAAGAGGACGGTGTTCGGATTGCAACCCTAGTATTGCATTATATAACTACTTATGCGAAAGTACTTATTTAATAAAAATTAAAATCTAATTACATTGCTCGGATCGGTGTACTTTTAAATAAAGTCATTACTGGTAACGTCTTATTTTATTCCCTATAATAATATAATAACTTACTTCACTCTATAAAAGTATGACTTATTTTAGGTAACTAGTGAATTTAATATTACAAGTAACAACTTATTTCAGTACTTCCTTCGTAATCACTTATTTTAGCCTATACCGGTACGATTAAGGCAACCATTTACCCCCAATGACACCCCATGTTAAAATAATGTGTTATGCGACCAAAGTGTAAGTACCCTACGGGAAATTTTAACAAACTGTCACCGAACTGGCCCCTTTACATGAAATAGACTCGTCACTTTTACATGGCGTTGTCATAGGAGGGGGAAATTGACCGTAAGTCAAAACAAGAGCTTACAGAAAATAAGGAGAAAGTTAATCGTTGTGAAAGAAATTAGTGTTACAGATAAGTTTTTGTTTTCGTTACTTATGAAACGACTAGTTTTATAATTTATTTGTATGTTCTTAGGTCCTAGGTTAAAAAATGTACGTTGTAAGAAAACTTGAAATGTGAAGATTGAACATTTAGCTGGTGTGTTTATTAGTTTATCCGCAAGTGAAATAACAATACTGGCAGCTTTCTAGAGCAGTGTTCTTCTGGTACTTGGAAATAACATTGTTTGAAAAGATAGGCTGCTAATGCATATAAGCCACATCCACAAAAACTTTCAGCCTTTCCACGTGATGGGACATATTTGGATTTATTATGGAAAAGTTATTCGAAAATCCATAGCCGTGTTAAATTCACATATTCAATGCTAAATAGTGAAATTTTATATCATACCCAATGTTTGACTTATTTATTCCACCTTTAATATGTCTGTTCCCGTACTTTACCGCAGTTACCCAAACTAGCCCAAAGGCGTTCCCGTACTCAAAATTGTGTGTAAATTGTTGTTGTTTGGGCTGTTTTGGGTTCCTAGCTATTTTTGGAAAAAAGTTTTCTTATAATTGCATATACGGATCAGGCCTCTTAACAAACTTAAAAATACAAAACATAAAGATGTCCACTAAATTTTCATCATTAAAAGCAATGTTAATTTTGTTTTAATTCAACTGTTGGCTCACTGCTGATAAGCTTCAAATTTGGCAATTAAAGTAAGTGAAATAACAGTGACAAAACAGCGATGCCAACAATTCAAAAAAAAATTTATGGAGAAAAGTTCAAAAAGTAGGACAACCCCGGACACTTACTGAAAAAGAAGGAGGACTGCCCCGGACGGCCCAAAAAAGAGGACGGTGTTCGGATTGCAACCCTAGTATTGCATTATATAACTACTTATGCGAAAGTACTTATTTAATAAAAATTAAAATCTAATTACATTGCTCGGATCGGTGTACTTTTAAATAAAGTCATTACTGGTAACGTCTTATTTTATTCCCTATAATAATATAATAACTTACTTCACTCTATAAAAGTATGACTTATTTTAGGTAACTAGTGAATTTAATATTACAAGTAACAACTTATTTCAGTACTTCCTTCGTAATCACTTATTTTAGCCTATACCGGTACGATTAAGGCAACCATTTACCCCCAATGACACCCCATGTTAAAATAATGTGTTATGCGACCAAAGTGTAAGTACCCTACGGGAAATTTTAACAAACTGTCACCGAACTGGCCCCTTTACATGAAATAGACTCGTCACTTTTACATGGCGTTGTCATAGGAGGGGGAAATTGACCCCTTGTGACATGTTACAAGACAAATCCTAGGACAGGTTACTGAACTCTCATAAAAAACAAAGTTCAGGGACCTGTCCTGGGATTTGTCTTGTGACATGTCACAAGGGGTCAATTTCCCCCTCCTATGACAACGCCATGTAAAAGTGGCCAGTCTATTTCATATAAAGGGGACATTTCGGCGACAGTTTGTTAAAATTTCCCGTAGGGTAGTTACAATTTTTGGTTTCTTATTACATTTCCCTTTACCTGGTAATAGAAGGTTTTGCTGGGTATTTTAAAATAGTATCAAATGATCCTAAGGAGTACCATAGTAAATACTTTTGAGATTCTAATAGTACCATAATACTGTAGTACCAACGTTATCATTCCTGATACATTGCCCATAAGTTATTTCGCACGCTCCATTGCTGATTGACCAACTGTCAGTGGAAGTCCAAGAAGCTCGAACAAAGAATTTTAAAAATTATAGACGGCAGGAAGCATTGAATCGGGATATACTAAATAGGTTCCCGCACAGTAGGAATTTTGCTGGACGAGTTTTAATGAAAATTTTCAGTAAACTAATAAAGTTTTCATCACAAAGTAAATGAAAAGTTGCTTAAATTTTATGAAAAAGATTCATATATCCAGTTGAAACTTTTTCATTAAGTGTATGAAACGTTTAATAAATAAAATGAAATTTTTTACCATTTTATGAAAAAGTATATTAATTCAATAAACTCAATCCCCGAGTTTCAGTTAAACTTCATTGGTTTTATGCAAAAATTTATTAATATCATGCAGATAATTCTCTCAATGTACTAACTTCAGATCCAATTATTTCTGGCAAAATAAATTAAACAGATAAAACTACAACTCCTTCCAAAATCAACTGTAGAGCTATTAATTTCGCTTTCAATTTTGCCGAACGTGTCACCAGAAATCACTAATGATATAGATGACAATGATGAGTATAGCGGTGTCGACGGATAGGACTCTGACGAGTTTGGGCACATATTCTAAAATAGCAGTTTAGAAACACTTATTTTACAAAATAACTCAATTTATCAAAAAACACCCTAATTTTTATTTTCTAAATATTTTACGGTGCAACTACATTTTTACCATATTCAATGCAAATTTTCTCGAAAACTAAGCCGAACAAATCTCGAATTTTTTTTTTTAGCAATAGAAAATTATCTGGAGATTTTTTTAAAAATATTTATAAAATAAAAAAATGTAGGGTGTTTTTTAATAAATTGAGTTTTTCATAAAAACATAATAAATCCATATTCAGAACTTGTTCTGAAAATTAAACTTAATCTATAAAAACTCTATAGATTATGTTTAATTTTAAGCTCTTGGCATATTTCAAAAATTTTTAACAAATTGTTTACTTAAAACGCTTTTAAATTTTTTCAACATTTGACCACGCCTACCTAGCCCACTCTGTAAAAAAAACGAGTAAAAAGGTGTTAACCAAAATCAATAGGATTCGTCTTTGTGCTGATATACGTCGGTATACCAAATTTCATCAAAATATCTTAATATTTGCGACCTGCAGCGTATAAACAATATAATTTTGAGGGGATCCTTATATGGGGACTAGGTCTAAACATGGACCCATGTTAACCAAAATCAATAGGCTTCTTCCTTGGGCTGATATAGGTCGGTGTACCAAATTTCATAAAAATATCTTAATATTTGCGACCTGCAGCGTATAAACAATATAATTTTGGGAGGACCCTTATATGGGCACTAGGTGTAAACATGGACCGATTTTAACCAAAATCAATATAATAATATTTGCGACCTGTAGAGTGCGCACAAGAATACATGGACAGACAGACAGACGGACGGACGGACATCGTTAAATCGAAATAAAAAAACTTCTGAGCCGATCGGTATACTATAAGATGGGTCTAGGACCAATATTTTTTGGTGTTACAAACATCAGCACAAACTTATAATACCCTGACCACATAGTGGTGTAGGGTATAACAAGTACGGATTCTTTTTTCTGCTACACAGACATACATCGAAAATTTGATATTGATACGACATATGTTTTACAAGCTGACATTTAGTTTTTATACCCTACACCACTACGTGGTCAGGGTATTATGGCTTTATCTGAGTTTTCAATTTAAGATTAATCACAGACTGCTTAATTTTGAGGTATTAAAAAAATCGATCTTTTTCGGTTTTAGTAAATTTTTACTTAAAATTAAAACATAAATAGCGAAATTTTTTTGATAAATTAAGTAACATGAGATGTTTACTAATGGTATAAATTAAAAAAATTTATATTCCTTTCATCGCAGATTAATTATTAACGAAATCGTGAAAAAAGTGAAATTTCAACTTCCCGATTTTGGTCTCTCTTTCGTGGAATACAAGATATATGTTCCAAATGTAATTGGTTTATAAAAACAACATATCTTGCTCTACAAAAAAATTAAAACCGATCCTCACTGGCTCTGTCCAAATTTTAACGATGGCCGTTTAAAATGAATTCTTAACACATATTTTTACTTTATCCGCTTAAAACACCACGATAAGTAACAGTTAGGCCAAAAATTAGTATGAAAAAAGTGTTTGTCTTTTTATTATGCATAAAAATACTTATATGTGACGCGCAAAATAGAAAGGGACCTAAGGGTAAAAAAAGGGCATGGGATCGGTCTCATTTAGGGTTGCCACATGGCCTTGATTGTCAAGTTAATTCAGGTCTTGTCAAGTGCCAAGGTCAAATTTATTTTGTCAAGTTAAATTGAATTTTTGTCGTATCAGTAGTTAAAAAAAAACATGCAAAATTACAAAACTGATGAAATTTATTAGTGTTTAAATTTTTTTGAGTAGCATTTATTTGTAAACAATAAGAAAAGAAAGATAAAGTTTTGCAGGAAGTCGTTGAAATTTTCAAACTTTAGGCCCAAAAAAATATATAAATTTTCCATAATTCTCGCAACGCCATTTTAAAATTTTAGCATATTTTCTTTTCTGAAACGTAAAAACCAACACTTTTTTTTTATAAATTTATTAAATTGTTGATATATTATCAAAATAAAATGGCGGTTAAGATATATCTTTGGTTTTGGGAGCGTGAGTAGAGATTTACGAAAGACGGTTTTCCTTAAAAATCGGTAAACAATAATTTTACTGGGACAAGAATTATTTTGATTATATATCATTCATTTAATAAATTTATAAAAAAAAAGTTTTGGTTTTTTACGTTTCAGAAAAAAAATATGTTAAAATTTCAAATTGACGATTCGAAAACTATGGAAAGTTTATATATTTTTTGGCCTAAAGCTTAAAAAAGTCAACGACTTCTTGCAGACTTCATCTTTTTCTTCTTATTATACAGAAATAAATGCTACAAAAAAAAAAAAAAATAAACCACTAATCAATTTCGTCAGTTTTTTTTTATTATTTGGTCTATTTAACCCATATGTCCAAACTTCACTGGCTGGTAGCACTATCGAGTTTGTCCCCAAAAATTCAAAAAAAACTGAAATTTTTTTTATGAATCTTAATAAAATGGCGAGCGTATTTAAAAATTATAAATTTTTGTATTAGGAATCACCCTACTGCACACATATGCACATTAATATTTTTTTATTGTCAAGTTTTTTTTTTAAATCAAGTTATTTTTTGCGAAGTGTCAAGTTATTAGACTTTTGCGATATGGCAACCCTAGTCTCATTCGATGCTCAGATGTTGTCCACATCAAAAAAAAAAATTGATTTTTTTAGTTCAAACTGACTGGCCTGTATGCCTCGGAAAAATCCAATTTTAACACATATATTATTTTTTGCACCCAAGGAAACTGCCGGTGGAGCAAACAAAAAAAAAACACTTTTGAAAATTCCATACATTTCATGGGTGGTCTAGTGCCCATATAAGGGTACCCTCCAAAATTGTCTTTTTTACACGCTGCAGGTCGCAAATACGAAGATATTGCAATGAAATTTGGTACACAGACGTATGTCGGCCCAAGGACGAAGCCTGTTGATTTTGGTTAAAATCGGTCCATGTTTACCCCTAGTGCCCATATAAGGGTACTTCCCAAAATTGTCTTTTTGTCGCAAATACGAAGATATTTCAATGAAATTTGGTTCGCTGACTTACATAGTCCCAAGGAAAAAGCCTATTGATTCTAGATAGGATCGGTCCATATTTGGACCTATGGCCCATATTTACTATTTTCTCTTCTCTTATGATTTTATAGAAAATTTTGACACTAGTCCGTTTTAACCCATTCAAATTTCGGATACAAACATTAGTTGGCTTTAAGTCAGACCTTTTTACTCGTTTTTAATCTAAAAAAATGTTTTAGAAAGTATAGCTTTTTGATTTAATACACATACAGGGTGCCCCAAAAGTAATATAATAATGTGTGTTCACTTCGGTGAACAATGAAGGCTATCCAATCCTGACCTCAACGTATTCGAGTGTCGAACCAAACGCAAAGCGGCAGCTAAAGATACCACACCCAACAGCTGTCGGCTTTTGCGTTTGGTTAAAAGGTCAGTTCGTGAACTATAAGAAACAACTCAACATCTCCTTTGTCTCTCGTGTGTGCTACGGCAACAAAAATTGAAAAACCCTCAAACAGCCATTGAAGTTAAGAAAAGTGTTTTAATCAGAGATTAATTAAAATATATAAGCTACTGTGAAAACTTAGAATAGTAACTTTAAATTAACTTAACCCTAAAAACGTTTTTGAATTCAAATATATAATACATATACATATGTACGTATTATAACGTTTAATATGAAATTAAATAGTTTGATTATTTGGAAAGCATGTATGTATATTAACCCCAAAAACTAACCCTCTCCCTCTAACCCGTCTATTCATGGTCCTTCGTGTGAGTGAAACAGTGGCAGTTTACAAAAAATTCTAAATTAATTTAAAAGTTAAAAAGTTTCTCCTTAAAAATCTAGAATAAATATATACTAAAATTAAAAATCTCCATTTTTGTTTTTCTATATACCTACATGTTAAAAACTTGGAAAAAAATAGTTAAAAATTCTAATTAAAATACATAAATAGAGAAACCAAAAAATACAATATTTAAAAGAACAGTGCAGAAGTTAAAAACAATAAATAAACAAGATCAGTGAAATAAAATTCAAAACCCACCCCTAAAACATACACAAAATTGTGAGAGAGCAGTGGCTGTTTTTAAAAAAGTTTTATATTTGAACAATAATAAACTTCATATTTCTTTTAGCAAAACATAAACAATTGCGTGAAGTGGAAAAAATTTTTTTAAAAACAAATTTAAAGTTTTTAAGAACATAACAAAACAATAACAAAAACATTTAGTTAAATTGAAACCCAGTGCACAACAAAAAACACAAAATACCCAAGTAAATATAAAGAATAACAAAAATATAAAAAGAAAAATAATAGGAGGAAATACCCATACCCAGTGAAAATATAATTATAAAATAAAATCCCTTGAATGCTAGTGCTCATATTGATAATAAAGTGATTTTGGAAAATATTATTAATTTTATATCTAAAGGGAGAAAAATATTTGGTTAATAAGTGCTATTAATTAAATTGAATTTAATTAAAGTGGATCTAAACTTTTAAATATTAATTTTTTTAACAAATATTACACAAAAATTTTAATAAACAAAATACAAGTGTTACTGTGCACTATAAAAAACAAGAAGAATAAATTACCCAAAACAATACAAAATTTGTGTTTAACAATTCTGCTGCAAAACATAAAAGCCCAAATTACTGCATGTAATATAAAGCGGGAAGATAGGCACAAAAACGAATCAACAAGGAAATACAACAAATACACACACATACCCATCAAAGTGATAAGTACCCTACAACCAGAAGGAGTCGGTAAGTTGAATTATTTACAACTTACTAAAATTTTCGAAACCATATTTCCATAATTTTGTACACATTTTACACAGCAGTCAGCACAACTTTGAATATAAAACCTCGTTTCACCCACCCTTTTTGCAGTTATTCGTCAGGTTTTTAAAAATTTTGTCTGACAAATTGATACTGCCGTTTACATTGTGTAGCGCATATCATCAAGTGTAAAAACACCCTGTTGGAAATTTTTTGGTCAGAGAATCTTTTTTTGTGTCTTTGCCAACTGTGTTTGGTAAACCTTGTTTATAATCGTTTTTAACCCATAAACCCAAATTTTAACCCTTATTGTGCCGAAAACCCAAATTTAACCCGTTTTATACAGCAGTATTACAGTGTTGGCTTAATTAAACCTTTTTGTGCTTATAACCCAAGTGTTGGAACATAATGGAGTTTTTTGGCCTGATGGTTTTCTCCATTTGGTTTTTTTTATCTAAAATATTTTTTTTACCCTTTTTTATACTTACTTTTTTATTCCTTTTTTAATAATAACACATTGTTATTAATTGTTTTTTAAATAAACGTTTTATTGAATTAAAGGTTTATAATTAAAGTAAAATCAAAATTTAAGAACTTATGTCATAACATGAATTTAAATAGACATAATGTTAGCTATAAATAGACAATATAATAACCTTTGGCAATCCTGTTTTTAATGAATTTAGTCACAATGTTAATTGTAACGGTATTGCTGAAAATAAAGGAAAACATACAACAAGAAGAAATATATTACCAATAAATAGTTGAATTTTATATACAAAACCAACAAGACGCGTTTTACTTACCCCCTTTTCTGCGTTAAAATTTTTGATAAATTTAGATTTTTTTTAAATTTATCAAATCCTTAAAAACTATTAAGGAATAACAACAAGTTTAACCCGCTTTTTACAGCAAAAATATATTTTAAGCACAATTAACACTTTTTTGTGCTTAAAACCCAAATTTAACCCGCATTTTACAGCAAAAATATATTTTAAGCACAATTAACCCCTTTTTGTGCCGATAACCGAAAATGAACACATTTTTTACCGGAAATTCATATTTTACGCAATTAACGCATTTTGTACCGGTAACTCACATTTAACCCCCAGCAAACCCATTTTTTAACCCTTTTTTGCACCAGAGCCCGCATTTAACCCATTGTAACCCATTAACACGCGCAATTAATTGCTTTTACACACGTTTTAACCCGTTTTATCGTCGGTTAATTTCAATTTTATTACAAAATGAATGATATAAGGCTCTTGGCGAAAAACTTGCTAATCTGCATTCAACAGGATCTACCTGCTTATGAGGAGGATTATCGCAATTCATCCGAGGATACCCAATCTTTGCCCGTCTTAAAGATTCGCAAGCTTGAATTGGAAGGAATATGGTCAAATATCGACTCTAAATATAATAGTATGCGGGAATCTCCTCAAATGAGTGACAAAGAGGCGTCAAAGGGAATTGATATGACCGAAATCACGCGGCATTTCAGAGGAGCTAAGCAATTTTATAGGGCTAGCATGACTTCGATTGAGGAAGCAATCGAAGGTCATACAAATCAAAGGCTCTCTCTACCCCACCCAAGTGACGCGAATGCGACAAATTCTACTGGAATTAAAGTTACGCCTTGTGACATACCCATTTTTAACGGTGAATACAAAGCTTGGGCTTCATTTAGGGACATGTTCATGGCCGTTTATGGCAAAAACCCGCGTCTAAGTGGCATTGAAAGATTATGCAAACTCAAAGAGAAAACCCGCAGAGAAGCTAGAGATATTGTGGATGGTGCACCCTTGACAAACGAAGGTTTTAATATTGCTTGGTCAGAACTTACTGCCCAATATGAAGATAGGCGCAGGCAGGTTAATGCTCAATTGAGAGTTCTATTTACCCTACCCATAGTCATAAATCCATGCGGTTTTCAAATTCGGAAATTGCAAAGGTCCATTAATAGTTGCCTGGCGGTCTTACGTACTCTAGAAGTAGACACTGAGCACTGGGATCCTATTATAATTTACATTTGTACTTCCAAATTACCCAAAGAAACCCTATTAATATTTGAGAGAACTCTAGCGGACAATACTTGCATTCCATCCTGGACTGAATTGGACAGTTTTTTAACGTCAGAATATAAAGGTCTTGAAGCGGCCACTGATGCTAAAGCATTGCAGATAATTGTTGTTCCAAACTCACACCCAAGACAGAACACTGATAATAGAAATCAGTATGATAGAAAGGGCAGCGTTTTTCTCAGTGTGACTCAACAGCCTAAAAAAGACACCCGTTTTGGAAAATCCCTAGACACGACAAGGAAGCCTTCCCCCTTACTACCCAGAAAACCAGAGCAGACAAACCCGATGGCTCAGTTTGCAAATTATGCAGAGCTAACCACACCTTAAGGGATTGTTAAAAAGAGCGGCTTCTGTAACAATTGTCTGGCTGTTGGTCATACGTTAAAAGATTGCCGAAGTGCTTTCACATGCAAGCATTGTGGAGGTCGGCATAATTCTCTCCTACACAAACCCAAGTCCAATTCAGAACCCCAAAATACCCAAGACGATGTAAGCCAACAATCAACTTCACGCAATGCATCGCAGTCTTTCGCAATATGTACGCGGTCAGAGACATTAGATGACCGTAAAAGGCTAGTGGGAACAGCCATGGTAAATGTTGAATACCAAGGCTCTCTGATACCTGTTAGAGAGCTAATTGATCCAGCGTCAGACTACACCTTTGTCTCAGATACCCTCAGAAAGAAACTGCAGTTACCCACCACACCCATACGCGCTGAAATCTCAGGAGTGAATGAAAGTCATTCCGCAAATCCCGATAAAATGTGTGACATAACATTACGGTCGGACAGATGTGACGATTTCAGGCTGACGCTTCAGGCAATTGTTTTAAAAGTCATTGCGAAAAATATACCCACTCGAAGTTTGAACCCCGTTATTTTAAAGGAGTTGAATAATATTCAACTTGTTGATGAAAGGTTTTTCGAAAGTCGGCCAGTTGATGTATTAATTGGCGGCGATTATTATCCACAAATCATGAGAAAAACTGCCAGCAAAGTCGTTAAGACACTTCTTGCTCAAGAGTCCCACTTTGGCTGGATATTAACAGGACCGCTAGATGATTTGAAAAAACCCCAACCCATAGTGTCACACTTCAGCACGGTTACACTTGACGAGTGTATTACCAAGTTCTGGGAGATTGAAGAAATTGTTAGAAAACCCATTAAGTCTATTGAAGATTCCTGTTGTGAGGAGTATTATTCGAAGACAACTATTCGTTTACCCAATGGCCGATATCAGGTCAATCTACCCTTCCGAACCCCACAAATTGAGTTAGGGAACTCACGCCATATTGCTATGGCTCAATATCTTGGAAATGAGAAAAATTTATTGAAGAAACCCGAACTTAAAAATGAATACGAATACGTGCTTCAGGAATATATTGACCTAGGTCAGATGAAACCCTATAACCCAGAAATTTCACCAAACTGTCATTATTATTTACCCCATCACGCAATCGTAAAACCTGACCGAGTTACAACAAAGGTCCGAGTTGTTTTTAATGCGTCAAGCAGAACATCGAATGGCAATCGTTTGAACCATACCCTTTACACCGGTCCTACGCTACAACAGGATTTAGTTGTAGTTATTGTCGGACATTGCGCGACTTTTTGACCCAGCTGGTTGGCTAGCGCCAATTATTATTTCTGCTAAGATTATAATGCAGCAAATATGGCAGGATAATACAGCTTGGGATGAATGTCTTAAACCCTTAACCCTCATTAAATGGCAAAAGTTTCTACAATATTATGATAATATTGATCAGATTAGAATTCCAAGATGGATTCAATACACCCCTTCAGCAAAAATTGAGTTTCATGGCTTTTCAGATGCTTCTGAGAAAGCGTACTCGGCAGTGCTATATGCACGAGTAACACCCATAAACGGTCCTAATTCCGTAACCCTACTCTTCGCTAAAACGAGAGTTGCACCCATCAAAGTTCTTTCATTACCCAGGTTAGAACTTTGTGGTGCGGTGTTGTTGGCTAATATGGTACACAATTTACTTGGTCAGCTAGATTTACCCCAACATCAAACCTATTTCTGGACTGATTCATCCATAGTCCTGGCTTGGTTAAAGAAGCATCCAAACTCCTGGAACACATTTGTTGCAAATCGAGTTGCAACCATTATGGAAACGGTCGGCGTGGAAAATTGGAACCATGTCATATCCCACGATAACCCTGCTGATGTCGCGAGCCGAGGATGTAATGCGGATGAGTTACAGGACGATTCTCTTTGGTGGAATGGCCCATCCTGGCTGAAAGAATCCCCATCAAAATGGCCAATAACAACACAAAATTTTATAACTCAAGCTGAAGCGAAACCCATTCAAGCTTTTGCTAATTCTATGAATATTAACCCTACAGCCACAGAGAACCCAGACATTCTTTGTAGATTTTCAAAATGGTCGAAAGCTCTTTGAGTCATGTCTTATGTCTATCGTTTCTTGGATCGAATAACAACTACCCGCAGAAGAGTAAGTCGTCATGAAATGGTAACACTGGATAGAAGTAGAACTAATTTACCAGCCGAAAGAATCAGGATCCTGTTGGCGCACCCCACCATTTTACTCGAATCTGAAGATATAAATTCAACCAAAGATAGACTTGTGATATTGTGCCAGACTCAATAGTTTAAGGAAGAGTACAATTGTTTAATGAAGAAAACCCCTATACCCAAAAAGAGCCGATTACTTACCCTAACGCCATATTTGGACTCAAAGAATATTATGCGTGCGAATGGTCGTCTAGCAAGCTCCAAAAGCTTATCTTATGATGAACGACACCCGACTTTGTTACCGTACGCAAGTTGCTTTGCGAAATTATTAACCCTACACGTTCATTTGATAATTTTACATGGGGGAAATCAGGTCATGTTGAGAGTAATTCGTTCAGGATACTGGATTCCGAAGCTTCAGAATCTTATCAGCTTTGTTATTAACAAATGCTCACCCTGTACTCGATATAAGAACCGTCAGGCAAGTCAATTGATGGCGGCTTTACCCCCGGAACGCACCCAATTAACCCGACCATTTTATAACGTTGGAATAGATTTTGCTGGACCATTTGATGTAAAGGTTTACTCAGGCCGCACGTGTAAGATAACCTAAGGATACGTATGCGTTTTTGTATGCTTTGCAACTAAAGCCATCCACCTTTAACCAACTTCAGATCTTTCTACCCAAGCCTTTTTGGCGGCATTTGCACGATTTTTTTCGAGGCGGGGATGCCCTGCCTCTATTTACTCCGATAATGGAACAAACTTCGTTGGCGCAAATCAACTATTGAAGAAAGAGCGGCAGGAATTTGTGAGATTATTGAAAGAATCTGTTGTAGCAATGAGCAGTTTCCAAAACGTGACGTGGCATTTTATTCCGCCAGGAGCTCCGCACATGGGAGGTTTGTGGGAAGCCGGAGTGAAAAGCTTCAAATCTCACCTGAAAAAGCTTAATACCTTAAAATACACATTCGAAGAATTAGCTACACTCCTTGCTCGAATTGAAGGATGTCTCAACTCTAGACCACTCAGCCCGTCAAACGAAAATCCGCAAGATCTTAACCCTTTAACCCCAGGTCATTTTCTGATTGGTTCACCCCTACTAACCCCAGCTGAACCAGACTTAAGTGACGGAAATATCACTCTGGCGAATAGGTGGCAAAAGCTCAGGATTCAACACCATTACTTCTGCAGGAGATGGAAAGATGAATACCTGAAAGAGCTGCACAAGAGATACAAGTGGAAAAACCCTCAACGCCAACTTGAAGTTGACGATATTGTAGTTATTAGACAGGACAATTTACCCGCTAATGAATGGTAACTTGGACGCGTGACCAAAGTGTACCCTGGTCCTGATGGTCGCACAAGAGTCGTAGACTTGCGCACCGCCACAGGAAGCTTAACTCGGCCAATAACCAAGGTCGTAGTTTTACCCACCAAATGATGATACCCTCTTATCTAACTACTTACCCACACTTGTATACTAACCCATAGAATTTACACATAACACACTCACTTTACTTACCCAAGTTTAATATGTAAAAGTTGATCACACCACCCAAATTCTGAACTAGATAATTTCGCAGTGTCGAAATAATGGACACGTGTTCTCGGGAGTGATGAATAAAATCTCACATGTTGCATTGGTGGCATTGTTATCTTCTTTTCACATATTCTACTTACCCTTTACCCTATACTCACCCTCCATAATAGGTGCTAATTTAAATATTTCTGCAGGAAAATCGCCCCCATTAATAATAATCGTGGAAACCGTAGAGGAAATCGCTCCCACACTCGATCTGATCGAAATTCCGGACAGCGCCACAATTCAAGTCGTAATAACAACCAGGCGAGTCGCAGAACTACGAACACTCGATCTGGACGAGTTCAATACAAACGACACTTTGGTTGTGGTATATGTCAAGCGGATCATCGTCTGATCAACTGCAAAAAGTTCGACCGAATGAACCTAGCAGATAAATACCAGACGGCAGTGAAACTACACTACTGCGTGAATTGCTTGGCACGGAACCATTTAATAGGGAAGTGTAACAGCAAAATACGCTGCCAAACCTGTGGAGGTAAGCATCACACTCTGCTTCACGGTCCCAAGCGCATTCGCAGGGACCTCTCTACTCAACGTCCGGCAAGAACGCCTTCAAGAGAACGCACGCCTCCAACCCCAGCGCCGCGAAACTCCAAGGCCATTGTCAACACCGCCCTACCATCATCGGGCAAAAACGTTCGTCCCTACTGCTGTAGTGAAAATTGTCTCAGGGGACGGAACCCGTTTAGCTAGAGCACTGCTCAACCCAAGCCTTACTACCTCTAGAGTAGCGGTCTCGTGTGTTCGGGAATGCGAACTAAATCCCTTCAAGCTAGAGGACAAAGTGTAGACTAAGGTCATCTTGGAGGCCAACGTAGCACCCGCTGCTCGCTATGAGGTTTGCATGTCCGTGGTTAACTAGCTTCCAAGGCATCCATACCCGAAACCCCTCGATGCCTCGATTCAGGACAAGTTTTGTCGTATCTCCTTAGCAGATCCGGAATTTTACTCGAATGCTCCAGTAGCTCTAGAAATTGGTGGAGATCTATACACGTCGATACTGAAATCGAATACCATCCACATCGACGGAGGATCGCTGATTGCCCAGGATTCGTCCCTCGGGTGGTTGGTCATGGGATCTATTTCCCTCTAATGTTACTCCTAAGCATCATACATGGGACTAATTAATTAGGTGGACTAATTAATTGATGATTTCATTACCATTACATTGATATCAATTGTAATGAAATTATTTTCATTACCATTTTTTTAATTAATGGTAATGATTCTAAAATTTAATTTCATTGATTAATGACAATGATTTTAAATTTCATTACCATTGATAATGAATAAATTAAAAAAAATAATTGCCATTGACAGAAAAACGTAAAAATGGAGTAAAACTCGTTGAAATCGAAGATGGAATATGCTCCTTCAGGCTCATGCTCATTTGAAATTAAATATTACTTTCCATTCCATTGTTATTTGTACCCAGGTAAAGTTTAACGGAATTAAATGGATCCTCCTTAATAAATTATGTTTTATAACTTCCCTGGCCAAACCAGTTGTTCGTTTTCATTTGTCTGAATTTTTTTGTAAACAAATGGTTTTTAATCAATTGTAATTAGTTTTTTTATACATTAGTGTAATTTCATTACCATTAGTAATGATTTTTCTAATGAAAAATATTTCATTACCATTAAATGGTAATGAAATTTTTTTCATTGTCATTAGTATGAACTAATGGTAATGAAAATTCAATGGTAATGAAAAATTCCCATGTATGCTAAGCATACTCAAGTATTTATGATACAATACATTTTACCCTACACCCTTAACCCTCAGCCGAATAGATAAAAATAATTGTTTTTTTTTTTTTATTTTTATTCACAGGTTCGTCCGGCCCGGGAGGATGTTCACTTCGGTGAACAATGAAGGCTATCCAACCCTGACCTCAACGTATTCGAGTGTCGAACCAAACGCAAAACGGCAGCTAAACACACTACACCCAACAGCTGTCGGCTTTTGCGTTTGGTTAAAAGGTCAGTTCGTGAACTATAAGAAACAACTCAACATCTCCTTTGTCTCTCGTGTGTGCTACGGCAACAAAAATTGAAAAACCCTCAAACAGCCATTGAAGTTAAGAAAAGTGTTTTAAATTAATTAGATTAATTAAAATATATAAGCTACTGTGAAAACTTAGAATAGTAACTTTAAATTAACTTAACCCTAAAAACGTTTTTGAATTCAAATATATAATACATATACATATGTTTGTATTATAACGTTTAATATGAAATTAAATAGTTTGATTATTTGGAAAGCATAACTATTTACGCGGTAATGTATGTAAATACTAACCCTCTCCCTCTAACCCGTCTATTCAATGTGAATGTTCTTTAATTTTTGCAAATGGCGTCAAATGTAATAGTGCTTTGACATCTATGTTGTAGACAGATAGGGAATTATTTGATAACAAGGAATGGAACAATACACACCTGAAAAACGTTGAATTATTGTTACTGCTTATTTATATATTTAACCATTGTTTAAATATAAAGGTCAGCATAAAAAATTTCTTTTGAAACTTCCTTGCAAAAATAATTTAGATTCGACGGTGTATGGCGAACTTTTTTTTGAGATACGGTCCAGTGGACAATCTAGGCCATGTTGCACATACCGTTAGAGGCGCCTTGAAAAATTCTTTCATATGATATCCATATTGTGTATTTATCTATGAAAATTCTTCCAAAAACTAAAAAAACTACCTGTTTTAAAAACGGTCCAGCTCATGAGATCTCACCGGTAGACCGAAAATATTTTGGGAATCATCATAAAACAAACCAAGGTATATTTGAGATGGACAGTTTTTTTACTTTTTTTTTGTCCATATAAGGTGAGTCGCTTTAATATATACATATTAAAATCCGTAATCTTCAAGAACATTTAAATACGCAACCTTATTTTTTCCTCTTACACAAATTCACAAAATGAGTAAATACCTATAAAATTGTAAAGCCAAGAAATTAACAAAAATTGTAATTTTTCTGATTAAATTTATAAAAATTATTGATACATTTTGTATCAATTAAATCCTAGCAACAAAAGTAGTTAAAACATTTTGTATCAATTAAATCCTAGCAACAAAAGTAGTTGAAACATTTTTGTATCAATTAAAGAATATATTCAAAATATTTTCGATTCAAATAAAACACAGCAACAAATCTATTTTAAATAAAAATATGAAATAAATTTATTAGAAATTTTCAGGTACAAATAAAAATTTAAGAAAAAATATTTTAAGTAAATGAATGTTCTTTTTAGTTTGACTCTAGATCATAAATTAATATCACTTTATGTTTAAATTATTTTCAAATCAAAGAAAGATGATACAATTTTTACAAGTAAATTACAAAGAATAAAAATATATTTGAAAGAATTCGATAATTGTAAAAATTGTATCATCTTTCTTTGATTTGAAAATAATTTAAACAGAAAGTGATATTAATTTATGATCTAGAGTCAAACTAAAAAGAACATTCATTTACTTAAAAATAAGAGATCAACTAAATATTCCCCCATTCAAAAAATATTTTATTTTTATTAAACCCAAATAAATAATTTAATTTATTATTTTATTTGCCGAATATTATATATATTAAAATTATTTAATTTTTATGAAACTCAAACAAAAAAATTTAGAATTTTATTTGAAGATAAAAAAATTAAATAAAAATAAAAAATATTTAATTTGTATTCGAACTATGTCAATTAAAATTATTTTATTTATTTAAAAAATATAAATTTAAAATAACAATAAAAAATTTCGGTTTCATGTTTATTTTTTTAAGGAACAGAATTTTTTTGAAATTTTTTTATATAAATATAAAATATTTTAAAACTATTGATATTTAATAAAGAAAAATACAATTACGAAAAAATTCATTTTTAATTGATACTTTTATTTCAAATAAACAGCTTTGGAAGCCGGTAACCTCTTACTTTTCTATTACCAAAGCTATTATTTTAACAAGGGCATGTCCATCGGGGTAACTCCTTACCTAGTAACATGTTATTCTGAACTTACGTGTAAGGAGTTTTTAAAAACATTTTGTTTAAATTTTAATTTTTTAAACCGAATATCAATTTCAAATTCACGGATTTTTAACAAAAAAAGAATTTCTAAAATTTTCTATAAAAACGAATTATTTATACCAATAAAACATTCAAACGTATGAATTTCGTATTACAAGTAATTCAAGGGTAAGCGGTTTATATATTACCAGGTAATATGCATAGTAATACCCATATATTACCAAAGTTTTGCTGGGTGCCTTAGTAAGGAAGCAATTAAAAGATTTATGGCTAACTCAATTTTTTTAATAACGGTCAGAGAAACCAACAATAAACGAAAAAAATTTAATTCCTTAGGGAATTAAACAAAATAAAATTAATTTCTTGACTAAAAGTTGAATTAGCTAGAATTGAATGAATTCTTTCACTTAAACTAGAATTAACTCGTGTTGAATGAATTCTTTAGTGAATGAATTCTTTAATTCGAATGCTTAGTGCTTTGGTCAGGGAATTCATTCTATAAATTTGAATTCTTTGAATTCATTCACAGGAATTAATTCCTGCTTATGTTTTATTAATAAATTCGTACCTTGAATTAAAGAATTGAATTAAATTTTTTGGAATTCATTCCAAAAAGGAATTTTTTTAAAACTCGGATTGTAGTATATATTTTAAACAGGTTACCTGTGCCTTCAAATGCAATGAAATGTGCAAAGAAATTTGAAAATAACACACAAAGCAACAACAAAATTATTTTCGTTGTTGTTGTTTTGTGTGTTATTTTCAAATTTCTTTGCACATGAGCAATTCCATTTTATTTCAACGAACATTTTTTCGGTAGTGTCCGATTTTGATAAAACTTGGTGAATGTGTGTAGTAGTGTATGTATGTTCACAAAACGATTTTTAATTTTTTTGTTTTCGAAAACTGTGGCAACCCTGCAGCTTTGAAATACTGAAAATTGCAGGGTAGGCACTACACTTAAAATTTCATAACTTTTGTTGTGAGCAAGATATTGAAAAAATTCTTTTTGCGTGGGATTAGTGAAGTTTTTAGGTTTAAGAAATTTATTATTATTTTTTTTTTTTAAATTTTTAAAATTAAAAAAAAAAAAAAAATTAAAATTTATTTTTTGAAAAAAAACCCATTTTTTAAAATTTTTATATTTTTTGCACAAAATGCCAATTTGTGTTCTAAACATCCTAAAAATTTCAGAGTGGAATGCCTCCTACTTTTTGAGATATATTAAAAAATGTACTGGTATGTTTATAAGAAATACTCTCTTTTACTAGTTGCTACGTGCCACTGAGTTAATAAGTTAAGTTTGCTTGTATGCAATTCATTGGAAGCATTGTTTGTATTCATTGAAAATTGTTTTTGCTGATGCTTAAGAAGTTCCGTTATTTCAAAAACAAAACGATTTAGATTTAGATTTCTTTAATGTCTTTGCGTTGTTGAGTAGCTTTTTAATTGTTTATAGATTTTTGACAAGTCAACATCGTAGTAGTTTTATTCTCTGATAATAATTTTCAAAAACTATTTTATTTCAAGCAGTACACATTTGTTCACAGATTTTTAATTTGCTTAAAATGCCTTTTGGAAAAGTTTGTTGTAATCCTTTCCGTAAAGTTTCGCAAAGTCTTAGGGAGCGTTTTCCACAATATTTGCATGGTCAATATATCTGTGCTTCATGTAGAATGGCTCTATTAGATCAAGCGAAGTCATTGATAAAGAAAAAGAAAACAATTTCGAAGATTTTGAAATTGACACGGTTGCAGGAACTTCTACATCAGCTTTAAAAGTTGCCAATGCTGATGAAAGTTTGTCTGAAAGTGATATTGGCTCACTTTCGGAAGAAACAACCGAAGAGGCTTTCAATGAAAAGAAGAACACAGCTTTTTTTTATTTGAATAAGTGCTTAGAAGCGCTAAATGGATCTCCCATTGAGTTTAAAAATAACTATTCTAAATATAAACAGGAAGAAATTTTAGGCAATATAAATTCCATATTTAGGAAAAACCTTTTTAGTTTAGAAAATATATCCTGCGATGGTGAAGATATTTTAAACCACTTAAAAGAGATTTACAATACTTCTGAAGATGATAAAGATAGACAAATTAAAATATTAACATCTTTGCCACATTCTTGGAGTGTTGGTAAAATAGAAAAAACCTTTTACTACTACAAACTATATGGCTCGTAAAGCTAAAAAACTAATTCAAAATGGCGATTATTATTTTTCTTCGCATCCAAAAAGACGATCCGGCCTCTCGACAGAGACAAAATCTATAGTTGAAGATTTTTATAGAAACGACAAAAACAGTCGCGTTATGCCCGGGAAAAAAGACTATAAGTCTGTTAAGAGTTGTAATGGGGAGAAAGAAAAAAAACAGAAGAGATTGATGCTTTGTAATCTGAAAGAATTGCATAATTCCTTTCAAGAAGTTTATCCAACAGTAAAAATTGGATTTTCAAAATTTTCAGAGCTGAGACCACAAGAATGTATTTTGATTGGGGGAAGTGGCACTCATACAGTTTGCGTGTGTGCTATTCACCAAAATTCCAAACTTATGTTTATTGGGGGGAAAATCAAGGAATTGTAAAAATCCAATTTAAAAATTGGAGAATTTTTGACTATCTGTGATTTAGCCGAAAATTACACATTTGTTATCCAAGATTGTATACAGAGCTATCATTGGACAAATTCTCAAGCCACTATACATCCCTTTGTGACATATTTCCGAAATGCAGATGGAAAAATAGATCACATAAGCTTTGTTGTCATTTCCGATATTTTGGAGCACAACACAGTCGCTGTTCATTTATTTCAAAGGAAATTTGTACAATTTATAAAAGAACATGTTAATGAAAACATTGACAAAATAATATATTTTTCTGACGGTTGCGCAGCTCAGTATAAAAATCTAAAAAATTTTGTAAATTTACTATACCATAAAACCGATTTTGATTGTGATGCTGAATGGCTCTTTTTTGCGACATCACTTGGGAAAGGCCCTTGCGATGGAGTTGGAGGTTCACTAAAAAGAGCACCAGCTCTGCCAGTCTTCAGCGTCCAATAGAAAATCAAATTGTAAATGCTACAGATTTATTTGAATACGCTAAGGGTTTGCCTAATATCAATGTAATATTCTGCACAAAAAATGAATATGAAGAAGAGGAAATAAAACTAAACACTAGATTTAAAAAATCTGTTGCAATTAAAGGAACACAAAAACTCCATTCATTCGTACCTATTTCAAGAACAGAAATAGCTGCCAAAACCTTTTCAAATTCAGTTGAAACTCCAAAACCTATTAAGATAATAAAATACTTATAAATACTTTTATATTTTTTCTCATATCTCGAAAAGATTCCGCAATTTTCAAGGTATTTAGAACGTACATTTGGCTATTTTTATAAGAAAAACTTTTTTTTCCAAAAAATGAATTATATTTTTGTTTATATTTTTACATTTTTTAATATATCTCAAAAAGTAGGAGGCATTCCACTCTGAAATTTTTAGGATATTTAGAACACATATGTGGCATTTTGTGCAAAAAATTAAAAAATTTTAAAAAATGGGTTTTTTTCAAAAAATAAATTTAAATTTTTTTTTTTTTTTTAAATTTTAAAAATTTAAAAAAAAAAAAATAATAATAAATTTCTTAAACCTAAAAACTTCACTAATCCCACGCAAAAAGAATTTTTTCAATATCTTGCTCACAACAAAAGTTATGAAATTTTAAGTGTAGTGCCTACCCTGCAATTTTCAGTATTTCAAAGCTGCAGGGTTGCCATAGTTTTCGAAAACAAAAAAATTAAAAATCATTTTGTGAACATACATACACTACTACACACATTCACCAAGTTTTATCAAAATCGGACACTACCGAAAAAATGTTCGTTGAAATAAAATGGAATTGCTCACATATCATTGCATTTGAAGACACTAGGTTATGTTTATAATTGTTCCGTTATAATCGAATGTACATCAGCAAAAGTTTTTAGGAAGTAACGCGAATAAGTTACGTTGTACTACGTTCACAGTACGATTGTTAAACACGTTTATGTAAAAGTTAAACATATCAGCAGAGCTTCGAAGAATTAATTCCCTTTTTTGAACTGAATTTATATTTTGCGAATGAATTCCCTGACCAAACTTAAGGAATTGAATGAATTCCTTTTTTTTCATTCGATTTATATTAAAGGAATTCATTCATTTTTTTGTAATGCCTTCATAAAATTTTATGAATTTATTCAACAAGGAATTCATTCAATTCTAGTTAATTCAACTTTTGGTAAAGGAATTCATTCAATTCTAGTTAATTCAACTTTTGGTCAAGGAATTCATTCAATTCGAGTTAATTCAACTTTTGTTCAAGGAATTCATTCAATTCTAGTTAATTCAACTTTTGGTCAAGGAGTTCATTCAATTTAATTCAACTTTTGGTCAAGGAATTCATTCAATTCTAGTTAATTCAACTTTTAGTCAAGGAATTCTTTCAATTCTAGTTAATTCAACTTTTAGTCAAGGAATTAAATTTATTTCGTTTAATTCCCTAAAGAATTCAATTTTTTTCGTTTAATTCCCTAGGAATTAAATTTTTTTCGTTTAAGTTTAAGTTTTCAATTCCTAGGGAATTAAACAAAAAAATTTAATTCCTAGGGAATTAAACGAAAAAAATTTAATTCCTTAGGGAATTAAACGAAATAAATTTAATTCCTTGACTAAAAGTTGAATTAAGTAGAATTGAATGAATTCCTTGACTAAAAGTTAACTAGAATTGAATGAATTCCTTGACCAAAAGTTGAATTAACTAGAATTGAATGAATTCCTTGATCAAAAGTTGAATTAAGTGCACAATTGAATGAATTCCTTAGCCAAAAGTTGAATTAATTAGAATTGAATGAATTCCTTGACTTCAAATTGAATTAAATAGTGTTGAAGAATTCTTTAGTGAATGAATTATTTAATTTTAATTCTTTACGCTTTGGTCAGGGAATTCATTCTATAAATTTGAATTCATTCACAGGAATTAAATCCTGCTTATGTCTTATTGATGAATTCATTCCTTGAATTAAAGAATTGAATTAAATTTTTGGGAATTCATTCCAAAAAGGAATTAATTCTTTAAAGATCTGCATATCAGTTCACACTTAAAAATGAAGTGTTTAAGTTAAACATCTCGAACAGATGTTCCTTAACAATTGTAAAAAAAAACAAAAATTTGACAAAATTTCCCAAAAAGTAGTTTTTTCTTCGGCCGGAGGCAATAATTAATAATTTTCGGCATTATCCAACGTTATAATTGCTATAAAAAGTGAAATAACATTATCCGCACCAGTCAGAAACAAGATTTTCCAATTTTTAGTAAAGGGACAACTTCATGGCTGTTTTTGGATTTTTCGTTCACCGGAGGCAAAGTTTAATTAATTGGTTTGTTCATCTATCACTTTAATAAGAAAAAAACACATTTTAACTGGTTTTATTTAAATTTAGTTTATTTTATTCAATTTTAATTTTTTTAGTTTTCTTGTTGTGTCTTCTTCTGCTTCAAATTTTTTATTCAACACCAACTGATATCAATTTTATCGTGTTTAACAACGTGTTTAAAAATTAAACACGATAATTTATCGTGTTTAAGGGTAGGAAAAATGTACTGTAAAACATCTCACTTAAACATGTTTAACGCTTAAACACGTCAAATCGAGTTAAACACGTATATGTGAACGCCGTATTAGATGAGAAAATGTATAAACGTTGAGTTTTCAACGTTGATAATTATCCGTGTTGAATATGCACTTTGGTTTTTTTTTTGTGAGTTAACGGATATACCCAGCAAAACCTTCTATTACCAGGTAAAGGGAAATGTAATAAGAAACCAAAAATTGTAGCTACTTATACTGTGGTCGCATAACACATTATTTTAACATGGGGGTGTCATTGGGGGTAAATGGTTGCCTAACCCAGCAAAATATTGGTAATGACACCTCATTGCTGTCTGCATTACCAATAATGATATATCATTACCTTTTGCATTATTTTGTAATATAAAATAATGACTTCCTAATTACGGCCTATTGTAGTCATTGCTTTTAAATATAAAATAATGACTTACGCACAATAGTTTAAATAAGTACTTTTTACAAAGTTAAATTTTATACATTTATTACTTGTAAATATGTTTTGTGTTAAAATTTTTATGACAAGTTCTAAAATTACACACCAGAAAAAACTTTAATTTCTCTGAATGTATTTCCTGAAGCTAATAGTATTTGTGTAACTCCTTATTTTTAAGAATCAAGTAAGCAGTCTGATAACCACTTACAATTCAACTTTTTGTAAGCATGTTTGTAAGCACTTATTATTCAGAATTTTATAACTACTTACTCCTCATTTTTTCGTAAGCGAGCGGGTAAGCATGACTACTTATAAAAACGACCACGCCAAACAAAAATAATGAGTTTAGACGCCAAAAAATAAGTTGTGCGGAGATATGAATTTCTATTATATAACCACTTATTTGGTAATGAAAGATTTTGCTGGGAAGTCATACCGGTATAGGATAAAATAAGTGATTATGAAGGATGTACTGAAATAAGTTGTTACTTGTAATATTAACCCTTTGACGACCAATGGTTGATATATATCCCATTTTTATTTTTTGTTACATTTTCCACATTTTCCAACCGATTGTTTTCAAACTGACTTTTCTTAATAGAGGAGAGTTTTTTCTTTCAGATTATATCAAATAGGTGGCCCCATATGATCTTAGCGCCTAATTAATTGGCCCCAACTTCTGAAAAATAAGTTTTTTTGTTCATCTTTTTTAGATGTCAGTTATTCAGATGTTATTGGTTTTGCAAGATCAAACTTTTGATATAGTATGGACCTGTGCTTTCTGTTTTCCGAAATACCAAAACATTGGGAATAGTTTTGTTTTCTTGCCTACAGGGCGCAAATTCAGCATGGGACATATGTGTCCCATTGGTCGTCAAAGGTAAACAAAGACGAAGTTTTATAGTTTTATTTTTTTCATTAAATTAAACAAAAAATTAATAAAATTAAATAAACCCTTCATTCAACCAAACATAAAAAAGACTTAGGAAAAAGATATTTGTTTTAAATATATATATCGTCGCCTAAAATGTAGAAGGGCGTAAAACCAAAAAAATTCAAACTCAAGTTTTTGATTGATTATGATGCACTATACTAAATACATGTCCCTACAAAAATTTAAACTTATATGTGACCTTCTCCGAGAAAAGGGACCTAGTGTGTCAAAAAACGGGTTTGGATAAAAATGAGAAAAACATTAAAATTTTATTTTTAATTTAACTTTAAATACAGAAATAAATCTATAGTCAAGAGAAGAAATATATCCTTTAATTCCAAAATATGTGTAATTCTACAATGTTTTTTGGTTCTCCTCTAAAAAGATAAAAAGTGTTGTTATGCCCTTCTGCAATTCGGGTGACGATGTATCGATAGAGTTTCGTTTGGTTTCACTAATAGCTCTTCCAAATGACGAATTGTAATTATTCTAAATTGGTTGAATTCTAAATGCTCGATCATATGATTGATCGTGATGGTTTGGTTGCTGAACATTGTTTGTGAAATCCGAATTTTTTCAAATCGTGGCCGAACCATAATAACCAAGAGGCACAGAGAAGAGGCACAGAATTTTGCTCTCACCCATTGAGGAATCAAAATATATGTGAAGGTAGACACCATTTATAGATGAACTGCATATCCATCACGTCAGATGTCCTTTCTAAAGGACTTCGAAATACTAATGCATACTAAAATGGCAATATAAGTATATTTTTTATCACTTCTCTCCAAAATGGGCATCAAATAAGAAAGGATAATCTCCCCAGTTCAGTGATAATATAAATTTTGACAAAAAATGAAGAAAATATTTTTTAAAATTTTCAGTTGAAAAAAAAGAAAAGCTTTTTTTAAAATGTAGAAATTCTCCTCTCTCATTTGATCCCCATATCAGCATCATGGAATGTGCAAAATATCCTTAAAAATTTGCCCGAATTTGCCAAAAACCATGCGCTGAAAATTTAAAGTCCTTTTTTAAGGATTACTAAAGTGATCATGAAAAATTGAGTACGCATTTTTACTAAACGTGGTTTCTTCTTTCACTTGTTAAAAAAAATCGATTTTTCCAAATGAGCAAAAATATTTTGAAAAAACGTTAGAACACTCGAATTTAAGCACAAAACGCGATATGCAAGCTACTTCGCATGATGAGAAAAACAAAAAAACTTGTAATCGACACTCTATGTAAAAATTTACAACAACAACAAAACCAAAAATGCAACTATTTCTTTAAAAACTATTACAAAACACACTATACACGATACGAGCAGAGTAAGTTATTTGTTTATAAATTTTTACGGTTGACGACCAATGAGATATATATGTCCCATGGATTTTTTCGATGAAGGAGTTGAAAAAAAATATTTTTGACGACACTTTTGTTTAGAAATGTTAGGAATATTATCACGAATCCGGAAAAAAAAATACAAATTTTCCAGCAGTTTATGTTCGGTCGTCAAAGGGTTAAATTCACTAGTTAGCTAAAATAAGTAGATACTTGTATGGAGTGAAATAAGTCGTTACACATTAGTACAAATTTCATCGGTTACAAATAGGGAATAAAATACGACGTTACCAGTAATGACTTTGTTTAAAAGTACACCGAGCCGAGCAATGTAATTAGATTCAAAATTTTTATTAAATTGTACTTTCGCATAATAAATAGTTATAATATAATACGAATAACTTATTATTTTTACCCTTATTAATAAGTTCCCGGTGAAAAATGTCCATATATGAACATTTATGGTTCAACCATATATGTATGGATCCGAAAAATGAGGTAACACCTAAGTATATGTTCATATATGGACATATATGAACATATACATTTATTAAATATATGCGAATACATGCGAATGTTGCTGTCCTTTATTATAAGGTTGTACTATAGATATAAATTTATGTATGACATTCAAATTAGGCGCTACATATGTTCCTTTTTGTATTCATGGCATTAAATATAATTCCATATTTATCCATAAGAGCTCCTTTTACAAATATAGAAAAATGTATTCTTCCAAATACGATCATATACAAGTCCCTTTTGCATAAATTGAATAACATATACTTCCATATTTGTCCATATATGAGTGCCTTTTCTATATATGAAATAACAGATGCCTCCATATATGTCTGTATATGAAAGCTTTTTCCATATCTGGAATCACATATACTTCCATATATGTTCATATAAAATCCATATATGTTCATAAAAAATCCATATTTGTTCATATGTGTCCATACATAAACCATATATGAAAATGTTTGAGCGTATATGGGCATTTTTCACCGGGTTATTATTAAACACAATATCGGTAATATATTATTTTAAAGGCTCCAAATAAGTAGTGATATATCTCCATATCGGTGACTCATTATTTCATACCTCCCACATAATTATTGATGTATCACAATATTAGTAACGTATTACTTTAGGTTTCTAAGTAAATCCAAGGGTAAAGGGGTACCCATTGCCAGGCAATGCGTGAAAAAGGTCAAACCCATTACCAAAGTTTTGCTGGGTAGTTAAGTCGAAAACACAGCTTTATTCAAAATTATTACCGCATGAGAAAGGTTAAAGCATGGAGATTGGAACTTGCAATAAGTAATTTAAAACGAATCCCATATTGATTGGGATTCAAATAAATCCACTAACAATAAGAATCGAAATTTCCAAAAAATTTATACGGAAGCTGGTTACTAAATATATCGTAAAGCCCTTAAGATATACATAAGTCTCTGCTAAATGAAGACCGCTGGATGTAGCTTAAATTCTAAATAAAATAATGGTGTTAGAAATTTGACTTTGACTTTTATTTGCCGCCCTTTTATCTGCCAACAGTTCCCGGTTTGAAATAAAATACAGAAAATTTTGTTAAGTCTTTCAGCAGATCATGTTGTTACTAATCTTGCACAATTTTGCGGGTTTTTACTTGCTTGTATTTTTATAAACTACACTACTACGTGGTCAGGGTATAATAAGCTTGTACAGCTTGTACAACACCAAAAAATATTGGACCTAGACCCACCTTTTGATATACCGATCGACTCAGAATCACTTTTATTTCACAGGTCGCAAATATTAAGATATGTTGATGAAAATTGGTACACCGACCTATGTCGGCACAAAGAAGAAGGCTATTGATTTTGGTTAAAATCAGTCAATGTTTAGACCTAGAGCCCACATAAGGGTCCCCCCAAAATTGGGTTTGTTACACGCTGAAGGTAGAAAATATTAAGATATTTTGATGAAATTTGGTACACCGATCTATGTCTGCCCAAGGACGAAGCCTATTGATTTTGGTTAAAATCGGTCCTAGTGCCCATATAAGGGTCCCCCCAAAATTGGCTTGGTTAAACGCTGCAGGTGGCAAATATTAAGATATTTTGATGAAATTTGGTACAAGGACGCAGCCTATTGATTTTAGATAAAATCGGCCCATATTTAGACCGAGTGCCCATATAAAGGCCCCCCCCCCCCAAAATTGACTTGGTTACACGCTGCAGGTCGCAAATACGAAGATATTTCAATGAAATTTGGTTCGTTGATTCACATGGTCCCAAGGACAAAGCCTATTGATTCTAGATAGAATGGGTCCATATTTGGACCTATCGCCCATATGTGCTTTATTTCCGATTTCCTCTTCATCGAATCCAAACATTAGTTCGCTTTTAACCAGACTGGTGGAGAGTATTATATAGTCGGCTTGCCCGACTTTGACTTTTTTTACTCGTTTTATTTTTATAAATATGGCGAAACATGCCTAAATGAAAGAAAAAAAATAGTGTTGCCAACAATAAAGATAATATTACGACTGTACATATAGTTAACAATACCATTTGTAATTAATCAAATGTTTTGTTCATTTCATTTTTAATGTTTAAAAAAAAGATGCCTAACATCATTCTATTTCGTTAGGGTATTTTAGAGTTAACCGTATTTTAAGTTATATCGTTAGGGTATTTTAAGGTTATCGATATTTTAATTTATTTCGTTAGGGTATTTTAAGGTTAACGGTATTTTAAGTTATTTCGTTAGTGGTATTTTAGGGTTAAAAATAGTTCGTTGAAAGGATTTTGAATCGTTAACGGTATTGTACGGTTAGTGTTTGCCAATCATGGTAATTTATTAAAAATAAACGCTAAATTTGTCAATTTGCCACTCCTAATCCGCCCACCTTTTGCAAAAACTGAAAAAGGTGCACCAATTTGTATTCGTGTATTTAGAACAATAAATACTGTTAGTTTGACATTGAGAAGACATACCTTTTTTTAGCTCGACAGTTGGCCTGGAAAGCACCATATACTAATTATATAGTTTTTATTTGTCCCATTACTTTCCTGCACGCTTTTATTATTAAAAATCAAAAAAACGTTTCACGCTTCCTATACTTTTATATGCGTTGTGAGTAGGGTTGCCAGATGGACTGGAATGGCCTGGATTGTCCAGTTATTTTGGGTCTTGTCCAGTTACCAGCTAAAATAGAATTTATCCAGTTAAAAAATAATTTCTTTAATTTTAAGTATTTTTTATTAATAAAATTAATATTCGGGAGCATTAGCCCTATACAGGAAAAATTCCTCAGTAACTCAGGAAAAACCTCAGTTGAAATTAAAATATTTTAAAATAACTCAAATAATTATCATTAACTTTTCTTTAAGTTAAAAGGAATACTTTTTTCGTTAGTTGATTTATTAATAACTAATCATTTCATGTCAAAAATAAAAAATATTTGTAAAAACTAAAAATTTTTGTGCCTAAATAAAATAAAAGCAACATTTGGAGCACGTTCAGGGGGGTTACCGCATAACTCGATTCGAAAAAAATTTTCGAATTCGTAAATTTTCTACCTGCTGTAAAAAGAAAAGCTTAACAAAAATCTTACTTTTTGAATTTTTATGTGTAGTGTGAAAGGTTTAGGATAAAAATAAATTAAAAAGTAGAATTTTTATACAGAATTATATTTTAAACAAAATTTGCAAGTTTTACGAATTCTAAAATTTTTTTTCGAATCGAGTTACGCGGTTACCCCCCAGGGCTTTGAACAGGAAGATTTAGAACTGAATTTTTTCGGTGTAGAAAGTGATTCATGTACCATTAGAGAACTGCACAGTATAACGAGTAATCTTTTGAATTGCCTTAAAAATCAGTTCAAAATTGAGTTTTATGAAAGCAAAGTAGCAACTGTTTTTAAAAAAATTTCCTACCACGAAACAAAAGCTTTCAAATTAGAAGCAAATCAGTTTTTAAGAAATGCAATTACTTAGGTACTTGGAGCAGTTTCTGTTTTAAATTTAAAACAATTCCTTTTATCGTGGGATAACTTATCAGAGCTTCAAAGAGTTTTAAAAATATCAAATATAATTGACAACGACATGTTGTACACTGATTCCTGCTACCTGCGAGAAACTTTTGATAATTTGCCGAAAGATATTCCAATTGATAAGTCATGGTTAGGGTTTGGGATTTCCCGGACTTTTTTATTTCCCAGGAAACGGGAATGAAAAAATTTGATTGAATCGCGGAAAATATTTTTGAACAAAATTGTTAATGAAAACCACCTATATAAGTAATTTTTGTTAAAAAAAACACTATTTCATTACAAATTCAGTCTGTGTAGTGAGAATTCAAAGTAAAAATATCAGAATGTTGAACATTTTATTTCACATAAATTACTCTAAGCACTGCCAAATGAATTGCATGATTCCAGCAGAAAGCACCCACTACTGGACTGTCGGAAACAAACCGTTTCATCGCATTTGGCCCATTAGATATGGTCGCCACAATGTTATTTTCCAAAGACAAATAAAACTTCTAGTCTTATTTCTACAATTCTTATTTCATCAGCATTACATCTTCGTGATATATAAACCAACCCCAGGTTATAAAATTAATTATTTCCGTTTATACATATGTTCAAATATCTCTTTTGGGATAATCTTGTCCATTCAGCTAAGATTATAGTAAATCTCCTATTGTTGGAAATATTGCTCGATATTTCTTTTATCATGATAAAAGATATGATTGTAGTAATTTAATATAATGTTCTTTACATCGGTTTCATTTTTTGGCAATGCCAGGTTTTTATTATAAAAACTTTTTCGAATAAACGAAGATCTAGTTACGGTGCGGATTGACATTCCGTCGACTGCGGCTAATTTGGATACCATTTCAGGAAATGTTTGCCCTTCCATAAAACGTTCAATACCTATTCAGCTTACACTTTTTTCTTCAGGTACTTTGCAAATTTTAGCTGGAACGTTATTCTTGTTGTTGTTTTGTTCAAGAGAAGTTGCATGGCCATCATTTTTTTTTTTAAACCAAATTTAGATGTCGGATAACCAAATTTAGATACAATTAGTCTTTTAGGGCAAATATTGCACTGCGCTGCATTGTTCTTTTTTGTGAAGTATTTCCATACTCCTGACATTTTATTCTTTAATATAAAAGAATATATTAGTTTGAAAGCAGATGTATTAAAATAAAGTAAACTTACTTGAAAATATCACATTTATTAATGAAAACGTTACTTGTAAAATTATTGGCCCTTAATATAAAGAAGTATTTTAAATTTAAAGTCGACTTAATTTTATTCATACGGTTTTATTAATTTTCTGTATGAAAACCATACAAAAATATTTATATTTTCAAACATTTTGATTGGTTGAAAATAAATTAACCAATCAGAATGCTCCAAAAATAAACCAAGTCAAGGTATACTGCCACCCAATATTTTAACTAAAGTCGACTTTAACTAAAATATACATTTGAAAAATTTAGATAGTAAGGGCGATTATTTGTAAGAAACAAAACTTTTTTTTCAAATTTGTTTTAAACATTTTACCAAGTTTTTAGGTTTTACTACTTAAATTTTGAATAAGTTATGCGAAAAATCTTTATTAGTTGAAATTAATTTGCAAAAATTTGTTTGTGTGTGTCAAATAAATTGATTTCCTTTTAAAAGATTTTAACAATGACATTTTTGTTTTGATGTTTAAAATGTTTTTTATGACTAAAATAAAAAAATCCTATTCCAGACAAAAACAAATTAAAAAATTTAATATTTTTAAAATTTCCCGTTTTCCCGGGAAAAATATATTATTTTCCCGGGAATTCCCGGGAATTCCCGACCCCAAACCCTAGTCATGGTCCATTTTTTTTTTCAAAAATGCAATAAAAATAACGTACAAAATCTACATATATAAATTGATCTCGTTTGTATTTCCATACCAATTAGCAATGCTTTTTGTTAAAGATTTTTTAGTATTTTAAATAATCTGTAATCACAAGAAATAAATAGAATGTTCTTCGACCTCGAAGAAAGTTTCAAAAATTTTCAAACTTTTTGCTTACAACGAAAACAAAAGAGTTAGTAAAATCTGTAAAAAAAATACAAAATATGTGTGGCAAACAAAAATAGTCATTCTATGTCATTATTTTTTTATTTTTGAAAAAAAAAATTAAATAAAATTTTACTTTTTTGAAATATAAGTGCATTTTTAAGTTATCCAGTTATTTTTTTAAAATTTAGGTGAATTTTTCCATTGTCCAGTTATTTGACTTTTGGTATCCTGCAACCCCAGTTGTGAGTAAATATAGAGACACCGGCTATATCAAAAATTCGCATTTCAGATATTTTATCTTAGTTTTTAGCAAAAAAAATAAAAACGAATAGGATCTTGTCAGTTTATATGAAAATTGTATAAAAAATTTAAATATTTTTGTAGTTTTCAACTCTAAAACTAAAAATGTCCAGAAACTATTAGTTTTTGTGCAGTATAAATATAGCATAATATTTTCAGTTCACCTATATTTTTAACTATTAATTTTTCAGTTAAGATTTCGTTTCCTAAATCACGCGTGAATGTGAGTAACATCATAATTTACTCACATGAACGCGAGTACACACAGAGAATAAATCAGTTGGAAATCGGACAGACATACCATGGATTTACCACTGCAATATAATTTTAATACCAAATTAATAATATCAACTGTGCTAATAAAAATTTTTCGTTTATAAGAGAATATTAGAAAATACAACTGATTAAATATTACTTTTTATTCAAAATTCGGGCTTTCCAACCGATTAAGTTCAAAATTAAATGTTTTACATCCATTCGATAGTGCCAATTACTTCAAGAATCCTTTTTAGTGTAATTTTGGCCATTAGTTAGCTTTTGCAATTAAGAATTGGTTGTAATAACGAAATTGCAACATATTTATTTTTATTAGTCCTTTACTAGCAATTTTATACTGAATGTTGGCCACCAATGCTTGTAATACATCGGAAGTATCCTAGTAGATTTTCTGTTATAACACCCAAAATAAGATTGCTGAAGCAACATTGGTGACCACAACCGAAAAAAATTACAAATTTAAACAAATTCGTGAAATGTAACCGATATATTGGTCATTAAAAAATATGAATTTTTAAACGTCAATAATAAAAAATAAATTAATACACAAATCAAATTCAAAGACGCAGCCAGATTGAAAAGGTAAATTAAATGCTTTTTTTAGAAATTACGGGACTGAATTACTTTCCTAAATTTTTTCAGATAGATATTCAATTTGTGGCTGTTAACATAAAAATTCTAAGCACTTCCATTTACTACATGTTTTCTACAACAAAATAAGATATGTATATAAGAAGATGTGTTGTATGTATTTATTTAAAAGTTAAAGTTCTTTTTATTTATGTTATTGTAATATTATAAAATAGTACCAAAATTATTGTAATTAAAAATAAACGAAAAAAAAATATTTGATTGTATTTAATTCGGTAGGAATTCTTAAATGAATTCGGTCGTATCTACCGAAAATGTAAATTCGGTCGGGGTTACCAATATAATGTTTTCTAATTCAATAGGTATAACTGAAAATTTGGTGTTCGCAATAAAATAAAATAAGTGTTGCAACCGAATAATATGATAGTTCGTGTAACTACCAAAATTCGGTTGGCAACAAATTCGGTTACCACAACGAATCTGTTCTCTGTGAGTAGATGTAAGTAGAAAATAATTTTTCGCGAGTGATTGCACTTGATTCGAATTATTTCCTCGTGAGCGCGAGTGAGTGTGATTTAAAATTCACTCACGTGTCCATCTCTACTTTATACATTATTTGATAATGTGTCATTTTGCCGGGTAATGTATTTTGATAGCCTTATTAAGATTATTACCAAATGTTTTATAATATTAATAGAAGTATATATTTAAATCTTATACAGAAATTATTTTAATATAAATTTCTATACTCGCATTAACACTGACAGTTTTTTTTTATTTTACTGATCATTTTTTATTCTTCTCCCAGGTAAAGATGTTGTTAAATCTCCTGCTGGTTTATGCCTGACCTTTTTCTTTATTTGATTATGAAAGAAAACTCTATCGGAACAGTATGTATTAAACTATATATTTAAACATATGATGAACCTTTTTGTATGGGCCCATTGTTGCTAACTTTTCTTTTATTCAATTTTTATATGTATGTTGTTGCATGTGTATCAAAGGATAAGGAAAACATAATATCTATAAGATGTTGCATTCATAGTTTAAAATTTATGACAAGAGTACAACTTAATTTACAACATTAAAAAAATAAAACACGATAGTAGGTATAGAGAAAAAACATTTGTGTCTTGTCAATATCGCTGCAAGCCAGTTAGCCCTAGTCTGGAGTATGCATTTTAGGTTGCACTTATTTTTCAGGTATTTATTTTAAAGAAGGGACCTGTTTTTACTACTGTAAAATTTACCCAATACATATTTTCATTCATCATGCAATTTAGGACTTCTAAATGCAAATACTCTTTTGCACAAATCAAGCCAAACAGGCTAAAAAATAGTTATTAACAATCATGATATTATACGGGGCATCGCTGGCAAGGCACTTTAATTGGCGGCACAAGTGCTGGCAAAAATTACTATCCAAAAAAAGCGACGGAAATGCAATGGAAACAGAAAATTTCCAACGTTTGCATAACACTCTCAAAACCAAATATAGGTGGTCCAGAAAACAAAAATATTGTTTAAATAAAAACAAAAAACATATTCCTGTAAACGGATTTGAACTTTAAAACCTTCTGAATAAAACACTTTTTAAACAAAGCTTCATCAATTTTATATGCTTTCCTTCTTTGTTTTTTCAGAGTGGTGAATATCGAAATCTCGGGTTTTCGATGCAATGTAAACGCAACTTAAAACGTTATTGTTCTGAGAAACGTCACAAATAGCAGCCTTTGCTAAACCGCTAAAACTAAAAAAAAGCTGCCAATAATTTAATTTTAACTCCACGGATCTGACGATTACTTTTTTGCGGTTTTAAAAAAAGTTCCCGCATGAAACGCATTAAAGCTCGAATATAGTATTTTGTTTGAATCAAAATGAATACAAATATTTCTTTAAAATTTTATGGGAATGAAACTCAAACGATACGTATTTAATTCAAAATAAACCTGTACGGTTTTTAGTTTGGAGGTTTTAGGGCGAGTAACTTATTTCAAACATAACCAAGTTTAAACCACAGATATTTCAATATAAATTTGTCGTTCATAACTACATATGATTAAGCACTAAACTCAGTTTATTTTAAGATAAGTTAGCAGGTCTAAGTATGTTTTGGTAAAAAACAAGTTAATTATATTATACTCCCCCACAGTGTTTTTGTTACAAATAGAAAAGTCTTTATGAGAAAACAATATTATTTAGGAAATAGGTACACTAACATTTTCTTAAATTCAACTTGCATTTCTTTTTATCTTTGACTGTTAACTACAAATTAGTGAAAAAACTAATAAAAATTACACTGTGCTAAACCCACTGGGTGAACCTAATTCGAGTTCGCTGAATCAAGTGATGATAATAATAGTTCTCCTAGGTTAGTTATTAAAAAAAGATAGTTGTTTTTTAAAATTATGATTCCAAGGATCCCAAAAACCCGATTTTTCTAAGTTTTTCAGCATATATTTTACCCATTTGTTTGCTATTTCCCCAATCAGTTTTCTGTTAAAAATGATCAATATCAAATACTTCATAAGATGATACATTTTATTGTTTTGTTAAATAGTTTTAAAATGTATTGAAGTTTGTATTAAAATTTAAATTTTTTATGCAGATTTTTAAGGTATTCTCACTTTTTGAATCATAACTTTTGAATCGCCAGAACGATTTTGATTATTTTTAAGAGCAACAAACAACCTAACTAAAAATTAATAGCAAACAAATTCGAAAGTCGCGTGTTTTCGTGTCCTTACGGTCATCATTTTTAAATTCAAATATATTTTTTTGTAAACTTACCTAGAAAAATGCCTACCAACACTGGATTCAAAGAACTGAAATTAGTTTTATCCGCCGGATACCGCTATTGTCGGAAAAACGTCTCCGATTCGAGCACTTATATATACTTTTTGTTTTTAACAAAATAACTAAATAAAACTGATGTTACACTCACAAAAATAATCCTGTAAAAATAGCAGAAAAAGCTAGTTAAAAATTATCTTGCAGAAAAAATGCTCAAGTTAGCAGAGTTTTTTGCTAAATGCTAGCAAAATAAAAACAGCCAAAATAAAAATGTTAAATTTATAGAAGTTTAGTTTTATTTGCGCTAGCTTTAAGTTAATTGAAAATGACAAATTATACTGTAAAAGCTGCAGAAAATTTTGTTAGCTATTAGTGGATTGAAAATAGCAAAAGCTAACTGTTATATAAATGAATGTTATTTTAGTTTGACTCAAGATCATAAATTAATATCACTTTCTGTTTAAATTATTTTCAAATAAAAGAAAGATGATACAATTTTTACAAGTAAATTACAAAGAATGAAAATTATTGAAAAAATTCGATAAGACCAGCAAGGCAGAATGCGCATTTTCGGCTTTCGCTACAAAGACATCATCAGTGCCTTTCGCCTTTGAGTGGGTTAATATTCTGATAATCGTCTACTTATATGAATGTTGAAAGCAAATCGAGTTTGTTATCAACAACTCAACTTAGACTAACATCAACGAAATTTATTTACTTAAAATTTTATTTAACTAAAAACTTTTCCCCCATTCAGCTAACTGTTATATCTACAAAATTGTTGCTATTTTTAAGTTAAATTTAGTTGAATGCAAATAGTAACCCAGCAGAAATTACTGCTTGCTGCATTGAAGCGATTGCATTATTGATGATATCATGGCTGATTTTTGTTTGAGATAGCTCGCGTGAAAGCACTTGTTTCGAGATCCAAAAAGGCATGAATTCACAGCTTTTAATTAGTGCTCCTGTTTTTCTTTTAAAATGTCGATAATGCATGCCTTCTCGGAAGAGCATATTATAAAGCTTTTCAACTATTTAAAACCATGCCTTCTCAAAAGCACAATATCCCTGAATATTTTTCCGTGAAGAGAAAATGCCTCTTATTTTCATTAAAATAACTTTTTTCCGCATTTTCAAAAATTTTGATAAAAGAACCGCAAAAATATTTAAGCAATCAAAATATATTGCTCATTTCATGCCTTTTTGAAAAGAACAGCAAAAAGCGATGTTAACAATTAATCAACTTAGGCCTTTCATAAGTGCTGTTGACGAAGCTATACATTTTTAGAAGCGGTAAAAGTAGCCGTAAAGAAGCAGTAATCGTTTTTACTGCTTCCGCATTTTTACGAAAGGTACAACATTTACGAATTCTAAAATTTTTTCGAATTAAGTTACGCGGTAATCGCTTTGATTTCAGAAGATTCGATTTTTATTTGCATTAAAAAATAGGAAAAATCTTTGAAAATTGAAAATTTTTTATGATTTTTTAGTGTACTAATAACTTAGCAAAAATTTTTGCTAATTTTAGCAGGTTAAGTTGTTATTTTCCATTAACTAAAATTTAACTCAAATAAATAAAATTCGGTATATTAAACAGTTTTATTTTCTGTTCCTACCTTACAAATCTTTTGCAGAAATAATCTGATAATTTCTGCAGTTTTATCTGCAAGGTCATTTATAACTTATTTTCAGGGTTGGCAGGCAATACCGATAAAATACCGAAAACGAATAAATACCGTTAAATAGCGTTATCCTTAAAATACCGTTACAGTTATTTTTAATTCTCTACTTTTGTTCATTGCACGTGGTTATTGAGTATTTCACATAAATTAAGTCAATTAATTCGATTTGTTTTTACTTTAGTGTGGTTTTTGCAAAAAAAAAACATGCGGTATGTACCGAAATAACTGACTACAGTTATCCTTAAAATACCGTTACCGATATAACTGAAATACCGTCAACCTTAAAATACCGGTACCAAAATACCCGGAATACCGTTATCCTTAAAATACATTTACCGAAATAACTGAATTACCGTTATCCTTAAAATCCGATACCGAAATAAATGAAATATCGATAACCTTAAAATACCGTTACGAAATACATGAAATAGCGTTACCCATAAAATACCGTTATTCTCTACTCTTGGTCATTGCACGTGATTATTGAGTATTTCACATAAATTAGGTCAATTCGTTTTGTTTTTACTTTAGTTGGTTTTTGGAAAAAAAATGCGGTATGCACCGAAATACCTGACTACCCTTATCCTTAAAATACCATTACCGATATAACTAAAATACTGTTACCGAAATAACCCAAGTATCGTTATCTTTAAAATACCTTTATCGAAGTAACTAAAATACCGTTATCCTTAAAATACCGATACCGAAATAAATGAGATTGAGTTACCCTTAAAATACCATTACCGAAGTAATCTAAAATATCGTTACCATAACGATAACCGCATTCGCTTCAATTACCATCCATGCTAATTTTTGGTAGTTTTAACCTAATTTATTTTCTATTAGTGTGAAAATTCCCAGTATTTTATGTTGTTTTTTTGTTGTTAATGAGTTTGTAATGTGGTTAAAATTTACTTGGCTTTTACAAATGAATGTTATTTTCTTTAAATTTATTTTTCACTTGAAATAAAAAAACTGAAATGTAAACTCAAAAAAAAAGTCAGTAAAGTCAGCAAAAAATGTTGCTGTGTCAGCAAATTTTTAGTCAGGAGCGTGCTTGCAAAAAAGTTGGTAATTTCAACAAAAGGTGTTTCCTGAAAATCAGCGAGCTGATTTTTACCAAAGAAATAGTAATCTCAGCAAAAGTTTTGCTAACACTTAGTCTAACACTTAGTCGATTTCAAATGAAAAAAATCCTTGCTAAAATCACTAAACTTTTTGCTGAATATTAGTAGACTGAAAAAAACTCAAAAAACTTGTAGCGAAATTTTACTTTAGTTAATTTATTTGCTGAAAATTTAAATATAGAATATGTGCACGTAGTTTTTCTTTTTTTGTCATTTCCGTTTCCAGACAAGCTGCGACATCTACATCTTGTCTATCTGGTTGTCGTCCACCTATGAATGCGGTTATCAGCACAATTTTTGTAGCAAAATAAATTAGTAAAACATTAGTTCAAAATTAGTTTAGTGCTAAAAAAATATAACTAAAATTTTTGCTGAAAACGGAATTTCAGCAAAAAAAAATGCTAAAAACTAGTACACTTGATATACAAGACGTTTTACTAATTTTTCTACTAACTTATTTTTTTGAGTGTACTACTTAAACAACTAACAAATTCTGATTATACCAATTTGTATGAAAAATTTTGAGGTACCTTAACATTTGTAGTCGAAACAATACCATTAATTTAGGTAAATGCTGGATAGAGCTGGCTAAAATTGTGCACCCGCTCTGGCTCCTTCGTGCTGTGATAGCCATATCAATATACATATGTACATACAGACCGACATAGCTAAATCGGTCTAAAATTACATAAGGATTATTTTAATTCACTAACTATGTGTAGTACGAGTAAAAATTTTTTTCTCAAATATTAGACAAAATTTATGTATTTGGAATAAGAGTCTCCCTAAATCCGAATTGTCTTTTACATTCATATGAACATTCTGCTAACATGAATAGCACTTTCTAGTGATACACATGGAATACAGCACAAAAGGAAGTTCTCTTTATATCGATGGAGACAAAAGACAAAAAAGATTTGATTTATGACTAATCGTTGTTAAGTTTGCAGTCGTTCTTTTAAATGATGTCGTTTATATCTTTAACATGGATGGTATTTTTTTATTTTTGATATTTTTTTTTATTGTTCTATGGTTAGAATCGAACATGAATTTATTAAATGGTTTGATATGAAGAAAAATGAAAATTCATTTATACTTATTACATCAAAGAAATTTATTTTATAACTGAGGGATAAAAACTGTTAAAATGACAACTGAATTGGGAATTAGATATTTTGTTTTTAATACAATTGATAACGGTTTTAACTAAATATATGTATATGTAAGACAAAATTAGTCGCACCGTTCCACTCCAGAATTAAAATTGTATAAATTTAAAATAAACAGAGTAAGAAAAATAACTCTATACTAAAGGAAAAAGGTCTGTAAAAACTTTAGTTAAAACTACTAAAAATTAATTAAAAATGAGCGTGCAGAAAAAAATTGTTTAAATTAGCAGATTGTTTTTGCTAAAATTTTAGTAAGATAAGAAAAGTAAAAAACTCTTAAATATACAAAATTTGGGTATATTTGAGTTAAATTTTACTTTATAGAAAATAACAATTTACCCTGCTGAAATCAGCCAAAACTTTAATAAATAAGTAGTACACTAAAAAATTTATTTGCATTGCTTTTCCTCAAATAAGCAGTCTACTATTTTTTGTCTCCATCTCTTGATTTTAGCAGGATAGACTGTTATTCGCATTAAACTAAATTTTACATAAATGTGAATAAAATTATGTAGATATACTCGTATAACAATTTCTTTTCTATTTCCTACTAATATTCAGACATTTTTTGTTTGCTTTTTATTATCTTACTAATTTTTGTTGAAATTATCAAACTTTTTTGTAATGTAATTTTTAAATACACACAGAAAAGAAATTGGTTGGAATTTCAATTGTAATTATACAAAATTCATCACCAGAAAAGTTTAATTAAGAACAGAAAATATATACGATTAATCGGAACGCTGTCACATAATCCAAAATATTAGCGTTTTTAATCAATATTAAAAAATACAAACTTCTATATTACGTTTAATACAAACAACCTATAACAGGTATGGGCACATAAATGGCTTGAAGGGCCAAATTTGGGATTTAAAAAGTTTACGGAGGGCCCCACCCAGGCGCGGATACAAGGGGGGGGGCTATGGGAGCTAAAGCCCCCTCCTTGAGGACAAAAAAAAATTGTTTTTTGCAAATAATGCTAAAAGGGACAACAATTTTAATTTTTTAAACAGATATTTTAGAATTTCACATTCAAAAAATATTTTTAATTTTGAGATTTTGTGTAGATTTTTGGCTTTATTGTCTTAGGGGAAAAAATTTGTTTTGTTCAGGAAACCTGACAGATTGTACATTTTTTCAAGAGATAATTCTCGAAATTGTTTTACGATGAGCTTGTTTTTATAGAATTATTATGAAACCTTTAACCATTTTTTTACAATTGAACACTTTACTCAAAAAATAATATTTAGGGGCAGTTTTATTCGGCCCTCAGATTTTTTTATATGAAAATTCTCAAATTCTAAAAATTTTCCGAAAAACCTCCTCATATTTTTTAACTTTTTACCGTAGAAACATCTAAGCAAAAATTATCCCATTTAAAAATTTTTTAGTGCTTTTTCGTATTATTTCAAAGAAATTGTAGACAAATTGAATATCATTGCAAATTTTCTAGTGTTTTAAAAGTTTTTTTTATTTGAAAACAACTTTTAGTTTCTGATTAAAAATTTGTATTGAATTTAATAAGTAAATACAAGTAGATTTTAAAAACTACTATTTTTTGGTGAACTGTAAATGTAGTATTAAAAATATGTTAACTTTAATTTAATACACAAATAAAAAATATTTAAGTAGAAAAAACTCATTACTTGTAACCTGCACTGCGAGAATTATCTGCAGCAAAATAATGACTTTTTCATAAAACCAATGAAGTTTCACTGGAATAGGTCCATTGAAACTTTTCATTGAATTAATGGAATTTTTCATAAAATGTTGTGAAACATTTCTTTTATTTATTAAAAGTATCGTATACTCAATGAAAAAGTTTTTTAAAATATTTGAAGCTTTTTCATTAATTCTAAGAAATTTTTAATTTATTTTGTGAAGAATGAAAAATCTTATTAAAATTCGTTGAGCAAAATTCTCTCTGTGTATACCTCTACACAGAGAGAATTTTGTGAATGAGTGTCTTTTTAAGAAATTATCGCGATTGACATGCCCTTGCTAAAATAATTAATTTTATACAAAACTCATTACCGAGTAATAGTACAAGGTTTTGTTGGGAGCTGGATTTATGGCGAGTTTTGACACAGAGCTCTACTACATATAAAATATACGAATTTCATTAGGATCGGAAGGAATCCATCGGGATAGTTTCCTAGTTAAAAACAATTAACTAAAACTTTATATATTTTTTGAAGATGTTCGTATTGAAAACCATTCAAATTTTAGAAATTCATCTTGTCAAATTATTTTTTGTTTATTTAATTAGGACCGGTTTTATAGTCAGAACAAAGATTGGTTTTTTCTTATATATGTATTTTCTTCTCAAATCGATGTTTTCCAAAATAAGATATTTTCAAAGATTCTAATAAAACCTATTATATTAGGAAACATTGTTGTGTTCGAAAAACCCTTTGATACTGAAGCATTTTTTTATATTCTAGGTTTGATATGAAAGTTGTAGGGTAAATAAATAAATAAATAAATAAATAATTGGTAATTGCATCAGTTGAGAACAGGACCGATTAGGCATTTTTTTCTCAAATGTTCGTAATAGTCCAACTTAGGTTTTTACGGAAAGAAAAATTGACCTCGCCCACTTTTACGCCCAATTTCTTCGATTTATCTAAAATCGGGAAACGACTGTATCGATTTGGCTAATTTTTTTGTTAAATGTTCGTAGTAATCCACATTAAGTTTTTACTGAAAGAAAAATTGACCACACCCACTTTTACGCCCCCTTTTTTCGATATATCTAAAATCGCAGAAGCTCTGGACCGATTTGGTTAATTTTTATTTAAATGTTCGTAATAGTCCACAAAAGTTTTTACAGAAAGAAAAATTTCCAACGCCCACTAATATGCACACTTTTATTAAATCGTGGGGTAATTTTATGTACAATTTTGTATTATTTTGCGATTTGTCCAAAAATACCGTTATTTCTTTATTTACATTCTAATTTATTTTGTAACATGTGCAAATGTTGATTGACTGATTATTGTCAAAATGTGTATCAACTTAATCGGTTGATGAAAAATAAAATAAGTGTAATTGTTAATTGTAAACTAAACAAAGTTTAAAGTGATTCTAAAAAATTTAACTAACGGTGATACGTTTTTTTTTTTTTTGTATTAAGATTTCATTGTAAGTACATTGCAATCGATTCATGAATTGAAATAAGTTAAAACGTTTTATCACAAACAAATATTTAGATTAACCTACTATAGACTGTGGGGTTTCAAGTTTTAAACGGCTAAAAGGTAAGAGCAAAGTAAATAAAATTTCTCACATTGTAATGATCGCAGAACTCGCAATGCTTCAAACCAAGTGTATTTTCGATCTAATTAAACTGCGGAGCAACTTGAAGAGCGAAATGAAATTGAACGGAATCAATTATCACAAACACGTTCAGCACGTACACAAGAAGAAAGAGAAAATGAAATCGAAGTAGATATGCATCGAATGAGACACAATCGTTCAGTAGAATCCATTCGAGTGGTAATATATTCAAATGTTCGTGCAAGAAGAGAAACAAATGTTGCGTTAAATACTCATCGAGCTGCATTCCACTACAACAGGACAATTGATTACAGTGCAGACCATTCCGTTGCTATTGGTTTGATGAGCGTTGTGTTCCTGGGTTGTGTTGCGCAAGTGGCAAAGTGCAATTGACACCGTTGATTGCGCTCATTGATTTCTGGAACAAGAGCTCATTCCAAACATTTCCTGACACAAATCCAGAACTACAACAATTGTTTCCAAATGACTTCATTCGGTGAGACGCGCTGCTGGATGTATTCAGTGGAGTGGCAAAAACGCGGATTGCCAAACGCACATATCCTCATTTGGTTGATTGAGAAGATAAGACCGAATGAAATCGATGATGTGATATCAGCTGAAATGCATGAAATGCATAACATGATTCATGGCCCCTGTGGATCATTAAATATCAATTCTCCGTGTATGGTCGACGGCAAATGTTCGAAGCGTTTCCCACGCCCATTAGTAGCAGAAACAATTACCGGAAATGACGGTTACCCACTGTATCGTCGTCGTTCAACTGCGGACAATGGAAGATCAATAATGGTGAAAATGAATCAATAGGACATTCAAATTGATAACCGTTGGATTGTTCCGTATTTGCGAATACTCTCCAAAACATTCAAAGCACATGTCAACGTCGAATCTTGCCATTCGCTGAAATCCATCCAATACATCTGCAAATATGTGACCAAGGGCAGTGATATGGCTGTGATTGGAGTTAGTACGGAGAATACCAACGATGAAGTCACTCAATTTCAAATGGGCCGCTATGTTAGCAGTAACGAAGCAATTTGCCGCATTTTTTCATTTGCCATTAATGAAAGACATCCAACTGTTATTCATTTAGCCGTACATCTGGGAAATAGTCAAAGAGTGTACTTTACTGAGGAGAATGTATTGCAGCTAGTTGATCGACCGCCATCTATAACATTAACCAGATTTTTTGAAATGTGCCGGAATGATGAATTTGCTAGAATGCTGCTATACTCCGAAATGCCAAGATATTATACTTGGAATCAATCGTCAAAGAAATTTCAACGGCGGAAACAAGGAAATCCAGTTCCAGGCTTCCCCCATTTATTTTCCACCAACGCATTAGGTCGCATTTACACAGTCCATCCAAGAAACGATGAGTGTTTCTATTTGCGCTTGCTATTAGTCAACGTTCGTGGCCCAACATCATTCCAAGATTTGCGAACTATAAATGGTGAATTGTATGACACGTATAGCGAAGCATGTCAACGCTTGCGATTGTTAGAAAATGACACCTATTAGGAATACACCCTCGGAGATGCTGTGCTTTCGTCAAATGATCATCAAATACGAACATTGTTTTCGATAATTATCTCAACGTGCTTCCCATCCAAACCGACTGATTTGTGGATAAAATACAAAGATGCCTTGTGTGATGATATTTTGCATCAGATGCGTATTAGAACATCAAATCTAAATTTGCAACTGAGCGAGGAAATTTCCAAAGAGGCTTTGATATTAATTGAGGACATGTGCTTGATGATGACGAACAAGGTATTATCTGAGTTAGGCATGACACCTCTCAATCGTCCGATGCACGACGCATTTAATCAAGAGCTGCGACGCGAAAAACAATATGATTGCGATGCCTTGAGGGAATTAGTTCGAACAAACGTTACACTGTTGAATCGACAACAAAAATATGCGTACGACACTCTTATGAAAAATGAGAACGATGGAACTGGAGGGATTTTTATTGGACGCTCCCGGTGGAACTGGAAAAACTTTTTTGATCGCGTTGATTTTGGCAACGATACGCTCGCAAAATGATATTGCACTTGCACTTGCTTCATCAGGAATTGCAGCTACGTTGTTGGAAGGCGGTCGAACTGCTCATTCAGCACTCAAGTTGCCACTGAATATGCAAATCAATGAAAATCCAACATGCAACATTTCCAAGAATAGTGCGATGGCTAAAGTTTTGCAACAAAGCAAACTGATCGTTTGATTGCGAAAACATTGCAAGATTTACGAAACAATCAAAGCCGGTTTGGTGGTGCGATGATTTTTTGGCAGGTGATTTTCGGCATACATTGCCAGTGATTCCACGGTCAACGCCAGCCGATGAACTTAATGCATGTTTGAAGTCGTCCGTTTTGTGGAAACACGTCAAGAAACTCAAATTGACTGTGAACATGCGTGTCGAGGTGCAGAACGATCAATCTGGAGAAATATTTTCCAAACAATTGCTGGACATTGGTTGACATTTCCACCGGCTGTATTAAATTTTCCGTCGCTTTCTGCCAGTTTACTGAATCAAAATCCGAAGTCATCCGAAAGGTGTTTCCAAACATTGCACAAAATTACAAAAATCATGATTGGTTGAGCGAACGTGCTATATTGGCTGCGAAAAACATTGATGTCGACGAATTGAATTTTAAGATTCAAAGTGAAATTGCTGTCGAATTGATGATGTACAAATCGGTGGATTCCGTTACTTCCCAAGATGATGTCGTCAACTATTCAACCGAGTTTTTAAACTCGCTGGAATTACCTGGATTACCGCCTCACAATCTTAAACTGAAAGTCGGATCGGTAATCATAATGTTACGAAACATAAACCAACCACGTCTTTGTAATGGCACTCGACTTGCGGTAAAAAACCTGATGAATAACGTCATCGAAGCAACAATACTTAAAGGAAAGTACAAAGGAGAAGACGTTTTGATACCACGGATCCCAATGGTTCCGACCGACATGCCATTTGATTTTAAACGCTTGCAGTTTCCGGTACGGCTTACATTCGCAATGACAATTAATAAATCCCAAGGGCAGTCATTGCGTGTTTGCGGCATTAACCTTGAAAATCCATGCTTCTCGCATGGTCAATTGTATGTCGCCTGTTCCCGTGTCGGAACATCATCAGCATTATTTGTTTACGCGCCAGACAACAAAACAAAAAATGTCGTGTATTATAGCGCATTGCAATGTTCGAAATTATGATATCACAGCAAAGCAATCCAAAAAATATTTCTTTATTTTAATTTATAGAACACCATAAGATTCATTGTATACTAGCTGACTTCATTGTATACTACCTGAACGTCGATCTTTCAATCAAAATGTAAATAGAACACCATAAGATTCATTGTATACTAGCTGACTCGACAGACGTTGTCCTGTCGAACTTAGAAAATGTTTGTGTTTGATTTGTGAATTTGTAAAAAACTGTTTGAAATGTGTAAAAATAGAAACAAAAAACGTATTTTTGAATGATAATTTTTATTCATATACAATGAATCTTATGGTGTTCTATTTACATTTTGATTGAAAGATCGACGTTCAGGTAACCAATTAAAATAAATAAATATTTTTTGGATTGCTTTGCTGTGATATCATAATTTCGAACATTGCAATGCGCTATGATACACGACATTTTTTGTTTTGTTGTCTGGCGCGTAAACAAATAATGCTGATGATGTTCCGACACGGGAACAGGCGACATACAATTGACCATGCGAGAAGCATGGATTTTCAAGGTTAATGCCGCAAACACGCAATGACTGCCCTTGGGATTTATTAATTGTCATTGCGAATGTAAGCCGTACCGGAAACTGCAAGCGTTTAAAAACAAATGGCATGTCGGTCGGAACCATTGGGATCCGTGGTATCAAAACGTTTTCTCCTTTGTACTTTCCTTTAAGTATTGTTGCTTCGATGACGTTATTTATCAGGTTTTTTACCGGAAGTCGAGTGCCATTACAAAGACGTGGTTGATTTATGTTTCGTAACATTATGATTACCGATCCGACTTTCAGTTTGAGATTGTTAGGCGGTAATCCATGTAATTCCAGCGAGTTTAAAAACTCGGTTGAATAGTTGACGACATCATCTTGGGAAGTAACGGAATCCACCGATTTGTACATCAACAATTCGACAGCAATTTCACTTTGAATGTTAAAATTCAATTCGTCGACATCAATGTTTTTCGCAGCCAATATAGCACGTTCGCTCAACCAATCATGATTTTTGTAATTTTGTGCAATGTTTGGAAACACCTTTCGGATGACTTCGGATTTTTATTCAGTGAACTGGCAGAAAGCGACGGGAAATTTAATACAGCCGGTGGAAATGTCAACCAATGTCCAGCAATTGTTTGGAAAATATTTCTCCAGATTGATCGTTCTGCACCTCGACACGCATGTTCACAGTCAATTTGAGTTTCTTGACGTGTTTCCACAAAACGGACGACTTCAAACATGCATTAAGTTCATCGGCTGGCGTTGACCGTGGAATCACTGGCAATGTATGCCGAAAATCACCTGCCAAAAAATCATCGGACCACCAAACCGGCTTTGATTGTTTCGTAAATCTTGCAATGTTTTCGCAATCAAACGATCAGTTTGCTTTGTTGCAAAACTTTAGCCATCGCACTATTCTTGGAAATGTTGCATGTTGGATTTTCATTGATTTGCATATTCAGTGGCAACTTGAGTGCTGAATGAGCAGTTCGACCGCCTTCCAACAACGTAGCTGCAATTCCTGATGAAGCAAGTGCAAGTGCAATATCATTTTGCGAGCGTATCGTTGCCAAAATCAACGCGATCAAAAAAGTTTTTCCAGTTCCACCGGGAGCGTCCAATAAAAATCCCTCCAGTTCCATCGTTCTCATTTTTCATAAGAGTGTCGTACGCATATTTTTGTTGTCGATTCAACAGTGTAACGTTTGTTCGAACTAATTCCCTCAAGGCATCGCAATCATATTGTTTTTCGCGTCGCAGCTCTTGATTAAATGCGTCGTGCATCGGACGATTGAGAGGTGTCATGCCTAACTCAGATAATACCTTGTTCGTCATCATCAAGGACATGTCCTCAATTAATATCAAAGCCTCTTTGGAAATTTCCTCGCTCAGTTGCAAATTTAGATTTGATGTTCTAATACGCATCTGATGCAAAATATCATCACACATGGCATCTTTGTATTTTATCCACAAATCAGTCGGTTTGGATGGGAAGCACGTTGAGATAATTATCGAAAACAATGTTCGTATTTGATGATCATTTGACGAAAGCACAGCATCTCCGAGGGTGTATTCCTAATAGGTGTCATTTTCTAACAATCGCAAGCGTTGACATGCTTCGCTATACGTGTCATACAATTCACCATTTATAGTTCGCAAATCTTGGAATGATGTTGGGCCACGAACGTTGACTAATAGCAAGCGCAAATAGAAACACTCATCGTTTCTTGGATGGACTGTGTAAATGCGTTGGTGGAAAATAAATGGGGGAAGCCTGGAACTGGATTTCCTTGTTTCCGCCGTTGAAATTTCTTTGACGATTGATTCCAAGTATAATATCTTGGCATTTCGGAGTATAGCAGCATTCAGCAAATTCATCATTCCGGCACATTTCAAAAAATCTGGTTAATGTTATAGATGGCGGTCGATCAACTAGCTGTAATACATTCTCCTCAGTAAAGTACACTCTTTGACTATTTCCCAGATGTACGGCTAAATGAATAACAGTTGGATGTCTTTCATTAATGGCAAATGAAAAAATGCGGCAAATTGCTTCGTTACTGCTAACATAGCGGCCCATTTGAAATTGAGTGACTTCATCGTTGGTATTCTCCGTACTAACTCCAATCACAGCCATATCACTGCCCTTGGTCACATATTTGCAGATGTATTGGATGGATTTCAGCGAATGGCAAGATTCGACGTTGACATGTGCTTTGAATGTTTTGGAGAGTATTCGCAAATACGGAACAATCCAACGGTTATCAATTTGAATGTCCTATTGATTCATTTTCACCATTATTGATCTTCCATTGTCCGCAGTTGAACGACGACGATACAGTGGGTAACCGTCATTTCCGGTAATTGTTTCTGCTACTAATGGGCGTGGGAAACGCTTCGAACATTTGCCGTCGACCATACACGGAGAATTGATATTTAATGATCCACAGGGGCCATGAATCATGTTATGCATTTCATGCATTTCAGCTGATATCACATCATCGATTTCATTCGGTCTTATCTTCTCAATCAACCAAATGAGGATATGTGCGTTTGGCAATCCGCGTTTTTGCCACTCCACTGAATACATCCAGCAGCGCGTCTCACCGAATGAAGTCATTTGGAAACAATTGTTGTAGTTCTGGATTTGTGTCAGGAAATGTTTGGAATGAGCTCTTGTTCCAGAAATCAATGAGCGCAATCAACGGTGTCAATTGCACTTTGCCACTTGCGCAACACAACCCAGGAACACAACGCTCATCAAACCAATAGCAACGGAATGGTCTGCACTGTAATCAATTGTCCTGTTGTAGTGGAATGCAGCTCGATGAGTATTTAACGCAACATTTGTTTCTCTTCTTGCACGAACATTTGAATATATTACCACTCGAATGGATTCTACTGAACGATTGTGTCTCATTCGATGCATATCTACTTCGATTTCATTTTCTCTTTCTTCTTGTGTACGTGCTGAACGTGTTTGTGATAATTGATTCCGTTCAATTTCATTTCGCTCTTCAAGTTGCTCCGCAGTTTAATTAGATCGAAAATACACTTGGTTTGAAGCATTGCGAGTTCTGCGATCTAAATTGCTCCTTCTTATTGGCGGCATTACAATGCTAGAAAATTTATTCACTTTGCTCTTACCTTTTAGCCGTTTAAAACTTGAAACCCCACAGTCTATAGTAGGTTAATCTAAATATTTGTTTGTGATAAAACGTTTTAACTTATTTCAATTCATGAATCGATTGCAATGTACTTACAATGAAATCTTGATTCAAAAAAAAAACGTATCACCGTTAGTTAAATTTTTTAGAATCACTTTAAACTTTGTTTAGTTCACAATTAACAATTACACTTATTTTATTTTTCATCAACCGATTAAGTTGATACTAGGGTTTGGGGTTCGGGAATTCCCGGGAAATCCCGGGAAAAGTTTGCCGGGAATTCCCGGGAAAATAATATATTTTTCCCGGGAAAACGGGAAATTTTAAAAATATTAAATTTTTTAAATTGTTTTTGTTTCGAATAGGATTTTTTAAATTTAGTCATAAAAAACATTTTAAATACCAAAACAAAAATGTCATTGTCAAATCTTTTTAAAGGGAATACATTTATTTGACACACAAATAAAATCTTTGCCAAGTAATTAGGAGCATTTCAACTAATAAAGATTTTTCGCATAACTTATTCAAAATTTAAGTAGTAAAACCTAAAAACTTGGTAAAATGTTTAAAGAAATATGAAAAAAGCTTTGTTTCTTACAAATAATCGCCCTTACTATCTAAACTTTTCGAATGTATAATTTAGGTAAAGTCGACTTTAGTTAAAATATTGGGTGGCAGTATACCTTGACTTGGTTTATTTTTGGAGCATTCTGATTGGTTAATTTACTTTCAACCAATCAAAATATTTGAAAATATAAATATTTTTGTAAGGTTTTCATATACATAATGAACAAAACCGTTTGATTAAAAATAAAGTCGACTTTAAATTTAAAATACTCCTTTATATTAAGGGTCAATAATTTTATAAGTAACGTTTTCATTAATAAATGTTAATAGAAAAGACTGGTTAACGGTGGTATCTAAATTTGGTTATCCGACATCTAAATTTGGTTCACAAAAAATAAAAAATTGATGGTCATGCAACTTCTCTTGAAGAAAACAACAACAAGAATAACGTTTCAGCTAAAATTGGCAAAGTACCCAAAGAAAAAAGTGTAAGCTGAATAGGCATTAAAGGTCATATGGTAGGGCAAACATTTCCTGAAATGGTATCCAAATTGGCCGCAGTCAATCCGCACCATAACTAGATCTTCGTTTAGTCGAGAAAGTTTTTATAATAAAAACCTGGCATTGCAAAAAAAAGAAATATCGAGCAATATTTCTAACAATAGGAGATTTACTATAATCTTAAATGAATGGACAAGAATATCACAAAAGAGATATTTGACCATATCTATAAACGGAAATAATTCGTTTTATAACCTGGGGTTGGTTTATATATCTGGAAGATGTAATTCTGATGAAATAAGAAGAATTGTAGAAATAAGACTAGAAGAGTTTTATTTGTCTTTGGAAAATAACATTGTGGCCACCATATCTAATGGGCCAAGTGTGATGAAACGGTTTGTTTCCGACAGTCTAGTAGTAGGTGCTTTCTGCTGGAATCATGCAATTCATTTCGCAGTGCTGTGAGTAATTTATGTGAAATCAAATGTTCAACATTCTGATATTTTTTACTTTGAATTCTCACTACACAGAGTGCATTTGTACTGAAATAGTGTTTTTTTTTAACAAAAATTGCTTATATTGGTAGTTTTCATTAACAATTTTGTTCAAAAATATTTCCCGGGATTCCCGGGAATCAAATTTTTTCATTCCCGTTTCCCGGGAAATAAAAAAGTCCGGGAAATCCCAAACCCTAGTTGATACACATTTTGACAATAATCAGTCAATCAACATTTGCACATGTTACAAAATAAATTGGAATGTAAATAAAGAAATAACGGTATTTTTGGACAAATCGCAAAATAATACAAAATTGTACATAAAATTACCCGACGATTTAATAAAAGTGTGCATATTAATGGGCGTTGGAAATTTTTCTTTCTGTAAAAACTTTTGTGGACTATTATGAACATTTAAATAAAAATTAACCAAATCGGTCCAGAGCTTCTGCGATTTTAGATATATCGAAAAAAGGGGGCGTAAAAGTGGGTGTGGTCAATTTTTCTTTCAGTAAAAACTTAATGTGGATTACTACGAACATTTAATAAAAAAATTAATCAAATCGATACAGTCGTTTCCCGATTTTAGATAAATCGAAGAAATTGGGCGTAAAAGTGGGCGTGGTAAATTTTTCTTTCCGTAAAAACATTTGAGAAAAAAAGTTGTCTAAATCGGTCCAGCTGTTCTCAACTGATGCAATTACCAACGAACGATATTTAATTTTTATTTATATAGATAATAAAATTTGAGAATTCCTTTTTTTTATTTGCTTTTTTGTTAGTTATTATTTCAATTTAAATAAAAAAAGAAAATTGTCAATTTTTTGAACAAAATGCCATCTAGTGATAACAATGTCGTTATAACTTTTGTTTTTGGTGATGCCATACCCCTGAACTGTGCGAGTGGTTTGAAAAAAACTTCGACAACGGCTCATATCACCCAAAGTATTCTGGAACCTTTTGGTCGGTTTACGATGACAGTAAGAAATCCTACCCAATAACTCAAAATAGTGTGGAAGCTTGGCATAGAAGACTGAAAGCTGTTGTTGGGCGTAGAAAGTCAGGATTATACCACCTTATCAGGCAGTTGGGTAATGAGGTCGTGGTAGCTTTAAATACCATTTCAAATCGCGCGAATGGAGAAAGACGTTACATAAATTTAAAGAAAAGGAAGGCGTACACAAACATTAAAATAATTATAAGAAAAAGGTGTGAATTAAGCCATACAGGCTACCTAAAGCGAATTGCAAAAAATCTTGTACTAATTTAAGTTTATAAAATGCATTGAAATAATTTTTTTTTTAAATGTTTTTGTTAATTTTTGAAAATTATATACTTTTGTTGAAGTTATTTTTAATAAAATAAATTTTGTAAACCAGCATTTTTACTTCACAGAATTTTGCAAAACAGTATTGTGAAATCCAGTATTTTGCAAAACAGTATTATGAAAAGCAGGATTTTTAAAATTTTTTTGACCAGTATTTTGTCTAAACAGTATTTTGCATATCAGTATAATATACGTATCCCGGTGTTGTAAAATTATCCTTTTCGCAAAATTTTTTTTTGATTTTTTTTTTTTTGCAAACTAACCACCAAACTTTGGGCAAGATAGGAGTGTAATAGTATTGGATTATGGATTAAAATACACCGCATTGAAAAAAATTCAAAATAATGGCGGATTGTGAATAAAAGGATTTATGCCGCAGAAAATGAATTAAGAAACTTAATTAGCGATTAACATTTTGCAAACGAATATAATAATGCAAACTTTTTCGTTTTTGTAAAATTTTTTTTCCCATTTTTTTCCCAAACTAACCATTAATTTTTGGAATAAGATATGGATATAATAGTTCTTGGATTATTAATTTCAATAAAACGAGACTTTTCCATCCCTGATAAACAATTCTGTGTTCGCTGATGTTTGGAGGCACATAATATTGTTTTCCACAAAAAGTATAGAGAGATTTACATTGTCATTTGTTTCCAATAATGCATATTTTTTATATTTATCAAAACTACATATCTGCTAGTATTATCATAAAATTATATAACAATTTTATTTTAGAACTCTCTATCTGAATTAGCGACGTAAATAACGCTAATAATTTCAAAATAAGTATATATAGGAATAAGTTGCCATTTTAAAATAATATTCTAGAAGACAGATTGATTCAAAAAAATCTTATAAGCAAGTGAATTAGTTTTATTGCTCTCCTGAACAATTGTATTTTTGCAGATATAGAGTATTGAATCTATGGTAGCGATATAATGTACACAATTTATTAAGCAAAGTCTCCTGTGAAATGGATTCAAAGGCCCTACTTAAATCTAAACTTTTGACGGACGCTGAATTTTCTTGGTCCACAGCGGACCTAACCTCGTCTATTATACTCAAAACCAGAGTTGTTGTATTATCACCCTTTCTAAAACCCGATTGATTGTTAGAAATTAACCCTCTAACCGGCAAGCCCGCCTCCAGACGGGGTATATTAAATTGACCAGAAATGCGCCAAAGGAGTATTTTGTAATAAGAAATTATGCTTTTTCAACAGAAAACAAAATTTATTAAATTTTTTGTGAAGAATTTGTTTGTATACAATGCACGGTTTGGATGCGAGAAAGTGTCAAAGATAAAATTTTGTAAAATTTCAAAAATTAAATATTTTAAAACAACCAAAATTTTCAAAAATCTTAAAAACATATTTAAATTGACTAAAATAATTGATAGTGACCATGAAGTAAGATTGGAGCTTAAGCTTTTCAAAAAGTTCCTTACTTTGGTTCAACGACGCACAGGATCCCATAAGGATACCTTTAAAGGACATCGCCTTAACTTCAAAATGAATAGAGGGATTTTTCTGAAATTTGGCAAAAAGAATATATTTGGTATAGGTAGCAAAGTTTATAAATTTAAATAATATATATTGAAGTTTCGGTGCGTTTTCGCTCAATTTCGCGTTTTTCGAAAAACGAAAATCGCTACATCCTCTTAAGTAACAGCACAAAAAATGTAATTTTTTTATTGCAATTACATCTTGGTAAGAGAAGTAATTTGCGCCTAAACCTAGTAATTTTTATGCGCTAGATTTCGAGATTCAGCCTGAAACTATTTTGGCCCATATCGCCTAAAGTAGGCAACGAAAAAAAATTTTGTAGAAGAAATTATTGTTTATTTTTCGTGAGGAATACATGGCATAAATTTCATTGCAAAAAAGCTTAGGCCGGTTAGAGGGTTAATCTACCATTTACCAAGTATTCAGTCAACTGATCATTCATGATAAGCTCAAGTATCTTAGAGCAAACGGATAATACATTAATCAGACGAAAATATTTTTATATACCTTTAATACACGAATGGAAAGGGAAATATGTCTAGTTTATTGTAGTGTTATTTTTTTAGTAACATGCAAAAAAACCTCTAACACTTCTGGAAAAAATCTACGAAAAAACTAAAAAACAAGAAAGTGAATGTTTGCACAATATTTTTTGACCTGAGGTGTGTGTTTTAAATGCAATAATTTTACCTGTTATCAATACTTTTTATATAAGTTTAATACATCAATGAAAAGGAAAACATGTCTAGTTTATTGCACTGTTAATTTTTAAGTAACATTCAAAAAAACCTTAAACAGTTCTGGGAAAAATCTACGAAAAAACTAAAAAGTGAATTTTTTACAAAATCATCTTTGAAAGTTGACTTTCAATATCTTAAAAACTATTCAAGGTACGTGAATGATTTTTTGCAGCAATAAAGACTATTTTATTGTTCATGTAAAACAATTAAAATAATTTCATAGTATATGGAAATTTGCAATTTTTTATAAAATCATATTTTCTGGATTCGTTTTTACTTTTATTTTTAAATCTAAACAGAATATATGGCGATATATAACTGTATTTCAGAAAGTATCAAAATCGGCGTGACTTTTTTGTTATATGATCGAAAACTCAAAAATTCTCATAAAAATAAGACCAATTTCGGTCAATGCTGTACGTAGGGTGAATGTTGTACCGACTTCAAATTTGGATTAAAGGCATCTTAGAACCCCATTCTCTACGGATATATAATAAAACATTAACTTTTATTAAATAACTTCTCAGTAAAAAGTGAAAAATTGATAGCATCTTTTTGAGAAAAAAATGCAATTTTTTCGATCAGCGAAAAATGTTTGACTTTGGAAACTTCTCAACACTAAATGGTTCAAGATACTTAAAAAACGTTTTCACAGTTTCATTTCTTAAACTGTTGTCAATATTTTTTAAAAAATTATCGTTATAATATCGAATTCACAATCGCCCAAAAATTAAAAAAAGTCGAAGAGAAAAATAAGTTTTTTTATTTTTGAAATGAAATAACTTAAAACCCATAACAGTTATTATAGTAAAGTAAGCATGTTTTTAATTCGTTTCTCCAAGCTCATTCCAAAATATAAAAAAATCAACCATATTGGGCAATAATTGAAAGAGGTGGTCTACTTTGACGCCCAATAAGTCACCCTGTGATAACACAGGATAACCATGAATCTAAAATTCAGAAAGCCTGGGTCCTCCTTAACAATTATCTGATACATACTGATGCAATCGGACTTATAGTTTAGAAGATACAGATTTATTACCACTTTCTTTTTGTTTCAAACCACTGTGCGGCATTCCAAACTTCAATTTCACTTATATTCCGAAAAGAAAAACCAATGTATAAATTATCTGCCCTGTTTGCATACAAAATTGTTGGGGGGTTGGGTATCTCCGGCAAAATAAAGAAATCATTGCACTGATCCACATGAACATCGCAGACATTGGCATTACCGTTAACACTACATATACCAATTCTTTTAACTCATTCCAAATTCGTCGATGATTACATTCAGAAAATAAATTGTGATTAAAACTTCCCTACTCTTCATCAAATCCTGTTTCCTCCTACATTTAATTGTCTTTAGAGGAACAAAAAACAAAAAAGCAAAAACAAAAAAAAGGAATTCTCAAATTTAATTATTTGAACATATATTGCGCTTGATTTTTTCTTATTTTGCGTAGTTTTCAGCAGTTTTTGAGTTTTTAAATATAGGCTCAGCTGATACTAAAGTCACATTAAATAGTTGCTCAGATGATACTAAATTTCAGCGCCCCTACCGGTGAATAGTGTAATTTTTGATTTCCTATCTCTATAATTAATAGTCTCTGTGTTAAATAGTCCACTTGAAAATTGGCATCTAAGCGAGTATAGTGCCCTACATTTCTTACGCTAGCGATTCTAGTTAAGCCAATATTGTAAGAAATATAGACAGCAGCATGGTGGGAGTTTAGAGCTGGAAATTGGAATTGTCCCTTACTACATATATGACCATCCTTTGCAACCAAAAAGTAATCTATTAACGAACAATTATCAGATCTTACCTCAAAATGAGTTGGTAAACTATTGTGTACCAAATTTAGCCCTAGAGGGGAGCACATTGTTCTCATCATTTCACCATTGTTAAACAAATTAATATTAAAATCACCCATGAAAAGAATATGCTCATATCTAGAAACTAAATCTCCTAAGTCTTCCTCACACGCACGAATATTACCCCCTGGTAGATATATAATTCCTAATTGAATCGGTACAGACCCTGTACCCACAATTTCAATAAAGAAACCTTCATAATTCACCTCATCATTTACCGTGTATATTCACGCTGAAAAAAACGGCCTGTCCCAAACATATTTTTGCTGGTAATATATATATATATAATATATATATTTGGAGAAATTGTTAAACATATTCGGTGTGTTTTTACTAGAAACAATATATATTTGCATGCAAATATATTATGTTTGCCTGTAAATATATAAATGTTTGGATGAAATGAAATGACGCTATCGACAAATATATATGTTTGGCAGCAAACATATAATATGTGTGTCATAAACCAATTATGTTTCCATGCAAATACTACTATATATAAATAATATATTTAGTTATAAAACAATTATTAATATATGCCAAACAATAGGCGTATTTATTCTGCTCTCCAAATTTCTCTATATTTTAATGGAAAAACATAAAAAGTAAAATTAAAACAATTATTCAATAACTAAATATATTATAAATCAAATTTTATATCTAATGCAAATCTTTCATTGAAAAACAATAACTACAAGCTCTTCATTTATTTTTTATTTATTAATTAAAAACTCTTATAATAATTTAATACTTTAATATACACAATTAAATAATTTTTTGTTTCTTTTTAACACAATTTTATGTGTTATTTATACTAATTTATTTTATATAGTAAAGTGTTGTTTTTTCAAACGCGTCGTATAGACCAAATACAATTAATATTGTCATTAATATGTATTTTTATTAATTCTAATTTAGTAGGTTTGAGGTTAAGAAGAAGAATAAACCTTCCTCAAAAGTTATAAACACATTAAATTTGCAAATCAGACTAGATTTAGTTTCTGCTTTTTTATGGACAGGCTTCATCAGTGATCTTCCATTAAATTGTATAATTGTTTATATTTTTATTGTCAGATTGTCTCTATATGAATAATTTCAGAAGTGATCAAACAGACATACGGAAATTCGCCGTTTTTCCAAATATATGTTAATTGTGTCTAGGGTTTGGGGTTCGGGAATTCCCGGGCGGGAATTCCCGGGAAATCCCGGGAAAAGTTTGTAAAAATATTAAATTGTTTTTGTTTCGAATAGGATTTTTTAATTTTAGTCATAAAAAACATTTTAAATACCAAAACAAAAATGTCATTGTTAAAATCTTTTAAAAGGGAATACATTTATTTGACTCACAAATAAAATCTTTGCCAAGTAATTAGGAGCATTTCAACTAATAAAGATTTTTCGAATAACTTATTCAAAATTTAAGTAGTAAAACCTAAAAACTTGGTAAAATGTTTAAAAGAAATATGAAAAAAGCTTTGTTTCTTATAAATACACGCCCTTACTATCTAAATTTTTCAAATGTATAATTTAGGTAAAGTCGACTTTAGTTAAAATATTGGGTGGCAGTATACCTTGACTTGGTTTATTTTTGAAGCATTCTGAATGGTTAATTTATTTTCAACCAATCAAAATATTTGAAAATATAAATATTTTTGTAAGGTTTTCATACACAAAATGAACAAAACCATTTGATTAAAAATAAAGTCGACTTTAAATTTAAAATACTCTTTTATATTAAGGGCGAATAATTTTATAAGTAACGTTTTCATTAATAAATGTGAAAAGAAAAGACTGGTTAACGGTGGTATCTAAATTTGGTTATCCGACATCTAAATTTGGTGCACAAAAAAAAAAAAAAAAAAAATTGATGGTCATGCAACTTCTCTTGAAGAAAACAACAACAAGAATAACGTTTCAGCTAAAATTAGAAAAGTACCCGAAGAAAAAAGTGTAAGCTGAATAGGCATTAAAGGTTTTATGGTAGGGCAAACATTTCCTGAAATGGTATCACCATAACTAGATCTTCATTTATTCGAGAAAGTTTTTATAATAAAAACCTGGCATTGCAAAAAAATGAAACCGATGTAAAGAACATTATATTAAATTACTACAATCATGTAAAAGATATCATGATGAAAGAAATATCGAGCAATATTTCTAACAATAGGAGATTTACTATAATCTTAGGTGAATGGACAAGAATATCACAACAATGTATAAATGGAAATAATTAATTTTATAACCTGGGGTTGGTTTATATATCACGAAGATGTAATGCAGATGAAATAAGAAGAATTGTAGAAATAAGACTAGAAGAGTTTTATTTGTCTTTGGAAAATAACATTGTGGCCACCATATCTAATGGGCCAAGTGTGATGAAACGGTTTGTTTCCGACAGTCCAATAGTAGGTGCTTTCTGCTGGAATCATGCAATTCATTTGGAAGTGCTGCGAGTAATTTATGTGAAATCAAATGTTCAACATTCTGATATTTTTTAGTTTGAATTCTCACTACACAGACTGAATTTGTACTGAAATATTACTTGTGGTTTTCATTAACAATTTTGTTCAAAAATATTTCCCGGGAATCCCGGGAATCAAATTTTTTCATTCCCGTTTCCCGGGAAATAAAAAAGTCCGGGAAATCCCAAACCCTAATTGTGTCCCACAAATATAATTATTATAAAGTTAAAAATGCAAAAATATGTATTCTTAGATGACAAAATATGATAAATTTACAAACAAACCTATGTTTGCCGGGAAATATATGTATAGTAACTATAAAAACAATATAATTGGAAGCATACATATATGGTAGTTTGTAAACATACATATAATTGCCTCCAAACATATACAAAAACGTCTTTTTCCTCCGTGTTAGAGTGGTTCGATTTGTATGGACAAAAATTTTTTGATATTGTGCCATCGATTTTTCGATAGCTTTTGGCATGAGGAAAAAAAGTTCCACTACGACATATCAAAAAAATCATTTTCGAGGCTTCCAAATTTCAATTTTTTACAAATTTCTAATAAATGCTAGATTAGCGCCATCTTGCGGGGGGTTTTTGAAGCAACTAGTGAAACAATATTGCATTATTATGAAAATCGGATAAAAAATGTGGCAACTAGAGGTAAAAGTATATAAGTAAAATTATTTTCTGCGTGATGATGAAATGCAGATGATGATGATGATAAAAACAAGCAGAAAATAATATTACTTATATACTTTTACCTCTAGTTGCCACATTTTTTATCCGATTTTCATAAGTAATTCCTTTCTGGAAAGTTTGTAATGTTAAATTGTTTACAACTTCATTAGTTGTTTCAAAAACCCACCGCAAGATCGCGCTATTCTAGCATTTATTAGAAAATTGTAAAAAAATTGAAATTTGGACGCCTAGAAAATGATTTTTTTGATATGTCGTAGTGGAACTGTTTTCCCTCATGCCAAAAGCTATCGAAAAATCGATGGCACAATATCGATTGCTAAATCGACCCACCCTTGTGCATTCCTTATATATAAACATGCCCCACCACCATTTGTTATAATTCTGTCATTTCGATGCATATAGTATACGTCAATAGATACCGCTATAATATCGAAAATTCCTTATTCAAACAAATTTCTAATTTCATCAAACTTTGTAGCATTTGTTCTTGGAGACAGATTCTGAGCATTTATGTGAATTATATTTAGATTATTATGACTAAGGTTAATATTCCGCAAAGCTTCGCTGGTGATAATCTCCCCAAGATTGTTATTCATGATCAAAAAATAATGTAACCACCCACACCAGTTCCCAAAAATGCAATGTATATAATATTGTTACGAAAATGGCTTGGCCTAGTATAGAAAACTCTGGACTTTTCTAGAAGAAAATAGCCCAAGAGACGGGATGGACAAAATACATCAATCTGGCAACGTAGTACTGTATTTAATTGTACACCTAAGTAAAGGGTTCTTCAATAAGAGCGCTCCAAAGTTTTTTTAAATAAAACAAAAACGGTTTTGGATATCAATGAAATTCTTTATTCCTGTGAAAGTACGTTCGATGCCATTATGTATGGAAATCGATCTCTTTTGCATGGCCACCACGGGCACGCTTGCAGAAGTCCAGACGCTGAACCCAATTTTCGACGGTTTTCAAGCATAAATCGGCCGATATTCGTACGAAGTTCATCAATCGTCGCTGGCTTGTTGGCATAGACCATAGATTTGACGTAGCCCCACAGGAAATAGTCCAACGGCGTCAAATCGCACGACCGAGGCGGCCAATCGACTGGACCATTTCGTGAGATAACACGTTCTCCAAACTTGGTTTGCAATAAATTGATTGTGACATTCGCTGTGTGGCTTGTGGCGCCGTCCTGTTGGAACCACATGTCCTCCAAGTCCATATCATCCAATTGGGGCCAAAAATATTCGGTTATCATTGAACGGTAGCGATTCCCATTCACAGTAACGTGCCGGTCTTGATCATCACGGAAGAAGTACGGCCCAATGACACCGCCGGCCCATAAACCGCACCAAACCGTAATTTTTTCGGGATGCAATGATGACTCTTGGAGTACGTGTGGATTGCTGTCTGACCAATAATGCATATTTTGTTTATTGACGAAGCCATTCATTATGACGAGCATAAATTGGACGTAGCGCTCTTAACGTTGAGGCCACTGACTCAGAATGTCGGTAGTAAATTTTAATAATTTCGACTCGTTGTTGGCTCATATATCTTTCCATCATGAAATGGCAAACCTTAATGAAGAGAAATGTCAAAAGAGCGGCAAGAAATATGGCGTCGTTTGCTGTCCCTGTCTTCCTACTTTTGTAGCGTCCCTGTTGAAGAACCCTTTATATGATGTGACTAATTACACATTAGAATTGTATAGTTGCTGACTATAAGTGTTTGTGTGTATGTGTAGTCTTTAAGCGTAATGTAGGTTTATTATAACAGTGTGTGTGTGTGTGTAGTGTTAAGACTAATGTAGAGTAATACTGTATAGCTGGTTGTGTGTATAGTCTTTAAGCGTATGTAGAGTTAAGTATAGCATGCTAGAATTATCCAGTGTGTTGTAGAAGTATGGCTGTTACTATATAAGGCGCGCTTTAACATTAGTGAGAGAGAAGTTGATTATTAACATTTGTGCTGTTAAGACCGCGAGTTAGTATCGTGTTAAAGTTAGCAGCGCTTTAGTAATCGTCATAATAGAGAGAGTTTGTAAATAAGTAAGTGTGTAAATAAATACGAGTGTCTAAGCTGTTTCAAACTTAAGTGTATTTGTGTTTTGGTTATTATAATTGGCTTCTATTAACGATGTGAGGCTGGTTTATCTAAGGGAGATAAACGAACGTTTTATAAGGTAAAACGTAACAATTGGTGTCAGCGTTGGGACTGGTTATTTTGATTGCAATATAAAAGAATCCGGTTTATTTAAGGGAAATAAACCAACGTTTTTAAAAAGTAAAAACGTAACAATATTGTAATAAATTCTAATAATTTACTAAATTTCATTGGAGATTTATTCATGAAAAAACTATCCGTAAAAAAGCAATTGTTAATAAAACCATCGAGAATACCCTCAAAATCACGACACACCTTTGCAATGATTTTTAATAGAAACAAAAAAATTTTAAAAGATTCAAAGCTTGTTCGGTAGCCCACTACAATCCATAACCCCCACCACAACCGGAAAAATTCAATACAAAACAGGAAACAAACCCCTCCAACTGTAGTAAAAGTAGCAACAAACTCGAGGAAATGAACACATTGTCAGTGTGTTCATCTACTCGAAAATGCTACCATCCTCACAACCAGAAAGCCATGTTCACCCCTGCACTGAACCACTCCCGATGCAGTAAAGGTAGTTACCTGCAGCAAGCAAATAAACGAACAAGCTAATTAACAACAAGCAAATATGCATTTTTCAGAGCTGGCAACCAAAAACAAAATATTTGTATTTGTTCCTGTTGTTCCTATAAGGATCATAGGCCGTAGGATCAATGGTGGACAATTAATGCATTTTCAAAAATTTTATAAAATTAAATTTTTAACAAAATTTCTTGTGTAGTTTCAGCCAATTTAATTTTCATTAATTACTTGAGTTTATATTTAAATAAATAAAACCAGGTTTGGCTGGCAATACCGCTAAAATATCGTTTCAAAACCCTTTCAACTGACTATCGTTACACCTAAAATATCGTTACCGAAATAACCGAAATACCGGTAGCTTTAAAATACCATTACCGAAATAACTGAAATAGCGTTAACCTTAAAATACCTATACCTAAATAAATTAAATATCAGTACTCTTAAAATACCGTTATCGATATAACTAAAAAACAGTTATCCTTAAAATATCGATACCGAAATAAATAAAATAGCGCTACCCTTACCGATAACCTCATCGTTTCGGTTACCATCCATGAATAAAACTTATATTCAATAAAGTTTCCCTAAATCGTATGCTCTATTGTTTTTTGTGAGGAGAAATTGTCAGGATTTTAAGGATCCTTACACTCGAAAATTACTATATTGTTCCTTTGTTAGGTCGAAGTTGGAATATGCGTCTGTTATTTGGAGCACTTTTAATGCTTGTCATATTAACCGTTTGGAGAGAGTTCAGAGAAGATTTACGAAAATTGCTCTTTCTTCTATTAATTTTACTGAACACGTACCCTATAATATTCGTCTCAATTTAATTAATTTGCAAACACTAGAGAATAGGAGGTCAATCCAATCTTTTTTATTTTTATTTGATATATGTATTTTTTCAAAGGTATGCATAAAACGAATTATTCGTTAAATGAACCCTTAATTAGATCTCAGATTAATTTTAATAAATTAGAGAATAATACTGTTTTAGATTTTAGTTATTCAAAACAAATGCTTAAACTTTACTTAAATAATTTGTTTTCATTTTCTAATTTTATTTTTAGCGAGTAGTCTGTTATCCATAGACTTTATAAAAAATAAAGAAATGAAATGAAATAAAAAGTTAAAATAAAAAACAAATTTCATATTTTTCGTGACTCTTTCATGAGCGTGATTCAAATTGAAATTAATCACGTGAGCGTAATTATAAAAAAATTGTTCGGGCGTGAGTTGTGCGTGATTATTATTTTTCGTTCGTGAGCGTGAGTCAAAATTCGCACACGCGCCCATCTCTACTACAGTATAACTCGTTTAATACGAACTCGGATAAGACGACTTCTCGGTTAATACGAACTAATTTAGAAGTCCCGAAGTTTTGACAACAATTTCAATATAAAATACTTCGATTATTACGAACTCGCATAAGACGAACACTCGGTTAAAACGAACTGTTTGTGATGGTCCCACAAACAAATTTCTATATAATTTTACACGTTTAATACGAACTTTCCAAAATTTGAAAATTTCTTCTATATTTTTTTTTTGTTTTCTGACAAATTTTAAATCGAACACACAGATCTTTTTTCTTAAATATATTGCAAACAATATATTTAGGAAACCAAAGGAAATAATTGTAAAATTTTTAAAGTTGTTTCATGAAAATTTAAATATTTTGTGGATAATTAGAACATTTTAAATAAATTTTACCCCGGTGAATACGAACCTCGCTTAAAAAGAACTAATTTATCTGGTCCCCCGGAGTTCGTCTTAAGCGAGTTTTACTGTATTTATTTTCAAACATTGTTTAAATAATCTATAAAGGAAATAAAAACAATCGAAGTCTGTTAAACCAACCCAACAACATTTTTCTGAACTGGTTGCCTTTGAATCTGTTCTATAATAGGTGCTTTTACCACCGGTTCCGTGGAACAGGTTCTATAACTGGTTCCTGAAAGTCAAAATGGAAGGCTTCCCTGTCGCAGAACCAGTTCTATAACTGGTTATAGAACCAGTTCCAAAGCAACCTGTTCTAGTTTGGAGGGACAGAACCTGTTGCTTTTAGGACAAACTCAAACAAAAATCACCGATGATAGAACATAAATTAAAACAGGTTGCATGCAAGTACTAGTTGTTCTACAACCAGTTTTTTGCATCCGACAATTTTGCTAGGAATCTTCAATTTTTAACTGGCAAAACATTGAAAAAAAAGATTTTGTAGTTTGTTTTTTCATATTTGAAAGTTTTTTTTTTGTTTGAATTTTCAAAACACTACACACACAACAACATATTCATATTTTTATTGGCTATGGTCAGTGTTACCGTTGTGCGGCCTGTGACTTTATGTGCGACTTCCCCCCCCCCCCCCCCCGCCCGCCTTTTGTTAAGTTAAGCAACATAGATTTATCCGCAGTCGGTTGATCAGCTATTTATATTGTAGTGTGCCTCATATGTATGAATGTTTGTTGTTTTCTAAAACATACACACAATCTGCATTCTTCTTTGTTATGATACGACACTCTGGCAAAAGAAGAATAAAATCATTGTTTCTTATAAAAAGGAAGTGTATTCTTTTGAATTAAATTTAGTGATATTCTTAAGTGGAAAAATTATTAATACTTGCCAGTAGGTGCAAATATTTTTATATAAAAATCAGACATAACAAAAAAAATATCATTTGCAGGTATATATCTTGCGGCCGTACTAAATCTAATGAAATTGCACAGTTTCTCGGAATAGTAGGTCATCTCGCTATACAGTAGTTTTGAGATAGCTGCACAACCAACTTTTGCACGAATTTTTGTGCAGATAAGCCAAAAATGTTGCTAAGTCAAATTGTTTATCTGCCGTTATGCGCAGCTATTAGGGTATTCAATCGATTAATTGAACAATTTTGCTCAGAAATTGTTCGAATAATTTAAAATGTCCAAATTTCGAATAACGAATAATTCGAATAATTTCATACGATTAATCGATTAATCAAAATTGGTAGAAAATTACGAAAAAGGTTAAAAAATATAAATTTTTTATTAAAGTAAAAATTCTAAAATCTCAAATTTTTTTTAAAAATTTGTGATAAATAATTTGCTATAGGCTTGTACCTACTTGGATTTCATTCTGGCCTAAAAATATAATCAAGGGACGACTCTTATAATTTCTAGAAATATTTGTTACCTTCAACTCAATGAGAATTTTATGTTTTCAAGTAGGAGCGTTAATAAACATCTTAAATCCCAAAGGAAAAACAACATAAAATTACCACAGTTTGCTTTGTCATCTTCCAAATTACTACTCTGTTGTTGTGACTTATCTAATAAAGTTGTGGTATCTATTTACGTATAATAAATTTTTAACTATTTTTTACGACTTTTTAAATGTGGATATTAAACGAAAGCATTAATAATTATTAGAATTACTGATTATTAGAATTATTAATTATAATCAGAGACCCAAAATAACTGTTATATTTCTAAAAAAGTCACCACCCAAATTTATTTCATAATAATATTTCAATAATGCACTATATTTTCTAAATCATATTGCACAGAAAAATCACAAAGTTTGGCAAAGATTTTAATTTTTTCAATTTTTATATTTTACTCTATAAATTTCTGTTGTTTTTTGATTTTTATAAAAGTTACAGAATGATTTTTTTGAAAAAATTAAGCACTAACTTTTTTATTTGATAATAAAATAAAAATTAAAAATTGACCTAAATTGAATGCCGGAAGTTGCTGAAATATACATATTTACTCACTTTAAATCACTGTTCAATCTTTTATTAACACTAGTTGACATCATCAGGATATTATAATTGGTGAAGTCATTGGTTCTATGGCTTTTGATTTATATTCTTAATTGTTATTTTTTGATAAAGAAAAAAAATCACAAAATAACTTTTATTATTTTTGAAAAAATTAAAATCGTGTTTGAATTGTTTTTGTTTGAATTAAAAATAAAAATCAAACAGAGCAAATAAACAGAAAATTAAAAATACTCAAACAAGAAATAATTGTAAAACAATCACTTTTTTGAATAAAAGTTATAACTGTTAAGTCCCTGATTATAATTAATGCTCAATGTATTAAAGTTTGTTTAGTGAGCACTCTGAATTAATAAAATAGAATAAAGGGATGGAGTTACAAAAACGTAGAGGTCGATTAATCGACTTTTCGACTTTTTATAGGTAAAAGTCGATTAATCGACTTTTTATATGAAAATTTCTAAATAACAAAAAAACATATTTTTTTAGCTTATTTGGGGGTCAGTTAACTAGATTCGGAACGTAGAATTGGCACCTTGTTTATAATGGGCATAAATCCGACTTTTATGCATATAAATTAAACTTTCCTTGTTTTTTATCATCGCACAGTGGTTTTAAATATAAAATATAACACAAAACTTATAGACATTAACCTTCTGTTTTTATAAAGCGAACGGAATTATTCCTCCAGCGGAATTGTGTTTTTTTGTTTTTGTTACAATTACAAAATACACACATCCCTCAGGCAGAATTATTCCGCTCGCTTTATAAAAACAGGGGATTAAACGGCATTCGCACCTAAATCTTAAACACGTGTTTAGCTAAAACGAGTGTAAAAGAATAAAGAACTGTTGTAGTAGCATAAAGAGCTAAAATATGTGTTTTAGCTAAACATGTGTGTAAGAATTAGGTGTGAATGCAGCCTTAAAGCTGAGTTACCCAACCGTAAACGTATCTGTAACGAATCAGCTGTTTCGAAACCACAAGAAGAAATGTATACGAATGGTTACTAACACGTTAATGTAAACGTACTTGCCGGATCATTCTGTTGAAATCAGTATTTTCTATCCGGCATCGAAACAGGTGATTGAATTTAGTCGGAAAAAATATGAAATGAATAAAGAAAATTGATTCAAACAACAACTAAGGAATAAAAATTAACAAATAAATGGAAAAATTTAGAATAAAATATAAAACCACATGAATTAGATCCCAGCAAAACCTTTCATTACCATGTAATGAGTTTTAGGTATTGAAATCTTCAGTGTTCACTAGTTACCTTTTAATTACCAAACTACTTATTTTAACATGGTGATGTCATTGGAGGAAAGTCATTACACTGATGTTACCTGTAAGTAGTTTATCTGCTGTTCTATAAATAGATGTTGAATATAGATTTTAAAAAATATAAAAATTTAAAAACCAATAGGAGCTGACACGTATTGATCAGCGTACCCCACGATTGTCAGGCAAACACTCTAACCATTAGACCACGACATCACTATGATTTTTATTGCTTTAACTTATGTACACATTTATTGTGGCAACTGTTATACATGTCTATTTTTCACAAAACTTGTTGTTATTAAATACTGCTTAATGAACATCAACATTTCTATAAATAGATGTTTAATATAAATTATAAAAAAAAACAACAATGGAAGCTAACACGAGTTGAGCAGCGATCCTCATGTCTGTCAGGCAAAAACGATAACCACTAGGCTACGCCATAGTTATGGTTTTTAATGATTTAGAACATATATTATTGGTTTCAGCTATTGTGAAATAGTAATGTGTGGGGTATAATTATCGGTAACTCATTACATTCAGTTTAAAAGTAATTCAACGGGTAATGAGATATGAGATCTAAGTAATGCATGTAGTAATGACCAGTCATTACCAAGGTTTTGCTGGGATGCTAAATAGTAATGTCGTTTACGGTAATATATAAGTGTACTTTTTAGCTACGGCACGGTACAGTTACATCACATTTACGTTTACGGTCCCATAATTCGCCCTTTAGTCTTGTTTTATTCTTATACATTAACCCTTAAATGAATGGTGTAGCCATATGGCAACATACCAGTTTGTTTAACAAAAAAAACCCACTTGATGCACAAAACTGCATTTTTGGGCATTGGGGTCCCTTCTATACACAGTAGTCTTATAGTTTCGCGCAGATTTTTTAAATAGTTACATATATGAAAAATCTTGGTTTTGCTTCGTATATTTCTGAAAAATCTGACACACGCGTCTTTTTTTACAAAAAGTGTAATATTCAAAAATGTTTGTTTAAATATTTAAAGTGATATTCTCGCAATAAAATTAATTTTGGCGACAATAAATGTACACACAGAAAAATTAAGTGCCAACCGAATTGAAAAGTGTATTTTGGTTCCTACAACCAATAAATTCAGTTAGCAAAACCATATTCAAAGGTGATTACTAAACATTTTGGGTGTTACAACTAAAACTTAGTTGTACTAACTAAATTTTTTTGTAAACACCAATAATTAGTTGTTCCGAACAAATTTAGTCAAAGTAACCGAATTTCAGTTGGAAATTGACAAAATTTTTCCCTGTGTGTATAGTTCATAGTTTATATATTTTTTTTATTTATTTTTTTCTTTTTTTCATACTCCTTAAAATAATCACATTTTAGCTATCTTCTTTTTCAATATATAAAAGAATAACGTGACTGACTGACTGACTCAACATCGCCCAGCCCAAACCGCTGAAGCAAGGAAGTTGAAATTTGGTATGTAGGTTCCTTTTTCGGCGTAGACGTCCGCTAAGACGGGATTTTTGGAAATTCCTACCGGAACGGGCAAAAAGGGGAAAAGTCTCCCCCTTGGCGGCCTGCCAAAACCCCTTTGGCTAGAAAGCTGAAATTTAAGATATGTGTTCCTTGGAGTATGGGCTAACTTTTCTGGAAAGTACTTTCTGGAATTTTGGACAGGGACGTTGTAAAAATGAGGGTTAAAAAGGGGAAAAAGGCCCCCCTTCACGGCCTGCCCAAACCGCTGGAGTTAGGAAGTTGAAATTTGCAGTGTTGCCATTTCAGTGCTTTTCGGGTATTTTTTGGTGCTTTTTTCCTTCCCCTACCCGGTGATTTTTTACAAATACCCGTTTAAAAAAAGCGGGTATTTACAGTGCTTTTTCCGATTTCTGGCAGTGCTTTTAGTGCTTTTTGTACAGTTTATATTTTCGGTATTTGTTCTCGTTTTTTTTCAATTTTTGTTCAATTTTCTGTCAAAGTTGAAAAAATTTAACGAACTATACAAAAAATACATTTTTTCACAATGTTTGTAGTACAATTTTTAATAGCAACTTCGTTATATTTAAACTTGAAAATTTTGAAATATTAATTTGGTGCTTTTTTCCCCTTTTTGGTTATTTTTTTGAACCTTTTTTACACAATTTTACAAAGCTAAAATGTTTTTTTAAATTCTCGACTTAAATTTTTCCAAAAATTATTATCGTGCTTTTTTACCCCATTTTTGGTAAATTTTTACCCTTTTTACCCGTTTTCACAATGCTCACGGTGCTTTCCTGCCTTCAAGAGTTGGCAACACTGGAAATTTGGTATAAAGGTTCCTCCACTATCGTAGACATCCACCAAGACGGGAGTTTTGGAAATTTTTACAGGGACGGGCAAAAAGGGGAAAAAGTCTCCCCCTTGACGGCCTGCTCAAACTGCTGGAGCTATGAAGTTGAAATTTGGTATGTATGTTCCTCGACCGGTGTAGACGTCCGTTGAGACGGCATTTTTGGAAATTTTTATCGGGAGGGGCAAAAAGGGGACAAAAAAAAGTACCTTTTCCCAAAAAAAGTACCTTTTTCTAAAAAAATTTTCCTTTTCCAAAAGAAGTGCCTTTTCCAAAAAAAGTACCTTTTTCCAAAAAACATACATTTTTCCAAAAAAAAAACACCTTTTTAAAAAAATACCTTTTCCAAAAAAAGTACAAATAAAGTACTTTGTAAAAACAAAGTATCTTTTTCCAAAAAATTTACTTTTTTTCCTCCCCCCACGGATATCTCCACTAAAGCAAGGTTTCTTGATATTCGGCATAGACGTGCGCTAAGACGGGATTTTTGGAAATTCCTACCGGAACGGGAAAAAAGGGGAAAAGTCTCCCCATATACAGTCTAACAAATTGGAAAAGTGCCTGCCCAAACCACTGGAGGTAAGAAGTTGAAATTTGGTATAAAGATTCTTCCACTGTAGTAGACATCGACTAAGTTTGTATTTTTGGAATTCCCTACAGTATATCCCAAAAGGAAACTCGGTATGTGAGTTCCACCTTTTGTGTAGGCGTCCGCTTAGACGGAATTTTTGAAATTCCGATCGAAAGGGGAAACAAGATAAAAGTCTCCTCCTGACGGCTTGCCCAATCCCTTTTGGCCAACCTAAAATTTTAAATATGTATTCCTTGGAGTAGGACTAACTCACCGGCAACGTAATTTTTCTATTTTGGAACAGCAACATAGTAAAAATGGTGGTTGAAAGAGAAAAATGTCCCCACTAACCGCCTGCCCAAACCGCTTAAGCAATGCAGTTGAAATTTGGTATGAATGTTCGTCATCCATCGCAGATAGCCGCGAAGATGGAATTTTTGTAAATTCCTAAAGGGAGGGGCAAAAAGAAGAAAAGCCTAACCTTGGGGGCCGGTAAAAACCCCTTCGGTTAGAAACCTGAAGCTTAAAATGTGGGTCCCTGGAGTAAGGGCTAACTTATTAGAAAGATACTTTTTTGAATTTTGGACAGGGTCGTTATAAAATGGGGGCTCAAAAAGGGAAAGTTGCCCCTTAACGACCTGTTCAAACTGCTGGAACTAGGAAGCTGAAATTCGGTACTTAGGTTCCTCTTCCAGCCTAATTACAACCGGGAGGGACAAAAAAAGAAAAAGTGTCCCCCTTGACAGCCTGCTCAAACTGCTGGAACTAGGAAGCTGAAATTCCCTGTCGATGGATTTTCGGAAATTCCTACCGATAGGGGCACAAATAGTAAAAGTTGGTTAGAAACCTGAAATGTAAAACATATGTTACTTGGAGTATGGGCTCACTTACCGGAAAGGTGCTTTTTGGACAGGGACATTGCAAAAATGGGGATTAATGAAGCGAAAAGTGCCGCTTAAAGGCCTGCCCAAACCGCTGAAGGTAGGAAGTTGAAATTTGGTATTAAAGTTCCTCCTCTATTGTAGACATCCGCTAAGATGAGATTTTTGGAAATTTCTACAGGTAGGGTCAAAAACAGGAAAAGTCTCCCCCTTAACGGCCTGGCCAAACTGCTGGAACAAGGGAGCTTAAATTCGGTATTTGGGTTCCTTCTCCAACGTTGACGTCCCCTAAGATGGTATTTTTGGAAATGCATACCGGGAGGGGTAAAAAGGGAAAAAACTTCCCCCTTGACGGCCTGGCCAAACTGCTGGATATAGAGACCTAAAATTATGTATGTAGTAGGTTCCTCCTCGAACGCAGACGTCCTCTAAGACGGAATTTTTGGAAATTCCTACCGGGAGGGGTAAAAACGGAATAATTCTCCCCCTTGATGGTCTAACCGAACCCTTGGGCTAGAAACCTGTAATATATAATATGTTTTCCTTGGAGTATGGACTAACTTATCGGCAAGGCATTTCTAGGACTTTGGACAGGAACGTGGTAAAAATGGTGGTTCAAAAGGGGAAAATTGCCCCCCCCCCTTAACGTCGTCGTCTTTAGCTAGAAACCTAAAACTGAAAGAACAAGTGTATATGAAACACTAAAATTAAGAAACTAAATAGGAAACGAGTGGAATTGAAACACTACACAAGTGGAATGAAATGGATATAAACGTTGAACGAGTGGAATTGAAATTATAGACAATGCAAATGTATTGGAAGAGGGAATTACCTGTTCAAACACTATCCACGGAATATGAAACTTATGTAGCGTTGAAACATACTCTCCAAAAAGTTAAACAAATTTTCTAAAAGAGAAAAAACCTTAGAAAAGGAATGGAACTTATATATTCCGATATTTAAACTTCATGTAACGAAGCACCGGTGGAAGAAACCGACGCAGTAAATTTTCCAACTGAATTTGTGAATTTACTTGAATTGCCAGGTCTACCTTTACATAAACTGGAATTAAAAAAAAAACTTTAAGACACGCTAACAACGTAGCGGGCTTTGCCCGCTCTTTTTAATATTATAAAATGCTTTCCAACCCTGCTTTACGTTATTTATTTTCATTCAAAACACAAATGAACAAAACTACTTACGGGTCTATCTACCTAAGTTCGCACTTTACCAAATTATCTTAACATACACACGTATATTGAAATTTATTATGGATTCATTACTAACAATCTACTTTCATGAGAAAAAGTGATCAAATATTTATTTATTTTAAACCCATTGTTGTGCAGAATTATTTATTTGTGGTGGCTGGGTGAAGGCTTTTATTATAAAAACTGTACTTTAAATAAAAAGCGAATTTAAAAAAAATTTAAACTTTAAGGTACGCTAACAACGTAGCGGGCTGTGCCCGCTAGTAATGATATATTTGGCAAAAAACCATATTTTTCAATAAAAGTCACCTTGTTTCTAAAATAAATTTTTTTTTGGTATTTTTCTTAAAATGTACACGCCTTTAGAAATCATATATTAAAAAATTGTTAAAATTGAAGAGATCATGCATTTAAGGGTTAAGGCTTTTACAAAACTAATTTTGTAGTCAGCCCATTTTATTACAACGTGAACGTCACCTTGATATTTTAAACTGGCAGAGTTAAACATTTAACTGTCAAGTTAATCTTTTAACTGACAAAAAATGCATGTTTAAACGATGAAGGTTAAAAAGTTTGATTAATTGTAAACAAGTACAATAATTTCTATGTCTAAAGAAATTGGGGTGCTATATTTTACGAACCTGTGCAAACTTAAAACTAAATTAAAAAATGTTCTCGCTTTCGACAAATGCTAAGCGTAGATTGCATACCACGGCGTAGCTAGACCATTTTTCTGGGGGGGGGGGGCTATAACCCCTTATAAAAATTTTGTTTTTTAAAATTTAGTTAAAAAGAATCGTAAAGTTTTATATTTAAATTTTTGGTTCCTCTGTTCTGCTTACGATCATCTGTGCTATCGGCAGATACCTATTCTGACAAGTTATGCTTTAAGCTTTACCCAATAAGAGCTACAAAAATTTAAGTGAAATCAAAGTCAAGGCTTACATTTTGTTTAAATTTCACTTTGATTTTATGACATATATATTCCTCTAACTCCCACTCGATCATAAGGCGCCAAAATTTTATGACTTACTCCAGCAATATTAATATACTGATAGAAATAAATCTGTGCAAATAGCAGAAAAATAAGCCAAAAATTAGTTAAAAATCGGCAGAAAAAACTGCCAAATCTGTTTAGTAAATTTTAGTTAGTTAAAACAGAAAAAATAAAACTGTAAACCCTACAAAATTTCAGAGTATTTGGGTTATAAAGGGTTCTTCAATAAGAGCGCTACAAAAGTTTTTTTAAATAAACCAAAAACGGTTTTGGATATCAATGAAATTCTTTATTCCTGTGAAAGTACGTTCGATGCCATTATGTATAGAAATCGATCTCTTTTGCATGGCCACCACGGGCACGCTTGCAGAAGTCCAGACGCTGAACCCAATTTTCGACAGTTTTCAAGCATAAATCGGCCGATATTCGTACGAAGTTCATCAATCGTCGCTGGCTTGTTTGCATAGACCATAGATTTGACGTAGCCCCACAGGAAATAGTCCAACGGCGTCAAATCGCACGACCGAGGCGGCCAATCGACTGGACCATTTCGTGAGATAACACGTTCTCCAAACTTGGTTTGCAATAAATTGATTGTGACATTCGCTGTGTGGCTTGTGGTGCCGTCCGTTGGAACCACATGTCCTCCAAGTCCATATCATCCAATTGGGGCCAAAAATATTCGGTTATCATTGAACGGTAGCGATTCCCATTCACAGTAACGTGCCGGTCTTGATCATCACGGAAGAAGTACGGCCCAATGACGCCGCCAGCCCATAAACCGCACCAAACCGTAATTTTTTCGGGATGCAATGATGACTCATGGAGTACGTGTGGATTGCTGTCTGACCAATAACGCATATTTTGTTTATTGACGAAGCCATTCATTATGACGACCATAAATTGGACGTAGCGCTCTTAACGTTGAGGCCACTGACTCCGAATTTCGGTAGTAAATTTTAATAATTTCGACTCGTTGTTGGCTCGTATATCTTTCCATCATGAAATGGCAAACCTTACTGAAGAGAAATGTCAAAAGAGCGGCAAGAAATATGGCGTCGTTTGCTGTCCCTGTCTTTCTACTTTTGTAGCGTCCCTGTTGAAGAACCCTTTATTTTAGTTCGTTCTTATATTAGCAAAAAAATTATCTCAATATTAGTAGACAAAACACAGAAAGAAAAAACTGTTATTGCTATAAACTTTTTGTATAAGTTAAACTTAGTTAAATGCAAATAATATTCTATCCTGCTGAAATTAACGAAAAGTTTTGTTGAAAAATTCAAATTTATATGAAAATATCTGTGATTAACGTTTAAGCATGGTTACATTGGAAAAAAGTTACTCGCCCTAAATATAATTCAAAAAGTCTAAATTCATTGAAATCGGCCAACAATTTAAGAAGCCAAAGGTTCCGAAAGCTTGTTTACACTCGAGGTGATCTATTTTGGCAAGCTGGTGCTAAATAGGTACCCTATTAATAAAACAGGGTGACTACAAATTTTTCCAAAAGCCTTATTTCTACTCTACAATATTCCATAAACTTTGTCTAAATCGGACCATTAGTTTAGAAGATGTGTATATTACCACTTCTCTCAGTTTAAAACCACTGTGTGTCGCAGACAATTTAGAGTTTAATTAATTAATTTTTAATTTTAATTAATTTTTTTCTATTGTGTTATATCAGCAAAAACAAAATTTACTTTTAAGCCATATGCGCCATCCCCCCGGGGGGCTGCGCCCTCCACAATTTTTATTAAATTCGTTTTTTTATTTAAAGTTTTTTTATTTAAAGCCTTCACCCAGCCACCACAAATAAATAATTCTGCACAACAATGGGTTTAAAATAAATAAATATTTGATCACTTTTTCTCATGAAAGTGGATTGTTAGTAATGAATCCATAATAAATTGCAATATACGTGTGTATGTTAAGATAATTTGGTAAAGTGCGAACTTAGGTAGATAGACCCGTAAGTAGTTTTATTCATTTGTGTTTTGAATGAAAATAAATAACGTAAAGCAGGGTTGGAAAGCATTTTATAATATTAAAAAGAGCGGGCAAAGCCCGCTACGTTGTTAGTGTGTCTTAAAGTTTTTTTTTTAATTCCAGTTTATGTAAAGGTAGACCTGGCAATTCAAGTAAATTCACAAATTCAGTTGGAAAATTTACTGCGTCGGTTTCTTCCACCGGTGCTTCGTTACATGAAGTTTAAATATCGGAATATATAAGTTCCATTCCTTTTCTAAGGTTTTTTCTCTTTAAGAAAATTTGTTTAACTTTTTCGAGAGTATATTTCAATGCTACATAAGTTTCATATTCCGTGGATAGTGTTTGAACAGGTAATTCCCTCTTCCAATACATTTGCATTGTCTATAATTTCAATTCCACTCGTTCAACGTTTATATCCATTTCGTTCCACTTGTGTAGTGTTTCAATTCCACTCGTTTCCTATTTAGTTTCTTAATTTTAGTGTTCCATATACACTTGTTCTTTAAGTTTTAGGTTTCTAGCTAAAGACGCAGACGTTAAGAGGGGGGGCAATTTTCCCCTTTTGAACCACCATTTTTACCACGTTCCTGTCCAAAGTCCTAGAGATGCCTTGTCGATAAGTTAGCCCATACTCCAAGGAAAACATATTATATATTACAGGTTTCTAGCCGAAGGGTTCGGTTAGGCCATCAAGGGGGAGAATTATTCCGTTTTTACCCCTCCCGGTAGGAATTTCCAAAAATTCCGTCTTAGAGGACGTCTGCGTTGGAGGAGGAACCTACTACATACATAATTTTAGGTCTCTATATCCAGCAGTTTGGCCAGGCCATCAAGGGGGAATTTTTTTCCCTTTTTACCCTTCCCGGTATGAATTTCCAAAAATACCATCTTATGGGACGTCAACGTTGGAGAAGGAACCCAAATACCGAATTTAAGATCCCTTGTTCCAGCAGTTTGGCCAGGCCGTTAAGGGGGAGACTTTTCCTGTTTTTGACCCTACCTGTAGAAATTTCCAAAAATCTCATCTTAGCGGATGTCTACAATAGAGGAGGAACTTTAATACCAAATTTCAACTTCCTACCTCCAGCGGTTTGGGCAGGCCTTTAAGCGGCACTTTTCGCTTCATTAATCCCCATTTTTGCAATGTCCCTGTCCAAAAAGCACCTTCCCGGTCCAAAAAGCCCATACTCCAAGTAACATATGTTTTACATTTCAGGTTTCTAGCCAACTTTTACTATTTGTGCCCCTCTCGGTAGGAATTTCCGAAAATCCATCGACAGGGAATTTCAGCTTCCTAGTTCCAGCAGTTTGAGCAGGCTGTCAAGGGGGACACTTTTTCTTTTTTTGTCCCTCCCGGTTGGAATTAGGCTGGAAGAGAAACCTAAGTACCGAATTTCAGCTTCCTAGTTGCAGCAGTTTGGACAGGTCGTTAAGGGGCAACTTTCCCTTTTTGAGCCCCCATTTTATAACGACCCTGTCCAAAATTCAAAAAAGTATCTTTCTAATAAGTTAGCCCTTACTCCAGGGACCCACATTTTAATCTTCAGGTTTCTAGCCGAAGGGGTTTTTACCGGCCCCCAAGCTGAGGCTTTTCTTCTTTTTGTCCCTCCCTTTAGGAATTTACAAAAATTCCATTTTCGCGGCTATCTGCGATGGATGAGGAACATTCGTACCAAATTTCAACTGCATTTCCTAAGCGGTTTGGGCAGGCCGTTATTGGGGACATTTTTCCCTTTCAACCACCATTTTTACTATGTTGCTGTTCCAAAATAGAAAAATTACGTTGCCGGTGAGTTAGTCCTACTCCAAGGAATACACATTTAAAATTTTAGGTTGGCCAAAAGGGATTGGGCAAGCCGTCAGGAGGAGACTTTTATCTTATTTCCCCTCCCGATAGGAATTTCAAAAATTCCGTCTAAGCGGACGCCTACACAGAAGGAGGAACTCACATACCGAGTTTCCTTTTGGGATATCCTGTAGGGAATTCCAAAAATACAAACTTAGTCGATGTCTACTACAGTGGAGGAACCTTTATACCAAATTTCAACTTCTTACCTCCAGTGGTTTGGGCAGGCACTTTTCCAATTTGTGAGACTGTTTGTGTGGAGACTTTTCCCCTTTTTGCCCGTTCCGGTAGGAATTTCCAAAAATCCCGTCTTAGCGCACGTCTATGCCGAATATCAAGAAACCTTGTTTTAGTGGAGATATCCGTGGGGGAGGGAAAAAAGTAGTTTTTTTGAAATTATATATTATTTTAAATGGTACTTTTTGGAAAAACGAAATTTTTTGGAAAAAGATACTTTGTTTCTACAAAGTACTTTATTTGTACTTTTTTTGGAAAAGGTATTTTTTTTAATAAGGTGTTTTTTTTGGAAAAATGTATGTTTTTTGGAAAAAGGTACTTTTTTTGGAAAAGGTACTTCTTTTGGAAAAGGAAAATTTTTTTAGAAAAAGGTACTTTTTTTTTGGGAAAAGGTACTTTTTTTTGGAAAAGGTACTTATTTTGAAAAAGGTATTTTTTTGAAAAAATGTATGTTTTTTGGGAAAAGGAAAATTTTTTTAGAAAAAGGTACTTTTTTTGGGAAAAGGTACTTTTTCTTGGAAAAGGTACTTTTTTTTGAAAAAGGTATTTTTTTTTGGAAAAATGTATGTTTTTTGGGAAAAGGTACTTTTTTTGGAAAAGGTACTTTTTTTTGGAAAAGGTAAATTTTTTTAGAAAAAGGTACATTTTTTGGAAAAAGGTACTTTTTTGGAAAAAGGTACTTTTTTTGGAAAAAGGTACTTTTTTTGGAAAAAGGTACTTTTTTTGGAAAAAGGTACTTTTTTTGGAAAAAGGTACTTTTTTTGGAAAAAGGTACTTTTTTTGGAAAAAGGTACTTTTTTTGGAAAAAGGTACTTTTTTTGGAAAAAGGTACTTTTTTTGGAAAAAGGTACTTTTTTTGGAAAAAGGTACTTTTTTTGGAAAAAGGTACTTTTTTTGTAAAAAGGTACTTTTTTTGGAAAAAGGTACTTTTTTTGGAAAAAGGTACTTTTTTTGGAAAAGGGTACTTTTTTTGGAAAAGGGTACTTTTTTTTGGAAATAGGTACTTTTTTTGGAAAAAGGTACTTTTTTTGGAAAAAGGTACTTTTTTTGGAAAAAGGTACTTTTTTGGAAAAAGGTACTTTTTTTGGAAAAAGGTACTTTTTTTGGAAAAAGGTACTTTTTTTGGAAAAAGGTACTTTTTTTGGAAAAAGGTACTTTTTTTGGAAAAAGGTACTTTTTTTGGAAAAAGGTACTTTTTTTGGAAAAAGGTACTTTTTTTGGAAAAAGGTACTTTTTTTGGAAAAGGGTACTTTTTTTTGGAAATAGGTACTTTTTTTGGAAAAAGGTACTTTTTTTGGAAAAAGGTACTTTTTTTTGGAAAAAGGTACTTTTTTGGAAAAGGTACTTTTTTTGGAAAAAGGTACTTTTTTTGAAAAAAGGTACTTTTTTTGGAAAAAGGTACTTTTTTTTGGAAAAAGGTACTTTTTTTGGAAAAAGGTACTTGTTTTGGAAAAAGGTACTTTTTTTGGAAAAAGGTACTTTTTTTTGGAAAAAGGTACTTTTTTTTGGAAAAAGGTACTTTTTTTTGGAAAAAGGTACTTTTTTTGGAAAAAGGTACTTTTTTTGGAAAAGGGTACTTTTTTTTGGAAATAGGTACTGTTTTGGAAAAAGGTACTTTTTTTGGAAAAAGGTACTTTTTTTTGGAAAAAGGTACTTTTTTTGGAAAAAGGTACTTTTTTTCGAAAAGGGTACTTTTTTTTGGAAATAGGTACTTTTTTTGGAAAACGGTACTTTTTTTGGAAAAAGGTACTTTTTTTGGAAAAAGGTATTTTTTTTTGGAAAAAGGTACTTTTTTTGGAAAGAGGTACTTTTTTTTGGAAAAAGGTACTTTTTTTGAAAAAATGTACTTTTTTTGGAAAAAGGTACTTTTATGCAAAAAGGTACTTTTTTTGGAAAAAGGTACTTTTTTTGGAAAAAGGTACTTTTTTTTGGAAAAAGGTACTTTTTTTGGAAAAAGGTACTTTTTTTGGAAAAGGGTACTTTTTTTTGGAAATAGGTACTGTTTTGGAAAAAGGTACTTTTTTTGGAAAAAGGTACTTTTTTTTGGAAAAAGGTACTTTTTTTGGAAAAAGGTACTTTTTTTTGGAAAAAGGTACTTTTTTTGGAAAAAGGTACTTTTTTTCGAAAAGGGTACTTTTTTTTGGAAATAGGTACTTTTTTTGGAAAACGGTACTTTTTTTGGAAAAAGGTACTTTTTTTGGAAAAAGGTACTTTTTTTGGAAAAAGATACTTTTTTTTGGAAAAAGGTACTTTTTTGGAAAAAGGTACTTTTTTTGGAAAAAGGTACTTTTTTGGGAAAAAGGTACTTTTTTTGGGAAAAGGTACTTTTTTTGGGAAAAGGTACTTTTTTGGGAAAAGGTACTTTTTTGGAAAAAGGTACTTTTTTTGTCCCCTTTTTGCCCCTCCCGATAAGAATTTCCAAAAATGCCGTCTCAACGGACGTCTACACCGGTCGAGGAACCTACATACCAAATTTCAACTTCATAGCTCCAGCAGTTTGAGCAGGCCGTCAAGGGGGAGACTTTTTCCCCTTTTTGCCCGTCCCTGTAAAAATTTCCAAAACTCCCGTTTTGGTGGATGTCTACGATAGTGGAGGAACCTTTATACCAAATTTCAACTTCCTACCTCCAGCGGTTTGGGCAGGCCGTCAAGGGGGGCCTTTTTCCCCTTTTTAACCCCCATTTTTACAAAATTCCAGAAAGTACTTTCCAGAAAAGTTAGCCCATACTCCAAGGAACACATATCTTAAATTTCAGCTTTCTAGCCAAAGGGGTTTTGGCAGGCCGCCAAGGGGGAGACTTTTCCCCTTTTTGCCCGTTCGGGTAGGAATTTCCAAAAATCCCGTCTTAGCGGACGTCTACGCCGAAAGAGGAACCTACATACCAAATTTCAACTTCCTAGCTTCAGCGGTTTGGGCTGGGCGATGTTGAGTCAGTCAGTCAGTCACGTTATTCTTTTATATATAGAGATTTTACATAAATTTTTTTTCGATTAATCGATTAATTTTAAAATTTTATTCGATTAACCGGTTAAGAAAAAAACCCGTACAATTATTTGAACGATTAATCGATTAAAATAAAAAGCCGACTAATTGAATACCCTAGCAGATATACAACAACATATAACGGTTTCATACAGACTGATAACAAACAAATCAAATTTAGCTAATGATGACAACTTTGTGCTTTGCACTAGATCTTGGGATTTTTATGATTAAAAAACCACTAAATTGGGATATTTTTTCACAAAAAGTTGACAACACATTTATATTATGTGTGTATTTTTTCCCCCAAGAATTGCAAAATAAAACAAAACACAAGAGGCCGGAGACGGTGATCTTTTTTATGAAAATAATGTACAACTGCCAAAAATATGAGGCAATTATCTTAAATGCGAAGGTACAAAAAGTGCACTTAAAGAAGGCAATTGCGTATATAATTTTGTAAAATAAAAACGAAACCAAAATTTTGTGCAGTTATAGAAACAGTGCACTTAAGAAAAAGGCGGTTAAATCAAATCTACTGTAGTCCGCAAAATGCAAAAACAACAGTTTAGTCTTATTATCGACAAGACGACAGACAATTCCACCGAAAAGTGCCTAGTAATGGTAGTGAGGCAATTTAACATGAATATAGGCAAGATTGAAGATAATTTTTTATCAATTAGTACATCTAGAAAATGGAAAATTCGAAACTATTTGCAATTCTGCACTTGAAGCACTGGCAAGTAATAAAATTCCATTACTACATTTCATATGGTTTGCGACTGACAACGCTTCCACTATGGTTGGAAGAAGCGTTGGTGTGTCCAGTTTATTAAAAAAGAAAATTGTTCACTTGTTTCATATTGGCTGTATTTGTCACTCTGTAAATCTTATGAACATTTCAGAGTTACAATTAGGGTTTGGGATTTCCCGGAAAAAATTTGATATTTTTGAACAAAATTGTTAATGAAAACCACCTATATAAGTAATTTTTGTTAAAAAAAAAACACTATTTCAGTACAAATGCAGTCTGTGTAGTGAGAATTCAAAGTAAAAATATCAGAATGTTGAACATTTGATTTCACATAAATTACTCCCAGCTCTGCCAAATGAATTGCATGATTCCAGCAGAAAGCACCTACTACTGGACTGTCGGAAACAAACCGTTTCATCACACTTGGCCCATTAGATATGGTGGCCACAAAGACAAATAAAACTCTTCTAGTCTTATTTCTACAATTCTTCTTATTTCATCAGCATTGCATTTGCCTGATATATAAACCAACCCCAGGTTATAAAATGAATTATTTCCGTTTATACATATGTTCAAATATCTCCATTCATCTAAAATTATAGTAAATCTCCTATTGTTAGAAATATTGCTCGATATTTCTTTTATCATGATATCTTTTCCATGATTGTAGTAATTTAATATAATATTCTTTACATTTTTTAATTTTTTGGCAAAGCCATGTTTTCATTATAAAAAGTTTCTCGAATAAACGAAAATCTAGTTATGGTGCGGATTGACATTATGCCGGTATTTAGATACCATTTCAGGAAATGTTTGTCCTACCATAAAACGTTCAATGCCTATACAGCTTACACTTTTTTCTTCGGGTACTTTGCTAATGTTAGCTGGAACCTTATTCTTGTTGTTGTTTTCTGCAAGAAAATTTGCATGACTATCATTTTTTTTTGTGAACCAAATTTATATGTCGGATAAGGCTAAGATGTCGGATAAGGCTAATATGTCGGATAAGCTACCTCCGTTAACCATTAGTCTTTTAGGGCAAACATTACACTGCGCTGTATTGTCCTTTTTTGTAAAGTATTTCCATAGTCCTGATGTTTTTTTATTCTTTAATATTAAATAATATATTAATACTTACTTGAAAATATCACAATTATTAATGAAAACATAACTTATAAAATTAGTGTCCCTTAATATAAAGGATTACTTTAAATTTAAAGTCGAATTTATTTTTAATCATTCGGTTTTGTTCATTTTGTGTATGAAAACCCTACAAAAATATTTATATTTTCAAACATTTTGATTGGTTGAAAATAAATTAACCAATCAGAGTTCTCCAAATATAAACCAAGTCAAGGTATACTGCCACCCAATATTTTAAAAAAGTCGAATTTAACTAAAATATACATTTGAAAAATTTTTTGTTCATATTTCTTTTAAACATTTTACCAAGTTTTTAGGTTTTACTACTTAAATTTTGAATAAGTTATGCGAAAAATCTTTATTAGTTGAAATGCTCCTAATTGCTTGGAAACGATTTTTTTTGTGTGTCAAAGAAATTGATTCCCTTTTAAAAGATTTTAACAATGACATTTTTGTTTTGGTATTTAAAATGTTTTGACTAAAATTAAAAAATCCTATTCCAAACAAAAACAATTTAAAAAATTTAATATTTTTAAAATTTCCCGTTTTCCGAATTTATAATAAAATATACATTTGAAAAAAAAAATTAAATAATAAATGTATTATTTTCCCGGGAATTCCCGAACCCCAAACCCTAGTTACAATGCATACCCGAAGACGTAGAGAAGTTATCCGAAAACATTTTTAACTTTTTAAGAAGCTCAAATATATGGCTCAAACAGGCTAGTAGATTTAAAGAATTGTAGAGTATTTTTGACGTCCCAGAACACAAGCTTTGGAATTCTATCGGAACCAACAAAATATTTTCGTTATTCAATAATTTTAATTGGAACACACAGAGAATAAGTTAGTTGGAAATCGGTTGAAGATATTAAAAATCATTTGCTTAGCAATAAATTTAGTACCAAATACATTCTTTTCTTTATTGAAACGGTTAATATATTCGCAGAATCAACGTTTTTGTCGTACAACCAAATGTGTGCCGTAATACTTTAATAATCGGTAACATCAACCAATATTGAAACAAAACTTTAATTGTGATAATAGTCAGTAGACCCAACCATAACAAAATATTAAAATTAGTACTTGAAACTATCTATGTGTAATAACAAAAGATTTTCAGTATTCACTGCTTAATGAAATGTCAATCAAAAAATAAAAAAATAGAAAGTTTTTTTGTGATAAAAGAATAGAACTAAATAAATTCAGCTAAATCAACAAGGAAAAAGCTGAAGAGTTAAGGACAAGGAAAGAAAATAATTGTTCAGGTAAGTAGAACTATAAGCAAAAGAACAATTCCAATTTCTAATAAAAGCTTTTGGTCTTCTTTGTTTAGCAAACTTGCACATACATACATATAATTAAATATTGTTTATAAATGGAAACAAATTTGGAGCTCGAGGATATTTCAATACAAGAAGGAAAAATTAAGAAATTGTAAAAATCTAAAAATCTGTGATTTCGTTAAAACAAGCTCGACACTTCATTATTGTATTATTTGGTATTTTTAATGTTTATATTTTTGTTTGTTTTTGTATTTTTAATGTTTATATTTTTGTTTGTTTTTGTAACTTATATTTATTTTGATTTTATTTTTAAATAGAAAAAACAAAAAAAATAAAATAGGAAACAGTGTTTTATTTAGTTCAATAGGAACTGTAAATGAAATTCGGTCAAATGTACTGAATATGCTTTTATAATATGGTGGGCACAACTGCCAATGTCGATAGCTGTAACCGAAAAATGTGACAGTACATATAACTACCTAAATTCGGTTGGCAACAAATTCGGTAGTCACAACGAATCTGTTCTCTGTGTGAATTACTTAAAATTCATCATCAGGAAAGTTAAATTAATTTATGAACAGAAAATATATACGATTAAAGAAAACACTGTCACATTATCCAAACTATTTGTTTTTCTGCTCAATATTGCAAAAATACTAACTTCTACATTACCTTCAATACCAACAACCACCAATTTATCGAAAATTTAGTCATTTGAATAAAATATCGGCAGCAAAAATCTAGTACCAGTTCTGTTTCAATAAAATCTATCGCTTTATCCAAAGTATTAGTTTTTCCAATGAACTTAATTTTTTTGTCAATTTCAGTGCCATCAACCGTTAATTTCCTTTATATTGGTAATTATAAAAATATATTGAGACTAGGAACAGAAATTTTATTTGGCATAATAAAATTTTGGAATTTATCATATCTTTTAGTTTCATACATACTTATGGGTATTTAAATTCAAAGTTAGACAACAACTAAATGTAAGTGTCCGTGGTACAGTGTGTAGAGACACAGCCTGATTAGCAATCTGAGTTCAAACCTTAGCGAAGGCATTATAGTTTGTGTTTTATTAAATAATAATTTTATTGATTCAAATTGAAAGACACAATTCATTTTCTGTTGTTAATATGATTTTATACAAAACCAAAATATTCAAATTTCCAACTTGAAGAAATTCTAATTTGAAATTTGACAAAAAAAATTTACATCGAGTTTAGCCTAGAGGAAAAGCAATGGGCTGACAAACGGAAGGTCGCCGGTTCTATCCGAGTTCGCGACATAATTTTTTTATTGATTAAAATTAAAAGATACAATTGTTTTTCTGTTGTTGATATAATTTTATTCATAAAGAAAATATTCAAATTTCCAAACTGAAAAATTTTAAATATGATTTTTTTACCCTGCTTCATTGCTAGTATGAGAGTCAAAAAAGTACTATATTCTAAGCTATTAGGTAATATGCTTAATATGCAATAACAATACCTTGGTGCTTTGTTATTGCCAGTCAGCCAACCGTGCAATAAACAAGTTACGATGCTTTTGTGGATGGACATCAGCTGCATCAGTTTAGCACAAAACTTGTCATTACCAACGCATTTAAAAAAAATATATATATAAAAAAGTAAAACCGAAAAATACAAAAACCATTTAGACGGATGGCAATGTATTTAAGTAGTACAAAACTTTGCTAATTTATTGCACCTGTTTGTTGCTATTGTGACTTGAACTTAAAATTTTCAACCTGAGCACATTTCCACAGACAAACGTTAATGCGGATAGTTGGTTTGGTTTCTTGTTGTACACAAACTTCCCTCGACGACTGGCTCAATTGCTTGCTGGTTTTCTTACAGTCGCGTTAACATATGTTCGTATGATTATTTTACATGGATGGTAACCGAAACGAATGGGTAATGATATCTTAGTTTATTTCGGTAACGGTATTTTAAGGGTAATGCTATTTCATTTATTTCGGTATCGGTATTTTATGAATAACGATATTTGAGATATTTCGGTAACGGTATTTTAAGGATAACGATATTTGGATTATTTCGGTAACGGTATTTTAGGGTTAACGGTATTTCAGTTATATCGGTAACGGTATTTTAAGGATAACGGTAGTCAGTTATTTCGGTACATACCGGATTTTTTGTGCAAAAACCACACTAAAGTAAAAACAAAACGAATTAATTGACTTAATTTATGTGAAATACTCATAAGCACGCGCAATGACCAAGAGTAGAAAATTAAAAATAACGGTAACGGTATTTTAAGGTAACGCTATTTCATGTATTTTGGTAATGGTATTTTAAGGTTATCGATATTTCATTTATTTCGGTATCGGTATTTTAAGGATACCGGTATTTCAGTTATTTCGGTAACGGTATTTTAGGGGTAACGGTAGTCAGTTGAAAGGGTTTTGAATCGATAACGGTATTTTAGCGGTATTGCCTGCCAACCCTGTTATTTTAACGACAATTAGCAGCATTCCATGATACACGAACAAGTTTTGCCCATACTATGTGTGCGCACAACTTCAAAGTTAAAGTGTTTGATCACTCCATAATGTTAAGTTTTGGCATTTATACAATGCTGTACTGCTGGGTGAAGTGATATGAAAAACTCAAATTGTACTGCGACTATACGAACGATTAAAGGAATGTCGACACATCTAAACAGGACATCGAAATAAGTCACGATACGAAGCCAATTAGTCACTATTAGTGATCTGTGGCATTAGTTAATGATGGGACTGTACTGAGATTTTCGCACAGAAAAAAGGTTGGTAACGTGGTGTATTAATGTATTTTTCGCGTGTGTGTGTTTGTGTATGTATAGTATAACTACATATGTATATACTATAGTAATACTCACTGACAATGAGAATATTAGTTACTGTTTGTAATCTAAACTTTTGAAATGACATTTATCTGAAATTAAATGATATTCTTTGATAATTACCGACAAGAATAAAGGACGTACATAAGTGTATACCAGTGGTCGGCACAAAGACAGAATGTGAATGTATTGTGTTTCTACACTGTGAGAAATTAGTTTTTCATTTTTAAATTTATATTTGTTTATTAAGAACATGAATTAATGAAGAAATGTAATAAAGAATGAGTGCATGAATGAAGTAAAGAAATAAAAAAAAATAATTTATAGTAATTTAATTTTTTAAATAATTCATAGGCCCCCCCAGTGTAAAAAACCATTACCAGATATGTGGTTATGTAACTACATACTCGGTAATGGTAACTTCATACTTTTGTTATTACATTTCTTATTACCTTTATATGGCGATGTTGCGAAAAATAATGAGTTATGGTTACACACCAGCATACGAAAAATCAAAAAATATATCGTTACCTATGTGCTTACCAGTAGTGACAAATATAATGAGTCTAAAAATAGATTTTCAAAAAATAAATTATATAAAAAAAAATATTTTTTATTGTATTTTTTTTTAAATAAAATTTGCTGGTGCGGGAATCGAACCTGGGTCTACAGATTGCCAGTCAACAGCTCTACCATCTGAGCTATATCGACATGTAATATTTAATAGATAAAAACATAATTGACCTGCTGCACACAAGTAAGCTTACTCGCCAGCATACAAAAAATCAAAAAATATGTGGTTACATATATCATTACCAGTATTTAAAAAATATTGAGTCTAAAAATAGATTTCAAAAAATCTAGAAAATTATTTTCAATTTGAAATAATGATAAAAGTAAGTCATTATCAGTAACTCATTATTATATGTTTTAAAATAATGCAGAAGGTAAGTGGATGTCATTACTGGTAGTCCAAAAAATAATGATATGTCATTACCGTTTCTACACTGGGCCGTTAACTTATCTCAATTTATACCCTGGTTAAGACCTCTACTAGCCTTAACCACTGGTAAACATATTTTTTGAATAACTTATCTAAATTTTAACCAAGCATTTCTTCTAACCAATGCTAAAATTTAACCATAGAAATTTCTGTGGTTAAGAAACTTAACCAAGGCTATTTTAGAACAATTCACCGTACATAAGATATTTTAATAAATTAAATTTGTAATGATTAATAAAAAAATCTAAAGCGCAGCTTTAACCAAACTTTGACTAAGAATCGTTTATGATACATATAAGTATTTTCGATGTGCATTTCCCCACTTTACCAAAACTTACAAAAATTGCATCAGTACTTGAAATCGTGCACAAATTTTTGCTATTTAGGATTTAGGTTTCTGTGATAGCTTACAGAAATTGGCCTCATATAAGGTGACTAATATTAGAACAATTTGACACGAATTATACACCTCTACAAAATGAAAAGTCGATGTCGGTAGAAGCTTGGTACATACTTTTAGTATTTTACTTGCTGATTCCAAGAAACTCGTGATTAAAAACGCCAAAAATAGCTTTTTACGTATTTCAAAATACTATGCAAAACGCATTCAAATAGCTTAAGACTTTTTGTTACGATGGTAGTAAATAATGAATTTTGTTCTCTAAAATACATAGGACAACATTTTTTTAATTTGTGTACCGTTATAGGAAAAAATTCTTTTGAAAACCACTCTGAGAAAAACAATTATTCCATCAATTTCGGGTAACTTACATTTAAGAATTTGGAATCAGCGCATCAAACTCAAAATGAATCATGTATCAAAGCTCAAGACTACTGAATTAAGTACAAGACTACTGAATTTAATTCTTAAATATAAAAAAACGCATAGAATATACTCTCGAATTTACGAAATGTGAACCAATCATATTTTAAATATTTTAAAAGTATGTGAGAAACCCCTGGACAACCCACAGTTTTGACTCGCAATTACAAAAAGATACAAAATCATGCACAGCGATCATTTTTCTACTCACATTGATGTGCTGATCACATAAATTGCCTTAATTTAATACCCTATCACAAAATTTACACTATTTTTTTTTTTTAATTTTATGCGCGAATCTTTCCACGGTTGTGTCAATTTGCACGAAATACTTATTAATAGTTCAAATAATCCACTTTTATTTTATAGACTTACCAAATGGATTTAATTAAATCACCGCTCGTCTTAAAAAAAAACGACGAGGTCAAGTGTATTATTTTTTTTACGACCAGAAACATACAAAAAACCCGCAAGAAAAACTTTTAATTTTCTCGTATTGAAAGAACAATTTTTTGTTATTAATTTTTGTTTTTCCTTATGTTTTTATTCTGACATTTCATACTAAGGTTAACTACCCAGAGTTAAAATATTGATATGTTATTATGGTTAAATTTTCATAGGGATAAATATTTAGTATTGGTTAGTTACCCATTGTTAAGGTAAAGTTAACTTCTCGAGAAAACTTAATGGGCCATAATAAATTTTATTATTCACATTATTTAACAAATATTTATTTTTTTGTATATTATTTATTCTTAAAAAATATTCCATTAGTTAGTAAGTTTTAATGAACTAAAGAAATAAAAATAATTCATAATAAATATCCTATTCTTGTAAAATTTTAAGAGTGTAATATTTTTCTAAAATTTCTTAAACAAAGTGACGTCAACCTGCTTTGTTGAAAACTACCATGCTCAGTGTTGCCAACTTTTGGAATGTAAAAAGCGCAAATGTTTTGCAAAAAAGCGTAAAAAGCGTTATTTTTTCGCTTAAAAAAGCGTAAAAAAGCACTATGCCTTTTTAATAAAAAAATTAAATAAATTTGTACAAAGTTGAAAAAAGTAATGTATGTACTGAAAGTAATGTATGTACTAAAAGCAGGCACGTAGCTAGGAATTTATTTCGGGGGGGGGGGGGGGGGGGGGGGCTTTTTAAAATTTTTTTGGTTAATCTTTCCCGTGCTTTTTTTTTTTTGGTAAACTAGGGAAAGCTATGTCCACAGTTGAAAAATTTATTACCCTTACCAAGAACTCGTTATTTAAGTTAAGTGTGCTCCTTTACTTTTTTTGTGTAAAGTTCAGTAAAATGAGAGTAAGCACAAAATTGTCACTCTAAATGACAAAATTGCACAAAAGTACGGGAACGCACAAAATTACTTTTCTAGCCTAAAACTTAGTTAAACGAAAAAAATTAAAATACATATAGTTTTAGGCTGACAAATCGCACAGATGCATATACATATTTTTTGCATTTAAAAGTTTTTTTTAACTTTGTTCAGTTAATTTTTATATATAAAAATTTTATTTTGGTAATTCTTTCCTTAATTAAAATTTTTTCACAATGGTATTATTTGTTTATCATTACACCAACTGCCCCTTTTACAATTATCCGAAGTTAATAGTAAAAAGAGTAACACAAATACACCATTTTGAGCGCTCTTATTTGCCAAATTTTCGAGTACGGGAACGCTTTTGGTTTCCCGGGTAACATAAAGGAACAGACCTTTTATGTGACAATTCAGGAAAAAAATTAATTTATTAATTGTCTGATACAGATTAAGAAAGAAAGAAAATTTCAATATAAAAATGTTTTTTATAAAATAAGGTTTGTTTTTTTTTTACGAATTTTATATAAATATTCCATACAAACAATTATCTTAATTTTTGCATTAAAAAATACAAAAATTGTTTTTTGGACTTTCTATATTTTCATATATTGAGTTAGAATATTCTTCTACCTCAAGTCCAAATTTTTTTTTTTAACTGATACCAGTAAATATTAAATCGAAAACTTTTATTCAACTGGAATACACAAATAGCATCATTTCATCAAATGTATGCAGCCGGTTTTGTCAACTGTGGTAAAAATTAAATTAATTCAAGTATCCTATGCGTACCATCTATGTCATTTAGGTGCTAGATTTTTTTTTCACATATTGTGACAATACAAAATTTATATAATTTTTGTATCGAATGGACTTCGCTAATGGATCATAAAACCTGAAATAGTAATGGTCGCTAATTAATTTATTGACGTACCTCAGGCCAATCAAATACAAGTTAAACGCAAATCAAACAAAAAAGTTTTCAGTTTTCAGTTAAACAAATGAGGATTCTTTTAATATCATACTTTAACCAAATACTAATTGCACAAATTTCTCGGAATTATACATTTCAAGATTCTTCCGCATATTACCTAATTATTAAACTTAAATTATGTATTATGTATAAATACATTTAAATGTATTCAAGATTCGTAAACAATAATTATCGAATATTCAAAGATATTTAGATGCTTTTTAATTCCATCATCAGCAAGTGGATAAAAAGCTAATCATATTCATGTAATATAATTAAGGAAATTATGTATTTAATTTTGAATGTTTCTGCAAGTTCGCTCATCTTTATCGGCTTAAATGCAACGTAAAGATTATCAAAATATTTTTTTGTGTATTTCTTCACTAGGACAATTTATAATGTTCCTCAAATACACGTCATTATTTATCCAAAATTTTCCAACTCAGATACTCTATACTACATCTGCTACAAGACCAAGGTAATAACTGGATAACCGTTTGCAATTTTTACTTCAAATTTTAAATATGTTATAGTAATTATATATTTTTTACAATCGAAAGAAAAATATATATTTTTTTTTATTAAATTTTTTTTTTAGATTTTAAAGTTTGTTTATTTTTAGTACCCTTTTTTTTGTTAATTTCAGCAGATTCATTTTAAATTGCATTTTACCACAATTTACTGAAATTTAGTAGCGCCTACTAATTATTTATAACAATTTCATTGTACTAAAATTATTGATATTTAGTAAATTTTTTAACTTATTTTAGCAAATCGATTACAACTTGCAGTTTACAACAATTTTTCTAAAATTTATTTATAATCAGTAGACATATGTTGCTAAAATTATCAAAAAATACCGCTGGACTCAAAACAGTTACATTTCCCATAGTAACAGCAAAATTTTCAGTAGCTATTACACTCGCTGAGTGTAATAGCTTGTGCCTACAAGCAGGAAACCTGTAATTTTTAAGGAAAACCAAAGGTTAATTCAGCAATCTTATGTTTAAATTACAACAAATATAACGAAAACTATTAAGTAGTAGTAACAATAAAAAATAGTCACTTATCAATTAAAAGATGCGAAAAAAAATTTCAGTTTCCTATTTCCAGGCACATTTTGTAAAGTTTTTTTCAGTAAATTGGAGGATTGCATTCTCTTTATTTTCTAACCTCTTTGATTATGCCTAGCACACATAACTATTAAGGATTTTTACAAAAACGCCTTTAACAAAAAAATTTTTCAAATTCTACACCCATAAATTTTCATAGTTACGTAGTTAACGAAATCCGTAGTTGAATGGAAATGTGTTTTAAATGACTATTATAATCATTATTGACTATGGGTTGAGTTAGCAAACACTAGTTTTGTATTACCCTGTGAATAACATGTCAATTTTTTTCAAATTGAGAAACACTTTTTTAAAAACAATTGACTTAAAATATCAATTTATAAGTTTTTTTTATTTTAATCTAAAAAAATCATTTTCACAATTTTTTCAAATAAATGTATGTATATTCCGGTTTATTTCTGAGTTTCGTGGAGTAAGTTGAAACATTAAATTTTAACACGATAATTAAAATTATGCTTTAATAATTTCAACTTTCAGAACACAGACGATTGGCAAAAAATTGGGATCAATAAATATCAAGCAATTCGTTAAACCTAAACGAAGTAAATGGTGATAATTTAATATTGTAAAAATTGCACAAAAAGTTGTGGGTCAGCTTTCAGTCATAAAAACTAATACGAAAATTAATGTCATCTGCATACAAGTCGCAAGTACAATGTTGTTAATGTTATACCTATTGTATAAATGGAAATAAATATATTGTACTAGCGGGCGCAGCCCGCTACGTTGTTAGCGTGCCTTAAAGTTTAGGTGGGGGGGGGCTGCGCCCCCCCGACAATTTCTTTTAAATTCGCTTTTTATTTAAAGTACAGCTTTTATAATAAAAGCTTTCACCCAGCCACCACAAATAAATAATTCTGCACAACAATGGGTTTAAAATAAATAAATATTTGATCACTTTTTCTCATGAAAGTGGATTGTTAGCATACTTGGGCACACTGCATTAAATATTTACTGCATTACCGATTTCAGTAATCAGTAAACACTAACTGGTAATGCAAATAAAATTTCATTACCAGTAAATTGTTACTGAATACTGAAAAAAAAAATCAGTACTCAGTAAACTTTTACTGGTAATGAAATTCAAATTTCATTACCAGTAAATTTTTACTGATTACTGAAAAAAAACAGTAATCAGTAAATGTTTACTGGTAATGAAATTTAATTTGAGTTACCAGTAAAGTTTTACTGGTTACTGCAATTTTTACTGGTAATGCAAACATAATTTCAGTATCAGTAAAAACTATTTTATTGAATTTAAATTTTTATTTCAGCATTAAATTATTTAAAACTTTTATATTTTTAGCCCTATTCAAAAAAAATGTTTAAAAAAGTCATGTCTCAAAATAAAAACAGCTGATTCCTTAAATTTGTTGTTGTAAAGCATCAAAATTTAAAATTTTACAACAAAAGGTAAAAACCACCTAACAAAACAAATATTTATTTTTGCCGGTAAAACAAAGTTTCGTAAAATTATACACTATTAGCTTTTCTTAACACAAGCATTTCAAAATTAACATCGCTCAATTTTTGCCTTCTTGAACGATTAGCAATCCCAGCAAATGAAAACAATCGTTCTACAGGTGCAGATGATGGTAGTGGGGTATTGTATTTCAGAAAAACGTGTGTCTTGTTCAGCCAGGTATAAAAATATTTCCCGAAGATAATTTCCCGAATCACTGAAAACACACTGTATACTAGCATCTGTAAAATGGAATTATTTGTAAAAATACATATTTAAAAAACAAATTGAACAGAGTGTAAAAGCTTTACCATTACTCTCCTCCCCGAAATCTAGAAACGACTTTTGAGGTGTAAGAGGCAGAACACGAGTATCGGCATCGGGAATTTTTCCATATTTCACGACATAAGCGTTAAAAACTTTCTTAACTTCATCTTCGGTTTTCGTTGTTGCTGTTTCCAAAAGAGCTTTAACAAATCTCAATTTTATTTCTGGAATTGATATAGCCGCAATAATGGCATCCCAGGAACCAGGTTGCACCAGGAAATATTTTTCAAATCTTTGGAGTAAAGCTTCTTGCATTTTTGAGCTTACTTCAGCTAAATAGTTAAAGCTACTATGGCTCAAACGATTAAATTTTATTCTCAAAGACACTATAGTTGGGACAAAGTAACCAAAAAACATGGTCTTTTCACCCTGAAGAAAATCAATCGCTTCTGCTATAGGTTCCATAAGCTTTTTGTATTCTTCTAAGTACTCAAGCTCATCACTGAGAATGGTCGGAATTCCTAGACGAAAACACAATTCGGGTAAATTGGGTTTGTGTTGCAGCAACTTCTTTACGGAATCATAAAGTGAGTTCCACCTTGTTATGCATGGAGTTAATAAACTGGCATTTAAAACTTCATTGATCACTTCTGCAGATTTTGGTCTATTGCACTTGTTCCAAAGTTGTGTGCATCTACAAAAATATAGATGTAAAAATTCTGTGATTGAAATGCAGTAAATTTTTACCTATTGAAGGACCTTTTATGGACATCTTTAACTTCCTGACTTCAAGAATTCATAATTTTGTTGAAATCGGTTGAAGCCAGAAGGTTTAAAGTATGGCTCGCACATGAAAAATGCTTTGACAGTCGCGCTGTTATAGAATGAAATTGAGGACCAGAAGCATCCACCAAATCTTCCGAATCTGAAGCTGGACAAATTCTTCGTCACTGTTATTTTCATTGAAAGGTCCTAGATATAAACAAATCAACAATAGAAATCGTTATGTTTGAAATAAATAATATTTATTAATTAAGTACAACCTTTACTCAATTCTATTCCAAATTCCTTAAATGCCTTAATAAAGTTTGATCCATTATCAGTGATGGTATAAACAATTTTTTCAACTTTCAGTTTATATTGCTTGTTAATATCGCATATCATTTTTGTTACACGATCAAAAGAATGGGTTCCCTTGAACCGTCGACAAGCCAGTGCTACAGATTTCCTTTCGAAATTGTTAGCGTCTAACCAATGACAAGTGTAACCAAAAAAGGATTTTTTTCCTCCGGACCACACATCAGCAGTTACGCACACGTATTCAATTTTATCTAGCTCAATAGCAAGTTGTTCGATATATTTATTTTGGCTCTCTAAAAGTAATCTAGTTATAGAGCGCCGGTTCGGAACACTTTTGGCAGGAAATAACTTTTTAAAACTTTTCTGATCGACTACGGAATGCGGAGAAGCAGTTTCGCAGATAAAATTTAAAATATCGCGATTAAAAGAGCATTTTTCGACCTGCGCTCTGCCTGTATTCTTCCTTTTTAGACCTGAAGGCGCTAAATTTTTGTGGATGTTCCTTTTTTAAATGCTTGATGAAGTTGGAGCTCACACGTAGAGATCCTTTTAATTTTTTCCCGCAAACTTGACAAGCAGCAATCAAGCCATACATTTTTCTTTGATGTTGAGTTGAACTCATCTTCATTTTAACAAAATTATAAAACAATAAATACAAATAGATTTCAACACCAAAAATTTAAAATAAGTGTAAATTTTTTTGAGTGTAGTTCAAAATTTTTTAAGTTGAAGTAACAAAATTTTAGCAAATGAAAAATTGTCAAATAAAAATTACTAAAAACAGAATTGCCTCAAAAAATTTACTTAAAGATAGCCCAAATTTTGTTTGTTTTTAGTTACTAAAATTTAAAAAAAAAAAGTATTTTGCTAATTTTTTTTTTGGGTGTACTTCGTTATGAAAATATGCAATGATTATTACCTTCTCAACAATTTTAAAAAATTCCTCACTAAAGAGAATCTTGTTTACACCCGTCAATTCTTCATTGATTAAAAAATGAGATGTGCCACTTGAAGTTTCACTTAATAATTAGACGTATTTTGTTCACATCTTGGAAGACTTTCTTCGCAAACAAAATAAGTCGTCACTATCAAAATCACTCATTTTAATTTTATTTTTATTAAAGCAAACTTTATATGTATAAATTCGATACCAGTTCAAAAATACTAAAATTCACGTGCTAAGCCCTGCTCTAAACGTAAAATATATGGGCATTTCCATAGAAAACGTAGTGATATCCGTACGTTTCAATGGGATGCTGTTAATTATAATTAATATCATCTGGAGTGTATTTTAATTAACATCATATGTACTTGATTTTTATTTTAACATTATCCCAATAGGAAAACTAAAAGTTAATTTTTAAAATCGCTTTCTTTAAACCAGCTTAAACTATACTCAATATTATATCATTGCAAAATAGTGCAGAGATAATCTTTGCTGCAATAAAAATGAAAACCGATGAACAGATCATAACCTCAGTCCTTTTGATCTTGAGGGAAACTGAGATAAGCTTTGCGCTATTTAGTTGCATAAAAATTAAGTATATTTTTAATAATACATGTCAATCTGAAGCTTCGGTTAACTTTTATTTTAGTCACAGTTGGCTCTTTGTGTGGAAGTGACCATACGAATGCAATTCATGGCTGTTATAGGCCTGTACACACTATGCCATCGCGACATTTGATCGGTATATTAGAAAATCTGACAGAAAAGTACATTGTTGCCTTACACGGTTGGTATACAAATATTTCATAAGTGTTTTTAATCGATTTATTTAATTTATGTTCCAAATTTTATTTCTGTTGTTCTCGCCTTTTGTGTTACTGCAAATGAAACTAATGGTGTTTTCTTTTCTGACAAAAATGTTGCATTTTTTTGCACTTTGCTTTTGAATTGGCTTTTTTGTGTTCTTTTCTAAATTAAGGGTAATATTCTGAGAGGGCATCGTGTTCTTTTCTAAAAATGTTGTCTAATAAAGTGCAAAAGTGCAACATTTTCCGCCCTCAAAAAATTTACGGGGTAGAGCGTTGCCCTGTTTTTTTCTTTTCATCAAAGTTATGTGTATATACTGCAATTTTGTTTGCCAGCAAACTCACAACTTGGTGGCCTAGGGGGAACTATCCTGGCTTCTGATGCAGAAGGTCGCAGGTTCAAACCCCGGTTGGACCACAACATTTTTTTTTTATAAATTTTTTTTATAAATTTTTTTAAAAATTTTTTTTTTTATAAAATTTTATTTTTATAAAATTTTATTTAGTTTTTTAATAATTTTCTCTGTTTTATTTAGTATTTACTAGTTTTTACGCTACCAATAAAAAAAATTATACAATTTTTTTTTAATATGGAGGAAAACTTCTAAATTGAAAAAAGAAAAAGAGAGTAGTATATAAAAATTAATTCACTTTGGCTGGGATTTGAACCTGGCCATCCCGAGCGAAAGGCAAGCATCACAACCACTAGGCTATCATATAGTAGTAGCTAGCGTAAACAATATTGCATATACATGAAACAACAATATATACATACACATGTGTTTTGAAAAATGCAAATAACTGATTTTATCGTTCTATTCTGATTGGAAAAATGTAGCATTTTATTGGGGTGAGGGTAACATTTTTAAAATTTTACACTTTTACAAGGCAACATTTTTTTACAGAAAAGAAAACACCATAAGTTTGCTATCGATGCAAATCAGAACTTTTTTGATTACATATTTTAAAAATAATAGAGTACCATCGACTTAACTAAATTGTTTTCAGTATTTTTTGCACCACTCATACAATTTGTTTTTACACAACAATATCGTATTTCAACATACAAAATTTTTAACATGTTTAAAAAGTATGTGTATCGTGTGAACGGGACTTTTAATATTAGTAAAGTGAATAGAAATGAAAAAGTAACAAAGATTAGAACAGAGAGAGTAAATATTTAATAAAAACGTAGTATTTATAGCAATAACAATTCAATACCAAAATTAAAATAAAGAGAATAGTAAGAAAAATGTACTATAAACAAATTAAATGATTAGCAACTAAACATATTTTTCAAAATTGTTTTAAATTGTTTTTTTATTAGTTACGTTCCTAAAGGTACGGTCACATTAGTCAAATATTTGACGCGAATGTATTTGACTATGTTTGCCCGATCATTTTTTTTTTAGCAAAACTGAATTGATTTTGCAATCAAAATTCTCGTATTCCTTTTCCCTTTTAGTTTCTTCAGACATTATAAGAATTTGGTTTTCCCAAAATCCATTGTTTTGCTATTATTTACTGAAAAGCATTTTGTGGTCAGACTGGGGCAAAGAAATATTTGACGTTTTTCGTCAAATATTTGACAAATGTGACCATACCTGAAGTATTTTATTTACTAAAATGAAAGTTCATTAAGTTTTCAGTAATCATTTAGATTTTACTGGTAATGAAATTTGACATCAGTATTTACTGCTTACTGCATTTTTTTCAGTAATCAGTAAAAACTTACTGGTAATGAAAATTAAATTTTATTACCAGTAAACATTTACTGATTACTGATTTTATTTTTTCAGTAATCAGTAAACATTTACTGGTAATGAAAAATTAATTTCATTACCAGTAAAAGTTTACTGATTACTGATTTTTTTTTCAGTATTCAGTAAAAACTTACTGGTAATGAATATTGAATTGCAATATCAGTAAAAAATTTGATTTTACTGCAGTATTACTGGTACTGAAAAGTGCCCATCTATGATTGTTAGTAATGAATCTATAATAAATTGCAATATACGTGATAATTTGGTAAAGTGCGAACTTAGGTAGATAGAGCGGTAAGTAGTTTTGTTCATTTGTGTTTTGAATGAAAATAAATAACGTAAAACAGGGTTGGAAAGCATTTTATAATATTAAAAATAGCGGGCAAAGCCCATTCCTTTTCTAAGGTTTTTTCTCTTTTAGAAAATTTTTTTAACTTTTTGGAGAGTATGTTTCAATGCTACATAAGTTTCATATTCCGTGGATAGTGTTTGAACAGGTAATTCCCTCTTCCAATCCATTTGCATTGTCTATAATTTCAATTCCACTCGTTCAACGTTTATATCCATTTCATTCCACTTGTCTAGTGTTTCAATTCCTCTCGTTTCCTATTTAGTTTCTTAATTTTAGTGTTTCATATACACTTGTTCTTTAAGTTTTAGGTTTCTAGCTTTCTTTTGAACCACCATTTTTACCACGTTCCTGTCCAAAGTCCTAGAAATGCCTTGTCGATAAGTTAGCCCATACTCCAAGGAAAACATATTATATATTACAGGTTTCTAGCCGAAGGGTTCGGTTAAGCCATCAAGGGGGAGAATTATTCCGTTTATACCCCTGCCGGTAGGAATTTCCAAAAATTCCGTCTTAGAGGACGTCTGCTTTGGAGGAGGAACCTACTACATACATAATTTTAGGTCTCTATATCCAGCAGTTTGGCCAGGCCGTCAAGGGGGAAGTTTTTTCCCTTTTTACCCCTCCCGGTATGAATTTCCAAAAATACCATCTTAGGGGACGTCAACGTTGGAGAAGGAACCCAAATACCGAATTTAAGATCCCTTGTTCCAGCAGTTTGGCCAGGCCGTTAAGGGGGAGACTTTTCCTGTTTTTGACCCTACCTGTAGAAATTTCCAAAAATCTCGTCTTAGCGGATGTCTACAATAGAGGAGGAAATTTAATACCAAATTTCAACTTCCTACCTCCAGCGGTTTGGGCAGGCCTTTAAGCGGCACTTTTCGCTTCATTAATCCCCATTTTTGCAATGTCCCTGTCCAAAAAGCACCTTCCCGGTAAGTGAGCCCATACTCCAAGTAACATATGTTTTACATTTCAGGTTTCTAGCCAACTTTTACTATTTGTGCCCCTCTCGGTAGGAATTTCCGAAAATCGTTCGACAGGGAATTTCAGCTTCCTAGTTCCAGCAGTTTGAGCAGGCTGTCAAGGGGGACACTTTTTCTTTTTTTGTCCCTCCCGGTTGGAATTAGGCTGGAAGAGGAACCTAAGTACCGAATTTCAGCTTCCTAGTTCCTGCAGTTTGGACAGGTCGTTAAGGGGCAACTTTCCCTTTTTGAGCCCCCTTTTATAACGACCCTGTCCAAAATTCAAAAAAGTATCTTTCTAATAAGTTAGCCCTTACTCCAACGACCCACATTTTAAGCTTCAGGTTTCTAGCCGAAGGGGTTTTTACAGGCCCCCAAGGTGAGGCTTTTCTTCTTTTTGCCCCTCCCTTTAGGAATTTACAAAAATTCCATCTTCGCGGCTATCTGCGATGGATGAGGAACATTCATACCAAATTTCAAATGCATTGCCTAAGCGGTTGGGCAGGCCGTTATTGGGGACATTTTTCACTTTCAACCACCATTTTTACCATGTTCCTGTTCCAAAATAGAAAAATTACATTGCCGGTGAGTTAGTCCTACTCCAAGGAATACATATTTAAAATTTTAGGTTGGCCAAAAAGGATTGGGCAAGCCGTCAGGAGGAGACTTTTACCTTATTTCCCCTCCCGATAGGAATTTCAAAAATTCCGTCTAAGCGGACGCCTACACAGAAGGAGGAACTCACATACCGAGTTTTCTTTTGGGATATCCTGTAGGGAATTCCAAAAATACAAACTTAGTCGATGTCCACTACAGTGGAGGAACCTTTATACCAAATTTCAACTTCTTACCTCCAGTGGTTTGGGCAGGCACTTTTCCAATTTGTGAGACTGTTTGTGTGGAGACTTTTCCCCTTTTTGCCCGTTCCGGTAGGAATTTCCAAAAATCCCGTCTTAGCGCACGTCTATGCCGAATATCAAGAAACCTTGTTTTAGTGGAGGTATCCGTGGGGGGAGGAAAAAAAAGTAGTTTTTTTGAAATTATATATTATTTTAAATGGTACTTTTTGGAAAAACGAAATTTTTTGGAAAAAGATACTTTGTTTTTACAAAGTACTTTATTTGTACTTTTTTTGGAAAAGGTATTTTTTTTAATAAGGTGTTTTTTTTTGGAAAAATGTATGTTTTTTGGAAAAAGGTACTTTTTTTGGAAAAGGTACTTCTTTTGGAAGTACTTTTACCTTATTTTCCCTCCTATCGGGAGGGGAAATAAGGTAAAAGTCTCCTCCTGACGGCTTGCCCAATCCCTTTTGGCCAACCTAAAATTTTAAATATGTATTCCTTGGAGTAGGACTAACTCACCGGCAACGTAATTTTTCTATTTTGGAACAGGAACATAGTAAAAATGGTGGTTGAAAGGGAAAAATGTCCCCACTAACGGCCTGCCCAAACCGCTTAGGCAATGCAGTTGAAATTTGGTATGAATGTTCCTCATCCATCGCAGATAGCCGCGAAGATGGAATTTTTGTAAATTCCTAAAGGGAGGGGCAAAAAGAAGAAAAGCCTCACCTTGGGGACCGGTAAAAACCCCTTCGGCTAGAAACCTGAAGCTTAAAATGTGGGTCCCTGGAGTAAGGGCTAACTTATTAGAAAGATACTTTTTTGGACAGGGTCGTTGTAAAATGGGGGCTCAAAAAGGGAAAGTTGCCCCTTATCGACCTGTCCAAACTGCTGGAACTAGGAAGCTGAAATTCGGTACTTAGGTTCCTCTTCCAGCCTAACTCCAACCGGGAGGGACAAAAAAAGAAAAAGTGTCCCCCTTGACAGCCTGCTTAAACTGCTGGAACTAGGAAGCTGAAATTCCCTGTCGATGGATTTTCGGAAATTCCTACCGAGAGGGGCACAAATAGTAAAAGTTGGCTACAAACTTGAAATGTAAAACATATGTTACTTGGAGTATGGGCTAACTTACCGGGAAGGTGCTTTTTGGACTGGGACATTGCAAAAATGGGGATTAATGAAGCGAAAAGTGCCGCTAAAAGGCCTGCCCAAACAGCTGGAGGTAGGAAGTTGAAATTTGGTATTAAATTTCCTCCTCTATTGTAGACATCCGCTAAGACGAGATTTTTGGAAATTTCTACAGGTAGGGTCAAAAACAGGAAAAGTCTCCCCCTTAACGGCCTGGCCAAACTGCTGGAACAAGGGATCTTAAATTCGGTATTTGGGTTCCTTCTCCAACGTTGACGTCCCCTAAGATGGTATTTTTGGAAATTCATACCGGGAGGGGTAAAAAGGGAAAAAACTTCCCCCTTGACGGCCTGGCCAAACTGCTGGATATAGAGACCTAAAATTATGTATGTAGTAGGTTCCTCCTCCAACCCAGACGTCCTCTAAGACGGAATTTTTGGAAATTCCTACCGGCAGGGGTATAAACGGAATAATTCTCCCCCTTGATGGCCTAACCGAACCCTTCGGCTAGAAACCTGTAATATATAATATGTTTTCCTTGGAGTATGGGCTAACTTATCGACAAGGCATTTCTAGGACTTTGGACAGGAACGTGGTAAAAATGGTGGTTCAAAAGGGGAAAATTGCCCCCCCCCCCCTTAACGTCTGCGTCTTTAGCTAGAAACCTAAAACTTAAAGAACAAGTGTATATGAAACACTAAAATTAAGAAACTAAATAGGAAACGAGTGGAATTGAAACACTTCACAAGTGGAATGAAATGGATATAAACGTTGAACGAGTGGAATTGAAATTATAGACAATGCAAATGTATTGGAAGAGGGAATTACCTGTTCAAACACTATCCACGGAATATGAAACTTATGTAGCGTTGAAACATACTCTCCAAAAAGTTAAAGAAATTTTGTAAAAGAGAAAAAACCTTAGAAAAGGAATGGAACTTATATATTCCGATATTTAAACTTCATGCAACGAAGCACCGGTGGAAGAAACCGACGCAGTAAATTTTTCAACTGAATTTGTGAATTTACTTGAATTGCCAGGTCTACCTTTACATAAACTGGAATTAAAAAAAAAACTTTAAGACATGCTAACAACGTAGCGGGCTTTGCCCGCTATTTTTAATATTATAAAATGCTTTCCAACCCTGCTTTACGTTATTTATTTTCATTCAAAACACAAATGAACAAAACTACTTACGGGTCTATCTACCTAAATTCGCACTTTACCAAATTATCTTAACATACACACGTATATTGAAATTTATTATGGATTCATTACTAACAATCCACTTTCATGAGAAAAAGTGATCAAATATTTATTTATTTTAAACCCATTGATGTGCAGAATTATTTATTTGTGGTGGCTGGGTGAAGGCTTTTATTATAAAAACTGTACTTTAAATAAAAAGCGAATTTAAAAAAATTGCCTAAACTTTAAGGCACGCTAACAACGTAGCGGGCTGTGCCCGCTAGTATTTCATATGTAGGTCGTTGATATTTACTACCTTCGAAATTTTTATACTTTTAACTACCCAATCGTAGCCAATTACTTTGCTATAGTTGATTTGAAGATTTTAAACAAAGGTAGTTACCTTTCACTATTTCATATCCACTATGTCATACTGAGGGTTATTTCACCTATGAAATAGTTGAAAATATAGTGATCAGCAACTACGTAATTTTAAGGGTGTAGCATTTGTATATTTAAAAAAAATATTTGAAACTTGAATTTTTGTTTCCCTTTTGCTGGAGTATGCTATTGAAATAAAATGTAATTAAAGTTGTATTCAAGCCTTGAAACTGGAAAACAGGGCTGGAATTGAACTTGTTTTCAAGTTGAATTCCAGTGAAATTGTTTATAGGGTTGTTATTTTCGACGTATTTTGTTAAGTTTTAAATTTGTCAAATCATTTCGGGGGGGGGGGCTCGAGCCTCCAAGCCCCCCCTAGCTACGTGCCTGACTAAAAGTAATGTATGTACCAAAGACTGCGTTCGATGATACTAGTGCACACATAATTACTTGTAAACTTTTTTCAAATTCAAAATTAATTTTTTTTTAATCAAGATGCCTTTGCTAAATATGTACAAATCCTCATGCCAAGTTTTAAAATTATGCGATACTTATTGGCTTTAAAATGAGCTGTGAAATAGAAATTCGTGAAAAAATAATTCGATTGCTTAATGAATTATAGTATGCAAATCCCAGGGTTGGCAGGCAATACCGCTAAAATACCGTTATCGATTCAAAACCCTTTCAACTGACTACCGTTACCCCCAAAATACCGTTACCGAAATAACTGAAATACCGTTATCCTTAAAATACCGATACCGAAATAAATGAAATATCGATAACCTTAAAATACCGTTACCGAAACATGAAAAAGCGTTATCCTTAAAATACCGTTACAGTTATTTTTAATTCTCTACTTTTGTTCATTGCACGTGGTTATTGAGTATTTCACATAAATTAAGTCAATTAATTCGATTTGTTTTTCTTTAGTGTGGTTTTTGCAAAAAAAAAAAAAAAAACATGCGGTATGTACCGAAATAACTGACTGCCGTTATCCTTAAAATACCGTTACCGATATAACTGAAATACCGTCAACCTTAAAATACCGTACCGAAATAACCCAAATATCGTTATCCTTAAAATATCGTTACCGAAATAACTCAAATACTGTTATTCTTAAAATACCGATACCGAAATATTTTAGTGCTTTTTTTTGTTTTGGCACCATGAGCAAAATTTTGGCGTTTTGGCGGGTCCATTTGTATGGAGGCAAAAATGGCTTGCGGAAATTTCAAAATATGTTCTGAGTAGTGCCTCACTGCAATGTTTGTGTAAAATTTGCGTTAACATGTAAGTATTGTGAACAAGGATAAGAGTTTTGGACTTTTTAGATAAGAGTCTTCATCGGCTTTCCTTATTATAAGAAAAAAATCTCAAAATATTTATATTTTTGATTAACTGCTAAGCAGATTACATAAATTAGCTTAAAAATGCAGGCACGCTACAGGTTGGAAATGTTAAGATATTTTGATGAAATTTGGTATACCGATTTATATTATCCCAGGAACGAAGCACATTGAATTTGGTTGAAATCAGTCAATATTGGTTGAAATCGGATATTTTAATATAATTCGGTGCATCGACTTATACTGTATCTGCCCAACTTCGAAACCTATTGATTATGGCTAAAATCGTTCAGTGTTTAGACCTAGTGTCCATTAAGGATACCGATCCCGAAATCCCGGGATTTTCGGGATTCAGAAATCCCGGGATTGGTCTTGAAAAAATCACGGGATTTCCGGTTTCATTATTTGGCATATTTTGTCTCCATTTGTATTTGTTTTTATTGTTATATTCGACCTAAATCACATAAATCTAATATCTTATTAAATGTTATTAAAGAACTAATTTTTCCATTCATAAGTAATAGATTAAAATAGATTAGAGATTAAATAAATCTGAATAAAAACCTTAATAATTTAAAAACTTTTATTCAGCTGTAAATAGTTTGAAAATCGTAATTCAGCTTTATTTAATCTTTTAACGGACATGTTTTTATTAATTTTATTGATGATTTGTTAAAATCATAACTTCATGCAAAATAATTTTGCCGACTAAAAACAGCAAATTTTTGTTAAATTAGAAAAATCTAACAGTCTGCCTTTCTGAAATCAGCAGGGGTATGTGCTTAATATTTTATCTTAGGTGATTTAAAAAAAACTAATAGTGACTAAATATTTCTGATGATTTCAGCAGAGTAGTTCATTCAATTAATTTTAGCCAAATATAACTAAAACTTTGTAGATATAGCAAAGTTTTAACTACCTATAGTTAAAAATTTCCTTTAGAGGCAAATTGTAATTTAAATTTAATTAATTAATTAAATTTAATTAATTAATTAAATTTAACCCATAAGTATATTTCTTATATTTCGGAAATTTAAAAATTATTTAGCAAACTAGTTCTGCTGATTTCAGTAGTTTTAATCGGAGAACCTGATGTGGTTAAATGAAACACTGACTGCGGTGGTTGGCTTAAGACTAAAACTTTATTCATTGTTTAAACTAAGAGAGAGTATAATAACACTTAAGACTAATCATTACATATATATATAACATTTCTCCCCACTTTGCTTAAAATAATAATAACAAATACCTTAATGAAAAATAATAAATATAATTAAAGCTAATATAATGTACCCAAGTAAATATGTACAAAAGTATAAAATAGTTTATATTTCACTACAATAGCAGACTTAATTGTCTCGAATTGCCCTTCCTAACTGAAACGCACAGAGACTAAGCTCGCAAATATTTTTCTCCTAAATAATTAAAGAGAGTACGATTATAAATTATTTAAATCGATTCTCTTTTGTTTCAACCTTTCAGATTGACGTAAAACACATTCTGGCTTAACAGACTCCGATATTTTCCTCTTCATTTCCTCAAGAGCAATTTCCGTTCTATTACATATTGGGAAAAATGTACTACTTATTGATCTCGGTTTATCTATTCTCAGTTGGGACACATGTGCAGTGCGATGATATCCATTTACATCGATTAAATATATTACATTTCCCAATGGCTTAATAACCTTTGCGTTTAACCATTTCGTCCCAGATTTAGATACTAGTTTATAAAAGACGTATTCTCCTGATTTCAATAAAGGTAACTTCCTATCGTTATGAATTCTCTTGTCCTTAGATCTGATGTCTTTGTTCTCACAATTTTCCCTCTCCCTTCTAAAATCTTCCGAAAATAGAGTATTTCCCTTGTGTATAAAAATTAAATCATTTGGAGATTTTTCTGTTACCGTCGAGGGGGTAGATCGATATTTTAGTAAGAAATTATTTAAAACCAAACTAAGTGGCAATGACGCAGTCCTTGGGTCGAGGAAGTACTTTTTAAGATGGGCCTTTGCTGTTTGTACTGCTCTTTCAGCAATTCCGTTTGATTCTGGGTGGTACGGAGGACTTTTTAAGCATTTTATGTTATTAGAACGACAAAACTGAACAAAACCATCGGAACTAAATGGTGGCCCATTATCAGAAACTATAGTATTAGGTATTCCAAAATAAGAAAAAATTTCCCTAAGCTTTGATATTACCGTTTCCAACCTAGTATTAATCATTTCCTTTATATCTAACCATTTAGAATATGCATCCACTATTAACAAAAACACCCTATTTTTAAAATGAAAAAAATCCATATGTACCCTTTGAAAAAAATTATCAGAATTCGGCCAACTACTGTTCACAGATGACAAAGGTCTAGAAATTGTATCCTGACATATTCGGCAATTCATTATATACTCCTCAATATCTCGTCCTATTTCCGGCCACCACACCTGATTTTTAGCTAATAATTTCATCTTCACAATGCCTATATGAGATTCATGAAGACTGCCTAGAACCAATGACCTCATCGTAATGGGAATCACTAATCTATGATCATACCACAAACAACCTCTCTCCACACTCAATGACAACCTTTTGTTGTAAAATAGTTTTATATGCATGGGTATTGGGTTTAACCATCCATTTAGCAGCATGCTCATAACTTCCTTTAAACAGTTATCCTTCTCTATTTCAGCTCTTACTTGTTCAATCGAAATATGATTAAAACTTAATCTCTCTATGAAATGTATGGTGCCCTCACCCTCTCCTGTAGTATTACCCATTGGTAAACGAGATAACCCGTCCGCGTTTGCCATCACGCTAGCCTTTTTATACTGTATAGTGTAGTTATACATACTCAATAATACCGACCACCTAACTAGTCTTCCTACTGTCAACATAGATGCCGGCCTAGCAGGGTTAAAAATTTCCCTAAGTGGCTGATGGTCCGATTGAATAATAAAATGTTTCCCGTATATATATTTATGAAACTTCTTCACCCCGAAAATTATCGCAAGGGCCTCTCTATGTAATTGGGAATAGTTTTGCTCCGCCTTTGAAAGTGTACTTGATGCAAATAATATAGGACGCTGAACCCCATCTATCACATGTGATAGAACTGCTCCCACTCCATAGGGACTGGCATCGCATTGTAACACTATTGGTTTACGAGGATCATAAAGAACAAGCACATGATTACGTGATAACAGTTCTTTACTCCTAATGAAACAGTTCTCACAATCATCAGACCACTTAAAAGACGCTCCTTTCCTCGTAAGTTCATACAAAGGACCTAGTTCCGCCGACAAATTTGGAATAAAATGTGAATAATAGTTTAAAAATCCCAAATAAGATCTTAGTTGTGTCAAATTCTCAGGCCTAGGGGCCCTTTCTATTGCCTCCATTTTATTTAAACCAGGCATAATATTACCCTTTGAAATTCTATGACCTAAAAATTCTATTTCTGTCTTAAAAAGTTTGCATTTTGTCGAATTCACTTTGACTTTATGTATATTCAACCTCTTTAGGACTTCATACAAATTCCGTTTACATTCGTCATACGTAGATCCTCCTATGATTATATCATCCAAATAACATTGAGTCTTGGGTGCTCCATTTAAAATTGTATCCATAATGGATTGAAAAATCGCGGGAGCACTTTTAACACCGAATACCAACCTTCTATAACGAAAAAGACCCTTGTGAGTATTTATGGTTAGCAACTCCTGCGATTGTTCGAAAACTTCCACTTGCTGATAAGCCCCTTCCAAATCCAATACACAAAAATACAAACAGTCAGATAGCTGCGCAAAAATATCATCACATCTAGGTAAAGGGTAATGGTCAGTATTAATAAACCGATTAATTGTCACCTTACAATCGACACATATTCTTATTTTCCCATTAGTCTTCTCCACAGGTACAATGGGCGAAGCCCATCTACTATACCTAACCGGATATATAATATTATGTTGTTGTAATCTTTCTAACTCTTCCTCAACCCTATTCCGTAGTCCTTAGGGAACAGAGTATGGTTTGCAAAAAATTGGTACCGCTTCCTTTTCTAAAACAATATCAGCTCTAAATTTCGCTACAGGCCCAACGTATGTTTTACCAAACACAGAATCAAACGTTTTAAATATTTCCTTTGTATCATTATGTTCATCGTCATTATGCATGTTTATAAAATTTACTCTCCCAATCAATTTAACTCTCCAGTTACTAAACAATGCATCTAACCATGGACGACCCAATAGTGGTGTAAAATTGCGATTTGCAGTTATAACATATAATAAGAGTGGTACTTCCTCACTATTACTATTTACTCTCACGAGAACATCTATGTACCCCACCACGTTAACATTTTGTCCAGAGACTAATTGAAATTGTCTCCCTGAAGATTTTAATTTGGTTTTAGAAAACATAGAATTGTAAGTATCCATATGAATAACTGAAGTGCACGCGCCAGAGTCTACCTCCATACGGAGTGAAACATTATTACAAAATACTGTTATGTATAAGGGGGAATTATTGTCACTCAATGAATTTAAATAACCTACTCGTAATTCTGTTTCATTATCATTTTCACTCAATGAATTTAAATAACCTAATTCTGTTTCATTATTTTGTTTAAAATTCTCACACTCATATTCGTTTCCCAATCTCACCTCATCAATACTGTTATTCCTATTACTACACTGTCTAACAAAATTTCTTTTATTAAATATATTCTTATTACCACGCCTTTGGTTATTATATATATTACAAAATTTTTGAATGTGTCCCCAACGACCGCAATAAAAGCACTGGAATTTTTTTTTCTTTGGGTTTATATTAGCTGGTGACACTTCTTTTTCCTTACTTCTTTCTCCTTTCATTTTATTAACAAAAGCTGAATCTAGGTCACTGCCCATATTCCTTATTTCTTCTTCTAGCATTTCCATATGTAGCGCTGCTTCACACGTTGACTCAAATGTTGGTTTACAGAGATCAATTAACTTAGCTTGAACCCTTTTATTCCTTATCCCCATTAGCAGTCTGTCTTTCAGGGCGTCGTCCAAAAAAGATCGGTAATCACAAGTATTAGCTAAACCTTTGATCGTTATTATATAATCTTGCATATTCTCCTCCGGTAGTTGATTTCTATTTAGGAATTTAAATCTTTCCGCCGTAAAATTTGTTTTTCGTTGGAAATGGGTCCTCAGTTTTCTTATCAGATCTTGATATTTAAATTCTTCCGGTTTTTTTGGAGCTACTAAAGTTTTAGCAACTTTGTACAAATCTGCACCACCCGTGCTTACCAAAAACGATATCTTGCTAGCGTTCTCCTCTATACTATTAAGTTTTAGCAAATGAGCCATGCGGTCAATGTAACACTCGAAATCATCATCGAGATTAAACTGTTCAATATGTCCAATCAATGTCATATTGCTTTTGCTTTATTCCGACAAAATTTTAACAATAAAACAAAAAGTATAATACAAGGCACACACGTGGATTCTTTAATTATATTCGTCGCCAAAATGATGTGGTTAAATGAAACACTGACTGCGGTGGTTGGCTTAAGACTAAAACTTTATTCATTGTTTAAACTAAGAGAGAGTATAATAACACTTAAGACTAATCATTACATATATACATAACAGAACCTTTCTTGCTAATTTTTAGTAGCTCTTTGCTATTTTTACATAATTATTTCTATGAGTCTAGTTTCTGTTTAAAGCCAGATTCACAATGCTGTAGTACCTACTCCACTCTGAGTGGATATTGTTCCTTTCTTTTTTGCACTTACATTTTTTTGTATCATACTATCTCTATTTTACGCACTCCAATCTCCAGCGTGGAGTTCTCCAGCATTGTGAATCCGGCTTAATTTGTTTATTTCTTCATACTACAAGAAATAATTAGTAGATTTATAATGAATTGTTTTAATTTGTAGGGTTTATTTCAGCTATTTATTTGTAAAATTAAAAATATGATGAAACAAGAAAATCCCGAAACCCCAAAAAATCCCGGGATCCCGATAAATCCCGGGATCCTGAAAAATCCTGGGATTTAAGTTTTAAAAATCCCATTCGATTTTCAGATCAAAACATTAGTTGGCTTTCAACCAGAATGTTGTAGGATATCATTTATTCGGGCATGAAGACTATACGATACCCTACACTAGTCTGGTTGAAAGCCAATTGGCTTCGTCCTTGGGCCGCTATAAGTCTGTGTACCATATTTTATCAAAATATCTTAATATTTGCGACCTTTGGCTTGCGAATATGCACATTTTTAGGGGACCTTTATACAGGCACTAGGTCTAAACATGGACCGATTTTAACCAAAATCAAATGGGTTTGTCCCTGGCCCAAAATAAGTCATAAAATCAGTAGGCTTTATCATCAGCCCATTTGAATCCGTGTACCAAATTTTATTAAAATATCTTCGTATTTGCGACCTGTAGTGTACAAACAATTCAATTTTGGGGCACCCTTTATATAGGCACTAGGTCTACCCATGCACCGATTTTAACCAAAATCAAATGGGTTTGTCCCTGGGCCAAAATAAGTCAGTGTACCAAATTTTGTAAAAATATCTTCATATTTGCGATTTGTACCGTGCGCACAAGAATATATGAATAGACAGACGGATGGACGGACGGACAGACAGACGTATATCGTTACATCGAAACAAAATGTTTTTCTGAATCAATCGGTATACTTAAAGATGGGTCTAGTTCCAATATTTTTAGGAATTACAAACATAAGCACAAACTTATTATACCCTGTCCAAATAATGGTGCAGGGAATAATTAATAAAACTCATTATTTAAACTCATAAAGCACTACTTAAAACATATTTTGGAATTTCCGCAAGCTCGAAATCCATTTTAGACCTATGGTTTTAGGCCAAAGTTGCTTAGAATTCTTCGTAGAATTAATCTTAATTTTTATTAACATTTAAAGTAAAATTAAATTTTTGCGTATGCCGAGATATTTAGGACTCAAATTTAGTTAAATCAATTAGAAAATATAAGGGTGATATCAAAAAATGTGATACAAACCATGTAACCAGCTAATTTCTAATGCATGGATTACATTTGAATTATATATTTCAATATAACAATCTAACCAATTTTTGGTAAATACATAAAATTTGTGACCAATTTTATAGCCCAAAAGTAAACTCCGTAACCAGTAACTCATAAGGTTTTTCAACTTTAATAGCTTATATTTTAATAACCAATAAAGCTAACCACTAAGTGTAAGAATTTTTATGAAGAAGAAAAATAACGCTAAAATACATTTTACAAACTTTTTCGCATATCTATGCTAACACGACTTAAACTCTGTAACGATTTTTTGTCATAATTTTTTATAAAAATGCATACACCAGACTTTTGGAGTTATCTATTAATTATATTGCGGAAAGTATAATGTTACTTATACTCAAATGATCGCTGGACTGTATATAATCACCTAGTATAACAGACTTGAAGTTTTTCTGCAGCATGTAACATTCTCGAGATGAAAAAGGATGTCTCCAATAAGATGACAAAATGTTGTAAACTCCATTCCTAATTTTTACACAAAACTATTTAACGAGTAAGAAAAATAATGGCATATTTGGATTTATCTTGTAGGCATCATACGATTTTGTTTCGGAATGGAAATTCTGACAAAGCATTTCTGAGAGAAAACGAAAAAAGTAACCAAATGTAAACTCCGTTACTGTAAACTCCGTAACCAAAATTGTTTGCATCAGATTGCATTCAAAAAAATGTAGGTAAATGTTTAAAATATTTTAAAATAACCATAAACAGAGGTGATTCAAGTAATATTTATGCGTCAAAAGAAGATTCAACCGATAATTTTGTGTCAAATCAAAAAAAGTTATCAGTTTTTTACCCTAAACTGCCTGAGCGAAAAACGATTGATTTTGCATTTCATTGGTTTGGAATCGATATTTCGAGCTATTACTGACATTAGGTTAGTTTGAATGGGAGCCCGCCAAAACGGCGAGTTCACTCGGAGGCCTTAGGGCCCATTGTGATTCCCCTAGTTTTCCTCACATGGAAAGAAATACCACGACCCGAGAAATCTAGAACCATCCCGATCCCCTTAAAAAGTTCGCAAGACCAGACAGAGAAACATCGCGTAGACTGTCCAGGTCGTCGAAGAACCTGCACCCCAGATATCTGAGTCGCCGTTCCTTCAGTCCCGGACAGTCACAAAGCAGATGATGCACTGTCTCCTCCTCTTCCTCGTCCCCACAGCCCCTGCAGTAGTCCGCCTGGGTGTAACCCCAACGCACAGCCATTCGGCCTATCGCGCAGTGTCCCGTTAGAACTCCTACAAGCATCCCGACCATCCGCTTGCCAAATCCAAGAAGAATCTTTGTCCTCCCCGGATCAGGCAGTGGCCATAAGGTTCGAGATATCCTACAATTGGTCAAGGTTGTCCACCTTGCCCTCGTCTCCCTATCCGATATATCCCCTATCACACCGAATAGCTCCACCAGAGGAACCAGGACCTCCGTTTGTATAGGGTCCTCAACCGACTCGGAGCCATTCCTCGCACACTCGTCAGCCAGATCGTTCCCCGCAATCCTAGCGTGTCCAGGTACCCACGCCAGCCGAAACCAGGCGAATATGGTCGAGGGATTCAATACAGTGCCGCACACACCACGATCTGACAGTATCGGATTCCAGGGCTTTCAAAGCAGCAAGACTGTCCGCAAAGATGCTAATGGATGATGGATCCAAGTCCCGTCATCATCCGTGCGGCCACGTCAATTGCATACACTTCCGCCTAACACACTACAATCGCCCGAAAGTCGTATGGAGATTCGAACGTCCAGTTCGCCGGAGTAAACTCCCGACCCTGTCTCCATGTCCGGCTTCGAACCGTCCTTCGATATCACCACTCCGAATAACGGAGTCGGCTGCCCAGTCTTCCCAGGTCGGTACAATCACCTCAAAAGTCCTCTAGAAATTCGTGACCGGTAAAATACAGTCCGTTTCACGATCCAGTAGTGCACCACCAATCCCATGCAGAATGGTACTGTGCCTCCAAGTGCGTTGCCTCAGCTCCTGCATCTCCCTGAGTCTAAGAGCTGCCTTTGCCGCCGTGCCCCTGATATAAATATCCAGTGGTGCGATGCCAAGCATCACCTCCAAACTTGCCTGGGGTGTAGAACGAGCCGCCCCCGTAATACCCAGACAAGCCAGTCGTTGCACCTTTGCGAGAGTGGAGAGATATGAACCCGTGTCCACCGCCCTCCACCACACCAGTGCCCCATATGTCAAGATTGGTCTGATAATCGCCGCATACATCCAGTGAATGATATACGGCTGTAGACCCCATCTCTTCCCAAAGGTCCTTCTACAGGTGTAAAAAGCACATAAGGCTTTTCTCATTCCTCTTCCAGGAAAGTTTAGACTCCCAGACCGTTCTCCCTTGCCCACCTGGATAGCATCGTAAGCGCCGACTCCATGAGATCACTGACCGTCTGGAGAAATTTCCCCCTGATCAGTAGCACAAAGTCGTCGGCGTATGCCACAACCTACGTCCCCGTTCTCTCCAATGAGTCAAGGATTCCATTGATCACAAGATTCCACAGAAGAGGAGAAATGACCCCCCCTTGTGGAGTACCCCTTGTGAGCACCTTCCACGCCCCATCACCGCCTATGTCCGAGTTTATACCCCTGCTCCTGAGCATATTGCCCGTCCACAGGGTTATCTGCGGGTCAGTGCCAATACCCTCCAAGGCACTAATGATCGATGATATACTCACGTTGTTGAAAGCTTCTTCTACATCCAGGAAGGACGCCAACACATACTCACGGTCGTGAAGAGCATCCGACAATCTCACTTAGAGCCGTTTCCACCGACCTCCCCTTGAGGTATGCATTTTGGGCTCTGCTGAAATTGTCTGCAGAGAGGATGCTCCTCACATAAACATCTACAAGTCTCTCCAGCGTTTTCAATAAAAACGACGAGAGACTAATCGATGTAGTCCCTGGCGGTGCTGTGGTTTATCCTCCCTGCTTTCGGGATGAAGACCACCCTGACCTCTCTCTACCCAGAGGGTATATACCCCGATGCCAGACTGCCAGTAAAAATACGCAGCAGCAATGGCATGATAATGTCCAGGGACTCCCGCAAAAGTGCCGGGAATAGACATTAGTTTGACAAATTAAATTTGTTTCACACAATTTAACAATTTTTTGATCGCGAAATGTTATGTTTTTAATATATTAATTTAATATATTTTGTAACTTCGCAACCGCTGATTGGATTTCAAAAAAAGTTATATTTTTGAAAAGCATTTCAAAGGACCAAAAATACAAAATTATTAATTATTCTTTTTTTGGCGGTTTATTCGCGAAACCGCCAATTTGATAAACACAAATTGTATATTATTGAAAAGTATGTTGAAAATCCAAATACGAAAAAATAATAATTCGTACGCAATTTTTTTTTGTTATATCTTTTGCTTGTGGAAATGTAAACTCCGTTACCAGAAAAAAAATTTAAATTGTGCAAAATAAGTAGAAGAGATTTTTTGCAATTAGGTTTATAATGACTAAACTTACTGATTCCATTAAGAAAAAACGGAAATGTTAACACTTTTTGCTTCTCACAAATTTGGCCCAAAAATTTATCACATTTTTTGATTTCACCCATAAACATTTTTGCATTTTTTTTTTTTATTGAAATTACAAAAACAAATTCAAAAATTTTCGCGGTTGGCGGGAAACTTTCGCTCCCCCCTAATTGTTAATAACGGTTATATTTTTTTGAACAAAATGAAAATATGATATTTTTTTATATTAAAAATGAAAAAATACAAATTTAAAACATCTTCGTTGGTGGTGGGTGAACTTTTTTGACGCCAGCGAAAAAGTGAAAACGTATTTCTTCATAGTTTTTATGGCCCAGTCGAATATACTATGCCAATTTTGATATTTCCAAAAAAAGTGTTAAAAAGTTATAGAATTAATGTACACTAGAGCGTACCACCTTACAGGCAAAAAAAAGTGCGCCGTATACCCAATACAAGGAGGTTTCAAAAAAAAAATTTTGTTTTTGCCGAACGTGGGGGTCGCGATTTTACATTTTTCGTTATATCTTTGGCACTTACAGTCGGATCTTAAAGTATGATACATCGATGTTTTTCTCTCGAGGAGACCAGTGCTTTGCTCTAAGGACCATTGACATCAAATAGTAGTTACCCACCAAATCTCAGTTGCTACCACCCTAATGCCATAAAATTAAAGCTCGCAAAAAATCATTAAACTTTTGCTAAGGAAGTTTTTCGATAAACCCACTAGAAATTTTTTTAATATATTGGGCTATAACGAAAAATTGAAAATAAAAAATAAATTTTTTTTTTTTAATTGCCTTGCAAAAATACTTCATATTGAAGGGTGTACGGCGAACCTTTTTTTTGCGGTATGGTCTAATGTTATTTAGGGTTATTATTAAATTAATGATAAAAATCGTGTTTGCAGGACATTTCGGCAAAAAAACCTTCCGCACCAATTGCAATTTCTAAATATAATTTTTAGAATTATTACAAAAATTATTTTAAACGACAAAAAATGTATCCAAAAGTCCCTCCAAAAAGCTTTCGTGATTTTTACCGTAAATATCTTTTAATAAACATCGTTTGAGTCTCATTTGTTTAAAACTTCGGAGAAATATTTTAATTAAACTAAAACCATATAGACCAAATTTCAACCCTTATGGTGCGGGAACTTTTTTGACAGCAGCGAAAAACTAAGATTGGGTTTCTTAATATTTTTTATGGCCTTTTTGGCTAGGGCATGTAAAATTCGATACTTGCAAAAAAAATCAAAAAATCATAACCCTAAAATTACTTCAAATTTCGTAAATGCACACGTATGGACATATATAATGCACATCATTCGACATAAATGATGCATATATGGAGATTTATGTGTAGAAGGGTGGGTCAATTTGTTGGAAAAAAAAACGTGACAGGCATATATCAAATTCGAAATCTACCCAAAATTCTAAGAAAATTACCCTAAGAAAGTATGGGTCTATAATTAAAACTTAGCTCCCGCCGAGAGACGCAAAAATTTTAGTTTAAGGTATTTTAAATAAACTGCATGATTTGATGGGAAACAACATATTATCACTAAAACCAAAACATAATATACCCTACGGGGAATGAGGAGTCAATTGCCCTCCAAGGACCAATCCCGTGACTGGTCAACCGAAGGCATATTACTAAATTAGTGCAAATATGAACCGTAGAAAATGAATTAATTTCCTAAGCATTTTCTGATTCGTAACTTTCACTTGACCGATACCGAAATAAAAAACAAAATTCGTGGCATATTTAAAAAAAAAAATTTTTTTTTATTTATTTTACTCTTTTATTTACTTTGAGCTTTATTTTCTTTACGATTTGCTTATTTTAGCTCTTATTTTAAATTTCTATAATTTTTTGCTAAGACATTTTAAGTTTTGTATTTTCAAAGTTTTTTAATGTTAAAGCTGTTTTAGTTTTAACAATTGGTATTTCATTTAATTTTCTTTTTAACTTAAGGGGAATTTTTAAAACTTTTATTTATATTATCAGAATTTTTGAGGTAATTTTCTAATTTTTAATTGATTTTTTAATTTAATTATGGCCAACGCACAAAAACCAGTCAACTGCAATTAAAAGACCTATCCCATGACCGGTCAATCGGGGGCATATTCAAGGCAATTCCACTATATTTGTGTGTGTGTGTTAATGTTGTTTTCTTTTCTATTTTTTTCTTTTCCATTCTTAATTTTTTATTAGTTTATTTCAAAAGCTATTTTTAGACACACCACCTTACTGTCACAAGGTGTCTAAACTGTGGCAATTGGTCATTTCCAATGACAACGCCATGTTAAAGTGACGTGTCTCTTTCAAACAAAAAGGCCGATCAAAGACCGGTCCCTGCACCCTTGGGACCTATCCTGCGTGTTGCTTTGGACCGGTCCCTTTCCCCGTAGGCTATTATTAGTTCGGGCTTGTTTTAAAGCAAATTTTAATAGCTTTAAGAATCTGCTTCCATTATGTTAAAATTTGTATTCCTAACTCGTGTTTTATTAAAGGTATGATTGACAATGACAAATTAGCAACTACTGCCACATCATTACAAAAGATAAATTTAGTTGCTCTCTTTGGACCTATTTATCCAATTTTTTCTTAAACCTAATTTAATTACAAATAAATTATTATGTTTCCACTAAGTATTGCTCAAGAAATGTGGCAAGACCAATGTTGCATCGATATTAAATATTATTTTTTATAAGAAATACGAAGTTTTAGAAAGAGAATGCTTTTATTAAGGTCCGCTCTTCTCTTTTAAAAATTATAATTTACTAATTAGTAATTTGCTATGAGATTTATCAAAAAACAGTAATTAGATTTCGATATTATTAATAGTTCAAATCAATGTAGAAATATACCGTTAATGCATTTTATAAAAACGTAGTTTTAAACATTTGTTTTGATTGATTTATGTACTTAATAGTTAACTTTCAGAAAGTAATCTTGTGTTCATTTCTTTATTACAAAAACTTTTTCCATAAAATTATGAAATTATTAGCGAAGTCAATTGACTTTTCCGGGTCAAGTTTTCTGACTAGTCCGAACGCAAGTATCATTGGCATACCAAGTGAATTTAGTGAATTAAATTTGCCAAGTTATCGTGATGTTTTAAAGTTTAAAGTATTATTTTTTTTAAGTGATCGCGAAAACGAAAAATTAAAAAACCACACTCGTATGCAAGCCATTCTCCGATAATTGCAAACAAAATAATTGAAATTTGGAAAAATAATTAATATTGCACTGATAAAGAGAAAAAGCATTTTGAAAGAGCTAAACACATTTCTCAACATATACTATAATGAGGTTAAAAACATATCAAGAGGTGATATATTTTCAGAATTTGAGACAACGTTAGATGTATTTTATGTCGGTAAATGCAGTTGCAAAAAACAATGCCATGCTCATGTGGATCAATTCCTAATCACCTCAAAGCATTCATGATTGACCAGCACACCAGCAGAAAGAATACAATTCCTGAATGCGTGTTAGATATCGTAGACCAACTGTCAAGCGAACTCCCAGCTACCCAGCAAAACCTTCTATTACCAGGTAAAGGGAAATGTAATAAGAAACCAAAAATTGTAACTACACTGAACCAAAAACAGCTGTGAAATCAACTAAAATCCATATTAAATTGATGAATGGGTGATCACTATACAACTAACAAAACCTGTCCATCAATTTAATGCATTGTTTAGTAGATTTCTATTTTGACGTTTAACTATTTTATGTGGTATTATTTTGACAAAATATCGTCAAATGTATTAACTAAAATTAATTGTCTTAACAATTATATTTAATTAAATTGCATAATGATTTTGTTGTTTTACCAATGCATTTTATTAAATTCAACAATGCATTTTATTTAATTAATTCATTTTTTATCGATTTATTATTAATTTTTAGATTTATATTTCATTATTTTTTATGTTTCACCAATTTCAAATTTTTTTAAGCAATTTACATGCAATGTCTTTTTTATAATGAATTTGATAAAATATTAAAAATAAAGAAATATAAAATTGAAATTATAATATAGCACATACTAAAAACTCTTTATTCAAAACACATGTACCATTTAATATACAAAAACATATAACTTCATTTAATTTAATAATTCAAATACATTATATAACTTTCATTAATAGTTTGCCTTAAACAAAATAACAAAAATATAGATAATATCAAAATTAATAACAGAAATTTAATTGAGAATGTTCAAAATTATATAAAATTTATTTAAATTAAAATTAGTAATTCACTCCAAGTCACTGAATTTGTTAAATATCTATACTTTGAAAAACAAAAACACTTAATGTCAATTTGTTGATATTTCCAGCAATTACAAATACACATGCTAGCACGAGTAATGACGCGACAAAACTAACCTCACTAAACTTTTTTCAACAGATTTAATACTTCAAATTGAATAAAAATTATATCAAATTTACGTTACTGCCTTTTTACAAATTTTTTTAGAGTTAACAAATTAAATTTTGTTAAAAAATGGACAACAATTATCAAAACAACAATTTAAAAAAAAAGTAGTTGATTTAAAAAAACACACATTAATTTGAATAAAAATATTCAATTCGTTTCGTCAAAAACTAACAAAATTTTTATGTTGATTTCATCTACGACTTTTGGTTCAGTGTACTTACACTTTGGTCGCATAACACATTATTTTAACATGGGGGTGTCATTGGGGGTAAATGGTTGCCTAAATCGTACCGGTATAGGCTAAAATAAGTGATTACGCAGGAAGTACTGAAATAAGTTGTTACTTGTAATATTAAATTCACTAGATAGCTAAAAAAAGTATATACTTGTATGGAGTGCAATAAGTCGCTACACATTAGTACAAATTTCATTGGTTACAAATAGGGAATAAAATAAGACGCTATCAATAATGACATTGTTTAAAAGTACCGATCCGAGCAATTCTAAATTTTTATTAAATCGTACTTTCGCATAAGTAGTTATAATATAATACAAATAACTTATTATTTTTACCCTTATTAATAAGTTATTATGAAACACAATATTGGTAATATATTATTGTAAAGGCTCCAAATAAGTAGTGATATATCTCCATTCCCGGTAACTCATTATTTCATACCTGTCACATAAGCATTGATGCATCATAATATTATTAACGTATTACTTTAGGTTTCTACGTAAAACCAAGGGTAAAGGGGTACCCATTGCCAGGCAATGCGTGAAAAACGTCAAACCCATTACCATCTGAAATCGAGTTTCCAATGCCAGTTGCAAGAGATCCGATTTTGCCACAAAAGGGGACTTACGCTAAAAGATACGACACAATTGATTTTGCTACGATGTGTGATAGATTCGGCATTTCAGATAGAGTTGGCTCGTGTTTAGCTACAGCTTTATTTAAAGACATTGGCTTTACTGATGAAAATGGGGAACCAATTATTATGAATAAATCGAAAGTAGGTCGTAAAAAATTAAAAGCAGGGAGTCCGTTCGTCGTATGCAGTACAATGATTCAGCCTTAGTAGCCTTTTCTTTTGATGGCAGAAATGACGCACTGACACGGGAAGAAATTAGTGGAAAATATAATCCCAGAGTGGAAAAGGAGTATTATTAAAGATCCGGGAAGCAAGTTGTTAGGTCACATAAAAGTTGACGCTGAGGACTCCAAAACTAAACAACTGCAATTATGTGAGTTCTTCTAGGAAAACAAAAATTATCGCTTACCAGCTTGATATGATTTCTGCGATGGAGAACCCACCAATACTGCAACTGAAAATGGAATAGTACGAAAGTTTGAAGTTTTGTTGAATAAATCATTACATTGGTTTGTTGCATTTCAACGAATTTCCGCTTCGCCATTTGTTCAATGCTTTACAAAAATCTACTACAAGGGGACCACGTACTGCTAGTGGCACTTTGACGAAATTAATTCAAACCTGTGAACAACTTCCGGTAAGCACGCCTTTATTTTATCAACGCTTAATATAGGTCCATTAAAAGTAAAACAAACATATCGTTGTAGGCTCTACCTGATTTTTTACCGATTTCATTGGGAAATATGCCTCCACCTATGGACACTAAAGATGAAAAAAGTCTTTCTACTGACGTTCTATATCTCTTTCGAATAGCCAAAGATGTATCGGAAGGATCGTGTCAAGAAGACATAGTCAGCATGAAACGGGGACAAATTGTTCATCCTCGTTGGTTAATAAAGGCCAGCAGGCTCTTGCGCCTATATGTTGCAACTAGTTTTCCTTCAACAAATTTAAAAATATTGGCTAATTTTATTATGAAAGTTTATGTACCAATGTATTTTAAGCAGGGTTGGCAGGCAATACCGGTAAAATACCGTTATCGATTCGAAACCCTTTCAACTGACTACCGTTACCCCTAAAATACCATTACCGAAATACCCGGAATACCGTTATCCTTAAAATACCGTTACCGAAATAACTGAAATACCGTTACCCTTAAAATACCGATACCGAAATAAATGAAATATCAATACCCTTAAAATACCGTTACCGAAATAAATGAAATATTGTTATCCCTAAAATACCATTACCGTTATTTTTAATTTTCTGCTTTTGGTAATTTCACGTGGTTATTGAGTATTTTTTGTACATTAAATTGATAAATTGGTACTGTTTTTAATCTCGTTTGTTTTTTTTTGTAAAAAAAAAATTACGGGATGCATCGAAATAACTGACTACCGTTACCCTTAAAATACCGTCACCGATATAACTGAAATACCGTAAACCCTAAAATACCGTTAACGAAATAACCCAAATATCGTTATCTTTAAAACACCGTTACCGAAATAACTCAAATACCGTTATCTGTAAAATACCGATACCAAAATAAATGAAATAGCGTTACCCTTAAAATATCGTTACCGAAATAACCTAAAATATCGTTATCCTAACAATAACCGCATTCGTTTCGGTTACCATCCATGATTTTAATGTACAATTTTATAATTCAGTAAAGAGCCATTAACAAAATTTTGTATTGTCGTGAATAATTATATGACTCAATTCTACAAGGGACTTATAGAAAGCATCCCATTAATTTCAATTCCACAGATTATATGGATTTAGTCGACTTAGATAATGACAACATATTATTTGAGCCTCCGTTTACTGCGAGCATCCCACACGAGCACCTGTTGGAATACATAAAATCGTATGAAGTAACATTGCCAGATCCAGGGATTCCGTCGAACATCCAGGGAACGGAGCGATATGTGCAGTTGCTAAAGCATGTCTCACGACTAGGGTTTGGGATTTCCCGGACTTTTTCATTTCCCGGAAAACGGGAATAAAAAAATTTTATTTCCGGGAATCCCGGGATAGTAATATTTGTTAAAAAAAAACACAATTTCAGTACAAATTCAGTCTGTGTAGTGAGAATTCAAAGTAAACAATATAAACCAACCGCAGTTTATAAAATGAATTATTTCCGTTTATACATATGTTCAAATATCTCTTTTGTGATATTCTTGTCCATTCATCTAAGATTATAGTAAATCTCCTATTGTTAGAAATATTGCTCAATATTTCTTTTATCATGATATCTTTTACATGATTGTAGTAATTTAATATAATGTTCTTTACATCGGTTTCGTTTTTTGGCAATGTCAGGTTTTTATTATAAAAACTTTCTCGAATAAACGAAGATCTAGTTATGGTGCGGATTGCCATTCCGTCGACTGCGGCTAATTTGGATACCATTTCAGGAAATGTTTGCCCTACCATAAAACGTTCAATGCCTATTCAGCTTACACTTTTTTCTTCGGGTAATTTGCTAATTTTAGCTGAAACTTTATTCTTGTTGTTGTTTTCTTCAAGAGAAGTTGCATGACTCTCAATTTTTTTTTTTGTGAACCAAATTTAGATGTCGGCTAATACCTTCGTTAACCATTAGTCTTTTAGGGCAAATATTGCACTGCGCTGCATTATGCGAAAAATCTTTATTAGTTGAAATGCTCAATTACTTGGCAACGATTTTTTGTGTTTCAAAGAAATTGATTGCCTTTTAAAATATTTTAGCAATAACATTTTGTGTTGGTATTTAAAAGGTTTTTTATGACTAAAATTAAAAAAATCCTATTCCAAACAAAAATAATTTAAAGAATTTAGTATTTTTAAAATTTCCCGGGAAAAATATATTATTTTCCCGGCAAACTTTTCCCGGGAATTCCCGCCCGGGAATTCCCGAACCCCAAACCCTACTCACGACGATTAATTGCAAAAAATCGAGACGATGTGAAGGTACACAGAAAAATTTAAATCGAGTTTCAATTAAAGTACAGGGTGGCGCAAAAATAACCTTCCGATGTTTTTTGGCTGTAATTTAAAAAAAAAATGAAAAACTTTCTTCTTGTGGATTATTTTTATTTGGTCTTTTAATTTTTTTTTACATCAAGTCGAGAATATGATGTCATGTAAATGGCCGCCGCCACAGTTGATTGTCATTTGAGCCCATTTTTTCATTCATCACCAATCATGAGTGATGAGGCCCATTTACATCTTAGCGGGTACGTAAATAAGCAAAATTTACGCTTCTGGGGCACTGAGAATCCGCGTGTAACCCACGAAGAGCCATTACACCCGCTCAAAGTCACTGTATGGTGTGCTGTTTTCGCTAGAGGAGTCATCGGACCTTTTTTCTTCGAAAATGCCATAAAAAGGGCTCAAATGACAATCAACTGTGGCGGTTTACATGACATCATGTTCTCGACTTGATGTAAAAAAAATTAAAAGACCAAATAAAAATAATCCACAAGAAGAATCAAAGTTTTTCATTTTTTTTTTAAATTAGAGCCAAAAAACATCGGAAGGTTATTTTTGCGCCACCCTGTATTTGTAAATACAATTAAAAATGTATTAGAATTCGGACCAATTAAGAAAATCTTTATATCAATTAAAATTTTTGTAAAGTTTTAATTGAGAAATTTTCAATTACAATTTTAATCATATCAATTAAAAATTTAATCAAAAATCGCTTTTATTAAAATGTGTGGTATTAAAAATATTATTAATAAATATAAATAATATGACAATATCATATTAGAATTTGGACTTGAGGTGGAAGAATATTCTAACTAAATATATGAAAATATAGAAAGTCCGAAAAAACAATTTTTGTATTTTTTAATGCAAAAATTAAAATAATTGTTGAAAATAAGCACACCACGGCTAAAATCTCATTCAAATATTTATTTTGTTTTGAGTTTAAAATTAGTTGTTTTTACAAAATGTATTGACAACAGACATACATATAAATAGTACCCAAAGGGTACTTTTATGTAATTGTTGCTTTCAAAAAGGAGTTGATTTATAACTGGTTTTACCAAATCAGACAGTTCATATACGAAAGTACAAAATTCTCATCCCGTTGGTTTTTTGTACCTTATGTAATGTCTCGGTTTGAGTACGAAAGTTATCATTTTCTTAGCGGACAACTGAAGAGTAGAGTGATGTCTACGAAACAATTGTATTGTCTATCATGAAAATGATCAACCCTTTTTGAAACAACAAATAAAAATCTAATATGACAATATCATATTAGAATTTGGACTTGAGGTGGAAGAATATTCTAACTAAATATATGAAAATATAGAAAGTCCGAAAAAACAATTTTTGTATTTTTTAATGCAAAAATTAAAATAATTAATAAATATTTATTAATTTTCTTATGTTTTTGGCTGATTTGAGACAAACTTTTGTAATTTTTATATCTGCAATAGAAGAAAAAGTATTAATAATACAAAATAATATGGCCCGATTACTGAATGTCCAGTTACAATTTATCCGGCAGTTAAAGTCCCAGTTAGTAACCAACTGGACATTCAGTAATCGGACCTAAGAGTTTTTTTAATATGTTGTTTACTTATGGTAAACTAAATATTTTTTGATACCATACTCATTTTCATAAATGAATGTTATTTTAGTTTGACTCTAGATCATAAATTAATATCACTTTCTGTTTAAATTATTTTCAAATCAAAGAAAGATGATACAATTTTTACAAGTAAATTACAAAGAATAAAAATTTTTGAAAGAATTCGATAAGACTAGCAAGGCACAATGCGCATTTTCGGCTTTCGCTACAAAGCCATCATCAGAGCCTTTCGCCTTTGAGTGGAATAATATTTTGATAATCGTCTACTTATGTGACTGTTGAAAGCAAATCGAATTTGTTATCAACAACTCAACTTAGACTAACATCAACGAAATTTAACAATGCTATTTTTATCCTTTTGTCATTATTACGCTTTTTTGCTGATTCTATTCAACTCTGTGTATGATAAACACAGATTTTTGAATTACAACTAACCGTTAAATTTAAATTAAAATGTATGTTATTAAATTATATTTTTGCACCGTGTCAATGTGTTTAAGATGAATGGGGGAAATGTTTTAGTCTGTTATTTAAGTAAATGAATGTTATTTTAGTTTGACTCTAGATCATAAATTAATATCACTTTCTGTTTATATTATTTTCAAATCAAAGAAAGATGATACAATTTTTACAAGTAAATTTTCAGTTAAAATTTTAATTGATGTGATTAAACTTTTTTTGGAAATTAATTTGAAATAAGAGAAAATTTTAATTGAAATTTTATTGGCAATAATTTGTTCTGTGTAGTGACTTTAAAAAGTCGTACCCGAACACCTCGAATAAATAAAAAAAAATTGTGTTTTTACTGATTGTTCAATGACATTACAAACTTAAGTTTTTAGGTAAATTTTCTAAATAAAGGTTACTAAAATCTGGCTTAAAAATATGAAGCAGAAATAAGCACAACATTAATGAAATATATGCACCCAGGAAAAACATTGGTTGGAATTCGATCAAAACAATTTAAATTAATTTACTGGGACGTTATATTATTTGGAATATCCAAAAGTCGATTACTTAATCAAAAATATTGTATTAAGAATTAAAAATAGGGAAAATAAACTAAAATACAATCCTATTAACAAATTATTGGTATTCGCAATCAATTTTAAAATTAATATCAGTTTAGTAATTCTATACAGTAGAAGCAGCCATTTATTTAGTGAATATATTAGAAAATTGGTGTTGTCTATCAGATTTATAAAAAAAATTTCAATATTCGTAAGTGGTAACTACAAATACGGGTATCCTAATCAAATATGACCTTAAAGTCGAGTTTCTGTAGAACCAACGGAATTGTGGATTGTATTGATAACACACCCTACTATGGATTTTATACCGTATTTGTTTTCCAAATAAAACATATAAATTCAAAGCTAGACATTAAAATTAATAAGGGGAAAAAGAGTGAGAAAAAAGAAGTAGTTAAAGTACTGCAACTGTTGAATAGGGAGTTGTTCTTTTTCGTGTTTTCCACCGATGAATTTAACATTGGCTTGTCATAGGAAGGAAGTTGTTCTTCTTTAAAACAAATTATGTATATTTGAACCAATGAAAAGGAAGTTCTTTTTCACTTCTTTTTATTTTAATTTAATAAAAAATAAAAAATCATCATGCATCGTGTGGGGTTTGAACCCACACTCGTTGGCATTTCAAGCAGACGCTCTACCCCCTATGCTATCGCTTGTTATAAGTGATAGCTGACTTTTAGCATTCTTGTTCAGTAAATTGTTGTTATCTTCATTTCTTTCATTATTTATTAACAAAAATATATAACATATTAGAAAAATATATAAAGTTGTTTTTTTAAAGTGTTTTTTTTATAAAAAAAAATAATACACCCATAAAAAGAAATAAAGCTGTAAAAATAGGAGAAAAAGCTACTAAAAGTTATGTAATTAAAAATGACCTTGCTAAAAAACTGCTGATATTAGCAGATTATTTTTTGCTAAATACTAGTAAGATAAGGAAAAATAAAACTGTTAAATTTACAAAATTTTGGTTATATTTAAGTTAACTTTTTTTTAGTTAATTAAAAATAACGAATTACCTTGATAAAATGCGGAAAAAATTTTGCAGCATATTAGTAGATAAAAAATAGTTTTTTCTGCAAGGTAATTTTTAACTTATTTTTACTAGTTCTAACTAAAATGTTTACAGGGTGTTTCTTTATTTATCTTGTTAAGAAAATTTCATTAGTTTAATGAAAAATTTCATTAAAACTTGTCGTTCAACAAGCCTTTGATAAAGTGTGGCATATTGGACTTTTATATAAACTAAAAAAGCTTATTCCTGCACCTTTTTATTTCTTACTAAAATCATATCTTCATGAAAGACACTTCAATGTTAATGTTAATAATGAAAACTCAAGTTTTGGTCAAATAAAATCTGGCATTCCACAGGGCAGTGTCTTGGGTCCAGTTCTCTACACAATCTTCACTTCAGATATGCTACTATAGATGGTCTTACTATTGCTACTTACGCAGATGACACTGCTATACTAGCTTCTAATGAGTCACGAATTAAAGCTTCTGAATTGGTTCAAAATGAATTATATCTAATCAAAATTGGTTACTAAAATGGAACATTAAAGTAAACGTGGATAAGTCAGTTCATGTTACGTTTTCATTAAGAAGAAATGATTGTCCGCAACTTTATCTAAATAATTCTTCTATTCCAACAAGGAATTATGTAAAGTATTTAGGGCTTTACTTAGATAGAAGACTAACATAGAAAGAACATTTATCTAAAAAACGCAATCATTTAAACATTAAAACAAAGAAAATGTATTGGTTACTAGGTCCAACATCAGAGTTAAGCTTAGAAAATAAAGTTATCTTGTATAAATCAATTCTTAAGCCAATATGGACATATGGTGTCCAGCTTTGGGGAACTGCCAGTAACTCAAATATTGAAATTTTGCAGAGATATCAATCAAAGACATTAAGATTAATAACAAATGCCCCTTGGTTTGTAACTAATAATAATATACACAAAGATCTTGGAATTCTGAAAGTTAAAGAAGAGATCAATAAGTTCAGTGAAAGATACCTTAATAGACTAAGCAATCATTCAAATATATGAGCTATAAATTTATTAGATGATAGTGATGAAATGCGTAGACTGAAAAGGTTTCATGTACTTGACCTACCTTTTAGAAAATAGAAAAATGTAAATATATACTAACAATACAATTGTTTCCTTTTTTCGTATTGAGCTCATTCGATCTCAATATCTTAAGTTAGTTTTTATTATACCCTACACCACTATGTGGTCAGGGTATTATAAGTTTGTGCTGATGTTTGTAACACCAAAAAATATTGGTCGTAGACCCACCTTATAGTATACCGATCGGTTCAGAATTTTTTTTTATTTCGATTTAACGATGTCCGTCTGTCCGTCCGTCCGTCCGTCCGTCTGTCTGTCTGTCCATGCAATCTTGTACGCACTCTACAGGTCGCACCTATTAAGATATTTCGATGAAATTTGGTACATAGACCTATGTTGGCCCAAGGACGAACAAGTTTGATTTTTTTGAACATCGGTCCATGTTTAGACCTAGTGCCCATATAAGGGTCCTACCAAAATTATATTGTTTATACGCTGCAGGTCGTAAATATTAAGATATTTTGATGAAATTTGGTACACAGACCTATATTGGCCCAATAACGCAGCCTATTGATTTTGGTGAACATCGGTCCATGTTTAGACCTAGTGCCCATATAAGGGTCCTACCAAAATTATACTGTTTATACGCTGCAGGTCGTAAATATTAAGATATTTTGATGAAATTTGGTACACAGACCTATATTGGCCCAATAACGCAGCCTATTGATTTTGGTGAACATCGGTCCATGTTTAGACCTAGTGCCCATATAAGGGTCCTACCAAAATTATACTGTTTATACGCTGCAGGTCGTAAATATTAAGATATTTTGATAAAATTTGGTATACAGACCTACATTGGCCCAGTAACGCAGCCTATTGATTTTGGTGAACATCGGTCCATGTTTAGACCTAGTGCCCATATAAGGGTCCTACTAAAATTATATGGTTTATACGCTGCAGGTCGCAAATATTAAGATATTTTGATAAAATTTGGTACACAGACCTACGTTGGCCCAAGGACAAAGCCTATTGATTTTGGTGAACATCGGTCCATGTTTAGACCTAGTGCCCATATAAGGGTCCTACCAAAATTATATTGTTTATACGCTGCAGGTCGTAAATATTAAGATATTTTGATGAAATTTGGTACACAGACCTATATTGGCCCAATAACGCAGCCTATTGATTTTGGTGAACATCGGTCCATGTTTAGACCTAGTGCCCATATAAGGGTCCCCCCAAAATTATATTGTTTATACGATGCACGTCGTAAATATTAAGATATTTTGACGAAATTTGGTACACAGACCTATTTTGGCCCACGGACGAAGCCTATTGATTTTGATGAACATCGGTCCATGTTTAGACCTAGTGCCCATATAAGGGTCCTACCAAAATTATACTGTTTATACGCTGCAGGTCGCAAATATTAAGATATTTTGATGAAATTTGGTACACAGACCTATATTGGCCCAATAACGCAGCCTATTGATTTTGGTGACATTAGTTGGCTTTTACCCAGACTGGTGTAGGGTATTCTATAGTCGGCATGCCCGACTTTAACCTTTTTACTCGTTTATCATAAGATTTGCTTATTATTTTTACTTATGTATATAAAATAGATTGCAAATAAAATGAATTGAAGAAAAAACTTGTCGAGCAAAACTCTCTGTGTGTAGGGTTAATGAGTGTTTGTAGGGAGTTACCTCAATCGACATGTCCTTGTTAGAATAATATGTTATATAATAGAAAATTAGGAAATCTTCTAATCTCCAATCGCATACCTTATCATCTTCTTCTTAGAAAACTGATTACCGGGTAATAGAAGGTTTTATTGAGGTTTGACTATTTGGCAACTTTTGCCGCAGAATTTTGTCCCATATCCGTTTCTTTATCCATTCTTTAATTTAAAGGTTTTGTTTCCAAATTTTTCGTATGGGAAGCCTTTAAAATGATTTTTTTTTTTCAAAAGTTGTAATAATTAGGGCCAGTTTCATAGTCAGAACAAAGGTTGATTTTTTCTTATATATTTTTAACTCTTTGAGACCCAGCATACACGATTGTGAGATATGATGTTTTCTCTTAAAGTTGAAAATATTTTTAATACTAATAGGCTTACTTAGATAAAAAAATTGCAATTATACTTTTACTTAAATTATATTTCATAAAATATGAATTGACGTCAGGAAATTTTAATAGCTTTAATAATATTTTACCCCAAAGTTACAAAATCAATAAATTTTTGCATCTGGTTGGGTCTGAAAGGTTTAAGTAGGAAATTTTCTTTTTATTAAATATTTGTTAAGGCAAACAAACATACACATTCTTATTAAAGTAGAGCATACACATTCAATATTATTGATCAATTTTCCAAAAATCAACCAATCGGAACATTTCATTTTTAAATACTTTGTTCTGATAGGTTGATTTTAAAAATATTGATCAATAATATTGAATGTGTATGCTCTACTTTAATAAGAAATTTTTAAAGATGCTAGTTCTGATTATAAAACTGCCCGTTAACTTATTAGTGATAAAATTTTAAAGTTAACGAAAAAAATTGTTGAATATAGAAAATATATCGTTAACTTATTAATAGCAAATTTTTCTAAGTTTATGTTAACAATTTTTTGGTTAAATCTTACATTTTCATAACAACTAAAACTCAAATTAATTTTGTTGGTTCTTATAAAAAATTACCAAATAAGCTTTACTTTAACTCAACCGACAGTTTTCTTAAGTTAGAAGCTATATTAATAAAATCGTTAAAGAAGATAGAGGACCACACTAATGAAACAGATTTTCACTGATAAAAAACTAACTGAACGTTCAAAAAATGTCGAAATGGGGTTAAACAGATTTTTCCGAACCCTTGTTGGGTACTCTTTGGAACAACTTGGTATATATGACTACCATATAAGATATAAAATGTTTAGCCCCCCCTTCAGCGAATCCTAGATCCGCGCCTGGTTCCGAAACACAATTCCCACTTTCCTCCTTCCCATAAATTTTTTGCTAAAATGAATATAATGCACTGCATTAGAAGGGACATCCTCTGAGTGTTAAAAAATAAATGCTTTTAATTTCAGAAAACGGTGTTATACTAATAAAAAATACGGTACAAACGTTGAAAATTCTGATTTCTCCGTTTCTCTTAGTTTTCGAGATATAGGCTATTTTATGATCATACAATAAAAAATGTCGGCAAAATATGTTTTTATTAAATATGTAATATTGATAGCGTGGACAAAAAATTTATTAAAATAAAAATAATTGTGGTTTAAATTAGCTGCCTAATTTTTAAAAAGAAACACATATTACTAAAAATGATCATGCAAAATTAGTGCAAATACAGGTGAAATTAAATGTTATGCTAAATTAGAATTATAAAAAATATTAGTTCAATCCAGGGATGGGAAATGACATTTTTATTTCAAGAAATTGTCCGAAGAGTACTTTTTCGATCCCAAGAGTACTAAAGAATACCCAGCAAAAATATGTGTAAGTCATTCAAAACAAATAACTTTTAAATTGGATTTTAAATTTAAAATTTAAATTAATGGAGCGATAAGTCCTCTTTTTCTGTTTCGAGTGTATGTGCTTTAAAACAACTTTCAAAAATGTATATATAATGTTGTTTTTTTCTTTGTAAATGCATTTGTTTGTAAATTACGAATTTATTAGAGATTCCATTTTTTATCTCTAAAAAACAAAATAGTTATTTTTATTAACGTACTTTATTAATTTACGATTATTAACATATTTTTTTAATTATTCGTACATATTTTAAAAAATACTTCAATTACAATTCCCATTGAAAAAGGGAAGGAAATAAAGAATTGGATCCCATTGAATCCTGGGGGGTAACCGCGTAACTCGATTCGAAAAAAATTTAGAATTCCTAAATCTTGCAAATATTGTTCAAAATATTATTTGTATAAAAATTTTACTTTTCAATTTATTTTTTCATAAACCTTTTTTTTTATTCAAAAACTAAGATTTTTGCTAAAACTTTTTTATTTACAAAGGTAAAAAATTTACGAATTCTAAATTTTTTTCGGATCGAGTTACGCGGTAACCCCCTGCTTTAAATGTCGATATGCTTTAATTGCTATTACGCCTTAAAAGTCGTAAAATCAAACTAAATAAATAATTCTATAGTGACGAAAAATATATTATTTCTTTAACTCAAAAATAGATTTAAAATGTCTATTAAAGTTCCAAATTTTAATGAAAGTTAAAATTTTGCTAAATGAACTTCTTCAACATAAGAACTTAACTAATCACGATTGCATTGGAACTTAATGCATCGTTAAATGAAAACGTTGATTTTAAGCTAACGATGGTTGACTTGCAAAATTCAAATGACGATATGGTATTCGTCTTCGAAATATGTCTGGGGAAAAACTGTCCTCCAACGGTTCTCGGATTCTTTAGTGAATTTAAAGCTAAAATTTCAATGATTGATCTGCGGCTTCAGCAAATTTATAATGATGGCCTTATTACTGTAGAGTTGTAAAATGTCGATGCTTTTCTTTCCTTTACTTGTTAAAATGAAAAAAAAAAAATATATATATATGAAAAAATAGTTTTCTAGTACGCTTTAATATTCTGAGAATTTCTTGAGTAATGTTTTTAAAAAAATTAATCAGAGGGTTACATATGACTTAGGCGCAGCTTTTAGGATGTAGATTATCTTTAAACTTAGTTTAACGCAGTTTATAACTGGAATACTGGTTCTAAAATTTATTTTATTTTCTTTCAATGAAGACATAAATTCTAAACGAGAAAAAGTTGTTCGGGCAAATTTTTGTTAATAAACTTGAAATGGCTGATATAATTCGTTTTCGGTTTAACTAAACCAAGTTTAACTGATATCCCAAAAACTCGGTCTTAGTGTATTAATCTTATTTAATTCAATATCGTATCTTTTTATACCCTACACCACTATGTGGTCAGGGTATTATAAGTTTGTGCTGATGTTTGTAACACCAAAAAATATTGGTCCTAGACCCACCTTATAGTATACCGATCGGCTTAGAATTTTTTTTTATTTCGTTTTAACGATGTCCGTCTGTCCGTCCGTCCGTCCGTCCGTCTGTCTGTCCATGCATTCTTGTGCGCACTCTACAAGTCGCAAATATTAAGATATTTTGATGAAACTTGGTACACCGACTTATGTCGGCCCAAGGACGAAGCCTATTGATTTTGGTGAACATCGGTCCATGTTTAGACCTAGTGCGCATATAAGGGTTCTACTAAAATTATATGGTTTATACGCTGCAGGTCGCAAATATTAAGATATTTTGATGAAATTTGGTACACAGACCTACGTTGGCCCAAGGACGAAGCCTATTGATTTTGGTGAACATCGGTCCATGTTTAGACCTAGTGCGCATATAAGGGTTCAACTAAAATTATATGGTTTATACGCTGCAGGTCGCTAATATTAAGATATTTTGATGAAATTTGGTACACAGACCTACGTTGGCCCAAGGACGGAGCCTATTGATTTTGGTGAACATCGGTCCATGTTTAGACCTAGTGCCCATATAAGGGTCCTACCAAAATTATATTGTTTATACGCTGCAGGTTGCAAATATTAAGATATTTTGATAAAATATGGTACACCGACTTATATCTGCCCAACGACGAAGCCTATTGATTTTGGTGAACATCGGTCCATGTTTAGACCTAGTGCCCATATAAGGGTTCTACTAAAATTATATGGTTTATACGCTGCAGGTCGCAAATATTAAGATATTTTGATGAAATTTGGTACACAGACCTACGTTGGCCCAAGGACGAAGCCTATTGATTTTGGTGAACATCGGTCCATGTTTAGACATAGTGCCCATATAAGGGTTCTACTAAAATTATATGGTTTATACGCTGAAGGTCGCAAATATTAAGATATTTTGATGAAATTTGGTACACCTACATATATCGGCTCAAGGACGAAGCCTATTGATTTTGGTGAACATCGGTCCATGTTTAGACCTAGTGCGCATATAAGGGTTCTACTAAAATTATATGGTTTATACGCTGCAGGTCGCAAATATTAAGATATTTTGATGAAATTTGGTACACAGACCTACGTTGGCCCAAGGACGAAGCCTATTGATTTTGGTGAACATCGGTCCATGTTTAGACCTAGTGCGCATATAAGGGTTCTACTAAAATTATATGGTTTATACGCTGCAGGTCGCAAATATTAAGATATTTTGATGAAATTTGGTACACAGACCTACGTTGGCTCAAGGACGAAGCCTATTGATTTTGGTGAACATCGGTCCATGTTTAGACCTAGTGCGCATATAAGGGTTCTACTAAAATTATATGGTTTATACGCTGCAGGTCGCAAATATTAAGATATTTTGATGAAATTTGGTACACAGACCTACGTTGGCCCAAGGACGAAGCCTATTGATTTTTGTGAACATCGGTCCATGTTTAGACCTAGTGCCCATATAAGGGTCCCCCTAAAATTGGCTTGGTTACACACTGCAGGTCGCAAATATAAAGATATTTTAATGAAATTTGGTTCGCTGACTCACATTATAGAAAATTTTGACACAAGTCCCATTTTAACCCTTTCGAATTTCGGATCCAAACATTAGTTCGCTTTTACCCAGACTGGTGTAGGGTATTGTATAGTCGGCATGCCCGACTTTAACCTTTTTATTCGTTTTAATTTAAAGACTGAAGTAAACATGTTTTTTTTTAAATAAGTTTGTATTATTTAAAAAAAAAACTGTTGAACAAAAATTAAAAAAAAATTTTGGTTTTGTCTGATTTTGACTTAATCGAATTGATTCAGATGCAAAAGAAGTGTTTTCTTAATATTGCCTACAAATAATAATAAATTGAAGCTTTTGTTACACAATATGTTCAGAAATGGGCTCTGAAAAGCTAAACATTAAAATTGCCTCTTAAATATGCTATTTCAGACATTATAAAAAGCAAATTTAAATCAATTTTAAAAATGTATTGTATTATATATTATAAAGAGTACTTCTAAAAATGCAAACAAAATGTACTTGTATTGATGTGATGGAAATGTATACCTAAAAACCATACTTTATTAACATCATGTAATCACTTTTAAATTACTAACAAAATGCTTAAATTGAACTACTGACAACGTGGGACATCATGTGTAAAATAAATCAGTGTAAGAGCTAAATTGTAACTACTTCACAATCAGTTGATGCTATTCGGAGTGCTTTTAAAATAACTTTTTTGTAATGACTTTTTTTGCTGGGTATATTTAGCTATTTCCAATTAATAACAAAAAATGCATAAACTCTCGATTTATGCTTATTAGCGCAATGTCGATATACTAAATCGAATAAATATTTTCAGGGCAGCAACTTTCATGGAAATGCATGTTTGTATTTAAAAGCCCAAAAAAGATGTTACCTAATATTTTTGTATATTTTGCTTTTAAGTACATTCTTTTTGAATATAAATACTTATAATGATTTTTATTGCATCTTTTTTAATTTAAATTATTCTTTAAATAAAAATAAACTAAAGGAAGAATTTGTACACCTTGATATAGCACATACCAATTAAGAAGCATACTGTTGTCAACAACTCCAACTTTTGTATTGGATTTTAATTTAAAGCGACGCTTTCGAGAAATAAATATGATTTTGAAAATCGATAATTTCTTTGTTCTTAGTGCATATTCAATTCTCAATATATAGCTCATAATTTTTAGCTTATATTTTCACATTTATATTTAATTTGTTCCCATTAAACTCTCCCATTGAAGTAAAGTGAGTCGAAAACTTGTTCAATATTAGAGGCTATTGCTTTTTTTTAAGTCAGAAATATATTTTTTGTTTCCATTTATTTTTGTAACAAAAAAGTGTTTGAAAAATTTTTTATGAAAAGTGGTAAAAATCTAGAAAATTACAATAATTATAAAGAAAGATATTGTTGAAAATAAGCGAAGAATAGCTAAATTTTTCAAACATATAAATTTTTTCTCTTTTTAATTTATTTTAGCTTTAAAACGTTCCGACGACTTGTAAAAATCGCTAGAATTTCGGATAATAGCAATATCATATTTTATCACGCTGAATGTATTTAAAAATAGCTAGATTTGATGAGAAAATATCGAAATAGAGGAAAAAAGTAAATGCGGAAGGTATTCACGATCGTGATTTACACATGAAGCAAAAAAGTTTAGACCGTTGTGTGCGTACCCTCAGCCCATTTTCTAAGTAGTTATATATGGCCAGAGATTTTCCAAATTTCTTTTTTTGCTTTTTACTCATATTTGCTCCTTTTTTCTTCTTTAGATTTTCCGATTTTTAGCTTTAAAATAGCTTTTTCTTAAGATTTTACAGTTTTAAATTGCTTTTCTTAAGATTTTTTTAACAAAAATGCTTTTTTTGCTCAAAAAAAATATATTTTCTCTTAACTTTGAACTTTTTTTAACAGTTGTTTTTCCAAGTTTGTTTACTTTATTTGCGCTTTTTTATCTTTTCTGGTTATGACGATGCCAGAGTATCAAATGCGACCCGGGAGTACTACGGTACTTTTTGATACCCAATAGTATCAAAAAAGTACGATCGTATCAACTGGTTCAATCCCTAGAAAATTAGTACAACCCTTCGAAAATAATAAAAAAAATAATAATTTTCTTTGGTGTTTTCGACTTTAGTGCATGTTGTTACATAGTGTAATTCTTGATACGAAGGAATTCGAAAAAAATTAAAGATGTTTGAACGAGTTGTATTTAAGCTTTTTCCCCCCAATGAACCTGTTTAAAATGACAGTACGTGTTTATGTGGAGCTAAAAAAATAATTGTCAACATTAATGTAAGGATTGCGTACGATGGAATTAGTGCACAAACTAATTTAAATATTATAGTAAAGTGTTGTTTTTCCAAACGCGTCTTATAGACCAAATACAATTAATATTGTCATTAATATGTATTTTTATTATTATTAATTCTAATTTAGTAGGTTTGAGGTTAAGAAGAAGAATAAACCTTCCTCAAAAGTTATAAACACATTAAATTTGCAAATCAGACTAGATCTAGTTTCTGCCTTTTTATGGACAGGCTTCATCAGTGATCTTCCATTAAATTGTATTATTGTTTATATTTTTATTGTCAGATTGTCTCTATATGAATAATTTCAGAAGTGATCAAACAGACATATACAAACATTCTACTTCAGATTTTCTCTGTTTATCTTCTTATTTCCTCCGTGTCACCTTTTCACAAATATTGCCACATTGACGTATGGTTTGTACGTACAAGTGCAGGCAATTTGTGTATATTGGAGACAAAACAAACTTTACTATAGAAAATAAACAATGCCCTGTTGGCTGTCCGTCTCCAATATACACAAATTGCCTGCACTTGTACGTACAAACCATACGTCAATGTGGCAATATTTGTGAAAAGGTGACACGGAGGAAATAAGAAGATAAACAGAGAAAATCTGAAGTAGAATCACTTCTGAAATTATTCATATAGAGACAATCTGACAATAAAAATATAAACAATAATACAATTTAATGGAAGATCACTGATGAAGCCTGTCCATAAAAAGGCAGAAACTAGATCTAGTCTGATTTGCAAATTTAATGTGTTTATAACTTTTGAGGAAGGTTTATTCTTCTTCTTAACCTCAAACCTAATAAATTAGAATTAATAAAAATACATATTAATGACAATATTAATTGTATTTGGTCTATAAGACGCGTTTGGAAAAACAACACTTTACTATAGAAAATAAACAATGCCCTGTTGGCTGTCCGTCTCCAATATACACAAATTGCCTGCACTTGTACGTACAAACCATACGTCAATGTGGCAATATTTGTGAAAAGGTGACACGGAGGAAATAAGAAGATAAACAGAGAAAATCTGAAGTAGAATGTTTGTATATGTCTGTTTGATCACTTCTGAAATTATTCATATAGAGACAATCTGACAATAAAAATATAAACAATAATACAATTTAATGGAAGATCACTGATGAAGCCTGTCCATAAAAAGGCAGAAACTAGATCTAGTCTGATTTACAAATTTAATGTGTTTATAACTTTTGAGGAAGGTTTATTCTTCTTCTTAACCTCAAACCTACTAATTAAGAATTAATAAAAATACATATTAATGACAATATTAATTGCATTTGGTCTATAAGACGCGTTTGGAAAAACAACACTTTACTATAGAAAATAAACAATGCCCTGTTGGCTGTCCGTCTCCAATATACACAAATTGCCTGCACTTGTACGTACAAACCATACGTCAATGTGGCAATATTTGCGAAAAGGTGACACGGAGGAAATAATTTAAATATTGTTTTAAGAAAATCTCCTATTTGAATAAAAATTTTCATATTCTGAAAGAAGTTTTTTCAAATTTATATTTAGTAATTTGTTTTAAAAAATTACATGTTATAAAAATTTTAATTTTTTTTTGCAAAATAACGAATGTGATGTTTTTATAAATTTGGATGCAGGAGAATTTCTACAAAATGTCGATGCATTATTGACGATTTTCTAACTATCTACAAAAACTCAGTATTTTTTAATAGCCAATTTGCAGATCATTTGAGTAAATATTGCAAGAGGGTATCGATCCCCCTTTGTCCCGCTCAATCGTCTCTCTTTTTATTTTTTCGCGAACTCGGGCACAAGCAAATGACAACAGTTTGCTTGTGTAAAATCAAAGAGCGTAAAATAAGGAGAAATTTCAACTATATTACAGCGGAATTTCGGGGAAAGTAGATGCTTTTAAGGGGAACGAGATAATTTCCTAATGGGTCATAGTTAAATTTCCCTTGTTCACTGTTAGCATTTTTGGCCGACAAACACAGAATTTAATATGAAAAGTGCTAGAATCGAAAAAAAAGTAATGTAGTGTCTACAAATAAAATAAAATATGCAATAAAATTTTAAAATAATTCAGTGTCACCACCAGACATAATTTTTTAATAATTAACTTCTAAGTCGATTATAGTTTATACACAAAAAATTCCTGTAGAGAAAACGACGAAAGCATACTTGCTAAAAATTTGTTCATGAAAATTCGTGGATTTTATCAAGTTTTGTATAAATTGAGTACTCCATTGTGTTAATGATGTTGTGTTAAAAGTTGACACATTCATTTTAAAGAAGAATAATGAAAAAGGAAATTTTACGCCATCACATTTTCCCCTCATAGTTCTCACACCCAGTGTTTCCATAACGACGATTTTCTCGTCAGATCTAGCGATTTTATTTCGCCCCTAGCGGGGGCGTAGCTATTAGCCAAAAATCTAGCGGGTTTTTATCAGCCGTAATATAATTGAATGGGGGAAATGTTTTAGTTGATCTGTTATCTAAGTAAATGAATGTTATTTTAATTTGACTCTAGATCATAAATTTATATCACTTTCTGTTTAAATTATTTTTCAAATCAAAGAAAGATGATTGATTTTTTTGAAAGAATTCGATAAGACCAGCAAAGCAGAATGCGCAATTTCGGCTTTCGCTATAAAGCCATCATCAGTGCCTTTCGCCTTTGAGTGGAATAATATTTTGATAATCGTCTACTTATGTGACTGTTGAAAGCAAATCGAATTTGTTATCAACAACTCAACTTAGACTAACGTCAACGAAATTTAACAATGCTATTTTTATCCTTTGTTATTATTACTCGTTTTTGCTTTGAAACTTAATTCTTAAGATATATCAGCTGATTCTATTCAACTCTGTGTATGATAAATACAGATTTTGAATTACAACGAACCGTTAAATTTAAATGTATATTATTAAATTATATTTTTGCACCGTGTCAATGTGTTTAAGATGAATGGGGGAAATGTTTTAGTTGATCTGTTATTTAAGTAAATGAATGTTATTTTAGTTTGACACTAGATCATAAATTAATATCACTTTCTGTTTAAATTATTTTTCAAATCAAAGAAAGATGATACAATTTTTACAAGTAAATTACAAAGAATAAAAATTTTTGAAAGAATTCGATAAGACCAGCAAGGCAGAATGCGCATTTTCGGCTTTCGCTACAAAGCCATCATCAGTGCCTTACGCCTTTGAGTGGGTTAATATTTTGATAATCGTCTACTTATGTGACTGTTAAAAGCAAATCGAATTTGTTATCAACAACTCAACTTAGACTAACATCAATGAAATTTAACAATGCTATTTTTATCCTTTGTTATTATTACTCTTTTTTGCTTTGAACCTTAATTCTTAAGATATCTCAACTGATTCTATTCAACTCTGTGTATGATAAACACAGATTTTGAATTACAACGAACTGCCGGATATCCCGGGAAAAGTTTGCCGGGAATTCCCGGGAAAATAATATATTTTTCCCGGGAAAACGGGAAATTTAAAAAATACTAAGGCCTGGTATCTTATGTAATATTAAACAATGATTAAGTAGAAAATCATTGTTTAGGTCTTAATTACAGTATATATATTTGTTCCTTTTACTCCTGCAAGGAGCATAGGGCCGCTACGGTTTCGGTAATCATGTTTGGTTTAAGATGCCTCCAGGCCTGCAGTGGTTGCGCAGGGATTTAATCCAAGCGCCAATAGGGTTATACCGCCCATGGTCGGTTGGGATATTGGTTTTTTGGTTGGCGCCAATTGCTCGCCACGACGTTACAAGGATCATAGGCAAACTCGGGAATTAGTGGGAGCTCGAAAGACCCTCCGCGGCTGCCATTGGCAGCTACTCCACATTTCTGCGGAATCACTATCCGCAACGTGTGACGCGTCCGGTAACACTCAGCTGTGCTTCCCATAAGCAAATAATATATTATACATCGTCATAAAAATGACAAGGTGTGATATACCATTCGCAAGGCGGATCTTAATTACAGTAACTTGTCGAATTTTAATCTCTGATTCTACTCTAAATATTGATTAAATTTAATTATAGAAATTTCTGTGATTAAGCCCTTAAACATAGATTTTTCACCCTACAATTCGTGTTAGTACTTACATTTTTTACTAATGTTGGTAACTTTTTAAAAGGTTTTACGTAGACCAATTATTTTCTAAAATAAACACCTTAAAACATCTCATTATGTCCTCTAAATGATGTATATCTTTAGTAACTTGCCTAGTAATATATCTTCTCTAAAAAGTCCAATTTTAACTAGGAAATTATTTTGCGGAAATTAGAATAAATGACATAAATTGGATGGTTAGAATCGGTCACAATATTGATATTCCTTTAGCACAAATAAGCCACGATTCGTGCGGGTAAAATTTGACCAAAAAAAGTGAAAACAAATATTTTCTTGTGCATGTATTTAAGGTGTCTCAGAACAATTTTGCAGTTCTGCCAAATTTCAGCTAATGGGTATAATTTTTTTAACAATTATTTTAATTTTTGCATTAAAAAATACAAAACTTGTTTTTTCGGACTTTCTATATTTTCATATATTTAGTTAGAATATTCTTCCACCTCAAGTCCAAATTCTAATATGATATTGTCACATTAGATTTTTATTTGTTGTTTCAAATAGGGGTTGATCATTTTCATGATAGACAATACAATTGTTTCGTAGACATCACTCTACTCTTCAGTTGTCCGCAATAAGAAAATGATAACTTTCTTACTCAAACCGAGACATTACATAAGGTACAAAAAATCAACGGGACGAGAATTTTGTACTTTCGTATATGAACTGTCTGATTTGGTAAACCAGCTATAAATCAACTCCTTTTTGAAAGCAACAATTACATAAAAGTACCCTTTGGGTACTATTTATATGTATGTCTGTTGTCAATACATTTTGTAAAAACAACTAATTTTAAACTCAAAACAAAATAAATATTTGAATGAGATTTTAGCCGTGGTGTGCTTATTTTCAACAACAATTAATACAATTTTTGTATTTTTTAATGCAAAAATTAAAATATTTGTTGAAAATAAGCACACCACGGCTAAAATCTCATTCAAATATTTATTTTGTTTTGAGTTTAAAATTAGTTGTTTTTACAAAATGTATTGACAACAGACATACATATAAATAGTACCCAAAGGGTACTTTTATGTAATTGTTGCTTTCAAAAAGGAGTTGATTTATAGCTGGTTTACCAAATCAGACAGTTCATATACGAAAGAACAAAATTCTCGTCCCGTTGATTTTTTGTACCTTATGTAATGTCTCGGTTTGAGTAAGAAAGTTATCATTTTCTTATTGCGGACAACTGAAGAGTAGAGTGATGTCTACGAAACAATTGTATTGTCTATCATGAAAATGATCAACCCCTATTTGAAACAACAAATAAAAATCTAATGTGACAATATCATATTAGAATTTCGACTTGAGGTGGAAGAATATTCTAACTAAATATATGATAATTTTTTTTATTATATTTTTTCACAATTATTGAACCAATTTTTACTATTTATCAAAATTTACTCATAAAAATTAACTTACCACATGTCCATAGGTGACCATATCTTGAAATGTCGGACAGAGCCAGTTAACAGAAGTTAAGATTTATGCATACTCTTGAGATTCTAATCTAATGAGAATTTTTAAAGACGTCATATATTTTTCCACCAAGGATTATTTTTGGATTCATATCTTTTATTCTCCACAAAATTTTAATTTTAGCCATCATTCTTTGGGAGATGTCACTGCATGTGTATATTAAATTTGATCAAGATATGTTTTCCTAAACCAATAACAAATAATGTACAGCCATAGGTTGATTTGTTTCCTTTTGGACCTAGTTTCCTAATTATTTCAAACTATAAAGTTTGGATTGAATGAAGTAAAAAACATCAAAAATCATCTTATCCTTCATAAATATTTCTTATCAACACCTTCCTGGACTAAAATAAAATTTATAATTATACACACTTACCCAATGATAAAAATTAAGATATGCATGTAGCATGCAAAAAGACACTTCCTATTTGAGGCATTTAGCGATTGCAGATTTAAAAAATAACAATTTAGTCATCTATTGTATAATTTTATCACCCCGTGTCATGCGAAAAATTCAATAAAAAACTCATTGATTAAATTGTAATAAGTTACCGATATTATTTTAAGTAAGTTTAAGGTTTAATCAGTGATTTCTTAATCAATAATTAAGGTAAAATAATCATTGGAGATAAGATACCAGCCCTAAATTCTTTAAATTAATTTTGTTTGGAATAGGATTTTTTAGTTTTAGTCATAAAAAACATTTTAAATACCAACACAAAATGTTATTGCTAAAATATTTTAAAAGGGAATCAAATTCTTTGAAACACAAAAAATCTTTGCCAAGTAATTGAGCATTTCAACTAATAAAGATTTTTCGCATAATGCAGCGCAGTGCAATATTTGCCCTAAAAGACTAATGGTTAACGAAGGTATTAGCCGACATCTAAATTTGGTTCACAAAAAAAAAAAAATTGAGAGTCATGCAACTTCTCTTGAAGAAAACAACAACAAGAATAAAGTTCCAGCTAAAATTAGCAAAGTACCCGAAGAAAAAAGTGTAAGCTGAATAGGCATTGAACGTTTTATGGTAGGGCAAACATTTCCTGAAATGGTATCCAAATTAGCCGCAGTCGACGGAATGTCAATCCGCACCATAACTAGATCTTCGTTTATTCGAGAAAGTTTTTATAATAAAAACCTGACATTGCCAAAAAACGAAACCGATGTAAAGAACAATCACGGGATACGTACTTTGAGGGCAATTTAGTGGTATGTCCTCTTTTTACCAGTCACGGGATAGGTACTTTGAGGACGATTAAGTGGTATGCCACCGTTTCACCAGTCATGGGACTAGTCCTTTAATCATAATTGTCACTGCTTAACCCACAGCAATGGTAAATTATACCAATCCTGTGACAAGTCTTGCTTTAATCACTCACAGGATAGGTACTTTCAGGGCAATTGATCCCTCATTCCCCGTATGGATAGTTAACAAAATCCATAGTTGAAAGCAAATAAATTTAAAATAACTTTTTGTAATTATATGCAACTATGATTTGGGTAATATTAACAATGTTATAATTACCCTGCAAATAATAATTTAAAATATGAATGCCAAGTGAAATAAAAAACAAAATTTTATTAAAAAATTAACTTCAAATCGAAAACTTTAACACATGAAAATTTTCTGATCGTATTAGGAACAAGAAATATAAATAATTTCCTGCAATTTTTATACCGCTAAATCGGATTAATCAGGTAATCCTGTATTGTGTTATATTGTTTTCATTTTTAATTGAAATAAAAATTTTTAAAACAATTTTCTCATAGAATATAAGAATGCTGAAAATCCTGGACAGATGCTGACAATTATTTTAACATGAATGGAGTTCCGAAAAGATATTAGCATTCCACCGTGAATGAAATACCACTATCATTTGAATTTAATTAAACATCTTATTTTTACAACCTGCATTGTAGTACTTTTAATGGAATTATTGTTGTATTTATGTGACAAATTTTTCTTTTCTGTGTTAAAAAATAAATAAGAAATGCTAAAAATATTGCATATTATGTGCATTCCCGTACGTTACCGCGGGTACCCACGGGAACCCAAAACAGTCCAAACAACAACAATTTACACGCAATTTTGAGTACGGGAACGACTTTGGGCTAGTTTGTGTAACTTCGGTAAAGTACGGGAACAGACATATTGTTTACTGAAAAAAATAGAGGGCAAAATACAAGATCCGTGGTTTGTATAAAACATTTTCAAATATAATATATATATGTAGTCGATATCTTTTACGTTTAATTTTAATTGAATTTTCACTAGCAAATCGTTACCAAAAACTACCTCCGTATTTGATTTGTAGATTTCGAACAGCCATAGTCATCTTCCACTACTTCATATCAACTATATCATAGTGAGGGTTATTTCACCTATAACATAGTTGGAAAAATAGTGTTCATCAACTACGTATAATTTAGGGTGTAGGGTTTGGGGTTCGGGAATTCCCGGGAAAAGTTTGCCGGGAATTCCCGAGAAAATAATATATTTTTCCCGGGAAAACGGGAAATTTTAAAAATATTAAACTTTTTAAATTGTTTTTGTTTGGAATAGGATTTTTTAATTTTAGTCATGAAAAACATTCTAAATACCAAACAAAAATGTCATTGTTAAAATCTTTTAAAAGGGAATCAATTTATTTGACACACAAAAAAATCTTTGCGAAGTAATTTCAACTATTAAAGATTTTTCGCATAACTTATTCAAAATTTAAGTAGTAAAACCTAAAAACTTGGTAAAATGTTAAAAGAAATATGAAAAAAAAGTTTTGTTTCTTACAAATAATCGCCCTTACTATCTAAATTTTTCAAATGTAAATTTTAGTTAAAGTCGAATTTAGTTAAAATATTGGGTGGCAGTATACCTTGACTTGGTTTATTTTTGGAGCATTCCGATTGGTTAATTTATTTTCAACCAATCAAAATGTTTGAAAATATAAATATTTTTGTAAGGTTTTCATACACAAAATGAACAAAACCGTATGATTAAAAATAAAGTCGACCAATAATTTAATAAGTAACATTTTCATTAATAAATGTGATATTTTCAAGTAACCCAGCAAAATCTTTTATTACCAAATAAGTGGTTATATAATAGAAATTCATATATTTTTCCCGGGAAAAACGGGAAACTTATTTTTTGGACTCTAAACTCATTATTTTTGTTTGGCGTGGTCGTTTTTATAAGTAGTCACGCTTACCCGCTCGCTTACGAAAAAATGAGAAATAAGTAGTTATGAGATTTTGAATAATAAGTGGTTACACACATGCTTACAAAAAGTTTAATTATAAGTGGTTATCCGATTGCTTACTGGATTCTTAAAAATAAGGAGTTAGGCATATACTATTAGCTTAAGGAAATATATTCAGAAAAAGTTAAGTTTTCTCTAGGGTGTAACTCGTCATAAAAATTTGAACATAAAACATATTTACATATAATATATATGTAATAAATAAAAATTTATAAAATTTAGCTATGTAAAAAGTACTTATTTAAACTATTACGCGTAAGTCATTATTTGATATTTAAAAACATTGAATACAATAGGCTGTTATTAGGAAGTCATTATTTTATATTATAAAATAATGCAAAAGGTAATAATATATCGTTTTTGGTAATGCAGATAGTAATGAGGTGTCATTACCAATATTTTGCTGGGAAGTTTACTTTATTTTAATACATCTGCTTTCAAACTAATATATTCTTTTATATTAAAGAAATAAAATTTCAGGAGTATGGAAATACTTCACAAAAAAGGACAATGCAGCGCAGTGCAATATTTGCCCTAAAAGACTAATGGTTAACGGAGGTATCTAAATTTGATTATCCGACATCTAAATTTGGTTCACAAAAAAAAAAAAATTTGATGGTCATGCAACTTCTCTTGAAGAAAACAACAACAACAAACAATGTCAATCCTCACCATAACTAGATCTTCGATTAGTCGAGAAAGTTTTTGTAATAAAAACCTGGCATTGCCAAAAAATGAAACCGATGTAAAGAACATTATATTAAATTACTACAATCATGTAAAAGATATCATGATAAAAGAAATATCGAGCAATATTTCCAACAATAGGAGATCCACTATAATCTTAGATGAATGGACAAGAATATCACAAAAGAGATATTTTCTATATATAAAAGAATAACGTGACTGACTGACTCAACATCGCCCAGCCCAAACCGCTGAAGCTAGGAAGTTGAAATTTGGTATGTAGGTTCCTCTTTCGGCGTAGACGTCCGCTAAGACGGGATTTTTGGAAATTCCTACCGGAACGGGCAAAAAGGGGAAAAGTCTCCCCCTTGGCGGCCTGCCAAAACCCCTTTGGCTAGAAAGCTGAAATTTAAGATATGTGTTCCTTGGAGTATGGGCTAACTTTTCTGGAAAGTACTTTCTGGAATTTTGGACAGGGACGTTGTAAAAATGGGGGTTAAAAAGTTAAACTTTTTTCCAAAAAAAGTACCTTTTTCCAAAAAAGTACCTTTTTCCAAAAAAGTACCTTTTTTCAAAAAAAGTACCTTTTTCTAAAAAAATTTTCCTCTTCTAAAAGAAGTACCTTTTCCAAAAAAAGTACCTTTTTCCAAAAAACTACATTTTTCCAAAAAAAACACCTTTTTAAAAAAAATACCTTTTCCAAAAAAAGTACAAATAAAGTACTTTGTAAAAACAAAATATCTTTTTCCAAAAAATTTCGTTTTTCCAAAAGTACCATTTCAAATAATATATAATTTCAAAAAAACTACTTTTTTTCCTCCCCCCACGGATATCTCCACTAAAGCAAGGTTTCTTGATATTCGGCATAGACGTGCGCTAAGACGGGATTTTTGGAAATTCCTACCGGAACGGGCAAAAAGGTATATGTGTTCCTCCTTCTGTGTAGGCGTCCGCTTAGACGGAATTTTTGAAATTCCTATCGGGAGGGGAAATAAGGTAAAAGTCTCCTCCTGACGGCTTGCCCAATCCCTTTTGGCCAACCTAAAATTTTAAATATGTATTCCTTGGAGTAGGACTAACTCACCGGCAACGTAATTTTTCTATTTTGGAACAGGAACATAGTAAAAATGGTGGTTGAAAGGGAAAAATGTCCCCACTAACGGCCTGCCCAAACCCCTTAGGCAATGCAGTTGAAATTTGGTATGAATGTTCCTCATCCATCGCAGATAGCCGCGAAGATGGAATTTTTGTAAATTTCTAAAGGGAGGGGCAAAAAGAAGAAAAGCCTCACCTTGGGGGCCGGTAAAAACCCCTTCGGCTAAAAACCTGAAGCTTAAAATGTGGGTCCCTGGAGTAAGGGCTAACTTATTAGAAAGATACTTTTTTGAATTTTGGACAGGGTCGTTATAAAATGGAGGCTCAAAAAGGGAAAGTTGCCCCTTAACGACCTGTCCAAACTGCTGGAACTAGGAAGCTGAAATTCGGTACTTAGGTTCCTCTTCCAGCCTAATTCCAACCGGGAGGGACAAAAAAAGAAAAAGTGTCCCCCTTGACAGCCTGCTCAAACTGCTGGAACTAGGAAGCTGAAATTCCCTGTCGATGGATTTTCGGAAATTCCTACCGAGAGGGGCACAAATAGTAAAAGTTGGCTAGAAACCTGAAATGTAAAACATATGTTACTTGGAGTATGGGCTCACTTACCGGGAAGGTGCTTTTTGGACAGGGACATTGCAAAAATGGGGATTAATGAAGCGAAAAGTGCCGCTTAAAGGCCTGCCCAAACCGCTGGAAGTAGGAAGTTGAAATTTGGTATTAAAGTTCCTCCTCTATTGTAGACATCCGCTAAGATGAGATTTTTGGAAATTTCTACAGGTAGGGTCAAACACAGGAAAAGTCTCCCCCTTAACGGCCTGGCCAAACTGCTGGAACAATGGATCTTAAATTCGGTATTTGGGTTCCTTCTCCAACGTTGACGTCCCCTAAGATGGTATTTTTGGAAATTCATACCGGCAGGGGTAAAAAGGGAAGAAACTTCCCCCTTGACGGCCTGGCCAAACTGCTGGATATAGAGACCTAAAATTATGTATGTAGTTGGTTCCTCCTCCAACGCAGACGTCCTCTAAGACGGAATTTTTGGAAATTCCTACCGGGAGGGGTAAAAAAGGAATGATTCTCCCCCTTGATGGCCTAACCGAACCCTTCGGCTAGAAACCTGTAATATATAATATGTTTTCCTTGGAGTATGGGCTAACTTATCGACAAGGCATTTCTAGGACTTTGGACAGGAACGTGGTAAAAATGGTGGTTCAAAAGGGGAAAATTGCCCCCCCTTTAACGTCTGCGTCTTTAGCTAGAAACCTAAAACTTAAAGAACAAGTGTATATGAAACACTAAAATTAAGAAACTAAATAGGAAACGAGTGGAATTGAAACACTACACAAGTGGAATGAAATGGATATAAACGTTGAACGAGTGGAATTGAAATTATAGACAATGCAAATGGATTGGAAGAGGGAATTACCTGTTCAAACACTATCCACGGAATATGAAACTTATGTAGCATTGAAACATACTCTCCAAAAAGTTAAACAAATTTTCTAAAAGAGAAAAAACCTTAGAAAAGGAATGGAACTTATATATTCCGATATTTAAACTTCATGTAACGAAGCACCGGTGGAAGAAACCGACGCAGTAAATTTTCCAACTGAATTTGTGAATTTACTTGAATTGCCAGGTCTACTTTTACATAAACTGGAAAAAAAAAACTTTAAGACACGCTAAAAACGCTATTTTTAATATTATAAAATGCTTTCTAACCCTGCTTTACATTATTTATTTTCATTCAAAACACAAATGAACAAAACTACTTACGGGTCTATCTACCTAAGTTCGCACTTTACCAAATTATCTTAACATACACACGTATATTGTAATTTATTATGGATTCATTACTAACAATCCACTTTTATGACAAAAAGTGATAAAATATTTATTTATTTTAAACCCATTGTTGTGCAGAATTATTTATTTGTGGTGGCTGGGTGAAGGCTTTTATTATAAAAACTGTACTTTAAATAAAAAGCGAATTTAAAAAAAATTGTCGGGGGGGGGGGGCTAGCGCCCGCTAGTTTGAACATATGTATAAACGGAAATAATTAATTTTATAACCTGGGGTTGGTTTATATATCAGGAAGATGTAATGCTGATGAAATAAGAAGAATTGTAGAAATAAGACTAGAAGAGATTTATTTGTCTTTTGAAAATAACATTGTGGCCAGGCACGTAGCTAGGGGGGGGCTTGGGGGCTCGAGCCCTCCCCGAAATGATTTGACAAATTTTGAAACGTAACAAAATACATCGAAAGCAACTAAATTTTTTAAAAAATGTAATAAAAATAATTATTTTTTGTTTAAAACAAATAGCATATGGCCAAGTTTCTTAAGTTTTCATAAATAAAATAGACCCGAAATCTAATTGCGAAAACTGTTTTGTAAAAGAAATTTTAAGCTATTTGATGCCCATAGAAACTGTTTTTGTTTATGGTTTTTTTTTAATCGTTCATAGTTATGTATGCTAGGCATATTCAAAGAGGTTAGAAAATAAATAGAATGCATCATCATGATATTTTCTCAGTATATTGCGCTTCTCTATTTCGTCTGTTATTTTCCTTAATTTAGGTGTGAGGGCTATTTTTACATTATCGAGGGAAGCGTTTCCTCTCTCTTTAAATTCCGCGATTCCTATGTATTTAAATAATTTGTCATCTAGTGACATTTGGAATAACTTTATCCCGTTATTACCGATTTTCTCATTAACAACAAGGTTAGGTATATTCATTTTGAGAATTATCTTTTTCCCTTTTTTAATATTTATTGCGGTATCTTTAGTGTATAATCTTACACTTTTCTTTAATTCGCTATTATTGAGCACCTCATATACGTTTGGTTGAACTAAAATTTTATCTTCCGTAGTTTTATAAGATAATTTCTTTGGCGCTATGCACTTCCTCGTTGGTCTGAATTTGAGTTTTAGCCCTCCTTTACCCTTCGGCTTTACTCGGCTCGTCTTCGGATTTTTTTTATATTGCCTGCTCTGCTTCTAAAATACTTCAATGTCACAAATTATTTTATTCCGTGATGCCAAAACCCCACAAAGTGATCGGAAAACACCAAGTGTGCTTTTGGCTTAGTATTTATTTATTGATTTTTTATTTATTTATTAAGTCTATGGAACAATAATTCCTTTCAGACTTCGATATAAATATAAAAAAAAATATTTATTATATTAATTTTAAGAAAAAAACTGGAATGGCCGCACTCTTACATCAGTCGGCTATAAGGAGGGATCAAAAAGGTTATTATATAAATCAGGAGAGACTCCAATTTTAAATGAAATTCTTCTTAGCGTATTCACATCAGCATCCTTTTTAACTAGTTTAAAACATTTCAAATTATTTTTCGCAATGTTAGCATGTTTTTCAACGAATTCTAGAACTTGTTCAGCTGTAACATTGGGCTTAAAAGAGGATATATGAGCCCATTTTTTATTTGTGATAACCTTTAAATCATTGCTCTCATTGTCTCCAATAATAGATTTACACTTCTTTTTCGATTTTTTAGTTATCCAACCAGAATTTGTTTCGACACATGCCAAATATATCTCTTAAGTTCTGCAATATATGCTCCTCTGAGCAACCGATTACTACCAGATCATCCATATACAAAAATGCTTGGGTTGGCGACAGCCCGGAAAAAGTTAAAGACATCATTCTTTGGAATGAATTCGGTGCAATTTTTATACCATATGGAAGTCTTTAAAATCTAAAGGAAGCTTTTTCCGTTGAAAAAGAAGTAATATCTCTGGAATTTTCTTCCAGTTCTATCTGATGAAAACCAGATACTAAATCTAAACAGGAGAAAAATTTAGCTCTACCTAATTGATCTTAAATATCATCTATGCGAGGAAGTGGGAATTTATCAGCTACAAGCCTCTTATTTATTCCTCGATAATCAACGACAAGTCTCCATCTTTTAAGGTCAGTCCCTGGTAACGATTTTTTCGGTACTAATAAAATTGGACTGTTATATTCGGAAACTGATGGTTCGACTATGTCATCATTAATTCATTTATCCACTTGTTTATTAACCTCCTCTTTATGGGAATGTGGTATGCGATAGTTCTTCATATACACGGGCTCATTATCTTTCAATCTGAGTTTTTGTTTATAAAAATTATTAACAGTTATCTTCTCAGATTCTAATGCAAAATATGTCAACAAATTCAGGGCATATATTCCTTAATCTGTCCTCGAAAAATTTGGGAAAATTCCTGGATAATCTTTCCAGTTTTTCTCGATCTTTTTGAGAATCTCGGCTCTGTTGGACAATGTCGTAGTCGTTTAGACTTTCTGTTCGTATTTTAGGATTTGAAATAATATTCTCATTTGTTGTGTTAACAATTCTAACGAGTGGCATTGATTTCAAAGTTATCGTACTCGCAATATAAACACCATTCTGTAACATTTGGTGTGGAATCAATACTTCATCTTCACTACTCTGAATATTGATAAGTCTCATCACTTCAGATCTTGCAGGAAGAGATATGGAGTTGATATGCGGTGCATTTCGCATCTCCAAAGCGATATCATATGGACATTCTTTAGATCTTAAAATAATCAAGTCCTTGTCGCTCTGATAATCGAGTACACAATTATATTTCCGTATGAAATCCATACCTATTATTCCGTCAGATGGAATTGGGAAGTCATCCTGAACAACATGAAATTCATGTGCTATAAGGAGATAATTAGCTTTCAAATCCGTTTCGACTTTTCCAAGTGTAGTTATCAAACTTTGTCCTACACCACTAATAGTTGTCGTTATATTCGCATCAATTTGTTCGTTAAGAACTTTACCGATTTTAATTATAGAAATATCGGCTCCCGTGTCTACTAAAAATGTGGATCTCTCTCCGTTTAATGTAGTCCTAATGGAGTTGAAAATTTTATTTTCCGTTTGCTTTATATTAGGGGTGCTTATTAGTTTCCGAAACATTGTCGGTTACGATTTGATTATTATCATATGAAATATTGTCATATGAAATTCTATGGTTTCTTTTACCATTATCAAAAATTTCTCGGTCGGGGTATCTGTATTTACTCCTTCGACCGGAATTGTAGTCATTGTAAAAATTATCCTTGCCTGCGATACAGTAACGTTTGCGTTTACGATTATTTCCGCATTTATTATCAATATTATTGGCATTACTGAATAATTTATTTGGTTGTCCGTATGATTCGGTACAACTACTGATGAACTTGGCAAGTAGTTCATTCAAGTTTGAAAAATTGCCTGCCTCTATTATAAATTTCACCCTTTCGTTTGCAGCATTTTTGGCAACTGCCCTTAACGCTGCCTGGGTTGAGTATTTAGTTGCCAATTCTAATGGCACTACGTCATAGGCATTTTCCAAAGATCTCGTCAAGGATTCAATTTTAATAGCATATGAATTCGCACTGCTACTGCCTTGACGGATATTAAAAAGTTTAGCCGAGGCAAGCTCGACTGATTCGTATTTCACGGAATATTTTAATTTCAAAGCATTATCTCGGAGACTTGTTTCCAAAGTAATTAAGTTTCCTACGAAACCTTTTAATTTGGTTTTCGCAAGCTTCACTGCCAGGGTCTCGTGTGATTCCTTAATAGAGTCAACAAGATCAAGGGCATCTAGAAAACTCTGTAGGTTTTCTGCCCTGCCATCAAAGTCTGGAAGGAGTTTTGAGGCTAAATTTAAAAATTCTACCCCTGGTTGTGGCATTTGAAATTGTTCATAATAAGGAAAACAAAAATCTTTAAATTTTCGACTATTCTACCTTATGTAGGCCAATGTTAGTACAGAGAATGTAAAAAAAAATGTGTATATGTGTCATTACATCCGCTATCCGTTTCCTTTTGGCAACAGATCTCGGTTGTAATGGCAGATATCGGTCATCTGGTTGTTTGGTGACCGTATAAATTTTATCACACTGTGTGAGTGTCACGTATGAATCACCACAGTTGAAAAAATTATTTAAAAAAAAATAATTGTTAGTAAAAATTTTTTTTAATTTCCACACATGTATTTTTTCAATTTTATATAAATTTTTGTTTATTTATATTAAAGCATTTTTTTTTCAAATTTCAGTTTTCCTTTTCCTTTCTTTTTTTTTCTTAAAAAAAATGATATAAAAAAAATGTTCACTTTTGTAAAAAGATTATTTTTTTTTGCTCGAATAATTTTTCCGTTTTTTTTTTCCTCTTAATAAAGAAATTTATAATTTAAAAAAAAAAAAAAATATTTTCTTTCTTTAAAAAATATTTATATAATAGTAATTTTTAATTTTAAAAAAAATTATTTTTTTTTTGTCAAAATTTTAATTTTATATTTATTTTCTTAATATATAATTAGTTTTATAAAAAAAATCTTAAATTTAACTTACAATTTTGTTGATTGTATTTGTTCCTGATGAAAGGTGCCAATTTTTGGGCACCTACCTTCTATGTACTGGTAAGGTATTTCTTAATGGTTGGAAGAGTGTCATCTCTTTATTTCAAAGTTCTGATGGCAGCATCTAAAATTTGTTGAGTTGGTGGATGAGATGGAGTAGCTTACATTTTATTTTCCTGGTGGAAGCAGCTTTGTTGGCTAGTTGGTGACTGGTGTATTGGCGACACCAGCATCCTCCTTCGGGTAACTCGGCGTGTTACCCATGTAATGATTAATTCAATTATTAAGACGATGAATTGTTATCGTTGATGAAAATTTTCAATAGGATTTTCTGTTCCAATGACAATTGTGGGATCTGCATTGAAATTTGTTTGATGATAGTTAACATGAAGAGAAGAATGTTGTTGTTGGTGTTTTCATTGGCAACATTGTTGTTGATGTACTTCATCACCATTCGCTACCGGCAATAATATTTGTTCGTCGATGTTTAAATCGATATAGATGGTACTAGAAAAATTAAATTTACCAGCCATTTTTTTCTAAATTCACTTTTACACTGTTTATATATCGTTTTTTTTTTTAGCAAACATGGAGAAACTTGTATTTATCTTTTTAATTTATTTTTCATAAAAGTATATAAGTTTATTAATTTTTTGTTGTACATAATTTATTTTTTATGATATGTTTGTTTTTTTTTTATTGTTTATTTTATAACTTTAATTGCGACATTTTGTCCGTCGTTAAATCCGACAATGTTTATAGAATTTAACTAAATATTTTTTTTAAACACTCTCCTTTATTTTCCACTATTTTGTTCACCTGTCCAGATTCTGCTAAGCAGACACTGGCAGGATCGCAATGTAATATTAAAAGAATAAAGATCCGAATTGTTTTGTCTAAGGGCTACGATGAGACTACTTTATTTAATTATTAAAATACTTAAAGCTACTTAATATTATCAAATGTACAATAGTGAAATATGCTTCCTATGCATATCCTACGCTATAAGTTTAGTGCAGTATGGACAAATAAAAGAGTATCGTATTGCATGCTTATGGTATGCAATTAGGGTTTATGTCCCGGGAATTCCCGGGACGGGAATCCCGCCCTTTTTCCAATCCCGCAATCCCGGGAGTTTCATGCGGGATTTTTTTTTTATTCTTTTATAGAAGTTCTAGCGAGTATATATTGCAATTTTGGAAGCTTTATTTAAATTTAAAGCATTAATTTTTTTGAAATCAATTTCAATGAAAATATTTAAAATAAAAAATACGATTTAAAATTTAATAAACTGAATTAGTACAATATAAAAAAAAATATTATTTAGCCCAAATTGTTTTTGAATGTCAGCTGAATTTGGTTTAGTTACTAATAAAAATACTCGTACTTCAGAAAAAAAATTTTTCTTTAAAACGAAGATCTTTGTTTAAGTAAAGCAATATATACAACATTTCAACATCATTATTTCAGTTCCAAATATCTCCAAAAAGCCTGTGCATAAAAAATTAAAAATATTTTCGTATTTTCAGCTGATATAAGTAATTTGAGTGTTTTTAATTTCATTTTAATTGCTATTGCTTTATTTTAATTGTATTTTTTTTTAATTATTTATGTTTTAAATAATGTATCAGATACTTTTTTATTTATGAGCGCTCCGAAATTGCTGGCTGGGAATTTATTTTTAAAAATTTCTAATCAAAAAATACCAATTAAAGTTAAAAAATTATTTAATATTCTGTTTTTATAAAAAGATTTAAGCCAATTTACCTAAAAATTTGTGTGAAAAATACTCCCTTTTAAACTTTTTTAAAAAAATAATTCTAGACAAATTCTTCTGAAAATCTTCATAGAAACAAAATATCTGGAAAGAGAAATTTTTGGATTCTATACTTAAGAAATGTTTAAGTAAAAAATCGATCTTGGTTCTGACTATAAAACTGATCCGACACACGTTTGCACCCATGAACAATTGCAATATGTCCTAAAAGAAGAGATGGAAATAAAATACCACTTTGTCTTTATTAATTCGTTTAACCGTTTAAAACGCGAATGAATATTCAGTTATTTCTAAGAGTTTTTTTAAAATTAAGACGGCCTTCCATATAAATATATTACCTCAATATTAATTCGCGATTTAAACTGTTAGACGAATTGATCTAGAAAAAGTGGAAGACATGGATATTTTATATTTAGCGCTGCTTTCAGAATATATTAAGTAGATTTTCTCATGGTTACAACCAAAAAATTAAATTTGTCGGACGGTGTTGTATTAGAAATCGAGTTTTTCCAATACAACGTATGTAGCATTTATTTATTTTCGAATGAGCGGGAATTCCCGGGATCCCGGGAAATTCAGAAAAAAATCCCGCTGTCCCGGGAAATGGAAAAGTCCGGGAAAAGAAAAACCCTATATGCAATACAGAGTAGTCAAACATACTACAGTTTTTTTTAACAATAATTATTTATATAGGTGGTTTTCATTAACAATTTTGTTCAAAAATATTTCCCGGGAATTCCCGGGAATAAAATTTTTTATTCCCGTTTCCCGGGAAATAAAAAAGTCCGGGAAATCCCAAACCCTAGATACTACCCAGGTAGAAAAATATTGACGGCACAATGTCGGTCCTATATTGGAGATGGTAGTATATGTAGGGTAGAGGGAGAATCATTCGCATGTGGTCGCAGACAGACGTGTTTTTGGGGTGCCAAAAAAATAATTGAAAGCAACTACATGTTGCAATAACTTCCTCAAATCGTGTGATAAAAAAATAATTTTTCATTATGTTAGACCTATGATCCTAAGCTTTCAGAAAATAATAATTTGATTTTAATAAATACTTAAAAAGTGTGAAAATATATTAATTTTATGTTAGTGCCTGTCTCTGGGGCACAATCACCAGAAGGCCGCTGGAGCTACGAAGAGTTGGTGCATCCCTGCCTAAAATGCTCTATAAGACTTTTCTATATGTTTAAAATATGTTTAATAGCATGTTAAAGAATGCAATCACGTAATGAATTTCGAAGAAGTTAAAATATTAAATAAGGAGAAAAGAACAAATAAACGGTATACATTAGAAAGTCTACGAATACAAGAGAGAATACATTATGCAATGAACACGAGAGAGGATAAGGACAACACAAAGCTCCAATATTCTGTAGCAATAATTTAGAAATAACTTAAGTTCTGTGATACTATAGCGAAGATCAACCTGTGATTTTCTGTGTACTGTGTTGTAAATATTTATTTAATCATTTATTTATTTAAAATTCTGTGTAGCGATGTCCAGTTTTTAATTATGAATAAATTATACAAAGTAAAAAAATTTTGACGATGTAACAAAAAATTGTAAGTTGAACTGTGATATAGTGTTTAAGTTATTTTACTGAAAATTATAAATAAATTTAATTTGTATTTGTCGCCAGATTTTAAGCAAATTTACGCTCCTGAAGAAGTTTGAATAAAACAAACAAAACGTTGAGCAAAAATATGAAAAAATTGATTTTTATTTACAAATAAACACAATTATTGACCAAAAATAGCCCGCGAGGAAACCCCTTATAAATCTAATTTTAACAATAACATTGGTCACAACAAAAAACTTGTAGTAAATTAGAACAATCGTGTTCATTCTTGAATTTATATTTATTATTCAGTTTTTTGTCATTTTGAAGAATCATTATATTATACCAGAGTAAAAAAATAATATGATGTCATATGTAATGATATCTTATTTAATATAATTGGAGATATGCTATGATCCGAAAAATAGTGGATAAAATTATATCGGATAAGATCTAAATATATTGAATCATATAGAATCTTATCCGGATTCTGACCCGATATAATTATATCTAATTTGATGTAGAGAGACATAATTATATAACGCTTTATATTTAAGGCTCAAAACAAAAACTAATAAAAAGTACTAAAAAATAACACCCTTAAGAATTCAAAATTTAAATAAATATTTTAGTATTTAGAAGAAGTTGTACATAATTGTAACCAAGCATTTTAAGCCTTCTCATATAAAATTGTATTCTACCCGTGAACTGTATATACCTGGTATGTTTAAATCTCTAATGCTTTTTCTTCTGATTGCGATAATATTTAAACTATATATTTGGCATTGAAAATCTACTATGGAAGAAATACTAAAATTTTAATTTATCGCTTTATTTAGGCGATATCGCATAATAAACGTTGAAGACGAATAAAGAAATCCAGTAGTAAAAAAATTTCGGTTTTTGCTATAAATAACACTATCAATAAAATAAAATCACGTACTGAAAATTTCTCATCTAGTCTTGTTCTTTCAGAAGTTATGGCGATTTTCGCTTTTTGAAAATTACTAAATTTGGCACAAAACATCAATAAATTTTGACGAAAATAGTTTTGCTTACTACTAGCTCTGAGTATGAAATCTCTGTTTAATTTCAGCTAGTTTTTGAGTTAGAGAGATATTCGTAAGATGTATCCTGACGTTACATAGTGGTTTAAAATAAAAAAAAATGGTAATAAATTTGCAGAGATGGGAGTAATTAATTACTTTGTAATGACCAATGCGGGTTTTCATTACCATTGAATCTATAAAATGAAAATTAAAAAAAAATTCATTACCATTACAAAATGTAATTGCAATGAAAAATATGTTCATTTGTTTTTTTACATGTAATGAAACGTTTTTATAATTTTCATTATATTACGCCATACTTGGGATTTTTTCATTGGCATTGAAATTTCATTATTATTAGTTGACTAATACTAATGGCAAAAAAATTTCATTACCATTTAATGGTACTGAAATTTTCTGGCATTAGAATTTGTAATACTAATAGCTAATGAAATCGCACTAATGCCTTAAAAACTATGAACAATTGAGTAAAAAAAAGCATTTGTTTAAAAAAAAAGGGGATGGATAGATTGCTTTTTTTCAACTAGCCACCGAACTTTGTTCTATGAAATGGGTGTTATGTCCCTAGATTATAAATTTTAAAAAACCGCACTTAAAAAATTGCAAAATAACAGCGGAACGCGAAAAAAGACTTTATGGTACTACAACACCCATTTCATAGAACAAAGTTCGGTGGCTAGTTGAAAAAAAAAATCCCGAAAAAATGTCGCGGAAAAAAAATTTGTAAAAAGGAAAATTCTTACATCAGTATATTTATTTGCAGAATGAAAATCGCTGATTAAGTTTTTGTACCATAAAGCTTTTTTTCGCGTTCCGCCATTATTTTGCAATTTTTTAAGTGTGGTTTTTGTAAAATTAGAATCTGGTTACTATAATACCCATAACTCGTATCAAATAGTGGTGGTTAGTTTGAAAAAAAAGTTTGCGAAAATAATTTTGCAAAAAGAAAAATTCTTGCATCAATATATTCCTTTGCACAATGTAAATCGCTAATTAAGTATTTTAATTAATTTTTTATACCACAAAACCCTTTTCGCATTCCGCATTTGCAAGCTCAGAAATGAATTTGAAATCTATAAAATAACGTTTACAAATGCCAATTCTTTCTTATAATTGAGGCATTAGTAATCGTAATGAATTTACTACACAATTGGCATTAGTAATGAAATCGATGTATTTCATAGCATTAGCATTAGTCCAAGTAATAATAATGCCAAAAATTTCATTAGCATTAGTTTCAATTTAATGGGAATGAAATCACCAATTAATTTGTCGAAATAATTAATTAGTCTCATGTATGTATTACGCAATGGTAGTAAAACCAAAAAATCATTTTCATTTTTTCTACACTAGGTGAAATTTCATTACCATTACTTATCATAATGATGTAAAGAACGTTTTGTTCTTTGTTCTACACTAAAAATTTTCATTTATGTAAATTTTTTTTCGCGATTTTATTTTTGGCAACTAGCCACCAAACTTTGATATATGTCCCTAGATTATAAATTTAAAAAAACCGCACTTAAAAAAATGCAAAATTATGGCGGAACGCGAAAAAAGACTTTATGGTAGAAAAATTCAATTAAAAAACTTAAACAGTGATTAACATTCTTCAAACAAATATAATGATGCAAAAAGTTTCATTTTGGCAAAATTTTTTCGCGACTTTTTTTTTGCAACTAACCACCAAACTTTGTTATATGGAATGGGCATTATAGTCCCTGGATTATAAATTTGAAAAAACCGCACTTAAAAAATTGCAAAATAATGGCGGAACGTGAAAAAAGACTTTATAGTACAAAAACGATTTTTTTTAACTAGCCACCAAAGTTTGTTGTATGAAATGGGCATTATAGTCCCTATATTACATATTTTAAAAAGCACTTAAAAGCTCCAAAATAATGGCGGGACGCGAGAAAAGACTTTATGGTAAAAGAATTGAATTAAAACACTTAATCAGCAAGTCATATTCTGCGAACAAATATATTGATATAAGAATTTTCCTTTTTCGAATTTTTTTTCGCGATTTTTTTTAAATTAGCTCCCAAACTTTGTTGTACGAAACGGGTATTATAGTCACTAGAATATAAATTTTAACAAACCGTACTTACAAAACTTCAAAATAATGGCGGGACGCGAAAAAAGACTTTATGGTAAAGGAATTGAATTAAAACACTTAATCAACGATTTACATTCTGCGAACCAATATATTGATGTAAGAATTTTCCATTTTGGAAATTTTTTCCAGATTTTTTTCGCGGTTTTTTTTAACTAGCTCCCAAACTTTGTTGTATGAAACGGGTATTATAGTCACTAGAATATAAGTTTTAAGAAACCGCCCTTAAAAAACTCAAAAATAATGGCGGGACGCGAAAAAAGACTTAATGGTAAAAGAATTGAATTAAAACACTTAATCAGCGATTTACATTCTGCAAACAAATATATTGATGTAAGAATTTTCCTTTTTGAAATTTTTTTTGCGATTTTTTTCGCGGTTTTTTTTAACTAGCCACCAAACTTTGTTGTGTGAAAAGGGCATTATAGTCCCTAGATTACAAATTTTAAGAAACTGCACTTCAAAAATTGCAAAATAATGGCGGAATGCGAAAAAAGACTTTATGGTACAAATACTGAATTAAAAATCCTAATCAGCGATTAACATTCTGCAAACAAATATATTGATGTAAGAAATTTCCGTTTCTGAATTTTTTTTGCGATATTTTTTTCAACTAGCCACTAAACTTTGTTGTACGAAATGAGTATTATAATCCTTAGATTATAAATTAAAAAAAAAAAAACCGCAAAAAAATTGCAAAATAATGGCGGATCGCGATAAAAGACTATAGCACTAGAATTGAATTAAAAAACATAATTAGCTATTTATGTTCTGCAAACAAATATATTGATGCAAGAATTTTCCTTTTTGCAATTTTTTTCGCGATTTTTTTTGCAACTAGCCGCCAAAACTTTGATACCATAGGCCTCGGATTATGAACTAAAAAATGATTTTAGTAATTTGTAAACCTCATATTTTTAAAATAAAAAGCTTCGATAAAACGGCAAGTAATGAAAAACAAATGGGTGTTTCATTACTATGTAAAGATTAGGTAAAAGTAATGAAAATAAAAAAAAGGTTAATTTTAATTTTCAAAACAAATGAAAATAAAAAAAAATGGTAATGATAAAAAGAGCTGCATTACCAGTACATCAAGTAATGGTAATGATTTTAGCCCATCTCTGTAAATCTGTATCTTCTAAAGTATAAGTCTGATTGCATCAGTATATATGAGATAATTGTTAAGGAGGACCCAGGCTTTCTGAATTTGAGATTCATTGTTACCCTGTGTTATCACAGGGTGACTTATTGGGCGTCAAAGTAGACCACCTCAAAAGTAAAATAGCTTTTGGATCGTGTAACTCTTTCAATTATTGCCCAATATGGAGAAACGAAGAAAAAACATGCTTACTTTACTATAATAACATTTGTTTTACAAAAATATCGGTGGTTTATAAAAAAAACCACTGGCAAAGAATGGTCTAAGAGTGATATGCCAAGGTTTGCAACCAGTGGTACAAAAACGAATTCACTGGTAGAGCTATGCTTTTAAAAAAAATGCTGATGCTTCGTTAAAAAAGGTTTGTAGTCAGGATGATCCGAGTTCAAATCCGGTTGCAAGCAAAATTTTTTTTTGGATTTTTTTTAATTTAAAAATTTTTTTGTTCTATAAAATCAATTTTTTTGTTTGTGGAAAAGCTCCTTTAAGACCAACATCTTTTTGCTCTCCCAACGCTGGCATATTAGTTCCAAAAAACTGTTTGCCAGTGCTAGCTTTAGTTGTCCAGCACAGGCAGTAGTTGTCCAGCGATTATCACTCATTTATGTGTGTAGCTATCAAATATAATATGTCTCGTTAGCTCAGTGGGTAGAGCAATCGTCTGCCAATCTGACGGCCTGCCCAGTCAGAAAAATACAAACGGGAAAGCGATGGCAAAGCACTTTAACATTTGGTACATATATATATATTTGTTCCTTTTACTCCTGCAAGGAACATAGGGCCGCAACAAGATTATCCCAATACGTTCGATCTGATGCACGGTGTTTGATTTCATTCCAACGAAGGTGTAAGTTGGATATTTCGGTTTCAATTTGCCGTTTCCAGGTGTGTGCTGGTCTTCCTATACGTCGACTGCCTTGGGGGTTCCAGTCTATAGCTTGTTTAGCAATATCATTGGGTTGTTTACGTAATGTATGTCCAATCCAATTCTATTTGCGTTTGCGGATTTCAATTTGGATAGGTTGTTGACCAGTTTCTGACCAGAGTCGGCAATTTGAAATTGTTCTAGACCAGAATATGTGTAGAATCTTCCTTAAGCATTTATTCACAAAAACTTGTATGGAATGTATGTCGCGGGGTGCTGCATTCCACGTCTCGCATCCATACAACAGTGTGGATTTTATATTGGAGTTGAATATCCTTAGCTTCGTCCTTCTTGATATATGTGAAGAGTTCCACACTGAATTGAGTTGGCCGAAAGCTTGCCGGGCTTTGTTTATAGGGTTAGATATATCGCCTTTGGATCCGCCACTTTTGTCCAATATGCTTCCCAGGTAACAGAATGATTCTACTTCATCAAGCGATTGATTCTGAACGGTTAATGTTTGCTCGTTATTTACATTTACTCGTATTATTTTTGTTTTGCCGATATTTATTTTTAAGCCAACATGTGATGCAAGGTACAAGTACTGGCAAAAAATGCTTTCCCAGGCAGTAGTTGTCCAGCGATTATCACTCATTTATGTGTGTAGCTATCAAATATAATATGTCTCGTTAGCTCAGTGGGTAGAGCAATCGTCTGCCAATCTGACGGCCTGCCCAGTCAGAAAAATACAAACGGGAAAGCGATGGCAAAGCACTTTAACATTTGGTACATATATATATATTTGTTACTTTTACTCCTGCAAGGAACATAGGGCCGCAACAAGATTATCCCAAACGTTCGATCTGATGCACGGTGTTTGATTTCATTCCAACGAAGGTGTAAGTTGGATATTTCGGTTTCAATTTGCCGTTTCCAGGTGTGTGCTGGTCTTCCTATACGTCGACTGCCTTGGGGGTTCCAGTCTATAGCTTGTTTAGCAATATCATTGGGTTGTTTACGTAATGTATGTTCAATCCAATTCTATTTGCGTTTGCGGATTTCAATTTGGATAGGTTGTTGACCAGTTTCTGACCAGAGTCGGCAATTTGAAATTGTTCTAGACCAGAATATGTGTAGAATCTTCCTTAAGCATTTATTCACAAAAACTTGTATGGAATGTATGTCGCGGGGTGCTGCATTCCACGTCTCGCATCCATACAACAGTGTGGATTTTATATTGGAGTTGAATATCCTTAGCTTCGTCCTTCTTGATATATGTGAAGAGTTCCACACTGAATTGAGTTGGCCGAAAGCTTGCCGGGCTTTGTTTATACGGTTAGATATATCGGCTTTGGATCCGCCACTTTTGTCCAATATGCTTCCCAGGTAACAGAATGATTCTACTTCATCAAGCGATTGATTCTGAACGGTTAACGTTTGCTCGTTATTTACATTTACTCGCATTATTTTTGTTTTGCCGATATTTATTTTTAAGCCAACATGTGATGCAAGGTACAAGTACTGGCAAAAAATGCTTTCCCATTCCCAAAATGATAACATCATTAGACAAAAGGACCGGTTGTTAAAGAAGCGCCGGAAAAGCACTGGAGAAACAAAATTTTTGAACATCGGCAAAACGCTGGCAAAACCAATAAATAGGTGGTCTGGAAATATATTTTACAAAATGTAATTTAAAAAAAGTTCATATGTATTTTTTTTTGGTCCTGCCGTGATTTGAACCCATCTAGAAAGTAATTGCCAACTATACCAAAAAAAAAAATACTAGCACAGCACTGATTTTGTAAAATTTACTACGCTGTGTTAAAATAAGGTAAAATCGGAAGGTCTCGGGTTCGATTCCGGTCACGAACATACAATTTTTTGTTTTCTTTTTTTTATATTTTTTTTTATATAAAATTACAATTCTTTTTATTAAATTAATTGTTTTTTATAAAATAACTTTTCTTAGTTTTTTTTACCATCTATATTTTGATTTTCCAGACGTTACGCCAACGCTGGCAAGTGAGGCACAGCAGACGTTATGCGAATGTTTACATATTAGCCATTGTTATCATTCATTTATTATTTAAGCTATGTTGTACTACACGTCTCGTTAGCTTAGTGTGTAGAGCGATTGTCTCGCAATCTGATGGACCGGGTTCGAGTCACAGCCCGATTATGTTTTATTTAAAATAATTATAATTAACATTTTTATTCTAAATTATTTTTTTCGCAAAAAAAAGTGTTTTTTTAAGTTTTTTAGACCATCAATTTTTTGGTTTTTCCAACATCATGACAATGTTGGCCGCTTAGTGTCAACCAACCTTTTGCCGATGCTTGTAAGTTAGCTGTTATCATTGATCTAATTTTTTAACTATTAGATATTACAAGTCTTGTTAGCTTATTGTGTAGAGCTCGCGGCTGACAACCTGGCGGCCTGGGTTCAATTCCCATCAGAACCATGTTTTTTAAAAAATACTAAAACAATTTTTTTAATTTTTAAAAAATTTTTTTTTTTGGAAATCTATCTTTAAAACACCTTTTTCAATTTTGACAACGTTATGAAAACGTTGGCAAGTTAGCACCAACCAACGGTTGCCCGCTGTTACCAATCGGTTAACAGGTCAATACTGTGAGGATTGTTAATCCCACGTTCTGCCAACGCATAACCGACCATCGCCAACGGTGTGCCAACATTGTGCCGATCGTATTTTTCTGCCTGGTACTTTACTTTTAGTGGACATGACAAATTTTTAATGGATTCTGTCGGAATTTCATAAAGAAACAGTGGATAAGTCTCTCTTGCATAAATAATTGCATAATATATGTAAAATTAATAAAATTGTTAATTTTTATTAATTAAAAAACGGTCGTCAATTTAAAGAAAGCAGTACTGGCATAAGTACGTTTCGAGTAGTATCGGCATTTTGACAAAAACCGTGCTTTCCCCAGCACAATTTTTTTTGTAACGTCGGCAATTTCTAACTGGGTATACTTAGTAAATAAGTATATTTATTGCGATAACTTTGGTAAATGGAAACTTTTTTCCTAATGTTTGAAATTTTGCAAGAACAGTTTATAGGGGTAACCCCATATTATAGTAAAAGTTGGACTTTGGGGACAACTTGGAAAGCTATGCTGACATAAGCAATTTTTGAAAAATCGCGATTTTAACGTAGGTCGCTATGCATTAGACCTGGCGTTAAAAACTTTTTTTTGAAACTTGAATGTGGGTAGCGATAAAAATATGCGATTTGATGCCAAAATTGATGTAGCAAATTTTCAGGCTGATCGGAGGGTGCCAACCCGTGCCACAATGAGGTCAAAGGTCAAAATTTTGAAAAACCACCCAAATACTTTTTTTTTTGCAATTCATAAATTTTTGTAATAAGAAATACTGTAAATATAATGTTTTTTCTTTAATTTTTATTTAATAGTCTTATTATTTTTATTTTAAATCATTGAAGATTTTGTATAGGCTGGGAAGTCCTTACGGTAGCCCTCTACAATATGTAACAAGTACTGTTTATCGTCTTCGTTGTGTGTTAAGCATCTGTTATAGTCAGTTATTAGTTTGACTTTTCTTTCGGCGGCATCATTCACAACAGTAATGCATTTTACGATTTGTCCCCCTTTACAAAATGCTTCGCTCTTAGGCCAGTTTGACGGATCAAAGCGTAAGAAATCCGTAGAAATTTCCAGAAGAGAAAAAAATTTTTTTGTTTTAGGAGTTACAAAAGAGCTTAAATCCTTGGATGTGAATAATTGTAATTCATCAACGCTTGCGCACACTTTTTTAGAAGGGAAAATATCAACATCATCACCGCTATGATTGTCTTCATCGGAATCTATTTGCAACGCCAAAACCATATTTTCCTTTATTTTTGAGTCTACATGTGGATCAAAAAAGGCAAGTGCAACTGCTTCCTCTGATAAATACCACAGGTGGTTCCGAATTTTTTACAAAAGCACTGTAGATATTTTTTTTATCAAAATACCCAATAATCCCCTTTATTAGTTGCATATCTCTATTTGGCGCTTCAACTGCATTTGCGGTTCTAAACCAGTATGGGATGTAGAGCCTTACTAAGAAAATGCACGTATTACGAATTCCATTCAACTGACATTCAAGTGCTCGTTAAAAATATACATTTTGAGACAATAGATGGCCTTGGACATGAATCTTGCATGAGATGTCGCTCCAGGTGCACGAAATGTGAAATTGGGAATGCTACCACCAAGAAAAATAAATGCAAGTTGTAAGAGTTCTCTATAATCATTCCGAATGTGGACTTTCGCTAAATATTCAAGATAAAAGTGTTTCCTTGTTTCGCGTTCCTCGACAGATATGACACTCAAAACTTGTTCATCCTGCATACAAGTGCTGTATCCCTTTGAATTTAGTGTGCTCCATTCCCGTGCAAAACGTTCAAAAATCGCCACCTCTGGACCACTTGATTTTCCGAAATTGATTTCAAATACAGCTCTTAAGAGAATTTCTGTAATATGGTGGCGACATGGTAACCACAATAAGCTGCGTTCCAATAAAGTTCCAGCACCACTATGAGAGCCAGTATTTGCAGCAGTTGTATCGAAACATATCATTTCTAATGAATTCAGCATATTCATTTTTAACAAATAGTCGTAGACTGATTGAGCGACTACAGCACCAGTTCCATCTTCAATAATGGGGATAGCTATTAATTTTTCAACGTTCTCCGACGTGAGCACAATAGCCAAGCGATCAACTTTATTTTTTCCAGCAATTGCGGGAGGTAGCTTTCCGTCCCAATGCAAAACAGATGTTTCAGGTATCTAAAAAAATCTTAAGCTCAAAGCAAAATTTATAACTTGGTCAAAATAAACAAACTTACCTTGAAATTTTCAACAATTTCTTTGCCATGACGCCGATGATATTTGTTACGTTGTTCACGCACGTGATTGGCTTTGGCCTCTCGATCTTCCAAAATTTTCCATCTGTGTACAGAGACTTTCAATTTTACGTTCAATATTATCCAGTCTGCTGCAACGGCTATTTGATGATGTGGAAACCATATTTATTTCCGAATCGGTGCAGTCACATATCTTGTCAGCCATGGCAGTGAGTTTTTCTAAGCGGTCTTCGCTGACAGATAGTATAGCCTTCATTTGAGATGGTAATCGTTGCATCCACAGCTGTTTTAAAATATCCTCAGAAACCTTACCTTGAGCTAAAGAACGCATTTGGCTTAACAATTCCGATGGCTTTTTGTCTGCAAGTTCGACGTCTGTTAAAAGCTTCTTGAGCCGTTTTTCTTCCGAATCAGAGAAAGCTCTGATTAGTTTTGCTTTCAAGGATTCATACATATTTGTTGTCGGAGGATTTATGATGATATCCTGTACTTTTTCAAGAATGTTGCTTTCAATCGATGCTACGATGGTGTGGAATTTTGTAGAGTCTAAAGTTACACCAGCCATTATAAACTGCGATTCCATTTGTTTGAACCAAAGAAGAGGCTCAGAACGCCAGAATGGAGGTGCCTTAACAGCTACACGTGCAATTTGCATTGGCTGCACGTCTGCGAATGCTTCCTCTGTTTCCGTCATCGTTATTAGTTTTCTTTTCCTTCCTTATCGGTACGATTTTAAACACGGGGTCACCAATTTGTGGTAATGTAGGATTGATTTCAATTAAAAATCAAATAAACAAAACACTATTTATTTTTATATAAACAATTTGTCTTTATTTTGTAAAATTCAAATACCGACTGACTTAATTTTATTTTCAATCATTTTTTCAAAACAAAAATTTCAAAGGTAACTTATTATCTACAAAATTATATTTTGAAAAGTGTTTCTAATTAAAGTGTATTTTTTTAAGCACAGGTGTTTTTAAATACAGCCACACTCTCAAATTCAACATGTTCCATAGTCAAGTCTACACATGAAACATGAACAGCAAAAAAAAATTGACACTTTGCTTCCAAATACTACATAATAATTACCTGAAGTGCCTTTTCTTTTTTCATAATTTTCTTTTCGACGTTTTTCATCTTCCAATCTTTGTGCTTTTCTTTTTTCTTTATTTGTGACATTTTGATCGACACAAGTCATGCTACCTACCAACACGTCCATTTTCTCGCTGCTTTATTAAGAAGTCTCTATCTTCCTGTATACTTATAAGCTTCAGAGCGTCAACGTGGGCAATGTCAAATTAATTGTTTAAATTTTCCTTAAAGTAATTTTCTTTTTTGCGATGACTTGGGAACGGAGATTTACATACTTTTTGGACTGTTCTCCATTCTTCATAAAGTTTTGCAGCACATGTTCTTTGATCTGGCGTTGGGATTCTAGCTTTTTCCCAAAAAGGCAATATTTCATTTAACACTAATCTTGCACTTTCTTTAACTGTTTTCTTTTCACAACGCACATAATAAAAAAAACACTGAAGCACTTGCTGCTTTGATGGTAATTTCACACCAACTATTTTAGGTACACATTTACCAATCAAGTACACATTTGTGTCAGCAGATCGAAGCCGTTCCAACGATAAATTTTTCTTCTGAGCCATGGAATTACGTAAAGTTACACAATATTTTATTTTACAATAAACTTCACTTTTCTCAACAATATTTAAATTCGCAATGACAAAATTTGCATATTCATATCAACAGCATTGCTAAGTGCTCAGTAGCAGAGCGGAAAAAACGGTACTTTTAGACAAAAATGCAGTTGACGACAGCTCAAAGCTAGGAATATTGAGGATGTTTAAAAAACAGCGACGAAAAAAAAATTTACCGTTTTTTCAATAATAGTTGTTGGTAGAAATACATATCGTTACCTGAAATGCAAAAGGGCGTAACAAACATATTCATTATTTTACAAGAAAAGCAAAAAAAAACTTTCCGACATTTTACGAAATTAAGTAATGAAATCAAAACTTTTTATTGTAGAAGACTATAATTTTGCGGAGAAAGGAAGCTTAATTATGTGCTTCATAATCAATGAAAAAAAATTAAAATTTTCTACAGTAAAACCAAATTAAGAAGAAGAGCGAAAAGTTGGTTGTTTAGAATTTCGCTTATAAAATCTTTATTTTTGATATCAGAAAGCTAAAAAATTGTGAGGACACGTAGTTTAATGTCGTGCACCATAATCAGTCAAAAACTTACACCTTCTTCCATTTTAGGTAACGATATATATTGTAAGCATATTTTGAATTCTATAAATATTTTTTTCTTACTATAGTAGCAGAAACACCATATATTTTTACAACTGAGAGCTTAAATAAAAACTATAATGCATACATATATTTGTTTTTGCTTCTGGTGCCATTATATACTTAAGCATTAATACTACTATTAACTAATTTACAAGTTATAAATGATATTCTAATTTAAAGAAGTTTATTTTTGGTATTTCTTAATAAAAAAAATTATAAAATGCAAAAAAAATGGAGTATTTTGGTGGTTTTTTAAAATTTTGACCTTTGACCTCATTGCTACATCAATTTTGGCATCAAATCGCATATTTTCATCGCTACCCACAATCAAAATTCCAAAATATAAAAAACCCCATATTAGCTACGCCAGGTCTACTATGCATGCATACATTTTTTTATTGAAATATTTTTCTTTTAATTGTTTCTTTACTATGGCATAACATTTATCAAGGTCGATTTGACATCAATTGGTTAAAAATTTAAATAACTGTAAAAATCCATATTAAGCGCGAAGTGTTTTCAATAGCCAGGTCCTGTGCCTACATTTCACCACAAAAAATTGATACTGATTGCCAAGCACGTAGCTAGGAATTTATTTCGGTGGGGGCTTTTCAAAAATTTTTTGTTTAATTTTCCCGTTTTTTTGCTTATGCGGCAAATAGACTATGCAAGTCACTTGCACAATAACGAGTTTGTTCAAGTAACCTTACTCGCTACACACCATTCAAGTAAACTGTGCAATATTCATTTTAATTTACACATAGCAGCAGAAACATGTAGCGGATTGTTATTGCCATGAGAAAATATTAATCTTAAAAAGCTTTATTTCACACTTTGCGCAGGCCATAATACCTGAAATTCGTTGGCGATGTTAATAAATTTATATTGACATTTTTTACTTTACGTTTATTTATACTTTTAATTTTTTTTATCCGTATTTATGATGTTCACTCTTCAAAAATTACTGCTGAACTGTGCTAATTTCAGCATACACTGCGCAAATGACTTGCACAAGTTCTAAAATATTGCGTAAAAATCAAAATCGTTTTGATTTTTACTCAAGTCTAAAAATATACTTGTACAAGTACACAAACCAGGCCATACACTGTTCAACTGACCTGCACAAACTCATTATTGTGCAAGTAACTTGAGTAGTCTATAGGCCGCATTACTGGGGAAACTTATAAAACTTTAAAAACTCGTTATTTTAAGTTAAGTGTGCTCCTTTACTTTTTGTGTAAAGTTCAATAAAATGAGAGTAAACACAAAATTCTCTATCTAATTGACAAAATTACCCAAAAGTATGGGAACGCACAAAATCACTTTTCTAACCCAAAACTATTTAAAAGAAAAAAATTAAAATGCGTTTAGTTTCAGTCTCAAAAAAAACGTACAAAAACACATATTTTTTGCGTTTAAAAGTTTTTTGACTTCGTTCGGTTTATTTTTATACATATAAGTTTTATTTTGTGTATTTCTTTGCTTAATTAAAATTTAGAATTTTCACAATGGTAGTAGTAGTAGTACTGGTTCTTTATTTTCGGAGATATTATATAAAAAGTGTTACAATAAATGTTTTATTTTTACATATTTATATTACTTAAAATAAGAACTACGACTTTGACAATAGTCGTCAGTCGAATTTTCACAAACAATTGTGTTATTTGTTTATCATTGCACCAGCTGTCCCCTTTTACAATTTTGATTAATAGTAAAAAAAAGAAGTTAATAGTAGACAGAGGCAGAAAATTTTATAAAAATATCTGTAAGAACGCAAAAATATCTGTACGGGCCTAAATGTTTTTAAAACTTGTTTAATATTACAACTAAGAGTGGCTAATAACATAATAATAAGGAAAATTTAATTTCTAACGAATTTTCTAAGTTCTAAACTAAATTATATATTTCCAGTGTAATTTGATTTCTAGGTGATTTCAGTTTTCAAAAATTTCAGTTTTTAGTCAATATTTAAAATTTTCTGCAATCCGTTTGTGATATGGAGTATATTGTTTTACCCATTTTCTGCCAAGCATGGATCCGTGCGAATTTTCTGACAAAACTTCGTTGAAGGATAGGTAGACGTGACTTTAGAGATATGTTTGTAAAAAATGGGTTAAAAAATGTAAATACTGCATCTCATAAGTGGTTTTGCTACTTGATTTTAACAGTGAAATTATATTTTAATACTTTTGGACAAATTTTTAATTTTTTTGTGCGATTTCCTTTTTCGATATTAGTTTTAAAAGGTCCCAGCAAAAAAAATGGATGTAATGCTTTACAAACTACTTCTTTCACTACTTCACAAGTATCCATTAGTGTATTTTTACAGCTTTTTTAGAAGTTATTCTGAACAACTTAAAAAAATCACATTGCTTCCAAAGTATCCGTTAGTATATTTCTACATCTTTTTAGAATTACTTCTGAACAACATCAAAAAAATCACTTTAGTATTACTTCTAAAGATTAATTGCTCTAAAAGTGATCGTAACAAGTGATTTTCGTATCATTTGGCTTTTCCAAACAGATGGTCGCGGGTTCGATTCCCGGCGGGACCAATATTTTTTTTTTTTTAATTTTTTTGTTATTCTATTAATTTTTTTTTAAATATTTATAGTTAATTTGTTTAAATTCAAAATTTTTTTAATTTTTAAAAATATGTATATATAAAAAAGGGTGAGAATTTGCTTTTTATGCACCTGCAAAAATAGCACTGAAAACAATATTGAATTGGAGTGCACCTTTTACTAAATAAGTGTAAGTACTTTTATTGAAGAGAATAAGGAACAATATCTCGTAGTAACAAAGTGGTGTTTTCATGTCACTCAACTTTCATATCAAAGAATAGCTCAGCGGTAGAGCGCTAGACTAACAATCTTGAGGTCGCAAGTTCGATAGCCGATGGCTGCAATAAAAAGCTTTTGTAAAATAATAAAAAAAAAAATTTTTTTTTCGAAGAATTTTTTTTAACTTTTAATTGGTGAAAAAGAGCTTTTTTTGCACTCGTTCAAAAAGTACTGAAAAAATGTTGAAGTACTCCTCCCCTATGACAAATCAATGTTAAAATCATTAGTGTTTATGTTAAAAAAGAAGTACATCTATATCATCAATTATTGTGCTTTTTCTACTGCTTCGGAACCTCTTTTTTGCTGGGGTTTTATTAAAAGTAAATTACATCATTATTATATTGATTTCCAATGGATTGCGCCATTCCAATGTGATCTTAGACTAATTTCAAAGCGCAACAATAATTTCAAGGACGATGGTTCCAACGCGAAATGAAAGTAAAATTCCAGAGGATTTTGCAAAGTTAGCTCGGCTTTTTATTTTATGATATCTTGAAATATCTGTGTGTCGCGAAAGCCCAAAATTGTTGCACATTTTTAGAGTTAGGAACTCTCTAGCGTTCACGGGGCTCGAGCCTCCAAGCCCCCCCCTAGCTACGTGCCTGCTGATTGCATTTGGAACTTTTTGTATATAAAAACCTATATGGAGAACCACTGAACTTTGAACACATTTTGCGAAAGAGCTGTACCTTAGATCGAAACATAAACTATGACATTGTAATCAGCATGTCCGAAATATATAGAATTAAATGTCAGAACTCTATTAATTTTTAAAAGTTAAGAGTTTGTCATCCTGTGTTTTTTAAAAACATTATGATTCTTTTCATAGTAGTATGAATAAATTTAATAGCGATGAAAGAGAAGAGCTCCCCAGCTGGAAAATGTGTCTTAAAGGCAATGGGTCATATGAATAAAACTTAGCAATTACTTTGAAGAAAATACTTTTGGCTTAGGAATGACTTTTGACACCATATTTATCCATAGACTTGTAGACCGACATGAAATATAAACGAAAATCAAAAAATAAAATTTTTAGTCTACTCGCAAGACTTAAATTGTGAAGTAATTGCTTAAAAACCCAATATTTCCCCCTATTAGTAATATCTATTTTTTATTCATACGAGCCAATGTCAGCAGCGCCGTTTAAGTGACAAGCCAGCAGGCGCAGACATTTACCAAAGACGTCTTAAAGACATGTCTGCAGCTTTTTACTTTTTCTTAAGTGACGCTGACAAACTGCATATTTGTCATCATCACTAGAATTTATTCTTAATTCGCGCTGACTAACTACCTAGTTGTCAGTATCGCGTCTTAATAAATCTATAAAAAAAATTTTTTTGTTGTGACAGCGATTTGAACCGCGAACCTCAAAACTAAAAAAAATTCAATGTCTGAGCGACTAGACGTTTACATCATAATCAATTTAATACTTGTATGTACTTAATTTGAATTTAAAACAAAATTCAAATTTGTAAAAAGCATTCAAATAAAATTAATATAATTTGAATTTGATTACAGGAAGATTCAAATAAAATTTAAGATTTGAATTTAAAAAATTGAACTTCTATAATTTTTTTTATGATTTTCGAAGTGACCCAAATCGGCGAAACTGCCCCAAACTTGGTGGACATTCGCCAAAATTTCACCAAGCAAACCTTATTAATACCAAGCAAACCTTATTTCACCAAGCAAACCTTATTAATACAGCAAAGTGAATATTTTAATGATTGAAATAAATAATTTGGAATAAGTCCTGTAAGTTATGTGATCCTCTTTAATCAATAAATATCCACTATACTAAAAAAAATAATTTAAAACTATAATAAAATGACTCTTTACTATAATAAAATGACTCTTCAAAAATGTTAAATATTAATATATGTAAATTTAAAAATTAGTGCGATTGTTCCAATTTACTATTAACCAAATTGTATGTAAATATATAGAAGGGTAATATCAAAATATGTGATAAAAACTATGTAACCAGCTAATTTCTAATGGACGGATTTCATTTGAGTTATATATTTCGATATATGTATATCAGCGCATTGTCACCTGTTTTACAAAATTTATGAAGCTAAACACTAACTGTAAGAATTTTTATGAAGAGGAAAAGTAACGCTTTTAACCCTTTGACGTCCATAGGCAAGTATGCTTGCCCAAGGGTTTTTCGCACTGTAGTGTATACATAACATAGGGTATAAATTAGTTTAGTGTGTGCATAGCATAGCGTGTGAGTAATGTAGACAAACCACACAATGCATGCACACTAGGGTGGACCTTGTGTCGATATTTTGGTAGATGAGGGCTCTATTCCGTGCCTTTTTGAAAAAAAATGACAATGCCGAAAAAAAAAATTAAAAAAAAAAAAAAATAGGGGTTGCGCACGAGCCGAGAAAAAGGTCCACTTTGCCAAAATTAGGGGGGAAATTGCCATAGGTCATCAGGGGTCACCCGTAGGGGGGAAGAATGTATGGCCGACCCCCATTAACTTTTTACCGCCAACATTTTCCCCCAAGCCACCCACCCCCTAGCTCCTCCCCTTAGGGGGGTCACCATACAAAAATGGAGGTTGCTCAGTATTTTCGAAAAACACCATAGGTCATCAGGGGTCACCCCTAGGGGGGCAAAATATATGACCGACCCCCATTAACTTTTCATCCCCAACATCTTTTCCGAACAAACTTACCCTCTATCTCCACTCCTTGAGGGACTCCCCATACAAAAATACTGAAAATCTATGTATTTACAGTTGCACAATATCGAGATTTTTTTGATTTTTTTTGATTTTTTTACAGAAATTCCACCAATATTCCACCAAAGTTAAGATGACAACACAACTTAGATCGCGCGACGATATTTTTTTGATTGGTTATCCAAGCATGAATATTACGGGGAACAAATTACCGTCGAAGAAGCAAGTGCTAAGAATGCATTTCTTCAACATTCGCAAACGAAACATGTCGAAGAAAAATAGTGCGGTTATAGTCGCGGACGCAGTGATGATTTTTTGGCGCCAAGCAGCTATTCCGACGAAAGCCAGAGGAGATGTTACAAGAAAAATAGCTGCGCTGCACGATGAGTGGGATGCTTTAAGAAAGTCATCTCACAGAAAGACTGAGTCCACTAGAGAAAAAGAGAATAAGTTTTCTGATAGCTTGGATAATCTTTTCGACATCGCACACGCCAACGCCCTTGAGAAAATGACAAATACCGAAGACATTGAGTTTCTGCTAAAGCAAAGAGAAGATGGCCGGCCAGGAACTATGGGAGGTGTGGACGCTACTGATACTCGAACGAGGAAAAGAAAAGCTGAGCGCGAAGAACAAGAAGAGTTGCGACGCAAACGTGCAACGGAATCTAGTAGAGATCAGTTCGCTAAAGGCGGTAAGTTATTTCGCGCTTTGTGTGTTCGTCCAATGTTTATATTCAAATGAAATTCTTTCAATTGCAGTGGTTAAATTCTCAAGCAGTGATTCAAGCGATGATAATGGGAGACAGGACGAAAACTTCCCGGCAGAAGCTGGCCCATCAAATGTTGGTGACATAAGAGGTTACAAACAATGTTTTACTGAACGAGTCCTATCAGCTTTGGACAAGTGCAAAGTGACTGACCGAGACGCGGTCGGCATTATGATAGCGGCGGCAGAAGCATTTGGACGCGATCCTCAACAATACACAATAAACCGTACGTCGCTTCGGAGATGTCGGCGTTCAAATCGAGAGAACATGCTGAGTTATGTGAAAGACAATCCAGAAGTAAGATCGCATAGATTTATTTGCTCTCATTCAGAATTCTTATTCTTCAACGCGTTTCATTTATCTCCAGCTTGTCGCAGCTAAATCCTTCGTAGTCCATTGGGATGGCAAAATGCTTTTGGATTTTGTGGGTACAAAGAAGGTGGACCGTCTACCGGTAATTGTCTCGTACGGAGAAAAAGAACAACTTCTTGGAGTTCCCAAAGTAGAAGATGGGAAAGGAAAAGGCCGGAGAATAGCACATGCCGTTTATCAACTGTTGGCATCTTGGCATATGACACATCGAATACAAGGACTTTCTTTCGACACGACATCAACGAACAGTGGCCCATTCTCCGGAGCCGCAGTTGCTCTTGAGCGGCTGTTGGAGAGAGAAATCTTATATTTACCTTGCAGACACCACGTATACGAACTGGTGCTAAGGGAAGTTTTTGAGACAAAAATGGGAAAGACCAGTGCACCAGGCGTTCCTTGCTTTGACCGTTTCAAACAGGAATGGGACGCTGTAAAGGTTAAACCATTCCATTCTGGCTTGATAGACGATCAAGTCGTCAGAAAAATTCCTGTGGCAATGCAAGTCGGCATAAAGGAGTTTTGCTTAGATCAATTGAAGGAGAAACACCCTCGCGATGACTACAAAGAAATGCTACAATTAATTCTTTTGTTTCTGGGTGAAAAACTTGAGAATTACCATTTCCGAGCTCCAGGACCCGTTTCCCATGCTCGATGGATGGCAAAAGCCATTTACAGCCTCAAGATGTTTTTGTTTCGGAGAACTTTTCACTTATCTGTATGTGAATTGAATGGTATTCGACACGTTTGTATTTTTGTGGTGCGACTTTACGTCAAGGCATGGTTTGGTTCTTCTCGAGCAGCTGAGGCGCCGAATCAAGATTGGAAGTTTTTGAAGGACATCGTCGAGTACAAGTCCGTTGACCAGGATTTATCTCGGGTAATGATAAAGAAATTTATCGGTCACCTATGGTATCTCGCCGATGAGCACATAGCCCTTGCCTTTTTCGATGACAAGGTTTCAAATGAGTTGAAGGCCAAAATGGCCCAAGCATTGCTAGAAAAGGAGAATGACGAAGGTGAAGAAGATGAAGAAGACGAAGAAGACGAAGAAGGTGAAGAAGATGAAGAAGACGACCCGGTTCCCCCAGCTCCTCGCGTCGTAATCAAAAGCACCAGCGTTAAAAAAATCGAGGTGAAATTCAAAGATGTGAATGAGGAATTCTTGGCTAAAGACTTGAGCAACTTCGTCTCTCATAATACCAAAAATTTATTTGTACGATTTGGAATATCGCAAGATTTCATTCTAGCAAATCCAGCAACCTGGAAATCTCGCGCAGACTATCAAGAAGGTCGTAGAATTGTAAATAACTTGCGCGTTGTGAACGACACTGCCGAAAGAGGAGTAAAAATGATACAAGATTATAATAGAATACTGTGTCAAGGCGAAGAAGAGAAACAGTATTTACTACATGTTATCGATTCTTACCGCAAGAAATACCCATCAGCGAACAAAAATATGTTAATTTGACTATATTATATTAAAAGTGCTTAGTAGTACTACTCAATTACAGCTTCTTTTATTTTTGTATGGGGAGTCCCTCAAGGAGTGGAGATAGAGGGTAAGTTTGTTCGGAAAAGATGTTGGGGATGAAAAGTTAATGGGGGTCGGTCATATATTTTGCCCCCCTAGGGGTGACCCCTGATGACCTATGGTGTTTTTCGAAAATACTGAGCAACCTCCATTTTTGTATGGTGACCCCCCTAAGGGGAGGAGCTAGGGGGTGGGTGGCTTGGGGGAAAATGTTGGCGGTAAAAAGTTAATGGGGGTCGGCCATACATTCTTCCCCCCTACGGGTGACCCCTGATGACCTATGGCAATTTCCCCCCTAATTTTGGCAAAGTGGACCTTTTTCTCGGCTCGTGCGCAACCCCTAATTTTTTTTTTTTTTAATTTTTTTTTTCGGCATTGTCATTTTTTTTCAAAAAGGCACGGAATAGAGCCCTCATCTACCAAAATATCGCAAAAATTTCATTTCAAGGTCCACCTTAATGCACACAAGTATTGTCATTCATTGGACGGTCGAATTTCTTTGATTAACAAAGAAATATGAGATCCTTTTTGGTATGCGGCTAATGCACTTGACGAGTGCATTAACTTAGCGACCCACTTATGACAAATATGTGTGGTAGTTGGAATAAACACTATAGTAGAATATACGGCCACACACATAGCTACATATTGAGTAGCACATGAACTAGAGTACGAAAAGTAAAGTATTTTTGAGTGAGTTTGGGGGAACTCCAAACAATTATTGAAAATAATGGGATCAGAGAAAGACTCCGCCCAATCAATGACAATAGTAGATCAATAAGTTATTGAGTGATTTTAGTAAATCTCTCTTAGAGAAGAAGTTCTGGACGTTATGTCAACTTCTGATAAGTAGTATAAATACCAGAGTAAATTGAATAAAGGGACAGTCTTTAATTTAAATCAAAACGCGACGTCTTTCTTTTACTTACCAGCACTACTGCGATCCTCAAGAGGCCCTCCAGTAGCGCTGCAACAAACCCCTGGAACTAGTACAGGACTAGTTCCCTACATGGCGATCCTGCCAAACATTTAGAAATTGTATTTTTAAATACAAATCTGAATAAAGGATAAAGGCAATTGTAGCTTATGCTCAGCCATTATCCTTGCGGAACAATAGAATATCGTTACAGATCCCACCACTGAATGGGGAAACCACTGGATGAAGTGCTGAAAGACATCCAGGAGGCAGAGGCTCGCTGGAAGAAACTACAAGAAGAAGGCAACCCAAAGAGAGAAGAAAGGCCAACAATACTAACGGTCGGGCCTAGACCCAAATACCTGCGGAGGAAACAACCAGCAGAACCTAAAATACCGATATTCCCCCTGCCAAATACCAGTAAATCAAGGAGTGGGACAGTGGCCAGAATCCGAAAAGAAATAGCAGTCAAGAGGCACGAGTTAACCTACGTACAAAACGAAGAAGTACGGCAAACGCTTCAAACTGCAGTTATCAACCTCAAAAAAGAGCTTAAGGAAATAACAAAGGCAAACAGAAAAAGGAGAAGAAGAAGCGATGAAAATAACAGGCGCAATTGTGTCAATAATTATAACTACTTTTGTAATAATTTTTATTATTAAGTATATAGAAAAGAAAACAGAAGACCTAGAAGAATGGGCATCGAACAAGATAGGAGAAGTAAACAAAATTAGTAAAGTGACGTACAAAAACAGAGATAATAATAACAAAAAGAAGAAGAAGAAGAATTCACGCAAATATAATTTCATATAGAAAATTTTTTTTTAAATGAGGGAATCACTGAAAGATTTATTTTTCAAATGCATGACCTGCTTGATGCTGATAATATTTTTGTCAATGTTAATATTTGTTATAATAAACCTAAATAGAGACATGTTAAAATTGATAAAGGGACTTTCAGACAATTATTATTGTAAATGTAAAAATCAAAAATAATTAAGAGAATAAAATAAAAGTTTTTATTTTGTACAAAAGAGACCATGAGAGGTATCCATCCTTTTGTTCTAAATGGAATTTATAAAGTTATTAGAACAGATTAGTATAAATGCTAGAAAGTCATTGAATAGACCCTATACCACAGAGACAATAGAAGAAAAAAAAGTAGAAATTCAGAAAATAGAAAAGAATTTAAGCGTCTATATACAGAACTCAGAGGAGGAAGACGAAAAGACAACTGAATTATTGGAGCGATTTGAAAGGTTAAAATCGGAAGCGACGGATATTTTGGAACAACATTCAGGGAAAAGATTAGTTTTGGAAAGAAGACAAGGCATTATAATGGCTAACCTCGATATGAGCGAGTTATCTATGATAACAAAACTAGTACCGAAATTTTCAGGCAAACAATGTGAATTACATGAGTTTTTGAGCAGTTTGGAAACAGTTAGCGTAACAATACCCACTGATAAGCAAGGATCATTCTTTGATTTTATCTTCAGGTCAAGACTGGAACTAAAGGTTCAGAATAGAGTAAAACAGAACAACGTACCGACGACCATAAACGAGTTAGTGCTAGGACTGAAGCAGGCGTATAAGCCAATGCGGACATCGAATAGCATCCTTAACGAGATAACACACTTGGTACAGAGAGGTGACAACCTGTTGGGATTTGCGACAAAGATTGAAAATCTCATCACAGAACTTAATGAAATCCAGATTGACGAGGAGGGAGAATCATTTAGAGCCTCCATTGTGAGCGCGAATGGGAAAATTGCTTTCAACGCTTTCATGAACGGTCTGACCGATCCACAGACAATAACCACAATAGACGCGAGTCAAGTCAAAACTTTCACTGAAGCACTAATGATCGCTGAAAAAGTTTCCTCACGGGTGGAGCGGAAACAGGTGTTCCATCAAACCGCTCAACACCACAAGCAAAGGAACGGCACATATAAGCAACAACCGCGATGCAAAAAATGCGGAAGACAACATGATAATAAATGCCCTGCCGACGGCAATAAATGCCACAACTGTGGAAAGCTCAACCATTTTGCGAAAATGTGTTTTGCTAAGAATACGACAAACAATAGCAACAATGTCAGCAGAAATGACAACAACAATAACCAGACGAACAATAGAAGAAGATGGAATAATAGAGGTCGCACAATAAATCAAGTACAAAACCAGGGAAACTCTCAAAACCAGGAGTCCTCACGAACGGAGACTCCAAGGGGAAACAATTAGAAAATAAAGAAATATACAGCATATCATCCAACCTCAAGAATTACGTAAGATTAAGCATAATAGATACAAACAACGACGTAACATTTTTGATAGATACAGGAGCAGATGTCTCGCTGTGCAAAAGGAAATTCTTAGAGAATTATGAGGAGGATCAGGATGACTATTGCAATTTAACAGGAATATCAGAGAATATTATTAAATCTCTGGGTTCCACAACTATTGGGATGGAAATAAACGGAAATATAATAGAACAGAAAATACAATTAGTGGAAGATAATTTCCCAATAAGCACAGATGGAATATTAGGAAGAGATTTCCTATCCAAGTTTAGGTGCAATATAGATTATGACAAATATGTGTTGACATTCAACATGAACGGTGAGACGATAACGATACCGATACACGATAACACGTTTAGAGTAAACGAAGTAAGAATACCGCAAAGAAGTGAGATAATTTTGCCTTTTTCAATCGAATTGGAAGAAGACGCCATTGTATTAAATAGGGAAATAACTAAAGGAGTATTTTTGGCGAATGCGATAATACCTAAAGAGGGAAACCAACACATTAAGTTATTGAATGTAACGGATAAAATAGTGATAGTGGAAAATCTAAGACTAGAAACTATCCCTTTGGCCAGTTATGAAATATGCGCAGTAAACAGTAAGAAAAAAAAAGAGCAATGTATGGATAAACGCTTTAAAGAATTAATGAAAAATTTTAATTTAGATGACTTAGATGATGAGAATAAAGAAAATATTATGTCAATACTAAGAAGATACCAATCAATATTTCATATTGATGATGAGGATTTGACCACTAATAATTTCTATAGACAAACGATAAATTTACACGACAATAGTCCAGTGTACATAAAAAACTATAGATTACCTCATACACACACGACGGAAATAAAATCTCAAGTACAAGAACTTTTGGAAAAAGACATCATCGAACCATCAATAAGCCCGTATAACGCACCACTACTGTTAGTTCCAAAAAAGGGACACACAGATTTGAGGAAATGGAGATTAGTAGTCGATTTTAGAAAGTTAAATGACAAAATCGTAAATGACAAGTTTCCATTGACACGTCTGGACGACATTTTAGACAAACTAGGTAGAGCCAAATATTTTTCAACCTTAGATATGACAAGTTCTTTTCATCAAATAGAGCTTGATCATCAGTCTCGTCCTTATACAGCATTTTCTACACCTAATGGTCATTACCAGTACACTAGGTTGCCATTTGGCCTGAAAATATCATCAAATAGTTTTCAGCGTATGCTGACCATAGCCTTATCTGGCCTAGAGTCCGAAGCTTTTTTGTATGTTGATGACATTATAATATTCGGATGTAGCCTAAAACATCACAATGACAATTTGATAAAAGTTCTAGATAGATTGGAGAAATACAACTTAAAACTGAATCCGAGTAAATGTTGTTTTTTAAAACCGGAGGTTGTATATCTTGGTCATTTGATCACTCCTAATGGGATTAAACCCGATCCTGCAAAATTCGATGCGATAACGAATTATCCGATTCCGAAGAATGCCGACGAAGTTAGAAGGTTCGTGGCATTTTGTAACTACTACCGACGCTTTGTTGAAAACTTTGCTGATACAGCAAGTTGTTTAAATGCTTTGTTAAAGAAGGGTACAAAATTCGAGTGGACAGAACATTGCCAAGCGGCATTTGATAAACTGAGGGGAAAATTGATAAGCCCACCAATTTTACAATATCCTGACTTCGAGGAACCATTTATACTAACAACGGACGCATCTGATTTCGCTCTTGGAGCCATACTTTCGCAAGGAGAAATTGGAAATGATAGACCAATATCCTATGCAAGTCGTTCATTGAACAAACATGAGAGAAACAAGCCAGTGATAGAAAAAGAATTACTAGGCATACATTGGGGGATACAATTTTTTAGACCCTATTTATATGGGAGAAAGTTTATTGTAGTGACTGACCACCGCCCACTTATATCTCTTTTCTCACATAAGAACCCAAGTTCAAAACTAACTAGAATCCGACTTGAACTATCCGATTACGATTTTGAAATAATATATAAAAAGGGCATAAACAACACAAACGCGGATGCGCTGTCTAGAATACAGATAGATTCAGACATGCTAAAGGAAATGATACCTCAAAGAATTGATGAGACAATCAAAAAATCGCTGGTGATAACAAGAAGCATGAGGAAAAATGAAGAAAAAGAAAATGAGAAAAAGAAAAATGAGGAAAAAGAAGATATAGTAAGAGAAAATAAAAGAAATGAAAATAAAGAAATAAAGAACAGAGAAAAAGAAACTGACAAAAATGGTAATACAGATCCTAATGAGCCTGATCAACTCAATATTTGGGAGTGTACATCCATAAGAGATATAAAACTTGCAAGAAAGTTGAAGTTTATATTAGAAAAAAGACCGGCAAATCATAGAAAGGAAAATGATTTAAAAATTGAAAAAGAAAAGAATTCGAGAAGAGAATTCAGTATTGAGAACAATGATGCTTTAAATCAAACGGCCGTCAGATGTAGCGATAATCCCATTTATCTAGATAAAATGTTGGAGAAACTACTTTCTGTTTTGGGCACATTGGATTTCAATGGTTTCGCACTAGAGAAAAGTGACGAAATATTTAAGAGAATAGATAAAGAAAAATTAAAGAAAAAAATAAACAAAAGTGAAAGAAATAAAGTCAGAATTCTATTATACAGTAATCCTCAGGAAATAACAGATGAGAAAGAAAAACAAGAATTGATAAAATTGTATCACAACACACCATGCGGAGGACATTTCGGAATAAGAAAAACAGTATTAAGATTGAAACAGAAATACATTTGGAAAAACATGAATAAAATGATAAGAGAATATGTATCATCGTGTGATCTTTGTCAGAGGAACAAGCAGATAAGACACACAAAAGAACCGTTATGCGTCACAGACACGCCGGAAAATAGTTTTAGCACCATAGTCATCGATACAGTCGGACCACTACGTCCCTCAGAGAACTATCGATATATATTGACGATGCAGTGCGAACTAACTAAATATGTTATAGCAGTCCCAATGGAGACTAAAGAAGCCAAATCCGTGGCAAAGTGCTTAACAGAAAACCTGATATTGAAATATGGTTTATTCAAGACTCTTAAATCTGACAGAGGTACAGAGTTTGTGAATGAACTGATGAAGGAAGTATGCGACTTGTTAAAAATAGAACAAAGACTATCCACACCATATCATCACGAGACAGTAGGGACAGTAGAAAGAAACCATAGGGTTTTAAATGAATATTTCCTTTCATTCGTGAATGATAACAATTGGGGTGAGTGGGTACCATACTATTCTTTTGCATATAATATAACACCACATATGGATACGGGATATTCCCCATTTGAACTAATTTTTGGAAAATTGCCAATTATGCCAGGTGAGGAAATTCTGAACAGTGACAGGGTGTATAATTTGGAGAATTACGCGAATGAAATGAAGATTAGGATGAAACTTTCATTAGAAAACGCAAGAAAATTATTGGAAATAGCAAAGAGAAAAAGAAGTCTAGAATCATATAATAGGGCAAATAGTATAGATCTTAAAATAGGAGATTTAGTATTAGTAAAATTAGAGAGTAGAAAAAAGGGTGAATCACCATATCATGGACCTTATAAAATTATAAATATAGACAACTTAAATGTAACAATAGAAATTAAGAATAAAACTAGAATTGTGCACAAAAACCTATTAAAGAAATATAACATAAAAAAAAATGGAAACTAGAATAATTTATAATTAATTAATGTGGGTCATAGTAGAAATAAGAAAATTGTAGTATTTAAAACAAAAAAAAAACCATAATAAGCAATATTATATATGTAGTAATTAAACAGAAAAAAAAGAAAGAAAATATAAACATATGAACACATGTAAAATTAATATTCAAATTACAACACAAAAATTTAACCAAAAAAAAAAAAAAAGGGAATATAAAAAGATATGTATGCAGAATAAATTCTAAAATATTCAAGTTACAGAACAAAAATATAAACAAACAAAAAGAAAAAGAGAATAAAAGTAAACTAATTTCGGAATACACTTCACATTAAAATGTACTTGAAAAATCATTACAAACAATTGTACGATTTTTTTTTAAGGGTAAGGGTGTAGTGTATACATAACATAGGGTATAAATTAGTTTAGTGTGTGCATAGCATAGCGTGTGAGTAATGTAGACAAACCACACAATGCATGCACACAAGTATTGTCATTCATTGGACGGTCGAATTTCTTTGATTAACAAAGAAATATGAGATCCTTTTTGGTATGCGGCTAATGCACTTGACGAGTGCATTAACTTAGCGACCCACTTATGACAAATATGTGTGGTAGTTGGAATAAACACTATAGTAGAATATACGGCCACACACATAGCTACATATTGAGTAGCACATGAACTAGAGTACGAAAAGTAAAGTATTTTTGAGTGAGTTTGGGGGAACTCCAAACAATTATTGAAAATAATGGGATCAGAGAAAGACTCCGCCCAATCAATGACAATAGTAGATCAATAAGTTATTGAGTGATTTTAGTAAATCTCTCTTAGAGAAGAAGTTCTGGACGTTATGTCAACTTCTGATAAGTAGTATAAATACCAGAGTAAATTGAATAAAGGGACAGTCTTTAATTTAAATCAAAACGCGACGTCTTTCTTTTACTTACCAGCACTACTGCGATCCTCAAGAGGCCCTCCAGTAGCGCTGCAACAAACCCCTGGAACTAGTACAGGACTAGTTCCCTACAGCACTTATAATTGCCCATACAAAAGATAGAGTAAATATATAAAAATCTCTCCGTGCGAAACGGCAGGGTCATAAAATGGCAAATATTTTTGGCAAACGAAATGAGGGGTGAGGAGGGGTTCTACGGAGCCAATTTTTTTTGGCATAAGTATTATTAGGTCAGAGATCATGAAAATCACAAAAATTTTAAAATCGCTTCGGCAGAAAATGTATGGTCCTCAAAGGGTTAACAAAAACTAATACATTTTACAAACATTTTCGTATATCTATGGTAATACGACTTCAACTCTGTAATGATTTTTCGTCATAATTTTTGATAAAAATGCATACACAAGAATTTTGGATTTATCTATTAAATGTATTGCAAAAAGTATAATATTATTTATACTCAAATGATCGTTGGACTGTAAATAATCATCTAATATAACAGACTTGAAGTTTTTCTGCAGCATGTAACATTCTCGAGATGAAAAAGGATGTTTTTAATAACATTTGAAAAAATGTTGTAAATTCCGTTCCTAATTTTTACACAAAACTATTGAACGAGTAAGAAAAACAATGGCATATTTGGATTCACCTTGTAGACATCATACGATTTTGTTTCGGAAAGAAAATTCTGACAAAGCGTTCCTGAAAGAAAATGAAAAAAGGAACCAAATGCAAACTCCGTTACTGTAAACTCCGTAACCAAAATTGTTTGCATCAGATTGCATTCAAAAAAATGTAGGTAAATGTTTAAAATATTTTAAAATAACAATAAACAGAGGTGATTCAACTAATAGTTATGCGTCAAAAGATGATTCAACTAATAATTTTGCGTCAAATCAAAAAAAGTTATCAGTTTTTTTACCATAAACTGCTGGAGCGAAAAACGATTGATTTTGCATTTCATTGGTTTGGAATCGATATTTCAAGCCACTACTGCCATTAGTTTGACAAATTAAATTTGTTTCAAACAATTTAAGAATTTTTTGTTCGCGAAATGTTATGTTTTTAAAATATTAATTTAATATATTTTGTAATTTCGCAATGGCTGATTGGATTTCAAAAATTTTATATTTTTGAAAAGCATTTAAAAGGACCAAAAATGTAAATTAAAAAAAAACAAAATTTTTTTTCGCGGAATGAATTGTATTTTTATTCGCGAAACCGCCAATTTGATAAACACAAATTCTATATTATTGAAAGCTTGTTGAAAACCAAAATACGAAAAACTAAACTAATAAATTTTAGAAAATTCGTACGCAATTTTTTTGTTATATCTTTTGCTTGTGGAAATGTAAACTCTGTTACTACAAAAAAATTTAAACTGTACAAAAAAAGTTATTGCGTTTATAATGACTAAACTTACTGATTCCATTAAGAAAATTCCGAAATATTAACACTTCTTGCTTCTCACTAATTTGGCCCAAAAACTTATCACCTTTTTTGATTTCACCCAGAAGAGTCTTGTAGAGCATTTTTGTCAGTGATGCACCAACATTTTGTAGCACCAGCGGGCATTTAGTGATTGTGCCGCAGAGCCAACCACTAACATAAAATGAATACTTTTTCATATTTTTAAGCATTTATAAAAATCAAGTTATTATTATTCGAAAGTTTAGGGTCGTAGGTCTAACATAATGAAAAATTGTATTTTTGTCACAAGATTTGAGGAAGTTATTGCAATATGTAGTCGCTTTCAATTATTTTTTTGGTACTCCAAAAAACACGAAATCACTTCTATCTGCTACCACATGTGATGTAAATTCATCAAAGTGGATGTCAAGGAAAGGTAATTGAAAATGCATAAAATATGTTTTTTCCAATTTTTTATTTCCCTTAACATCGGAGAAAAATTGGATTAGTGTATGTTCCCACTGGCGAAGGATCCCCCCTCTACCGAACTTTGGATATTTTATTTATTAATCTTATTCTATAATTTTTAAGAATAAATTCAAAATTGTTTTACTGTAATTATTTTCAAAATTCATGTCAAACCCAGATAGGATACCATAATAAGTTTATATGATACATTTCTAGTAAAACCAGTAAAAGAGCAAAAATATTGAAAAAGTTGTCAAAATATGCAAAAGAACTCAAACGAAAAAATTATAGAAAAAGTAGTCAAAAAAAATTACGAAAATCGCATAAAAACGTCCGCGGAGTGCAAACTTTAATGCGAATCATAAGAGTTAATTAATTTAATAATGATTCACATAAGAATGTATTCAATTTTGTCATTTGTTAAACAAAAAAACATATTACTAGTTTTTGCTGGAAGAAATTTTTCAAGTAAAAACTAAAAAAGGAGCCAAGGAGGAAATAAGAAGATAAACAGGAAATCTAAAGTAGAATGTTTGTATATATCTGTTTGATCACTTCTGAAAGTATTCATATAGAGACAATCTGACAATGAAAATATAAACGATAATACAATTTAATGGAAAATCACTGATGAAGCCTGTCCATAAAAAAGGCAGAAACTGGATCTAGTCTGATTTGCAAATTTAATGTGTTTATAACTTTTGAAGAAAATGTTTATTCTTCTTCTTAACCTCAAACCTCTCAAACCTCATAAAACTAGTAAAATTTCCCCTTAAATCTTTACTCGTTTTTACTATTTTTTTTTTGTTCTTGAACGGATTTTTGAGTAAAACTGGTAAAGCTAGTAAAAAATAGCATGTAAACCAGTGCTGTTCAAAAGTAAAAATGTAGTTGTGTTGGTGAGAAAATGAGAATTGCACTGTAAGAAATGTTTAATGGGTTAATAGAATCTGTATGAATTTATTTTTTATTAAAAATATGAAAATGTTTTGTGTAAAAAGTAAAGAAACAAAAATAAAATTTTTGAAAGAAAGAAAAAAACACAGAAATACATACATACATAAGGGTGGATTCTTTAATTATATGTAAAACAAAAGGTTTTCGATTTTTTTTAAATCAATATCAATGATTTCAATGTATTTACATATTTATAAAATATCTTTAATCTGCATTTATATCATAAAATATTTGTCGTAGATTGTTATTAATTTTTTTTCAGTACATTAAAAAAAAAATCAGCACATATCCGTACTCATGTTCATTCATCGCTGTTTCAGTGACGACTAAAAGCAAGAGCGTAAGAATACATGTGAATTAAGCAGGGACAATTGTCCTATGGAATGAACACCACTGATGTAACAAACACAATGAGTTGAGTTCAGTACACGCTGAAAAAAATCGCCCTGCAGGAAACATATTTGCTGGTGATATATATATGTTTGGAAGAACTGTCAAAATATATTTGCCGTGCTTTTAACATAATATGTTTGCCAGCAAATATAATATTTTTGCCTGTAAACATATGTATGTTTGAATCATATGAAATATATCTACTCGCAAATATATAAATGTTTGCAGGCAAATGTATATATGTTTATCATTATTATATTTGCACTCCACAAATATAATAATGATAAAATAAAAATGCAAATATATTTTTGTTTAAGTGGGAAAATATGACTAACATTCAAACATTACAGTGTTTGCCTGGAGTCATACATATTATAACGATAAAAATAAAATAATTGGAAACACACCAAATTTCATTAAAATATCTTAATATTTGCGACCTGCAGTTTGTAACCAAGCCAATTTTGGGGGGAACCTTCTATGGGCACTAGTTCTAAACATGGACCGATGTTCACCAAAATAGGCAATAGGCTTCGTCCCTGGGGCAACATAGGTCTATGTACCAAATTTCATCAAAATATCTTAATATTTGCGACCTGCAGCGTATAAACAATATAATTTTGGTGGGACCCTTATATGGGGACTAGGTCTAAACATGGACCGATGTTCACCAAAATCAATAGGCTGCGTTATTGGGCCAACATAGGTCTGTGTACCAAATTTCATCAAAATATCTTAATAAAATTGCGACCTGCAGCGTATAAACAGTATAATTTTGGTAGGACCCTTATATGGGCACTAGGTCTAAACATGGATCGATGTTCACCAAAATCAATAGGCTGCGTTACTGGGCCAATATAGGTCTGTGTACCAAATTTCATCAAAATATCTTAATATTTGCGACCTGCAGCGTATAAAGAGTATAATTTTGGTAGGACCCTTATATGGGTACTAGGTCTAAACATGGACCGATGTTCACCAAAATCAATAGGCTGCGTTATTGGGAAAATATAGGTCTGTGTACCAAATTTCATCAAAATATCTTAATATTTACGACCTGCAGCGTATAAACAGTATAATTTTGGTAGGACCCTTATATGGGCACTAGGTCTAAACATAGACCGATATTCACCAAATTCAAACTTGTTCGTCCTTGGGCCAACATAGGTCTGCGTACCAAATTTCATCAAAATATCTTAATATTTGCGACCTGTAGAGTGCGCACAAGATTGCATGGACAGACAGACAGACGGACGGACGGACAGACGGACAGACGGACATCGTTAAATCGAAATAAAAAAAAATTCTGAACCGATCGGTATAAGGTGGGTCTACGACCAATATGTTTTGGTGTTAAAAACATCAGCACAAACTTATAATACCCTGACCACATAGTGGTGTAGGGTATAAAAACTGTCAAAAATGTTTATCTAATACGAAAACTGAACAAAAACGGGTCTAATAGAGTAAAAATTGCAATATTTTTTATGCAGCAGATTTTTAGCATATTTATACCCTACACCACTATGTGGTCAGGGTATTATAAGTTTATTATAAGACGAACAAGTTTGAATTTGGTGAACATCGGTCCATGTTTAGACCTAGTGCCCATATAAGGGTCCTACCAAAATTATATTGTTTATACGTTGCAGGTCGTAAATATTAAGATATTTTGACGAAATTTGGTACACAGACCTATGTTAGCCCAATAACGCAGCCTATTGATTTTGGTGAATATCGGTCCATGTTTAGACCTAGTGCCCATATAAGGGTCCCCCCAAAATTATATTGTTTATACGCTGCAGGTCGCAAATATTAAGATATTTTGATGAAATTTGGTACATAGACCTATGTTGGCCAAAGGACGAAGCCTATTGATTTTGGTGAACATCGGTCCATGTTTAGAACTAGTGCCCATATAAGGGTCCCCCCAAAATTGGCTTGGTTACAAACTGGAGGTCGCAAATATTAAGATATTTTAATGAAATTTGGTGCGCTGACTCACATTATAGAAAATTTTGACATAAGCCCCATTTTAACCCATTCGAATTTCGGATCCAAACAATACACCAGACTGGTGTAGGGTATTGTATAGTCGGCATGCCCGACTTTAACCTTTTTACTCGTTTTTTATGTCGTAATTTAGCACATTTTTAGCATAATGAATATTTCAATATTTTTGTTTGGCATATTTTTCTTTTTTCACAATTTAGCAGAATTAAGCATATTTTTTCGGCGATTTAGCATATTTGGAATGAAAGTTTCTTGCAACACTGGCTGAGTTGCTTTTTTGGCAAATTATTTTTTAAAATAACAGCTGAATCACGTAGTTTATATAGTACTGTTTTCGGCTTATCATTTTCCATGTTATTCCATGGTTTTCGATGTTATTCCATGCTTTTCGATGTTATAGCATCGTCCACTTTAATTTTGTTTTCTTCATGACCACTATCGTATAAATCCTCCGAATCCGTGTCTGATAATTCCATTTGCTCTTCATTACTTTCCACATGAAATTCTTCTTGAATCCAGTTGTTTATTTCAGCATTCGTGTAAAGATGTTCCGTACCAATTTGAGCTACAAGTGTCCCAACAGTTAAAAGATCTTTGTTTTCTTTCTGAATTATATTTTATAAAATATCTAAGGGCATGTTGTCCTTTTCACTCCATTCACTACCGAATTCGAGCAAGGCGTTCGAGGATTTTTGGATATTCGACACTGATATTTTATCCTAGGACGTAACTAGAATCTGAACTGCATTTTTGAAATTAAAGTTTTTTAGTTTGAGCTACAAATTTGTTCCCTTTTCGCTAAGCAAGTGGATAAGCAGCATTGGCGTACCTAGACCATTTTTCTGGGGTGGGCAAGCGACCCATTAATTTTCTGCTGTTTATTTGCCCAAAAGTGCAACTATTTTTCTGAAGAAAACCTCGTACAATGAATGTTTTCCAAGCTATATTTTCAGATTATTATGATAGAGAAAAGAAATCTAAGATCAACCTGTCCAATTCGTCTTCTTCGGACGAATCCTTTCTAACCCCATATTTTGATCACTTAAATTACCGAGGTGGTCAAAAACAGTGAGATGTTCATCTTACAATTTTTTTTTTCCAAAATATTGAAATTTTATTAAAATAACATAGTAACATTAGTTTGAAGAAACTTCCTAGTTAGATATTAACTAATTATTCATTTAGAAAACTATGAAATCTAAGATATTTAACTCACCAAAAGTTGATAACGACCAAGTTGATAACGTTTTGAACTAACGGTTGAATAAGCGCAGTGCAATTTGCTGATAGATTCATTTCTATAATTAAACCAACAGTTTTTAGTTCCTCAACTGGGTGACACGTCGCGTTATCTAAAAGCAAAACTGCTTTTTGCGGCAGACCTTTTTAAGCCAAAAATTCTCGGACCTTAAAAATTTTTACTTATGAACAACTTACTGGCACTACGAAATTAGCCCCACCGAAATAACCCCCAAGCAGAAAAATGCAAAAAAACCCCAATGAAATAAGAGCCAAAAAAAATGAAATAATACGCAAAGGAAAAAAATGAATTAACTCCCAAAATAAATGAAATAACCCCTGAACGAAAAATGAAATTAAGGCCAAATATTGGTCTTTATTTCATAATGAAACAACTCCCAAAAAGAAATATGAAATAACTCCCAATGAAATTGACCCCAAAAAAATTAAATAAAGACCAAAAATATTTCTTCAGAAATTTATTTTATTTTATATGAATATACATACATATATGAATGCTACAGTTGCCAAATCGATTATCTCCATAAAGAAAATAAATGAGCCTCAAAGAACAAAAAAATTAAAAAATAATATATAATTGTTTTTTAAAATTCCTCTTAAATTATAAATTTTGCTATTTAGTAGTGTTAATATTTATTATTAGAGAAATTTGTTTTGAATATTCTAGATTTTGGAGTCAATAAAGTGTTTTCAAATTAAAGTTTTAGAAAATTCAGAAAGTGGAGTTAATCGATTTGGCAACTGAAGCATTCATATAGTAATTAATTAACATTATTTAAATTTAGTAATTAACATTTAGTTTTGTCAACAGTCTGACGGCACACTGGGCATGAGAAGTTCTCCATGTAATTAGAAATTGCATCTGCTTGCAATTTTAAAATGTACAGTGAAGTTTGTTGTAGTGCTTCTTTAGATACTGAAAGTCAGATAATTTCAAATTAAGGAAAACCGTGCTGCAGGCTTTTAATTTTTTTATTCATATTTGGTATAAAAAATCGCGGCGATTGCAGCATTGATTTCTTTTTATTTCTAAAAGCGCCACAGGCGAAAATTTTTTCCCGCGGCGCTTCAGAAATATGAATAAAAAAACAAAAAGCCTTCGGCACTGTTTTTTTTAATTTGAAACTTTCAATATAGAAAGAAGCACTACAACAAACTTCACTTTACGTACACTATCCATATATTCCATGATGAACACTAGTACACTCACAATATTTTATCCTTAAAAACAACCTAAAATACATATTAAATTAATTGAAAACACTATTAAAAAAGGACTACTGATTTTTCATTATATTCAAACCATTTTGCTATTTATTTTCAAACATTGTTTAAACAATCCAGAAAAGAAATAAAAATAATTGAAAAGTCTATTAAAACAATCATCAATTTTTTAACTGACAAAACGTAAAAAAAAACGATTTTGTGGTTTGTTTTTTCATATTTGAAAGTTTTTTTTTTTTGTTTCGATTTTCAAAACACTACACCATACACAACAGACACGTTCATATTTTTATTGGCTATGTTTGTGTGTATGAGTAAAGAATTTCTTGTAAATTGAATTGAAATAATTTTGTATATAAACAAACTATTTTAACAAAAAAGAAAACCGAAAATATTTGAATTTTTTGTTTTAAAACAGAAAACAACGAAATTATTTAAATAATTTTTTCAAAAAATAGAAATCTAAAAATAGAATATTTGACTGAAAATAACAACTCCTACAGACGATACATATTTTTTTATGGTTTGTTTTTTATTGGTTGACAAAAACAGTTAAACAATATTTTTCAATGTATTTTAATGGATTCTTCAATTGAAAACAAACTTTACCTATTACTTTTTAAATAAACCTCAATCGGTTATGGAAAATATATTGTGAGTGTAACTGTTGAAAAACAAGCCATCGGCACAACCGCAAAGTTACCGTCAATTAAAACTAATTGTTATATAATATATTTATTTATTAACCCAGCAAAATCTTTCATTACCAAATAGTCTGGTGGCAACACTGGTTCAAACGCATTCACTAATTTCATCGCGAGCGAGCCTTAGTACAAATGCACATACAAATATTATATGAAAAATTGTACAGTCGGATAGACTTTCTTTCATATATACGGACGGACAGGCTGACAGACAAATTGGTAGACATTTATAGATACTCGTACTACGTATGATTATCATCGTTGGAGATTTTTTTAAATGGAATTTAATATCTTACATACTTCTTGCTGTACCTTCATTATAAATATTCTTGCAAACTGAAATTTTATCTTTTCGATATAATCATACCAAAATATATGAAATTACTTATGTATATTAGACCGACTCACAAAAAAAAATTAAAAAAAGTTCCCCTCTAAAAATATAATTTGGTTTGTTTTAAACGAGGCACCCTAGTTAGGGTTGCCAGACGGGCTTGATTTGGCTTGATTGTCAAGCTTTTTCTATGCGTGTCAAGAAAAAATGTGATTTGTCAAGCTAAAACGGAATTTTAGAAAATTTTCAATCAAATTGATAAGAAAAATTAACAATTAGCAAAAAGGAAAAAAAAATAATTATTTTTAAATTCACCATGACTAATTTTTACGGATAAATGACTGTTTCCATGGTAGTAAAGCATAAAAAGTCTTTCATTGAATGAAAAGGAAACGTTTGAGTTAGAAGCTAACCAATTTTTACAAAATACTTAGAAAAAAGTTATGATTTTGGAGAAAAATCAGTTTTTTTTAGCAAATTGCAGTTTTAAATATAAAAAACTCGTTGTTGTCAAGGAATAATTAAGCAGAGCTGCCATTTAAAAATATAAAATTCAATTAATACTGATATGTTGTATGCAGATTACTGCTGCCTTCGGGAAGTTTTGGAAGAATTTCCGAAAGACATATCCATTGACAATATATGGGCCCATTTCTTTAAAGAATCTAATACAAAGAAAATCGGTATAAATTAATATCATTTAAATTTTCAAGTCAATTTTGCAATTTTTTTTTTTGCTAATTTAGCTGAATTTTAAATTGTCAAGAAAAATCAAGCCTTTTTTTCTGAATGTCAAGAAAAACAAGATTTTTCCTCTTAATGTCAAGCTTTTTGCCAATTTCGATCTGGCAACCTTAACCCTAGTATATATGTATATTACAACGACTCACCTTATATGGACAGAGAAAAAGTAAAAAAGTGCCCCCTTAAAATATACCTTGGTTTGTTTTACGATGATTCTTAAAATATTTCGGGTCTAATAGGGACAGAAAAAAATTAAAAAGTGCACCCTCAAAATATACATTGGTTTGTTTTATGATGATTCCCAAAATATTTTCGGTCTAGCAGCTGGACCGTTTTAGCCACGAGTTGGACCATTTTAGTGTTTCAGATTTTTTTGAAATTCTGGTTAGTTCGCCTTTTCCCAGAAATTCGATTTGTGGTAAACTCTTTGTTTTAAACAGGGAAATATGTGTATCAAAATTATTCTTTTGACAAGTACATCACCGTTGTGTGGAAATAATTTGACATTTTGCAAATTTAATTAATTTTTCACGATGCTCTGTACCAAATTTTGGCAACATTTTTGTGTTATTGTAATCTTTAGGTGGATTCTGTTTCTAGTTGACGTTAGTGTAAACAATGTGGCTTAACAAAAAAATCCACTACGGGTTTTTATGAAGCAACATTTTTTGCGAATTATAAACGTTAATGGAGTTTTTTGTTTTACATATGCATTAGGCCGGGTCGATTTGTGGGGAGACAAAAAAATCGCCCATGGCTCAGGGAAAATCGTATTCTAGGGATCAAAATAAGAAACTTTGCCGAAGGAACCATACCTCTAAAACGAATTCTACTACCCCCCAACTGTTGACTTTTGCCCCGTAGGGTCAAGTTTTGAAAAATCACACTTTGACCCATTTAGAGTGCCCCAATCGAGTCCAAATGTATGACCGACCCCCACTAACTTTGGAGGGCCGATCCACCCATGCCAGTGGCACACCCCCTGGAACTCCCCTGGGGGGTTCCCCATACAAACATTTTAAAAAATCACCATTTTTGGCACTTTATTTTATTATTTTTTATTTATTTTATTTATTTTTATTATTTTATTTATTTTTTCTCCTTAGAAATTTATTTAGTCAGAACATATGTAAATGAAAAAATTAATTTAACTTAGTAATAGAAAAGAAAAAATAAAAAATTACTGTTTGAAGTCTTTTTTGCTTTCAAGTCTGGGCAATTTCGCACGGCTCTCTAATGTCGTCGCCATAACAGCCTCTACATTTTCCGGTATAACTCGTTTGGAAACGCTAGCTAGCAATTGAACGTGTCGTTCTGTTTCTTGTATGTGTGATGGAATTTTTGGATCATTAAACGGTGGATCATCTTGATTTAAATATTCTTTCAAAGTATCGTATGGAATGCTTCGCGTGAATGGTGGTTCAAATACGTCATTTATGTCATTCATATTGATCATTTCCGTGTAACTTGTGCAATAAAAGTTTATATCTGGTTTTTTATAAGCTCTAAGTCCCGTTGGGTCGTCAACATCGGTTCGATAGCGTAGAATTATCTTGATAGCACAGTCGCGCTTTTCTTTGCTATCATCAAACCCCCCGGGGGAGTTCCAGGGGGTGTGCCACTGGCATGGGTGGATCGGCCCTCCAAAGTTAGTGGGGGTCGGTCATACATTTGGACTCGATTGGGGCACTCTAAATGGGTCAAAGTGGGATTTTTCAAAACTTGACCCTACGGGACAAAAGTCAACAGTTGGGGGGTAGTAGGATTCGTTTTAGAGGTATGGTTCCTTCGGCAAAGTTTCTTATTTTGATCCCTAGAATACGATTTTCACTGATTATTAAATCGACCCGCCCTAATATGCATATTAGACCGACTCACGAAAAAAAGTAAAAAAGTGTACCCTTAACATACACCTTGGTTTTTTTTATGATGATTCCCGAACTATTTCGTGTCTAGCATTGAGATCTCATAAGCTGGACCGTTTTTAAAAAAGGTATTTTTTTTAGTTTTTGGAAGAATTTTGCATTTTAGCTAAAGACAATATACACAGTATGGGTATCATAAGGAAGGTTTTTTGAGGCGGTTCCAACAGTGTATATAACATGTTCAAGCATATCCAGACATGTCCTAATTTAAAGGATATTCTATTTATAAAAAAAAACTAATTTTTGACTATATTGTACGGAGAAGTTTATGATTTAAATGTAAAACTTTCATATGATAAAGGGTGAATACACCAAAATTGCGACACTTTTGAAAACTTATAACATACTGTGAGAACCAAAGTTGCTACGCTGGTTTTGGCCTCAATTATTATTTTATCTGTTACAAATGTATCGCGCAGTTTATTTAAATAACCTGTCTTGTTTAAATAGTCGTTTGCCCTTTAATTGAATATCTAAAACATTTTTGTTTTCCAACCCTGTATTTATATCAGCTGTTGATGTTGACTATGTTGTGGCAACATCGACATTTGTAAACAATTGATTGTCAATATGTGTATGTATTTACTACGAGTGGTTGAAAAAGTATAAAAGGAGAAGAAAAATAGAAGAAATAGACCGCTCTAGTAGAATATCGCATTATTCGAAACAGATCTTTGGAGTTACATTCGAGAATTTGTTAAAATGTAGATCGCTAATTTACCTCCATAAGCTTATATATACAGGTCAACCACAATATTTACATGATAGAATAATACCTTTTAGATCAGAAAGAGGATATCGTATTATTCAAATACCACACAGCACTCATTTTTCGGATCAACATTTTTTTATTTATACCATTAGTATTTGGAATCATCTTCCCCATCACTTACAGGTGGTCCGCAGCGCAACGCAATTCAAAAAAAGTATATTTGATTATTACAAACTAGCGGGCGCAGCCCGCTACGTTGTTAGCGTGCCTTAAAGGTTAAGGGGGGGGGGGTTCGCCCACCCCCCGGGGGGCTGCGCCCCCCACAATTTTTATTAAATTCGTTTTTTTATTTAAAGCCTTCACCCAGCCACCACAAATAAATAATTCTGCACAACAATGGGTTTAAAATAAATATTTGATCACTTTTTCTCATGAAAGTGGATTGTTAGTAATGAATCCATAATAAGTTGCAATATACGTGTTAAGATAATTTGGTAAAGTGCGAACTTAGGTAGATAGACCCGTGAGTAGTTTTGTTCATTTGTGTTTTGAATGAAAATAAATAACGTAAAGCAAGGTTGTTAGCGTGCCTTAAAGTTTTTTTTTTTAATTCCAGTTTATGTAAAGGTAGACCTGGCAATTCAAGTAAATTCACAAATTCAGTTGGAAAATTTACTGCGTCGGTTTCTTCCACCGGTGCTTCGTTACATGAAGTTTAAATATCGGAATATATAAATTCCATTCCTTTTCTAAGGTTTTTTCTCTTTTAGAAAATTTGTTTAACTTTTTGGAGAGTATGTTTCAATGCTACATAAGTTTCATATTCCGTGGATAGTGTTTGAACAGGTAATTCCCTCTTCCAATCCATTTGCATTGTCTATAATTTCAATTCCACTCGTTCAACATTTATATCCATTTCATTCCACTTGTGTAGTGTTTCAATTCCACTCGTTTCCTATTTAGTTTCTTAATTTTAGTGTTTCATATACACTTGTTCTTTAAGTTTTAGGTTTCTAGCTAAAGACGCAGACGTTAAGGGGGGGGGGGGGGGGGCAATTTTCCCCTTTTGAACCACCATTTTTACCACGTTCCTGTCCAAAGTCCTAGAAATGCCTTGTCGATAAGTTAGCCCATACTCCAAGGAAAACATATTATATATTACAGGTTTCTAGCTGAAGGGTTCGGTTAGGCCATCAAGGGGGAGAATTATTCCGTTTTTACCCCTCCCGGCAGGAATTTCCAAAAATTCCGTCTTAGAGGACGTCTGCGTTGGAGGAGGAACCTACTACATACATAATTTTAGGTCTCTATATCCAGCAGTTTGGCCAGGCCGTCAAGGGGGAAGTTTTTTCCCTTTTTACCCCTCCCGGTATGAATTTCCAAAAATACCATCTTAGGGGACGTCAACGTTGGAGAAGGAACCCAAATACCGAATTTAAGATCCCTTGTTCCAGCAGTTTGGCCAGGCCGTTAAGGGGGAGACTTTTCCTGTTTTTGACCCTACCTGTAGAAATTTCCAAAAATCTCGTCTTAGCGGATGTCTACAATAGAGGAGGAAATTTAATACCAAATTTCAACTTCCTACCTCCAGCGGTTTGGGCAGGCCTTTAAGCGGCACTTTTCGCTTCATTAATCCCCATTTTTGCAATGTCCCTGTCCAAAAAGCACCTTCCCGGTAAGTGAGCCCATACTCCAAGTAACATATGTTTTACATTTCAGGTTTCTAGCCAACTTTTACTATTTGTGCCCCTCTCGGTAGGAATTTCCGAAAATCGTTCGACAGGGAATTTCAGCTTCCTAGTTCCAGCAGTTTGAGCAGGCTGTCAAGGGGGACACTTTTTCTTTTTTTGTCCCTCCCGGTTGGAATTAGGCTGGAAGAGGAACCTAAGTACCGAATTTCAGCTTCCTAGTTCCTGCAGTTTGGACAGGTCGTTAAGGGGCAACTTTCCCTTTTTGAGCCCCCATTTTATAACGACCCTGTCCAAAATTCAAAAAAGTATCTTTCTAATAAGTTAGCCCTTACTCCAACGACCCACATTTTAAGCTTCAGGTTTCTAGCCGAAGGGGTTTTTACAGGCCCCCAAGGTGAGGCTTTTCTTCTTTTTGCCCCTCCCTTTAGGAATTTACAAAAATTCCATCTTCGCGGCTATCTGCGATGGATGAGGAACTTTCATACCAAATTTCAACTGCATTGCCTAAGCGGTTTGGGCACACGGTTAGTGGGGACATTTTTCACTTTCAACCACCATTTTTACTATGTTCCTGTTCCAAAATAGAAAAATTACATTGCCGGTGAGTTAGTCCTACTCCAAGGAATACATATTTAAAATTTTAGGTTGGCCAAGCCGTCAGGAGGAGACTTTTACCTTATTTCCCCTCCCGATAGGAATTTCAAAAATTCCGTCTAAGCGGACGCCTACACAGAAGGAGGAACTCACATACCGAGTTTTCTTTTGGGATATCCTGTAGGGAATTCCAAAAATACAAACTTAGTCGATGTCCACTACAGTGGAGGAACCTTTATACCAAATTTCAACTTCTTACCTCCAGTGGTTTGGGCAGGCACTTTTCCAATTTGTGAGACTGTTTGTGTGGAGACTTTTCCCCTTTTTGCCCGTTCCGGTAGGAATTTCCAAAAATCCCGTCTTAGCGCACGTCTATGCCGAATATCAAGAAACCTTGTTTTAGTGGAGATATCCGTGGGGGAGGAAAAAAAGTTGTTTTTTTGAAATTATATATTATTTTAAATGGTACTTTTTGGAAAAACGAAATTTTTTGGAAAAAGATACTTTGTTTTTACAAACCCAAGTAAAAAAAAATGATATGGAGCCATATGAAGTTATATTTAATTATATATAATCTTTTATGTAATTAGATATAATTATATCCGAAAAATGAGAACGTCTTATTGTATCATATTGTATCGAATTGTATACAATTGTATACAAATTGGTACAATTTGATACAATTTTATGCAATTCGATACAATTGTATCCGAATTTTGTCCTCATCCAATTACATCAAATTATATCTTTTTGTATAAAATTATATAAAATGTTATAAAAGTGGACATAGTTTGATACAATTATATCTAAATATTAACCTTATACTTTTTATCATATTATATAGAACCATATCTAACAATATACATACAAAAATTATTTTTTTAAATAAAAAAAAATTTTCAATTACTTTTAATTGTAATGTTCTTTTTTGAATTGCAATTACAAATAATATGTAATTATAGATGAGTTTTTTTTCAATTACAATTACATGTAATTGTGTAATTGCATGTGTAATTAATTACAAAATGTAATGATTAACCCCAGGGCTGCTGGAGATCTTATAATTTCGATAAATCTTCCATTACTTTTATCCTGATTTATCATGACAGTGCAATAAACATGAAAAAAAATTACTTTTAATTTAGTAATAGGATTATGATATACAACCAAGATATAAGAAATCAGACAAGTGTACGTTATAGTATAGGGAATTTCGTATTAAAGCTTCAGTGTTGTTAATGTTATGGGTGCGGTGCGTAGGCCATTTTTGACTCATGCTCAAAAAAAAACAAATTACTCACCAGAGCTTCGAAAAATTGAATTGAATGAATTCCTAACTTGAATCATTCAAATTGCATGTTCGTTCACCATTTTACTAATTGAATGAAGAAATTTTATTACCATTCACTTAGTGCAGTGTAGTTTGAAACTAACATATAATCAAAACCAAAGCATACAAGCTGTAACAAAGCATACGATACTATTTATTTCTTTTAGATGAATTTTAAACGTTTTTCATTTGTATTATGCTAATATTCAGCAATTACATGCAAATTTAAATTTTTCATTTGATTAAGTGAATGAAAACAAATCATTTTTCATTCACCTTTTTATTAAATGAATTCAAGTAAATTGGGTTTCATTCAGTTAGAATTCAATCAAAATAGAATGAATTCATATAATTTAAAGCTATTGGGAATTAAGCTATAGAATTAATTCCATAAGAATGCTATTAGGGAATGAAATTTAACCCAAATTTCATTAATTTTTAAAAAGTGAATGAAAGAATTAAGGCTTTTAAACCTTTGTTACTCACGCACGAGCATTTCGTTTCTTACTCAGCACACATGAGTATATTAAAAACTTACAATCAGAAAATTCTCACGCAAAACAGTAAAAATTACTAAAAACATATGATGCAAAAAATAAACTCACACACGAATCATGCACGGCTTATTCTTACTCACGCTCACGCACGAATCACTTAAGTATAGTAATTATTACTCACGATCACGTGTGAATAACGTGACTCACGAACATTTCGTGTCAAGCGCCAATCCCTAGTAATTACTAAATCTAAAACTAGTTCACAATCATTTATAACATGGAACCAAATATAATACAATACGGTTTTATATGGACCTTATATATTTTTATATAAAATCACTTTGAAAAAATTCCCTATGTGGGATGATATATGTCTAAGTTATATATGGGTTCATATTCGTCAATATATAATCATAACTAACACAAATTATAAAATATTTCTTATTTGGATCCACATAGTTTTATATTATTATGTATAGTGTCATACTAAATTATATATAAACGTACATGTAATTATATCTTTTATATGTTACTTTATGTACTTATATATAGCACATACATATATATGTAGGCAAATATGTAATAATATAAAATCACATATGTCTCCATATTAAAACCTTTGAGGAAAAAATATCTAACATATGACTATATAAAAGTATATCTGCTTGAATTTAAAAGCATATGTGGCCATATGTAACTATAAGTTACTATATGCAATTACATAAAATAATATATGATTATAAAAAAACCCGAGTAAAAAGGGAAGTACTTTATTTGTACTTTTTTTGAAAAAGGTATTTTTTTTAATAAGGTGTTTTTTTTGGAAAAATGTATGTTTTTTGGAAAAAGGTACTTTTTTTGGAAAAGGTAATTCTTTTGGAAGCACTTTTACCTTATTTTCCCTCCTATCGGGAGGGGAGGGGAAATAAGGTAAAAGTCTCCTCCTGACGGCTTGCCCAATCCCTTTTGGCCAACCTAAAATTTTAAATATGTATTCCTTGGAGTAGGACTAACTCACCGGCAACGTAATTTTTCTATTTTGGAACAGGAACATAGTAAAAATGGTGGTTGAAAGGGAAAAATGTCCCCACTAACGGCCTGCCCAAACCGCTTAGGCAATGCAGTTGAAATTTGGTATGAATGTTCCTCATCCATCGCAGATAGCCGCGAAGATGGAATTTTTGTAAATTCCTAAAGGGAGGGGCAAAAAGAAGAAAAGCCTCACCTTGGTGACCGGTAAAAACCCCTTCGGCTAGAAACCTGAAGCTTAAAATGTGGGTCCCTGGAGTAAGGGCTAACTTATTAGAAAGATACTTTTTTGGACAGGGTCGTTGTAAAATGGGGGCTCAAAAAGGGAAAGTTGCCCCTTAACGACCTGTCCAAACTGGAACTAGGAAGCTGAAATTCGGTACTTAGGTTCCTCTTCCAGCCTAATTCCAATCGGGAGGGACAAAAAAAGAAAAAGTGTCCCCCTTGACAGCCTGCTTAAACTGCTGGAACTAGGAAGCTGAAATTCCCTGTCGATGGATTTTCGGAAATTCCTACCGAGAGGGGCACAAATAGTAAAAGTTGGCTACAAACTTGAAATGTAAAACATATTTTACTTGGAGTATGGGCTAACTTACCGGGAAGGTGCTTTTTGGACTGGGACATTGCAAAAATGGGGATTAATGAAGCGAAAAGGCCTGCCCAAACAGCTGGAGGTAGGAAGTTGAAATTTGGTATTAAAGTTCCTCCTCTATTGTAGACATCCGCTAAGATGAGATTTTTGGAAATTTCTACAGGTAGGGTCAAAAACAGGAAAAGTCTCCCCCTTAACGGCCTGGCCAAACTGCTGGAACAAGGGATCTTAAATTCGGTATTTGGGTTCCTTCTCCAACGTTGACGTCCCCTAAGATGGTATTTTTGGAAATTCATACCGGGAGGGGTAAAAAGGGAAAAAACTTCCCCCTTGACGGCCTGGCCAAACTGCTGGATATAGAGACCTAAAATTATGTATGTAGTAGGTTCCTCCTCCAACGCAGACGTCCTCTAAGACGGAATTTTTGGAAATTCCTACCGGCAGGGGTATAAACGGAATAATTCTCCCCCTTGATGGCCTAACCGAACCCTTCGGCTAGAAACCTGTAATATATAATATGTTTTCCTTGGAGTATGGGCTAACTTATCGACAAGGCATTTCTAGGACTTTGGACAGGAACGTGGTAAAAATGGTGGTTCAAAAGGGGAAAATTGCCCCCCCCCCCCTTAACGTCTGCGTCTTTAGCTAGAAACCTAAAGAACAAGTGTATGTGAAACACTAAAATTAAGAAACTAAATAGGAAACGAGTGGAATTGAAACACTACACAAGTGGAATGAAATGGATATAAACGTTGAACGAGTGAAATTGAAATTATAGACAATGCAAATGGATTGGAAGAGGGAATTACCTGTTCAAACACTATCCACGGAATATGAAACTTATGTAGCGTTGAAACATACTCTCCAAAAAGTTAAAGAAATTTTCTAAAAGAGAAAAAACCTTAGAAAAGGAATGGAACTTATATATTCCGATATTTAAACTTCATGTAACGAAGCACCGGTGGAAGAAACCGACGCAGTAAATTTTCCAACTGAATTTGTGAATTTACTTGAATTGCCAGGTCTACCTTTACATAAACTGGAATTAAAAAAAAACTTTAAGACACGCTAACAACGTAGCGGGCTTTGCCCGCTATTTTTAATATTATAAAATGCTTTCCAACCCTGCTTTACGTTATTTATTTTCATTCAAAACACAAATGAACAAAACTACTTACGGGTCTATCTACCTAAATTCGCACTTTACCAAATTATCTTAACATACACACGTATATTGAAATTTATTATGGATTCATTACTAACAATCCACTTTCATGAGAAAAAGTGATCAAATATTTATTTATTTTAAACCCATTGATGTGCAGAATTATTTATTTGTGGTGGCTGGGTGAAGGCTTTTATTATAAAAACTGTACTTTAAATAAAAAGCGAATTTAAAAAAATTGCCTAAACTTTAAGGCACGCTAACAAAGTAGCGGGCTGTGCCCGCTAGTATTTCATATGTAGGTCGTTGATATTTACTACCTTCGAAATTTTTATACTTTTAACTACCCAATCGTAGCCAATTACTTTGCTATAGTTGATTTGAAGATTTTAAACAAAGGTAGTTACCTTTCACTATTTCATATCCACTATGTCATAGTGAGGGTTATTTCACCTATGAAATAGTTGAAAATATAGTGATCAGCAACTACGTAATTTTAAGGGTGTAGCATTTGTATATTTAAAAAAAATATTTGAAACTTGAATTTTTGTTTCCCTTCTGCTGGAGTATGCTATTGAAATAAAATGTAATTAAAGTTGTATTCAAGCCTTGAAACTGGAAAACAGGGCTGGAATTGAACTTGTTTTCAAGTAGAATTCCAGTGAAATTGTTTATAGGGTTGTTATTTTCGACGTATTTTGTTAAGTTTTAAATTTGTCAAATCATTTCGGGGGGGGGGGGGGGGGCTCGAGCCTCCAAGCCCCCCCTAGCTACGTGCCTGACTAAAAGTAATGTATGTACCAAAGACTGCGTTCGATGATACTAGTGCACACATAATTACTTGTAAACTTTTTTCAAATTCAAAATTAATTTTTTTTTAATCAAGATGCCTTTGCTAAATATGTACAAATCCTCATGCCAAGTTTTAAAATTATGCGATACTTATTGGCTTTAAAATGAGCTGTGAAATAGAAATTCGTGAAAAAATAATTCGATTGCTTAATGAATTATAGTATGCAAATCCCAGGGTTGGCAGGCAATACCGCTAAAATACCGTTATCGATTCAAAACCCTTTCAACTGACTACCGTTACCCCCAAAATACCGTTACCGAAATAACTGAAATACCGTTATCCTTAAAATACCGATACCGAAATAAATGAAATATCGATAACCTTAAAATACCGTTACCGAAACATGAAAAAGCGTTATCCTTAAAATACCGTTACAGTTATTTTTAATTCTCTACTTTTGTTCATTGCACGTGGTTATTGAGTATTTCACATAAATTAAGTCAATTAATTCGATTTGTTTTTCTTTAGTGTGGTTTTTGCAAAAAAAAAAAAAAAAAACATGCGGTATGTACCGAAATAACTGACTGCCGTTATCCTTAAAATACCGTTACCGATATAACTGAAATACCGTCAACCTTAAAATACCGTACCGAAATAACCCAAATATCGTTATCCTTAAAATATCGTTACCGAAATAACTCAAATACTTTTATTCTTAAAATACCGATACCGAAATATTTTAGTGCTTTTTTTTGTTTTGGCACCATGAGCAAAATTTTGGCGATTTGGGTTATCATAAAGCACTATAAATAGTGCTTAAACCACCAAGTTGGCATCACTGACTATTAGGGCGGGTCAATTTGTATGGAGGCAAAAATGGCTTGCGGAAATTTCAAAATATGTTCTGAGTAGTGCCTCACTGCAATGTTTGTGTAAAATCTGCGTTAACATGTAAGTATTGTGAACAAGGATAAGAGTTTTGGACTTTTTAGATAAGAGTCTTCATCGGCTTTCCTTATTATAAGAAAAAAATCTCAAAATATTTATATTTTTGATTAACTGCTAAGCAGATTACATAAATTAGCTTAAAAATGCAGGCACGCTACAGGTTGGAAATGTTAAGATATTTTGATGAAATTTGGTATACCGATTTATATCATCCCAGGAACGAAGCACATTGAATTTGGTTGAAATCAGTCAATATTGGTTGAAATCGGATATTTTAATATAATTCGGTGCATCGACTTATACTGTATCTGCCCAACTTCGAAACCTATTGATTATGGCTAAAATCGTTCAGTGTTTAGACCTAGTGTCCATTAAGGATACCGATCCCGAAATCCCGGGATTTTCGGGATTCAGAAATCCCGGGATTGGTCTTGAAAAAATCACGGGATTTCCGGTTTCATTATTTGGCATATTTTGTCTCCATTTGTATTTGTTTTTATTGTTATATTCGACCTAAATCACATAAATCTAATATCTTATTAAATGTTATTAAAGAACTAATTTTTCCATTCATAAGTAATAGATTAAAATAGATTAGAGATTAAATAAATCTGAATAAAAACCTTAATAATTTAAAAACTTTTATTCAGCTGTAAATATTTTGAAAATCGTAATTCAGCTTTATTTAATCTTTTAACGGACATGTTTTTATTAATTTTATTGATGATTTGTTAAAATCATAACTTCATGCAAAATAATTTTGCCGACTAAAAACAGCAAATTTTTGTTAAATTAGAAAAATCTAACAGTCTGCCTTTCTGAAATCAGCAGGGGTATGTGCTTAATATTTTATGTTAGGTGATTTAAAAAAAACTAATAGTGACTAAATATTTCTGATGATTTCAGCAGAGTAGTTCATTCAATTAATTTTAGCCAAATATAACTAAAACTTTGTAGATATAGCAAAGTTTTAACTACCTATAGTTAAAAATTTCCTTTAGAGGCAAATTGTAATTTAAATTTAATTAATTAAATTTAACTCATAAGTATATTTCTTATATTTCGGAAATTTAAAAATTATTTAGCAAACTAGTTCTGCTGATTTCAGTAGTTTTAATCGGAGAACCTAATGTGGTTAAATGAAACACTGACTGCGGTGGTTGGCTTAAGACTAAAACTTTATTCATTGTTTAAACTAAGAGAGAGTATAATAACACTTAAGACTAATCATTACATATATACATAACATTTCTCCCCACTTTGCTTAAAATAATAATAACAAATGTCTTAATGAAAAATAATAAATATAATTAAAGCTAATATAAAGTACCCAAGTAAATATGTACAAAAGTATAAAATAGTTTATATTTCACTACAATAGCAGACTTAATTGTCTCAAATTGCCCTTCCTAACTGAAACGCACAGAGACTAAGCTCGCAAATATTTTTCTCCTAAATAATTAAAGAGAGTACGATTATAAATTATTTAAATCGATTCTCTTTTGTTTCAACCTTTCAGATTGACGTAAAACACATTCTGGCTTAACAGACTCCGATATTTTCCTCTTCATTTCCTCAAGAGCAATTTCCGTTCTATTACATATTGGGAAAAATGTACTACTTATTGATCTCGGTTTATCTATTCTCAGTTGGGACACATGTGCAGTGCGATGATATCCATTTACATCGATTAAATATATTACATTTCCCAATGGCTTAATAACCTTTGCGTTTAACCATTTCGTCCCAGATTTAGATACTAGTTTATAAAAGACGTATTCTCCTGATTTCAATAAAGGTAACTTCCTATCGTTATGAATTCTCTTGTCCTTAGATCTGATGTCTTTGTTCTCACAATTTTCCCTCTCCCTTCTAAAATCTTCCGAAAATAGAGTATTTCTCTTGTGTATAAAAATTAAATCATTTGGAGATTTTTCTGTTACCGTCGAGGGGGTAGATCGATATTTTAGTAAGAAATTATTTAAAACCAAACTAAGTGGCAATGACGCAGTCCTTGGATCGAGGAAGTACTTTTTAAGATGGGCCTTTGCTGTTTGTACTGCTCTTTCAGCAATTCCGTTTGATTCTGGGTGGTACGGAGGACTTTTTAAGCATTTTATGTTATAAGAACGACAAAACTGAACAAAACTATCGGAACTAAATGGTGGCCCATTATCAGAAACTATAGTATTAGGTATTCCAAAATAAGAAAAAATTTCCCTAAGCTTTGATATTACCGTTTCCAACCTAGTATTAATCATTTCCTTTATATCTAACCATTTAGAATATGCATCCACTATTAACAAAAACACTGTTCACAGATGACAAAGGTCTAGAAATTGTATCCTGAAATATTCGGCAATTCATTATATACTCCTCAATATCTCGTCCTATTTCCGGCCACCACACCTGATTTTTAGCTAATAATTTCATCTTCACAATGCCTATATGAGATTCATGAAGACTGCCTAGAACCAATGACCTCATCGTAATGGGAATCACTAATCTATGATCATACCACAAACAACCTCTCTCCACACTCAATGACAACCTTTTGTTGTAAAATAGTTTTATATGCATGGGTATTGGGTTTAACCATCCATTTAGCAGCATGCTCATAACTTCCTTTAAACAGTTATCCTTCTCTATTTCAGCTCTTACTTGTTCAATCGAAATATGATTAAAACTTAATCTCTCTATGAAATGTATGGTGCCCTCACCCTCTCCTGTAGTATTACCCATTGGTAAACGAGATAACCCGTCCGCGTTTGCCATCACGCTAGCCTTTTTATACTGTATAGTGTAGTTATACATACTCAATAATACCGACCACCTAACTAGTCTTCCTACTGTCAACATAGATGCCGGCCTAGCAGGGTTAAAATTTCCCTAAGTGGCTAATGGTCCGATTGAATAATAAAATGTTTCCCGTATATATATTTATGAAACTTCTTCACCCCGAAAATTATCGCAAGGGCCTCTCTATGTAATTGGGAATAGTTTTGCTCCGCCTTTGAAAGTGTACTTGATGCAAATAATATAGGACTCTGAACCCCATCTATCACATGTGATAGAACTGCTCCCACTCCATAGGGACTGGCATCGCATTGTAACACTATTGGTTTACGAGGATCATAAAGAACAAGCACATGATTACGTGATAACAGTTCTTTACTCCTAATGAAACAGTTCTCACAATCATCAGACCACTTAAAAGACGCTCCTTTCCTCGTAAGTTCATACAAAGGACCTAGTTCCGCCGACAAATTTGGAATAAAATGTGAATAATAGTTTAAAAATCCCAAATAAGATCTTAGTTGTGTCAAATTCTCAGGCCTAGGGGCCCTTTCTATTGCCTCCATTTTATTTAAACCAGGCATAATATTACCCTTTGAAATTCTATGACCTAAAAATTCTATTTCTGTCTTAAAAAGTTTGCATTTTGTCGAATTCACTTTGACTTTATGTATATTCAACCTCTTTAGGACTTCATACAAATTCCGTTTACATTCGTCATACGTAGATCCTCCTATGATTATATCATCCAAATAACATTGAGTCTTGGGTGCTCCATTTAAAATTGTATCCATAATGGATTGAAAAATCGCGGGAGCACTTTTAACACCGAATACGAACCTTCTATAACGAAAAAGACCCTTGTGAGTATTTATGGTTAGCAACTCCTGCGATTGTTCGAAAACTTCCACTTGCTGATAAGCCCCTTCCAAATCCAATACACAAAAATACAAACAGTCAGATAGCTGCGCAAAAATATCATCACATCTAGGTAAAGGGTAATGGTCAGTATTAATAAACCGATTAATTGTCACCTTACAATCGACACATATTCTTATTTTCCCATTAGTCTTCTCCACAGGTACAATGGGCGAAGCCCATCTACTATACCTAACCGGATATATAATATTATGTTGTTGTAATCTTTCTAACTCTTCCTCAACCCTATTCCGTAGTCCATAGGGAACAGAGTATGGTTTGCAAAAAATTGGTACCGCTTCCTTTTCTAAAACAATATCAGCTCTAAATTTCGCTACAGGCCCAACGTATGTTTTACCAAACACAGAATCAAACGTTTTAAATATTTCCTTTGTATCATTATGTTCATCGTCATTATGCATGTTTATAAAATTTACTCTCCCAATCAATTTAACTCTCCAGTTACTAAACAATGCATCTAACCATGGACGACCCAATAGTGGTGTAAAATTGCGATTTGCAGTTATAACATATAATAAGAGTGGTACTTCCTCACTATTACTATTTACTCTCACGAGAACATCTATGTACCCCACCACGTTAACATTTTGTCCAGAGACTAATTGAAATTGTCTCCCTGAAGATTTTAATTTGGTTTTAGAAAACATAGAATTGTAAGTATCCATATGAATAACTGAAGTGCATGCGCCAGAGTCTACCTCCATACGGAGTGAAACATTATTACAAAATACTGTTATGTATAAGGGGGAATTATTGTCACTCAATGAATTTAAATAACCTACTCGTAATTCTGTTTCATTATCATTTTCACTCAATGAATTTAAATAACCTAATTCTGTTTCATTATTTTGTTTAAAATTCTCACACTCATATTCGTTTCCCAATCTCACCTCATCAATACTGTTATTCCTATTACTACACTGTCTAACAAAATTTCTCTTATTAAATATATTCTTATTACCGCGCCTTTGGTTATTATATATATTACAAAATTTTTGAATGTGTCCCCAACGACCGCAATAAAAGCACTGGAAATTTTTTTCCTTTGGGTTTATATTAGCTGGTGACACTTATTTTTCCTTACTTCTTTCTCCTTTCATTTTATTAACAAAAGCTGAATCTAGGTCACTGCCCATATTCCTTATTTCTTCTTCTAGCATTTCCATATGTAGCGCTGCTTCACACGTTGACTCAAATGTTGGTTTACAGAGATCAATTAACTTAGCTTGAACCCTTTTATTCCTTATCCCCATTAGCAGTCTGTCTTTCAGGGCGTCGTCCAAAAAAGATCGGTAATCACAAGTATTAGCTAAACCTTTGATCGTTATTATATAATCTTGCATATTCTCCTCCGGTAGTTGATTTCTATTTAGGAATTTAAATCTTTCCGCCGTAACATTTGTTTTTCGTTGGAAATGGGTCCTCAGTTTTCTTATCAGATCTTCATATTTAAATTCTTCCGGTTTTTTTGGAGCTACTAAAGTTTTAGCAACTTTGTACAAATCTGCACCACCCGTGCTTACCAAAAACGATATCTTGCTAGCGTTCTCCTCTATACTATTAAGTTTTAGCAAATGAGCCATGCGGTCAATGTAACACTCGAAATCATCATCGAGATTAAACTGTTCAATATGTCCAATCAATGTCATATTGCTTTTGCTTTATTCCGACAAAATTTTAACAATTTTAACACACGTGGATTCTTTAATTATATTCGTCGCCAAAATGATGTGGTTAAATGAAACACTGACTGCGGTGGTTGGCTTAAGACTAAAACTTTATTCATTGTTTAAACTAAGAGAGAGTATAATAATACTTAAGACTAATCATTACATATATACATAACAGAACCTTTCTTGCTAATTTTTAGTAGCTCTTTGCTATTTTTACATAATTATTTCTATGAGTCTAGTTTCTGTTTAAAGCCAGATTCACAATGCTGTAGTACCTACTCCACTCTGAGTGGATATTGTTCCTTTCTTTTTTGCACTTACATTTTTTTGTATCATACTATCTCTATTTTACGCACTCCAATCTCCAGCGTGGAGTTCTCCAGCATTGTGAATCCGGCTTAATTTGTTTATTTCTTCATACTACAAGAAATAATTAGTAGATTTATAATGAATTGTTTTAATTTGTAGGGTTTATTTCAGCTATTTATTTGTAAAATTAAAAATATGATGAAACAAGAAAATCCCGAAACCCCAAAAAATCCCGAAAAATCCCGGGATCCCGATAAATCCCGGGATCCTGAAAAATCCCGGGATTTAAGTTTTGAAAATCCCATTCGATTTTCAGATCAAAACATTAGTTGGCTTTCAACCAGAATGTTGTAGGATATCATTTATTCGGGCATGAAGACTATACGATACCCTACACTAGTCTGGTTGAAAGCCAATTGGCTTCGTCCTTGGGCCGCTATAAGTCTGTGTACCATATTTTATCAAAGTATCTTAATATTTGCGACCTTTGGCTTGCGAATATGCACATTTTTAGGGGACCTTTATACAGGCACTAGGTCTAAACATGGACCGATTTTAACCAAAATCAAATGGGTTTGTCCCTGGCCCAAAATAAGTCATAAAATCAGTAGGCTTTCTCATCAGCCCATTTGAATCCGTGTACCAAATTTCATTAAAATATCTTCGTATTTGCGACCTGTAGTGTACAAACAATTCAATTTTGGGGCACCCTTTATATAGGCACTAGGTCTACCCATGCACCGATTTTAACCAAAATCAAATGGGTTTGTCCCTGGGCCAAAATAAGTCAGTGTACCAAATTTTGTAAAAATATCTTCATATTTGCGATTTGTACCGTGCGCACAAGAATATATGAATAGACAGACGGATGGACGGACGGACAGACAGACGTATATCGTTACATCGAAACAAAATGTTTTTCTGAATCAATCGGTATACTTAAAGACGGGTCTAGTTCCAATATTTTTAGGAATTACAAACATAAGCACAAACTTATTATACCCTGTCCAAATAATGGTGCAGGGAATAATTAATAAAACTCATTATTTAAACTCATAAAGCACTACTTAAAACATATTTTGGAATTTCCGCAAGCTCGAAATCCATTTTAGACCTATGGTTTTAGGCCAAAGTTGCTTAGAATTCTTCGTAGAATTAATCTTAATTTTTATTAACATTTAAAGTAAAATTAAATTTTTGCGTATGCCGAGATATTTAGGACTCAAATTTAGTTAAATCAATTAGAAAATATAAGGGTGATATCAAAAAATGTGATACAAACCATGTAACCAGCTAATTTCTAATGCATGGATTACATTTGAATTATATATTTCAATATAACAATCTGACCAATTTTTGGTAAATACATAAAATTTGTGACCAATTTTATAGCCCAAAAGTAAACTCCGTAACCAGTAACTCATAAGGTTTTTCAACTTTAATAGCTTATATTTTAATAACCAATAAAGCTAACCACTAACTGTAAGAATTTTTATGAAGAGGAAAAATAACGCTAAAATACATTTTACAAACTTTTTCGCATATCTATGCTAACACGACTTAAACTCTGTAACGATTTTTTGTCATAATTTTTTATAAAAATGCATACACCAGACTTTTGGAGTTATCTATTAATTATATTGCGGAAAGTATAATGTTACTTATACTCAAATGATCGCTGGACTGTACATAATCACCTAGTATAACAGACTTGAAGTTTTTCTGCAGCATGTAACATTCTCGAGATGAAAAAGGATGTCTCCAATAAGATGAAAAAATGTTGTAAACTCCATTCCTAATTTTTACACAAAACTATTTAACGAGTAAGAAAAATAATGGCATATTTGGATTTATCTTGTAGGCATCATACGATTTTGTTTCGGAATGGAAATTCTGACAAAGCATTTCTGAGAGAAAACGAAAAAAGTAACCAAATGTAAACTCCGTTACTGTAAACTCCGTAACCAAAATTGTTTGCATCAGATTACATTCAAAAAAATGTAGGTAAATGTTTAAAATATTTTAAAATAACCATAAACAGAGGTGATTCAAGTAATATTTATGCGTCAAAAGAAGATTCAACCGATAATTTTGTGTCAAATAAAAAAAAATTATCAGTTTTTTACCCTAAACTGCCTGAGCGAAAAACGATTGATTTTGCATTTCATTGGTTTGGAATCGATATTTCGAGCTATTACTGACATTAGGTTAGTTTGAATGGGAGCCCGCCAAAACGGCGAGTTCACTCGGAGGCCTTAGGGCCCATTGTGATTCCCCTAGTTTTCCTCACATGGAAAGAAATACCACGACCCGAGAAATCTAGAACCATCCCGATCCCCTTAAAAAGTTCGCAAGACCAGACAGAGAAACATCGCGTAGACTGTCCAGGTCGTCGAAGTACCTGCACCCCAGATATCTGAGTCGCCGTTCCTTCAGTCCCGGACAGTCACAAAGCAGATGATGCACTGTCTCCTCCTCCTCCTCGTCCCCACAGCCCCTGCAGTAGTCCGCCTGGGTGTAACCCCAACGCACAGCCATTCGGCCTATCGCGCAGTGTCCCGTTAGAACTCCTACAAGCATCCCGACCGTCCGCTTGCCAAATCCAAGAAGAATCTTTGTCCTCCCCGGATCAGGCAGTGGCCGTAAGGTCCGAGATATCCTACAATTGGTCAAGGTTGTCCACCTTGCCCTCGTCTCCCTATCCGATATATCCCCTATCACACCGAATAGCTCCACCAGAGGAACCAGGACCTCCGTTTGTATAGGGTCCTCAACCGACTCGGAGCCATTCCTCGCACACTCGTCAGCCAGATCGTTCCCCGCAATCCTAGCGTGTCCAGGGACCCACGCCAGCCTTACCGAGTGCCGGCGAATATGGTCGAGGGATTCAATACAGTGCCGCACACACCACGATCTGACAGTATCGGATTCCAGGGCTTTCAAAGCAGCAAGACTGTCCGCAAAGATGCTAATGGATGATGGATCCAAGTCCCGTCATCATCCGTGCGGCCACGTCAATTGCATACACTTCCGCCTAACACACTACAATCGCCCGAAAGTCGTATGGAGATTCGAACGTCCAGTTCGCCGGAGTAAACTCCCGACCCTGTCCCCATGTCCGGCTTCGAACCGTCCTTCGATATCACCACTCCGAATAACGGAGTCGGCTGCCCAGTCTTCCCAGGTCGGTACACCTCAAAAGTCCTCTAGAAATTCGTGACCGGTAAAATACAGTCCGTTTCACGATCCAGTAGTGCACCACCAATCCCATACAGAATGGTACTGTGCCTCCAAGTGCGTTGCCTCAGCTCCTGCATCTCCCTGAGTCTAAGAGCTGCCTTTGCCGCCGTACCCCTGATATAAATATCCAGTGGTGCGATGCCAAGCATCACCTCCAAACTTGCCTGGGGTGTAGAACGAGCCGCCCCCGTAATACCCAGACAAGCCAGTCGTTGCACCTTTGCGAGAGTGGAGAGATATGAACCCGTGTCCACCGCCCTCCACCACACCAGTGCCCCGTATGTCAAGATTGGTCTGATAATCGCCGCATACATCCAGTGAATGATATACGGCTGTAGACCCCATCTCTTCCCAAAGGTCCTTCTACAGGTGTAAAAAGCACATAAGGCTTTTCTCATTCCTTTTCCAGGAAAGTTTAGACTCCCAGACCGTTCTCCCTTGCCCACCTGGATAGCATCGTAAGCGCCGACTCCATGAGATCACTGACCGTCTGGAGAAATTTCCCCCTGATCAGTAGCACAAAGTCGTCGGCGTATGCCACAACCTATGTCCCCGTTCTCTCCAATGAGTCAAGGATTCCATTGATCACAAGATTCCACAGAAGAGGAGAAATGACCCCCCCTTGTGGAGTACCCCTTGTGAGCACCTTCCACGCCCCATCACCGCCTATGTCCGAGTTTATACCCCTGCTCCTGAGCATATTGCCCGTCCACAGGGTTATCTGCGGGTCAGTGCCAATACCCTCCAAGGCACTAATGATCGATGATATACTCACGTTGTTGAAAGCTTCTTCTACATCCAGGAAGGACGCCAACACATACTCACGGTCGTGAAGAGCATCCTCAATTGTGCCGACAATCTCACTTAGAGCCGTTTCCACCGACCTCTCCTTGAGGTATGCATTTTGGGCTCTGCTGAAATTGTCTGCAGAGAGGATGCTCCTCACATAAACATCTACAAGTCTCTCCAGCGTTTTCAATAAAAACGACTAATCGATGTAGTCCCTGGCGGTGCTGTGGTTTATCCTCCCTGCTTTCGGGATGAAGACCACCCTGACCTCTCTCTACCCAGAGGGTATATACCCCGATGCCAGACTGCCAGTAAAAATACGCAGCAGCAATGGCATGATAATGTCCAGGGACTCCCGCAAAAGTGCCGGGAATAGACATTAGTTTGACAAATTAAATTTGTTTCACACAATTTAACAATTTTTTGATCGCGAAATGTTATGTTTTTAATATATTAATTTAATATATTTTGTAACTTCGCAACCGCTGATTGGATTTCAATAAAAGTTATATTTTTGAAAAGCATTTCAAAGGACCAAAAATACAAAATTATGAATTATTCTTTTTTTGGCGGTTTATTCGCGAAACCGCCAATTTGATAAACACAAATTGTATATTATTGAAAAGTATGTTGAAAATCCAAAAACGAAAAAATAATAATTCGTACGCAATTTTTTTTTTGTTATATCTTTTGCTTGTGAAAATGTAAACTCCGTTACCAGAAAAAAAATTTAAATTGTGCAAAATAAGTAGAAGAGATGTTTTGCAATTAGGTTTATAATGACTAAACTTACTGATTCCATTAAGAAAAAACGGAAATGTTAACACTTTTTGCTTCTCACAAATTTGGCCCAAAAATTTATCACATTTTTTGATTTCACCCATAAACATTATTGCATTTTTTTTTTTTATTGAAATTACAAAAACAAATTCAAAAATTTTCGCGGTTGGCGGGAAACTTTCGCTCCCCCCTAATTGTTAATAACGGTTATATTTTTTTGAACAAAATGAAAATATGATATTTTTTTATATTAAAAAGGAAAAAATACAAATTTAAAACATCTTCGTTGGTGGTGGGTGAACTTTTTTGACGCCAGCGAAAAAGTGAAAACGTATTTCTTCATAGTTTTTATGACCCAGTCGAATATACTATGCCAATTTTGATATTTCCAAAAAAAGTGTTAAAAAGTTATAGAATTAATGTACACTAGAGCATACCACCTTACAGGCAAAAAAAAGTGCGCCGTATACCCAATACAAGGAGGTTTCAAAAAAAAATTTGTTTTTGCCGAACGTGGGGGTCGCGATTTTACATTTTTCGTTATATCTTTGGCACTTACAGTCGGATCTTAAAGTATGATACATCGATGTTTTTCTCTCGAGGAGACCAGTGCTTTGCTCTAAGGACCATTGACATCAAATAGTAGTTGCCCACCAAATCTCAGTTGCTACTACCCTAATACCATAAAATTAAAGCTCGCAAAAAATCATTAAACTTTTGCTAAGGAAGTTTTTCGATAAACCCACTAGAAATTTTTTAATATATTGGGCGACTTTAAATGCCGAAGCTATAACGAAAAATTGAAAATTGAAAATAAAAAATAAAATTTTGTTTTGAAATTGCCTTGCAAAAATACTTCATATTGGAGGGTGTACGGCGAACCTTTTTTTTTGCGGTATGGTCTAATATTATTTAGGGTTATTATTAAATTAATAATAAAAATCGTGTTTGCAGGACATTTCGGCAAAAAAACCTTCCGCACCAAATGCAATTTCTAAATATAATTTTTAGAATTATTACAAAAATTATTTTAAACGACAAACAATGTATCCAAAAGTCCCTCCAAAAAGGTTTCGTGATTTTTACCGTAAATATCTTTTAATAAACATCGTTTGAGTCTCATTTGTTTAAAACTTCGGAGAAATATTTTAATTAAACTAAAACCATATAGACCAAATTTCAACCCTTATGGTGCGGGAACTTTTTTGACAGCAGCAAAAAACTAAGATTGGGTTTCTTAATATTTTTTATGGCCTTTTTGGCTAGGGCATGTAAAATTCGATACTTGCAAAAAAATCAAAAAATCATAACCCTAAAATTACTTCAAATTTCGTAAATGCACACGTATGGACATATGTATATAATGCACATCATACGATGCATATATGGAGATTTCTGTGTAGAAGGGTGGGTCAATTTGTTGGAGAAAAAAACATGACAGGCATATATCAAATTCGAAATCTACCCAAAATTCTAAGAAAATTACCCTAAGAAAGTATGGGTCTATAATTAAAACTTAGCTCCCGCCGAGAGACGCAAAGATTTTAGTTTAAGGTATTTTAAATAAACTGCATGATTTGATGGGAAACAACATATTATCACTAAAACCAAAACATAATATACCCTACGGGGAATGAGGAGTCAATTGCCCTCCAAGGACCTATCCCGTGACCGGTCAACCGAAGGCATATTACTAAATTAGTGGAAATATGAACCGTAGAAAATGAATTAATTTTCTAAGTATTTTCTGATTGGTAACTTTCACTTGACCGATACCAAAATAAAAAACAAAATTCGTGGCATATTTTAAAAAAAAAATTTTTTTATTTATTTTACTCTTTTATTTACTTTGAGCTTTATTTTCTTTACGATTTGCTTATTTTAGCTCTTATTTTAAATTTCTATAATTTTTTGCTAAGACATTTTAAGTTTTGTATTTTCAAAGTTTTTTAATGTTAAAGCTGTTTTAGTTTTAACAATTGGTATTTCATTTAATTTTCTTTTTAACTTAAGGGGAATTTTTAAAACTTTTATTTATATTATCAGAATTTTTGAGGTAATTTTCTAATTTTTAATTGATTTTTTAATTTAATTATGGCCAACGCACAAAAACCAGTCAACTGCAATTAAAAGACCTATCCCATGACCGGTCAATCGGGGGCATATTCAAGGCACTTCCACTATATTTGTGTGTGTGTGTTAATGTTGTTTTCTTTTCTATTTTTTTCTTTTCCATTCTTAATTTTTTATTAGTTTATTTCAAAAGCTATTTTTAGACACACCACCTTACTGTCACAAGGTGTCTAAACTGTGGCAATTGGTCATTTCCAATGACAACGCCATGTTAAAGTGACGTGTCTCTTTCAAACAAAAAGGCCGATCAATGACCGGTCCCTGCACCCTTGGGACCTATCCTGCGTGTCGCTTTGGACCGGTCCCTTTCCCCGTAGGATATTATTAGTTCGGGCTTGTTTTAAAGCAAATTTTAATAGCTTTAAGAATCTGCTTTCATTATGTTAAAATTTGTATTCCTAACTCGTGTTTTATTAAAGGTATGATTGACAATGACAAATTAGCAACTACTGCCACATCATTACAAAAGATAAATTTAGTTGCTCTCTTTGGACCTATTTATCCAATTTTTTCTTAAACCTAATTTAATTACAAATAAATTATTATGTTTCCACTAAGTATTGCTCAAGAAATGTGGCAAGACCAATGTTGCATCGATATTAAATATTATTTTTTATACGAAATACGAAGTTTTAGAAAGAGAATGATTTTATTAAGGTCCGCTCTTCTCTTTTAAAAATTACAATTTACTAATTAGTAATTTGCTATGAGATTTATCAAAAAACAGTAATTAGATTTCGATATTATTAATAGTTTAAATCAATGTAGAAATATACCGTTAATGCATTTTATAAAAACGTAGTTTTAAACATTTGTTTTGATTGATTTATGTACTTAATAGTTAACTTTCAGAAAGTAAGCTTGTGTTCATTTCTTTATTACAAAAACTTTTTCCATAAAATTATGAAATCATTAGCGATGTCAATTGACTCTTCCGGGTCAAGTTTTCTGACTAGTCCGAACGCAAGTATCATTGGCATACCAAGTGAATTTAGTGAATTAAATTTGCCAAGTTATCGTGATGTTTTAAAGTTTAAAGTATTATTTTTTTAAGTGATCGCGAAAACGAAAAATTAAAAAACCACACTCGTATGCAAGCCATTCTCCGATAATTGCAAACAAAATAATTGAAATTTGGAAAAAAAATTAATATTGCACTGATAAAGAGAAAAAGCATTTTGAAAGAGCTAAACACATTTCTCAACATATACTATAATGAGGTTAAAAACATATCAAGAGGTGATATATTTTCAGAATTTGAGACAACGTTAGATGTATTTTATGTCGGTAAATGCAGTTGCAAAAAACAATGCCATGCTCATGTGGATCAATTCCTAATCACCTCAAAGCATTCATGATTGACCAGCACACCAGCAGAAAGAATACAATTCCTGAATGCGTGTTAGATATCGTAGACCAACTGTCAAGCGAACTCCCAGCTACCCAGCAAAACCTTCTATTACCAGGTAAAGGGAAATGTAATAAGAAACCAAAAATTGTAACTACACTGAACCAAAAACAGCTGTGAAATCAACTAAAATCCATATTAAATTGATGAATGGGTGATCACTATACAACTAACAAAACCTGTCCATCAATTTAATGCATTGTTTAGTAGATTTCTATTTTGACGTTTAACTATTTTATATGGTATTATTTTGACAAAATATCGTCAAATGTATTAACAAAAATTAGTTGTCTTAACAATTATATTTAATTAAATTGCATAATGATTTTGTTGTTTTACCAATGCATTTTATTAAATTCAACAATGCATTTTATTTAATTAATTCATTTTTTATCGATTTATTATTAATTTTTAGATTTATATTTCATTATTTTTTATATTTCACCAATTTCAAATTTTTTTAAGCAATTTACATGCAATGTCTTTTTTATAATGAATTTGATAAAATATAAAAAATAATGAAATATAAAATTGAAATTATAATATAGCACATACTAAAAACTCTTTATTCAAAACACATGTACCATTTAATATACAAAAATATATAACTTCATTTAATTTAATAATTCAAATACATTATATAACTTTCATTAATAGTTTGCCTTAAACGAAATAACAAAAATATAGATAATATCAAAATTAATGACAGAAATTTAATTGAGAATGTTCAAAATTATATAAAATGTATTTAAATTAAAATTAGTAATTCACTTCAAGTCACTGAATTTGTTAAATATCTATACTTTGAAAAACAAAAACACTTAATGTCAATTTGTTGATATTTCCAGCAATTACAAATACACACGCTAGCACGAGTAATGACGCGACAAAACTAACCTCACTAAACTTTTTCAACAGATTTAATACTTCAAATTGAAGAAAAATTATATCAAATTTACGTTACTGCCTTTTTACAAAATTTTTTAGAGTTAACAAATTAAATTTTGTTAAAAAATGGACAACAATTATCAAAACAACAATTTAAAAAAAAAGTAGTTGATTTAAAAAAAACACATTAATTTGAATAAAAATATTCAATTCGTTTCGTCAAAAACTAACAAAATTTTTATGTTGATTTCATCTACGACTTTTGGTTCAGTGTACTTACACTTTGGTCGCATAACACATTATTTTAACATGGGGGTGTCATTGGGGGTAAATGGTTGCCTAAATCGTACCGGTATAGGCTAAAATAAGTGATTACGAAGGAAGTACTGAAATAAGTTGTTACTTGTAATATTAAATTCACTAGATAGCTAAAAAAAGTATATACTTGTATGGAGTGCAATAAGTCGTTACACATTAGTACAAATTTCATTGGTTACACATAGGGAATAAAATAAGACGCTATCAATAATGACATTGTTTAAAAGTACACCGATCCGAGCAATTCTAAATTTTTATTAAATCGTACTTTCGCATAAGTAGTTATAATATAATACAAATAACTTATTATTTTTACCCTTATTAATAAGTTATTATGAAACACAATATTGGTAATATATTATTGTAAAGGCTCCAAATAAGTAGTGATATATCTCCATTCCCGGTAACTCATTATTTCATACCTGTCACATAAGCATTGATGCATCATAATATTATTAACGTATTACTTTAGGTTTCTACGTAAAACCAAGGGTAAAGGGGTACCCATTGCCAGGCAATGCGTGAAAAACGTCAAACCCATTACCATCTGAAATCGAGTTTCCAATGCCAGTTGCAAGAGATCCGATTTTGCCACAAAAGGGGACTTACGCTAAAAGATACGACACAATTGATTTTGCTACGATGTGTGATAGATTCGGCATTTCAGATAGAGTTGGCTCGTGTTTAGCTACAGCTTTATTTAAAGACATTGGCTTTACTGATGAAAATGGGGAACCAATTATTATGAATAAATCGAAAGTAGGTCGTAAAAAATTAAAAGCAGGGAGTCCGTTCGTCGTATGCAGTACAATGATTCAGCCTTAGTAGCCTTTTCTTTTGATGGCAGAAATGACGCACTGACACGGGAAGAAATTAGTGGAAAATATAATCCCAGAGTGGAAAAGGAGTATTAATAAAGATCCGGGAAGCAAGTTGTTAGGTCACATAAAAGTTGACGCTGAGGACTCCAAAACTAAACAACTGCAATTATGTGAGTTCTTCTAGGAAAACAAAAATTATCGCTTACCAGCTTGATATGATTTCTGCGATGGAGAACCCACCAATACTGCAACTGAAAATGGAATAGTACGAAAGTTTGAAGTTTTGTTGAATAAATCATTACATTGGTTTGTTGCATTTCAACGAATTTCCGCTTCGCCATTTGTTCAATGCTTTACAAAAATCTACTACAAGGTGACCACGTACTGCTAGTGGCACTTTGACGAAATTAATTCAAACCTATGAACAACTTCCGGTAAGCACGCCTTTATTTTATCAACGCTTAATATAGGTCCATTAAAAGTAAAACAAACATATCGTTGTAGGCTCTACCTGATTTTTTACCGATTTCATTGGGAAATATGCCTCCACCTATGGACACTAAAGATGAAAAAAGTCTTTCTACTGACGTTCTATATCTCTTTCGAATAGCCAAAGATGTATCGGAAGGATCGTGTCAAGAAGACATAGTCAGCATGAAACGGGGACAAATTGTTCATCCTCGTTGGTTAATAAAGGCCAGCAGGCTCTTGCGCCTATATGTTGCAACTAGTTTTCCTTCAACAAATTTAAAAATATTGGCTAATTTTATTATGAAAGTTTATGTACCAATGTATTTTAAGCAGGGTTGGCAGGAAATACCGTTAAAATACCGTTATCGATTCGAAACCCTTTCAACTGACTACCGTTACCCCTAAAATACCATTACCGAAATACCCGGAATACCGTTATCCTTAAAATACCGTTACCGAAATAACTGAAATACCGTTACCCTTAAAATACCGATACCGAAATAAATGAAATATCAATACCCTTAAAATATCGTTACCGAAATAAATGAAATATTGTTATCCCTAAAATACCATTACCGTTATTTTTAATTTTCTGCTTTTGGTAATTTCACGTGGTTATTGAGTATTTTTTGTACATTAAATTGATAAATTGGTACTGTTTTTAATCTCGTTTGTTTTTTTTTGTAAAAAAAAAATTACGGGATGCATCGAAATAACTGACTACCGTTACCCTTAAAATACCGTCACCGATATAACTGAAATACCGTAAACCCTAAAATACCGTTAACGAAATAACCCAAATATCGTTATCTTTAAAACACCGTTACCGAAATAACTCAAATACCGTTATCTGTAAAATACCGATACCAAAATAAATGAAATAGCGTTACCCTTAAAATATCGTTACCGAAATAACCTAAAATATCGTTATCCTAACAATAACCGCATTCGTTTCGGTTACCATCCATGATTTTAATGTAAAATTTTATAATTCAGTAAAGAGCCATTAACAAAATTTTGTATTGTCGTGAATAATTATATGACTCAACTCTACAAGGGACTTATAGAAAGCATCCCATTAATTTCAATTCCACAGATTATATGGATTTAGTCGACTTAGATAATGACAACATATTATTTGAGCCTCCGTTTACTGCGAGCATCCCACACGAGCACCTGTTGGAATACATAAAATCGTATGAAGTAACATTGCCAGATCCAGGGATTCCGTCGAACATCCAGGGAACGGAGCGATATGTGCAGTTGCTTAAGCATGTCTCACGACTAGGGTTTGGGATTTCCCGGACTTTTTCATTTCCCGGAAAATGGGAATAAAAAAATTTTATTTCCGGGAATCCCGGGATAGTAATATTTGTTAAAAAAAAACACAATTTCAGTACAAATTCAGTCTGTGTAGTGAGAATTCAAAGTAAACAATATAAACCAACCGCAGTTTATAAAATGAATTATTTCCGTTTATACATATGTTCAAATATCTCTTTTGTGATATTCTTGTCCATTCATCTAAGATTATAGTAAATCTGCTATTGTTAGAAATATTGCTCAATATTTCTTTTATCATGATATCTTTTACATGATTGTAGTAATTTAATATAATGTTCTTTACATCGGTTTCGTTTTTTGGCAATGTCAGGTTTTTATTATAAAAACTTTCTCGAATAAACGAAGATCTAGTTATGGTGCGGATTGCCATTCCGTCGACTGCGGCTAATTTGGATACCATTTCAGGAAATGTTTGCCCTACCATAAAACGTTCAATGCCTATTCAGCTTACACTTTTTTCTTCGGGTACTTTGCTAATTTTAGCTGAAACTTTATTCTTGTTGTTGTTTTCTTCAAGAGAAGTTGCATGACTCTCAATTTTTTTTTTTTGTGAACCAAATTTAGATGTCGGCTAATACCTTCGTTAACCATTAGTCTTTTAGGGCAAATATTGCACTGCGCTGCATTATGCGAAAAATCTTTATTAGTTGAAATGCTCAATTACTTAGCAACGATTTTTTGTGTTTCAAAGAAATTGATTCCCTTTTAAAATATTTTAGCAATAACATTTTGTGTTGGTATTTAAAAGGTTTTTTATGACTAAAATTAAAAAAATCCTATTCCAAACAAAAATAATTTAAAGAATTTAGTATTTTTAAAATTTCCCGGGAAAAATATATTATTTTCCCGGCAAACTTTTCCCGGGAATTCCCGCCCGGGAATTCCCGAACCCCAAACCCTACTCACGACGCTTAATTGCAAAAAATCGAGACGATGTGAAGGTACACAGAAAAATTTAAATCGAGTTTCAATTAAAGTACAGGGTGGCGCAAAAATAACCTTCCGATGTTTTTTGGCTGTAATTTAAAAAAAAAATGAAAAACTTTGATTCTTCTTGTGGATTATTTTTATTTGGTCTTTTAATTTTTTTTTACATCAAGTCGAGAATTTGATGTCATGTAAATGGCCGCCGCCACAGTTGATTGTCATTTGAGCCGATTTTTTCATTCATTATCAATCATGAGTGATGAGGCCCATTTCCATCTTAGCGGGTACGTAAATAAGCAAAATTTACGCTTCTGGGGCACTGAGAATCCGCGTGTAACCCACGAAGAGCCATTACACCCGCTCAAAGTCACTGTATGGTGTGCTGTTTTCGCTAGAGGAGTCATCGGACCTTTTTTCTTCGAAAATGCCATAAAAAGGGCTCAAATGACAATCAACTGTGGCGGCGGCCATTTACATGACATCATGTTCTCGACTTGATGTAAAAAAAATTAAAAGACCAAATAAAATAATCCACAAGAAGAATCAAAGTTTTTCATTTTTTTTTTTAATTAGAGCCAAAAAACATCGGAAGGTTATTTTTGCGCCACCCTGTATTTGTAAATACAATTAAAAATGTATTAGAATTCGGACCAATTAAGAAAATCTTTATATCAATTAAAATTTTTGTAAAGTTTTAATTGAAAAATTTTCAATTACAATTTTAATCATATCAATTAAAAATTTAATCAAAAATCGCTTTTATTAAAATGTGTGATATTAAAAATATTATTAATAAATATTTATTAATTTTCTTATGTTTTTGGCTGATTTGAGACAAACTTTTGTAATTTTTATATCTGCAATAGAAGAAAAAGTATTAATAATACAAAATAATATGGCCCGATTACTGAATGTCCAGTTACAATTTATCCGGCAGTTAAAGTCCCAGTTAGTAACCAACTGGACATTCAGTAATCGGACCTAAGAGTTTTTTTAATATGTTGTTTACTTATGGTAAACTAAATATTTTTTGATACCATACTCATTTTCATAAATAAATGTTATTTTAGTTTGACTCTAGATCATAAATTAATATCACTTTCTGTTTAAATTATTTTCAAATCAAAGAAAGATGATACAATTTTTACAAGTAAATTACAAAGAATAAAAATTTTTGAAAGAATTCGATAAGACTAGCAAGGCACAATGCGCATTTTCGGCTTTCGCTACAAAGCCATCATCAGTGCCTTTCGCCTTTGAGTGGAATAATATTTTGATAATCGTCTACTTATGTGACTGTTGAAAGCAAATCGAATTTGTTATCAATAACTCAACTTAGACTAACATCAACGAAATTTAACAATGCTATTTTTATCCTTTTGTCATTATTACGCTTTTTTGCTGATTCTATTCAACTCTGTGTATGATAAACACAGATTTTTGAATTACAACGAACCGTTAAATTTAAATTTAAATGTATGTTATTAAATTATATTTTTGCACCGTGTCAATGTGTTTAAGATGAATGGGGGAAATGTTTTAGTATGTTATTTAAGTAAATGAATGTTATTTTAGTTTGACTCTAGATCATAAATTAATATCACTTTCTGTTTATATTATTTTCAAATCAAAGAAAGATGATACAATTTTTACAAGTAAATTTTCAGTTAAAATTTTAATTGATGTGATTAAACTTTTTTTGGAAATTAATTTGAAATAAGAGAAAATTTTAATTGAAATTTTATTGGCAATAATTTGTTCTGTGTAGTGACTTTAAAAAGTCGTACCCGAACACCTCGAATAATTAAAAAAAAAATTGTGTTTTTACTGATTGTTCAATGACATTACAAACTTAAGTTTTTAGGTAAATTTTCTAAATAAAGGTTACTAAAATCTGGCTTAAAAATATGAAGCAGAAATAAGCACAACATTAATGAAATATATGCACCCAGGAAAAACATTGGTTGGAATTCGATCAAAACAATTTAAATTAATTTACTGGGACGTTATATTATTTGGAATATCCAAAAGTCGATTACTTAATCAAAAATATTGTATTAAGAATTAAAAATAGGGAAAATAAACTAAAATACAATCCTATTAACAAATTATTGGTATTCACAATCAATTTTAAAATTAATATCAGTTTAGTAATTCTATACAGTATAAGCAGCCATTTATTTAGTGAATATATTAGAAAATTGGTGTTGTCTATCAGATTTATAAAAAAAATTTCAATATTCGTAAGTGGTAACTACAAATACGGGTATCCTAATCAAATATGACCTTAAAGTCGAGTTTCTGTAGAACCAACGGAATTGTGGATTGTATTGATAACACACCCTACTATGGATTTTATACCGTATTTGTTTTCCAAATAAAACATATAAATTCAAAGCTAGACATTATAATTAATAAGGGGAAAAAGAGTGAGAAAAAAGAAGTAGTTAAAGTACTGCAACTGTTGAATAGGGAGTTGTTCTTTTTCGTGTTTTCCACCGATGAATTTAACATTGGCTTGTCATAGGAAGGAAGTTGTTCTTCTTTAAAACAAATAATGTATATTTGAACCAATGAAAAGGAAGTTCTTTTTCACTTCTTTTTATTTTAATTTAATAAAAAATAAAAAATCATCATGCATCGTGTGGGGTTTGAACCCACACTCGTTGGCATTTCAAGCAGACGCTCTACCCCCTATGCTATCGCTTGTTATAAGTGATAGCTGACTTTTAGCATTCTTGTTCAGTAAATTGTAATCTTCATTTCTTTCATTATTTATTAACAAAAATATATAACATATTAGAAAAATATATAAAGTTGTTTTTTTAAAGTGTTTTTTTTTTATAAAAAAAGTAATACACCCATAAAAAGAAATAAAGCTGTAAAAATAGGAGAAAAAGCTACTAAAAGTTATGTAATTAAAAATGACCTTGCTAAAAAACTGCTGATATTAGCAGATTATTTTTTGCTAAATACTAGTAAGATAAGGAAAAATAAAACTGTTAAATTTACAAAATTTTGGTTATATTTAAGTTAACTTTTTTTTAGTTAATTAAAAATAACGAATTACCTTGATAAAATGCGGAAAAAATTTTGCAGCATATTAGTAGATAAAAAATAGTTTTTTCTGCAAGGTAATTTTTAACTTATTTTTACTAGTTCTAACTAAAATGTTTACAGGGTGTTTCTTTATTTATCTTGTTAAGAAAATTTCATTAGTTTAATGAAAAATTTCATTAAAACTTGTCGTTCAACAAGCCTTTGATAAAGTGTGGCATATTGGACTTTTATATAAACTAAAAAAGCTTATTCCTGCACCTTTTTATTTCTTACTAAAATCATATCTTCATGAAAGACACTTCTATGTTAATGTTAATAATGAAAACTCAAGTTTTGGTCAAATAAAATCTGGCATTCCACAGGGCAGTGTCTTGGGTCCAGTTCTCTACACAATCTTCACTTCAGATATGCCTACTATAGATGGTCTTACTATTGCTACTTACGCAGATGACACTGCTATACTAGCTTCTAATGAGTCACGAATTAAAGCTTCTGAATTGGTTCAAAATGAATTATATCTAATTCAAAATTGGTTACTAAAATGGAACATTAAAGTAAACGTGGATAAGTCAGTTCATGTTACGTTTTCATTAAGAAGAAATGATTGTCCGCACCTTTATCTAAATAATTCTTCTATTCCAACAAGGAATTATGTAAAGTATTTAGGGCTTTACTTAGATAGAAGACTAACATGGAAAGAACATTTATCTAAAAAACGCAATCATTTAAACATTAAAACAAAGAAAATGTATTGGTTACTAGGTCCAACATCAGAGTTAAGCTTAGAAAATAAAGTTATCTTGTATAAATCAATTCTTAAGCCAATATGGACATATGGTGTCCAGCTTTGGGGAACTGCCAGTAACTCAAATATTGAAATTTTGCAGAGATATCAATCAAAGACATTAAGATTAATAACAAATGCCCCTTGGTTTGTAACTAATAATAATATACACAAAGATCTTGGAATTCTGAAAGTTAAAGAAGAGATCAATAAGTTCAGTGAAAGATACCTTAATAGACTAAGCAATCATTCAAATATATTAGCTATAAATTTATTAGATGATAGTGATGAAATGCGTAGACTGAAAAGGTTTCATGTACTTGACCTACCTTTTAGAAAATAGAAAAATGTAAATATATATTAACAATACAATTGTTTCCTTTTTTCGTATTGAGCTCATTCGATCTCAATATCTTAAGTTAGTTTTTATTTATCATAAGATTTGCTTATTATTTTTACTTATGTATATAAAATAGATTGCAAATAAAATGAATTGAAGAAAAAACTTGTCGAGCAAAACTCTCTGTGTGTAGGGTTAATGAGTGTTTGTAGGGAGTTACCTCAATCGACATGTCCTTGTTAGAATAATATGTTATATAATAGAAAATTAGGAAATCTTCTAATCTCCAATCGCATACCTTATCATCTTCTTCTTAGAAAACTGATTACCGGGTAATAATAGTACGTTTTATTGAGATTTGACTATTTGGCAACTTTTGCCGCAGAATTTTGTCCCATATCCGTTTCTTTATCCATTCTTTAATTTAAAGGTTTTGTTTCCAAATTTTTCGTATGGGAAGCCTTTAAAATGATTTTTTTTTTCAAAAGTTGTAATAATTAGGGCCAGTTTCATAGTCAGAACAAAGGTTGATTTTTTCTTATATATTCTTAACTCTTTGAGACCCAGCATACACGATTGTGAGATATGATGTTTTCTCTTAAAGTTGAAAATATTTTTAATACTAATAGCCTTACTTAACAATTATTTTAATTTTTGCATTAAAAAATACAAAAACTGTTTTTTCGGACTTTCTATATTTTCATATATTTAGTTAGAATATTCTTCCACCTCAAGTCCAAATTCCAATGTGATATTGTCATATTAGATTTTTATTTGTTGTTTCAAAAAGGGTTGATCATTTTCATGATAGACAATACAATTGTTTCGTAGACATCACTCTACTCTTCAGTTGTCCGCAATAAGAAAATGAATGATTACTTAGATAAAAAAAATTGCAATTATACTTTTACCTAAATTATATTTCATAAAATATGAATTGACGTCAGGAAATTTTAATAGCTTTAATAATATTTTACCCCAAAGTTACAAAATCAATAAATTTTTGCATCTGGTTGGGTCTGAAAGGTTTAAGTAGGAAATTTTCTTTTTATTAAATATTTGTTAAGGCAAACATACACATTCTTATTAAAGTAGAGCATACACATTCAATATTATTGATCAATTTTCCAAAAATCAACCAATCGGAACATTTCATTTTTAAATACTTTGTTCTGATAGGTTGATTTTAAAAACATTGATCAATAATATTGAATGTGTATGCTCTACTTTAATAAGAAATTTTTAAAGATGCTAGTTCTGATTATAAAACTGCCCGTTAACTTATTAGTGATAAAATTTTATAGTTAACGAAAAAAATTGTTGAATATAGAAAATATATCGTTAACTTATTAATAGCAAATTTTTCTAAGTTTATGTTAACAATTTTTTGGTTAAATCTTACATTTTCATAAAAACTAAAACTCAAATTAATTTTGTTGGTTCTTATAAAAAATTACCAAATAAGCTTTACTTTAACTCAACCGACAGTTTTCTTAAGTTAGAAGCTATATTAATAAAATCGTTAAAGAAGATAGAGGACCACACTAATGAAACAGATTTTCACTGATAAAAAACTAACTGAACGTTCAAAAAATGTCGAAATGGGGTTAAACAGATTTTTCCGAACCCTTGTTGGGTACTCTTTGGAACAACTTGGTATATATGACTACCATATAAGATATAAAATGTTTAGCCCCCCTTCAGCGAATCCTAGATCCGCGCCTGGTCCCGAAACACAATTCCCACTTTCCTCCTTCCCATAAACTTTTTGCTAAAATGAATATAATGCACTGCATTAGAAGGGACATCCTCTGAGTGTTAAAAAATAAATGCTTTGAATTTCCGAAAACGGTGTTATACTAATAAAAAATACGGTACAAACGTTGAAAATTCTGATTTCTCCGTTTCTCTTAGTTTCCGAGATATAGGCTATTTTATGATCATACAATAAAAAATGTCGGCAAAATATGTTTTTATTAAATATGTAATATTGATAGCGTGGACAAAAAATTTATTAAAATAAAAATAATTGTGGTTTAAATTAGCTGCCTAATTTTTGAAAAGAAACACATATTACTAAAAATGATCATGCAAAATTAGTGCAAATACAGGTGAAATTAAATGTTATGCTAAATTAGAATTATAAAAAATATTAGTTCAATCCAGGGATGGGAAATGACATTTTTATTTCAAGAAATTGTCCGAAGAGTACTTTTTCGATCCCAAGAGTACTAAAGAATACCCAGCAAAAATATGTGTAAGTCATTCAAAACAAATAACTTTTAAATTGGATTTTAAATTTAAAATTTAAATTGATGGTACGATAAGTCCTCTTTTTCTGTTTCGAGTGTATGTGCTTTAAAACAACTTTCAAAAATGTATATATAATGTTGTTTTTTTCTTTGTAAATGCATTTGTTTGTAAATTACGAATTTATTAGAGATTCCATTTTTTATCTCTAAAAAACAAAATAGTTATTTTTATTAACGTACTTTATTAATTTACGATTATTTACATATTTTTTAATTATTCGTACATATTTTAAAAAATACTTCAATTACAATTCCCATTGAAAAAGGGAAGGAAATAAAGAATTGGATCCCATTGAATCCTGGGGGGTAACCGCGTAACTCGATTCGAAAAAAATTTCGAATTCCTAAATCTTGCAAATATTGTTCAAAATATAATTTTGTATAAAAATTCTACTTTTCAATTTATTTTTTCATAAACCTTGTACACTACACATAAAAATTCAAAAACTAAGATTTTTGCTAAAACTTTTTTATTTACAAAGGTACAAAATTTACGAATTCTAAATTTTTTTCGGATCGAGTAACGCGGTAACCCCCTGCTTTAAATGTCGATATGCTTTAATTGCTATTACGCCTTAAAAGTCGTAAAATCAAACTAAATAAATAATTCTATAGTGACGAAAAATATATTATTTCTTTAATTCAAAAATAGATTTAAAATGTCTATTAAAGTTCCAAATTTTAATGAAAGTTAAAATTTTGCTAAATGAACTTCTTCAACATAAGAACTTAACTAATCATGATTGGATTGGAACTTAATACATCGTTTAATGAAAACGTTGATTTTAAGCTAACGATGGTTGACTTGCAAAATTCAAATGACGATATGGTATTCGTCTTCGAAATATGTCTGGGGAAAAACTGTCCTCCAACGGTTCTCGGATTCTTTAATGAATTTAAAGCTAAAATTTCAATGATTGATCTGCGGCTTCAGCAAATTTATAATGATGGCCTTATTACTGTAGAGTTGTAAAATGTCGATGCTTTTATTTCCTTTACTTGTTAAAATGAAAAAAAAAAAAAATATATATATGAAAAAATAGTTTTCTAGTACGCTTTAAATTCTGAGAATTTCTTGAGTAATGTTTTTAAAAAAATTAATCAGAGGGTTACATATGACTTAGGCGCAGCTTTTAGGATGTAGATTATCTTTAAACTTAGTTTAACGCAGTTTATAACTGGAATACTGGTTCTAAAATTTATTTTATTTTCTTTCAATGAAGACATAAATTCTAAACGAGAAAAAGTTGTTTGGGCAAATTTTTGTTAATAAACTTGAAATGGCTGATATAATTCGTTTTCGGTTTAACTAAACCAAGTTTAACTGATATCCCAAAAACTCGGTCTTAGTGTATTAATCTTATTTAATTCAATATCGTATCTTTTTATACCCTACACCACTATGTGGTCAGGGTATTATAAGTTTGTGCTGATGTTTGTAACACCAAAAAATATTGGTCCTAGACCCACCTTATAGTATACCGATCGGCTTAGAATTTTTTTTTATTTCGTTTTAACGATGTCCGTCTGTCCGTCCGTCTGTCTGTCCATGCATTCTTGTGCGCACTCTACAGGTCGCAAATATTAAGATATTTTGATGAAACTTGGTACACCGACTTATGTCGGCCCAAGGACGAAGCCTATTGATTTTGGTGAACATCGGTCCATGTTTAGACCTAGTGCGCATATAAGGGTTCTACTAAAATTATATGGTTTATACGCTGCAGGTCGCAAATATTAAGATATTTTGATGAAATTTGGTACACAGACCTACGTTGGCCCAAGGACGAAGCCTATTGATTTTGGTGAACATCGGTCCATGTTTAGACCTAGTGCCCATATAAGGGCCCTACCAAAATTATATTGTTTATACGCTGCAGGTTACAAATATTAAGATATTTTGATAAAATATGGTACACCGACTTATGTCGGCCCAACGACGAAGCCTATTGATTTTGGTGAACATCGGTCTATGTTTAGACCTAGTGCCCATATAAGGGTTCTACTAAAATTATATGGTTTATACGCTGCAGGTCGCAAATATTAAGATATTTTGCTGAAATTTGGTACACAGACCTACGTTGGCCCAAGGACGAAGCCTATTGATTTTGGTGCACATCGGTCCATGTTTAGACATAGTGCCCATATAAGGGTTCTACTAAAATTATATGGTTTATACGCTGAAGGTCGCAAATATTAAGATATTTTGATGAAATTTGGTACACCTACATATGTCGGCTCAAGGACGAAGCCTATTGATTTTGGTGAACATCGGTCCATGTTTAGACCTAGTGCGCATATAAGGGTTCTACTAAAATTATATGGTTTATACGCTGCAGGTCGCAAATATTAAGATATTTTGAAATTTGGTACACAGACCTACGTTAGCCCAAGGACGAAGCCTATTGATTTTGGTGAACATCGGTCCATGTTTAGACCTAGTGCCCATATAAGGGTCCCCCTAAAATTGGCTTGGTTACACACTGCAGGTCGCAAATATGAAGATTTTTTAATGAAATTTGGTGCGCTGACTCACATTATAGAAAATTTTGACACAAGTCCCATTTTAACCCTTTCGAATTTCGGATCCAAACATTAGTTCGCTTTTACCCAGACTGGTGTAGGGTATTGTATAGTCGGCGTGCCCGACTTTAACCTTTTTACTCGTTTTAATTTAAAGACTGAAGTAAACATGTTACAAACTTATTTAAAAAAAAACTGTTGAACAAAAATTAAAAAAAATTTTTGGTTTTGTCTGATTTTGACTTAATCGAATTGATTCAGATGCAAAAGAAGTGTTTTCTTAATATTGCCTACAAATAATAATAAATTGAAGCTTTTGTTACACAATATGTTCAGAAATGGGCTCTGAAAAGCTAAACATTAAAATTGCCTCTAAAATATGCTATTTCAGACATTATAAAAAGCAAATTTAAATCAATTTTAAAAATGTATTGTATTATATATTATAAAGAGTACTTCTAAAAATGCAAACAAAATGTACTTGTATTGATGTGATGGAAATGTATACCTAAAAACCATACTTTATTAACATCATGTAATCACTTTTAAATTACTAACAAAATGCTTAAATTGAACTACTGACAACGTGGGACATCATGTGTAAAATAAATCAGTGTAAGAGCTAAATGGTAACTACTTCACAATCAGTTGATGCTATTCGGAGTGCTTTTAAAATAACTTTTTTGTAATGACTTTTTTTGCTGGGTATATTTAGCTATTTCCAATTATTAACAAAAAATGCATAAACTCGATATACTAAATCGAATAAATATTATCAGGGCAGCAACTTTCATGGAAATGCATGTTTGTATTTAGTAGCCCAAAAAAGATGTTGACCTAATATTTTTGTATATTTTGCTTTTAAGTACATTCTTCTTGAATATAAATACTTATAATGATTTTTATTGCATCTTTTTTAATTTAAATTATTCTTTAAATAAAAATAAACTAAAGGAAGAATTTGTACAAGCATACTGTTGTCAACAACTCCAACTTTTATATTGGATTTTAATTTAAAGCGACGCTTTCGAGAAATAAATATGATTTTAAAAATCGATAATTTCTTTGTTCTTAGTGCATATTCAATTCTCAGTATATAGCTCATAATTTTTAGCTTATATTTTCACATTTATATTTAATATTCAAATTACGCCTAATAAATTTTGGATTAAACTCGGACTATAATTTTAAAAAATACCTATATGTGGTTCCGATTTGTTCCCATTAAACTCTCCCATTGAAGTAAAGTGAGTCGAAAACTTGTTCAATATTAGAGGCTATTGCTTTTTTTTTTAAGTCAGAAATATATTTTTTGTTTCCATTTATTTTTGTAACAAAAAAGTGTTTGAAAAATTTTTTATGAAAAGTGGTAAAAATCTAGAAAATTACAATAATTATAAAGAAAGATATTGTTGAAAATAAGCGAAGAATAGCTAAATTTTTCAAACATATAAATTTTTTCTCTTTTTAATTTATTTTAGCTTTAAAACGTTCCGACGACTTGTAAAAATCGCTAGAATTTCGGATAATAGCAATATCATATTTTATCACGCTGAATGTATTTAAAAATAGCTAGATTTGATGAGAAAATATCGAAATAGAGGAAAAAAGTAAATGCGGAAGGTATTCACGATTATGATTTACACATGAAGCAAAAAAGTTTAGACCGTTGTGTGCGTACCCTCAGCCCATTTTCTAAGTATGTAGTTATATATGGCCAGAGATTTTCAAAATTTCTTTTTTTGCTTCTTACTCATATTTTTCTTCTTTAGATTTTCCGATTTTTAGCTTTAAAATAGCTTTTTCTTAAGATTTTACAGTTTTAAATTGCTTTTCTTAAGATTTTTTTAACAAAAATGCTTTTTTTGCTCAAAAAAAATATTTTTTCTCTTAACTTTGAACTTTTTTTAACAGTTGTTTTTCCAAGTTTGTTTACTTTATTTGCGCTTTTTTATCTTTTCTGGTTATGACGATGCCAGAGTATCAAATGCGACCCGGGAGTACTACGGTACTTTTTGATACCCAATTGTATCAAAAAAAGTACGATCGTATCAACTGGTTCAATCCCTAGAAAATTAGTACAACCCTTCGAAAATAATAAAAAAAATAATAATTTTCTTTGGTGTTTTCGACTTTAGTGCATGTTGTTACATAGTGTAATTCTTGATACGAAGGAATTCGAAAAAATGAAAGATGTTTGAAAGAGTTGTATTTAAGCTTTTTCCCCCCAATGAACCTGTTTAAAATGACAGTACGTGTTTATGTGGAGCTAAAAAAATAATTGTCAACATTAATGTAAGGATTGCGTACGATGGAATTAGTGCACAAACTAATGTAAATATTGTTTTAAGAAAATCTCCTATTTGAATAAAAATTTTCATATTCTGAAAGAAGTTTTTTCAAATTTATATTTAGTAATTTGTTTTTAGAAATTACATGTTATAAAAATTTTAATTTTTTTTTGCAAAATAACGAATGTGATGTTTTTATAAATTTGGATGCAGGAGAATTTCTACAAAATGTCGATGCATTATTGACGATTTTCTAACTATCTACAAAAACTCAGTATTTTTTAATAGCCAATTTGCAGATCATTTGAGTAAATATTGCCAGAGGGTATCGATCCCCCTTTGTCCCGCTCAATCGTCTCTCTTTTTATTTTTTCGCGAACTCGGGCACAAGCAAATCACAACAGTTTGCTTGTGTAAAATCAAAGAGCGTAAAATAAGGAGAAATTTCAACTATATTACAGCGGAATTTCGGGGAAAGTAGATGCTTTTAAGGGGAACGAGATAATTTCCTAATGGGTCATAGGTAAATTTCCCTTGTTCACTGTTAGCATTTTTGGCCGACAAACACAGAATTTAATATGAAAAGTGCTAGAATCGAAAAAAAAAGTAATGTAGTGTCTACAAATAAAATAAAATATGCAATAAAATTTTAAAATAATTCAGTGTCACCACCAGACATAATTTTTTAATAATTAACTTCTAAGTCGATTATAATTTATACACAAAAAATTCCTGTAGAGAAAACGACGAAAGCATACTTGCTAAAAATTTGTTCATGAAAATTCGTGGATTTTATCAAGTTTTGTATAAATTGAGTACTCCATTGTGTTAATGATGTTGTGTTAAAAGTTGACAACATTCATTTTAAAGAAGAATAATGAAAAAGGAAATTTTACGCCATCACATTTTCCCCTCATAGTTCTCACACCCAGTGTTTCCATAACGACGATTTTCTCGTCAGATCTAGCGATTTTATTTCGCCCCTAGCGGGGGCGTAGCTATTAGCCAAAAATCTAGCGAGTTTTTATCAGCCGTAATATAATTGAATGGGGGAAATGTTTTAGTTGATCTGTTATCTAAGTAAATGAATGTTATTTTAATTTGACTCTAGATCATAAATTTATATCACTTTCTGTTTAAATTATTTTTCAAATCAAAGAAAGATGATTGATTTTTTTGAAAGAATTCGATAAGACCAGCAAGGCAGAATGCGCAATTTCGGCTTTCGCTACAAAGCCATCATCAGTGCCTTTCGCCTTTGAGTGGAATAATATTTTGATAATCGTCTACTTATGTGACTGTTGAAAGCAAATCGAATTTGTTATCAACAACTCAACTTAGACTAACGTCAACGAAATTTAACAATGCTATTTTTATCCTTTGTTATTATTACTCGTTTTTGCTTTGAAACTTAATTCTTAAGATATCTCAGCTGATTCTATTCAACTCTGTGTATGATAAATACAGATTTTGAATTACAACGAACCGTTAAATTTAAATGTATATTATTAAATTATATTTTTGCACCGTGTCAATGTGTTTAAGATGAATGGGGGAAATGTTTTAGTTGATCTGTTATTTAAGTAAATGAATGTTATTTTAGTTTGACACTAGATCATAAATTAATATCACTTTCTGTTTAAATTATTTTTCAAATCAAAAAAAGATGATACAATTTTTACAAGTAAATTACAAAGAATAAAAATTTTTGAAAGAATTCTATAAGACCAGCAAGGCAGAATGCGCATTTTCGGCTTTCGCTACAAAGCCATCATCAGTGCCTTACGCCTTTGAGTGGGTTAATATTTTCATAATCGTCTACTTATGTGACTGTTGAAAGCAAATCGAATTTGTTATCAACAACTCAACTTAGACTAACATCAATGAAATTTAACAATGCTATTTTTATCCTTTGTTATTATTACTCTTTTTTGCTTTGAATCTTAATTCTTAAGATATCTCAGCTGATTCTATTCAACTCTGTGTATGATAAACACAGATTTTGAATTACAACGAACCGCCGGATATCCCGGGAAAAGTTTGCCGGGAATTCCCGGGAAAATAATATATTTTTCCCGGGAAAACGGGAAATTTAAAAAATACTAAGGCCTGGTATCTTATGTAATATTAAACAATGATTAAGTAGAAAATCATTGTTTAGGTCTTAATTACATATATATTTGTTCCTTTTACTCCTGCAAGGAGCATAGGGCCGCTACGGTTTCGGTAATCATGTTTGGTTTAAGATGCCTCCAGGCCTGCAGTGGTTGCGCAGGGATTTAATCCAAGCGCCAATAGGATTATACCGCCCATGGTCGGTTGGGATATTGGTTTTTTGGTTGGCGCCAATTGCTCGCCACGACGTTACAAGGATCATAGGCAAACTCGGGACTTAGTGGGAGCTCGAAAGACCCTCCGAGACTCTCCCCTTGTAACCGCTGACTGTCCGCGGCTGCCATTGGCAGCTACTCCACATTTCTGCGGAATCACTATCCGCAACCTGTGACGCGTCCGGTAACACTCAGCTGTGCTTCCCATAAGCAAATAATATATATTCGCAAGGCGGATCTTAATTACAGTAACTTGTTGAATTTTAATCTCTGATTCTACTCTAAATATTGATTAAATTTAATTATAGAAATTTCTGTGATTAAGCCCTTAAACATAGATTTTTCACCCTACAATTCGTGTTAGTACTTACATTTTTTACTAATGTTGGTAACTTTTTAAAAAGTTTTACGTAGACCAATTATTTTCTAAAATAAACACCTTAAAACATCTCATTATGTCCTCTAAATGATGTATATCTTTAGTAACTTGCCTAGTAATATATCTTCTCTAAAAAGTCCAATTTTAACTAGGAAATTATTTTGCGGAAATTAGAATAAATGACATAAATTGGATGGTTAGAATCGGTCATAATATTTGTTAGGGCTTAAGTGAATGGCGTGCGAGTCGTGTGGTGGTTTTAAATTGAACTAACTTTATTTACAAATTTATTCCTACTTATATACTAACATATTTTACTTAAAAACTATTTAATATCTAATTCCACTTATAGATAAGGAAAGGTAAGCATAACATTCTTGTCTCAACACTTCCCCATCTACCTGCTCGAACACTAAATGCATTAGTAGCATAACTAACGCATTGTGTTCGTCTCCAGGTGAAATGCACTAAAATGTGTCATACTAATGGATATTTAATCACTTATATTTTATTATCTTAGCAGCTGTCTATGGAAAGATATTTATAACCATAGAACCACCTTTCTAAGAATCCATTGTTCAAGGTTGAACAATGTATATTTTATTACTTATATTATATGATCTTAGCAGCTGTCTATGGAAAGATATTTATAACCATAGAACCACCTTCTAAGAATCTATTGTTCAAGGTTGAACATTCTGCCGGCCTTGAAAGATCCTAGTCTTTCAAAACAAAAAGACAAAATCGAAATTACCTATATAAAAAAAAACTACCCTAAACCACGCGAGGTAGCGCAACTGTCGCAGGCAAATATCTGGCTGACATCTGGCATAATTTCTTTAAAATCCAAAACAAGGCGATGATGATGACTATAATGATTAAGTTGTTCTCATCTAAGCTGTAGTATATCGTCTTTCTTTTGTCAATCAAAAAGTATTTGCTGCTTGCCTGAAGTTTTACAGAGAATCCGTCATGAACCGTTGGATATGAATATATCTCATATGCTTGAAACAATTCGGTATTAATTAAAGGAATACGAATGTTGAAGATGATGAACTCGTCGATGATTCCTGCAGAAATTTGTGAGATTTTTACAAGTTCTACAGGATTTTCACTTGGAAGCCTAAGATTTGATTTTAGGCTCGATGTGATCGTCTTGATATGTGCTTTAAATTTCTTAATTGGCAGTATTTCTATGAGAAAATTGTGTTTGGAACTTAATAATGCTCCTATTATACCATCTTGAATTTCTTCAAATGATTCAAGTGACGTCAGCATATTTGTTACCGATCCAATCAGCGTATCTTTATCTTTTAACTCGTTGACAGCCTTCTCCAGCACAAGAATCGAACCGCTCAGTGTTTTCATGTTTTTGAACACCGTTTTGCTTCGCTCTTTTATTATTTCCCTCGTCATATCTTGGAGTGATGATTGATTTTTTATAATGTTTAGCAAGTAGTCGTTCTTACGTTCATTGGTTTTTATTATATTTGATAAGATTTCCGCATGCTCTTCATCCATTAGGCCAAACAATGAGTGCAAAACACCGCCCATAAATGGTAACGCAGATCTCCTTGCTCTTTTTGTAGAGGTTACTGACAATATTATCTCATGCTTGCTTCGCACCCTTTCATAAACAGTTTCTATACTTTTTACGGCAAACGCATTGTAGATCTCCTGTTGCTTCAACTTCACCTTTGCTAATGAGGTCATGGCTTCGTCTAGGCTTGCCATAGCTGCTGCGTACTCCGTTATGTTGCCATGTACCACCACGTTCCACGCAGTTTTTGTAAGCCCAACAGTCGCGACCTCTTCGAAAAAGATCCCTGCCTTGTTATAAAAGTTACTTATACTAAATTGAGACCTAACTGGATTTAAAATAGCTAATAATGTCACTAAAAATGTTAACATATTTTTATTTTTTAATTTATTTGAATTTATATTCTTGTTTTTTAATTTATTTGAATTAATATTTTTGTTTTTTAATTTATTTGAATTTATATTTTCGTTTTTTAATTTATTTGAATTTTTATTCATATTTTTGTTTTTATCAATTCTACTTATATTGTTAATTAAAGATGGTTTGTCCATTCTTTTGTATTTTTTATTTTGTAAAGTCGGATTGACCATACTTTCTGTTTCATCTGTACTTTGTGTAGAATTTAAGCAATTGGATGGTTTGTCCAATACTTCATTTTCACTTTCCTGGGTGGGAAAAGGACAAACATTATGGATCGACCTTTTAGTTTCTCCATTGCTGGTCCTTACGTCCACCATTCTACATAACCCATCCGAACCCATTATAGTTCGGATGACCCTCCCCCGCCTCCAGCTTAAAGGAGGAGTGTTGTCGTCTTTTAGCAGAACTAATGTTCCTGGCTTAATGTTTTCAAATGGTTTATTCCATTTGTACCTCTTTTGTAATTCGGACAGATATTCAGCCGACCAACGTTTCCAAAATTCTTCGGAATTAGATTGCACAGCTTTCCAGTGCTCCCTTAACCCATGGTAACACTTATTACTAGAAGCGTCCACAAATGTTGTAAAAGTTTCGCCAACTAAAAAATGTCCTGGTGTTAAAACTTTGAAATCGTTTGGATCATCTGATAACGGAGTTAGTGGACGAGAGTTCAGTATTGATTTTTCTCTAGTTTTCTTTCAAGAGCGAAGAATCTTCTTTTAGCCACTAGGCTAGAAGTCCCTAATAAGCCCGGCTCACTCTTGAAAGGTAACGCAACTTGAAATTTCCCATCTAATTTCAATTTTACACTTTGATTAAAAAGTTTTTCACAATCTTTTTCTAAGACTGTTAACTTATTAATCTGTGGGACCTCCTCAATTTCCCAAAATGTTTGCAAAAGTTCTTCTTTAGATGTCAGAACTGTTGTGACAATATCTGGTTCTGGTTTGGAACCATCTATTTTCGTCATGCTATATGCAACCCAGCCTAACTTTGTGTTCTGTAATTTAGTGTTACTTTTCTGGTCCTGAATTTTGCCCTCACAGATGAGGTCAAAAATGAATTGATTGGACAATAATAAATCAATTCCACTTGGAATATTGTATTCTGGATCTGCCAATTTGATGTTATGTGGAAACTCTCCAGCCATCATTTTCATCCCAGGAATATTGGACACAAACCTGTCCATTACGACCGCATTGAGGAAGGTGTTATAATTAGTCACTTTTGACCTTATATTTAGTCCCACCTTTTCGTGAGCAGATGATTTTTTCATCTTCAAACCCTCAAATTGTTTATTTATTCTGAGACCCTTTAGTCTCAGTTTATTTTTAAATTCCTTGGAAACTATGTTAACCTGCGACCCACCATCTAATAGGACCCGGCAACTTATCCAATGGTTATTACCATCTTTTACCTCCACTATTGCTGTGGACAGAAGTGTCTCATCATCTTCTTCACTGTTCACAATAACAGTCTTTGGAGGAGCTTTCTCCTTGTGAAGAAGAGAATGATGATCACCATTGCAAGTTTTGCAAATAAAATTACTGGTGCATGCCTTCTGAAAATGCCCACTATTCAAACATCTAGAACACACTTTGTGTTCCCGCACTTTATCCCATTTCTCTTTGATGGGGAGGTTTCTAAATTTAGAACACCTATATAATAAATGCCCAACTGCACATTTCAGTGGGCATTTTATTCCATTTGCACTTTTTGAGGGATTTACCATTTGGCCCGCCCCCTGAGTATACTGTACTCCGTATCCCGAAGGATTTACCATATTCTGGCCTGCCTCCCAAAATGTCCGCCCCATTCTTAGAGGATTTACCATCCTATTATCACCCTTTGTGACATATTGGCTTGCCTCTAAAGAATACCGCATTTGATTTAGAAACTCTATAAGGCTATCCACTTTTGGAAGCTCCCTAGATTTACCTAAATGCTGTTCGAACTGAATTCGTAAATTTTCATCCATTTTCCGTTGTAGTATGAAACAGAGAAATGCCTTATGCATTTCCTCGGGATCCAATTTCATGGCATCCAATGCTTGCAAACTTTCGTTTATTTGCTCCAAAAATGTTCTAACACTTTTTGAATTGTAAAAGACGGGAGGGGCATCCAATATACCTTTGAAATACACGGATGTTATCTCCCGTTTATTGGAATAGTATTCTTTTAAAATACTCCAGGCCGTTTCAAAATTTTCGTCCTTTGACGGTAGCTTTGAAATTTTCCTTGCCGCCTCCCCTGCTAATTTAGCCTTAAGCATGCACATTCTCTGAGTATTTGACACAGGTTGATCAATAATCAATTGCTCAAATAACTCCCTGAATGTATCCCATTCCGTTACTTTTCCACTGAATACTGGGATATCTATTGTAGGCAGTTTGAATGGTAGTGTTTTGGCGTAGCTTTCTACGCCAGGAATCTCCTGATAATTATCCCTTAAATTATAAAAAACCTCGGTTAATTCATCATCAGGGAAATGTCCCATATATTGGATGAATAGATCCTCAGCCATTTTAAACCTATCCTTTAAGATGTCTATCGAGACTTCCTTATTTCCAAATCTAGTAATCTTTGACTCAAGATCATCCAGTATATACTGGAATTGACGAACTAAGCCCCTATGTTTAGCAATTCCCTCCTCTTCTATTTTAAGAGGAGTATCTTGGAAATGTTTCGGGAATGACAATGAAGTGTCTATCGGAGCACTTGGAGTTGTTCCCTGCCCCTGGGTATTTCCCGTACTGCCTTCCAAATCAATTGGGTTATTCGCAGCTTTTGCTAATATTGATTCTTGTTCCCTTTGCAGTCTCTCCTTTAGAGTGTAATACAACCTATCAAAATGCCCTATTGTCTTCCTAACCTTTTCCACAAAATCCGTTTTAAAATATGCATTATGCCGTAATGTGGCTGAGGGCGGTCGGAGTCCCTTATCATTCTCCTCAAACCTGTCTACCAACATATCGTACGTTGTCCTCAGCTCACGAATCTGCCCTAACAGTTCATTTCCAGCCACATTACTCTGAGCTACTTTGCTCAGGGAATTGTAGCAGGTCACTATGTCATTCCCTAAAGTTTCCTGCTCTTTAATAATTCCTACCGCAGCCATTTCGTGTGAAAAAAATAAGGGAAAAATCTGATTTCGTAAAAATAAAAAATAACTTTTGAGTTATTTTCCCGCGCAACGCACTTAAAACAAATAAAAATAGATGTTTTGCTTAAAAAAACTTACCAGTTATTTTATCTTGTTTTTTTTTTTTTTATTATTTTTATTCGCGCCGCGAACCGAAACTATAATTCTTTTATTTATTTTTTTTCCAATCCTTTTTCACAGGATTTTTTATTTTAACTCTTTTTTTCCTTTTTAAATCCTTTTTCACAGGATTTTTTTTTTTTTTTTTTCTTTAATTAATTTTATTTTTATTTTATTTTGACTCTTTTTTATAATCCTTTTTCACAGGATCTCTTTTTTTTTTCTAAAGGACGCGTGTCCTTTTCGTTTTTATAGTATTTTGAGTTCCTTACCACTGGTGGGGGGAAACTCAAAATTTATAAAAACGCACGGGGTCACCAAAATGTTAGGGCTTAAGTGAATGGCGTGCGAGTCGTGTGGTGGTTTTAAATTGAACTAACTTTATTTACAAATTTATTCCTACTTATATACTAACATATTTTACTTAAAAACTATTTAATATCTAATTCCACTTATAGATAAGGAAAGGTAAGCATAACATTCTTGTCTCAACACTTCCCCATCTACCTGCTCGAACACTAAATGCATTAGTAGCATAACTAACGCATTGTGTTCGTCTCCAGGTGAAATGCACTAAAATGTGTCATACTAATGGATATTTAATCACTTATATTTTATTATCTTAGCAGCTGTCTATGGAAAGATATTTATAACCATAGAACCACCTTTCTAAGAATCCATTGTTCAAGGTTGAACAATGTATATTTTATTACTTATATTATATGATCTTAGCAGCTGTCTATGGAAAGATATTTATAACCATAGAACCACCTTCTAAGAATCTATTGTTCAAGGTTGAACAATATTGATATTCCTTTAGCACAAATAAGCCACGATTCGTGGGGGTAAAATTTGACCCAAAAAAGTGAAAACAAATATTTTCTTGTGCATGTATTTAAGGTGTCTCAGAACAATTTTGCAGTTCTGCCAAATTTCAGCTAATGGGTATAATTTTTTTTATTATATTTTTTCACAATTATTGAACCAATTTTTACTATTTATCAAAATTTACTCATAAAAATTAACTTACCACATGTCCATAGGTGACCATATCTTGAAATGTCGGACAGAGCCAGTTAACAGAAGTTAAGATTTATGCATACTCTTGAGATTCTAATCTAATGAGAATTTTTAAAGACGTCATATATTTTTCCACCAAGGATTATTTTTGGATTCATATCTTTTATTCTCCACAAAAATTTAATTTTAGCCATCATTCTTTGGGAGATGTCACTGCATGTGTATATTAAATTTGATCAAGATATGTTTTCCTAAACCAATAACAAATAATATACAGGCATAGGTTGATTTGTTTCCTTTTGGGCCTAGTTTCCTAATTATTTCAAACTATAAAGTTTGGATTGAATGAAGTAAAAAACATTTTAAGTAAGTTGAATGTTTAATCAGTGATTTCTTAATCAATAATTAAGGTAAAATAATCATTGGAGATAAGATACCAGCCCTAAATTCTTTAAATTAATTTTGTTTGGAATAGGATTTTTTAATTTTAGTCATAAAAAACATTTTAAATACCAACACAAAATGTTATTGCTAAAATATTTTAAAAGGGAATCAATTTCTTTGAAACACAAAAAATCTTTGCCAAGTAATTGAGCATTTCAACTAATAAAGATTTTTCGCATAATGCAGCGCAGTGCAATATTTGCCCTAAAAGACTAATGGTTAACGAAGGTATTAGCCGACATCTAAATTTGGTTCACAAAAAAAAAATTGAGAGTCATGCAACTTCTCTTGAAGAAAACAACAACAAGAATAAAGTTCCAGCTAAAATTAGCAAAGTACCCAAAGAAAAAAGTGTAAGCTGAATAGGCATTGAACGTTTTATGGTAGGGCAAACATTTCCTGAAATGGTATCCAAATTAGCCGCAGTCGACGGAATGTCAATCCGCAACATAACTAGATCTTCGTTTATTCGAGAAAGTTTTTATAATAAAGACCTGGCATTGCCAAAAAACGAAACCGATGTAAAGAACATAATATTAAATTACTACAATCATGTAAAAGATATCATGATAAAAGAAATATTGAGCAATATTTCTAACAATAGGAGATTTACTATAATCTTAGATGAATGGACAAGAACATCACAAAAGAGATATTTGAACATACGTATAAACGGAAATAATTCATTTTATAACCTGCGGTTGGTTTATATGTCAGGAAGATGTAATGCTGATGAATTATGAAGAATTGTAGAAATAAGGCTAGAATAGTTTTATTTGTATTTGGAAAATAACATTGTGGCCACCATATCTAATGCGAATGTTTGTTTCCGACAATCCAGTAGTGGGTACTTTCTGCTGGAATCATGCAAGTCATTTGGCAATTCTTAGAGTAATTTTTGTGAAACCAAATGTTCAACATTCTGATATTTTTTACTTTGAATTCTCACTACACAGACTGAATTTGTACTGAAATAGTGTTTTTTTTTAACAAATATTACTTGTGGTTTTCATTAATAATTTTGTTCAAAAATATTTACCGGGATTCCCGGGAATCAAATTTTTAATTCCCGTTTCCCGGGAAATGAAAAAGTCCGGGAAATCCCAAACCCTAGCTGCAATTGAAATAATAGTCATGTAAACTGTTGCCAGCAACAAAAAAAAAATATAAATTACATGTTTGTGTGCATTTTTCCTCAATAAATGTTATGATGGAAATTTCCATCATCATGCAAAGAAGAGTTAAAATTCTCATATTTACACGGAGGAAAAAGACGTTTTTGTATATGTTTGGAGGTAATCAATGTATTTTTACAAACTACCATATATGTATTTGCAGTGTGCTGCCAATTATATTGTTTTTATAGTTACTATACATATTTTTCCCAGTAATAATTATATTTGTGGATACAATTAACATATATTTGGAAAAACGGCGAATTTCCATTCTTGATAAATATAAAGTTGTATGTAGCCATTATAACTTTTGTTGTTGGTAATAATCGTTTAGTTTAGCTAGACTGCATCTAGTCAGAAAATTTAGGGGGTTATTTTGTAATACGCAACGCCTTGCGTTGCGTTGTTTTCCATACAAATAGTTTTTGTAACAATAACAATTTACACACAAATCAACGCAACGCAAGGCGTTGCGTTTTACAAAATAACCCACTTAGTGATATTTTTCCTTTATTTATTAATTTTATTGTGAAAGATGTGAAAAAATAAAATAAATTAGTATGTATAAATAAAACATAAAATTGTGTTAAAAAGAAAACAAAAATATTTAATTGTGTATATTAAAGTAGTAACTTATTATAAGAGTTTTTAATTAATATTTGTTAATAAAAATAAATAAAAAATAAATGAAGAGATTGTAGTTATTGTTTTTCAATGAATGTATTAGATGTAAAATTCAATGTGATTTATAATATATTTAGTTATTAAATAATCGCCAAACAGTAGAGAATTTTGGAGAGTAGAATAAATACGCCTATTGTTTGGCATATATTAATAATTGCTTTATAACTAAATATATTATTTATATATAGTATTTTCATGGAAACATAATTTGTTTATGACACACATATTATATGTTTAATGCCAAACATATAATATTTGTCGATAGCGTAATTTCATTTCATCCAAACATTATATATTTACAGGCAAACCTAATATTTTTGCTTGCAAACATAATATTTTGCATGCAAATATATATTGTTTTTAGTAAAAACACTGTGAATATGTTTAACTATTTCTCCAAATATATACAGTAGGTGGAAGAAATAAGTTGTCAGATAGAAAATTAACGTTTTTCATTGAATATGGATTTTTTTTTAACCGGCACTGTATGTGGTTTACAAATAATTTAGAAGTACCGGTATTAGAGAGAACTCTAATGATTTGTTATTGCAATTATTTGTAAATTTCTCAATTTTATTAACATTTTGTAAAAACAGTCAATGATAAAGTGTTGCAAAAATAAGTTGTCAAGTGAAGAAAGTTAATTGTGGACTTATTAAGTTGGACGCTGTTACTTTAATTAATGAACATTTTGCCTAAAAAAGTATTTTGATATTGATTTAAGTTCTCAGTAAGGTAACTGATGTGATCGGAACAATACAAAAGGCCTACAAAGTGATTTTTTTACAAAGTTCCTAGAGCTTCAAATATGGGAAAATTTATACAATTGACTGACGAAGAGCGCAAAATAATAATCAATTTATATAAGAATGGTCATACCCAAAGATACTTAGCAGAAAAATTAAATAAATCACATTGGAAAGACATTAGCGTTTATAATAATGAGAATAGAGTTTCTAGAAAATCACGTTCTGGAAGGCCATAAATAACTGTAGAAAGGGTCGATAAACGAATACTGGAAATTTCAAACTACAATCCATTCAAATCCGTTCCAAAAATTAGAGCCCAGCTGTTAGATGAAGGCAAAGAGGCTGCTTCAGTATACACCATTCGAAACAGGTTGCGCCAAAACAATAAACATGGCCGTGTTGCCCGTAAAATACGTTACCTGAGTAAAATTAATAGGGAAAAAAGACGTCACTTTTATGAAGAACATGCTTTAAAACCTATACACTTTTGGCATAATATATAATGGACTGACGAGTCCATGATAAGATTAAAATATTCGCATGGCATGATATACGTGTGATGCAACCCCAAAGAACAACTATCGTACAAATGCACATTACCCACTGTTAAGTCGGTGGAAAATGATTTAATGGTTTGGGGATGTTTGTCTTCAAATGGCACTAATAATATAATATTGTTACAAGGAAAAATTACTGCTGCTCTGTATTTACAAATATTGGAAGAACATGCTATTCCTGAGGGTAGACGTCTTATAGGACCAAATCTTATCCTTCAACAGGATAATGCGCCTATCCACACAGCAAAAATTGTTTCCAAATACCTTCAGAACCAAAATTTAAATTTTCTGAAATGGCCTTCACAAAGTCCAGATTTGTCACCAATCGAGAACGCGTGGGCTATTCTGAAAATACGCATAGCCGAAGAAAAACCTCAAAATCTCAATGAGTTGAAGGACTGTATTTATCAAAATTGGAGCAATATAACTAAAACGGAGTATTTAAAGCTGGTGGACTCTATGCAAGATAGACTAGGTAAATTACCAGCATGTAGCTATGGACACAGTGGCTACTAAAGTTCTGACAACTTACTTTTTCAACATAAATTTTTGAGTTAATTTAGTTTCTTATTTAAACTTAGAGAAATATGTGTTAATTTAAAAAATTTTTTTATATTATAAGAATAAATTTCCTGTGCAATATTTTTCTAAAAGAAGCGTATCTCGTTAGCTGAAATGCAAAACCACGTAACGAACAAAAAATTCAAAATCGGTTTTTTGATCGATTATGATGCATATCAACGAGGTCCACGTCTTCTCCAATTTTTACTGTCATATAATAAAAATTAGACATATTATTAGCGAAAATCGAAAGCACGTACCTACATACTTGTTGCTTGAAAATTGTAACTAACACATATTTATTTCTATTGAATTTTATTTATTCATAGTAGGATTTGAATTTTTATATTTCACTAGCGGATAGTGCTACTACGCTCCCCTCCCCTCTTAGTCCTATTTTCTCATAATTATAGTGATTATAGTTTGAAATTTTTACTTTGTTAATTATAATAAATTTTTCTTTTTGAGATCCCACAGTCAATATGATTCGTGTATTAGCGTATGATCCCTCTGGAGTAATTTATTTTAAATTAAGTGCAACAGATGAGTTTAAGGAATTTCCACAAAGAATTGGAAACAAATTAAAAGCGTTTGAAACTTTGAACTTGTATTTACAAAGAATAAAAATTTCAAGCAAAAAATGGCAACATCTTCAGGACCTTAAACCATTTCTTCCACCCGATTGTCATTATTTTTACAATGAAATTCCATTTGAGAAGTTAAGGTTTAATTTTTTTCTTTATTTGTATTGTAGTTATTGTTGTTAATTATCTTTTGCTTTTGTAAATCATTTTTTATTTTCATATTTAAAAAAAAATAATAAATCATTTTTTATTTTCATATTTTTTTATTTTCATATTTAAAAAAAAATAATAAATATATAAAGCGATATATTAAATAACAAGAGAACAACTTCTTTTATTCTACATTTTATGAATGCAAAACTAAATTTTCCTTGAAACTTAAAAAAAATTCATTGTAGTTACGTGTTTTTGTTTAAGAAAATACGAGTTCAAAATCGCATAACTAACTTAACTCTTTGAAACATTAATAAATTATTACTTTTATTCCAGAAATGAATTAATCAGTCTATATTTAGAAAATCTGCGATATTTGATTACCAAAACTCCATTTATTTTTCAATATATAAACTTTTTAGTTTCTCCTGTAAAATAGTAAAAATGTTAGTTACGTGGTTTTGCATTTCAGCTAACGATCTATAACTAATAAAAACTAAATGATATGAAACTTTAAAATAAATTGTTACTTTTGACAACTTATTTTTTCCACCTACTGTATATATTACCAGCAAAAATTTGTTTGGGACAAGCCTTTTTTTTCAGCGTGTATATTCCTTTATTATAAAACACAACTTCTTAAACGATTTTAGTAAAAAAACTTTATAAAAAATACACATTTCGATAAAAAATGGGTATGCTGTTTTCACCATACAACGCCCTTTATTGAGTATTTTCAATACTAATATTAATTCAATGAAAATCGGGATTCATTATTAGAAGCCTGTTTTTCACGTGGACAAATTCTAATTCTAATTTTAAAGGCCTCAAATTGTAATTTAATTTATTAAAATGAACAATTTTTTAATTTTATAACAAAGACACAATCACAATAAATACAAAATCTCACTTTTTCCCAAGTAAAATTGGCGTGAAAACAAATTCTACACAATTTTCACGTGAAACTCTACCGTGAAAAATATTTCTTTTTATATGGAATATAACAGTTTTTTCACGTAAAACTGAAACAACTTACGGTGCTTTAATCGTAATATTTTTCATTATTTAAAAGTTTATAACGCTTCTTATAAACATATTAAAGAAATTTTTAAGTAAAAAACTCCTTTAAGTACCATTTTTCAACAATCTAGCGATAAAATCGCTAAATTTTTGCTCTGTTTATAAATCTAGTGATTTTCGAGCGAATATCGGGTCTGATCTAGCCATTTATTTTGAAAATTTGTAGGCAACACTGCTCACAGCATCATTTTGTGTGCGCAAACTGTTTTCACCCGGTTTTCATTTGCTCACCCGAGCTCGCTACAAACATAAGAGATTCACAAGAAGAATCGTCTCTCTAGTGATGTATACTCTTTGGTACGATACTACTACACCCAAAATATTCCATAGTAGGATACCCTACGGGGAAAGGGACCGGTCCCAGATGACACGCAGGATAGGTTCCAAGGGGGCAGAGACAGGTCGTTGATCGGTATTTTTCTTTGAAAGAGACATATCACTTTAACATGGCGTTGTCATTGGAAATGACATGTCGCCTAACTGACTTAAAGAGACATGTCACCGAACTAACCCAAAAGGATCCGTCACAGAATGAGTCACACTTTGTATATTTTGTGACATGTCACCCAACTAACCTAAAAGGAACTGATACAGAACTAGTCCCATTACAAAACTGACAAAAACAGTGACAAAACTGAGGTGAATGGAAATTGTTATGGTTTTGGAATTATAAGTAAAATTGTCACAGCAAAACCTTGACAAAATTGTTATGTAATAAAAAGCACAAATATTTTCATTTGTAAACAAATTAAAATATAAAAATTTCATTTTTTTTGAAGAATTTTGGTATGTTTTTTCACAGAAATATAATATGAAATACATATTCCTTTTTTAAGATGTTCTTTTAAGATATAAGATATATATATGCGTCGAGCCTTTTACCGATTCTAAAATTCCTGCAAAATCCTCCAAAAGATTACGTATTAACACGGAATTTTTGGGGCTTGATGCTAAAATTTAAAGAAAACTCCAAGTGCTTAGAACTAGTTCTCTCGCGTTCTGCGCTTCCTGGACATTTTTTAAGTTTTCATTTCATTTAAGATTTCATAAAATTATCAAAAAATCATAATTTTTCACAAATTACGATTTTTTGATAATTTTATTTAACGAAATTCTTCATTGAACTTACGAAAAAAATTCTATGAAATTGTTCATCATGAAGGATAATTCTATCAGTGTACTGGGAAACCGACCAATTATGGGCGCTGTGGTGTAATGATTAGCGCCTTGGACTGTTACACGTGAGGTTGCGGGTTCGAGCCCCAACCAAGGCAATATCAATTTATAAAAAATAGTAATATATATGAGTTTTTTCTTTCCCTCATACATATCGCAGCGTCCTCCTTCGGTGTTCTCATAGCACTTAACCCCACAAAAGTAAAATAATATAACAGGGCTATGAACTAAAAAGCTTCAACAAAGTTCGCCAACTCACCAACTGTTCTAAAATTCAACATCTCGCGCAATTATAGTGTTGTCATATTTGAAGCCCTTCATCTTTCACCACCTTTCACTTCTTCTCTATCCCCTTTCCAAAGGAAGCAACACGTTAATTAATAGAAAGAATTTCCTGAGTGTTGCTTCTCTTTAAAAAAAAAATAAAGTCTTACTAGTGGGGTTTTTTTATAACACACATATCCAGTTAAGTGATATGTCCTCTTTGCACCAGTCTTGGGGCCAGTCCTTTAAGTATAATTGACAGCGATTAACCCATAGAAATAATAAATTATACCAGTCCTGCGACAAGACCATCTTTAACCACTCACGGGATAGGTATTTTGAGGACAATTCAGTGGTATGTCATCATTTCACCAGTCAAGAGACCAGTCCTTTAAGTATAATTGACACTGCTTAACCCACAGCAATAGTAAATTATACCAGTCCTGCTGCAAGTCCTTCTTTAACCAATCACGGGATACGTACTTTGAGGGCTATTTAGTGGTATGTCCTCTTTTTACCAGTCACGGGATAGGTACTTTGAGGACGATTAAGTGGTATGCCACCGTTTCACCAGTCATGGGACTAGTCCTTTAATCATAATTGTCACTGCTTAACCCACAGCAATGGTAAATTATACCAATCCTGTGACAAGTCTTGCTTTAACCACTCACAGGATAGGTACTTTCAGGGCAATTGATCCCTCATTCCCCGTATGGATAGTTAACAAAATCCATAGTTGAAAGCAAATAAATTTAAAATAACTTTTTGTAATTATATGCAACTATGATTTGGGTAATATTAACAATGTTATAATTACCCTGCAAATAATAATTTAAAATATGAATGCCAAGTGAAATAAAAAACAAAATTTTATTAAAAAATTAACTTCAAATCGAAAACTTTAACACATGAAAATTTTCTGATCGTATTAGGAACAAGAAATATAAATAATTTCCTGGAATTTTTATACCGCTAAATCGGATTAATCAGGTAATCCTGTATTGTGTTATATTGTTTTCATTTTTAATTGAAATAAAAATTTTTAAAACAATTTTCTCATAGAATATAAGAATGCTGAAAATCCTGGACAGATGCTGACAATTATTTTAATATGAATGGGGTTCCGAAAAGATATTAGCATTCCACCGTGAATGAAATACCACTATCATTTGAATTTAATTAAACATCTTATTTTTACAACCTGCATTGTAGTACTTTTAATGGAATTATTGTTGTATTTATGTGACAAATTTTTCTTTTCTGTGTTAAAAAATAAATAAGAAATGCTAAAAATATTGCATATTATGTGCATTCCCGTACGTTACCGAGGGTACCCACGGGAACCCAAAACAGTCCAAACAACAACAATTTACACGCAATTTTGAGTACGGGAACGACTTTGGGCTAGTTTGTGTAACTTCGGTAAAGTACGGGAACAGACATATTGTTTACTGAAAAAATAGAGGGCAAAATACAAGATCCGTGGTTTGTATAAAACATTTTCAAATATAATATATATATGTAGTCGATATCTTTTACGTTTAATTTTAATTGAATTTTCACTAGCAAATCGTTACCAAAAACTACCTCCGTATTTGATTTGTAGATTTCGAACAGCCATAGTCATCTTCCACTACTTCATATCAACTATATCATAGTGAGGGTTATTTCACCTATAACATAGTTGAAAAAATAGTGTTCATCAACTACGTATAATTTAGGGTGTAGGGTTTGGGGTTCGGGAATTCCCGGGAAAAGTTTGCCGGGAATTCCCGAGAAAATAATATATTTTTCCCGGGAAAACGGGAAATTTTAAAAATATTAAACTTTTTAAATTGTTTTTGTTTGGAATAGGATTTTTTAATTTTAGTCATGAAAAACATTCTAAATACCAAACAAAAATGTCATTGTTAAAATCTTTTAAAAGGGAATCAATTTATTTGACACACAAAAAAATCTTTGCGAAGTAATTTCAACTAATAAAGATATTTCGCATAACTTATTCAAAATTTAAGTAGTAAAACCTAAAAACTTGGTAAAATGTTAAAAGAAATATGAAAAAAAAGTTTTGTTTCTTACCAGAGACCCAAAATAACTGTTATAATTCTAAAAAAGTCACCACCCAAATTTATTTAATTATAATATTTCAATAATGCACTATATTTTATAAATCATATTGCACAAAAAAATCACAAAGTTTGGCAAAGATTTTAATTTTTTCAATTTTTATATTTTACTCTATAAATTTCTGTTGTTTTTTTGATTTTTATTTTAAAACTTTTTATAAAAGTTACAGAATGATTTTTTTGAAAAAATTAAGCACTAACTTTTTTATTTGATAATAAAATAAAAATTAAAAATTGACCTAAATTGAATGCCGGAAGTTGCTGGAATATACATATTTACTCACTTTAAATCACTATTCAATCTTTTATTAACACTCGTTGACATCATCAGGATATTATAATTGTTGAAGTCATTGGTTCTATGGCTTTTGATTTATATTCTTAACTGTTATTTTTTGATAAAGAAAAAAAATCACAAAATAACTTTTATTATTTTTGAAAAAATAAAAATCGTATTTGGATTGTTTTTGTTTGAATTAAAAATAAAAATCAAACAGAGCAAATAAACAGAAAATTAAAACTACTGAAACAAGAAATAATTGTAAAACAATAAGTTTTTTGAATAAAAGTTATAACTGTTACGTCCCTGTTTCTTACAAATAATCGCCCTTACTATCTAAATTTTTCAAATGTAAATTTTAGTTAAAGTCGAATTTAGTTAAAATATTGGATGGCAGTATACCTTGACTTGGTTTATTTTTGGAGCATTCCGATTGGTTAATTTATTTTCAACCAATCAAAATGTTTGAAAATATAAATATTTTTGTAAGGTTTTCATACACAAAATGAACAAAACCGTATGATTAAAAATAAAGTCGACCAATAATTTAATAAGTAACATTTTCATTAATAAATGTGATATTTTCAAGTAACCCAGCAAAATCTTTTATTACCAAATAAGTGGTTATATAATAGAAATTCATATATTTTTCCCGGGAAAAACGGGAAACTTATTTTTTGGACTCTAAACTCATTATTTTTGTTTGGCGTGGTCGTTTTTATAAGTAGTCACGCTTACCCGCTCGCTTACGAAAAAATGAGAAATAAGTAGTTATGAGATTTTGAATAATAAGTGGTTATCCGATTGCTTACTTGATTCTTAAAAATAAGGAGTTAGGCATATACTATTAGCTTAAGGAAATATATTCAGAAAAAGTTAAGTTTTCTCTAGGGTGTAACTCGTCATAAAAATTTGAACATAAAACATATTTACATATAATATATATGTAATAAATAAAAATGTATAAAATTTAGCTATGTAAAAAGTACTTATTTAAACTATTACGCGTAAGTCATTATTTGATATTTAAAAACATTGAATACAATAGGCTGTTATTAGGAAGTCATTATTTTATATTATAAAATAATGCAAAAGGTAATGATATATCGTTTTTGGTAATGCAGATAGTAATGAGGTGTCATTACCAATATTTTGCTGGGAAGTTTACTTTATTGTAATACATCTGCTTTCAAACTAATATATTCTTTTATATTAAAGAATAAAATTTCAGGAGTATGGAAATACTTCGCAAAAAAGGACAATGCAGCGCAGTGCAATATTTGCCCTAAAAGACTAATGGTTAACGGAGGTATCTAAATTTGATTATCCGACATCTAAATTTGGTTAAAAAAAAAAAAAAAAAATTTGATGGTCATGCAACTTCTCTTGAAGAAAACAACAACAAGAATCAATGTCAATCCTCACCATAACTAGATCTTCGATTAGTCGAGAAAGTTTTTGTAATAAAAACCTGGCATTGCCAAAAAATGAAACCGATGTAAAGACATTATATTAAATTACTACAATCATGTAAAAGATATCATGATAAAAGACATATCGAGCAATATTTCCAACAATAGGAGATCCACTATAATCTTAGATGAATGGACAAGAATATCACAAAAGAGATATTTTCTATATATAAAAGAATAACGTGACTGACTGACTGACTGACTCAACATCGCCCAGCCCAAACCGCTGAAGCTAGGAAGTTGAAATTTGGTATGTAGGTTCCTCTTTCGGCGTAGACTTCAGCTAAGACGGGATTTTTGGAAATTCCTACCGGAACGGGCAAAAAGGGGAAAAGTCTCCCCCTTGGCGGCCTGCCAAAACCCCTTTGGCTAGAAAGCTGAAATTTAAGATATGTGTTCCTTGGAGTATGGGCTAACTTTTCTGGAAAGTACTTTCTGGAATTTTGGACAGGGACGTTGTAAAAATGGGGGTTAAAAAGGGGAAAAAGGCCCCCCTTGACGGCCTGCCCAAACCGCTGGAGGTAGGAAGTTGAAATTTGGTATAAAGGTTCCTCCACTACCGTAGACATCCACCAAGACGGGAGTTTTGTAAATTTGTACAGGGACGGGCAAAAAGGGGAAAAAGTCTCCCCCTTGACGGCCTGCTCAAACTGCTGGAGCTATGAAGTTGAAATTTGGTATATAGGTTCCTCGACCGGTGTAGACGTCCGTTGAGACGGCATTTTTGGAAATTCTTATCGGGAGGGGCAAAAAGGGGACAAAAAAAGTACCTTTTTCCAAAAAAGTAACTTTTCCCAAAAAAAGTACCTTTTTCCCAAAAAAGTACCTTTTTCCAAAAAAAGAACCTTTTTCCAAAAAAGGTACCTTTTTCCAAAAAAAGTACCTTTTTCCAAAAAAAAGTACCCTTTTCCAAAAAAAGTACCTTTTCCCGAAAAAAGTACCTTTTTCCAAAAAATGTACCTTTTTCTAAAAAAAGTACCTTTTTCCAAAAAAAAAAGTACCTTTTCCCAAAAAACATACATTTTTCCAAAAAAAATACCTTTTTCAAAAAAAGTACCTTTTTCAAAAAAAAGTACCTTTTCCCAAAAAAAGTACCTTTTTCTAAATAAATTTTCCTTTTTCCAAAAAACATACATTTTTTCAAAAAAATACCTTTTTCAAAAAAAGTACCTTTTCCAAAAAAAAGTACCTTTTCCCAAAAAAAAGTACCTTTTTCTAAAAAAATGTTCCTTTCCCAAAAGAAGTACCTTTTCCAAAAAAAGTACCTTTTTCCAAAAAACTACATTTTTCCAAAAAAAACACCTTTTTAAAAAAAATACCTTTTCCAAAAAAAGTACAAATAAAGTACTTTGTAAAAACAAAATATCTTTTTCCAAAAAATTTCGTTTTTCCAAAAGTACCATTTCAAATAATATATAATTTAAAAAAAACTACTTTTTTTCCTCCTCCCACGGATATCCCCACTAAAGCAAGGTTTCTTGATATTCGGCATAGACGTGCGCTAAGACGGGATTTTTGGAAATTCCTACCGGAACGGGCAAAAAGGGGAAAAGTCTCCCCATAAACAGTCTCACAAATTGGAAAAGTGCCTGCCCAAACCACTGGAGGTAAGAAGTTGGAATTTGGTATAAAGGTTCCTCCACTGTAGTAGACATCGACTAAGTTTGTATTTTTGGAATAACCTACAGGATATCCCAAAAGGAAACTCGGTATATGAGTTCCTCCTTCTGTGTAGGCGTCCGCTTAGACGGAATTTTTGAAATTCCTATCGGGAGGGGAAATAAGGTAAAAGTCTCCTCCTGACGGCTTGCCCAATCCCTTTTGGCCAACCTAAAATTTTAAATATGTATTCCTTGGAGTAGGACTAACTCACCGGCAACGTAATTTTTCTATTTTGGAACAGGAACATAGTAAAAATGGTGGTTGAAAGGGAAAAATGTCCCCACTAACGGCCTGCCCAAACCGCTTAGGCAATGCAGTTGAAATTTGGTATGAATGTTCCTCATCCATCGCAGATAGCCGCGAAGATGGAATTTTTGTAAATTTCTAAAGGGAGGGGCAAAAAGAAGAAAAGCCTCACCTTGGGGGCCGGTAAAAACCCCTTCGGCTAAAAACCTGAAGCTTAAAATGTGGGTCCCTGGAGTAAGGGCTAACTTATTAGAAAGATACTTTTTTGAATTTTGGACAGGGTCGTTATAAAATGGGGGCTCAAAAAGGGAAAGTTGCCCCTTAACGACCTGTCCAAACTGCTGGAACTAGGAAGCTGAAATTCGGTACTTATGTTCCTCTTCCAGCCTAATTCCAACCGGGAGGGACAGAAAAAGTGTCCCCCTTGACAGCCTGCTCAAACTGCTGGAACTAGGAAGCTGAAATTCCCTGTCGATGGATTTTCGGAAATTCCTACCGAGAGGGGCACAAATAGTAAAAGTTGGCTAGAAACCTGAAATGTAAAACATATGTTACTTGGAGTATGGGCTCACCGGGAAGGTGCTTTTTGGACAGGGACATTGCAAAAATGGGGATTAATGAAGCGAAAAGTGCCGCTTAAAGGCCTGCCCAAACCGCTAGAGGTAGGAAGTTGAAATTTGGTATTAAAGTTCCTGCTCTACTGTAGACATCCGCTAAGATGAGATTTTTGGAAATTTCTACAGGTAGGGTCAAACACAGGAAAAGTCTCCCCCTTAACGGCCTGGCCAAACTGCTGGAACAATGGATCTTAAATTCGGTATTTGGGTTCCTTCTCCAACGTTGACGTCCCCTAAGATGGTATTTTTGGAAATTCATACCGGCAGGGGTAAAAAGGGAAGAAACTTCCCCCTTGACGTCCTGGCCAAACTGCTGGATATAGAGACCTAAAATTATGTATGTAGTTGGTTCCTCCTCCAACGCAGACGTCCTCTAAGACGGAATTTTTGGAAATTCCTACCGGGAGGGGTAAAAAAGGACTGATTCTCCCCCTTGATGGCCTAACCGAACCCTTCGGCTAGAAACCTGTAATATATAATATGTTTTCCTTGGAGTATGGGCTAACTTATCGACAAGGCATTTCTAGGACTTTGGACAGGAACGTGGTAAAAATGGTGGTTCAAAAGGGGAAAATTGCCCCCCCCCCCTTAACGTCTGCATCTTTAGCTAGAAACCTAAAACTTAAAGAACAAGTGTATATGAAACACTAAAACTAAGAAACTAAATAGGAAACGAGTGGAATTGAAACACTACACAAGTGGAATGAAATGGATATAAACGTTGAACGAGTGGAATTGAAATTATAGACAATGCAAATGGATTGGAAGAGGGAATTACCTGTTCAAACACTATCCACGGAATATGAAACTTATGTAGCATTGAAACATACTCTCCAAAAAGTTAAACAAATTTTCTAAAAGAGAAAAAAACTTAGAAAAGGAATGGAACTTATATATTCCGATATTTAAACTTCATGTAACGAAGCACCGGTGGAAGAAACCGACGCAGTAAATTTTCCAACTGAATTTGTGAATTTACTTGAATTGCCAGGTCTACCTTTACATAAACTGGAAAAAAAAAAACTTTAAGACACGCTAAAAACACGCTATTTTTAATATTATAAAATGCTTTCTAACCCTGCTTTACGTTATTTATTTTCATTCAAAACACAAATGAACAAAACTACTTACGGGTCTATCTACCTAAGTTCGCAGTTTACCAAATTATCTCAACATACACACGTATATTGTAATTTATTATGGATTCATTACTAACAATCCACTTTTATGAGAAAAAGTGATCAAATATTTATTTATTTTAAACCCATTGTTGTGCAGAATTATTTATTTGTGGTGGCTGGGTAAAGGCTTTTATTATAAAAACTGTACTTTAAATAAAAAGCGAATTTAAAAAAAATTGTCGGGGGGGGCTGCGCCTTTAAGGTACGCTAACAACGTAGCGGGCTGCGCCCGCTAGTTTGAACATATGTATAAACGGAAATAATTAATTTTATAACCAGGGGTTGGTTTATATATCAGGAAGATGTAATGCTGATGAAATAAGAAGAATTGTAGAAATAAGACTAGAAGAGATTTATTTGTCTTTGGAAAATAACATTGTGGCCAGGCACGTAGCTAGGGGGGGGGCTTGGGGGCTCGAGCCCTCCCCGAAATGATTTGACAAATTTTGAAACGTAACAAAATACATCGAAAGCAACTAAATTTTTTAAAAAATGTAATAAAAATAATTATTTTTTGTTTAAAACAAATAGCATATGGCCAAGTTTCTTAAGTTTTCATAAATAAAATAGACCCGAAATCCAATTGCGAAAACTGTTTTGTAAAAGAAATTTTAAGCTATTTGATGCCCATAGAAACTGTTTTTGTTTATGGTTTTTTTTTAATCGTTCATAGTTATGTATGCTAGGCATATTCAAAGAGGTTAGAAAATAAATAGAATGCATCATCATGATATTTTCTCAGTATATTGCGCTTCTCTATTTCGTCTGTTATTTTCCTTAATTTAGGTGTGAGGGCTATTTTTACATTATTGAGGGAAGCGTTTCCTCTCTCTTTAAATTCCGCGATTCCTTCGTCTCCGCCCCTAATATATTCGACCGTAAAGTCGTATTCCCCAAGATCTAATCTCATTCTCGTCAGTTTTGATGACGGATTTTTCATAGAAAATAAATAGGTTAGAGGTCTATGAACACTTCGGACCAAAAATTTTATACCATAAATATATGGTTTGAAATATTTAATTGCTCAATGAATGGCAGCTAGCTCCTGTTCAATCGTAGATTTATTACTTTCACCTTTTGTGAATGTCCTTGATGCATAAGCCACAGGTAGTTGAATACCTTGATATTCCTGGCTAAAAACAGCTCCGCAAGCATGTTGTAACGACTTATTTTCGCTAGGGTATACTCAGCCTATGTCCAGTGTTCGTTACAAGAAATAATGTACACAGCTTTATTTAATTTTAATTCACAATCGTTATTTTCCTTTATTTGTATTAATTCCTATAATTAGTTTACAAAGTTTATGGTTCGGGTCCCTTCATGTCCTCTCGGGTACTCATAGTATCTTCGTTCCGCTGCCGTAGGCTCACCTCTTCTGCCCAGATAATTTCTTTGGCGCTATGCACTTCCTCGTTGGTCTGAATTTGCGTTTTAGCCCTCCTTTACCCTTCGGCTTTACTCGGCTCGTCTTCGGATTTTTTTTTATATTGCCTGCTCTGCTTCTAAAATACTTTAATGTCACAAATTATTTTATTCCGTGATGCCAAAATCCCACAAAGTGATCGGAAAACACCAAGTGTGCTTTTGGCTTAGTATTTATTTATTTTTTATTTATTTATTAAGTCTATGGAACAATAATTCCTTTCAGACTTCGATATAAATATAAAAAAAAATATTTATTATATTAATTTTAAGAAAAAAACTGGAATAGCCGCACTCTTACATCAGTCGGCCATAAGGAGGGATCAAAAAGGTTATTATATAAATCAGGAGAGACTCCAATTTTAAATGAAATTCTTCTTAGCGTATTCACATCAGCATCGTTTTTAACTAGTTTAAAACATTTCAAATTATTTTTCGCAATGTTAGCATGTTTTTCAACGTATTCTAGAACTTGTTCAGCTGTAACATTGGGCTTAAAAGAGGATATATGAGCCCATTTTTTATTTGTGATAACCTTTAAATCATTGCTCTCATTGTCTCCAATAATAGATTTACACTTCTTTTTCGATTTTTTAGTTATCCAACCAGAATTTGTTTCGACACATGCCAAATATATCTCTTAAGTTCTGCAATATATGCTCCTCTGAACAACCGATTACTACCAGATCATCCATATACAAAAATGCTTGGGTTGGCGACAGCCCGGAAAAAGTTAAAGACATCATTCTTTGTAATGAATTCGGTGCAATTTTTATACCATATGGAAGTCTTTTAAATCTAAAGGAACCTTTTTCCGTTGAAAAAGATGTAATATCTCTGGAATTTTCTTCCAGTTCTATCTGATGAAAACCAGACACTAAATCTAAACAGGAGAAAAACTTAGCTCTACCTAATTGATCTTAAATATCATCTATGCGAGGAAGTGGGAATTTATCAGCTACAAGCCTCTTATTTATTCCTCGATAATCAACGACAAGTCTCCATCTTTTAAGGTCAGTCCCTGGTAACGATTTTTTCGGTACTAATAAAATTGGACTGTTATCTTCGGAAACTGATGGTTCGACTATGTCATCATTAATTCATTTATCCACTTGTTTATTAACCTCCTCTTTATGGGAATGTGGTATGCGATAGTTCTTCATATATACGGGCTCATTATCTTTCAATCTGAGTTTTTGTTTATAAAAATTATTAACAGTTATCTTCTCAGATTCTAATGCAAATATGTCAACAAATTCAGGGCATATATTCCTTAATCTGTCCTCGACAAATTTGGGAAAATTCCTGGATAATCTTTCCAGTTTTTTTCGATCTTTTTGAGAATCTCGGCTCTGTTGGACAATGTCGTAGTCGTTTAGACTTTCTGTTCGTATTTTAGGATTTGAAATAATAATATTCTCATTTGTTGTGTTAACAATTCTAACGAGTGGCATTGATTTCAAAGTTATCGTACTCGCAATATAAACACCATTCTGTAACATTTGGTGTGGAATCAATACTTCATCTTCACTACTCTGAATATTGATAAGTCTCATCACTTCAGATCTTGCAGGAAGAGATATGGAGTTGATTTGCGGTGCATTTCGCATCTCCAAAGCGATATCATATGGACATTCTTTAGATCTTAAAATAATCAAGTCCTTGTCGCTCTGATAATCGAGTACACAATTATATTTCCGTATGAAATCCATACCTATTATTCCGTCAGATGGAATTGGGAAGTCATCCTGAACAACATGAAATTCATGTGCTATAAGGAGATAATTAGCTTTCAAATCCGTTTCGACTTTTCCAAGTGTAGTTATCAAACTTTGTCCTACACCACTAATAGTTGTCGTTATATTCGCATCAATTTGTTCGTTAAGAACTTTACCGATTTTAATTATAGAAATATCGGCTCCCGTGTCTACTAAAAATGTGGATCTCTCTCCGTTTAATGTAGTCCTAATGGAGTTGAAAATTTTATTTTCCGTTTGCTTTATATTAGGGGTGCTTATTAGTTTCCGAAACATTGTCGGTTACGATTTGATTATTATCATATGAAATATTGTCATATGAAATTCTATGGTTTCTTTTACCATTATCAAAAATTTCTCGGTCGGGGTATCTGTATTTACTCCTTCGACCGGAATTGTAGTCATTGTAAAAATTCTCCTTGCCTGCGATACAGTAACGTTTGCGTTTACGATTATTTCCGCATTTATTATCAATATTATTGGAATTACTGAATAATATATTTGGTTGTCCGTATGATTCGGTACAACTACTGATGAACTTGGCAAATAGTTCATTCAAGTTTGAAAAATTGCCTGCCTCTATTATAAATTTCACCCTTTCGTTTGCAGCATTTTTGGCAACTGCCCTTAACGCTGCCTGGGTTGAGTATTTAGTTGCCAATTCTAATGGCACTACGTCATAGGCATTTTCCAAAGATCTCGTCAAGGATTCAATTTTAGTAGCATATGAATTCGCACTGCTACTGCCTTGACGGATATTAAAAAGTTTAGCCGAGGCAAGCTCGACTGATTCGTATTTCACGGAATATTTTAATTTCAAAGCATTATCTCGGAGACTTGTTTCCAAAGTAATTAAGTTTCTTACGAAACCTTTTAATTTGGTTTTCGCAAGCTTCACTGCCAGGGTCTCGTGTGATTCCTTAATAGAGTCAACAAGATCAAGGGCATCTAGAAAACTCTGTAGGTTTTCTGCCCTGCCATCAAAGTCTGGAAGGAGCTTTGAGGCTAAATTTAAAAATTCTACCCCTGGTTGTGGCATTTGAAATTGTTCATAATAAGGAAAACAAAAATCTTTAAATTTTCGACTATTCTACCTTATGTAGGCCAATGTTAGTACAGAGAATGGAAAAAAAAAATGTGTATATGTGTCATTACATCCGCTATCCGTTTCCTTTTGGCAACAGATCTCGGTTGTAATGGCAGATATCGGTCATCTGGTTGTTTGGTGACCGTATAAATTTTATCACACTGTGTGAGTGTCACGTATGAATCACCACAGTTGAAAAAATTATTTAAAAAAAAATAATTGTTAGTAAAAAATTATTTTAATTTCCACACATGTATTTTTTCAATTTTATATAAATTTTTGTTTATTTATATTAAAGCATTTTTTTTTCAAATTTCAGTTTTCCTTTTACTTTCTTTTTTTTTCTTAAAAAAAATTATATAAAAAAAATGTTCACTTTTGTAAAAAGATTATTTTTTTTTGCTCGAATAATTTTTCCGTTTTTTTTCCTCTTAATAAAGAAATTTATAATTATAAAAAAAATATTTTCTTTCTTTAAAAAATATTTATATAATAGTAATTTTTAATTTTGAAAAAAAATTATTTTTTTTTTGTCAAAATTTTAATTTTATATTTATTTTCTTAATAGATAATTAGTTTTATAAAAAAAAATCTTAAATTTAACTTACAATTTTGTTGATTGTATTTGTTCCTGATGAAAGGTGCCAATTATTGGGCACCTACCTTCTTAGTACTGGTAAGGTATTTCTTAATGGTTGGAAGAGTGTCATCTCTTTATTTCAAAGTTCTGATGGCAGCATCTAAAATTTGTTGAGTTGGTGGATAAGATGGAGTAGCTTACATTTTATTTTCCTGGTGGATGCAGCTTTGTTGGCTAGTTGGTGACTGGTGTATTGGCGACACCAGCATCCTCCTTCGGGTAACTCGGCGTGTTACCCATGTAATGATTAATTCAATTATTAAGACGATGAATTGTTATCGTTGATGAAAATTTTCAATAGGATTTTCTGTTCCAATGACAATTGTGGGATCTGCATTGAAATTTGTTTGATGATAGTTAACATGAAGAGAAGAATGTTGTTGTTGGTGTTTTCATTGGCAACATTGTTATTGATGTACTTCATCACCATTCGCTACCGGCAATAATATTTGTTCGTCGATGTTTAAATCGATATAGATGGTACTAGAAAAATTAAATTTACCAGCCATTTTTTTCTAAATTCACTTTTACACTGTTTATATATCGTTTTTTTTTTTTTAGCAAACATGGAGAAACTTGTATTTATCTTTTTAATTTATTTTTCATAAAAGTATATAAGTTTATTAATTTTTTGTTGTACATAATTTATTTTTTATGATATGTTTGTTTTTTTTATTGTTTATTTTATAACTTTAATTGCGACATTTTGTCCGTCGTTAAATCCGACAATGTTTATAGAATTTAACTAAATATTTTTTTTAAACACTCTCCTTTATTTTCCACTATTTTGTTCACCTGTCCAGATTCTGCTAAGCAGACACTGGCAGGATCGCAATGTAATATTAAAAGAATAAAGATCCGAATTGTTTTGTCTAAGGGCTACGATGAGACTACTTTATTTAATTATTAAAATACTTAAAGCTACTTAATATTATCAAATGTACAATAGTGGAATATGCTTCCTATGCATATCCTACGCTATAAGTTTAGTGCAGTATGGACAAATAAAAGAGTATCGTATTGCATGCTTATGGTATGCAATTAGGGTTTATGTCCCGGGGATTGCGGGATTGGAAAAAGGGCGGGATTCCCGGGACATAAACCCTAATTGCATACCATAAGCATGCAATACGATACTCTTTTATTTGTCCATACTGCACTAAACTTATAGCGTAGGATATGCATAGGAAGCATATTCCACTATTGTACATTTGATAATATTAAGTAGCTTTAAGTATTTTAATAATTAAATAAAGTAGTCTCATCGTAGCCCTTAGACAAAACAATTCGGATCTTTATTCTTTTAATATTACATTGCGATCCTGCCAGTGTCTGCTTTCATGCGGGATTTCCCGGGATTTTTTTTATTCTTTTATAGAAGTTCTAGCGAGTATATATTGCAATTTTGGAAGCTTTATTTAAATTTAAAGCATTCATTTTTTTGAAATCAATTTCAATGAAAATATTTAAAATAAAAAATACGATTTAAAATTTAATAAACTGAATTAGTACAATATAAAAAAAATATTATTTAGCCCAAATTGTTTTTGAATGTCAGCTGAATTTGGTTTAGTTACTAATAAAAATACTCGTACTTCAGAAAAAAATTTTTTCTTTAAAAAGAAGATCTTTGTTTAAGTAAAGCAATATATACAACATTTCAACATCATTATTTCAGTTCCAAATATCTCCAAAAAGCCTGTGCAAAAAAATTAAAAATATTTTCGTATTTTCAGCTGATATAAGTAATTTGAGTGTTTTTAATTTCATTTAAATTTCAATTGCTACTCCTTTATTTTAATTGTATTTTTTAAAAATTATTTCTGTTTTAAATAATGTATCAGATACTTTTTTATTTATGAGCGCTCCGAAATTGCTGGCTGGGAATTTATTTTTAAAAATTTCTAATCAAAAAATACCAATTAAAGTTAAAAAATTATTTAATATTCTGTTCTTATAAAAAGATTTAAGCCAATTTACCTAAAAATTTGTGTGAAAAATACTCCCTTTTAAACTTTTTTAAAAAAATAATTCTACACAAATTCTTCTGAAAATCTTCATAGAAACAAAATATCTGAAAATAGAAATTTTTGGATTTTTGGAGAAGGCCGCTGGAGCTACGAAGAGTTGGTGCATCCCTGCCTAAAATGCTCTATAAGACTTTTCTATATGTTTAAAATATGTTTAATAGCATGTTAAAGAATGCAAGCACGTAATGAATTTCGAAGAAGTTAAAATATTAGATAAGGAGAAAAGAACAAATAAACGGTATACATTAGAAAGTCTACGAATACAAGAGAGAATACATTATGCAATGAACACGAGAGAGGATAAGGACAACACAAAGCTCCAATATTCTGTAGCAATAATTTAGAAATAACTTAAGTTCTGTGATACTATAGCGAAGATCAACCTGTGATTTTCTGTGTACTGTGTTGTAAATATTTATTTAATCATTTATTTATTTAAAATTCTGTGTAGCGATGTCCAGTTTTTAATTATGAATAAATTATACAAAGTAAAAAAATTTTTACGATGTAACAAAAAATTGTAAGTTGAACTGTGATATAGTGTTTAAGTTATTTTACTGAAAATTATAAATAAATTTAATTTGTATTTGTCTCCAGATTTTAAGCAAATTTACGCTCCTGAAGAAGTTTGAATAAAACAAACGAAACGTTGAGCAAAAACATGAAAAAATTGATTTTTATTTACAAATAAACACAATTATTGACCAAAAATAGCCCGTGAGGAAACCCCTTATAAATCTAATTTTAACAATAACATTGGTCACAACAAAAAACTTGTAGTAAATTAGAACAATCGTGTTCATTCTTAAATTTATATTTATTATTCAGTTTTTTGTCATTTTGAAGAATCATTATATTATACCAGCCCGAGTAAAAAAGTGTATATAAAATTATATGTGAATGGATATATTTGCAATATGTAACTGGATATAATTTCATCCGAAAAATGGTCATATTAAATTGTATCATATTAGATATAATTGTATTTACAAGGATACAAAGTTATATCAAATGATAAACTTATATCCGAATTTTGTCCCGATCAAATTGGATATAAGTTAATACAATACGATATGATTAAATTTAAATGATAAAAAACTTTGAATTGGAGGTCAGCAGGATTTCGGGTCCTCCACACTCAGGGGTGTGATGAAAATCGAAAACGAACAGTTTTTCAATCTAGAATAATTTGTTTCGCGAAAATCAAATTGGCTTCAAATTATTATTTATCGTTTTATTTGACGCCGCACATCTAAATTAGGAAATAAAAAATAATTGGTATTGTACAGATCCATCATCACATGCCTGACTGTCAGCCGAGGGCTATTGTTGATAATGAGTAACTATTAAAGACGTTAATGTATAAATCTGTTATTCTTTAAAAACTAGATAATTTTTTATCAAATATGGGAATTTTCTTTGGACTTAGAAATTTTTTTTAAATATGTTAAGCTTTTTTTATTTTAAATAAAATTTTAATGGTTAGCCCGGCAATGCACTTCTTTTTTGTTGGAGGCTCATAGTTCCCGATTTATGGAGCTGAAGAAGATCTACAACAATATTCAATGGCTTATTTCTCCACTCAAAACTTATCGGACCAGAACAAAATATATATATCGTTGGAAAGGTACTTGAAATACCTTTCCCATGATATGCAACATGCCTAGACTTATTAACCCATTACGAGCCGGGCCATGATTTTAAATGTTAATTTTTTTTAAATTGGATTTTTTAAATTAAAAAAAAAACTGCTAGAAGTAAAAAAGCTCAGAAAATATTAATTTAATTAAAAAATTGAGTAAAACATATAAAAAATTGTTTTTGATCAAATATTACATTAATCTCGAATATATTAGTTAATCTCGAACTTGGGTCTGATATTAACTAATATATCGTCGGCTTGCCTGCAATAAGTGGTATGTTTTTGGTTTTAACAGGTTTTCAGGAGAGCGAAAAAACTGATTTATATTATCCTTTTAAGATATTTTATTGACATATGCCCTAATGATTCACGACCTTATTTATTACAATCATTATTAAAGCATATGATGTCAATGAAATATATTAAAAAAATATTAAAACCCGTTAAAGAACACATAACACTACTTGCAGGCAAGCCGACGATATTGTTATATAAAAAATAAAATTAAAAATATTTTTCGTATCTATTTATATATAAAATTTTTAACGGTTTTATCAATAATATATTCCTATATATACAATTTGCAATAAAGCAAATACTGATGTATGATTTAATATGATTACATATGAGAAAATTTCTAAAAAAATTTCTAATATATCATCATATAAAAACATATAAGGTCGCACACAATATTTTATATTATCATATATTTTAATATTAAAAAATATATGTTATATATACTCTTTTTTACTCGGGAGAGTAAAAAAATTATATGATGTCATATATAATGATATCTTATTTAATATAATTGGAGATATGCTATGATCCGAAAAATAGTGGATAAAATTATATCGGATAAGATCTAAATATATTGAATCATATAGAATCTTATCCGGATTCTGACCCGATATAATTATATCTAATTTGATGTAGAGAGACATAATTATATAACGCTTTATATTTAAGGCTCAAAACAAAAACTAATAAAAAGTACTAAAAAATAACACCCTTAAGAATTCAAAATTTAAATAAAAATTTAAGTATTTAGAAGAAGTTGTACATAATTGTAACCAAGCATTTTAAGCCTTCTCATATAAAATTGTATTCTACCCGTGAACTGTATATACCTGGTATGTTTAAATCTCTAATGCTTTTTCTTCTGATTGCGATAATATTTAAACTATATATTTGGCATTGAAAATCTACTATGGAAGAAATACTAAAATTTTAATTTATCGCTTTATTTAGGCGATATCGCATAATAAACGTTGAAGACGAATAAAGAAATCCAGTAGTAAAAAAATTTCGGTTTTTGCTCTAAATAACACTATCAATAAAATAAAATCACGTACTGAAAATTTCTCATCTAGTCTTGTTCTTTCAGAAGTTATGGCGATTTTCGCTTTTTGAAAATTACTAAATTTGGCACAAAACATCAATAAATTTTGACGAAAATAGTTTTGCTTACTACTAGCTCTGAGTATGAAATCTCTGTTTAATTTCAGCTAGTTTTTGAGTTAGAGAGATATTCGTAAGATGTATCCTGACGTTACATAGTGGTTTAAAATAAAAAAAAATGGTAATAAATTTGCAGAGATGGGAGTAATTAATTACTTTGTAATGACCAATGCGGGTTTTCATTACCATTGAATCTATAAAATGAAAATTAAAAAAAAATTCATTACCATTACAAAATGTAATTGCAATGAAAAAAATGTTCATTTGTTTTTTTACATGTAATGAAACGTTTTTATAATTTTCATTATATTACGCCATACTTGGGATTTTTTCATTGGCATTGAAATTTCATTATTATTAGTTGACTAATACTAATGGCAAAAAAATTTCATTACCATTTAATGGTACTGAAATTTTCTGTCATTAGAATTTGTAATACTAATAGCTAATGAAATCGCACTAATGCCTTAAAAACTATGAACAATTGAGTAAAAAAAAGCATTTGTTTACAAAAAAAAGGGGATGGATAGATTGCTTTTTTTTCAACTAGCCACCGAACTTTGTTCTATGAAATGGGTGTTATAGTCCCTAGATTATAAATTTTAAAAAACCGCACTTAAAAAATTGCAAAATAACCGCGGAACGCGAAAAAAGACTTTATGGTACTACAACACCCATTTCATAGAACAAAGTTCGGTGGCTAGTTGAAAAAAAAAATCGCGAAAAAATGTCGCGGAAAAAAAATTTGCAAAAAGGAAAATTCTTACATCAGTATATTTATTTGCAGAATGAAAATCGCTGATTAAGTTTTTGTACCATAAAGCTTTTTTTCGCGTTCCGCCATTATTTTGCAATTTTTTAAGTGTGGTTTTTGTAAAATTAGAATCTGGTTACTATAATACCCATAACTCGTATCAAATAGTGGTGGTTAGTTTGAAAAAAAAGTTTGCGAAAATAATTTTGCAAAAAGAAAAATTCTTGCATCAATATATTCCTTTGCACAATGTAAATCGCTAATTAAGTATTTTAATTAATTTTTTATACCACAAAACCTTTTTCGCATTCCGCATTTGCAAGCTCAGAAATGAATTTGAAATCTATAAAATAACGTTTACAAATGCCAATTCTTTCTTATAATTGAGGCATTAGTAATCGTAATGAATTTACTACACAATTGGCATTAGTAATGAAATCGATGTATTTCATAGCATTAGCATTAGTCCAAGTAATAATAATGCCAAAAATTTCATTAGCATTAGTTTCAATTTAATGGGAATGAAATCACCAATTAATTTGTCGAAATAATTAATTAGTCTCATGTATGTATTACGCAATGGTAGTAAAACCAAAAAATCATTTTCATTTTTTCTACACTAGGTGAAATTTCATTACCATTACTTATCATAATGATGTAAAGAACGTTTTGTTCTTTGTTCTACACTAAAAATTTTCATTTATGTAAATTTTTTTTCGCGATTTTATTTTTGGCAACTAGCCACCAAACTTTGATATATGTCTCTAGATTATAAATATAAAAAAACCGCACTTAAAAAAATGCAAAATTATGGCGGAACGCGAAAAAAGACTTTATGGTAGAAAAATTCAATTAAAAAACTTAAACAGCGATTAACATTCTTCAAACAAATATAATGATGCAAAAAGTTTCGTTTTGGCAAATTTTTTTCGCGACTTTTTTTTTGCAACTAACCACCAAACTTTGTTATATGGAATGGGCATTATAGTCCCTGGATTATAAATTTGAAAAAACCGCACTTAAAAAATTGCAAAATAATGGCGGAACGTGAAAAAAGACTTTATAGTACAAAAACGATTTTTTTTAACTAGCCACCAAAGTTTGTTGTATGAAATGGGCATTATAGCCCCTATATTACATATTTTAAAAAGCACTTAAAAGCTCCAAAATAATGGCGGGACGCGAAAAAAGACTTTATGGTAAAAGAATTGCATTAAAACACTTAATCAGCAAGTCATATTCTGCGAACAAATATATTGATATAAGAATTTTCCTTTTTCGAATTTTTTTTCGCGATTTTTTTTTTAACTAGCTCCCAAACTTTGTTGTACGAAACGGGTATTATAGTCACTAGAATATAAATTTTAACAAACCGTACTTAAAAAACTTCAAAATAATGGCGGGACGCGAAAAAAGACTTTATGGTAAAGGAATTGAATTAAAACACTTAATCAACGATTTACATTCTGCGAACCAATATATTGATGTAAGAATTTTCCATTTTGTAAATTTTTTCCAGATTTTTTTCGCGGTTTTTTTTAACTAGCTCCCAAACTTTGTTGTATGAAACGGGTATTATAGTCACTAGAATATAAGTTTTAAGAAACCGCCCTTAAAAAACTCAAAAATAATGGCGGGACGCGAAAAAAGACTTAATGGTAAAAGAATTGAATTAAAACACTTAATCAGCGATTTACATTCTGCAAACAAATATATTGATGTAAGAATTTTCCTTTTTGAAATTTTTTTCGCGATTTTTTTCGCGGTTTTTTTTAACTAGCCACCAAACTTTGTTGAGTGAAAAGGGCATTATAGTCCCTAGATTACAAATTTTAAGAAACTGCACTTCAAAAATTGCAAAATAATGGCGGAATGCGAAAAAAGACTTTATGGTACAAATACTGAATTAAAAATCCTAATCAGCGATTAACATTCTGCAAACAAATATATTGATGTAAGAAATTTCCTTTTCTGAATTTTTTTTGCGATATTTTTTTCAACTAGCCACTAAACTTTGTTGTACGAAATGAGTATTATAATCCTTAGATTATAAATTAAAAAAAAAACCGCAAAAAAATTGCAAAATAATGGCGGATCGCGATAAAAGACTATAGCACTAGAATTGAATTAAAAAACATAATTAGCTATTTATGTTCTGCAAACAAATATATTGATGCAAGAATTTTCCTTTTTGCAATTTTTTTCGCGATTTTTTTTGCAACTAGCCGCCAAAACTTTGATACCATAGGCCTCGGATTATGAACTAAAAAATGATTTTAGTAATTTGTAAACCTCATATTTTTAAAATAAAAAGCTTCGATAAAACGGCAAGTAATGAAAAACAAATGGGTGTTTCATTACTATGTAAAGATTAGGTAAAAGTAATGAAAATTAAAAAAAGGTTAATTTTAATTTTCAAAACAAATGAAAATAAAAAAAAATGGTAATGATAAAAAGAGCTGCATTACCAGTACATCAAGTAATGGTAATGATTTAAGCCCATCTCTGTAAATCTGTATCTTCTAAAGTATAAGTCTGATTGCATCAGTATATATGAGATAATTGTTAAGGAGGACCCAGGCTTTCTGAATTTGAGATTCATTGTTACCCTGTGTTATCACAGGGTGACTTATTGGGCGTCAAAGTAGACCACCTCAAAAGTAAAATAGCTTTTGGATCGTGTAACTCTTTCAATTATTGCCCAATGTGGAGAAACGAAGAAAAAACATGCTTACTTTACTATAATAACATTTGTTTTACAAAAATATCGGTGGTTTATAAAAAAAGCCACTGGCAAAGAATGGTCTAAGAGTGATATGCCAAGGTTTGCAACCAGTGGTACAAAAACGAATTCACTGGTAGAGCAATGCTTTTAAAAAAAATGCTGATGCTTCGTTAAAAAAGGTTTGTAGTCAGGAGGATCCGAGTTCAAATCCGGTTGCAAGCAAAATTTTTTTTTGGATTTTTTTTAATTTAAAAATTTTTTTGTTCTATAAAATCAATTTTTTTGTTTGTGGAAAAGCTCCTTTAAGACCAACATCTTTTTGCTCTCCCAACGCTGGCATATTAGTTCCAAAAAACTGTTTGCCAGTGCTAGCTTTAGTTGTCCAGCACAGGCAGTAGTTGTCCAGCGATTATCACTCATTTATGTGTGTAGCTATCAAATATAATATGTCTCGTTAGCTCAGTGGGTAGAGCAATCGTCTGCCAATCTGACGGCCTGCCCAGTCAGAAAAATACAAACGGGAAAGCGATGGCAAAGTACTTTAACATTTGGTACATATATATATATTTGTTCCTTTTACTCCTGCAAGGAACATAGGGCCGCAACAAGATTATCCCAATACGTTCGATCTGATGCACGGTGTTTGATTTCATTCCAACGAAGGTGTAAGTTGGATATTTCGGTTTCAATTTGCCGTTTCCAGGTGTGTGCTTGTTTAGCAATATCATTGGGTTGTTTACGTAATGTATGTCCAATCCAATTCCATTTGCGTTTGCGGATTTCAATTTGGATAGGTTGTTGACCAGTTTCTGACCAGAGTCGGCAATTTGAAATTGTTCTAGACCAGAATATGTGTAGAATCTTCCTTAAGCATTTATTCGGCCGAAAGCTTGCCGGGCTTTGTTTATACGGTTAGATATATCGGCTTTGGATCCGCCACTTTTGTCCAATATGCTTCCCAGGTAAAAGAATGATTCTACTTCATCAAGCGATTGATTCTGAACGGTTAATGTTTGCTCGTTATTTACATTTACTCGCATTATTTTTGTTTTGCCGATATTTATTTTTAAGCCAACATGTGATGCAAGGTACAAGTACTGGCAAAAAATGCTTTCCCATTCCCAAAATGATAACATCATTAGACAAAAGGACCGGTTGTTAAAAAAGCGCCGGAAAAGCACTGGAGAAACAAAATTTTTGAACATCGGCAAAACGCTGGCAAAACCAATAAATAGGTGGTCTGGAAATATATTTTACAAAATGTAATTTAAAAAAAGTTCATATGTATTTTTTTTGGTCCTGCCGTGATTTGAACCCACCTAGACAGTAATTGCCAACTGTACCAAAAAAAAAAAAATACTGGCACAGCACTGATTTTGTAAATTTACTACGCTGTGTTAAAATAAGGTAAAATCGGAAGGTCTCGGGTTCGATTCCGGTCACGAACATACAATTTTTTGTTTTCTTTTTTTTATATTTTTTTTTATATAAAATTACAATTCTTTTTATTAAATTAATTGTTTTTTATAAAATAACTTTTCTTAGTTTTTTTTACCATCTATATTTTGATTTTCCTGACGTTACGCCAACGCTGGCAAGTGAGGCACAGCAGACGTTATGCGAATGTTTACATATTAGCCATTGTTATCATTCATTTATTATTTAAGCTATGTTGTACTACACGTCTCGTTGGCTTAGTGTGTAGAGCGAGTGTCTCGCAATCTGATGGACCGAGTTCGAGTCACAGCCCGACCATGTTTTATTTAAAATAATTATAATTAACATTTTTATTCTAAATTATTTTTTTCGCAAAAAAAAGTGTTTTTTTAAGTTTTTTAGACCATCAATTTTTTGGTTTTTCCAACATCATGACAATGTTGGCCGCTTAGTGTCAACCAACCTTTTGCCGATGCTTGTAAGTTAGCTGTTATCATTGATCTAATTTTTTAACTATTAGATATTACAAGTCTTGTTAGCTTATTGTGTAGAGCTCGCGGCTGACAACCTGGCGGCCTGGGTTCAATTCCCATCAGAACCATGTTTTTTAAAAAATACTAAAACAATTTTTTTAATTTTTAAAAAAAATTTTTTTTTGGAAATCTATCTTTAAAACACCTTTTTCAATTTTGACAACGTTGTGAAAACGTTGGCAAGTTAGCACCAACCAACGGTTGCCCGCTGTTACCAATCGGTTAACAGGACAATACTGTGAGGATTGTTAATCCCACGTTCTGCCAACGCATAACCGACCATCGCCAACGGTGTGCCAACATTGTGCCGATCGTATTTTTCTGCCTGGTACTTTACTTTTAGTGCACATGACAAATTTTTAATGGATTCTGTCGGAATTTCATAAAGAAACAGTGGATAAGTCTCTCTTGCATAAATAATTGCATAATATATGTAAAATTAATAAAATTGTTAATTTTTATTAATTAAAAAACGGTCGTCAATTTAAAGAAAGCAGTACTGGCATAAGTACGTTTCGAGTAGTATCGGCATTTTGACAAAAACCGTGCTCTCCCAGCACAATTTTTTTTGTAACGTCGGCAATTTCTAACTGGGTATACTTAGTAAATAAGTATATTTATTGCGATAACTTTGGCAAATGGAAACTTTTTTCCTAATGTTTGAAATTTTGCAAGAACAGTTTATAGGGGTAACCCCATATTATAGTAAAAGTTGGACTTTGGGGACAACTTGGAAAGCTATGCTGACATAAGCAATTTTTGAAAAATCGCGATTTTAACGTATAGGTCGCTATGCATTAGACCTGGCGTTAAAAAACTTTTTTTTGAAACTTGAATGTGGGTAGCGATAAAAATATGCGATTTGATGCCAAAATTGATGTAGCAAATTTTCAGGCTGATCGGATGGTGCCAACCCGTGCCACAATGAGGTCAAAGGTCAAAATTTTGAAAAACCACCCAAATACTTTTTTTTTGCATTTCATAAATTTTTGTAATAAGAAATACTGTAAATATAATGTTTTTTCTTTAATTTTTATTTAATAGGCTTATTATTTTTATTTTAAATCATTGAAGATTTTGTATAGGCTGGGAAGTCCTTACGGTAGCCCTCTACAATGTGTAACAAGTACTGTTTATCGTCTTCGTTGTGTGTTAAGCATCTGTTATAGTCAGTTATTAGTTTGACTTTTCTTTCGGCGGCATCATTCACAACAGTAATGCATTTTACGATTTGTCCCCCTTTACAAAATGCTTCGCTCTTAGGCCAGTTTGACGGATCAAAGCGTAAGAAATCCGTAGAAATTTCCAGACGAGAAAAAAATTTTTTTGTTTTAGGAGTTACAAAATGTAAATAATTGTAATTCATCAACGCTTGCGCACACTTTTTTAGAAGGGAAAATATCAACATCATCACCGCTATGATTGTCTTCATCGGAATCTATTTGCAACGCCAAAACCATCTTTTCCTTTATTTTTGAGTCTACATGTGGATCAAAAAAGGCAAGTGCAACTGCTTCCTCTGATAAATACCACAGGTGGTTCCGAATTTTTTACAAAAGCACTGTAGATATTTTTTTATCAAAATACCCAATAATCCCCTTTATTAGTTGCATATCTCTATTTGGCGCTTCAACTGCATTTGCGGTTTATAACCAGTATGGGATGTAGAGACTTACTAAGAAAATGCACGTATTACGAATTCCATTCAACTGACTCGCAGACATTTTAAAGTGCTCGTTAAAAATATACATTTTGAGACAATAGATGGCCTTGGACATGAATCTTGCATGAGATGTCGCTCCAGGTGCACGAAATGTGAAATTGGGAATGCTACCACCAAGAAAAATAAATGCAAGTTGTAAGAGTTCTCTATAATCATTCCGAATGTGGACTTTCGCTAAATATTCAAGACAAAAGTGTTTCCTTGTTTCGCGTTCCTTGACAGATATGACACTCAAAACTTGTTCATCCTGCATACAAGTGCTGTATCCCTTTGAATTTAGTGTGCTCCATTCCCGTGAAAAACATTCAAAAATCGCCACCTCTGGACCACTTGATTTTCCGAAATTGATTTCAAATACAGCTCTTAAGAGAATTTCTGCAATATGGTGGCGACATGGTAACCACAATAAGCTGCGTTCCGGTTTGCGTTCCAATAAAGTTCCATCACCACTATGAGAGCCAGTATTTGCAGCAGTTGTATCGAAACATATCATTTCTAATGAATTCAGCATATTCATTTTTAACAAATAGTCGTAGACTGATTGAGCGACTACAGCACCAGTTCCATCTTCAATGATGGGGATAGCTATTAATTTTTCAACGTTCTCCGACGTGAGCACAATAGCCAAGCGATCAACTTTATTTTTTCCAGCAATTGCGGTAGGTAGCTTTCCGTCCCAATGCAAAACAAATGTTTCAGGTATCTAAAAAAATCTTAAGCTCAAAGCAAAATTTATAACTTGGTCAAAATAAAAAAACTTACCTTGAAATTTTCAACAATTTCTTTGCCATGACGCCGATGATATTTGTCACGTTGTTCAGGACAAGATCCTCAATATTGTGACCCAACGCTTTGGCAGTTGCACTGATAAAGTGTATAGCTAATGGAGATGACATATTGTCAGCATCCATACAAGCCAGCATTCTGTCGTCAATAAAATTCTTTTTTCCACGTTTTCGAATTGGCTTACTGGAGCAACTTGGAATGTTGTCAGTCTGTTCTACATCCATCGCCTGCACATCATCTCCCGATTCATCACTCTCAAATTCAACATGTTCCATAGTCAGGTCTACACATGAAATTAGGTGAACAGCAAAAAAAATTGACACTTTGCTTCCAAATACTACATAATAATTACCTGAAGTGCCTTTTCTTTTTTCATAATTTTCTTTTCGACGTTTTTCATCTTCCAATCTTTGTGCCTTTCTTTTTTCTTTATTTGTGACATTTTGATCGACACAAGTCATCCTACCAACACGCCCATTTTCTCGCTGCTTTATTAAGAAGTCTCTATCTTCCTGTATACTTATAAGCTTCAGAGCGTCAACGTGGGCAATGTCAAATAAATTGTTTAAATTTTCCTTAAAGTAATTTTCTTTTTTGCGATGACTTGGGAAGGGAGATTTACATACTTTTTGGACTGTTCTCCACTCTTCATAAAGTTTAATGACTTTTGCAGCACATGTTCTTTGATCTGGCGTTGGGATTCTAGCTTTTTCCCAAAAAGGCAATATTTCATTTAACACTAATCTTGTACTTTCTTTAACTATTTTCTTTTCACAACGCACATTATAAAAAAAACACTGAAGCACTTGCTGCTTTGATGGTAATTTCACACCAACTATTTTAGGTACACATTCACCAATCAAGTACACATTTGTGTCAGCAGATCGAAGCCGTTCCAACGATAAATTTTTCTTTTGAGCCATGGAATTACGTAAAGTTACACAATATTTTATTTTACAATAAACTTCACTTTTCTCAACAAAATTTAAATTCGCAATGACAAAATTTTACAAATTCATATCAACAGCATTGCTTTGTGCTCAGTAGCAGAGCGGAAAAAACGGTACTTTTAGACAAAAATGCAGTTGACGACAGCTCAAAGCTAGGAATATTGAGGACCCGAGTAAAAAAATTTATATATAATCATATGTGGCATATATTACAATATATAATTAGACATGTGGCTATGTATATCCATATATAATTATATATGACGTTTTTTCCGAAAAATTTTCCTTATATTATGCCATATATAATTTCATCTAATTAGATATCGGCCTTCATAATATTAGATATGGCATATATAATTATACATTACATAACATGGTTGATCTTATTGCATATATAGTTATATATAGAACTATATCTTAATATATATGGTGGCATTTTAGCAATATATAATTATATATGGTATCATTTAAACAATATATAATTATATATGGTGACAGTTAAACTAGAACTTCAATTGACATATATGGTGCCATTTAAACAATATATGGTCATATATGGTACCTCATTAACAAAATCTTTAATTCAGTTCCAGATATGATAATATATGGTACTATATATAGTGCGATATATATTTATATATGGTGTTATTTAAGCTATATATTATCATATATGGTGCCATTCAAACCATATATTATCATATATGGTACCATTTAAACCATATATTATTATATATGGTGCCATTTAAACAATATATGGCCATATATGGTACCTCATGATCAAAATTTTTAATACAGTTCCAGATATGATAATATATGATACTATATATAGTGCCATATATATTTATATATGGTGCTATTTAAGTAATATATTACTATATATGGTGCCATTTAAACCATATATTATCATATATGGTGCCATTTCAACAATATATGCTCACATATGGTAACTCAACTACAATATTAACTGTATTTCAGAAGCTATTAATTGCATTTCAGAAATTTTAAATGTATTTCAGAAATTATGGAATGTATTTCAGAAATTATTAATTGTATTTCAGAAATAATCAAATCTATTTCAAAACTTGTTGATTGTTTATCATAGTTAATAGAGAAAAATATCTAAATTACATTTCATAATTTCTGAAATACAATTGATAATTTCTGAAATACAGTTTTATAATTTCTGAAATACACTTGTGAATTTCGGAAATACAATTAATAATTTCAGAAACACAATTGATAAAACTGAACTTCAATTGACTAGTTCTGAAATACAATTCATAAATCTGAAAAATAATTGATAAGTTCTGAAATACAATTGATAAAACTGAAATTCGATTAATTATTTCTGAAATACAATTAATGAATCTTGAAAACAATTAATACAATTGGAAATGGTGTAGAGCGTTAAAAAAATGTAAATAAAATTATTTTATTGAAAGATTTCAATTTAATAAAAAAATAAATATATAATTTTATAAAAAAATTTATAGAAAAAAAATTTTAATTTTATAAAAAGAAATTCATTTTGTAAAAAAAATGCATATCGAACTCGAGACCTTCTGAGTTTAAACCTTATTTTAACAAAATATTGTAATTTTTATAAAATCAGTGCTCTGCCAGTGTATTATTTTTTGAACAGTTTGCATCTTGGATCTTATTTAATCCCAAATAAATGGAGATCTTACGTAGTACCCAAATATAATGCGGCATCTAATTTTATCTGTCATTTTTATGGATATGGACTAAACTAAACTAAATTAAGATCTTACCAAATCACTAAATATATCACTGGATTCAATTCGATCTGCAACTTATTGAAAAAGTTAAGATCTTACGCAATCCCGAAATATATTACTAGATCTAATTTCATCTGTTATTTTTTTCATAAATTTAGATCTTATGTAATCCCCAAATATAATCCTCGATCTAATTCGATCTGCCGTTTTCCAGATAAAGTTAGATACAACTTAATCCTAAAATATATATGTGACCTTCTCCGAGAAAAGGGACCTAGTGTGTGAAAATTAAGTTTTGAGAAGAACGCATTTAAAGTTTCATAACGCATTATCACTTTAAACACACCTTCAGTTGGGAGATGCGATTTGGTATGGTTAGTTATGATTGGGTGCTTCAACTCATTTCATCTTATTCTACACCCTTTTAGGTACCAGAATCCACTCTTAAGTCCAAACCCGTTTTTTGACACACTAGGTCCCTTTTCTCGGAGAAGGTCACATATATCTAGATCTACTTTTTCGTATAAATTTAGATCCAAGTTTAACCCCATATATATTGCTGGATCTAATTCGATCTGTCATTTTCCGGTTAAATTTAGATCCAAGTTTATCCCCATATATATTGCTGGATCTAATACGATCTGCCATTTTTCTGATAAATTTAGATCCAAGTTTATCCCCAGATATATTGCTGGATCTAATTGGATCTGCCATTTTTCGGATAAATTTAGATCTAAGTTTATCCCCAAATATATTGCTAGATCTAATTCGATCTGCCACTTTTTCGGATCAAATTAGATCTAAGTTTATCCACAAATATATTGCTGGATCTAATTCGATCTGCCAAAATTGAGATCAAATTAGATCTAAGTTTATCCACAAATATACAGCTGGATCTAATAGGATCCGCCATTTTTCGGATCAAATTAGATCTAAAAATATCCCCAAATATATAGCTGGATCCGCCAATTTTCGGATCAAAAAAGATCTAGGTTTATCCCCAAAGATATCATTGGACCTCCCAATTTTGAGATATAACTTGATCTTAGTTTATCCCCATATATATAATGGGATCTAATACGATATGATTGGATACACCCAATTTTTAGATCTAATTGGATCAGCTAGATATTACAGCAGATCTTAAACAATATCAAATTGGATATGATTAGATATTGTGCGAGATCAATTTTTTTTACTCGGGGATGTTTAAAAAACAGCGACGAAAAAAAAAATTTACCATTTTTTCAATAATAGTTGTTGGTAGAAATACATATCGTTACCTGAAATGCAAAAGGGCGTAACAAACATATTCATTATTTTACAAGAAAAGCAAAAAAAAACTTTCCGACATTTTACGAAATTAAGTAATGAAATCAAAACTTTTTATTGTAGAAGACTATAATTTTGCGGAGAAAGGAAGCTTAATTATGTGCTTCATAATCAATGAAAAAAAATTAAAATTTTCTACAGTAAAACCAAATTAAGAAGAAGAGCGAAAAGTTGGTTGTTTAGAATTTCGCTTATAAAATCTTTATTTTTGATATCAGAAAGCTAAAAAATTGTGAGGACACGTAGTTTAATGTCGTGCACCATAATCAGTCAAAAACTTACACCTTCTTCCATTTCAGGTAACGATATATATTGTAAGCATATTTTGAATTCTATAAATATTTTTTTCTTACTATAGTAGCAGAAACACCATATATTTTTACAACTGAGAGCTTAAATAAAAACTATAATACATACATATATTTGTTTTTGCTTCTGGTGCCATTATATACTTAAGCATTAATACTACTATTAACTAATTTACAAGTTATAAATGATATTCTAATTTAAAGAAGTTTATTTTTGGTATTTCTTAATAAAAAAAATTATAAAATGCAAAAAAAAATGGAGTATTTTGGTGGTTTTTTTAAATTTTGACCTTTGACCTCATTGCTACATCAATTTTGGCATCAAATCGCATATTTTCATCGCTACCCACAATCAAAATTCCAAAATATAAAAAACCCCATATTAGCTACGCCAGGTCTACTATGCATGCATACATTTTTTTATTGAAATATTTTTCTTTTAATTGCTTCTTTACTATGGCATAACATTTATCAAGGTCGATTTGACATAAATTGGTTAAAAATTTAAATAACTGTAAAAATCCATATTAAGCGCGAAGTGTTTTCAATAGCCAGGTCCTGTGCCTACATTTCACCACAAAAAATTGATACTGATTGCCAAGCACGTAGCTAGGAATTTATTTCGGTGGGGGCTTTTCAAAAATTTTTTGTTTAATTTTCCCGTTTTTTTGCTTACTGGGGAAACTTATAAAACTTTAAAAAACTCGTTATTTTAAGTTAAGTGTGCTCCTTTACTTTTTGTGTAAAGTTCAATAAAATGAGAGTAAACACAAAATTCTCTATCTAATTGACAAAATTACCCAAAAGTATGGGAACGCACAAAATCACTTTTCTAACCCAAAACTATTTAAAAGAAAAAAATTAAAATGCGTTTAGTTTCAGTCTCAAAAAAAACGTACAAAAACACATATTTTTTGCGTTTAAAAGTTTTTTGACTTCGTTCGGTTTATTTTTATACATATAAGTTTTATTTTGTGTATTTCTTTGCTTAATTAAAATTTAGAATTTTCACAATGGTAGTAGTAGTAGTACTGGTTCTTTATTTTCGGAGATATTATATAAAAAGTGTTACAATAAATGTTTTATTTTTACATATTTATATTACTTAAAATAAGAACTACGACTTTGACAATAGTCGTCAGTCGAATTTTCACAAACAATTGTGTTATTTGTTTATCATTGCACCAGCTGTCCCCTTTTACAATTTTGTTTAATAGTAAAAAAAAGAAGTTAATAGTAGACAGAGGCAGAAAATTTTATAAAAATATCTGTAAGAACGCAAAAATATCTGTACGGGCCTAAATGTTTTTAAAACTTGTTTAATATTACAACTAAGAGTGGCTAATAACATAATAATAAGGAAAATTTAATTTCTAACGAATTTTCTAAGTTCTAAACTAAATTATATATTTCCAGTGTAATTTGATTTCTAGGTGATTTCAGTTTTCAAAAATTTCAGTTTTTAGTCAATATTTAAAATTTTCTGCAATCCGTTTGTGATATGGAGTATATTGTTTTACCCATTTTCTGCCAAGCATGGATCCGTGCGAATTTTCTGACAAAACTTCGTTGAAGGATAGGTAGACGTGACTTTAGAGATATGTTTGGAAAAAATGGGTTAAAAAATGTAAATACTGCATCTCATAAGTAGTTTTGCTACTTGATTTTAACAGTGAAATTATATTTTAATACTTTTGGACAAATTTTTAATTTTTTTGTGCGATTTCCTTTTTCGATATTAGTTTTAAAAGGTCCCAGCAAAAAAAATGGATGTAATGCTTTAGGAAGATTCAAATAAAATTTAAGATTTGAATTTAAAAAATTGAACTTCTATAATTTTTTTATGATTTTCGAAGTGACCCAAATCGGCGAAACTGCCCCAAACTTGGTGGACATTCGCCAAAAGAGCTAGATATAATTTCACCAAGCAAACCTTATTAATACAGCAAAGTGAATATTTTAATGATTGAAATAAATAATTTGGAATAAGTCCTGTAAGTTATGTGATCCTCTTTAATCAATAAATATCCACTATACTAAAAAAAATAATTTAAAACTATAATAAAATGACTCTTCACTATAATAAAATGACTCTTCAAAAATGTTAAATATTAATATATGTAAATTTAAAAATTAGTGCGATTGTTCCAATTTACTATTAAACAAATTGTATGTAAATATATAGAAGGGTAATATCAAAATATGTGATAAAAACTATGTAACCAGCTAATTTCTAATGGACGGATTTCATTTGAGTTATATATTTCGATATATGTATATCAGCGCATTGTCACCTGTTTTACAAAATTTATGAAGCTAAACACTAACTGTAAGAATTTTTATGAAGAGGAAAAGTAACGCTTTTAACCCTTTGACATCCATAGGCAAGTATGCTTGCCCAAGGGTTTTTCGCACTTATAATTGCCCATACAAAAGATAGAGTAAATATATAAAAATCTCTCCGTGCGAAACGGCAGGGTCATAAAATGCCAAATATTTTCGGCAAACGAAATGAGGGGTGAGGAGGGGTTCTACGGACAATTTTTTTTGGCATAAGTATTATTAGGTCAGAGATCATGAAAATCACAAAAATTTTAAAATCGCTTCGGCAGAAAATGTATGGTCCTCAAAGGGTTAACAAAAACTAATACATTTTACAAACATTTTCGTATATCTATGGTAATACGACTTCAACTCTGTAATGATTTTTCGTCATAATTTTTGATAAAAATGCATACACAAGAATTTTGGATTTATCTATTAAATGTATTGCAAAAAGTATAATATTATTTATACTCAAATGATCGTTGGACTGTAAATAATCATCTAATATAACAGACTTGAAGTTTTTCTGCAGCATGTAACATTCTCGAGATGAAAAAGGATGTTTTTAATAACATTTGAAAAAATGTTGTAAATTCCGTTCCTAATTTTTACACAAAACTATTGAACGAGTAAGAAAAACAATGGCATATTTGGATTCACCTTGTAGACATCATACGATTTTGTTTCGGAAAGAAAATTCTGACAAAGCGTTCCTGAAAGAAAATGAAAAAAGGAACCAAATGCAAACTCCGTTACTGTAAACTCCGTAACCAAAATTGTTTGCATCAGATTGCATTCAAAAAAATGTAGGTAAATGTTTAAAATATTTTAAAATAACAATAAACAGAGGTGATTCAACTAATAGTTATGCGTCAAAAGATGATTCAACTAATAATTTTGCGTCAAATCAAAAAAAGTTATCAGTTTTTTTACCATAAACTGCTGGAGCGAAAAACGATTGATTTTGCATTTCATTGGTTTGGAATCGATATTTCAAGCCACTACTGCCATTAGTTTGACAAATTAAATTTGTTTCAAACAATTTAAGAATTTTTTGTTCGCGAAATGTTATGTTTTTAAAATATTAATTTAATATATTTTGTAATTTCGCAATGGCTGATTGGATTTCAAAAATTTTATATTTTTGAAAAGCATTTAAAAGGACCAAAAATGTAAATTAAAAAAAAACAAAATTTTTTTTCGCGGAATGAATTGTATTTTTATTCGCGAAACCGCCAATTTGATAAACACAAATTCTATATTATTGAAAGCTTGTTGAAAACCAAAATACGAAAAACTAAACTAATAAATTTTAGAAAATTCGTACGCAATTTTTTTGTTATATCTTTTGCTTGTGGAAATGTAAACTCTGTTACTACAAAAAAATTTAAACTGTACAAAAAAAGTTATTGCGTTTATAATGACTAAACTTACTGATTCCATTAAGAAAATTCCGAAATATTAACACTTCTTGCTTCTCACTAATTTGGCCCAAAAACTTATCACCTTTTTTGATTTCACCCAGAAGAGTCTTGTAGAGCATTTTTGTCAGTGATGCACCAACATTTTGTAGCACCAGCGGGCATTTAGTGATTGTGCCGCAGAGCCAACCACTAACATAAAATGAATACTTTTTCATATTTTTAAGCATTTATAAAAATCAAGTTATTATTATTCGAAAGTTTAGGGTCGTAGGTCTAACATAATGAAAAATTGTATTTTTGTCACAAGATTTGAGGAAGTTATTGCAATATGTAGTCGCTTTCAATTATTTTTTTGGTACTCCAAAAAACACGAAATCACTTCTATCTGCTACCACATGTGATGTAAATTCATCAAAGTGGATGTCAAGGAAAGGTAATTGAAAATGCATAAAATATGTTTTTTCCAATTTTTTATTTCCCTTAACATCGGAGAAAAATTGGATTAGTGTATGTTCCCACTGGCGAAGGATCCCCCCTCTACCGAACTTTGGATATTTTATTTATTAATCTTATTCTATAATTTTTAAGAATAAATTCAAAATTGTTTTACTGTAATTATTTTCAAAATTCATGTCAAACCCAGATAGGATACCATAATAAGTTTATATGATACATTTCTAGTAAAACCAGTAAAAGAGCAAAAATATTGAAAAAGTTGTCAAAATATGCAAAAGAACTCAAACGAAAAAATTATAGAAAAAGTAGTCAAAAAAAATTACGAAAATCGCATAAAAACGTCCGCGGAGTGCAAACTTTAATGCGAATCATAAGAGTTAATTAATTTAATAATGATTCACATAAGAATGTATTCAATTTTGTCATTTGTTAAACAAAAAAACATATTACTAGTTTTTGCTGGAAGAAATTTTTCAAGTAAAAACTAAAAAAGGAGCCAAGGAGGAAATAAGAAGATAAACAGGAAATCTAAAGTAGAATGTTTGTATATATCTGTTTGATCACTTCTGAAAGTATTCATATAGAGACAATCTGACAATGAAAATATAAACGATAATACAATTTAATGGAAAATCACTGATGAAGCCTGTCCATAAAAAAGGCAGAAACTGGATCTAGTCTGATTTGCAAATTTAATGTGTTTATAACTTTTGAAGAAAATGTTTATTCTTCTTCTTAACCTCAAACCTCTCAAACCTCATAAAACTAGTAAAATTTCCCCTTAAATCTTTACTCGTTTTTACTATTTTTTTTTTGTTCTTGAACGGATTTTTGAGTAAAACTGGTAAAGCTAGTAAAAAATAGCATGTAAACCAGTGCTGTTCAAAAGTAAAAATGTAGTTGTGTTGGTGAGAAAATGAGAATTGCACTGTAAGAAATGTTTAATGGGTTAATAGAATCTGTATGAATTTATTTTTTATTAAAAATATGAAAATGTTTTGTGTAAAAAGTAAAGAAACAAAAATAAAATTTTTGAAAGAAAGAAAAAAACACAGAAATACATACATACATAAGGGTGGATTCTTTAATTATATGTAAAACAAAAGGTTTTCGATTTTTTTTAAATCAATATCAATGATTTCAATGTATTTACATATTTATAAAATATCTTTAATCTGCATTTATATCATAAAATATTTGTCGTAGATTGTTATTAATTTTTTTTCAGTACATTAAAAAAAAAATCAGCACATATCCGTACTCATGTTCATTCATCGCTGTTTCAGTGACGACTAAAAGCAAGAGCGTAAGAATACATGTGAATTAAGCAGGGACAATTGTCCTATGGAATGAACACCACTGATGTAACAAACACAATGAGTTGAGTTCAGTACACGCTGAAAAAAATCGCCCTGCAGGAAACATATTTGCTGGTGATATATATATGTTTGGAAGAACTGTCAAAATATATTTGCCGTGCTTTTAACATAATATGTTTGCCAGCAAATATAATATTTTTGCCTGTAAACATATGTATGTTTGAATCATATGAAATATATCTACTCGCAAATATATAAATGTTTGCAGGCAAATGTATATATGTTTATCATTATTATATTTGCACTCCACAAATATAATAATGATAAAATAAAAATGCAAATATATTTTTGTTTAAGTGGGAAAATATGACTAACATTCAAACATTACAGTGTTTGCCTGGAGTCATACATATTATAACGATAAAAATAAAATAATTGGAAACACACCAAATTTCATTAAAATATCTTAATATTTGCGACCTGCAGTTTGTAACCAAGCCAATTTTGGGGGGAACCTTCTATGGGCACTAGTTCTAAACATGGACCGATGTTCACCAAAATAGGCAATAGGCTTCGTCCCTGGGGCAACATAGGTCTATGTACCAAATTTCATCAAAATATCTTAATATTTGCGACCTGCAGCGTATAAACAATATAATTTTGGTGGGACCCTTATATGGGGACTAGGTCTAAACATGGACCGATGTTCACCAAAATCAATAGGCTGCGTTATTGGGCCAACATAGGTCTGTGTACCAAATTTCATCAAAATATCTTAATAAAATTGCGACCTGCAGCGTATAAACAGTATAATTTTGGTAGGACCCTTATATGGGCACTAGGTCTAAACATGGATCGATGTTCACCAAAATCAATAGGCTGCGTTACTGGGCCAATATAGGTCTGTGTACCAAATTTCATCAAAATATCTTAATATTTGCGACCTGCAGCGTATAAAGAGTATAATTTTGGTAGGACCCTTATATGGGTACTAGGTCTAAACATGGACCGATGTTCACCAAAATCAATAGGCTGCGTTATTGGGAAAATATAGGTCTGTGTACCAAATTTCATCAAAATATCTTAATATTTACGACCTGCAGCGTATAAACAGTATAATTTTGGTAGGACCCTTATATGGGCACTAGGTCTAAACATAGACCGATATTCACCAAATTCAAACTTGTTCGTCCTTGGGCCAACATAGGTCTGCGTACCAAATTTCATCAAAATATCTTAATATTTGCGACCTGTAGAGTGCGCACAAGATTGCATGGACAGACAGACAGACGGACGGACGGACAGACGGACAGACGGACATCGTTAAATCGAAATAAAAAAAAATTCTGAACCGATCGGTATAAGGTGGGTCTACGACCAATATGTTTTGGTGTTAAAAACATCAGCACAAACTTATAATACCCTGACCACATAGTGGTGTAGGGTATAAAAACTGTCAAAAATGTTTATCTAATACGAAAACTGAACAAAAACGGGTCTAATAGAGTAAAAATTGCAATATTTTTTATGCAGCAGATTTTTAGCATATTTATACCCTACACCACTATGTGGTCAGGGTATTATAAGTTTATTATAAGACGAACAAGTTTGAATTTGGTGAACATCGGTCCATGTTTAGACCTAGTGCCCATATAAGGGTCCTACCAAAATTATATTGTTTATACGTTGCAGGTCGTAAATATTAAGATATTTTGACGAAATTTGGTACACAGACCTATGTTAGCCCAATAACGCAGCCTATTGATTTTGGTGAATATCGGTCCATGTTTAGACCTAGTGCCCATATAAGGGTCCCCCCAAAATTATATTGTTTATACGCTGCAGGTCGCAAATATTAAGATATTTTGATGAAATTTGGTACATAGACCTATGTTGGCCAAAGGACGAAGCCTATTGATTTTGGTGAACATCGGTCCATGTTTAGAACTAGTGCCCATATAAGGGTCCCCCCAAAATTGGCTTGGTTACAAACTGGAGGTCGCAAATATTAAGATATTTTAATGAAATTTGGTGCGCTGACTCACATTATAGAAAATTTTGACATAAGCCCCATTTTAACCCATTCGAATTTCGGATCCAAACAATACACCAGACTGGTGTAGGGTATTGTATAGTCGGCATGCCCGACTTTAACCTTTTTACTCGTTTTTTATGTCGTAATTTAGCACATTTTTAGCATAATGAATATTTCAATATTTTTGTTTGGCATATTTTTCTTTTTTCACAATTTAGCAGAATTAAGCATATTTTTTCGGCGATTTAGCATATTTGGAATGAAAGTTTCTTGCAACACTGGCTGAGTTGCTTTTTTGGCAAATTATTTTTTAAAATAACAGCTGAATCACGTAGTTTATATAGTACTGTTTTCGGCTTATCATTTTCCATGTTATTCCATGGTTTTCGATGTTATTCCATGCTTTTCGATGTTATAGCATCGTCCACTTTAATTTTGTTTTCTTCATGACCACTATCGTATAAATCCTCCGAATCCGTGTCTGATAATTCCATTTGCTCTTCATTACTTTCCACATGAAATTCTTCTTGAATCCAGTTGTTTATTTCAGCATTCGTGTAAAGATGTTCCGTACCAATTTGAGCTACAAGTGTCCCAACAGTTAAAAGATCTTTGTTTTCTTTCTGAATTATATTTTATAAAATATCTAAGGGCATGTTGTCCTTTTCACTCCATTCACTACCGAATTCGAGCAAGGCGTTCGAGGATTTTTGGATATTCGACACTGATATTTTATCCTAGGACGTAACTAGAATCTGAACTGCATTTTTGAAATTAAAGTTTTTTAGTTTGAGCTACAAATTTGTTCCCTTTTCGCTAAGCAAGTGGATAAGCAGCATTGGCGTACCTAGACCATTTTTCTGGGGTGGGCAAGCGACCCATTAATTTTCTGCTGTTTATTTGCCCAAAAGTGCAACTATTTTTCTGAAGAAAACCTCGTACAATGAATGTTTTCCAAGCTATATTTTCAGATTATTATGATAGAGAAAAGAAATCTAAGATCAACCTGTCCAATTCGTCTTCTTCGGACGAATCCTTTCTAACCCCATATTTTGATCACTTAAATTACCGAGGTGGTCAAAAACAGTGAGATGTTCATCTTACAATTTTTTTTTTCCAAAATATTGAAATTTTATTAAAATAACATAGTAACATTAGTTTGAAGAAACTTCCTAGTTAGATATTAACTAATTATTCATTTAGAAAACTATGAAATCTAAGATATTTAACTCACCAAAAGTTGATAACGACCAAGTTGATAACGTTTTGAACTAACGGTTGAATAAGCGCAGTGCAATTTGCTGATAGATTCATTTCTATAATTAAACCAACAGTTTTTAGTTCCTCAACTGGGTGACACGTCGCGTTATCTAAAAGCAAAACTGCTTTTTGCGGCAGACCTTTTTAAGCCAAAAATTCTCGGACCTTAAAAATTTTTACTTATGAACAACTTACTGGCACTACGAAATTAGCCCCACCGAAATAACCCCCAAGCAGAAAAATGCAAAAAAACCCCAATGAAATAAGAGCCAAAAAAAATGAAATAATACGCAAAGGAAAAAAATGAATTAACTCCCAAAATAAATGAAATAACCCCTGAACGAAAAATGAAATTAAGGCCAAATATTGGTCTTTATTTCATAATGAAACAACTCCCAAAAAGAAATATGAAATAACTCCCAATGAAATTGACCCCAAAAAAATTAAATAAAGACCAAAAATATTTCTTCAGAAATTTATTTTATTTTATATGAATATACATACATATATGAATGCTACAGTTGCCAAATCGATTATCTCCATAAAGAAAATAAATGAGCCTCAAAGAACAAAAAAATTAAAAAATAATATATAATTGTTTTTTAAAATTCCTCTTAAATTATAAATTTTGCTATTTAGTAGTGTTAATATTTATTATTAGAGAAATTTGTTTTGAATATTCTAGATTTTGGAGTCAATAAAGTGTTTTCAAATTAAAGTTTTAGAAAATTCAGAAAGTGGAGTTAATCGATTTGGCAACTGAAGCATTCATATAGTAATTAATTAACATTATTTAAATTTAGTAATTAACATTTAGTTTTGTCAACAGTCTGACGGCACACTGGGCATGAGAAGTTCTCCATGTAATTAGAAATTGCATCTGCTTGCAATTTTAAAATGTACAGTGAAGTTTGTTGTAGTGCTTCTTTAGATACTGAAAGTCAGATAATTTCAAATTAAGGAAAACCGTGCTGCAGGCTTTTAATTTTTTTATTCATATTTGGTATAAAAAATCGCGGCGATTGCAGCATTGATTTCTTTTTATTTCTAAAAGCGCCACAGGCGAAAATTTTTTCCCGCGGCGCTTCAGAAATATGAATAAAAAAACAAAAAGCCTTCGGCACTGTTTTTTTTAATTTGAAACTTTCAATATAGAAAGAAGCACTACAACAAACTTCACTTTACGTACACTATCCATATATTCCATGATGAACACTAGTACACTCACAATATTTTATCCTTAAAAACAACCTAAAATACATATTAAATTAATTGAAAACACTATTAAAAAAGGACTACTGATTTTTCATTATATTCAAACCATTTTGCTATTTATTTTCAAACATTGTTTAAACAATCCAGAAAAGAAATAAAAATAATTGAAAAGTCTATTAAAACAATCATCAATTTTTTAACTGACAAAACGTAAAAAAAAACGATTTTGTGGTTTGTTTTTTCATATTTGAAAGTTTTTTTTTTTTGTTTCGATTTTCAAAACACTACACCATACACAACAGACACGTTCATATTTTTATTGGCTATGTTTGTGTGTATGAGTAAAGAATTTCTTGTAAATTGAATTGAAATAATTTTGTATATAAACAAACTATTTTAACAAAAAAGAAAACCGAAAATATTTGAATTTTTTGTTTTAAAACAGAAAACAACGAAATTATTTAAATAATTTTTTCAAAAAATAGAAATCTAAAAATAGAATATTTGACTGAAAATAACAACTCCTACAGACGATACATATTTTTTTATGGTTTGTTTTTTATTGGTTGACAAAAACAGTTAAACAATATTTTTCAATGTATTTTAATGGATTCTTCAATTGAAAACAAACTTTACCTATTACTTTTTAAATAAACCTCAATCGGTTATGGAAAATATATTGTGAGTGTAACTGTTGAAAAACAAGCCATCGGCACAACCGCAAAGTTACCGTCAATTAAAACTAATTGTTATATAATATATTTATTTATTAACCCAGCAAAATCTTTCATTACCAAATAGTCTGGTGGCAACACTGGTTCAAACGCATTCACTAATTTCATCGCGAGCGAGCCTTAGTACAAATGCACATACAAATATTATATGAAAAATTGTACAGTCGGATAGACTTTCTTTCATATATACGGACGGACAGGCTGACAGACAAATTGGTAGACATTTATAGATACTCGTACTACGTATGATTATCATCGTTGGAGATTTTTTTAAATGGAATTTAATATCTTACATACTTCTTGCTGTACCTTCATTATAAATATTCTTGCAAACTGAAATTTTATCTTTTCGATATAATCATACCAAAATATATGAAATTACTTATGTATATTAGACCGACTCACAAAAAAAAATTAAAAAAAGTTCCCCTCTAAAAATATAATTTGGTTTGTTTTAAACGAGGCACCCTAGTTAGGGTTGCCAGACGGGCTTGATTTGGCTTGATTGTCAAGCTTTTTCTATGCGTGTCAAGAAAAAATGTGATTTGTCAAGCTAAAACGGAATTTTAGAAAATTTTCAATCAAATTGATAAGAAAAATTAACAATTAGCAAAAAGGAAAAAAAAATAATTATTTTTAAATTCACCATGACTAATTTTTACGGATAAATGACTGTTTCCATGGTAGTAAAGCATAAAAAGTCTTTCATTGAATGAAAAGGAAACGTTTGAGTTAGAAGCTAACCAATTTTTACAAAATACTTAGAAAAAAGTTATGATTTTGGAGAAAAATCAGTTTTTTTTAGCAAATTGCAGTTTTAAATATAAAAAACTCGTTGTTGTCAAGGAATAATTAAGCAGAGCTGCCATTTAAAAATATAAAATTCAATTAATACTGATATGTTGTATGCAGATTACTGCTGCCTTCGGGAAGTTTTGGAAGAATTTCCGAAAGACATATCCATTGACAATATATGGGCCCATTTCTTTAAAGAATCTAATACAAAGAAAATCGGTATAAATTAATATCATTTAAATTTTCAAGTCAATTTTGCAATTTTTTTTTTTGCTAATTTAGCTGAATTTTAAATTGTCAAGAAAAATCAAGCCTTTTTTTCTGAATGTCAAGAAAAACAAGATTTTTCCTCTTAATGTCAAGCTTTTTGCCAATTTCGATCTGGCAACCTTAACCCTAGTATATATGTATATTACAACGACTCACCTTATATGGACAGAGAAAAAGTAAAAAAGTGCCCCCTTAAAATATACCTTGGTTTGTTTTACGATGATTCTTAAAATATTTCGGGTCTAATAGGGACAGAAAAAAATTAAAAAGTGCACCCTCAAAATATACATTGGTTTGTTTTATGATGATTCCCAAAATATTTTCGGTCTAGCAGCTGGACCGTTTTAGCCACGAGTTGGACCATTTTAGTGTTTCAGATTTTTTTGAAATTCTGGTTAGTTCGCCTTTTCCCAGAAATTCGATTTGTGGTAAACTCTTTGTTTTAAACAGGGAAATATGTGTATCAAAATTATTCTTTTGACAAGTACATCACCGTTGTGTGGAAATAATTTGACATTTTGCAAATTTAATTAATTTTTCACGATGCTCTGTACCAAATTTTGGCAACATTTTTGTGTTATTGTAATCTTTAGGTGGATTCTGTTTCTAGTTGACGTTAGTGTAAACAATGTGGCTTAACAAAAAAATCCACTACGGGTTTTTATGAAGCAACATTTTTTGCGAATTATAAACGTTAATGGAGTTTTTTGTTTTACATATGCATTAGGCCGGGTCGATTTGTGGGGAGACAAAAAAATCGCCCATGGCTCAGGGAAAATCGTATTCTAGGGATCAAAATAAGAAACTTTGCCGAAGGAACCATACCTCTAAAACGAATTCTACTACCCCCCAACTGTTGACTTTTGCCCCGTAGGGTCAAGTTTTGAAAAATCACACTTTGACCCATTTAGAGTGCCCCAATCGAGTCCAAATGTATGACCGACCCCCACTAACTTTGGAGGGCCGATCCACCCATGCCAGTGGCACACCCCCTGGAACTCCCCTGGGGGGTTCCCCATACAAACATTTTAAAAAATCACCATTTTTGGCACTTTATTTTATTATTTTTTATTTATTTTATTTATTTTTATTATTTTATTTATTTTTTCTCCTTAGAAATTTATTTAGTCAGAACATATGTAAATGAAAAAATTAATTTAACTTAGTAATAGAAAAGAAAAAATAAAAAATTACTGTTTGAAGTCTTTTTTGCTTTCAAGTCTGGGCAATTTCGCACGGCTCTCTAATGTCGTCGCCATAACAGCCTCTACATTTTCCGGTATAACTCGTTTGGAAACGCTAGCTAGCAATTGAACGTGTCGTTCTGTTTCTTGTATGTGTGATGGAATTTTTGGATCATTAAACGGTGGATCATCTTGATTTAAATATTCTTTCAAAGTATCGTATGGAATGCTTCGCGTGAATGGTGGTTCAAATACGTCATTTATGTCATTCATATTGATCATTTCCGTGTAACTTGTGCAATAAAAGTTTATATCTGGTTTTTTATAAGCTCTAAGTCCCGTTGGGTCGTCAACATCGGTTCGATAGCGTAGAATTATCTTGATAGCACAGTCGCGCTTTTCTTTGCTATCATCAAACCCCCCGGGGGAGTTCCAGGGGGTGTGCCACTGGCATGGGTGGATCGGCCCTCCAAAGTTAGTGGGGGTCGGTCATACATTTGGACTCGATTGGGGCACTCTAAATGGGTCAAAGTGGGATTTTTCAAAACTTGACCCTACGGGACAAAAGTCAACAGTTGGGGGGTAGTAGGATTCGTTTTAGAGGTATGGTTCCTTCGGCAAAGTTTCTTATTTTGATCCCTAGAATACGATTTTCACTGATTATTAAATCGACCCGCCCTAATATGCATATTAGACCGACTCACGAAAAAAAGTAAAAAAGTGTACCCTTAACATACACCTTGGTTTTTTTTATGATGATTCCCGAACTATTTCGTGTCTAGCATTGAGATCTCATAAGCTGGACCGTTTTTAAAAAAGGTATTTTTTTTAGTTTTTGGAAGAATTTTGCATTTTAGCTAAAGACAATATACACAGTATGGGTATCATAAGGAAGGTTTTTTGAGGCGGTTCCAACAGTGTATATAACATGTTCAAGCATATCCAGACATGTCCTAATTTAAAGGATATTCTATTTATAAAAAAAAACTAATTTTTGACTATATTGTACGGAGAAGTTTATGATTTAAATGTAAAACTTTCATATGATAAAGGGTGAATACACCAAAATTGCGACACTTTTGAAAACTTATAACATACTGTGAGAACCAAAGTTGCTACGCTGGTTTTGGCCTCAATTATTATTTTATCTGTTACAAATGTATCGCGCAGTTTATTTAAATAACCTGTCTTGTTTAAATAGTCGTTTGCCCTTTAATTGAATATCTAAAACATTTTTGTTTTCCAACCCTGTATTTATATCAGCTGTTGATGTTGACTATGTTGTGGCAACATCGACATTTGTAAACAATTGATTGTCAATATGTGTATGTATTTACTACGAGTGGTTGAAAAAGTATAAAAGGAGAAGAAAAATAGAAGAAATAGACCGCTCTAGTAGAATATCGCATTATTCGAAACAGATCTTTGGAGTTACATTCGAGAATTTGTTAAAATGTAGATCGCTAATTTACCTCCATAAGCTTATATATACAGGTCAACCACAATATTTACATGATAGAATAATACCTTTTAGATCAGAAAGAGGATATCGTATTATTCAAATACCACACAGCACTCATTTTTCGGATCAACATTTTTTTATTTATACCATTAGTATTTGGAATCATCTTCCCCATCACTTACAGGTGGTCCGCAGCGCAACGCAATTCAAAAAAAGTATATTTGATTATTACAAACTAGCGGGCGCAGCCCGCTACGTTGTTAGCGTGCCTTAAAGGTTAAGGGGGGGGGGGTTCGCCCACCCCCCGGGGGGCTGCGCCCCCCACAATTTTTATTAAATTCGTTTTTTTATTTAAAGCCTTCACCCAGCCACCACAAATAAATAATTCTGCACAACAATGGGTTTAAAATAAATATTTGATCACTTTTTCTCATGAAAGTGGATTGTTAGTAATGAATCCATAATAAGTTGCAATATACGTGTTAAGATAATTTGGTAAAGTGCGAACTTAGGTAGATAGACCCGTGAGTAGTTTTGTTCATTTGTGTTTTGAATGAAAATAAATAACGTAAAGCAAGGTTGTTAGCGTGCCTTAAAGTTTTTTTTTTTAATTCCAGTTTATGTAAAGGTAGACCTGGCAATTCAAGTAAATTCACAAATTCAGTTGGAAAATTTACTGCGTCGGTTTCTTCCACCGGTGCTTCGTTACATGAAGTTTAAATATCGGAATATATAAATTCCATTCCTTTTCTAAGGTTTTTTCTCTTTTAGAAAATTTGTTTAACTTTTTGGAGAGTATGTTTCAATGCTACATAAGTTTCATATTCCGTGGATAGTGTTTGAACAGGTAATTCCCTCTTCCAATCCATTTGCATTGTCTATAATTTCAATTCCACTCGTTCAACATTTATATCCATTTCATTCCACTTGTGTAGTGTTTCAATTCCACTCGTTTCCTATTTAGTTTCTTAATTTTAGTGTTTCATATACACTTGTTCTTTAAGTTTTAGGTTTCTAGCTAAAGACGCAGACGTTAAGGGGGGGGGGGGGGGGGCAATTTTCCCCTTTTGAACCACCATTTTTACCACGTTCCTGTCCAAAGTCCTAGAAATGCCTTGTCGATAAGTTAGCCCATACTCCAAGGAAAACATATTATATATTACAGGTTTCTAGCTGAAGGGTTCGGTTAGGCCATCAAGGGGGAGAATTATTCCGTTTTTACCCCTCCCGGCAGGAATTTCCAAAAATTCCGTCTTAGAGGACGTCTGCGTTGGAGGAGGAACCTACTATATACATAATTTTAGGTCTCTATATCCAGCAGTTTGGCCAGGCCGTCAAGGGGGAAGTTTTTTCCCTTTTTACCCCTCCCGGTATGAATTTCCAAAAATACCATCTTAGGGGACGTCAACGTTGGAGAAGGAACCCAAATACCGAATTTAAGCTCCCTTGTTCCAGCAGTTTGGCCAGGCCGTTAAGGGGGAGACTTTTCCTGTTTTTGACCCTACCTGTAGAAATTTCCAAAAATCTCATCTTAGCGGATGTCTACAATAGAGGAGGAACTTTAATACCAAATTTCAACTTCCTACCTCCAGCGGTTTGGACAGGCCTTTAAGCGGCACTTTTCGCTTCATTAATCCCCATTTTTGCAATGTCCCTGTCCAAAAAGCACCTTCCCGGTAAGTGAGCCCATACTCCAAGTAACATATGTTTTACATTTCAGGTTTCTAACCAACTTTTACTATTTGTGCCCCTCTCGGTAGGAATTTCCGAAAATCCATCGACAGGGAATTTCAGCTTCCTAGTTCCAGCAGTTTGAGCAGGCTGTCAAGGGGGACACTTTTTCTTTTTTTGTCCCTCCCGGTTGGAATTAGGCTGGAAGAGGAACCTAAGTACCGAATTTCAGCTTCCTAGTTCCTGCAGTTTGGACAGGTCGTTAAGGGGCAACTTTCCCTTTTTGAGCCCCCATTTTATAACGACCCTGTCCAAAATTCAAAAAAGTATCTTTCTAATAAGTTAGCCCTTACTCCAGGGACCCACATTTTAATCTTCAGGCTTCTAGCCGAAGGGGTTTTTACCGGCCCCCAAGGTGAGGCTTTTCTTCTTTTTGCCCCTCCCTTTAGGAATTTACAAAAATTCCATCTTCGCGGCTATCTGCGATGGATGAGGAACATTCATACCAAATTTCAACTGCATTGCCTAAGCGGTTTGGACAGGCCGTTATTGGGGACATTTTTCCCTTTCAACCACCATTTTTACTATGTTGCTGTTCCAAAATAGAAAAATTACGTTGCCGGTGAATTAGTCCTACTCCAAGGAATACATATTTAAAATTTTAGGTTGGCCAAAAGGGATTGGGCAAGCCGTCAGGAGGAGAGTTTTATCTTATTTCCTCTCCCGATAGGAATTTTAAAAATTCCGTCTAAGCGTACGCCTACACAGAAGGAGGAACTCACATCCCGAGTTTCCTTTTGGGATATCCTGTAGGGAATTCCAAAAATACAAACTTAGTCGATGTCTACTACAGTGGAGGAACCTTTATACCAAATTTCAACTTCTTACCTCCAGTGGTTTGGGCAGGCACTTTTCCAATTTGTGAGACTGTTTATGTAGAGACTTTTCCCCTTTTTGCCCGTTCCGGTAGGAATTTCCAAAAATCCCGTCTTAGCGCACGTCTATGCCGAATATCAAGAAACCTTGTTTTAGTGGAGATATCCGTGGGGGAGGGAAAAAAGTAGTTTTTTTGAAATTATATATTATTTTAAATGGTACTTTTTGGAAACACGAAATTTTTTGGAAAAAGATACTTTGTTTTTACAAAGTACTTTATTTGTACTTTTTTTGGAAAAGGTATTTTTTTAATAAGGTGTTTTTTTGGAAAAATGTATGTTTTTTGGAAAAAGGTACTTTTTTTGGAAAAGGTACTTCTTTTGGAAAAGGAAAATTTTTTTAGAAAAAGGTACTTTTTTTGGGAAAAGGTACTTTTTTTTGGAAAAGGTACTTTTTTTGAAAAAGGTATTTTTTTGAAAAAATTTATGTTTTTTGGGAAAAGGAAAATTTTTTTAGAAAAAGGTACTTTTTTTGGGAAAAGGTACTTTTTCTTGGAAAAGGTACTTTTTTTTGAAAAAGGTATTTTTTTTGGAAAAATATATGTTTTTTGGGAAAAGGTGCTTTTTTTTGGGAAAAGGTACTTTTTTTTTGGAAAAAGTTAATTTTTTTAGAAAAAGGTACATTTTTTGGAAAAAGGTACTTTTTTCAAAAAAGGTACTTTTTTTTAAAAAAGGTACTTTTTTTTGGAAAAATGTACTTTTTTTGGAAAAAGGTACTTTTTTGGAAAAAGGAATTTTTTTTGGAAAAAGGAATTTTTTTTGGAAAAAGGTACTTTTTTTGGAAAAAGGTACTTTTTTCAAAAAAGGTACTTTTTTTTGGAAAAATGTACTTTTTTCGGGAAAAGGTACTTTTTTTGGAAAAAGGTACTTTTTTTGGAAAAAGGTACTTTTTTTTGGAAAAATGTACTTTTTTTTGAAAAAGGTAGTTTTTTTGGAAAAACGTACTTTTTTTGGAAAAAGGTACTTTTTTGGAAAAAGGTACTTTTTTTGGAAAAAGGTAATTTTTTTTGAAAAACGTACTTTTTTTTTGGAAAAAGGTACTTTTTTTTGGAAAAAGGTACTTTTTTTTGGAAAAAGGTACTTTTTTTGGAAAAAGGTACTTTTTTTGGAAAAAGGTACTTTTTTTGGAAAAAGGTACTTTTTTGGAAAAAGGTACTTTTTTGGAAAAAGGTACTTTTTTGGAAAAAGGTACTTTTTTGGAAAAAGGTACTTTTTTTGGAAAAAGGTACTTTTTTGGAAATAGGTACTTTTTTTGGAAAAAGGTACTTTTTTTGGAAAAAGGTACTTTTTTTGGAAAAGGGTACTTTTTTTTGGAAATAGGTACTTTTTTTGGAAAAAGGTACTTTTTTTGGAAAAGGTACTTTTTTTTGAAAAAGGTACTTTTTTTGAAAAAAGGTACTTTTTTTGGAAAAAGGTACTTTTTTTGGAAAAAGGTACTTTTTTTGGAAAAAGGTACTTTTTTTTGGAAAAAGGTACTTTTTTGGAAAAAGGTACTTTTTTTGGAAAAAGGTACTTTTTTTGGAAAAAGGTACTTTTTTTGGAAAAAGGTACTTTTTTGGGAAAAAGGTACTTTTTTTGGGAAAAGGTACTTTTTTTGGGAAAAGGTACTTTTTTGGAAAAGGTACTTTTTTTGTCCCCTTTTTGCCCCTCCCGATAAGAATTTCCAAAAATGCCGTCTCAACGGACGTCTACACCGGTCGAGGAACCTACATACCAAATTTCAACTTCATAGCTCCAGCAGTTTGAGCAGGCCGTCAAGGGGGAGACTTTTTCCCCTTTTTGCCCGTCCCTGTAAAAATTTCCAAAACTCCCGTCTTGGTGGATGTCTACGATAGTGGAGGAACCTTTATACCAAATTTCAACTTCCTACCTCCAGCGGTTTGGGCAGGCCGTCAAGGGGGACTTTTTCCCCTTTTTAACCCCCATTTTTACAACGTCCCTCTCCAAAATTCCAGAAAGTACTTTCCAGAAAAGTTAGCCCATACTCCAAGGAACACATATCTTAAATTTCAGCTTTCTAGCCAAAGGGGTTTTGGCAAGCCGCCAAGGGGGAAACTTTTCCCCTTTTTGCCCGTTCCGGTAGGAATTTCCAAAAATCCCGTCTTAGCGGACGTCTACGCCGAAAGAGGAACCTACATATCAAATTTCAACTTCCTAGCTTCAGCGGTTTGGGCTGGGCGATGCTGAGTCAGTCAGTCAGTCAGTCACGTTATTCTTTTATATATAGAGATAATATCTAACATTTTTGTTTAAAATATTTTTAGAACCATTCTCATGACAATTTTTTATATAATGTTTTATACCACTTTTAATGTTAAAAATTTTCACTGACTTTTGTTTAACAATTCTATTCTTTTTATTCTTTTTATATATTTTATTGTTATTTTTAATTTTATTTTTCTTTTTTCGAATTTTGTATTTAATATGAACGGTATTCATTATAACTACTCTGTAATTTAGTGCTTTCATATAAGATTAAATCTTTGCACTGAATATTAAGAAATAAATAAAATAAATAAATAAATAAATAAATAAATAAATAAATAAATAAATAAATAAATAAATAAATAAATAAATAAATAAATAAATAAATAAATAAATAAATAAATAAATAAATAAATAAATAAATAAATAAATAAATAAATAAATAAATAAATAAATAAATAAATAAATAAATAAATAAATAAATAAATAAATAAATAAATAAATAAATAAATAAATAAATAAATAAATAAATAAATAAATAAATAAATAAATAAATAAATAAATAAATAAATAAATAAATAAATAAATAAATAAATAAATAAATAAATAAATAAATAAATAAATAAATAAATAAATAAATAAATAAATAAATAAATAAATAAATAAATAAATAAATAAATAAATAAATAAATAAATAAATAAATAAATAAATAAATAAATAAATAAATAAATAAATAAATAAATAAATAAATAAATAAATAAATAAATAAATAAATAAATAAATAAATAAATAAATAAATAAATAAATAAATAAATAAATAAATAAATAAATAAATAAATAAATAAATAAATAAATAAATAAATAAATAAATAAATAAATAAATAAATAAATAAATAAATAAATAAATAAATAAATAAATAAATAAATAAATAAATAAATAAATAAATAAATAAATAAATAAATAAATAAATAAACAAATAAATAAATGGCAGTCTTAGTTTTGCTGTGGCCAAACTAACACGCTGTAGTAAACCAGTGGGTTTACTTTAGAAATATTTTTAGTCCATGCGGTGACCTGTGACTAATAATAACATTTATTTAATTGATACCTGCGGTGGCAGGAGCAGATGCCGGTGGGCATAGTTTTTTAAATACTTGTCATATCTCTAAATTCAATCTATGTTGCTAATATCTATGTTGATTAAGTATTTGTCATATCCCCAAATTCAACCTGTTTTGTTGATATCGGGAAGCGTGCCAGTGGCCATGTTTAGTTAATTGTATTCATAAAACGAGTAAAAAGGTTAAAGTCGGGCATGCCGACTATACAATACCCTACACCAGTCTGGTGTATTGTTTGGATCCGAAATTCGAATGGGTTAAAATGGGGCTTATGTCAAAATTTTCTATAATGTGAGCCAGCGCACCAAATTTCATTAAAATATCTTAATATTTGCGACCTGCAGTTTGTAACCAAGCCAATTTTGGGGGGACCCTTATATGGGCACTAGTTCTAAACATGGACCGATGTTCACCAAAATCAATAGGCTTCGTCCTTGGGCCAACATAGGTCTATGTACCAAATTTCATCAAAATATCTTAATATTTGCGACCTGCAGCGTATAAACAATATAATTTTGGGGGGACCCTTATATGGGCACTAGTTCTAAACATGGACCGATGTTTACCAAAATCAATAGGCTTTGTCCTTGGGCCAACATAGGTCTATGTACCAAATTTCATCAAAATATCTTAATATTTGCGACCTGCAGCGTATAAACAGTATAATTTTGGTAGGACCCTTATATGGGCACTAGGTCTAAACATAGACCGATGTTCACCAAAATCAATAGGCTGCGTTATTGGGCCAATATAGGTCTGTGTACCAAATGTCATCAAAATATCTTAATATTTGCGACCTGCAGCGTATAAACATTATAATTTTGGTAGGACCCTTATATGGGCACTAGGTCTAAACATGGACCGATGTTCACCAAAATCAATAGGCTTTGTTCTTGGGCCAACATAGGTTAATGTACCAAATTTCATCAAAATATCTTAATATTTGCGACCTGCAGCGTATAAACAGTATAATTTTGGTAGGACCCTTATATGGGCACTAGGTCTAAACATAGACCGATTTTCACCAAAATCAATAGGCTGCGTTATTGGGCCAATATAGGTCTGTGTATCAAATTTCATCGAAATATCTTAATATTTGCGACCTGCAGCGTATAAACATTATAATTTTGGTAGGACCCTTATATGGGCACTAGGTCTAAACATGGACCGATGTTCACCAAAATCAATAGGCTTTGTTCTTGGGCCAACATAGGTCTATATACCAAATTTCATCAAAATATCTTAATATTTGCGACCTGCAGCGTATAAACAATATAATTTTGGGGGGACCCTTATATGGGCACTAGTTCTAAACATGGACCGATGTTCACCAAAATCAATAGGCTTCGTCCTTAAGCCAACATAGGTCTATGTACCAAATTTCATCAAAATATCTTAATATTTGCGACCTGCAGCGTATAAAATTTTGGTAGGACCCTTATATGGGCACTAGGTCTAAACATAGACCGATGTTCACCAAAATCAATAGGCTGCGTTATTGGGCTAATATAGGTCTGTGTATCGAATTTCATCAAAATATCTTAATATTTGCGACCTGCAGCGTATAAACATTATAGTTTTGGTAGGACCCTTATATGGGCACTAGGTCTAAACATGGACCGATGTTCACCAAAATCAATAGGCTGCGTTACAGGGCCAATGTAGGTCTGTGTACCAAATTTCATCAAAATATCTTAATATTTACGACCTGCAGCGTATAAACAGTATAATTTTGGTAGGACCCTTATATGGGCACTAGGTCTAAACATGGACCAAAATCAATAGGCTGCATTATTGGGCCAATGTAGGTCTGTGTACCAAATTTCATCAAAATATCTTAATATTTACGACCTGCAGCGTATAAACAGTATAATTTTGGTAGGACCCTTATATGGGCACTAGGTCTAAACATGGACCGATGTTCACCAAAATCAATAGGCTGCATTATTGGGCCAATATAGGTCTGTGTACCAAATTTCATCAAAATATCTTAATATGTACGACCTGCAGCGTATAAACAGTATAATTTTGGTAGGACCCTTATATGGGCACTAGTTCTAAACATGGACCGATGTTCACCAAAATCAATAGGCTTCGTCCTTGGGCCAACATAGGTCTATGTACCAAATTTCATTAAAATATCTTAATATTTGCGACCTGCAGCGTATAAACAATATAATTTTGCGGGGACCCTTATATGGGCACTAGGTCTAAACATGGACCGATATTCACCAAAATCAATAGGCTGCGTTATTGGGCTAACATAGGTCTGTGTACCAAATTTCGTCAAAATATCTTAATATTTACGACCTGCAGCGTATAAACAATATAATTTTGGTAGGACCCTTATATGGGCACTAGGTCTAAACATGGACCGATGTTCACCAAAATCAAACTTGTTCGTCCTTGGGCCAACATAGGTCTGCGTACCAAATTTCATCAAAATATCTTAATAGTTGCGACCTGTAGAGTGCGCACAAAATTGCATGGACAGACAGACAGACTGACGGACGGACAGACGGACATCGTTAAATCGAAATAAAAAAAATTCTGAACCGATCGGTATACTATAAGGTGGGTCTACGACCAATATTTTTTGGTGTTACAAACATCAGTACAAACTTATAATACCCTGACCACATAGTGGTTTAGGGTATAATTATCGCGTCAATATGCCTGTGCATAAGTTGTTATTATTGTTATTATTTGTTCGTGTAATCGTCGTATAAATACTAAAGAGGAATTTTAAATAAAGACATACGGTTTATAACGTTATATGGAAAAAATATATTGAACGTCTGAGCTTACCCCAGCCTAGCGTGAAAACCAAGGTTGCCAACACTTGATCTGAAAAAATGGCTAGATTACGGAGAAAAAATGGCTAGAAATGGCCAAAATTAGAAATAATGCTATAACTCACTTTTTCTAATAGAAAAATGTCTGTAAAAAATTTAGTTAAAACTACTAAAAATTAGTTAAAAACGAGTAAAAAGGTTAAATTCGGGCATGCCGACTATACAATACCCTACACCAGTCTGGATTTTAACCAAAATCAATAGGTTTTGTCAAAATATCTTAATATTTGCGACAAATACGAAGGTCGCAAATACGAAGATATTTCAATAAAATTTGTTTCGCTGACTTACATGGTCCCAAGAAAAAAGCCTATTGATTTTATAGTATCGGTCCATATTTGGACCTATCGCCCATATGGGCTATATTATCGATTTTCTCTTCTTTTATGATTTTATAGAAAATTTTGACACAAGTCCGTTTTATCCCATTCAAATTTCGGATCCAAACATTAGTTGGCTTTAAGTCGGACTGGTGTAGGGTATTATATAGTCGGCATGCCCGATTTTAACCTTTTTACTCGTTTTTAAATGCAAATAAGAATTGAGGCTTTTGAAAACATCATTTTACAATTTTTTAGCAAATATTTTTGCTGATTTTAGCAATATAGACTGCTATTTACATTCTACTAAATTTAGCTTAAAAATAAAATTTTTTTGTAGATATAACAGTTTATTTTTGCTATTTTTAGTCTACTAATATTTACCAAAATTTTCTGCAGATTTTATAATACAATTTGCTATTTTCAATTACCTAAAAGTTAATTTAAATATAACTAAAATTCTGTAAATTTAACAGTTTTATTTTGCTGTTCTTATTTTACAAGTATTTAGTAAAAAAAAATTGCTAATTTTAGCAGTTTTTTCTGCAGCATCATTTTTAACTAATTTTTAGTAACTTTTTCTGCTATTTTTACAAATTTAGTTCTATGAGTGTTATTTTAATACAAATCAGTGACAATAAAAAGTTCTAACACGAATTTCATAAAAGTGGCCTCCAAATCTCCAAAATATTTTCATTCAAATTGTACAAAAAACATGATTTTAAATCGAATGTATAAACTACATGTGCCGTGAACCCAAATAAGTTTTAAAAATTGAAAATTTCGTACTAAAATTTTGTAAATCATAAAAATTCAACCACTTTTGTATGAAATTAACTGTAAAACATTAAAAGAAAAAATGGCTAGGGCAAAATAAAATGGCTAAACCTTCCGGCTAGATCCAATCTAGCCATTTTTTTATGGCTAGATGAAATTAAAATGGCTAGATCTAGCCGGAAAATGGCTAAATTGGCAACCTTGGTGAAAACCCGTCGTTACAATACTCCAAAAAATTTATAAATTTTGAAATTCAAATACCCTGAGTAGGCCATGACCTAAATTTCATGTGTGAGAAATTTCATTCGAATTTGACTTTTAGTTTCGTCAAAACGTGGCAAATTATTTTGCACGAATATATAAAAAATCCGGTTCTCAGTGCGCGTAAAATTGCGAAAAATGTAAAAGTGCACCACTCGACAGTTTCCAGGGTTTTAAATCGCTACAGAGAAGGTCTGACAATTGCTAGAAAGCCTGGTAGCGGAGGTGAGCATGACCAAAATGATACAAACAGTGCTCGGAAGGTCCTTAGGGCATTTTCGCAAGTTCCGAAGATTTCGTCACGTTCTGTTACAAAATCTGTACGCACATCGCAGTCTTTCGTACAAAAGGTAAAACGGCAAGCTTCATTGAAAAGTTTTAAAGCTCAAACAGCACCAGATCGAGACGCAAAGCAGAATGTTACGCCAAAATCCCGTAGCCGCAAGTTGTACGAATCCCAAATCACGAAATATGCATTGTCATGGACGACGAAACCTACTGCTTTCAAAATTTCAAATATATTGCTGGCCAAGATTTTTATGCTGCTGCAAGTGGTAAAGATGATCCTGAAAGCTGTAAATTGAAAATGAAGTCCAAGTTTCCAAAAAAAATACATGGTTTGGCAAGCCATTTGGTCCTGTGGTCGTAAAAGCAGCCCTTTCAACACATCTGGAACAATGAACGCTCAAATTTATCGGGATGAGTACCCGATTGAGGAATATTGGTCAATAGTGTATTGCAGAATTCAAAACCCAGTGGTTGTCGGCGTCGCGAAAAGTCAATGATGCACTCGTGCAATCATCGCGTCTCGTGTGCGATGAAAAGTCCGATCAGTTACATATGGAACAAATAATAACTAATATTTTAATATTTTTATTACCTCTAAACTTCAAAGTATTCGAATAAAAAAAAATTTATTTCAAAGCCATCTAGTTTTTTTCTGGTATTAGTTTCTAAGTGTCGCAGTTTTGGTGTGTTCACCCTTTACCCATATTGTGTATGTTGTCGTTAGCTAAAGTGCAAAATTCTCCCGAAAACTAAAAAACTACATTTTTTAACCCTCATCGGTCCCCTGTATGCGCACGCATACAATTTTGATCTTTAACCTTGAATAAAATAAAAACGGTTCAGCGGAATGACCTTGTATTTTGCAAAGTAAAATTATTTTGCCTGAACAACCAAAAAAAGCTGTTTTTGAATTTTTACCCATACTGTATTTGACTGTGCAGTTATAGTTACGAATCGGTCCCTTTTGTATGTGCGCGCATGTGGATTTATAGCACGCTCTTATTTTTTCGTTTTATGAAATTCAGTTTGTTCTGGAACACACATAAGTGAAGTTTGTTTGCGCATTTATTTGGATTTTGGTTGTGTTTCGAAGTATTTGATAAAAAATGGATAGAGTTTCACGTGAAATAAGGCAGCGAGATGATCTAGAAATGGATTTTGATTTGGAAAGCGAAGCTGGCGAATCTCCGTGCAATAGTGACGATGATTTTGCATTATCAGACGAGGAGAATGATGAAAGTGAAGTTAGCGTGCATTCGGATGAAGACGACATTGAGCCACTTGAGCAAAATTTAGCAGAAGAAAATGCAGCAAATCCCGAAAATAAATATTTTTCAAAAAATAAGAAAATTGAATATTCATCGCAACCATTTGAAATAAATCGAAGAAATTAATTTCGACGTGCAGAAAATTTTACTTCAGGTAAAAACCTACCCTCTTTGTTATGGGGTCATGTTCATTATATGTTTCATTTTTGTTATAATTCAGGTCCAAAAGCATTAGCAGCTGGTAATATAGTTGATGTTTCGTCTGCATTTCACATGTTCCTTGGACCGGTTGAGAATATTATTTTGAACATGACGAATTTATATGGTGTGCGAAAGTACAAAGACGAATGGGAAAACATTGATTTGGACACTCTGCACGCATACTTTGGATTGTTGCTGCTTTCTGGTGTGTATCGGTCATACGGTGAATGTGTCACTAAACTGTGGAATGAAGAAACTGGTCGGCCAATATTTAGAGCAATGTTGAAAATGTTCAAGCGTATCCATGGTTGCATTCGATTTGATGACCGCGAACAACTTATGGGCAACACTGCATCTTCAAGTACTTCAGTTCGTGACAAATTGGCACCGATTCGAAATTTATACGATAAATGGAATCATAATTTGAAAGCTGTATACACACCACGAAAAAACATTACCGTAGATGAACAGTTAGTTCCGTATCGTGGGCGATGTCCGTTTCGTCCGTATATTATGGCATCAAAATTTGGGTGCTATGCGACTCAAAAAGCTGGTATGCATACAACATACAAATTTATGTTGGTCGGAATCGTAATGCCACTCCTGAACGCAATCTCGGACGGCGTGTTGTTTTGGATCTGGTGGAAGGACTTTCTGACAGAAATGTAACGTGTGACAACTTTTTCACTTCGTATGAATTGGCAGAAGATTTGCATAAGAATCGCATGACTATTTTGGGAACAATAAGGAAAAATAGTACTGAAATTCCTTCAGTTCTATTCGACATGCGTCAAAAGCCAATTTATCATACAGAACTTGTATATGAACATAAATTGCAAGTAGTTATGTTGTCATATGTTCCTCGCCGTTACCGATTTGTGACATTGCTCAGTACATACCACAATGTTGTCAGCATAAATAAGAATAGTGAACAGAAGAAACCTAACATCATTGAAGACTAAAAAAAAACCAAGAGTAGAGTTGATACTATGAATCAAATGGTGGCTACGTACACATGCAAACGAAAAGTCAATCGGTGGCCAATGGCAGTATTTTGTAGCATGCTTGATGTTAGTGCGTTGAATGCATTCGTGATGTTCATTGCATTGTTCCCGAATTGGAAAAATTCTAAAACGAACCATAATATTCGTCGTCGCCTTTTTATCGAGGAGCTTGGATTGAATCTCGTTGAAAAATAGATCACTAAACGTTAAAAACAACCTCAAAGTAATGATCAGGGCAAGGACTTTCATGCACTAAAAAATCGAAAATATGCGCTTAAAATATGCACTATAAAATGGAAAATATGCACTTAAATATGCATTTATAAAAGCAAAACTAAGCAATTAAAAATAAATGTTTTTTTTAATTATATTTATTAAAAACTAACATAAACTTCAAAATTCAGGTGTCGGTTACAATAAACTTACTACAAGTTACTATATTTAATACAGCTGGAAAAATTCAATACAAAAAGTAAACAAAACTTTGCAATTGTAGTAAAAGTAGTAAGAAATTCGTGTAAACGAACACGCTGAATATGTCTTCAAATACAAATAGTTAAATATATTTTTGTGTGTGGCATTTTACCTGAAAAAAACTTTATTATAAAATAGAACTTAAATATGTGTACTATAAAATCGTACTCACTTTCGTAACTCAGAGAAAAAAGTGGGAGAAATTAATGCTCGGGGACAAGTTTCCTTAAAATAATTTTTATCAAATTTTTCAACTTTCTGTTTGTCAGCAATAACACCCGAAAACGTTAATTTAAAATTATATCTATAAAAAATGTGTTAGTGGATGACAACATATTGTATACTATGCGTTTCTCTTTCTAGTGTAATGTTATATTACCAACAGAGCTTCCAAATAATGAATTCTTTAGAATTTTGTTTAGTTTTAAAGTATGAATTCTTAAACTAACCGTATCCCTACCAACAATACTAAATATGTTACCAGTAAACATAATGAACATTTCTAACAAATTTAAGAGAAAAAAACTAATCAAAAGACACTTTATAAATTCGCAATGAATATAATATAAAATGAATAATCCAAAGGCATCACTCATCTGCAGATAAGCCAAAAGGCTTCGCGGGTTAGCTTTAAGTTATAATGAAAATTTTACTTAAGAAAGTTGATTTGAATTAAAAAAAAAATATATGCAATAATGTGCAAAATATGCAAAAATATGCAATACAAATCATAAAATATGCAATAAAATATGCACTTAAAAGCAAAATATGCAAATATATGCATTTACAACAAAATATGCAAAAATATACAACAACAAATCGATGCCATTTTTTTGCAAATTCTTTGATTCGGAAAAGTATTTGGTCAAAATCATTTTTGGGTCACTGACTACAAACATGCATTTGCATGAAAGTCCTTGCCCTGGTAATGATGCTTCCAGTGTTATTCAAGGAATTCGGGAGATTCGCCATTTACCAATACATCAAAACGAGGCCGATGCTAAATCTGCACATATAAAAATAACAAAAATCTTTTTGCTACACGCTGTGAAAAGTGTAGAAATTTTATTTGTTCTGAACATAATTTCAATTTATGCGAAAAATGTACAAATAATTGACAAAAGTTAAAAATTCAATTTTTTTTTCTAATATATGTAATATTCTAATTTTAATTTCATTCTAAATCTACCTTTATGAAGTTCAAATGTATTAATATGATAGTAAACAATATAATAAACATAAAAAATTACAAAACATAAATGGTTGTTAATTTTTTTTAGCTTTGTTACAAATAATGGGACCGATTAGATGTATTTCTCGAGGGACCGATGAGGGTTAAAAACGGTTCAGCTCATGAAATCTCATCACACGAAATATTTTGGGAATCATCATAAAACAAACAAATGTGTATTTTGAGGGGGACACTTTTTCACTTTTTTTCTGTCCATATAACGTAAGTCGCTTTAACCCTTAAATGCATGGTGTAGCCATTTGGCAACATACCGGTTTTTTAATAAAAAAAACCCACTTGATGCACAAAACTGCATTTTTGTGCATCATCCTTCTGTATATAGTGTTCCTATAGTTTAGCGCAGCATTTTTAAACAGTTAGATTAAAAATCTTGGTTTTGCTCTGTATATTTGTGAAAAAACTAAAACACGCGTTTTTTTTACAAAAACTGTAATATTCAAAAATATTTTTTTAAATATTTAAAGTGGTATTCTCGCAATAAAATTTATTTTGCCGACAACAAATGTATAAATTATAGTTTATATAATTTTTTTTTTTTTGTTTTCTTTCATACACGTTTAAATAATCACAATTTAGCTATTTGGCAAAAAACCATACACCTTCACTATAAAAAATAAAAAGTCTATTTTAAATCACAAAAGTAGACTATTATTTTAAATTTCTTACCATACAAAATATTTAAAATGTACCTTAAAATTCTATTTTAAATTTGAAGTTTTCATTTGTTTTTATTTTGTATTTATTTATTGTTTTAAAATTTTGTTTATATTTATTTACAAATTTCCTTTTTATTTTTGAATATTTTGTTTTGATTTTCAATAAAAAAAAACAAAATTTTTTAATGTATATGTTTGGCATTATTTTAAAAGTTCTATTTCAAATATTTTATATGGTACGGTAAAAACAAAACCTTTGCTTTAAAATAAAGTCGACTTTAACAAAAATATACCTTTGAAAAATATTGCGAGTAAGGCTGATATTTTTCAATAGAAATCACCTTTTTTTAAATACAGTCTATTTTAAATCACAAAAGTAGACTATTATTTTAAATTTCTTACCATACAATTCTATTTTAAATTTGAAGTTTTCATTTGTTTTTATTTTGTATTTATTTATTGTTTTCAAATTTTGTTTATATTTATTTACAAATTTCCTTTTTATTTTTGAATATTTTGTTTTGATTTTCAATAAAAATAAACAAAATTTTTTAATGTATATGTTTGGCATTATTTTAAAAGTTCTATTTCAAATATTTTGTATGGTACGGTAAAAACAAAACCTTTGCTTTAAAATAAAGTCGACTTTAACAAAAATATACCTTTGAAAAATATTGCGAGTAAGGCTGATATTTTTCAATAGAAATCATCTTTTTTTAAATACTTTTTTTGGTATTTTTCTTTAAATGTACACGCCTTTAGAAATCATATATAAAAAAATGGTTAAAATCGAAGAGATCATGCATTTAAGGGTTAATCTCTATATGTGACGCGCAAAATAGTAAGGGACCTAAGGTCAGGAGAGCATGGGATCGGTCTCATTCGATGCTCAGATGTTGTCCACAAAAAAAAATTGATTTTTTTTTTACCCTTAGGTCCCTTTCTCTATGCGCTGTCACATATATTAGACTGTCCCTTAAAATAGCGATTTGTCGATTTTCGTTCATTACAGCCCCCAGTTTTATTGGAAATGGTCCCAAATGGAAGAAATCGTTTTTTTTTTTGGAAAACGTTAACCCGTGCCGAAAGTTGGACGAAAATTTTGGAAAAAAAAGTGTATTACTATTAAAAATTCACAAAATTCGAAATTTCGAAAAAAAATTATTTTTATTCCATTTATTCATTTAATATAGTCAAAATGAATGGAATCCATAATGACCCACGTATTTGATAAAAATGCAAAACCGTTTTTTTTTTAATTAATTTTAAAGATTTTTTAAAATGCCTAACTTGGAGACGTCGATTGCTATTTGTACCACATAATAGTTGATATTAAAGAAAAAAAATAAATTGAAAAAAATGATAATTCGAGTTTGTGTTTGGAGCGACTGCTTTCCAGGACATTTTACAAAAACTGCTCATTTTGTCAAAAATTAAACAAAATTTGAATGTTTTCATCAAATTTTACACAGTTTTCGGAAAAACGTCACTTAAATTTAGTTAGATTATAATTATCTTTACATTTGTTTAAAAAATCTTTAACCCTTAGTTGCCTGGGGTCAGAAAAGACCCATGAAACTTAATATCAGTTATGACTACGAGATTGTAAAGCCATTAAATTGATAAAAAAAATCTCAACTGGATGAAAATAATTATTTTATGTAACGTGGTCCAAAATTAATTTGTTCTTTTGTTTTTATATTTGTTGAGTTAAAGGCGCCGCAGGCGAAAATTTGTTTAAAAATCGCGCAGTTTCTAAAACAAATTTTCAATTTTGTTAACTTTTGAGAAGCGTCCCATACAAAATTTTTATTTATTATTTATTTTCAAAATTTTTTTAATGTATTGCGCCGCAGTCGAAAATTTGTTTTAAAAATCGCGCGATTTTCTAATTTAGTAGGTTTGAGGTTAAGAAGAAGAATAAACCTTCCTCAAAAGTTATAAACACATTAAATTTGCAAATCAGACTAGATCTAGTTTCTGCCTTTTTATGGACAGGCTTCATCAATGATCTTCCATTAAATTGTATTATTGTTTATATTTTTATTGTCAGATTGTCTCTATATGAATAATTTCAGAAGTGATCAAACAGACATATACAAACATTCTACTTCAGATTTTCTCTGTTTATCTTCTTATTTCCTCCGTGTCACCTTTTCACAAATATTGCCACATTGACGTATGGTTTGTACGTACAAGTGCAGACAATTTGTGTATATTGGAGACGGACAGCCAACAGAGCATTTTTATTTTTTATAGTAAATGATTGTTTTTCTAAACGCGTCATTTGTTCGTTTTGTTATTGTAAAGCGCCGCAGGCGAAAATTCGTTTAAAAATCGCGCGATTTTTAAAACAAATTTTCCTTTTTGTTAACTTTTGAGAAGCGTCGCATACAAAATTTTTATTTATTATTTATTTTCAAAATTAATTTAATTAATGGCGCCGCAGGCAAAAAATTGTTTTAAAAATCACGCGATTTTTAAAACAAATTTTCATTTGTTAATTTTTTTAATGTAAATTTTTTTAAATCGCTCGTACTTTGACATTATGTATATTTTCCAAATACAAAATTTTTATTTATTATTTAATTATTCTTGAAGAATTATCATTATATCGGAAAATATTGGATTTGAATACGTCGCGAGTAAATCGCCGCAAAAGTGTAAAGCGCCGCAGGTGAATATGTTTTTTTTAAGTTTTGTGATTTTTAACGAAAAATTTATTTGTTATTTTGTTTTTATATTTGCTGAGTTAAAGGCGCCGCAGGCGAAAATTTGTTTAAAAATCGCGCGATTTTTAAAACAAATTTTCATTTTTGTTAACTTTTGAGAAGCGTCGCATACAAAATTTTTATTTATTATTTATTTTCAAAATTAATTTAATTAATGGCGCCGAAGTCAAAAAATTGTTTTAAAAATCGCGCGATTTTTAAAACAAATTTTCATTTGTTAATTTTTTTAATGCAAATTTTTTTAAATCGCTCGTACTTTGACATTATGTATATTTTCCATGAACAACTTTTAATTTAATTAACGAGCAATTTTTTTATAGAAGGTCAATCTTTTTCTTTATTTTTCTCAAAATTTGTAAAATTTTAAAAGAAAATAAGAAATTAAACCAAACTAAAATGCGAGGTTTCACAATCTTCCTAACAATAACCTCCTAACATGGGAAGTATGGCCATTAGGGTGGCAGGTATTTTACAAAATGTTGAATTTCGAGATGTGCACCCCTATTTTTTTGACCTAAAAAGCATATGTGACAGCGCATAGAGAAATGGACTTAAGGGTAAAAAATCAATTTTTCTTTTTTTGATGTGGACAACATATGAGCATCGAATGAGACTGATCCCATGCCCTTTTTTTTACCCTTAGGTCCCTTTCTTTTTTGCGCGTCACATATGGTGAAAATTTGAGCCAAATTGCACAATTTTAAGCAGCGGCACACAGAGGTCAAATTTCGGGAAATTTCACTTTTTTCACAAATCATTAATTCAAAAAGTGATATTTGCCCGAATAGTTTAATGAAAATTTGTAATTGAGTTCTTTTATGTTAATTTTTCTTATTACGATAATTTTTGTAGCAAAATATTTAACCCTCTTACTGCCCAGGGGTAAAAATGAACCAATTTATACAATTTCGATAAATAATCATACAAAAATTTAAATAATTTTTTTCTCAGTATTGGACAATGAGTTTTACTCATTATAAAAAATATGTCTACGGTCATAAATTGATACCACGTAAGACTGATTTTAAATTTTCAGATAACTAAATTATATGTAATTAATAAGTTTCTTCGGGTACTTAACATAAACTGAAGTGAATGGCAATGAAGTGGTATCCCTTTACAATTTTTGACACTTTGAAATTTTTTAAACGTTAACCCTTAATCTAACCATTTGTACCATCTCTGTTTAATTGCATTCAAGTTTGTTTTAAAATCGTAAATGTGATTTCTAAGAATATGTACATAATTTAACATTATTGTATTCTTACGTACTTAACTATTAAAACGAAATGTTGGTTTAGAAAATTATGAGTATTTTCGTGCTTGCTCCCGGCACTTTTTTTTTATAATTTTGTAAGAGAAGAGAAGAAAAAAAATTATACTTAAAACTAACTTAAGATACCTTAAAACTAACTTAAAAACTAAGTGTAAAAAATACACAAACATTGTTAAGGACTAGCCTCTGTGTGTACCAGGAGTAATGCTGACAAAGAAAGAAAAGAAACTATGAACCAGCAACGATTCCGATTCAGTAATTGTATTACTACGCTTATGTATTGCGCTCCAGAGTTTCAAATTGTTTCATTATCGTAGGAGAAATTGAGAACCAAATAGGAAATGCATAAGCCAATACCGGCCTGATAATGACCTTATAAATTAGCAACTTTGTTGAAACTGGTAAATATCTACTCAAAAATAATTTGAATATCTACTGAAAAATAAAATTCAATGAACATTTCTCGCATGTTCATTGAATTTTACAAATTTATTAAAATTAACACCCAAATATTTAAAACTATCTCTAAAAGGGATTTCCCTATCATTCAGGAAAAGTTTTAACCGTTTACTCTCAGGAACAACAAACCTTCTACATTTCCCTGATGCATTTCTTAAGGCTTCATTAGTCTAATCGTAAAGTAAAAAAACGTATCTGTAATCAATTCAATGTGTTAAAATAATATAGAAATATATTTTTATCTTTTTTCTATGCATTGAAACTGTTGTCAAGTAAAATCGTAAAAAAGTTCTGTTGAAAATAGAAATTTTCTATTTTATTACTTGACATTTAATTCTACGCACAAGAAAAAGATAAAATATACAATATTTTTATTTTGTATACTCTTTTTATTCATTATGAGAATGATACGTTACTTTTTTTATGATACTTATTCCCCAATCGTTATAAAAATTACCATTGCTCCACAAAATGATGTAAAGAAACCTTTTCTACAGGCCTCTGAGGGGATTCATCACTAGCATATAATAAAGAATCATAATCATATAAAATTCCTGTCGATTCCCCAACTATATGAGGGAAGTCGTTAATAAATATGTTATATAGATGAGGAGCTAATATTGAGCCCTGAGGAACGCCACAATTCAACACTCCAGAATTTGAATACAAAATTGCCTATTTTCAAAATAACTTTTGAGAATTTTAATAATAGGAAGGTCAAATCCCAAATTTATCATTTTAAATAAGGTTCTATGTGATAAGAGTAATCAAATGCTTTTTATAAAGGGTGTTTTTTTAAGCTAGATAGAACTTTAAATTGTAAAAAGTAACACAAAAAATTAAATTTTGATGAAACATTTTTTTTATATTTGTTTCAGTATACTCTGACAAATCATCATGAATAGACTCACGCTTGAACAACGCTACGAAATTATCCAAATTTACTTTGAAAATCAGTCGTCGATTCGCGCAACTTATAGACGCAAAATTGTGTTCAGCGATGAGGCGCATTTTTGGCTTAACGGGTTTGTTAATAAGCAAAATTGCCTCATATGGAGTGAGACCAATCCACAAGAGACCCTACAGACTCCATTACATCCAGAAAAATGCACCGTTTGGTGCGGTTTTCACGCTGGTGGCATCATCGGACCTTATTTCTTCAAAAATGAGGCCGGAGCTCGCGTTAGGGTCAATGGAGATCGTTACCGCACCATGATCAATGATTTTTTGTTTGAAAATATGGATGACATTGATCCGGAGGAGATGTGGTTTCAACAGGATGGCGCTACGTGCCATACGGCGAACGCAACCATCGACTTATTGAAATCAAAATTTGGCGATAAGTTGATTTCGAGAAATGGACCTGTCAATTGGCCTCCAAGGTCGTGCGATTTGACACCTCTCGATTATTTCCTGTGGGGCTACGTGAAGTCACTGGTTTATGCTGATAAACCAGCAACAATTGATGCCTTGGAGGACAGCATTGTTCGTGTTATTCGTGACATACGGCCAGCAGTGCTCGAAAAAGTGGCCCAAAATTGGACGTCCAGAATGCGCTTCGTCAAGAACAGCCGCGGTGCCCATATGCCCGAAATCATTTTCAAATGTTAATGTCACGTATTGATCTTTCCAATAAAAAAAAAATTTTGATTACAATTTAATTTTTTGTGTTATTTTTTACAATTTCAAGTTCTATCGGGCTTAAAAAAACACCCTTTATATATAGTGAGACAGCAACAGTGCATTTTCTTTGTCTGTGATTACGAATAATATCATCTTCAAATTTAAGAAGAGCATGTGTTGCAGAAGGCGTTGCGCAAAATAGCGCCAAGAAATATGACCCCAATCTTAAAATGAAATTTAGCCCAAATATTTGGGGCAAAACTTCATTATGAAAATTAACCCCAAAAATATAATAAAAATTACCCCAACCAAATGAAAAATAGCACCAAAATGAATTTTGGGGCATATTTTCATTTATTACTTTGAGGATTTTTTTCATTGTGCAAAATAGCCCCAATTTTAAGAAATGTAAAATGACCCCTATATAATGAACTGAAAAATTGCACCAAAATATTCAAAGCGAATAAAAAACATTACTGTTTTTGCAGCATCCGACGATCTTATAAAATTTAATAGCGAATGGTTTGTCATGACATTGCCTCTTAGAGCGCCCCGATCATTGACCTAACGGACATTATCCCCATTTTTGGGGGTTGAGGCTGAAAAATGATAGGACATAAGCCCCATAAAAAAATTGAGTTAAATACGGATTACAAAACGGCCATACTTCCCATGGTAGGAGATTATTGTTAGGGAGATTGTGAAACCTCGCATTTTAGTTTGGTTTAATTTCTTGTTTTCTTTTAAAATTTTACAAGTTTTGAGAAAAATAAAGAAAAAGATTGAACTTCTATAAAATAACTTGCTCGTTAATTAAATAAAAAGTTGTTCATGGAAAATATACATAATGTCAAAGTACGAGCGATTTAAAAAAAAATTACATTCAAAAAATTAACAAATGAAAATTTGTTTTAAAAATCGCTCGATTTTTAAAACAATTTTTCGTCTGCGGCGCCATTAATTAAATTAATTTTGAAAATGAATAATAAATAAAAATTTTGTATGCGACGCTTCTCAAAAGTTAACAAAAATGAAAATTTGTTTTAAAAATCGCGCAATTTTTAAAATAAATTTTCGTTTGCGGCGCCATACATTAAATAAATTTTGAAAATAAATAAAAATGTTGTATGCAACGCTTCTCAAAAGTTAACAAAAATTTATATTTGGTTTAAAAATCGCGCGGTTTTTAAACAAATTTTCGCCTGCGGCGCCTTTAAATCACCAAATATAAAAACAAAATAACAAATCAATTTTTCATTAAAAATCACAAAACTTAAAAAAAGCATATTCGCCTGCGGCGCTTTACACTTTTGGGCCATTTACTCACGACGTTTTCAAATCCAATATTTTCTGATATAATGATAATTCTTCAAGAATAAGTACCCAGGTAGAAATTGCTGACGTTACAACAAAAGTTGTACTGGGAGAGCACTATTTTTTACGAAATGCCGGTACTATTTAAAACGAAAATTAACGAGCTCTTTATAATTTATTAAAATTAACAATTTTATAAATTTTACGTATTTTTACATCTATTACACAATTATTTATGTAAGAGAGACATCGCCATTCTTTTCTTGTGAAGTTTCGAAAGAATACATTTGAAGAAATTTCATTAAGTCTCAGGATATTGCCAAAAAAAAATAAAAAAAATCTGTGATGTACACTAAGAGGACAGTAAAGTTCTAGTAAACTACTAAATTTGTTATTAAATGTACTTGGATAATACCAAAAAAATAAAATCCCAAGCCTGCGCCAACGTTGGGAAATAACTACGGCCAAGCGTTTATTGGTGTTATCATTTCGACAACATGGCAGTACAGTGAAAGTTAAAAATCCGACGCATTGCCAGTACATGTACTACCGCCTCCAATACCGGGCCAACATTGTGCCGTTTGTGTTTTTCTACCTGGGTAGTATAACAACTGAGTAGACATTTGTTTTTAAAAAACTTTTTTTCAAAAATAATTAAATTTTAAATAATAATTTGAAAATCTTATAACACGTTTATAAAATGAATTTTGTGTGAAAAATTTGTTTTATAAACCATTTAAAAAGTGATTATGCATATGACCCTAAAACTTAAAAAATAACAGCTTTAACATTAAAAATTACAAATCTATCAATTTTTAACGGGAAATATTAAAAATTTTGAAAAATTCATTCTGGGGCTTATGTCTACTTTTGAAGCGGTCATAACCCCATAATGGGATTTATGTTGTCAACAATTTTTATGGTCACAGTCCCCATAATGAGTATCATGACCATTTTAAAAGAGTTCCGAATCCCCATTATTTCTGGGAATAATGTCCACTTTTTTCCTTCCACTTTTAACTTTTCGGTCATAATCTCCACCACAGTTATGGGGATTATGTCCGAAAACGTTTCATTAGTGTTTTGCCCCCAAATTTCCTATCACACAAATTGGGGCCATTTTTCGTTTTTAAAAATTGGGCCTAAATTTCATATTGTAATTTAACCCCAAATGCAAAAAATGAATTTTGACCCCAAATGTTTGGGGTAAATTTTCATTCTTATTTTGGGGCATTGTTTCATTTTCAAAATGAAAAGAGATCCCCAAAAGATGAAAATATGCCCCAAATTTTCTCCTTATTTTTTGGAGCCATTTTACATTTCTCATTTTTATTCCAAAATTTTTGGAGCTTCATTTCATAGCGCCGTTGCAGAATGACCATTCTTGAACCCAAACTGATAGTTTGGAATATAACTATTGTTTGTATTCAAATCCATTTTATCACGAATTACTTTTTCAAATAATTAGTCCAAATTCAACAATACCGAAATTTAAATATTTAATTTAAACTTTAGTGTTAATTTTTTCTTTTTTATAAAATTTGGTCGTGCCATAAATCGAACCTTGGAGTCCAGATTGCCAATGTCTTCTTTCGATTCATACCGAGTTTTCTGAGGAACTGAACTATAAGAGTTTTTATAGATGGGGTCTCATCCAATAAGTTTGAGTTAAATGGAGGGGTACCGCAGGGTTCCGTTCTTTCTCCTTTGCTTGTCTTTCTTTGTCAAGCATCCAATCCTGTTTACTATACTTTCGCAGATGGCAGCAACATTTGTCACTCTTATTTATTCTTTCATACCCGATCGGGACCTGATGAAAATTTCTAAGTGGGTCGTGTAAACATGGTTTATTTAATTGACTCCATGTTGTTGGTTGGCCCCTAGTGCCGTGAGGTGGGTCATCACTAGGGTTTGGGGTTCGGGAATTCCCGGGCGGGAATTCCCGGGAAATCCCGGGGAAATAATATATTTTTCCCGGGAAAACGGGAAATTTTAAAAATATTAAATTTTTTAAATTGTTTTTGTTTCGAATAGGATTTTTTAATTTTAGTCATAAAAAACATTTTAAATACCAAAACAAAAATGTCATTGTTAAAATCTTTTAAAAGGGAATACATTTATTTGACACGCAATTAGGAGCATTTCAACTAATAAATATTTTTCGGATAACTTATTCAAAATTTAAGTAGTAAAACCTAAAAACTTGGTAAAATGTTTAAAAGAAATATGAAAAAAAGCTTTGTTTCTTACAAATAATCGCCCTTACTATCTAAATTTTTCAAATGTATAATTTAGGTAAAGTCGACTTTAGTTAAAATATTGGGTGGCAGTATACCTTGACTTCGTTTATTTTTGAAGCGTTCTGATTGGTTAATTTATTTTCAACCAATCAAAATATTTGAAAATATAAATATTTTTGTAAGGTTTTCATACACAAAATGAACAAAACCGTTTGATTAAAAATAAAGTCGACTTTAAATTTAAAATACTCTTTTATATTAAGGGCCAATAATTTTATAAGTAACGTTTTCATTAATAAATGTGAAAAGAAATGACTGGCTAACGGAGGTATCTAAATTTGGTTATCCGACATCTAAATTTGGTGCACAAAAAAAAAAAAAATTTATGGTCATGCAACTTCTCTTGAAGAAAAGAACAACAAGAATAACGTTTCAGCTAAAATTAGCAAAGTACCCGAAGAAAAAAGTGTAAGCTGAATAGGCATTAAAGGTTTTATGGTAGGGCAAACATTTCCTGAAATGGTATCCAAATTAGCCGCAGTCAATCCGCACCATAACTAGATCTTCGTTTATTCGAGAAAATTTTTATAATAAAAACCTGGCATTGCAAAAAAATGAAACCGATGTAAAGAACATTATATTAAATTACTACAATAATGTAAAAGATATCATGATGAAAGAAATATCGAGCAATATTTCTAACAATAGGAGATTTACTATAATCTTAGATGAATGGACTAGAATATCACAACAATGTAAAAATGGAAATAATTCATTTTATAACCTGGGGTTGGTTTATATATCAGGAAGATGTAATGCTGATGAAATAAGAAGAATTGTAGAAATAAAACTAGAAGAGTTTTATTTGTCTTTGGAAAATAACATTGTGGCCACCATATCTAATGGGCCAAGTGTGATGAAACGGTTTATTTCCGACAGTCCAGTAGTAGGTGCTTTCTGCTGGAATCATGCAATTCATTTGGCAGTGCTGTGAGTAATTTATGTGAAATCAAATGTTCAACATTCTGATATTTTTTACTTTGAATTCTCACTACACAGACTGCATTTGTACTGAAATAGTTTTTTTTTTTAACAAAAATTACGTATATAGGTGGTTTTCATTAACAATTTTGTTCAAAAATATTTCCCGGGATTCCCGGGAATCCCGGGAATTAAATTTTTTCATTCCCGTTTCCCGGGAAATAAAAAAGTCCGGGAAATCCCAAACCCTAGTCATCACCTTCATCTGTTCACATGGGTGTTAAAGAGATGACCTAAGTTGTCAGATTAAGGGCTACTGTTTAAAAAAATTACCAAAGTGTCGAAATTCATAAATGGATACCACGTAATTGCTATTTCCCGTGTAAAAAAGTTTAGATCTGATCAGATCTGCTTCGATCTAAATAGATATGCTTGAATCTTATTAGATCCTGTACCAGATCTCATCAAATATGATCAGATATGGCATATGTGATAATACCTTATGGCAAGATCTGATCAGATCTAGTTCCAAATATGTTCAAATCTAAAGTGATCTGAACAGATGCGCCAGATATGCCTAGATCTGATCAGATCTAATTAGATCTCAAATTTGTCCCCAATTTTGAGATCTAATTAGATCTGGTAAGATCTACTAAGATTTGGCCAGATATGCCTAGATCTGAGCAGATCTAATTAGATCTCAAATTTGTCCCCAATTTTGAGATCTAATTAGATCTGGTAAGATCTACTGAGATCTGGCCAGATCTGATCTTTTTTACACGGGTTCCTTTAGTTTGTATTAAGTACCCGAAGAAATGTATTAATTACATATAAATTAGTTAACTGAAAATTTAAACTCAGTGTTATATGGTATCAATTTATGACCGTAGATATATTGTTTATATTTAGTAAAACTCATTGTCCAATTATGAGAAAAAATTATTCAAATTGGACCTTTTTGTATGATAATTTATAGAAATTGTATATATTGGGTAATTTTTGACCCCTGGACAGTAGTAGCGTTAATTATTTTGCAACAAAAATTATCATAATAAGAAAAATGAACATAAGAGAACTTAATTACAAATTTTCATTAAATTATTCAGGCAAATATGACTTTTAGAATCAATTTTTTGTAAAAAAGTGAAATTTACCGAAATTTGACCTTTGACCTCTGTGTGCCGCTGTTTAAAATTGTCCAATTTGGCTCAAATTTTCACCGTATGCTTTTTAGGTCAACTGTAAAAAAATAGGAGGGGTGCACATTTCGAATTTCAACATTTTTTAAAATACCTGCACTTAAAAATGGAAAATATGCGCCTAAAATCTGCGGCTTAAAAAGAAAAATATGCATTAAAAATATAAGAAATATGCACTAAAAGATATTATTTTTGCAAAAATAATATAACTTAAAACTTAAAAATATAATTAAGTTAGTTATTTTGCAAACAGACACAGAACTCGAAGATTTTCCATAGGTCAATAAGGTTTTTAAGAATATTTATTTTATGTCCTATCATTTTTCGGCCTCAACCCCCAAAATTAAAATAGGGATAATGTCCGTTAGGGCAATGATTGGGGCGCTCTAAGAGGCGATGTTGTAACGACGAGTTTCCTCCGTTAGCTGGGGTAAGCTCGCGGGGGTAGGGATCGTCACAGAAATTTGTTTGATCTAGTGACAGAGAGTGAAACGCGTGGTCTTAAACGTTATAAATTTCAATTTATTGGCTTATATCTACAAACAAAACACTTAGGACTAACGGGACGAAAAGAAAAGAAGGGCCTCAGAGGGAGAAGGACAACTTAGTTTCGCTCACGGGGTCTGTTGGTCGGGTTCTATCGGGAGGTGACCAACGCTCGGCACACACTCGACGCTGAAAAAGAGGTGATCAACGCTCGACACACACTCGACGTAGAAAAGGAGGTGACCAACGCGCGGCACACACTCGACGCTGGAAAAGAGGTGATCAACGCTCGACACACACTCGACGCTGAAAAAGAGGTGATCAACGCTCGACACACACTCGACGCTGGAAAAGAGGTGATCAACGCTCGACACACACTCGACGCTGAAAAGGAGGTGATCAACGCTCGACACACACTCGACGCTGGAAAAGAGGTGACCAACGCTCGGCACACACTCGACGCTGAAAAGGAGGTGATCAACGCTCGACACACACTCGACGCTGGAAAAGAGGTGATCAACGCTCGACACACACTCGACGCTGAAAAGGAGGTGATCAACGCTCGACACACACTCGACGCTGGAAAAGAGGTGATCAACGCTCGACACACACTCGACGCTGAAAAGAGGTGATCAACGCTCGACACACACTCGACGTAGAAAAGGAGGTGACCAACGCTCGGCACACACTCGACGCTGAAAAGGAGGTGATCCACGCTCGACACACACTCGACGCTGGAAAAGAGGTGATCAACGCTCGACACACACTCGACGCTGGAAAAGAGGTGATCAACGCTCGACACACACTCGACGCTGAAAAAGAGGTGATCAACGCTCGACACACACTCGACGCTGAAAAAGAGGTGATCAACGCTCGACACACACTCGACGTAGAAAAGGAGGTGACCAACGCTCGGCACACACTCGACGCTGAAAAGGAGGTGATCAACGCTCGACACACACTCGACGTTGGAAAAGAGGTGATCAACGCTCGACACACACTCGACGCTGAAAAAGGAGGTGATCAACGCTCGACACACACTCGACGCTGGAAAAGAGGTGATCAACGCTCGACACACACTCGACGCTGAAAAAGAGGTGATCAACGCTCGACACACACTCGACGCTGGAAAAGAGGTGATCAACGCTCGACACACACTCGACGCTGAAAAAGAGGTGATCAACGCTCGGCACACTCTCGTACTTTGCAGGACCTCGGAGGATGTGGCAGGACCTCAAAGGATCTTCGCAGGGCCTCAAAGGATCTTCGCAGGACCTCAAAGGATCTTCGCAGGACCTCGAAGGATGTGTGCAGGACCTCAAAGGATCTTCGCAGGACCTCAAAGGATCTTCACAGGACCTCGAAGGATGTGTGCAGGACCTCAAATGATCTTCACAGGACCTCAAAGGTTCTTCGCAGGACCTCAAAGGATCTTCGCAGGACCTCAAAGGATCTTCGCAGGACCTCGAAGGATGTGTGCAGGACCTCAAAGGATCTTCGCAGGACCTCAAAGGATCTTCGCAGGACCTCAAAGGATCTTCGCAGGACCTCAAAGGATCTTCGCAGGACCTCAAAGGATCTTCGCAGGACCTCGAAGGATGTGTGCAGGACCTCGCAGGATATGGGCAGGACCTCAAAGGATACAGGCAGGATGTGTCTTCAAGAGCTAGAAAAAAAGGATAATTAGTGAGATGTACCTTGTTAGTTGTGCACGCGTTGGCGGCTGCCAGCAACTGATCCAGATTTCTTTGATGTGCTGCCTTTTATACCCTTTTTGGCAGCTGAGTTCGTTATTTACTTAACATTAGGGTGGCTCGTACAAACTAAATGATAGCTTTCTCCCATGTTCTATTTATTTCTATTCATCTTGGTAAGAGTAATACTAAAGTAATTCAATTCAATTCCGTTCAATTCTATGCAATTCAATTAAATTCTATTAAATTCAATGCTATTCAATTCTATTCAATTCAGTTTTATTCAATTCATTTTAATTAATCTAATTGATTAAATCTAGCCAGGGTGTTGGCAGAAACGAGTGTCCGACTTCTGCCATTACACATGGTCCCCTCCTGGGAAAAAGGTTATTTCCCGATCTTCGGGTAACCGTTCATCGGTACACCCCTTCCGCGTTCTCCAATCACCGGACCCAAATCTTTAACCATAGGAATGTGCTGGCGATTAATGTGGATACGGTATCTCCGTTCATCTACGACGTAGACCTGACTACCACGTATCCCGGGACCATAACGGTCCAGCATACAGCGTACATATGGTTGTAACCTTGTACGGACCTCTTCTGATAAACTGTCCCCAGTGATGATATGGCGGTGCAGCACCTGGGGTTGTGGTGTTCGTGGTGGCGTTGGTGGTGGTGGATACGGTGGAGTGTATGACGCTCGGCAACGTGGTGTACACACCGAAACGGTGCATGGTGGCGTGGGGTCCCGGGTGTTTGCAAGCCTCGGGTTAACCCGCCCTATCTTCTTCCTATCGTAGACCGGGGATTCCTCATCTGTATCCGATTCGGACGCTGGGGAGGTGTTCGATGAGGCCGAACGTGACGATGTCGACGAGGATGAGGTTGACGAAGACGATGAGGAAGATGATGACGGGGATGACGATGATGATGACGACGACGATGATGAAGACGACTCCGAAGAGGTCGATGGTGTCGGGGATGCCACTACGGGGTGTTGAGCGGCTCGTGGCGGTGTCATTTGAGCGCTCTCTGGGCCTATGGCCGTACTTGGTGACGATGGTATGTGAGTCTGTGGTGGTAACTCCACGGCCAATTCGAGGTTGACCGCGGGCCCAACGGGTTCCGGATTTACTTCGGAGCCTTGTTTCACCGAGTGACCAGACGTGTAAGTTGTCGAAGAGGACACCGATGAGGATGACGTGGTTGTTGATGACGACGATGATGACGAGATTGAGGTTTGTGATGACGTGATTTCTTCGCTTTGTATTGGAGCGAGATTGGGTTGCTCTTTTCCCTACCGACCTCGGTCGTCATCCCTTCCACAAGACCCATGCTACTCTGTGGTGATGCCATAGGCGATACTTGGGGTGACCGGCAGGGCGTGGGGGTCTCACTTATACTGGCAAGATCAATAACACTGCCCTCTTCTTCGCTCTCGCTCTCGAACATCATCGGACGAGATCTATTAATTTCCTGCTGGTTCACGTTGCCACCAATGGCCATGGCTCCATTCGACTCAGTGTGGTCGCTTTGAGCGGTGATGACGGTATTGTCGCAGCGGGTCATGTCGCCTAGCCGGTGTCGCGGGCGCCTGTTACATGCCCGATATACCTCTTCATCCGTCAATCGTTTGACGGTCACAGCACAGCGGGTCATGGGTGGAAGGATTGGCCGAATAGACCTAGCCGGGGTGCAAGGTCTTAACTCCACCTCCGTGTTCCATAAGGGCCGCAAAGCCTCCTCGACAATGTGGCACAGGTGCTGGGTGTCGGTTGAAGGACCCGTAACCCTTGTTTCGCGCTCCAGGCGGCGGATAAGCTGGGGTTCGGTGGCTGGGTTCTGCTTCTGGACCTCGGGGGGATTATCGGCCCGGCGGGGTGGTTGGTATGGCAAGAATCTCGTGCGCCGGCCGGTCTTCGCCTTACGGACTGTGTTCACGCGGTTCATGGTTGGTTTTCTTCCTTTTTTTTTTCCTTTCAGTCTTTCTGAGGTGTGAATGATTTTATGATTGGTGTGTCTGGATGATTATTGATTGTGTGGTTGTATGAGGGTGTGATTGATCTGTGGGTGGAAAACAAAAGGAAGGGAATTAGTTTGGAGCTTTACCACTTGTATCTGGTTAGTCGGAGTAATCATGAGTGGAGTGTGGGGGTAGTTAGTAGCTAGTAGGTAATTAAGGGTGCATGTATTGAAATGATCTGTGGGGAAAAAATAAATACAACATTAGTCAATGGTTCCGACCCCGTTCCCAGAAAGAGACAATGGTTCAACAAAGGCCTTGAGCTCACCCAGGTGAGCTGTCTTTAAATCGCCATTCTCCCGGCCCCGGAGCTGTGCTATCACCGGGGATGGGAAACTTACAACTACATACGGTCCCGTAAATTTCGGGGCCAATTTGGCAGCGAAACTTTCCGCCGCTTTGGACAAAGGGTGTTGGCGGACGAGGACCAGGTCACCAATTCTCGGTTTCCAGGGTCGCCGGCGCAAGTTGTAATGCCGCCGCTGATCCTGAGCGGATTTGCCAATCTGATGTCTAACAATTTTAAAGATTTCCACAAGTTCGCTGGCCTTCTCTTCCGGCGTACGGCTGTGGGCACCCGTTCCCGGTACCACCTCATCGTAGAGGGCTTTAGGTAGTCGCGGTTCCCGCCCTTGAACGAGATAAGCCGGACTATACCCGGTAGACTCGGAACAGCAGGTATTGATGGCCAACGTTATCTCAGGTAGGTGCTCATCCCAACGATTGTGTTGGTTTCTAGCAAACTGCGCTATCATCGTCTTTATCGTTCGATTCGCCCTTTCGGTTGGGTTTTCCTGTGGGCAATATGGAGCCGTAAACTGCTGTAAAACCCCGATCTCCTGCAGGTATTTTTGTAACAAGCGGCCGGTATATTGGCTACCATTATCTGTTATTCGCACCTTCGGTGTTCCAAATCGGGCCAGAATTCTTTCCCTGAAAGCCCTAATGACCCCTTGAGTCGTAGCCTTTCGCAGAGGGACGAGCTCAACCCATTTCGAGAAGCGATCGAAGAATACCAGGAGCATGCTGTTACCATGCTTTGAGCGTGGCAGCGGTCCAACGAAATCGGTGCATACCGTGGCCCACGGCTCTTCCGGTATGGTCACTAGCATTTCGCCAGCTGGAGCCACCTGACTTGGTTTATACCTCTGGCAAGAGTCGCAGCTCCTGACGAATCGGGCCACATCACGAAACATACCCGGCCAGTAGTACCGGTTGCTGACGCGGTTGACGGTCTTCCGTACCCCGAGGTGTCCGGCGGCGGGCTGACTATGATTCTCCGTTAATACCCGCTCTCGTAACTGGGTGGCGACGCACAACTTCCAAGGGGTACATTCCTCCGGATGTACCACAGGTACTCTGGCAGGGCGTTATGAAATATCCGCTCCAGTTTTTCGGTCTCGGAGTAGCTGGTGTGCCTCATGAGATTTTGCATATCAAGGGTGTAATCTCGAAAGGACTCACGATTCCGTTGATGACGCTTCCTGACCTCGTCCTCTAAACGCTCAAAGTACCGGGGTGGCAAGAAGAACTTGAGAAAATCTCTTTTGAACGCGGTCCACGTTGTCCACTGACGGTTATTATTTCGGTACCAGATGAGAGCTTTCCCGGTGAAGATTTCCGGCATCATGGACGGCATCGTGTCTACTTTAATGGCATACATCTTTGCCAATTCCTCGATCCTCTCCATGAACTCCAATGGTTCGGCGTTCCCATCGAACTGCACTCCCCATTTCCGGACCTGGTCAGCCCTAGATTTGAGATCGCAGACGACTGCCGTGTCGGCAGGACTGCCTGCGTCGGGACCGACGTCGTGGCCTGTCATGGTTGTAGGGTCGGTAGGTACTACCAACAGCGGTGCCTTCTTTGGGGTCAAAAGCCTACCCTCAGTACCAGAGGGTGTAGGTTCATGTTTCGCCTGTATTTCCAGGAGCCTGGGTAAGATTTCGGGCTTATGTTCTCCGCCCACGAATTGGCCAAATCGTTTCCGAAGTTCTTCGACGTTCCCCGAACTGTCAAGACTGAACTCATTTAGATATTTCACCAGATCTTCTTTCTTTAGGCCGTACGCCCACGATGTACGCAGCATGGTAGTATTGGCTCAAGATATTCCTCCAATCTATCTCCGCCTAGCCCAAGTGCCTTGTTGTAGTATTGAGAAAACCTTCCTCTCTCTGTCCCTGCTCGGGCGCCACTGTAACGACGAGTTTCCTCCGTTAGCTGGGGTAAGCTCGCGGGGGTAGGGATCGTCACAGAAATTTGTTTGATCTAGTGACAGAGAGTGAAAGGCGTGGTCTTAAACGTTATAAATTTCAATTTATTGGCTTATATCTACAAACAAAACACTTAGGACTAACGGGACGAAAAGAAAAGAAGGGCCTCAGAGGGAGAAGGACAACTTAGTTTCGCTCACGGGGTCTGTTGGTCGGGTTCTATCGGGAGGTGACCAACGCTCGGCACACACTCGACGCTGAAAAAGAGGTGATCAACGCTCGACACACACTCGACGTAGAAAAGGAGGTGACCAACGCGCGGCACACACTCGACGCTGGAAAAGAGGTGATCAACGCTCGACACACACTCGACGCTGAAAAAGAGGTGATCAACGCTCGACACACACTCGACGCTGGAAAGGAGGTGATCAACGCTCGACACACACTCGACGCTGAAAAGGAGGTGATCAACGCTCGACACAAACTCGACGCTGGAAAAGAGGTGACCAACGCTCGGCACATACTCGACGCTGAAAAGGAGGTGATCAACGCTCGACACACACTCGACGCTGGAAAAGAGGTGATCAACGCTCGACACACACTCGACGCTGAAAAGGAGGTGATCAACGCTCGACACACACTCGACGCTGGAAAAGAGGTGATCAACGCTCGACACACACTCGACGCTGAAAAGAGGTGATCAACGCTCGACACACACTCGACGTAGAAAAGGAGGTGACCAACGCTCGGCACACACTCGACGCTGAATAGGAGGTGATCCACGCTCGACACACACTCGACGCTGGAAAAGAGGTGATCAACGCTCGACACACACTCGACGCTGGAAAAGAGGTGATCAACGCTCGACACACACTCGACGCTGAAAAAGAGGTGATCAACGCTCGACACACACTCGACGCTGAAAAAGAGGTGATCAACGCTCGACACACACTCGACGTAGAAAAGGAGGTGACCAACGCTCGGCACACACTCGACGCTGAAAAGGAGGTGATCAACGCTCGACACACACTCGACGTTGGAAAAGAGGTGATCAACGCTCGACACACACTCGACGCTGAAAAAGGAGGTGATCAACGCTCGACACACACTCGACGCTGGAAAAGAGGTGATCAACGCTCGACACACACTCGACGCTGAAAAAGAGGTGATCAACGCTCGACACACACTCGACGCTGGAAAAGAGGTGATCAACGCTCGACACACACTCGACGCTGAAAAAGAGGTGATCAACGCTCGGCACACTCTCGTACTTTGCAGGACCTCGAAGGATGTGGCAGGACCTCAAAGGATCTTCGCAGGGCCTCAAAGGATCTTCGCAGGACCTCAAAGGATCTTCGCAGGACCTCGAAGGATGTGTGCAGGACCTCAAAGGATCTTCGCAGGACCTCAAAGTATCTTCGCAGGACCTCAAAGGATCTTCACAGGACCTCGAAGGATGTGTGCAGGACCTCAAATGATCTTCACAGGACCTCAAAGGTTCTTCGCAGGACCTCAAAGGATCTTCGCAGGACCTCAAAGGATCTTCGCAGGACCTCGAAGGATGTGTGCAGGACCTCAAAGGATCTTCGCAGGACCTCAAAGGATCTTCGCAGGACCTCAAAGGATGTTCGCAGGACCTCGAAGGATGTGTGCAGGACCTCGCAGGATATGGGCAGGACCTCAAAGGATACAGGCAGGATGTGTCTTCAAGAGCTAGAAAAAAAGGATAATTAGTGAGATGTACCTTGTTAGTTGTGCACGCGTTGGCGGCTGCCAGCAACTGATCCAGATTTCTTTGATGTGCTGCCTTTTATACCCTTTTTGGCAGCTGAGTTCGTTATTTACTTAACATTAGGGTGGCTCGTACAAACTAAATGATAGTTTTCTCCCATGTTCTATTTATTTCTATTCATCTTGGTAAGAGTAATACTAAAGTAATTCAATTCAATTCCGTTCAATTCTATGCAATTCAATTAAATTCTATTAAATTCAATGCTATTCAATTCTATTCAATTCAGTTTTATTCAATTCATTTTAATTAATCTAATTGATTAAATCTAGCCAGGGTGTTGGCAGAAACGAGTGTCCGACTTCTGCCATTACAATGTCATGACAAACCATTCGCTATTTATTAAATTTTATAAGGCTGCTGCAAAAACAGTAATGTTTTTTTTCGTTTTGAATATTTTGGCGCAATTTTTCAGTTCATTATATTGGGATCATTTTGCATTTCTTCCAATTGGGGCTATTTTGCACAATGAAAAAAAGCCGCAAAGTAATAAATGAAAATATTTTTCATTTGGTTGGGGTCATTTTGCATTATATTTTTGGGGTTAATTTTCATAATGAAGTTTTGCCCCAAAAAATTGGGCTAAATTTAATTTTAAGATTGGGGTCATATTTCTTGGGGCCATTTTGCGCAACGCCGTTTCCAATTATTCAACATAGGCGGTTAACCGGTTAATGCATTATTCGAAAAATCACTAAAATTAATTAACCGGTTACTCGGTTAATCGTATAATGCAAAATTAATGTATTTTCTTAACTTTTTATTAATAGAAATAAAAAGAGCTGACTTTTTAACATTAAAAACTAGAAAAGCCTTTTACATTGAGCCATCAATAAAAAAAAGTTTTAAACTCTATTTGAAAATAGCAATTTACTCTGCAAAAATCAGGAAAAAAATTTTATGAATATTAGTAGTCTGAGAATATCACAAATAATTGGTAATTCTCAGTCTTTTCAGTTTTTAAGGGCCATTAACAATAAACAAATTTTTAGCTAATTTACGCAGACAAAATTTAATTGGACGAGTTTTAATGAAAGTTTTCACTATACTAATGAAGTTTTCTTCACAAAGTTAATGCAAAACAAATTTTACGAAAAAGCTTTTTCCTTGTGTGAAATTTCTCATAAAACTGCATCAATTCAATGAAAAGTTTACTACAGCGTTGTTTTAACGTCCTATAGACAGTTGCAGTTAATGTTGTAATTAATATGCGTTTTTATCAATTTTAATTAATAGACTTGAAGTTAAGAAGAAGAATAAATCTTCTTCTCTAAAATTTATAAATTCATTATGATTTTCAGATCAGACTAGATCTAGTTTCTGCATTTTTTTTTTGTATGGACAGGAATTGTCAGCAATTTTCCATTAAATTGTATTAATTACTCATATGTTTTTATTGTCAGATTGTCTCTATATGATAATTTTTTTCAACAACCCGTCACCCAAGTAAGGCCTTGAATGCAATGTAACTAATTCGTTGTTTTCTTTCCTATTCAGCTTTCTGTTATTGTTTTTACTCAGAAGTCATCAATACAAACATTCTGTTTTTAGATTTTTGTTTATCTTCCAATCTCCTCCATGTTTCAATGGACGAATTCCAGCGAAATTTCATTGAATCAATATAAAAATTCATAAAAAGCATGTATACAATTCGCTCAGTCTGCACTAACAGATGTGAAATCTCAAACAAATTTGTTTGTTCGAACTTTATCACAGATTTTCGCAAGTGAGAGCAGTTTTCAGCCTTTCAAAATTCTATGTTTGCAATAATAAAATTTTAAAAATTAATACGTACTGTTTTTGTTAAAATAAATATAAATAAAATCATGGACTAGAGGCTGAAAACTGCTCTCACTTTTGAAAATTAATTTTAGACTTTAAAAGAATTAAAACAGAAAGGAAAAATTGTCTTTTGTATTTCCTAAAGCCTGCTCCAGCCAACACATAGTGCTAAAGCATTTTTTTACAAATAGAAACTTTGTTATTTTTTTGTTCAAACAAATTTTATTAAAAATTAACTGCGATAATGTAAAACAAATCCGTTTTAAGAGTCTCTTAAAACCTATGACGTGTCTCGCTGATTCAATGTCGACTTGCTTGGAGTTGCTCAAAAAATGGTATCTAAAGGTTTCTCTTTCAATCGATTTTAAAACAATTTGATCGTATTTTAGATAGTATTTGTTTTTTTAAGCGTTTCTTGTAATTTTTGAGCCAAAGTTAAGAAAATTATGAAGTTTTGAGAAAAAATAAGGCAATAAATTACATATTAAAAATTTAACCGGTTAATCGACGTATTTTAACCGATTACACTGTGGAACAAATTCAGGTTAGCAAAAGTTAGGTCGATTCTGAGAGTGAGGGGTGAAAATAGAGGCTAAATTAGAAGACCCGTATCGCGGCGTTTGTTTATGATAGTTCGAATTTTTTTTTAATCGACCTTCGAACTTTGCAGTCAAATGCCGATTTTCAGCATATTGTTTATATGATTTTTTGGCTATAACTCGTCGACTAATTGATATTTTTAAATCTGTAAAAGCCAAATTATTGCTAGAGACCTGTGCAACAATTAAAATTTTTAAAAAAATTTATTTAGAAAATTTTTGTGGTGCAATGTTAGTTAGGAAAAGTTTTAAGAAAAAAAATTAAATAAATTTAATTAATGATTTGGCCAGTTGCCGTTCAGCAGGCGGCTGTAGATCAACATCACTGCTCTCTCTAATATCTTGGTCATTGTCATCATCATCAGAAAGGTCCAACAGATATTCTGGAATTTCATCTTTATATTCCCCTTCTTCCTCTTTTTCCTCGTCTTCCTCTTCTTCAAAGGTGTTTTTATACCACCAACAAATTTAAGCGAGTATTGCATGTGGAGATTTCTTTCCTCTGTACCTGAAAAGAAAATAGTTTTCAATCGTTAACATGTTTAAATTGTGCACTCTGTCAAAGATATTAGAAAAATCTAGGAATTCAAAATATGCACACTCTATAGTTACCTTATTTAAAATGGAAGCGCAGTTTGGTGATAACATTCGCCTTGCTCATCAGATTGAGTTGGCAACTGTTGAGCGAGTTGATTAAGATGCTGATGCAAGAGATGAATTTTGTACGACATATTAACCCCAATTTCATCGAAAGCTGCCAACATGTTTACAACAGATTGCCTGTAGTTGTCTAAGCGTTCTTTACCCAAAAGTCCTTTAATGACTGCTTTCAATGCGAGCCATGCATTTAATTCTCGGTCTGTGAGAACTTGGTCAAAATCTTGACGACTCATTAGTTTCCGTATGTCAGGACTATTAATAACCCCTTCCTGAATTTTGGCGATACTTAGTCTTGGGAAAATGTCTTTTAAACGGTTGAATCCTGCTGGTCTTTTTGCGATACATTTCAAAAATTTTTTAGCAATGCCAAGTTTAATGTGGAGCAACGGCAACAAAATTTTCATTTCAGGAACAAGACTTTCATATAGCCTATTGTCTTTAGGCCATTTCCATCCAATGCGACTATTCCAGTTATGCTGTTTGTACTGGTTTCTTCCTTTAATACCTTCTCCGTATCGTGAATCCCAATCGCACAAAAAACACGGATATTTTGGACGCCCAGATGCTGTTAAGCCTGTAATCAATGAAACTATTTTGAGGTCGCAGCAAATGCGCCACTGGTGTTCGTTATATTTGGCTACTTCCAGAATGTGTTTCAAATTATCGAAATTTTCACTAGTGTCAGCGCTATACGCAATCGGAACAGAAGGCATTCTATTTGTATTGTACAAAAGCACAACTGCAGTTCTGATTTTTTCTGAGTCAAACACAAATTTGCAACAATTCCATCCAATTGGTGTTGTGTGACTAGGATTGGGTCCTTCGATGTTTCAGAGGATGTACCTTCACTAGGGTCGTATTCTGAGAAGAAGTCCATGGATGTAGCTGCGCTGGTTGTAGTACTGTATCTGTTTGAAGATCAATACTTCGGTATGTTGGTACTGGAACGAATTCTGAGTGCGGTAATGGTAATTGGACACTTGGCACTGCTACATAAGTTTTATTTTATTGCTTTCCTTCTATTCAAAGTTTTATGGTAGTTGATATATCCATAGCAATTTTCTTCTTTATGCGGGCTGTTGTCTAACCACATCATTGGTATACCAAAAGGCATAGCCTTCTTCTTTCCACTTTTCCATTGCATAAGAGTTGAATAGCAATTAAAGCAAACTTTTTTAGGGGCATAGTTTACGTCAGTGATAAACCCTTGCGAGAAATATTGTTCATAGGCTTCCAAGAAAAAATCACTCGCATTGCCACATTTTTCATCGCTTGCTATTAAACGTCCACAAACATTACAAAAATGGTCCATTTTACATTTTGGTTCCGACATTTTTATTACAATATATATTATACAATGTTTTTTTGTTATTTTTATGAAACCGATGCACTTAACTTAAATCACTCACAAAATGAAATAAGTTCCAAAAAAATTAATAGCGAATTTTATCACGACCGAGCGAAAATTAAAAGACATCAGCTTCGGCTGAGTTCCGAGTCTTAACTGAATCTTTATTTTTGAAATTAGTTCGCTTGTACGAAATAAAAAAAAATCGCTGCCTGTGCGGTGGTTGAAAACAAAAAAGTTGTTTTGTTGGTATAAAAACACCTTTGAAGAAGAGGAAGACGAGGAAAAAGAGGAAGAAGGGGAAGACAAAGAAGAAACTGAGAAGCATATTATAGATCAAACAGAAAGCAAAAAAGACTTAGCTTTGTGGAAAATATTTTCAAAAAGCATGAAAAAAAAATTAATTTTTCCAACACTTTGCTTCATAAGCACCACAAAAATTTTAATTATTGCACAGGTCTCTAGCAATAATTTGGCTTTTACAGATTTAAAAAATATCAATTTCTCGACGAGTTATAGCCAAAAAACCATATAAACAATATGCTGAAAATCGGCATTTGACTGAAAAGTTCGAAGGTCGATTAAAAAAAAAATTCGAACTAACATAAACAAACGCCGCGATATGGGTCTTCTAATTTAGCGTCTATTTTCACCCCTCACTCTCAGAATCGACCTCACTTTTGCTAACCTGAATTTGTTCCACAGTATTATTCGGGTCGAATAATTATTTGAGTTTTAAATTATTTGTTTCGACATTAACCGAAATAGAAGCGATTAATCGAGGAATCGGTTAATCGATTAACCGAATTGGAAACACTAGGAACGACGGATATCAAAACACAAGACAGTGGGTGCGAAATGGAATGAAACGGGGAACCATTGGAATTGGGACAATAGATAATGGGAACGAAATGCAATGGAACGAAGAAGGAAATAGAATCTGGAATGGAACGAAATGAAATGGAACGGGGAATTAGTGAAATTGAAACATTAGATAACTGGAGGGAAATGGATTGGAATTTGAGTGACTCAAACTGCTGAAGTTTGGCACTTGAAATTTCGCATGTGACATACAACCACTAAGGCAGGATTATATATGTTTGGGTTTTTTACGGGGAGGAACAAAAAAGGGGTAAAGAGCTCATTTGAATTACATGTGCAACCACGTTAAGCACGGAATATGAAATTTAGCATTGAAGCACACTCTACAAAAACGTTAAACAAATTTATTTAAAAAAACCTTAGGAAAAGAATGCAATTTATATATTCCCATATATCGGTGGAAGAAAATGGCGCAGTAAACTTTCCAACTGAATTTGTGAATTTGCTTGAATTGCTGGGTCTACTTTTATATAAACTGGAATTAAATAAACTTTAAGGCACGCTAACAACGTAGTGGGCTTTGCCCGCTAGTGTACATATATAGCAGGGTGCCTCGTTTAAAACAAACCAAATTATATTTTGAGAGGGGAACTTTTTTTAGTTTCTTTTCGTCAGTCGATCTAATGTACATAAGTAGGGCAACCAAAAAAAAGCTCTAAATCAATGTTTTAAGCTCTTAAAAAATCTCGGAAAACAGTAAAATAAGCATTTAAAATATAAAAATAAGCCCTTAAACTTCATTATTTTTTCATTAAAATCCTCATAAAATTTAAATTTTTTATTTAATACAACGCTACATTCCTTGGAAATTCAGGAATCAGACAAAGTTGTGACATTCTTAAATTTATTTTCATCGGGAATACATTAATTGCATTAAAGAAATTAAATGTGCTAAAATCCCAAAAAAACTTATTTAAAAAATTGTGAAAAGTAATCTGTTAAATTTATGTCGTCTTAAAATAATAAATTTTTAAGTAATATTCGACCTTTGAAGTTGATGAATTTATTAAATAATTGAGCTCGAGGTCATTTAGTTTTCAATATAAAATATCTTTTATTATTTCATATATGTATATGCCACCGATATTTCGTCATTCATTGAATGACATCCTCAGGGTTTATGGAAACAACAACAAACAATTAAAAACAATTAAAAATATTGCCGCTGCACACCACGCATGTCCACATTGCATTGTAATGTGGACATGCGTGGTGTGCAGCGGCAATATTTTTAATTGTTTGTTGTTGTTTCCATAAACCCTGAGGATGTCATTCAATGAATGACGAAATATCGGTGGCATATACATATATGAAATAATAAAAGATATTTTATATTGAAAACTAAATGACCTCGAGCTCAATTATTTAATAAATTCGTCTTAAAATAATGTTTAAAATTACTGATTTTATGAAAATAAAAGAAAAAATATGCTCCATTTTCACATAAAAAAGCTAAAATAAGCTTAATTTTTAAAGAAAATAGCAACAACAAGCCAATATTTACAAAATAAGCAAAAAAAAGCAAAATTACATAAAATAAGCAAAAAAAAAAGGTTAAATTGTTCTATCTTTTCAAATAAAAAACATGCTCTGGCTCCTTTTTGGTTGGCCTATACATAAGTAAGTTTATATATTTTGGTATGATTATATCGAAAAGATATTGTAAAATTTCAGTTTGCAAGAATATTTATATTTATTTATGAGTATATTGAAGTAACACTGTTAAATTTTTCCATTTTTGTGTATTTCGCCAAAAAAAAACTATGCCGCCAAAAAATTGGCGTAAGGGATCTTTTCTGTCACATTTTCATTCTCATATAACCTAGAATCTGAATACGCTGGCAGATTGAATTAACGCAAAAATTTATAAAAATTTGGTCCAGATTACCGTAGGAAATGCATTTAATTTGCAAAATTCCAAAGTATTTACACACAATGATGATGTACTTGTTAAAAGAAAAATTTTGATACCCATATTTTCCAGTTTAAAACAAAGAGTTTACCACCAATCGAATTTCTGGTAAAAGACGAACTACCACGAATTTCAAAAAAATCTGAAGCGCGTAGGTAATCACTTTAATCGACTAGAGGATGAGTTAATTTGACACTTAATTTACAAATCTCAGAGACTATTAATTATAGAGATAGGAAATCAAAACTTACACTACTCACCAGTAGGGGGCGCTGAAATTTAGTATCACCTGAGCAACTATTTAGTATTACTTTAGTATCAGCTGAGCCTATATTTAAAAACTCAAAAATTGCTGAAAACTGCGCAAAATAAGAAAAAATCAAGCGCAAAATATATTTAAATAATAAAATTTGAGAATTCCTTGTTTTTTGTTCCGTTTTTGTTTGTTATTATTTCAATTTTAATAAAAACAGAAAATTGTCAATTTTTTGAACAAAGTGTCATTTAGTGGTAACGATGTCGTATAACTTTTGTTTTTGGTGATACCATACCTCTGACAAACCTCTCCATACAAAAAATTTAAAAATTCCTTTTTTTATTGGATTTTCCCTTAAAATGGGGCATGTCTGTACATACGTGGATATTAGAGCGTACCACCTTATAGTCAAAAATAAGTGGCGGTACACCCTCGAATATAAAGTATTTTTGCAAGGCAATTTGGTCGCCTTTTTAGTGTGTTATATCAATTTTTTTTTTTACCTCGAGGAGACCAATGTTTTGCTATAAAGGAAAAATGGAATAAAAAACAATTAAAAAGGTGACCCATACGTTCGGCAACAAAAAAGTTTCTGCTAGAATTATCGAAAAACTTCCTTAGCAGAAGTTTAATGATTTAATTTTCTGAAGTTAGAGTGGTACATTAGGGTAGTAGGAAATAAGATCTGTTGGATAAATACTAGAACGGGATACTTGAAGTCAATGGCCCTTAGATCAAAACATTGGTAGCCTCAAGACAAAAACATAGATGTATCATGCTTTAAGATCCTACTGTAAATGCCAAAGATATAACGTCAAATTTACGGTTATAATTTTAACCGGTTATTCGGGTCGTTTAATCGAGAAAATTGGCGATTAATCGTTTAATGCAAAATTAATGTATTTCCTTAATTTTGTAACACTAAAAACACAAAGAGCTGCCTGTTTTTGTTAAATATCAACGTGATATGTAAACTCGATACATTTGAAAAAAGTTCTCGTATTCTAAGCAGAGATGGGCTAAAATCATTACCATTACATTTTCATTACCATTACTTGATGTAATGATAATGGAGCACCTTTTTTTAATTTTCATTACTTTTACCTAATGTTTACATAGTAATGAAACACCCATTTGTTTTTTATTACTTGCCGTTTTATCGAAGTTTTTTATATTAAAAGTATGAGGTTTACAAATTACTAAAAGCATTTTTTAGTTTATAATCCGAGGCCTATGGTATCCAAGTTTTGCGGCTAGTTGCAAAAAAAAATCGCGAAAAAAATTTTAAGAAGGAAAATTCTTGCATCAATATATTTGTTTGCAGAACATAAATAGCTGATTAAGTTTTTTAATTCAATTCTAGTGCCATAGTCTTTTTTCGCGATCCGCCATTATTTTGCAATTTTGTAAGTGCGGTTTTTTTAAAATTTATAATCTAATGCCGTTTTCTTTTCTAAAAAAAGTGTTGCCTTTTTTCTGCCCTTTTTTTTTAAAATGTATTTTTGTGCATAGAAATAATAAGTAAATATAGGCATATTAGGTATAAAATTAAATGTATTTTAAAGACCTATTTAACTATGCTTCAAAAATGTCCAACAGTATTCAACTTATTTAACAAAACACCAAAATATAGAAAAATGTGACATTTTGTTAAATTGCACGAAAATTAGGGAATAATTAGACATATTTTATACACGGTTAGATTGATATCTGAACTACCCAGCAAAACCTTGGTAATGGGTTTGACCTTTTTCACACATATATCACTACTTATTTGGAGCCTTTAAAATAATATATTACCGATATTGTGTTTTATAATAACTTATTTAATAAGTGTAAAAATAATAAGTTATTGGTATTGCATAATATAACTACTTATTATGCGAAAGTACGATTTAATAAAAATTTAGAATCTAATTACATTGCTCGGATCGGTGTATTTTTAAACAAAGTCATTACTACCAGTCTTATTTTATTCCTTATACATATGTAACCAATGAAATATGTACTAATGTGTAATGACATACTTAACTCTATAAAAGTATGTACTTATTTTAGCTAACTAGTGAATCTAATATTACAAGTAACAACTTATTTCAGTACTTCCTTCGTAATTACTTATTTTATCTTATACCGGTACGACTTAGGCAACCATTTACCCCCAATGACACCCCCATGTTAAAATAATGTGTTATGCGATCAAAGTGTAAGTACTTACAATTTTTGGTTTCTTATTACATTTTCCTTTACCTGGTAATAGAAGGTTTTGCTGGGTACCTTTAATTTGATACCAAATTTGTCTATGTTTACCTTTTATTACTATACACAAAAAGGCATTTTGTAAAAAAGGGCAGAAAAAAGGTAACATTTTTTTCAGAAAAGAAAACGCCATAAGGATTATAATACTCATTTCATACAACAAAGTTTAGTGACTAGTTGAAAAAAAGTGGCGAAAAATATCGCAAAAAAAATTACAAAAAGGAAATTTCTTACATCAATATATTTGTTTGCAGAATGTTAATTGCTGATTAGGTTTTTTAATTCAGTTTTTGTAACATAAAGTCTTTTTTCGCGTTCCGCCATTATTTTGCAATTTTTGAAGTGCAGTTTTTTAAAATTTGTAATCTAGGAACTATAATGCGCATTTCACACAACATGGTTTGGTGGCTAGTAAAAAAATTGCGAAAAAAAATTTACAAAAAGGAAAATTCGTACATCAATATATTTGTTTGCAGAATGTAAATCGCTGATTAAATGTTTTAATTAAATTCTTTTACCATAAAGTATTTTTTCGCTTCCCGCCATTATTTTGGAGTTTTTTAAGTGCGGTTTCTTAAAAATTATATTCTAGTGACTATAATACACTTTTAATACAACAAAGTTTGGGAGCTAGTTAAAAAACCGCGAAAAAAATCGGGAAAAAAAATTTACAAAATGGAAAATTCTTACATCAATATATTTGTTTGCAGAATGTAAATCTCTGATTAAGTGTTTTAATTCAATTCTTTTACCATAAAGTCTTTTTTCGCGTCCCGCCAATATTTTGAAGTGTTTTAAGTACGGTTGTTAAAATTTATATCCTAGTGACTATAATACCCGTTTCATACAACAAAGTTTGGGAGCTAGTTAAAAAAAAAACGCGAAAAAATCGGGAAAAAAAATTTACAAAAAAGGAAAATTCTTACATCAATATATTTGTTCGCAGAATGTGAATCGCTGATAAAGTGTTTTAATTCAATTCTTTTACTATAAAGTCTTTTTTCGCGTTCCGCCATTATTTTGCAATTTTTTAAGTGCGATTTTTTCAAATTTATAATCCAGGGACTATAATGCCCATTCCATATAACAAAGTTTGGTGGTTAGTTGCAAAAAAAAAAAATCGCAAAAAAAATTTGCCAAAAGGAAACTTTTTGCATCAGTATATTTGTTTGAAGAATGTTAATCGCTATTTAAGTTTTTTAATTGAATTTTTCTACCATAAATCTTTTTTCGCGTTCCGCCATAATTTTGCAATTTTTTAAGTGCGGTTTTTTTAAATTTATAATCTAGGGACATACATCAAAGTTTGGTGGCTAGTTGCCAAAAAAAAATCGCAAATTTTTCAGTGTAGAAGAAAGAACAAAACGTTCTTTAAGCCCAAATTAGTTTGGAAGTATCGTAAAAAAAGTAACGTATCATTCTCATAATGAATAAAAAGAGTATAAAAAATAAAAATATTGTATTTTTTATCCTTTTCTTCTGCATAGAATTAAATGTCATGTAATAAAATATAAAATTTCTATTTTCAACAGTAAACAAGTTTTACGATTTTACTTGACAACAGTTTCAATGCATAGAAAAAAGATAAAAATATATTTCTATATTATTTTAACACTATGAATTGATTACAGATACGTTTTTTTACTTTACGATTAGACTAATGAAGCCTTTACATCATTATGATAAGTAATGGTAATGAAATTTCATTTGTCTACCTAGTGCAGAAAAAATTAAAATGATTTTTTGGTTTTACTACCATTGCGTAATGTAATGAAAATTATAAAAACGTTGCATTACATGTAAAGAAAACAAATGAAATGAACATTTTTTTCATTGCAATTACATTTTGTAATGGTAATGAATTTTTTTTAATTCTCATTTATAGATTCAATGGTAATGAAAAAACGCAATGGTGATTACAAAGTAATTAATTACTCCCATCTCTGATTCTAAGGTTTCGGAATATGAGATTTTTTTTGTTATACTAACAGACAAAGGGCTATTAAAATTTTGTAAATTCTACAAAAATTTCATTGAAAATGCAGAAAGAACGGCTGAAAAGAGCAGATTTTTGGTTTGGCAAATGTTAGTAAATTAAGAACAATAATCATACTGCCACAATAAAGTTTATTATTGCAATTAAAAAAATGGTATATCTTGTTATAAGTTTTGAAGATTTTATTAAGATTCTTCCTTCTCCCCTACAGAAATAAAAAACGAGTCAGTCTTTTTACATTGAGCCCTCGATATAAAAAAAATAGTTCTATTTGAGTTGAATTTCAGTCAATGAAAATACTAATTTACGCTTCAAGATTTAGAATAACATTTTGCTGATTTTCTCAGTCTCTTTATCGTTTTCTAACGGATATTACCAATACAAAAAAAAAAATAACCTAAAGTTTGAGCGAACTTACGCAGTTAGCATTTTATCAGACGAGTTTTAATGAACATTTTCAGTAAGCTAATGAAGAATTCTTCCCAAAGTGAATGATAAATTTCTTAAATTTTAAGAAAAAGCTTCATTATTTTTATGAAGCTCTTTTTAATAAAACTTTTCTGGGTGTTTGAAATTTTTTATAAAATTTAATCAAAAACTGCATCAATTTATTGAAAAGTTTCAATAGCTGAATTCGATCGAAATTTCATTGAATCAATGGTAGCATTCGGCCGAGAAACCTTCAACTGGTACCGGTGATTTGTAGCGCTTTGTGATAACTTAATCTGCTGAACAATGTTTTATTTGTTTTGTTTTTAAATACACTTTTTTCTATAGTTTCCTTTTATTTTTTTTAATTTTTGTTTTTGAATTATATATGTATGTTTTTATTTGTCATTCTTACAAAACAATTTTTTTTTTAAATGAAAAACAACAAATGTATCACTTATTGATCAAAAGTAGCAAACTTTTTTTACGCTACCAAAATATGACAGCGCTACCTGAGCGCTCAGACTGAGCGGTTAGTGATCAGATCATTCAGCAGATAGTTGTACAACTGTTGTAGAACTCTTGACTATTAAAGTGTATCTGCCGAGCGCACCCAATGAGTGCGTTTACCAGACGCTCAACTCTTGATAATCCGCTACTCAACAATCTGGTAAACGATTTGATTAGCTACCGCTAAGTCAACATGTTGTGGTAGCGCTACCTTGTATTGGTAGCGTAATGATACATCATTACGTGAGCAGTTAATGATACATCAGCTGTCGTTTGTTTTTTTGTATATTTTTTTTAAAGAATAATAAACCTATACAAATATAATTATAAAGGAATAAAAAATTTCGAAAAAATCAATGAAACATCTACAAATATTTTTATTTTAAAACAAAAACAAAAGTAGCATCGTTCACCAGATTAAAGTAATCATAAAGCGCTACGTATCACAATTGTAGCGGTAGCGGGTTTCTCTGGTAAACCTGCCCAATGTAAAAATTAATAAATGGCATGCAGACAATTCTCTCAGTGTGCAGTTACAGATGTCAAATTCCATGTATATTGAAATTTTTTAACTTTCATTTCGTGCTTTTAGGTTATTTGTTGTTTTAATTTGAATAAAATTTTAAATTCAGTGAAATGGGTTTAGTTCCATAGTATTCTAGTGGAACATGTTGTAGAATTCATGTGGTTTTGAACCAATTACATACACTTTCTTGGGAGAAGAAAGAAAAGTTAGAGTTCTTAAGCCCCATTCATACTGAACCCAAAACTAGAAGTTTTGGTTTTTTTTTTAGTTTTCGATTTGAAATTTATATGGGATTTGGTAATCGAAAACAAAATAAATTTGAAAACTACTAGTTTTGGATTCAGTATGAATGAGGTATTACAGAATTAATATGTCAATTATGTGACAAAGTTTTAAAACAAATGCAATCTTGTCTTAAAGGGCATGGAATTATAATTCAGTTTAGTTTTAATTTTTAAAAGATTTAAGACAGAAATTAAATATTGTCAGAGACGTGCGGTGAAGTTTTTAATTGGCTGTTCTCCGCAAATATTTGAGAACAGTGCAAATCTATGGTCATAGGAAAATTACACAAGTGCAAAAAGTACAACCGTAATTGCATATCAGGCAAATCAATGATAAACGGTAAAAAAATTAAAAAATTTAACTTAAATGCTGCGTTCATTTCTATTTTTAAATCCCGAGATTTCAATGAAAATCTCGACCAGAATTCTTGACCGTTTACATTTGCACTTTATGACAATAACGAGATTTCTATTTGACAACCGCATTTTTTTTTTGTAAATAAAGTACCATAAAATCAATGAAAAGTTTTTGAATATTCCAATGGTTGCAGCTGATCGGAGTTATTATAACTACAATCATCTTAGCAACAACTCTGAATTTGTTTTTTCTTTCACTGCTGTAGACCAATGTGACGTCTTATCAAGTCTTTTATCGATAAAATCTAACTCGGTAGGAGCGGTTGGGATTCATCCAAAGTTTCTTAAAATTCTTTTACCTCAACTGCTTCCTATAATAACATATTTCTTCAACAACATACTTACCTCAAGTTGCTTTCCTTCCAAACGGAAAATTGCTAAAATCTTGTATTTTTTGTATAACAAATCTCTACATATTTTAAAGTTTTTTTTTTAAATATATTTAAATTGACTTTTGATATTTATTACAAAAAAAATTGTTAAAATTGGGCAAAAGCTGCCTACAGAGAGTTTTCTGCACAAATTTTAATAACCTTCCCCATCGCAATAACTTTTAAATATCATGTAGATAACTCCCTCAATTTATCATTGCAGACCCTACCATACACCTAAGGGGCCTAGAGACCATTCTTTTGGTGGCCAATTCCCTACTGGGGTCATCGACGATCTATGTTCTCCTAATAGTCCGCCAATACGGTTGTTCAAAACCTCACAAGAAAATAATTTATAATTTCTTACGTACATATGTATAAAGAAATTACGACATATCGACATCACTCAGTTGCTACAGTTGGGCATTTATGTAAGTGTGTCACATTTTAGTTTTATCAAGCAATTAATTTATTTTGCTTTAACATGGAATTTATAAACTAAACACTTCCAAATGCTATTCGGCAATAATATAGTATTTAAGGGGAACTGAATTTAATAAAAATTGTAGAAACATTAAAAACACCGTTGTGTGAATATATTTCTGCCTTCTCCAATTTAACCAAGTAACAAGAGCTTGCGTTAAAAATATTATTATCTTGGTGTATCACCTTGATAATACCAACAAACAAACAAATAAAAAAATATAAAGTTTAGTGATCGGCAAACTAGCCTTTCATTAACATTTTGGTGACCCCGACGAGATCGTTGTTTAGAGTTTCCCCCCACCAGTGGTAAGGAATTCTGAACACGACTTGAATACACGCCATACACCAGTAGCACAACATCTACCTTGGTGAAACCCATATCCTGTAACTTGGCACAGGATCACATTCAACTCTAAATTATTAATTCATATCCTGTAACTTGGCACAGGATCACATTCAACTCTAAATTATTAATCACATATCCTGTAACTTGGCACAGGATCACATTCAACTCTAAATTATTAATCACATATCCTGTACTTTGGTACAAAATCACATTCGGTACAACTCTTGCTTCTTCTGTAACCTGGCACAGATGCAACAATAGCAAACCTCATCGACAAATTAAGATCCGGGCAATATCCTGATTTAACACCAGCTACACCCACACGACAATGGCACAGAGTCCAGAAGACTCAAATATGACTGTGTTCAGTCAATTAATCGAATCCCAAAAGACAACGGGTAACTTCATTGAGAACATTATTCGAAACGTCAAAAAGGATTCAGCATCTCGGAAGACAGTACTTTATTATGAGGATCGTCTCAAAAGATTGGATATGGCATGGTCTGATTTCGAAACCACCGACAACAAAATACGGTGTCTTGAAAATATACCAACAGGCCACAAATACTTCACCGAGAAGTATTATGAGAAAATATCGGAACTTACGTTAAAATACCCAGAAATTTTCGAAGCAGCCATGATGGAATCTCCAACTGGGCCAGCAATGGAACCAAATCAACACCATGCTGACGGTAAGCCCACTGTTTCAATTAGGACACCTGCGACTAACCAGGATCCAACGGCACCAAACGTCTCCACAACTAACTCAACAATTAGGAGGCAAAATGTGATGATGGCATCTCTCAAGCGGTTACTCATCATAGATCCGACAGCGGCGAATATGACTCTTAAGGAAAAGTTGTGGGAGCAATTCCAGAACTTGCATTTCTCAATATGGGAATCCAGTCAAAATCCACAGGCAGAAGGCTACGATATGGAGGCGTATACCAATCTCGAAAAAATGATCATCGATAACTTCAAACAGTCATCGAATATAACACCAGAACGAAGATCCCAACTTGAGCAGAACAACGTTCTACCGCTACCAAAGGTAACTCTCCCACAATTCAATGGAGACTATCTTAAATGGAGAACGTTTTTTGATCTCTTTTCTCAACTTGTCGACAACCAACAAATTCCCACAGTACAGAAGATGTGGTACCTTAAATCTAACGTCATAGGAGAAGCAGGAAAACTGATAAGTCATTTTTCCGCTACAGCTGACAATTATGATGTAGCTTGGAAAATGTTACAAGAGCGATATAACAATAGGCGAATTCTTGTCACAACGCTAATCCAGCAACTACTTGATCAACCATCAACCGGGTTATCGGCAGCAGCCATTAAGCAACTGCATGACGTAACACAGGAATGCTTGCATGCATTACAAAATATTGGGGTCGACACAGCCACGTGGGACCCTATTTTACTGCAGCTACTAGTTAAAAAACTAGATCGTAGCACCCATGTTCTTTATGAGCGATCACTACCAAGTCCAAAAGAACTACCACAGGTCAAAGATTTTCTGAATTTCCTGGAAATACGTTTTCAATTAATGGAAGCAATGGGCCAGAAAGAGAAATCATCTTCAAAGGTATGTGCTTCTGCATCTTCATCCAGCCAAAACGAAATTGTATGCATACTTTGTAAAAATGGTGCTCATCCTCTATATCGGTGCCAAAAGTTTCAACAATTGTCACCACCGGAGCGCCTACATTTTACACAAAAACACAAATTGTGCTGCAATTTCTTAAAATCGGGCCATTCAACCAAAATTTGCACATCAAGATCTTGCACAAAATGCAATAAAAGGCATAATACAATGCTACACCTTGTATCAACAAAGGGTTCATCAAACCAAGCAACCGACAACAATAGGACATCATTAGCTGCAACTGCACTATCTACAAACGAGAAGCCAGACACCACCTTTTCATATACTTGCCCACCAAATGAATTAGAAGCCGCCTCACTCATTGCAGCCAACAAGCATTCATCAAACTCATACGTTTTACTCAGCACAGCAGTGGTAAAGATCCAGGGTGAACATACAGAAGTTGAGTGCCGAGCCTTGCTAGACTCAGGATCTCAAGTAAATTTCGTCACTGAGCGTCTAGCAAAACAACTTGGTATATCAATGAAGCCACCTTTTTTAAATATTAATGGAATTGGAACAACTAACACCAAAACACAGCACCGAGTAAATGTGGCACTAAAATCTCGAATTAATGGGTTTTCAACTCTACTTGAAGCATTTGTTCTGGCTCGCATCATCTCGCCGCAACCATCACAATTTATCAACACAGACAACTGGTCGATACCCAAAAATCTGGTGTTAGCTGATCCATCTTTTTACCGTCCTGACAAAATCGACATATTATTGGGTGAGGAACATTATCATCAGCTACTATCGATTGGACAAATCAAGTTATCTAAACAACTTCCAATACTACAAAACACGGTATTTGGGTGGGTTGTCTCAGGTAAAATTGAAGAAAACAATAGCACAAATGCATCATGCTTTGTCTGCACAACCGATGAAAGTCTTGAACTTTCCATAGCTCGCTTATGGGAGTTGGATGAAGTTAAACACAATGACAAAACGCGTCGACTGCAGAAAAATCCCGAAATAAGAAGCGAATATGTCAAGTTTATGGATGAATACGAGTCAATGGGGCATATGACGAAAATCTCATCAGATGCAATTCTCTCACCAAACTACTTCATTCCGCATCACTGCCACTACCACTAACCTGGGCGTAGTATTCGATGAATCAGCCAAAACATCATCAGGTACTCACTGAACGACCTCATGTAAACAGGACCGACGGTGCAAAGCGAGTTATTCTCCATACTACTAAGATTTCGATTTCCTAGATTCGTATTTACTACTGATGCCGAAAAAATGTATAGACAAGTCATAATATCTCCCGAAGATCGCCGATTTCAACTTATTATTTGGAGAAAGGAGCATCATCAAACCAAACTATTTAAAATTTTTATATCCCTATCAGTTCAACTTTCGATGATTTCCGCCAGATTACATCGAATTCAAGCAACAATGTTTTCTGCATTATCCGACTCGCACCACGGAAGAATCAGCCCGTTGCTATTAACACCATCACAACTTGAATCAGAACTAGTGCAAATAAGGAATCACCTTTCGGCATCTCAACAATTGCCGGTAAACCAAGACAATCTTCTTCAGCTCTACAAGATAATGAATGTGAAAGGTGGAATAACTGATGACCATATCATCTTCCATATAACCATTCCTTTATGTGATCCAGAAACTTTCGAAATTTTTAAACCACATCCAATTCCATATCGAGCAAACTACATAATGGTTGCCATCCAGCCATGCAGTGATCTCATAGCTATTAATGCACATAGGGATCAATATTTTGTATTAACTGAAAAGCATTGGATCTCGTGTATCACAACATCCGAAGATGAGTTTTTAAGTCAGAACATACAAGCCAAGTTTAACGCAGACGCGGACAGATGATTGTGTGAAATTTCACTTCTCAATAATGACAGCCACGCTAATTGCAACATTGTACCTACCACAGATAACACCTCGTTTACACATTTGGCACACAAGAATCACTGGTTGTACACAATGCAAAACCCAACTCGTATAAACGCCGTATGCGGACAGACCCATTCTCAACTGAGCTTTAAAGGCTCTAGTCTTCTCAAAATAAGTCCAGATTGCACTCTAAAACACAAATCCTTCATTGTGCAAGGTCATCAAACATACTCATCGTCAGTTTACTCATCATACACTGCCACCACAAACATAAGTAATGTCATGTATTCAACGGAATTGCAATCATTACTGCACAACCTTCACATCAGAAACTACTCCGATCAGCTTCAAAATATATCAGACATCCAGCACAAGCTGCACCAACAAGTATTGACAGATTTGCCATTGAAAATCCAGCACATCAAATACCATCATGCGACCATTGCTTATGCTCCTCTAACCCTCGCACTTGGAACCATCATAATCATCACATACAAACGCACACAACGACAAAGGATAAACCTAAACCAGGAACCTCCAGCAGTTCGTCAAAACGTGCAACCAGCAGAATTTGAGGTGACTGTTAATTAAAATATTTACGATGCAGTAGATTGACCTTGAAGCCATTTATTTATATTAATTTTTATTATTATATCAATTTCACACACCTACTCACAATTATTTACACTTAATAAATTATTCAAAACAATAACATTCAAAAACAAAAAAAAAACTGTAGCAACTCAGTGCTGTCATGACAGCACATTTTGTTTGGTTTTTGTGAGCAAAGCTCACGCCGGGGTGCATGTTCAAAACCTCACAAGAAAATACTATATAATTTCTTATGTATGTATAAATCACAGCGAGATTTAACTCAAAATTTCGGAAAATGTCTATCATTCAGTGTTATGTACCAACTGAACCTGACGAAGTTGAAGTTAAGGATGAATTTTACGGTCAACTCGAGGCCATTGCGAGCTCTTTACCGGTTCCTGACATTAAAATTTATTTGGGTGACTTTAATGCCAAAGTAGGAAATGACAACAATAACATACAAGCAGTAATGGGCAGGCATGGTCTGGGTTCTCTGCGAAACGAAAACGGTGACAGACTTGTGGATTTTTGTTCCCGAAACAGATTATTTATCGGTGGAACTAAATTCCCTCATAAGAACATACATAAGTATACATGGGAATCGCCAGATGGTGTAACTTTCAACCAAATCGACCACATAATGGTGAGAAAACTTTTTCTGGGATCTCTTATGGATGTTAGAACGAGACGCGGAGCCGATGTCGACAGCGACCACAAGCTGCTCGTAGCAACACTTCGTTTTCGACCTGCCGCAGTAAACGGAAAGAGGGATTTTGTCGATAAGTACAGTACAGACTGCCTACGAGACCCAGCTGTATCTGCTAAATATAATCAGACTTTACGATCTAACTTGGCTCAAACCGAACACTAAACATGGGCAGAAGTTGCTGTGACATGTAAGGATGCTGCAAAGACAGTCCTGGGACTAAAACAAGGTAAAATCAAACCTTGGATTAGCTCTGATTCCTGGGCTGAGATCCAAAATCGTAAACGTCTTCACAACGAACGCATACGGGCCAAAACACCAATATTAAAAGAGCAGGCAAGACTTGCATATAGACAATCGGCTCGCAAAGTTACTTATATGGTGCGTAATGACTGCGAAAAGTATTATAATGATATAGCGGAACAGGCTGAACAAGCCGCAAATACAGGAAACCTACGCGGCGTTTACTCAGCCATTAAGCAAATGAGCGGAAACAACATCAGAGGCACCGCGATTCTAAAGGCAGTTGATGGATCCGAGTTAACCAACACTGATGGACAACTTGAACGGTGGCGGGATTTTTTTACATCACAACCTTCCACAGAAAATGATGAAAATGAGGTAGCAAATTTGATCTCTTCTATACGACGCAACCCTAGAAGAGATATCTCAACAGATCTGCCAAAGTATGTTGAAGTTGTTTCGGCATTAAACAGGATGAAAAATGGCAAGGCATCAGGTCCTGACAACATACCGGCCGAATTGTTGAAATATGGAGCCGGCGCCCTTGCGGAGTATCTAACATCACTCATCAGAAGTACGTGGGAAAATAATCAAATCCCCACAAACTGGAAAGAAGGTGTGGTTATCACAATCCCCAAAAAAGGCGATCTTACACTATGTAAAAACTGGCGAGGTATCACATTGCTCAACGCAATTGGTAAAGTGATGGCGACGCTGTTATTGGATCGTATATCTCCTGTGGTTGATCAGATTTTACGTAAAGAGCAAGCGGGTTTTAAACGCGGACGGTCGTGTGCCGACCATATAAACACAGTTCGCATAATTATCGAGCAGTCGGCAGAATACAACACACATCTTTACCTACTTTTTGTGGATTTTGAAAGAGCTTTCGACACTATATCCCGAAACTCTATGTGGACCTCACTAATTAACAAGGGAATACCGGAAAAGATTGTTACCCTTATACGCGAACTTTACAAAGATGCACAGTGTAAGGTACGTTTTAATGGTAAAGAAAGTCGGCCTTTTACAACTTTAACTGGGGTTAGACAAGGCTGTATATTGTCCCCCACATTATTTCTCTTGCTTTTGGACTGTGTAATGGAAGATACAAACAGGGAGGCGCCGTTTGGCATTCGTTGGAATATGGCAGAGTACCTAAACGACATAGATTACGCTGATGACATTTGTCTAATGGCTCATCGATATGTGGATATTGAAGCCAAAATAAAGAGACTCTCCGAAAATGCCAAAAAAGTAGGATTGAGAATAAACTTTAATAAGACAAAACTTATGCGTATAGATACCCATATAACGACCCCATTAACAGTAGAAAACACGTTAATTGAAGATGTCGAATCATTTGACTACCTTGGTTGCAAGATTACAAAAGATGGCGGGTCTGAAACTGATATCTGTGATCGGATAAATAAAGATCGCATTGCTTTCTTCAAATTGCACAGAATATGGCGTGCAAACAACATCTCGAAGAAGACAAAATTACGCATATTTAATTGCAGTGTAAAATCTGTATTGCTATATGGCTGTACCACATGGAGCTTTACAAAACTGACATTGGGAAAGATCCAAACGTTTATTAATCGATGTCTGAGAAAAATCCTTCAAATATACTGGCCGAATTGGATCTCAAACGAAGCTCTTTGGCAAAAGGCAAACTGTTGTCCAATCGAATTGGATATACGTAAAAGGAAATGGACATGGATCGGTCATATCCTAAGACGACCACAAACTGAAATCGCTAGAGTTGCGCTTGAGTGGAATCCCCAGGGACAACGAAGACAAGGAAGGCCACGTAATACATGGATACTCTGTACCAAAAAAGAATATGAAACAGCTCGTAAAACCTGGAACCAAATTAAATCACTTGCCGGAGACAGAAATAAATGGAGAGAATTCGTTGACGCCCTATGTTCTTCGTGAACTTTTTATTTAAGTGTTATGTGTAATCTCTTTTTTTACTACGTAATTTAAATAAATAAAGGACATATATACATCATTACGACATATCGACATCACTCAGTTGCTACAGTTGGGCATTTATGTAAGTGTGTCACATTTTAGCTTTATCAAGCAATTAATTTATTTTGCTTTAACATGGAATTTATAAACTAAACACTTCAAAATGCTATTCGGCAATAATATAGTATTTAAGGGGAACTGAATTTAATAAAAATTGTAGAAACATTAAAAACACCGTTGTGTGAATATATTTCTGCCTTCTCCAATTTAACCAAGTAACAAGAGCTTGCGTTAAAAATATTATTATCTTGGTGTATCACCTTGATAATACCAACAAACAAACAAACAAACAAACAAAAAAATATAAAGTTTAGTGATCGGCAAACTAGCCTTTCATTAACAACGGTAATCCTGTTGAAAGACAATTAAGGGAAAAAGCGCCCTAAAATATCAAACTTATCGGTTTTTCCATTCATCGCTACAACTTACCACCGCAAATGAAAAAAAAACTTCCCCCCCCCCCCAAAAAAAACTAAACCAGAAAACAAAAACAGAATAACCACACTTACCATCCATATAAAAACATAGCCGTGCAGGCACTTGGACAATTTCTGAAGCACTTTCGTCCCCTGCCAAAGGGACTAATCAGCGGAATTAACCTACTGGTTCCATAGAACCCCTCTGGGATGCATATCAACATGATCCCGAAAAACCACCAGAATAGTCAAACATAACAAACCAAATCTCAAATGACCACAAAACCATAAATTCAAAAACCACAGAGCCATAAATTAAAAAAAACACAGAAAAAATTTACCAAATCCAATCCAGTATCACACACCAGATACAATAACTACTGCCCATAACATCCGCGCACCATACCACACACTCGCGAGAAAAAACGATAACATTTATTCAACACACAAACACAATAATATAAAATATTTACTTAGTTTAAGATATAAAATTAAAATGTCAGAAACCTACACCTCATAAACTTACACAAAACCACACAAAAAACCAATGAACCAATAATTTGACAATATTCAAATATTCCCTAGAAACCCGTCAAGAAAACATGATCAACACATCCACAGCACCTGAGAGAGATACCTACCGAATGGTGGACTTGTACATCAACTTTATATTTATAATCAATCATTCGCCCAATAAAATCCATTGATGAAAATAATTTTTCATTTAATTACATTTACAAGGCAAAAACCATTGTAAAGTTAATAGGCAGTGTTAATCCCCAAACAAAAGTTTATGACTGACAAAAAAATATGAGAAAAAGTGCCTGATGAGAAAAAATTGAAAAAAGATGAAATTTTCAAAAAATCGTCAAAAATCATGGCGCAAACTTGCGCAAACTTTTTTCTTTTGTTTAAAAAAAAAGATTTCAAAATTTTTTTTCCTATATAACATTTTTCCTACACTTACTACTCTCACTTTTAAAAACCTTCTTAGTTTTTTTTTTTTGCAAAAAAGTGTATAAAAATTTTTTTTTTTTTAATTTTTGAACGAAGAGCTTCAACATAAATATTTAAAATAAAATTTTTTAAAAATTGTTGACAATAGCTAAGTATTTTATTAAAAAAAAAAATCAATTTAAAACCTCCATTCGTTCAGCCATAAAAAAATATAATATTAACCTCTTAAAACGAAAAAAATCAATAAAAGGAGATAACATTTTCTTAACTTTCCTGACTTTAACAGTGTATCGAAACTACCCAGGTAGAAATTGCCGACGTTACAACAAAAGTTGTACTGGAAGAGCACTGTTTTTTACGAAATGCCGGTACTACTTAAAACGTGCTTTGCCAGTACTGTTTTCTGAAAATTAACGAGCTTTTTTTAATCTATTAAAATTAACAATTTTATAAATTTTACGTATTTTTACATCTATTACACAATTATTTATGTCACCATTATTTTCTTGTGAAGTTTCGAAAGAATACATTAAAAATTTGTGATGTACACTAAGAGGACAGTAAAGTTCTAGCAAACTACTAAATTTGTTATTAAATGTACTGGGATAATACCAAAAAATAAAATCCCAAGCCTGCGCCAACGTTGGGAAATAACTACGGCCAAGCGTTTATTGGTGTTATCATTTCGACAACATGCCAGTACAGTGAAAGTTAAAAATCCGACGCTTTGCCAGTACATGTACTACCGTCTCCGATACCGGGCCGACATTGTGCCGTTTGTATTTTTCTACCTGGGTACAAATCTCATCTTAAAATCTTGAGAATTTACAACATAATGCAGATTTAGTTGCCTATTGAGCTGCGTACTTTTTTTTAATTTCTTTAAATTCATTTTTGCCTTTTTGGCCAGCTTTTTGGGTCAAATACTCCTATGTGCGACGTTCAACTTTACACTAGTTGCAGTAATGATTTGATTGATCAGTGCATCATCTCCCTAAATCGGCAACTCCATCGTATTTACACCTCGGCATCGGCTAATGGTCTTGGGATTAATCCTAGAAAATCCAAATGCATTGTAATTCAAAAACGTCTAAATAAATTTAATATTCTACCGAATATGTTCATAGATAATCAGCCCATTGAAATAGTAAAATCAGCAAAAAATCTTGGTATCGTTTTCAACAAAACCCTGACGTGGTCAGATCACATCAACCATGCTTCTGGTCGTATTTTTTCAATGATACGAACACTTTGGCAAACTCAGCATTGCACACTAGGGTACTCCAACTTTATATGGAGCACCCCCCCCCTTAAAATATGTATTTGGCTGTAAAACAACGTCTCCCAAAAAATTAGGAGAATCGGATAAGAGGAACGTGCCTCAACGGCCCTGAAGTTTGAAAAACGGTATATATGGGAAAAATATGACTTTTTTTTTAATTTGTTAAAATTTTTAATATTTTAAATTAATCTTGAATTAAAAGGATTAAAAAATCGTAATGAACAGTAAATTATCTTTCCAATAAGGCAATAAAAACTAAAATCGGTTAAAAAAAACCAAGTTATTACAATTGCCCCCGGCAACTAATGTGTCACAGAACGCTTAATCAAGAAGTTCGAGCCCAAATTTTGAAATATGTAGAAATAATGTAATGCAAAAACATTTTCTTATTTTATTAACTCCAAGGTACTCAATTAAAAAGTATTTTTTATCATGTGCTTTGCAAACTCGTTTTAAATTAGTGCCAAAAAGTTCGGAATTCTTAAACACTGTTTTCAAATCTACAATTTTACATTTTTAAAAATTTTTTTAAAGAAATTTAAAAAAACCAACGATTGGACTTTAAGGTTTTATTAAGAACATATTGCAGATTAAAAACTACAAAAATTGTAGGAATTCCTTTTTTCATTTGGCTGAGGCAGCGATTTTATTTTAACGGATTTCGAGAAATCGGCGATTCTTGGCATTTATTTAGCTTTTAGGCAAGTTTTTCTTTCTTCTTCTTTTAATTTCAAATAATTTTGGCCGGAATATAACAACACAAGATCAAATACCTTAATCCTGAAAATTAGGGCAAAATATAAATACACTAAATTGCCCCTGTGTAAGGTCAGAAGTCAAATTTTAGGCGTTTTTAATTTTTCTTAAACATATTTATATAACATATATTCCTGAGCGGATTTTAATGTAACTCCTTGCTATTATTTTTCTAAGTCTAAAAATAATATTCCTAATTTAGTTTTAGAAAATTAACCCTCAAGTGCTCTTGGGGCTTTTTTGGCCCTATGGTAAAAAAGCCTGATATTTTTTCAGTGGGGCATACAGGCCCCAACAGCTCTTAAGGGTAAATTTTCTGAAATTAAATTAAGAATATTATTTTTAGGCCTAGAAAAATAATATCAGAAAGTTTCATCAATATTCGCTCAAAAATATCTGTTATATTAATATGTTTAAAAAAATTAAAATCTCTTAAAATTTGACCTCTGACCTTACACAGCGGCAATTTAGCGTATTTATATTTTGCCCTAATATTCAGGATTGAAGTATTTAATCTTGTGTTGTTATTAGTATTTCCAATGCGGTTAATCGATTAACCGATTCCTCGATTAATCGCCTCTATTTCGGTTAATGTCGAAACAAATAATTTAAAACTCAAATAATTATTCGACCCGAATAATCGGTTAAAATAGGTCGATTAACCGGTTACATTTTTAATATGGAATTTTTCCTTTATTTTTTCCCAAAACTTCATAATTTTCTTAGCCTTGGCTAAAAAATTGCAAGAAAAGCTTAGAAAAACAAATACTAAATAAAAATACCACCAAATTCTTTAAAAATCGAGAGAAAGAGGTCCTTAAGCCTTTAAATACATTTTTTGGAGGAACTCCAAGCAAGTCGGCATTGCACCAGCGAGACACGTCATCTGTTTTAAGAGACTGATAAATTTTAATAAAATTTGTTTACAAATATTTTAATAAAATATCAAAGTTTCTATTTGTAAAAAAGAGCTTTAAAAAAACATCGCGAAAGGCCCAAATAATACAATACAATAGACAATGCTTCATTTCTGTTTTAATTCTTTTAAAAATTAAAACTAAATTATATTTCCATGTCCCTTAAGACAAGGTTGCATTTGTTTTTAAACTGTGTCACACAATTGACATATTAATTCTGTCAGAACTCTAGCTTTTCTTACTTCTCTCAAGAGTGTGTGTACAATCGGTTCAAAACCACATAAATTCTACGACATGTTTCACTAGAATACCATGGAACCCGAACCCGTTTCAATGAAATTAAATTTTTATTCGAATTAAAACAAATAACCAAAAAGCAGAAAATAAAAAGTTAAAAAATTGAAATTTATATGCAATTTGACATCTATAACCGCACACTGAGGAAATTGTGTACATGCTATTTATGAATTTTTACACTGGTTCAATTAAGTTTCGCTGTAATTCGTCCATTGAAAGTTTTCATTGAACTGATGCAGTTTTTGATAAAATTTTATAAAAAATTTCATATTATTTATTAAAAATTTTATACACCCAACAAAAGTTTTATTAAAAAGAGCTTCATAAAAATAATAAAGCTTTGTCATTCACTTTGGGAAGAAAACCTCATTAGCTTACTGAAAATTTTCATTAAAACTCGTCTGACGAAATGCTATCTGCGTAAGTTCGCTCAAAGTTTAGGTTATTTTTTTATTATTAATGGCCCTTAGCAAATTTTTGCAGCGTAAATTAGTATTTTCGGTAACTGAAATTCAACTCAACTATTTTTTTTATATCGAGGTCTCGATTTTTATTTCTTCAGGGGAGAAAGAATAATCTTAATAAAATCTTCAAAACTTTAGATATAACATTTATTTAAATGCAATATTAAATTTTTGCGCCAGTATTGACTATTGTTCTTAAATTACTAATATTTGCCAAACCAAAAATCTTTCAACAGTTCTTTCTGCCATTTTCAATGATATTTGTTAAATACGTTTGGGAATTTTAGCATATTTAATTCCTTTGATGCAATTAATGTATATCCCGATAAAATAAAATTAAAAAACTAATATGCAAGTGCTTGTGCAAATTTAAATGTTACTGACACTTTAGAAAACATTGTTCTCTATTGTTGTTTCTACATGAATGGATGTCACTACATTGCTAGATATGTCAAAACAACAGAGTAGTACATTGGAAGATGACAAAGCAAATTGTGGAAAATTTTCTGTTGTTGTTTTTTCTTTGATATTTTAAATGTTTAATAACGCTCCTAGACGAGAACAAAAAATTCTCATTGAGTTTGTAATTTAACTTAACAAATATTTCCAGAAATTCTAAAAACGTCGTCCCCTGACGATTTCCTTAGGCAAGAATGAAATCCGGATAGGGACATGCCTGCAGCGGATTATTTTTCACAATTTGTTAAATACGTTTGGGATTTTTAGCATATTTAATTCCTTTGATGATATTTTAGTAGCTTTAGCAAAATTTTTGCAGACCTTTGTCTACCAAGAAAATTTTTAATTAAAAAAAACCTCAGATTCCAAAACTTTTCAACCTTAGAATATTGAAACTTGTTTTAAATATAGCGAGTTTATATACCACATTGATGTTTAACAAATACAGGCAGATCTTTAAAATTAAGGAAATACATTAATTTTGTATTAAACGATTAATCGATTAATCGCCAATTTAGTTTAGTTTAGTTTATTTATTTCCATTCCAGTACAACAAGAATTAATCTTATAATTATAGTACAGGAATTTTAAGTGCTAAAATTTTGATTTTAAAAAGTTATCGTCACATTAATAATAGTAATAAAATAATTAATATAAATAATCAAATAAATAATTAAAAATAAAAAAATAATAATTAATTAAAACAAAAACATATTACAAAAATTAAAGAAATATTAATTCTAAAAATGAAATTGAATTGAAATTAAAATCGAGCATAGTGTTCAAACAGAAATTTTTTAAAACTCAAAGCGTTGCTGTTTAGCTGTTGAGTTTGAGGGAGCATGTTCCAAAGACTTACGGAATTTATGAAGAATTGCCATTCAGATACGAGGTAGCGATGACTTGGTGGAATTAGCTTATTACCTCTGTTCGTTCCGATGCCAAAACCGAGTTTCTCATAGTTTCTCATTTTCTCGATTAACCGACCCGAATAACCGGTTAATCAATTTTAGGCATTTTTCGAATAATGCATTAACCGGTTAACCGCCTACGTCGAATAATTGGAAACACTAGTTGTTATATTCCGGCCTAAATTATTTGGAATTAAAAGAAGAAAAAAGAAAAACTTGCCTAAAAGCTAAATAAATACCAAAAATCGCTGTTTTCCCGAAATCCGCTAAAATTAAATCTCTACCCCAGCCAAATGAAAAAAGGAATTCCTACAATTTTTGTAGTTTTTAACCTACAATATGTTCTTAATAAAACCTTAAGTCCAATCGTTGATTTTTTTCAAATTTCTTTAAAAAAAATTTTTAAAATGTAAAATTGTAGATTTAAAAACAGTGTTTAAGAATTCCGACCTTTTTGGCACTAATTTAAAACGAGTTTGCAAAGCACATGATAAAAAATACTTTTTAATTGAGTACATTGGAGTTAATAAAATAAGAAAATGTTTTTGCATTACATTAAGGGTATTCACGATGGTACATGTGCATATTTGCAATGCAAATTGTAACATATCGTGAGCGTCTTTTGTAAGATCAATTGCATATTTGCTTTATGAGCTATTTTGTTCACTGCTGCTAACTTTTTTCCTAAAAATATCGCTAAATCAAACTAAAAAATCACTAGAAAATAGCTGAAAATGGTAAAATATCGCTAGATTTGCCGAGAAAATATCTAAATTGGCAACAGTGATTTTGTTTACGTCAAAAGTAAAAATAAATCGTATGTTTGAGAAAATTTGTGAATCATAAAAATAATAATAAAATAATAAATAAAAAAAAATTTTATGTTAACAAACAATTTTTTTATTTAATATCTTATTTTATAAATCATAATATGGCGGCTGATATGTTAAAAACAGATGTTTTGTTTTATTTGCAACTTAGCTTATATGCAAAGTGATTTTTGCTAAAGGTTTTTTTATTGCAAATGAAGAAAAATAAAGCAAATTGCAAATACATACATTTTGTTGTTGTGTTGATGCAATCGTTGTTTTTTTGCAATCATTTGCAACGTTTGCATCGTTTGCAATACCCATCGTGAGTACCCTTATTATTTCTACAAATTGCAAAATTTGGGCTCGAACTTCTTGATTAAGCGTTCTGTGACACATTAGCACACCCTTCAAAATAAGAATTATACTTGCCAAAACTTATTTAATACCTGTTTTATTATACGGATGTGAGATGTTTACCAAATGTGATACAAAAAGTAAAGGAAAATTGAATGTTGCATTTAATAATATCATACGTTATTTATATGGTCTGCATAGACGTTCAAGAGTATCAATGTTTTGAAAAGAGTTATATGGCATTTCTTTTGATAATTTACTCAACATAACAGTTTTGGTTTTTCTTCACAAGATAATATATACCCAGCAGTCTGACTATCTTTACAATAAACTTTGTTTTTCGGATCTCAGGGGCAAAAGAATAAAATCTTTTGGATACAAGAGTTTGATATCTAAATGGCATTTCTATATATTCGCTATATCTCTGTGGAACTCCATTTCCTATAATGTTCAACTTTTAAGTAACGCACGTCTATTTAAGGAAAACATTATTGAACTTTTCTCACTCTAGTCGGTTGCTAAAAATTATTTGAAAAAACCTTTTTTTTCAATAATTTATTTTTCTTTAAATTCTTTTTTTTAAATTCCTTGTGCTTAATTTGCTGACTAATTCTTTATGATATTATTTTTAAAACAAACAAATTTTTATACCTTTTTCTTATATTCTTTTATAATATTTTCATAATTTTGTAATTACCCGAGTAAAAAAGTTTATATATCTTTTATATAAAAATATAAAATAATCATATAAGTGTTTATATAATCTGATCCGCAAAATGGATCTATAAAGTTATATCAGATTGTATTATTTTAGATACAATTCAATCTAATATTATACAATTGCATATACTCTGATGCAATTGCATCCCAAAATTGGGCACATCTAATTGAATCGTATTATATCTAATCTGATATAGTTATATGCTATTTAATAAAATTGGATTTCAAGATATATACCCAAAATATGTTGGGTTTTGAAATATGTTTGAATTGTAAAACTGACATAAAAAATATTTTACTTTAGAAATTTTTTCTGATTTTAGATAATATAAATTTTTATCAAAAATTGACTCAGAAAATATTTTAAATTATTTAAGATTTATCTAAATTTATATATAAAATGACTTAGAAAATGTTTTGGAATCTAGATTATATAAAGTTTTATCTAGAATGACTTAGAAAATATTTTTGATAATTTATCATATAAAGTTCTATCTAAAATGACTTAGACAATATTTTTGATAATTTATCATATAAAATTATATGTAAAACAACTTAGAAATTTTTTTGATAAAGGTTTATATTAAATTATATCTAAAATGACTTAGAAAATTTCTTCGATTTGGATTTATATGTGGGTTATGGGTTATATCTTATTGTATATTAAACCTCAATTTATGAGATCAACCATATCTGATTATATATAGTTATGTGTATCATTAACATTAACACATTTTTTGGTATATGATTTTATATGGTTATACATAAGAAATTTTCGGGAAATATTTGAAGGATATTATAATATATGAATACATATGGATGCAAAGCCATTTTATATTACTATATGTTAATGTGTATTTTTGTATTAAAAAATATATTGTTACCCAGTAGCAAATAGTCGAACTAGTTCTAAAAACTACTAGTTTTTTGACTGGTAACTAGAAAACTAGTTCTCAAAATAACCATTTTGAACCAGTTGTGAACTAGTTTAATACGATCTATGTAGGGACTGTAAAACAAATTAAAATGCGAGATTTGAAATTCTCATTTTGTTTACATTTGTATAAAACATCAGAGTTTGCAAATAAACAATTAAATTTTTTTTACTGTGAATTGACTTGAGGTGCAAATCAGCTGGTACAGTTCTGGTACCAAAGAGTCACTCCGGAACTAGTTTGGTAAATTTCTCATAAGTACCAGTACAGCTCTCTGTTTTTATTCTTAAAACAATAATTTTGAACCATTTGTGTACCTATTAATTTCATTGAAACAATGCGAGACTATTTCGAAAGATTAAATTTAAATAAGAGTTTTAAAATTCTAGTTTTGTTTACATTTGCTTTTAATAATATAGTCTGAGTTTGCGAATAAACACTAATTTCTTTTATTGTGATTAGAAATCATAAACACAAAATATTTTAGATTTCATTTGGTAAATGGACCTAATAATCATCTTAGTAAGGAAACTATCGGTCTCATCTACGTTTCATCAAAGAAAACGCCTTCGTTTTTTATCTATATAATTTAGGTCTTTACCAACTGGTACAGAACTATTTCTAAAGACCCACTTCGGTCCTTAAATTGTAATTTCCAAACTAGTTCTACAACTAGTACCAAAGTGGCAGTTTGGCGATAATTGTCCCCATCCCTATGACATCTTCATGTTAAATTCTACAGTTGTTTGTATGGAGAGGCGGTAGAACTCGTACTAGTTGCCTGGTTCAAAAGAACTAGTACATAACTGGTTCTGAACTAGTATTTTTTGCTACTGGGTATATATGAACTTTTTAACTCGGGTAGTTATTAAGTTACTTATCATTATTATTCTATAATTTGATGTTTTTAAATTTGGCAAATATTCAGTTCCATACTGCAAAATAAGACTTTTAGTCTTGTGTATGGAACTTCCAAATAAATAAATAAAAAAAAAAATAACCTTAAATTAAAAATATTACTAAAAACCATTTTATTCATTGGCGGAGTACAATTTACATTATTTTATGATTTTGATTGAAGTCTAAATTTTAGTCGAAATCTAGGGATTTGGGTGCAGATGTAAATGCAACCTAAAATTACGGGTACATTCGTAAATGCAGCAAATTTGTGCAACATTGCAATTAAAATTAAAAGAAAGATGGAATGACTTTTAATTATTAAAAATCCAAAAAAGACATTTTTTTCATTTAAAACAAAGAATATACATAATAAAGAGATTGGGGGACTCTCTATCACTGAGAAAGTATTTGTTCTATTATGTGCCTTGGAACAGGAACATACTCAAACCAATATCACCCAGCAAACATGGCAATACGAAGAAGATTCTCCGAACATATCACCAGGAAGAAAACATTTATTGCCGGCAATATCAATTTCGTATTCCGGAAGTTTCCTCCGCCAGAAACAACTGTTGCACTGAAACAATACTTCCAGGCAATATGAAAGCAATAACTCATATGGAAGATAAAAGGGATATCGCTAAATAAACGGTACAATAAAAAACACGATTTAATTTTTTCATTATTAAATTTAAGCTTGAAAAACAATATCTGCATACATAATCCATTGACCAACTTATAAATTATCTTGATTTCATCTTAGCCGATTTTTCCCGCGCAAATAATCTTAACTTTTCACGAGTTTATTTCCTATATATCTTTTAATTGTTTTTGTACAAATTTAGTTTTAATTTTTTCGAAATTGATAAAAGATTTCAAACAAATTTGCTTTATCTTCCAAATGAAAAAAAGGTGATATTGCCGCAATATTGTACCAAAAAGTTATGACAAAATATAAAATTTTTGAATTATTTTTTACAAATATCGCCGAATTATCTTCCAAGTGATAAAAGGAAGACAATTTCAAAGTAAATACTACTTGATTATTTTCATTCAAATGACAAATAGAAGATATCGCTTTAATATATGTATGACTCAAAACATCGATTGTAACCAGGGATGGAAAATAATGATTTAGTTATAAAAATCAAGAATGGAACTATACTATGGAATTATACTATTCCAACAGTATTACAGCCCTAGATTATGAATTTTAAAAAACCATACGTAAAAAATTGCAAAATAATATCGGAATGCAAAAAAGGCTTTGGGGTTCAAAAAATTAATTAAAAGATTTACATTCTGCAAACAATGCCAAAATTTTCTTTTTTTTTGCAACCAACAACCAAACTTTGTTTTATGAAATGGGCATTATACTCCGTAGATTATAAATTTAAAAAACCGCACTTAAAAAATTGCAAAATAATAGAGGAACGCGAAAAAAGACTTTATGGTAGAAAAAAATAATTAAAAAACTCAATCAGCGATTAACAATTTGCAAATGAATACAATGACGCAAAAATTTTCCTTTTTGCAAATATTTTTTTCGCGATTTATTTTTGCAAACTAAACACCAAACTTTTGTGTATAAAATTGGTATTATGGACCCTAGATTATAAATTTAAAAAAACCACACTTAAAATTGCGAAATAATCGCGGAAAGCGAAAAAAGGCTTTATGGTACAAAAAATTAATTAAAAACTTAATCAGCGATTTACATTCTGCAAACAAATATATTGATAAAAAAAATGTTTCCTTTTTGCAAATTTTATTTTTCGCGATTTTTTTTTTTCAACTAGCCACCAAACTTTGTTGTATGAAATGTGTATTATAGTCCCTAGATTATAAATTAAAAAGACACGTACTTAAAAAATTGCAAAATAAAAGCGGAACGCGTAAAAAGACTTTGTGGTACAAAAAATTAATTAGGAAACATAATCAGCGACTTAGATTCTGCAAACAAATATATTGATGCAAAGTTTCCTTTTTGCAAATTTTATTTTTCGCGATTTTTTTTGCAACCAGCCACAAAACTTGTATGAAATGTATATTATAGCCCCTAGATTATAAATTAAAAAAAAAGCACGTAAAGAATTGCAAAATAATAGCGGAATTTGAAAAAAGATTTTATGGTACAAAAATTTAATCCCTAGGTTATTTATTTAAAAAAACGGCTCTTCAAAATTTGCAAAATAACGGCGGAATTCGAAAAAGGCTTTATGGTACAGAAAATGAATTAAAAGAGGTAATCAGCGATCGACATTCTGCAAAAGAATATATTATTGCAAAAATTTCGCTTTTAGCAAATGTTTTTTCTTCGCAATTTGTGCTAATATTTGCTAATATCTAAATATTTAATTTTAATTTTTTTTAACGAAGCTATTTTTTAGTTACATTTTTAAATATGTAAGAGCGATCTAACATTTTTTGGTATAAGAGCCAGATTAAGTGAGCCTTTTCCATCCCTGATTAACCAGCCGGAGTTCGTTCATGTTCCAAGCCGCATTATATTTTTTCAAATAAAAAATATTGAAAGAGTTGCAAGGCCATTGGTATAAGAGCCCGATTAAGTGAGCCTTTTCCATCCGTGATTAACCAGTCGGAGTTCGTTCCTGTTCCAAGCCGCATAATATTTTTTCAAATAAAAAATATTGAGAGAGTTGCAAGGCCATTGTTTAAAATTGCTAGTTACAAAATACAAAAGGAGTTCTTTGGTTATTGTGTATATTTGATTAATTTCAAATAAAGCTTTAAAAAGAAATTGCAATTTTTTAATTTGCAGAAAGAATCATTTGAGCTTAATTTACATTTTGAAATTAATTGTTATTTTTTGGATAACAAGTAGTGTATTATTTTTAGGTTTTTTCAGCTACAATAGAACAGAGATGAAAAATTAGGAAGTTAATTTTTGTTTAAAATATTTCCTTTTATTTAATTCTTAAGTATTTAGCATTTACTTTTCCGCAAAATGAAGAAAATTTTTTTAAAATATTTAATTAGTTAATAACAAATTAATAGCATAAATTTCATCTCTGCAATGCAATTTTGATTTCCTATATTTTGTAGTCAGATTTTTTCTTAGATTTTACTTACTTACTATGACTATAAATTATTCACTGATTCATAAAATGAATACATTTTTATACGAATTGATTCAAAAAATAAATATTTCTTATTTATTAGTAATGTGCAGTTTTTTTCTTCGCACAATATGTTTTTGTATGTATGCGTGTTTTCTCTGCAACATTGTGTGTTTTTTTTTGTGTCTTGGTTCGACATTTTTGACAGCACATTTCTAACATATTATTTGTGTTTAAACTATGTTGCTCAGCAAATATTTTTTCCTAGCAGGAATGTGCTGTTAGGTTTTACGCACAAATGATTATTTTGCTTGTTACTACAATTACTACTACTAACATAGTAGTAATAACATTTATTTAGTAGGAACATCGTGTATGTAGTCTTGAACATCGTATATGTATACAAAATACATCACAACAGTACACGATATACTTAATATAAATACAGGGAAAATTTATAAAAATTTTAAATTTACAAACATGTGAGGTGTGCAGAGAACACCTCCGCACATTAGAGGTAACGTCACTGAATATTGTATTTCCTAAAGCTTGCTCCAGTCAAATAGGTCATGTGTTTTAAAAAGTTTAAAAAACCTTTATTTCAGCCTTTCGTCATGTTTTTGAAAGCTTTTTTTACAAATAGAAAATTTGATTTTGTTGAAATATTTGCAAACAAATTTTATTAACATTTTGTGGTTTCTTAAAACACATGACGTGTCTCTGGTGCCTTGTCGACTTGCTTCGAGTTTCTCCTAAAAAGGTATCTAAAGCAGAGGTCGGCAACACCTATGCCAATGAGCACTCTCTCACACCTACATAAGCTCACACATAGAACAAAAAAATAATCAGTCGCATACAAGCTTTCAATGAAGTAGGTTGTCACATCGCTTGTTAGCCAGATTTTTTACACTCTGCATAATGTTTATTGATACATTTTTTTGGTAGTTTATTTTAAAGTTTTTTTGTTTTTATTTTTTTTGTGTTGTTGTTTTTTGATATTTGTTTTTGTAGTTGTTGTTTGCTTTTAAATTTTTATTTTATATTCCCATTATAAACATTTAAAATTTTCGAATTATTATACAAACGTTCTTTGTCAGTGCATTGAGAGTGAGAGGCTGCAACTCACTCATACAAGCACAAAATAAGGTTGTATATGTTTGCCGATGCCTGATAAAGGCTTAAGGACCTCTTTCATTCTAATTTTAAAGAATTTGATGGTATTTTATTTAGTATTTGTTTTTCTATGCTTTTCTTGCTTTTCTTTTTTTAACCAAGGCTAAGCAAATGATGAATTTTTCAGAAAAAATAAAGGAAAAATTCTATGTTAAAAATGCAACCGGTTAATCGCCCTATTTTAACCGATTATTCGGGTCGAATAATTATTTGAGTTTTAAATTATTTGTTTCGACATTAACCGAAATAGAGTCGATTAATCGAGGAATCGGTTAATCGATTAACCGAATTGGAAACACTAAATTTTTTTAAATCGATTGGGAACTTTTTTTAGAATTTTTGTGTCAAAGCTTCGAATTTTTTCGAAGAATGACAAATATTAAAAAATATGAGGCATTTGAAATAAACTACCGATAAAATATATTTATGTAGGGCTCATGTTAATCATTATTCTATTAATTTAAAATGTCTAATTTTCGAGTAACGAATAATTCGTATAATTTCATACGATTAATCGAAATTGGTAGAAAATTACAAAAATGTTTAAAAAATACAAATTTTTTATTAAAGTAAATATGATAAAATCTCAAAACTCATTTAAAAAATTGTGATAAATAACTTGCTGTACACTGTGACGACTAATTTGGCAACAAACTAGTGTCACAGACTGTAGCTACTGTTATTGAATAGAAACAGACAATAACAACAATATACATAATCACAACCATGCATAAGCATGCACTGGTCAAACAAATAAAAGTGGTAAAAAAAACAACAACAGCAATACGCATGTGCAAATGTAATATTTAACAAGTAGTAAACACCTAGCAACAACTAATAAGGTTGTTTACAAAAATTAAGAAATTTAAGGAATGTATGTGCCGCTATATTACAATAGCAACATAACATGGGTAATTGTTTTGTTGGTAGCATCTACTTGTTTGTCGATTGGTATAAAAGGGCAGTATAGAAAATAGGAAGTTCTCATTCTTTTGGCAGCGATCCAGCGCAGGGTAAGTACCCAAAATAACGTAGTGAGCCAAGTAGACGCTTTAACTGGTGTTTAGCGATCACCAGGAAAAGCTAGTGAATGTCATAGGTATACTTCGGATGGTGTTTACCGATCACCTGACGAAGCTTAGAAACAAGTGTGGCGAAGTGAGTGTGAATTGTTTAAAGTAGAGACACTTTGACTGGTGTTTACCGATCACCAGGCAAAGTTAGTGAGTGTGGTTTGATAACTTCGGATGGTGTTTAGCGATCACCTGACGGAGTTACAGACAAGTGTGAGTCACGCGTGAGTGGGGACACTTTGACTGGTGTTTACCGATCACCAGGCAAAGTTAGTGAGCGTGGTTTGATAACTTCGGATGGTGTTTAGCGATCACCTGACGGAGCTACAGACAAGTATGAGTCACGCGTGAGTGGGAACACTTTGGCTGGTGTTTAGCGATCACCAGGCAAGGTTAGCGAAAGTGATGGAGAATTTCGGATGGTGTTTACCGATCACCTGACGAAGCTTGAAACTTGAGAAGTTGGAGTAATAGAGTGAGTGCGAGTGATACACTTCGGGTGGTGTTTAGCGATCACCACACGAAGTTAGAATAAGATTAGAGTAGTGAAATATTTCTCCTGGTGGTTAGCGATCACTTCGAGAAACATTTGGTGGTGGGTAGTAGTACTTTATATATCTCCATTGGTGGTTACCGAGCACCAGTGAACTTCGGATGGTGTTTACCGATCACCTGACGAAGTTACAGGGATACTAAGCCAAAAGCACACTTGGTGTTTCCCGATCACTTTGTGGGTTTTGGCATAAGTGAATATAAGATAAATTGTGATATTGAAGTTTTAGGACCGGCAGGCAATATCAAAATCCGAAGACGAGCCGAGTAAAGCCGAAGGTTAAAGGAGGGCTGAAACGCAAATCCAGGCCAACCAGAAGGTGCGCAGTGGACAGAGAAATTATCTGGGCAGAAGAGGCGAGCCTACCGCAGCGGAACGAAGATAATACGAGTACCCGAGAGGACACGAAGGGACCCGAACCGTAAACTTTGTAAATTAATTATAAGAATTAATATAAATAAAGGACAAATAACGATTGTGGATTAAAATTAAATAAAGCTGTGTATATTATTTCTTGTAACGAACACTGGACAGAGGCTGAGTATACCCTAGCAAAAATAAGTCGTTACAACACTAATAGAAAAAAGTCCGTCAAAAATGTTGTTAAAACTACTAAAAATTAGTTAAAAATGATGCCGCAGAAAAAAACTGCTAAATTAGCAGATTATTTTTGCTATATATTAGTAATATAGGAACAGCCAAAATACAACTGTTAACTATACAGAATTTTAGTTATATTGGAGCTAAATTTTTGTAAATGGAGAATAGCAAATTACACTTCTAAAATCAGCAAAAAATGTTGCTAAATAATTAGTAGCCTAAAAAATCACCAAAAAATTTAAAATTTTCGAAGTTTCTTTTCGATTTTTTTAATGCAAATAAAAATCGAGCCTTTTGAGAACAGAAGTTTACAATTTTTTAGCAAATATTTTTGCTGGTTTTAGCAGAACAGACTGCTATTTGCAATCAACTAAAACTAGCAAAAAAATAGCTATTTTTAATTTACAAATATTTAGCAAAATTTTCTGCAGATTTTACAGTATTGCTATTTTCAATTAACTAAAAGTTAGCCTAAATATAACTAAAATTCTATAAATTTAACAGTTTTAATTTTTCTGTTCTCATTTTACTAGTATTTAGTAAAACAATCTGCTAACTTTAGCAGTTTTTTCTGCATCATTTTTAACTAATTTTTAGTAACTTTTTCTGCTATTTTTACAGATTTATTTCTATGAGTGTAGGCTTCTACCTATCAGGATTTCGTTTTGGCCTAAAAATAATCAAGGGGCGACTTTTAAAATTTCTAGCAATATTTGTTAGTTTCAACTCAATGAGAATTTCATGTTTTCAAGTAGGAGCGTTAACAAACATCTTAAATGCCAAAGAAAAAATAAAGACAGCATAAAATGATCACAGTTTGCTTTGTCATCTTCCAGCTTACTACTCTGTTGTTGTGACTGATATAGTAAAGTAGTGGTATCTATTTACGTTTAGTAAATTTTTAAGTACTTTTAGGACTTTTTTAAATATTAAGGGTTTTCACGAGGGGTGTGCTATTTGTTGTATCGTTGTATCGTCCTAACAAAAAACAGAGTTGTTAAAAATTAAATTGAAAAAATACAACATTTGAGAATAGCACGATACAACATTTTTACGTATGTTTTGTGTCCTATGTTTCAGTGTGTTAACAGATAGAAAACTGAATAGAAAATCGTTGTTAAACTCAAATAAAAATTTGAACAACTCTGTTTTTTGTTAGGACGATACAACGATACAACAGATAACACACCCCTTATGAACAACCTAATTGATATTAAATGAAAGCATTACTAATTATTGTAATTAATAATTATTAATTAGAATTAATGCTCAATGTAATAAAGCTTGTTTAGTGAGCACTCTGAATTAATAAAATAAAATGAAGGGATGCCTCCACATAAACGTATAAAGAAAATCAATTCTCAACAGAATTCCTCCCTACATTTACGTTTTTTATGTATTCCATGCATACGATAGAGATACAATTCAATGTAAGGGGCGTTATATTCATCTTTAACTCTTTAACTCATTGCGGTGTGGTTTTACCCGGTTTGGATAAAAAGAGGGGATAGAAAAAATAAAAATATTGACAAAATCTGATCTTAATTATTACATTTTCTATTTATATGAATTTTAGAAGAGTTACTGTTTTTAGTTTTGTTTCTTTTTTAAATAAAATTATTAAAAATACAACAAGTGTACGTGTTTAGAGATGCCCCTAAACAAATGCACATTAGTGTGCCCCTAAACTAATGAGCCGCACTGTAACCAACGGTGTAGCTGAATTTCTCTTTACACATTGTTATTGTTGTTAGAAAGAATGCGTATTGATGCATTGTTAAGCATCAATACCAAACACAAAATTAATAACAACCACTCTAGTTTCGATCGGTGAAGAAGAAACAAACAATTAAACTCTAGTTTCGACAACCAATGTGAACAAAACAAACAAGCAAACATACAGTGAACAGTAAAAACAACATAAACAAATTGTATACAAAATAATCAAACATCCAAACAAATATAAAAACATTGAGTAAATTAAACTAACTACTAACAATAAACAAAAACCATTAAATATTAAAATTAAAAATAAAGTGTTTTAATTGGACCCAAATAACAATTTTTAAAGGTTTGTCGCCAAACATAATGGTCCTTCGAACCGGATAAGTGAAGTGATTTGTGTGAAAATCTTTAAAAAAAAATTGGTAATTATTTAAAAATGTGTGATTCTAAAAACAAAGAATTTGTGACTTAAAAATTTGAAATTGTTTTAAACTTATGTTATAAAGTTAGTGTGAATTACAAAAAATTATTTAAATTAAATTTTTAAAGCTTTGTGACTCCAATTACAAAAATTGTGACCCTAAATCTAAAAAAAAAACTTAAAACTGTGTAACAAAACTATTTGTTAAAAAACTGTGGAAAATTTCGACAATAAAAATTAAAATAATTTATATAAAAAATTCTAAAAAAAATCGTGACTCTAAAAATTGAGAAAAACGAAAAGTTTACATTAAAAACTGTGAAACAATCAAGAATAATTTCAAGTGAAAACATTTGTGGAACATTATTAAAACAATAAATTTTTGTGAAAAAATAGATACAAATTGTGACTTTAATTTGACCCTTCAATAAAAAAGAAGTTTCTAAAATCGTTACTAAAATCCAACGGTATCAAAATTCCATAAATAAAATGCCCAATAACAAAACGTGATCATCGTAATTATCATAAACCAAAGCAGCATAGTCAACAAGTGCAGTAGCAGCAACAGCAGCAGAGGACGACGTAAATGACCAGCAGCTAAGTATACTCAAGAGACACACATTGAGTAAGTAAACAAACAAATAATTAGACGCAGAAACTAAAAAATAAATAGAGGGCAAATGCAAAATTTGGCTACTCCACTTAAAAAGTAACTGCAAATTTTTCAATATTTACTTTGATTTTTGTTAACGACCCTTTATAATAAAGTTTTGTTGCTGCAGTAAAAATGCAATAGAGTTGCCATCTGTAGAATTTTTTGTAAATTTCTGGGGAAACGTAATTTCACAAACGGGTGAAATATTTTCAAAAATAATTGACTCCAGTCATTACGAAACTTTGCTCCATCGCTGGCAAAGACTTTTGAGACACAAATTCAGTAAATTTCTCCAAACTTTCTGGGAATTTTTTGGAATAAAAATTATCCTTTATTTGAAAGTTTAATTACTCTTTTCAACCCAAAGTCATCAAATCTTCATTTGACTCGGCTTTTTAACTCATCCAATTCAAAATGATCCTCCAAAATTTTGTAAATTGTACAAATGACCTATTAAGTTTCGAAACCCATCATTCTAAATTAGAAGCCCAAACAAATCTTAACCTAGAAAATCAACTCAATGAGCTTGGCTTAATTTGTAAACAGGTTAAAAAAACTTATGTGGAATGCAGGGATAGAAAGCAGGGACCAGATGAACAGTCAATAGATAAGACAAAGCTTCGGGATTTATACAAAAAGAGTTTTATGGTCTACAAAAATTATTATGTGTGTATTAAAGCTGAAACTTAAAAATCAAATGAAATCAAAAAATCTGTATACGAAACAGAAAATGAATTTTGTAGTGCGAACCAATCGTCAATACTTCTGCCTCTATCAGAAAATCGAAATTCTTTCAGTGGGAAGAATCGGGTCCATTCGTTTCAAACAAATACGTCACAATCAGAAAACAGGTCACAAAAACATAGTTCTAAATCGAATAATAGTTGCCAGAATTGCACGAATTCAATTTGCTTACTCTGCGATGAGTCCCATACGTTGCAATTCGGCCCCAAACATTTAGAAAAGATTGTTAATGGAAGAATTAAAAATAAAAGAGTGACAAATTCATGTCACAATTGCCTCTCTGTCAGCCTTAGCGTCAAAAATTTTGAAAATAAATGCAACTGTAGACTTAATCGTCAAAGACCCAATACCTTGGGGCGTATAGGATCGGAATCCCAGTCTACAACCCTAGTATAGGAACGCGGTGCAACACATCCAATAACAAACGCCGCGGACCTCCCTTCAAATATACAGTCCACAACAAATACAAATTCGAATTTCAACATTCAAAATGCCACAAACTTGACGCCACAAGAGAGAAAAGAGCCTCCTCAGAACAAAAAGGAGCAAAAAACTTTAATGTTCACTAAACTAAAAAAAGAAGCTAGAGTCAAAAGATTAAAGGAAAGAGCCATCATCGACCCTGTACCCAAGAAAATAGACGAGTTGAAAACCCAGTTTCAAACGAAACAAAATTTATGTAAAACTAACTGTTTAAGTCAAAACAAACATGAACAACTTAGAAAAAATAATTTGATTATCCCAAACTCAAGCTTACCCCTTAGTTTCAAATTAGAAGATTGCGCGCCAATCTTAGAGACCCCCTCTTCTAATTTGCCCAAAACCTTGCAGCTGCATTGCCTTGAAAACCCAATGTGGTCTGTTGAATCCTTTTTGACACAAAACACAGCACTTGGCTTGATTGTGGGAGGACCAATTCTTCAACGGACTCAATCCCTTTTGACACAAAATACAGCACGTGGCTTGATTGTAAGGGTACACATTTTTGAACAAACTCAAAACAAAAATCCATTTGAATCCCTTTTGACGCGAAACACAGCATTTGGCTTGATTGCGGGGGGAAGAATTTTTCAAAAGGTTCAAAATAAGATTTCGAGTAAATCCCTTTTGGCACAAAACACAGCATTTGGCTTGATTGCGGGGGGACGAATTTTTCAAAAGGCTCAAAATAAAATATCGAGTGGATTTCTTTTGACAGAAAATACAGCAATTGGCTTGATTGTGGGGAGATCACTTAAAACGACTCAGTCAGAACATGGAATCCTCGCACGCTTTTGGGACGTGGAGGAAACCCCAAATCACACTTTGGGGTTAGACAATTTCGCAACAACAATCGTAAAATCAACCCTGAAAAGTATATAGTTACCTACCCTTAAAAAATATGGAAGAAATACGTAATTTCAGAAAAATTACAATGCCCCAATTCTTAAAGTTAAAAGGAATGCTTAATAGGAAACCTGGCATTAAAGCACAACAGGTTATCTTAAAAATCATGGAAAAAGTTTCTCCCCTGGATATCAATAAAACGACAAATTATTACCTGCCGCATCACGCAGTAATAAAAACCAACAGGCTAATCAAAAAAAGGAAGAAGTTTAAATGACATTTTGCAACCAGGACCCATACTTCAACAGGACTTAGCGCTCCAAATAATGAAGTGGATATTCTTTTGTTTTAAAATTAGCACCGATATCACAAAAATATATCGCCCAATACTTTTTGACCCGACTCAGACAAAATATCATAGGATATTATTTCCAAAAACTGGAGTTGGCCCTATAATAGAATTTAAAATTTAAACTGACAACGAATTGTACTCCTATTCTTAGCAATACTTCAAATAGCTAATAATATAAAATCAACAATCTACACAAAATCATTTGGAACAACGAGTTTTGATGACCCGTTAAATAATATTTTTATAGTATGTAATTTTAAAAAATTTCGAGAAACTCAGCCGGAAACAGTCCCCATCTTAGAATTTCTTCATTGGAAATTACAAGAAAAAAAGTTAAATTGGTCACATCTCACCTTATCAATTTTATCAAAAAAGATATTTTTCAACTTTGAAATTAAAAATCGTAATCTCACCTAGTAGCAGTCATTGGACTCAAAATTCGTTAATAGACCGATTAGCCATCATTTATGCTTCTGTGCGTCTCATTCAATCATCAGCTCATACTTAGAATGAGCGCCACCCAAATTTTCTCCCTCATGACTTAAAAGTTGCCAGACTAATTACCCAATTCAAAAATTTAGTAAACAACTTTAAAGCTTGCGTTTGGTTAAAAATTTCAATCATAACTAATCTAAAAGTCCAGCTGTACTCAATTTCAACAATGGAAAAAACTTCGTTAGACCTGCAGAAATTCTCAAAAATTATCGTTTAGAATTTATAAAATCTTTTCAAAGTACCCAGCTACCCGCATAATAGTAATCGAATTCCTGATTGGAAATTTAATCCTCCCGGTACCACTCAAATGAAACAATTTTGGATATCAGGTGTGAAATTCTTCAAAACCCAATTTAGAAAAATGACTAAGGAAATGAAATTCACTTTTTAGGAGCTGTTAAGAACTTTGACCCAAATAGTAACCTGTATTAACTCTAAACCTTAAGTCCTGCAAGCAACGACCCTAACGACCAATTGACCCCTAAACATTTTGTAATTGGTAATCCATTAATAACCCCAGCTTACCCTGATTCAAACAACGTAAATCTGACTCTGGTTAACTGCTGGAAATGCCTCACGGTCATCTATCACCAATTTCATAAAACATGGAAATCCAATGCAGCCGAACTTCATCACATATTTAGAAGCAAAGATGTCTACAAAAGAAGCCCCGAGTAATTCAGCATTGTCAAACGCTTCAACTTTTAAACCCTGTGGGGTTTCTGCTATTTCCAATTATTTAAGTCTAACGATTTGAAGTTTTATATAAAAGTGAAAATTTATTTCGTATTAATTCAAACAATTGTAAATTGAAAGTAAAAACTAATTTATCAAACAATAAAATATTTTGGGGAAAGTCACCTTTGGGGGAAGTAACCCCTACAGTACTCCCCCATTAATGAACGCTAAAGGCGTTCTGGTATCCTTATACTTCTACCATAACGCGTTTTCATGTTGGGAGAAGAATTGTTTGGGATTTCGGGTTTATCCTTAAAAGTATTGTCCTCGTTTAGAATAAAGGCTGGCTTGAGTCGATCTATAGAAATATTCGCAGGTTTGTTGCTAATTAAAATGGTATAGACTTTTTTATGTCTCTTGACAACTTGAAATGGGCCTTGATATCTTGGTTGCAGTGGTTTCTTGTACCCATCTCGTCTTATCCAAACGTAATTGCAGTCTCCTAAATGTTTGTTTATGAAGAAAGTTGAATTTGAATGATGACTGCAATCGGTTGGTTTTATCTTGTATATTGCTTTTCGTAAAACTGAAAGTTGAGTTGTTGGATCAACGTTTGGACTTTCCTTAAAGAAATCGCCGGGAAGGTGTATTGTTTCACCGTAGAGCACTTCAGCTGGGGATGCGCCAATATCTTCTTTAGCAACAGACCTAATTCCCAAAAGAACTGTGTTGAGGGTCTTGGTCCACTGAATATTATCAGCGCATATTAATCCGGATTATAGTATTCTATGAAAATGTTCTACAAGTCCATTGGATTGTGGATGAAATGCTGTTGTGAGGTTATGAGTGATACCTAAATGATTTGTTATTTCCTTAAACATGTGCGAAGTGAATTGACTGCCGCGGTCTGTGGTAATTGAATTTGGCACTCCATATCGGCATACCCAATTGTTGTAAAATGCGTTAAATACTGTTTCGGCACGAATATCCGGTAAAGGTATTGCTTCCGGCCAACGACTAAAACGGTCAACACATGTAAGTAGATATGTGAATCCCTCGGATGGCGGTAAAGGTCCTACAATATCCAAATGCACAACTGCAAAACGAGCTGTTGTTGTAGGAAATGTACCGAATTCACTATTGGTGTGCTTGGAAACTTTAGAGCGTTGGCAGTTTAAACATGTCCTAGTCCAATCATTGACGTCTTTGTTCATAGACTGCCAAAAAAATTTTTTGCAGATTAGCTTGCGAGTTGCACGGATTCCAGGATGAGAAAGGCTGTGTAGATTGTGAAATATTTGCTTACGGAAACTTTCTGGAAGATATGGACGTGAAGAGCCAGTTGAAATATCACACCATATTTTAAGGTCCATACTTGGAATAGTCACAGCCACAATTTTCACATTTTGGTTTAATTTAATTTGTTGTAATTCACCATCTTCTTCTTGAGCATGTGCAAGTTTTTCGTAATCCAAAACTTGCGTCCTGATAGCATCAATTCGTGACAAGGCATCTGCAGTTATGTTCTGCGAGCCTGAAATATGTCTTACATCAGTGGAAAACTGCGCAATAAAATCCAAGTGATTGCGTTGCCTCGGGGATGCTTTTTCTAATTTTTTCTTAAAGTCAAATGTAAGTGGACGATGATCAGTTAGAATGGTAAATTCTCTTTCCTCCAATAAGTAACGAAAATGCTGAATACTTTTATATATTGCCAAAAGCTCTCGGTCGTAAGTGCTGTACCTTACTTGAGTTTGAGTTAACTTTTTCGTGAAAAATCCGAGAGGTTGCCAGGAATTGTTAACATATTGTTCAAGAACTGCTCCTATAGCGAAGTTTGATGCATCTACTTTTAAAACGAGAGAAGCATTTGGCACAGGATGAGTAAGAAATGATGCATCAGAAAGTTCTTGTTTGCATATATCGAAAGCTTTTTCTAATTCTTTTGACCAATCAATTCTTCGAGTGTCGTTCTTCTTCGGCGAGCCTTTTAGCATGTCATTGAGTACAGCTTGTGACATTGCACCTCGAGGTAGAAATTTGCGATAAAAGTTAAGCATTGCCAAAAAACGTCGAAGATCTTTGATAGTTTTTGGTAGTGGAAATGATCGAATTGCGTCAATCTTTTCTGGCAATGGGGTGATTCCATTTTGAGTAATATGATGGCCAAGAAAATCAATCTCGGATAATCCAAAGACGCATTTTGCAGGGTTTATAAAAATTCCGTATTTCCTAAAACGATCAAATAATATCCTGAGATGATTCATGTGTTCCTCCTCGGATCGCGAGAAAACATATACGTCATCAATATAGATAAAAACGAAGTCCAACCCCCGGCAGACTCCATCAATGAAGCGCTGAAAAGTCTGCGCAGCGTTGCATAACCCAAATGGCATTCTAAGGAATTCGAATAGGCCAAATGGAGTTATAACGGCTGTCTTTGGATGCATTGGTATTTGATAAAACGCTTTAGTAAGATCCAACTTTGAAAATATCACAGATCCATGTAAGTTCATCTGGAAATCTGTAAGATATGGTACGGGATACTTATCTGCAGCAGTTACACTATTAAGGGCCCTGTAATCTCCGCAAGGCCTCCAATCCCCATTGGCTTTTTTTACCATATGCAGGGGATTTGCCCAGTTGCTGCTTGATGGCCGAATTATGCCTTTGTTTAGCATGTATTGAAACTCTTCTTTTGCGGCTTTTAACTTCACTGGATCCAGACGTCGACTTTTGCAGGATATGGGCGGGCCTCGTGTTACAATGTGATGAAAAACACCATGATCTGAAGAAAAATTGTCAGTATGCATAATAATTTCTTGGAACTTTTTAAGTAGTTGGTGAAATTTAGACTCCCTCTATACCATTTTTATTCTGGGGATGTATTCTTTGCACAATGTTCCAATAACTGCAAGCTGTGTTTTCCCGTCTACCAACCGTCGAGTATTTAGATCAGGTAAAAGATGGTAATGACGAAGGAAATCAGCACCGATAATGGGACGCGAAACATCAGCCAGAATAAAGTGCCAGGAAAATTATCTACGTAATCCTAAATTAAGAGATGGAAGAGTAGTGCCGTATGTTTTAATTTCAGTTTCATTTGCAGCATAAAGAGACAATTTGTCAGGATTTGCCCGATTTTTGCAAGGATAGACTGAAACTTCGGCTCCAGTATCTACTAAAAATTGAATTTAGGATGATATATCAGTAACAAATAGTCGACCTGTGCATCTACCATCGAAACTGGTGGTCGAAATTGATTTCGATGGAGAATCTAGTTTTTTGTATTATTAAAACTGCAGGGCGGAATGCACTTACGGGCATTTTCACCGAAACGGAAGTGATACCAGCACTTCCCTTGTCTATTTTTATCTCCTTTTGAATTTGAACGAGATCTTGATGTAGATTGTTTGTTGCTTCTTGAACGGGATTCTAATGCATCTATTCTAGCGATTATTGCATCGAGTTTTTTTGACATATTTTCCGATTCGGGAGCATGTTGTACCTCAGATACAAATAGGGATGTGGAACTCGAAAATGTTTCCAGTATCTTATCTGCTTGAATTGCCAGCTTTTCGATATCGTTTTCATCACAGACGGCTAAAATGCATCGCACCTTTTCAGGCAGACGTTCAAGAAACAAAGCTTTTAGAACGTCATCACTAACTTTACCAGCTGAAAGAGATCTTAAGCGTTGCAAGTAGTGTGATGGCTTCTGATCGCCCAACTCTAAACCACCTAAAAGACGTTTGATTTGATTTTCAGCAGATTCGGCGAAGGAGTCGGTGATACGTTTTTTCATGATTGCGTACTTATCTGTTGTTTGTGGGTTTAAAACTATATCTTTTACCAAGAAGAATATTGATGGGTCCAGATTTGATACGAGGTACTCATACTTTGTTGAATCTTGAGTAATACCATGTAGTCTGAATGTTGCTTCAACTTGCATGAACCATACCAGAGGTTCTTCTCTCCAAAACGGCGGAAGTTTTGCGATCCTCGCAGATTCGATACTTGGAGAAACAGACTGAACCGTGTTATTTTGTTGGTGGGAGGAATTTGCTCCTTCTGGTTGGCTTTGATTATCATTAGGCATCTCGTCGTCGGGTCACCAATTGTGGGGTTTCTGCTATTTCCAATTATTTAAGTCTAACGATTTGAAGTTTTATATAAAAGTGAAAATTTATTTCGTATTAATTCAAACAATTGTAAATTGAAAGTAAAAACTAATTTATCAAACAATAAAATATTTTGGGGAAAGTCACCTTTGGGGGAAGTAACCCCTACAACCCAAATGATGACATCACAATTGCACCGATCATGGGGGGGGGGAGAATGTTTAGAGATGCCCCTAAACAAACGCACATTACTGTGCCCCTAAACTAATGAGCCGCACTGTAACCAACGGTGTTGCTGAATTTCTCTTTGCACATTGTTATTGTTGTTAGAAATAATGCGTATTGATGCATTGTTAAGCATTGATACTTAATACAGATTAGTTTAAAAACACTCTAGTTTCGGCAATCAAACAATAAACAACCAAACAAACAAGTAAACATATATACATAAAGTGTAGTGAACAGAAAACCATATTGTAAAATAAAACCATTAAATTTTAAAATATAAAAAATAAGTGTTTTTTTTCTGGACCCAAATTAACAATTTTTAAAGGTTTGTCGCCAAACATGTACGTATATTAGTTTACAGAAAATTTTTTCGATTAATCGATTAATTTTAAAATATTGTTCGATTAACCGGTTATGAAAAAAACCTGAATAATTATTTGCGCGATTAATCGATTAAAATAAAAAGCCGATTAATTGAATACCCTACTACTAATAGAGGTAGAGCAAAAGGGGTAAAATATTTGCTCCTTTGGAGTGCCCTTACATGACTTTAGATAGTATGAACTAGGCCCAGGGAGGGTCCCGAGACCTAAATTTGAAAAAATTTTATGACTAATAAAAATAATTCCAAATAAAACTGTATTTTGACTTATTTCTTACCTAAATTTAGATTTGTTAAATTTAACAAAAGAATTTGTTAAAATCAACAAATTTTATTTTAAGCCAAAAAACAGGAATAAATTTTGTTAAAGTAACAAATTTTTCTGTTCAGCCAACAGACTTATTATTTTGACTAGCGGGCGCAGCCCGCTACGTTGTTAGCGTGCCTTAAAGGTTAAGGGGGGGGGGGGGCTTCGCCCTCCCCCCCCCGGGGGGCTGCGCCCCCCACAATTTTTATTAAATTCGTTTTTTATTTAAAGTTTTTTTATTTAAAGCCTTCACCCAGCCACCACAAATAAATAATTCTGCACAACAATGGGTTTAAAATACATAAATATTTGATCACTTTTTCTCATGAAAGTGGTTTGTTAGTAATGAATCCATAATAATTTGCAATATACGTGTGTATGTCAAGATAATTTGGTAAAGTGCGAACTTAGGTAGATAGACCCGTAAGTAGTTTTATTCATTTGTGTTTTAAATGAAAATAAAAAACGTAAAGCAGGGTTGACAAGCGATTTATAATATTAAAGATAGCGGTCGCAGCCCGCTACGTTGTTGGCGTGCCTTAAGGTTTAGGGGGGGGGGGGCGCCACTCCCCCCGACAATTTTTTTTAAATTCGCTTTTTATTTAAAGTACAGTTTTTATAATAAAAGCCTTCACCCAGCCACCACAAATAAATAATTCTGCACAACAATGGGTTTAAAATAAATAAATATTTGATCACTTTTTCTCATGAAAGTGGATTGTTAGTAATGAATCCATAATAAATTGCAATATACGTGTGTATGTTAAGATAATTTGGTAAAGTGCGAACTTAGGTAGATAGACCCGTAAGTAGTTTTGTTCATTTGTGTTTTGAATGAAAATAAATAACGTAAAGCAGGGTTGGAAAGCATTTTATAATATTAAAAATAGCGGGCAAAGCTACGTTGTTAGCGTGTCTTAAAGTTTTTTTTTAATTCCAGTTTATGTAAAGGTAGACCTGGCAATTCAAGTAAATGCACAAATTCAGTTGGAAAATTTACTGCGTCGGTTTCTTCCACCTGTGCTTCGTTACATGAAGTTTAAATATCGGAATATATAAGTTCCATTCCTTTTCTAAGGTTTTTTCTCTTTTAGAAAATTTGTTTAACTTTTTCGAGAGTATGTTTCAATGCTACATAAGTTTCATATTCCGTTGATAGTGTTTGAACAGGTAATTCCCTCTTCCAATCCATTTGCATTGTCTATAATTTCAATTCCACTCGTTCAACGTTTATATCCATTTCATTCCACTTGTGTAGTGTTTCAATCCCACTCGTTTCCTATTTAGTTTCTTAATTTTAGTGTTTCATATACACTTGTTCTTTAAGTTTTAGGTTTCTAGCTAAAGACGCAGACGTTAAGGGGGGGGGGGGGCAATTTTCCGCTTTTGAACCACCATTTTTACCACGTTCCTGTCCAAAGTCCTAGAAATGCCTTGTCGATAAGTTAGCCCATACTCCAAGGAAAACATATTATATATTACAGATTTCTAGCCGAAGGGTTCGGTTAGGCCATCAAGGGGGAGAATTATTCCGTTTTTACCCCTCCCGGTAGGAATTTCCAAAAATTCCGTCTTAGAGGACGTCTGCGTTGGAGGAGGAACCTACTACATACATAATTTTAGGTCTCTATATCCAGCAGTTTGGCCAGGCCGTCAAGGGGGAAGTTTTTTTCCCTTTTTACCCCTCCCGGTATGAATTTCCAAAAATACCATCTTAGGGGACGTCAACGTTGGAGAAGGAACCCAATTTAAGATCCCTTGTTCCAGCAGTTTGGCCAGGCCGTTAAGGGGGAGACTTTTCCTGTTTTTGACCTTACCTGTAGAAATTTCCAAAAATCTCATCTTAGCGGATGTCTACAATAGAGGAGGAACTTTAATACCAAATTTCAACTTCCTACCTCCAGCGGTTTGGGCAGGCCTTTAAGCGGCACTTTTCTCTTCATTAATCCCCATTTTTGCAATGTCCCTGTCCAAAAAGCACCTTTTCGGTAAGTGAGCACATACTCCAAGTAACATATGTTTTACATTTCAGGTTTCTAGCCAACTTTTACTATTTGTGCCCCTCTCGGTAGGAATTTCCGAAAATCCATCGACAGGGAATTCCAGCTTCCTAGTTCCAGCAGTTTGAGCAGGCTGAGAGGAACTTAAGTACCGAATTTCAGCTTCCTAGTTCCAGCAGTTTGGACAGGTCGTTAAGGGGCAACTTTCCCTTTTTGAGCCCCCATTTTATAACGACCCTCTCCAAAATTCAAAAAAGTATCTTTCTAATAAGTTATCCCTCACTCCAGGGACCCACATTTTAAGCTTCAGGTTTCTAGCCGAAGGGGTTTTACCGGCCCCCAAGGTGAGGCTTTTCTTCTTTTTGCCCCTCCCTTTAGGAATTTACAAAAATTCCATCTTCGCGGCTATCTGCGATGGATGAGGAACATTCATATCAAATTTCAACTGCATTGCCTTAGCGGTTTGGGCAGGCCGTTAGTGGGGACATTTTTCCCTTTCAACCACCATTTTTACTATGTTCCTGTTCCAAAATAGAAAAATTACGTTGCCGGTGAGTTAGTCCTACTCCAAGGAATACATATTTAAAATTTTAGGTTGGCCAAAAGGGATTGGGCAAGCCGTCAGGAGGAGACTTTTACCTTATTTCCCCTCCCGATAGGAATTTCAAAAATTCCGTCTAAGCGGACGCCTACACAGAAGGAGGAACTCACATACCGACTTTCCTTTTGGGATATCCTGTAGGGAATTCCAAAAATACAAACTTAGTCGATGTCTACTACAGTGGAGGAACCTTTATACCAAATTTCAACTTCTTACCTCCAGTGGTTTTGGCAGGCACTTTTCCAATTTGTGAGACTGTTTATGGGGAGACTTTTCCCCTTTTTACCCGTTCCGGAATGAATTTCCAAAAATCCCGTCTTAGCGCACGTCTATGCCGAATATCAAGAAACCTTGTTTAGTGGAGATATCCGTGGGGGGAGGAAAAAAAGTAGTTTTTTTGAAATTATATATTATTTTAAATGGTACTTTTTGGAAAAAGATACTTTGTTTTTACAAAGTACTTTATTTGTACTTTTTTTGGAAAAGGTATTTTTTTTTAAAAAGTTGTTTTTTTTTGGAAAAATGTATGTTTTTTGGAAAAAGGTATTTTTTTTGGAAAAGGTACTTCTTTTGGAAAAGGAAAATTTTTTTAGAAAAAGGTACTTTTTTTTGGGAAAAGGTACTTTTTTTTGGAAAAGGTACTTTTTTTGAAAATAGTTATTTTTTTGAAAAAATGTATGTTTTTTGGGAAAAGGAACATTTTTTTAGAAAAAGGTACTTTTTTTGGGAAAAGGTACTTTTTTTGAAAAAGTTATTTTTTTGGAAAAATGTATGTTTTTTGGGAAAAGGTACTTTTTTTAAAAAAGGTACTTTTTTTGGAAAAAGGTACTATTTTGGAAAAAGGAATTTTTTTTGGAAAAAGGTACTTTTTTTGGAAAAAGGTACTTTTTTTGGAAAAAGGTACTTTTTTTGGAAAAAGGTACTTTTTTTGGAATAAGGTACTTTTTTTGGAAAAAGGTACTTTTTTTTGGAAAAAGGTACTTTTTTCGGAAAAAGGTACTTTTTTTGGAAAAAGGTACTTTTTTTTGGAAAAAGGTACTTTTATTGGAAAAAGGTACTTTTTTTTGAAAAAGGTACTTTTTTTTGGAAAAAGGTACTTTTTTGGGAAAAAGGTACTTTTTTGGGAAAAGGTACTTTTTTTGGGAAAATGTACTTTTTTGGAAAAGGTACTTTTTTTGTCCCCTCCCGATAAGAATTTCCAAAAATGCCGTCTCGACGGACGTCTACACCGGTCGAGGAACCTACATACCAAATTTCAACTTCATAGCTCCAGCAGTTTGAGCAGGCCGTCAAGGGGGTGACTTTTTGCCCGTCCCTGTAAAAATTTCCAAAACTCCCGTCTTGGTGGATGTCTACGATAGTGGAGGAACCTTTATACGAAATTTCAACTTCCTACCTCCAGCGGTTTGGGCAGGCCGTCAAGGGGGGCATTTTTCCCCTTTTTAACCCCCATTTTTACAACGTCCCTGTCCAAAATTCTAGAAACTACTTTCCAGAAAAGTTAGCCTCTACTCCAAGGAACACATATCTTAAATTTCAGCTTTCTAGCCAAAGGGGTTTTGGCAGGCCGTCAAGGGGGACACTTTCCCCCTTTTTGCCCGTTCCGGTAGGAATTTCCAAAAATCCCGTCTTAGCGGACGTCTACCCCGAAAGAGGAACCTACATACCAAATTTCAACTTCCTAGCTTCAGCGGTTTGGGCTGGGTGATGTTGAGTCAGTCAGTCACGTTATTCTTTTATATATAGAGATTTACACAACAAAATTTTAAGATTAACATTAAAAGAAAAACACCAATTACTGAAACATTTTCAAAGTGAGATAGAATTAATAAAAAATAATTTAGAGAGATATTTAACTGAAACTGAAATGAGAGAATTTTTAAGATATCAAGAGATAATTGCAACATCATTTAATGAGAAGGTAAGAAGAGTTCATAAAAGGAAATTTGAATGTTTAAGGGAAATACAAATGAAAGAGTTAGGAATTAGATTAAATAAGAAATGGTTTATTAATAAGACTGACTTAGATATTCCGACAGACGTACAGTGGATACTTTCATTAGGACACAAACATGCATTACCAGTTAAAAGAGAAGATTTTCCGAAGTTGAATATGATAACTGATGCAGAGGACTGTGTACAGACAATACCGGATAAGGAGGAACAAGAACTAGCTAGAAATAGATTAACAAATGTAATTAATAGCCATTTGAATAGAATAACATTGACAAACAGAGATAGATACATTTTGGGTAAAGTAAAAGAAGCCGAAATTTTCTTAAAAAAGAATAGGGATTTATTTATATTGAGATCTGATAAGGGAAATACAACTGTAGCTATAAGGAGAAAAGATTATGATATGAGAATGAACAATATCGTAAGAGATATTACAAAATATAGTTTACAAAATAGGGATCCAACGAGTAGATTACAAAAGATTAATAATAACTTAGTTGATGAACTTTTTAAAAAGAAAATTATTATGAATACAGTGTGATGTCGATATATTTTGCTCCTTTAATATTATAATTTTACGTTGTAAAATATGTGGGGATGTTATTTTAATTTAGTTACTAACATTTTTTTGTGAGTGTAGGAACGGAATTGTCATACTAACATTTTTTTGTAGGTGAAAGATTATGATTTGAAAGTGAGCTTTTGTTTTTCAAATCAAACAGACAAGAGAATTTATTTGTCAGAAAATTTGAAAATTTTATTATTTTGTGGGAAAATATCGAACGGCTGTTAAGAAATTTTATTGGAATTGGATTGGTGAAAAGAAAAGGAAAGTATTCAAGAACTTTAAGATAAATTATCATTGGTAAGAATGGAATATTTTTTTTATCAAATTGAATATTGGTTTGCATTAAAAGATTCGTTTTATCATTGCAAATTTTAGATATCGAAAGCTTCGTAGTCAATCATTGTGTACACACAACCATTTTGGAATTTTGTGTATTGTGAACGATATTCTGCCGGAAAAGTGGATATAGTTCAGACCATCGTGGGCTTTTTTTGATCATCCGTTGTGCTTTTATGAATGCTGTATTTCATCAACGGAATAGACGACCAAAATACAGTTTAATCAATTTAATCATCATCACATAATTGTATGCAAAACAAGCTGCAGAAATTTTGATTGCGTTTTATTTGGGTCCCTGTGAGAACATTTTTCCACTAAATCCATAATAGGGTGACCAGATTTTTTTTAATCAAATTTTTTTTTTGTATTAAGAAAACATATTTTAAAGGCTATTAATCGTGAAGGATCATTTAATCTATCGTCGGTCTTAATTTCGTTAAATTTGAATCAATTCTATTTTGAATTAAACTTAAATTTTGGTTAAATTTTTTTTGTATTCGAACTTTCGGATATATTACATCCTTTTACCTAAACTGGATTAATTATTAATCCAAATTTAATTAGTAGTTTCAAATCTTAATTCGTTGTTATAATATCTATACGCATTTTGTTTTTGTTTAATCTTCAGTTTTAATTTTAAAATTTTAATTTAAAATCTGTTAAATATGGTCACCTAATTTATTCATAATATTTAATTTCAAAACCTTATATCCTAATCATTCACATACATATACATACATTATAGATACATATACATAACATATAGATTCAATTAAAATATTTACATATTGACATACATACATACAAAAATCAAGAAAAGCTTTCATATTATGTAATAAAAGCTTTTCACCATTTTCACCACTTTCACCTTTTTTTTCACTCTTATTTCAAACATAAACCTTATTTCAATCTAAGACAAACACCTTTGTATATAAGTTTGTTACGCAGCTATCTTTTGTCTTGTGGCGCCTCCAGACATCGAGGGACTGTATAAAATGTAAGTTGAATATTTTTAATTTATATATACAATACATACATAAATTCAAAACACTTTAAAAATTCATAATAACACCATCTTCCGGAAAATCTGGATAACTATTAAAAAAAAAATGGTAAATAGATTGATTATTTTTGGATATTAGGGTTACCATTTCTATTGAGAATGTCAAATGTCATAGTTGTTCAGATTTTCGGAATTCAATAACACTAAAACACGATTTAAATTAATTAATTGAATTTTGAATAATAATAAATTGAGATAATTTTTTTTATACTTGAGTTGATAATCTTACTTAATTAATTTTATTGAAATATATTATTAATTTTAATACTTTATTTTTAATCAAAATTAATTTTAAAAAAAATTAACTACATCAGTCAAAGGGTGATCATATCTTTGTTTAATTTTATAAATTTTTTTTATATAAAATTTTTTTTATTTTTATTTATAACTTGAAGGACAATATAAATAAAATAATGGTTACGATATTTTAAAAAAATGGAATATTAGATAGTTGTTTATTACGAAAGGTAAAGTCGTTGGTATGGATTAGGTAGGTGATTTGTTTTTATTTTTTTTAAAGGGCTGACAACAAATGGTAAAATTTTGTCAGCATGGCGGGTGGGCATTGGTATGTTGGTAGTTAATGACACCTCTAACTACCAAACCATCATCAACTTTTACTTCCTCTTTCAGGTTTCTGTATGGATCGTTTTTACATTTTTTTTTTGCTACCTAAATTAAAATCACTAGTAACGTATTCGAGAATATAATTTTTATGGGAACTTTATGGACCACACCCACCGACGAGCACAGCCGGAATTAATAGGTAGCTGTTCCCATGGTAGTAGACCGAACCAGACGAATCGTTATAGAGAATTTTGGCGCCCATCGTGGGGCCTCAGTTTCGTTAAACATTTTTAATTTATAGTGCATTTACATCTATGAACTGAGGGCCTTTGAATCGATTTAATGTGTGGTGATTTTATGCAGATACCTTCTCTTTCCTAAATTTTTTTTGTTTTAGTTTAGCTTTTGTTTCAATATTAGTTAAATTTGGATTTAATAGTATTATTTTATATGTGATTCTATTACCTTCTTTAATTTTATTGAATGCAATTTTTATCAGGGTTTGGGTTCGAATTCGAGAGATTGATTTTCTGGTTAATATCGGTAATGTTCTCATTTGACTCTTACCTTATTTCTGTAATTTTGTTTATTTAATTTTTTCTTCATCTTAAAAAATTTTTTTTTTGGTTTGATTTTTTAGTTGTTGGATCTAATGTGTCTTGGTTATAATCAAGTACATTACTACATCAGATGATCGACCGATTTTTTTTTTTCATATTTGTTTTTGGATCAAATTCATTCTGATTCTGGTCGGATGTTTTCCAGCAAATATGGGACATTCTATATCTTTTGATCTTTCAAGTTTTTGTTGATGATGGGAAGGATAGCATACCATTTTATTTTCTGTTTTAAGTTTTCTTTTATGATTTTCATTTTAGTTTTTTTGTTCCAGCTTACCCATACCGTAAGACTTTACTGAGTAGTAATTATATTTTAATATTGATTGATTATAAATTTTTTTAAAAATTAATATTGACCGGGATTTTGAGGAAATATATTGAGAATTTTTCCACTTACTCTTCGAAATTTTATTTGTCGGAAATTAGTTTTTGTTGTTTTTTTTATTTTTTTATTTGGCTTAATTTTACAAAATGCCATTGATAAGGAGTTGTGGAGATATTCCAGCCGAGGTACAGCAGGAAACAGCTGCTAATTCCACATTTGTTGAAGAACGGGGTGCTGGTGATAATCAGCCAAGGCAGGCTCAATATGAAAGACCCAAGACTCGGTTACAAGCTCGTAGGGAGGCGAGTAATCAAAGAAATGTAGATGAAGCTGGAGTTCGTCAGATGGTTCTTGACGCTTTGGAAGGCTTTAGGGAAGATGTTAGTGAAATGATAGCTAGCGGGTTTCGCGAACTTCATTTGGAAAATTTAGGACGTAATGAACAAACAGTTGGTGATAATGGTTCTAGGACCGGTCGAAATTTTCAGACTAACGGGTCTCCTGGAAATAGACGTACTTCTCAAGACGATCGTGGCGAAGACGAACATATGGAATCAGATAATCGCAGTAATATTTTTCGGGTTGAACGTAATGTTCGAGCAGATCATGGTTTTCGGCATGAAAATTCCCAGCGTAATTCAGAGAGAATTTTGAATTTGATTCGGAACTGGAAAGTCAATTTTACTGGCGATACTTCGGACGTTACAGTGGATGAATTCATATACCGAGTGAATACTTTAACGAGTGCTAATCTGAATGGGGATTTCGACCTATTGTGTGAACATGCCCACATTCTTTTTGAGGGAAGAGCCTTAAAATGGTTTTGGCGTTTTCATCGGAGTTGTCAAGACATGAACTGGAACAGTTTGTGTGTCGCGTTGAAGCGACAGTTTAAGGATTTTCATACGGACTTTGACATAAAGGACGATATAAGACATCGGAGACAGCGATATAACGAGACCTTCGATGAGTTTTATGAAGCTATAATGGTTTTATGTGACAGATTAATAACACCATTATCTGAATATGAATTATGCGAGACCATTCAACGAAGTTTGAAACCGGAAGTGAGACACGAACTGCTTCATCTGGACATAACTCGAGTTGCTGAATTACGACGCGCGGTACGACGACACGAGAAATTCGTTAAAGATATTTCAGCTGCTAACTACAATAAACGCCCGTATCAAAAGACACAAGTTTCTGAAGTAGTTAAGAAAGATACACGGTCAGATATTGAGGACATTGTAGATAATGAGGATACGGAAATATGTGTTGTGATAAGGACTGGAAAATGTTGGAACTGTGATAAAGTGGGTCACAGTTTTATGGATTGTATGGAGCCACGGATGGTGTTCTGCTATGGATGCGGATTAAAAAATACATATAGACCACAATGCCTTAAATGTACTCAGGAGCGGGGAAACTTCGTGAAGGATGTTCGTTCAAGGATGGACGGACATCCGAAACATTGAATTCAAAAACCTGTATACCTGTTTTTACTAATCAACCAAATGAGACAAATCTACCTGATGTGATAAAAATTCACCCGTTGCAGCGACCGTATCATATTCGCCTCGAGGAATATCAGCGTGCTAGGGAAAGAATTTTTTTTAAACCGGATTTAGAAGAAAGAACTACCAGATCGTCAAAAAGAATTCGAGAATTCTATAAAAGAAGAAAACGTTTGAAGAATGTGGTAGTTTCGTCAATAGTAAGTAAGGAACATGACCGTTTTGCACTGTTAGACAGTGGAGCCAACGTCAGCGTAATTGGAGGAGATTTGTGTATGGAAATTATCGATTCTGGAGAATTTAAACGTGGTGGAGGTAATGTTAAAACTGCCGATGGTCAACGACAGCGAGTTTTAGGGACGGTAAATTTAGATATTAGTTACAACGGACAAGAAAAGACGAATGAATTTTTTTTAATTTCTACAATCGAACAGGACTTAATTTGTGGAATGGATTTTTGGGAAAATTTTCAAATGAAAATTGTATCGGTAGACACAATCAACGAAATTGTTTCCGAAGAAGATCCTAATAAGATTCCAATGAATTCTTTTCAAAAACAACAACTACAGAAGATTATCGATTATTTCCCGAATTCGGAACGTGATGGTTTAGGGAGTACGCTTGTATTGGAGCACAAAATTGATACTGGTGATGCCCAACCGATTAAACAAAGATACTATCCAATATCTCCAGCGAGGGAAAAACTTTTGTGTGGTGAAATCGACCGGATGCTAAAATTAGGTGTCATTGAGGAGTGTCCGACATCTCCGTGGTCATCTCCTGGAGTTTTGGTAATAAAACCTGGTAAGGTTAGATTTTGTTTGGACAGTCGAAAATTAAACTCCGTGACGACAAAAGACGCGTATCCGATACCGAACATAGACGGATTAATTTCGAGGCTTCCTCCAGTTTATTACATTTCAAAGGTAGATTTGAAAGATGCCTTTTGGCAAATCAAACTGGACGAAACCTCACGACCAAAAACCGTGTTCACAATCCCTAATCGGCCATTGTACCAATTTACAAGAATGCCGTTTGGATTGTGCAATGCACCACAAACAATGTGCCGACTGATGGATCAAGTCATTCCGTACAATTTAAAGACGAACGTTTTCGTTTACCTCGACGACTTATTGATCATTTCAAAGGAATTTGATGAACATGTACAACATCTACAGGAGGTGGCCACTCAACTTCGGAAGGCCAATTTAACCATTAACGTAAAGAAAAGCAGCTTCGCAATTCGTCAAGTACAATATTTGGGATATATTGTAGGGGAAGGATCCCTGAAAGTTGATCCAGAAAAAGTTAAGGCAATTTCCAATACCTAAATCTATAAAACAAATCCGACAATTTCTTGGTATGGCTGGATGGTATCGGAGATTTATTGATGATTATTCTACCGTTACTTTTCCTATAACCGAATTATTGTCAAAACGTAAAACTTTCTCATGGTCGGAAGAGGCACAAAAAGCATTCGAATTAATCAAAGAAAAATTAATCTCAGCGCCAGTTTTAGTGCATGCTAATTTTGACAAACCTTTTATTCTTCAATGCGATGCTAGTACTTTTGGTGTCGGTGCAGTTTTGGCACAATTAGATGATGAAGGAAATGAGAGGCCGATTGCTTTTATGTCCCAAAAATTAAATAAGGCCCAACGAAATTATTCAATTACTGAACTCGAATGTTTGGCGGTCATATTGGCAATAAAAAAGTTTCGAGCCTATATAGAGGGTCAGGCATTTAAAGTCATTACTGACCATGCAAGTCTCAAATGGCTGATGAGACAGAAAGATTTATCGGGACGATTGGCCAGATGGTCCCTGAAACTACAAGGTTTCGACTTCACAATCGAACATCGAAAGGGGAAAGACAACGTTGTGCCAGACGCACTATCCCGTTCTTTTGAAGAGGATATTACCGTCGCCGAATTGGAAGTTTTACCATCAATTGACTTGAATTCTGTCGCTTTTGAAAGTCCGGAATATATGCGTTTAAAAGACGAATATTCAAGAATAGAGTTACCTGATTATAAAGTCGTTGACAAATATATATATAAAAGAACCGAATTCTCAACTGGTAAGGATGATGAGTCTGAATCATGGAAGTTGCTTGTTCCAGATCAACTCCGCAAGGATGTAATTTATGCTTCACATGATGTGCCAAACGCTGCTCATGGCGGAATAGCCAAAACAGTTCAGCGTAATCGAAAATTTTTCTTTTGGCCTAGACTTGTAACCGATGTTAAAGAATATGTCTTAAATTGTAACTACTGCCGAACGTCTAAAACACCAACATCGTCGCTTAAACCTCCAATGGGGGAAATGGTACAAACCGAACGGCCATTCCAAAGATTGTATATGGATTTAATTGGGCCATTTCCGCGCACGAAACATGGCAATATTGGGATATTTATAATTTTGGACCATTTTACCAAATTTACTTTCTTGAAGCCACCCAGCAAAATCTTTCATTACCAAATAAGTGGTTATATAATAGAAATTCATAGCTCCGCACAACTTATTTTTTGGCGTCTAAACTCATTATTTTTGTTTGGCGTGGTCGTTTTTATAAGTAGTCACGCTTACCCGCTCGCTTACGAAAAAATGAGAAATAAGTAGTTATGAGACTTTGAATAATAAGTGGTTACACACATGCTTACAAAAAGTTGAATTATAAGTGGTTATCCGATGGCTTACTTGATTCTTAAAAATAAGGAGTTAAGCAAATACTATTAGCTTAAGGAAGTACACTCAGAAAAATTTAAGTTTTCTCTAGTGTGTAATTTAAGACTCGTCATAAAAATTTTAACATTAAACATATTTACATATAATAAATAAAAATTAATAAAATTTAACTGTGTAAAAAGTACTTATTTAAACTATTACGTGTAAGTCATTATTTTATATTTAGAAACAATGAATACAATGGGCCGTTATTAGGAAGTCATTATTTTATAGTACAAAATAATGCAAAAGGTAATGATATATCATTATTGGTAATGCAGACAGCAATGAGGTTTCATTACCAATATTTTGCTGGGCACTAAAGAAATTTATAACTAAACCAATGGCAGAGTATTTGAAAAATGAAATATTCACGTGTTATGGTGTTCCTGAAATTATCGTTTCGGATAACGGCAGCCAATTTAAGTCAAAAGAATTTAAAGCTCTAATCGATAAATATGGAATTCAACACCAGTTTACTGCCGTCCACAGTCCTCAATCCAATGCAAGTGAACGCGTAAATAGATCAATTAATAAAGCGCTTCGTTCATATATACGGACTGACCAACGCCAATGGGATGAATATTTGACCAGTGTGAATTGTGCAATTCGGAGCAGTGTACACCAAACAACGGGAAGAACACCATACGAGCTTGTGTTTGGCCAGAGCATGATAAATCACGGCCAGGACTACACAATTTTGCGAAATTTGGAAATTTTGAGTGAAATGGATAATAAAATAGAACGGCAGGATGAATTTTCAATTCTTAGGGACTCTATTCGGACGAAAATTAGAGAAGCATATGATCGCAATGTAAAATATTACAATTTGAGAACGCGAACACGGGAATTTAATATTGGTCAAGTTGTAATACGGCGAAATTTTGTTCAGAGTTCACTGGCTGAACAATTTAATGCGAAATTGGCACCAACTGGCGTAAGAGCAGTGGTAAAGAAGAAAATTGGCAAAGTTAATTACCAACTTGAGGATATCAACAGTGGACACATTGGAATTTTCCATATTAAGGATATTTGGACGTAAAAAGTATTCTGCTATATTTTTTTACCTGATTACATATCGCTTTTTTCAGATTAAGTTCTGCAGCACACTTGGCTCTTAATCTGCTTTGTGATGTCGATATATTTTGCTCCTTTAATATTATAATTTTACGTTGTAAAATATGTGGGGATGTTATTTTAATTTAGTTACTAACATTTTTTTGTGAGTGTAGGAACGGAATTGTCATACTAACATTTTTTTGTAGGTGAAAGATTATGATTTGAAAGTGAGCTTTTGTTTTTCAAATCAAACAGACAAGAGAATTTATTTGTCAGAAAATTTGAAAATTTTATTATTTTGTGGGAAAATATCGAATGGCTGTTAAGAAATTTTATTGGAATTGGATTGGTGAAAAGAAAAGGAAAGTATTCAAGAACTTTAAGATAAATTATCATTGGTAAGAATGGAATATTTTTTTTTATCAAATTGAATATTGGTTTGCATTAAAAGATTCGTTTTATCATTGCAAATTTTAGATATCGAAAGCTTCGTAGTCAATCATTGTGTACACACAACCATTTTGGAATTTTGTGTATTGTGAACGATATTCTGCCGGAAAAGTGGATATATTTCAGACCATCGTGGGCTTTTTTTGATCATCCGTTGTGCTTTTATGAATGCTGTATTTCATCAACGGAATAGACGACCAAAATACAGTTTAATCAATTTAATCATCATCACATAATTGTATGCAAAACAAGCTGCAGAAATTTTGATTGCGTTTTATTTGGGTCCCTGTGAGAACATTTTTCCACTAAATCCATAATAGGGTGACCAGATTTTTTTTAATCAAATTTTTTTTTGTATTAAGAAAACGTATTTTAAAGGCTATTAATCGTGAAGGATCATTTAATCTATCGTCGGTCTTAATTTCGTTAAATTTGAATCAATTCTATTTTGAATTAAACTTAAATTTTGGTTAAATTTTTTTTGTATTCGAACTTTCGGATATATTATATCCTTTTACCTAAACTGGATTAATTATTAATCCAAATTTAATTAGTAGTTTCAAATCTTAATTCGTTGTTATAATATCTATACGCATTTTGTTTTTGTTTAATCTTCAGTTTTAATTTTAAAATTTTAATTTAAAATCTTTTAAATATGGTCACCTAATTTATTCATAATATTTAATTTCAAAACCTTATATCCTAATCATTCACATACATATACATACATTATAGATACATATACATAACATATAGATTCAATTAAAATATTTACATATTGACATACATACATACAAAAATCAAGAAAAGCTTTCATATTATGAAATAAAAGCTTTTCACCATTTTCACCACTTTCACCTTTTTTTTCACTCTTATTTCAAACATAAACCTTATTTCAATCTAAGACAAACACCTTTGTATATAAGTTTGTTACGCAGCTATCTTTTGTCTTGTGGCGCCTCCAGACATCGAGGGACTGTATAAAATGTAAGTTGAATATTTTTAATTTATATATACAATACATACATAAATTCAAAACACTTTAAAAATTCATAATAACACCATCTTCCGGAAAATCTGGATAACTATTAAAAAAAAATGGTAAATAGATTGATTATTTTTGGATATTAGGGTTACCATTTCTATTGAGAATGTCAAATGTCATAGTTGTTCAGATTTTCGGAATTCAATAACACTAAAACACGATTTAAATTAATTAATTGAATTTTGAATAATAATAAATTGAGATAATTTTTTTTATACTTGAGTTGATAATCTTACTTAATTAATTTTATTGAAATATATTATTAATTTTAATACTTTATTTTTAATCAAAATTAATTTTAAAAAAAATTAACTACATCAGTCAAAGGGTGATCATATCTTTGTTTAATTTTATAAATTTTTTTTATATAAAATTTTTTTTATTTTTATTTATAACTTGAAGGACAATATAAATAAAATAATGGTTACGATATTTTAAAAAAATGGAATATTAGATAGTTGTTTATTACGAAAGGTAAAGTCGTTGGTATGGATTAGGTAGGTGATTTGTTTTTATTTTTTTTAAAGGGCTGACAACAAATGGTAAAATTTTGTCAGCATGGCGGGTGGGCATTGGTATGTTGGTAGTTAATGACACCTCTAACTACCAAACCATCATCAACTTTTACTTCCTCTTTCAGGTTTCTGTATGGATCGTTTTTACATTTTTTTTTTGCTACCTAAATTAAAATCACTAGTAACGTATTCGAGAATATAATTTTTATGGGAACTTTATGGACCACACCCACCGACGAGCACAGCCGGAATTAATAGGTAGCTGTTCCCATGGTAGTAGACCGAACCGGACGAATCGTTATAACAGAGAAAATTAAACTTAAGACTAATATTTCTACAGCACCTAGATTATATGGACTACCTAAAATTCATAAAGAAGAATTTCCATTGAGACCAATTTGTTCTTTTATTAATTCTCCATCATATGAACTCTGTAAATACATTACTAACATTTTAAAGAAGATTACAGAAGAATCTAAGTACAATGTAAAGAACTCACTTGAATTTAAGAATAGATTATTGAACAAACAGATACAGAATGATGAAAAATTAGTTTCTTTTGATGTAGTTTCTTTATTCCCAAGTATTCCTGTTGATTTGGCAATGAATATTATAAGGGGAAAATGGAATGTTATTAAAGAATATACAACTATTGAAAAAGGCTTATTTTTCCGTATTTTGAAATTTTGTATAGAGGATAATAGATACTTTCAATACAGTGAGAAGATATATTAACAACGGAAAGGACTTCCAATGGGATCACCTGCTTCTCCAATTGTGGCTGATATAGTTATGGAAGAATTATTGGGCACTTGTATTGAAAAACTTGATGTTAGACCAGTGATAATGATTAAATATGTAGATGATCTATTTTGTGTCATTTCTGAAAATGCAATTGATGATATGTTAAAAGCATTAAATGAATTTAGTCCTGATATTAAGTTTACCATGGAAAAGGAGTGTGATTCTAAACTTTCTTATTTAGATACTTTGGTAATAAGAAGAGATAATAATTTGATAATGGATTGGTATCAGAAACCAACAGCGTCATGTAGAATTATTAATTTGTATTCAAAACATAGTAAGAAAATCATTATTAACACTGCAAAAAATTTGATAGAAAAAGTATTGACTATTAGTGACAGAAAATTTCATAGAAAGAATGAGGAAATAATTAGGAATTTATTAAGAAATAATGATTTTCCGATAAGATTAATTTCTTCACTAATAAATCAATATAAATTTAGGAGGAATAGTAACACAGGGAATTTAATTGAACAAAAGATTTACAAGTCTATGGTCTATATACCGGGAATATCAGAACGTTTAGAAAAATCAAAGATAATAGATACTAATAGATATAGAAAGCTTTTAAATCATACAATACAATAAATAAATTATACAGTAAGACAAAGGATAGGATACAGAAATTGGACATGTCAAATATAGTATATAAAATACCATGTAATGGAAATTACGGAGAGAATTGTGATAAGGTATATATAGGTACAACAAAGAATAAATTGAGAACTAGAATAGCTGGACATAAATCAGATCAGAAATATAGACATACTAATTCACAAAAGACAGCATTATCTTCTCATTGTTCAAGTTTAAATCACTATCCTGACTTTGAAAATGTATCAGTTTTAAATACAGAACATAATTATAAACGTCGGTATATATTAGAAATGTTACAGATAATTAATACACCAACAACAAATAGAATTAACTTTAAAGCAGATATTGAAAATGTAGCTCAGAATTATAGATATTTAATACAAAAGAAATAGCACACATTACATTAATTTATAACACATTATATTAAAACATTTTTTATTGTTAATTATTGTTATTTTTGTTTGTTATACTTTTATACCAAAAACTTTGTTTGCTGGTATAAATGTATACATACAATTTATATTTGACAAATGCTTTTCAAATTTTTTCAAACTTTGAAATTGTTTATAATTTTTTCATTTAATTGTTATTTCCTGAAAATGCTACACATTGGAGTAGCGAAATATCGAAAATAAAAAACTTTTTATAAATAAAAACCAAACCTTAAGCTCAAGAAAATAGTAGAGTTAAAAATTAAAAAAGAAGGTTAAATAAACGAAAAAAATTATAAGATACCTTATTATTTAACTTAACATTATCATAAGCATAAAACTCTATCATAATACTCAAAGGAATATGGTGCATATCAGAATTGCACAGAGAAGTTGGACTATTAGTAAGATTAGAACTCAATTCATCGGATATGAAAACTAAATCCAATATCCTATTTAAAATATTCGGTATATTATTGATCTGTCTCAAATTTAAGCTCAAGAATGAATCAATTAAATTAAATTAATTACATTGAAATCATTAACATTGCCAGGTAAAAGTTCAATTTCATTGCCTGGAATTTAAGACCATGTTAAATTAGATAAGTTAAAATCACCAATAACAAATAACTCAGTTTCATTGGAAGCTGATTCATACAAATGCATAACATTTTCAACGTGCAAATTGTAAAGTTCATTATTACTGTAAGGAGGTACTTATATATGACGCAATTATTTTAATATTATTGTGAACACCGGATACTTTCACGCCTAACTGATCTACAAGAGGATTATTATTATTGAGCATTAACAAATTAGATTTTAAAGAACGTTTTACAGCAATCATAACTCCTCCTCCTCCTCTAGAACGCCCCGTCTTTTCTATAAACTTGGAAAAGATTTAAATTAAAAAATTCACCGTCATAAAATTTAGAATTTAACCATGTTTCGACTATAACATAAATATCCCAGCAAAACCTTGGTAATGGGTTGGACCTTTTTCACGCATTGCCGGGCAATGGGTACCCCTTTACCATTGGTTTTACTTAGAAACCTAAAGTAATACGTTACTAATATTGTGATACATCAATACTTTTGTGGGAGGTATGAAATAATGAGTCACCGATATGGAGATATATCACTACTTATTTGGAACTTTTAAAATAATTTATTACCGATATTGTGTTTTATAATAACTTATTAATAAGAGTAAAAATAATAAGTTATTGGTATTGCATAATATAACTACTTATTATGCGAAAGTACGATTTAATAAATATTTAGAATCTAATTACATTGCTCGAATCGGTGTACTTTTAAAGAAAGTCATTACTGGTAACGTCTTATTTTATTCCCTACATGTAACCAACGAAATATGTACTAATGTGTAATGACCAGGGCAAGGGCTTTCATGCAAATGCATGTTTGTAGTCAGTGGCACAAAAATGATTTTGACCAAATACTTTTCCGAATCAAAGAATTTGAAAAAAATGGCATCGATTTGTTGTTGCATATTTTGCATATTTTGTTATAAATGCATATTTTTGCATATTTTGATTTTGGTTTTTTTTTTTTTTAGTTTAGTTTATTTATTTCCATTCCAGTACAACAAGAATTAATCTTATAATTATAGTACAGGAATTTTAAGTGCTAAAAATTTGATTTTTAAAAGTTATAGTCACATTAATAATAGTAATAAAATAATTAATATAAATAATCAAATAAATAATTAAAAATAAAAAAATAATAATTAATTAAAACAAAAACATATTGCAAAAATTAAAGAAATATTAATTCTAAAAATGAAATTGAATTGAAATTAAAATCGAGCATAGTGTTCAAACAGAAATTTTTTAAAACTCAAAGCGTTGCTGTTTAGCTGTTGAGTTTGAGGGAGCATGTTCCAAAGACTTACGGAATTTATGAAGAATTGCCATTCAGATACGAGGTAGCGATGATTTGGTGGAATTAGCTTATTTCCTCTGTTTGTTCCGATGCCAAAACGGAGTTTCTCATAGAGATAATGGGGCTTTTTTGTGTAAACGATTTTGTGTAAGAATAAGAGCACTCTAATCTTCATAAGACTTTCCAAAGACACCCCAAAAATGCTTTTAGAGTAGAACGACGTTCCCCTGGCTCTTCTTAACCCGAAAACGTATCTTACTACACTGTTAAATACAACTTTAAACTTCCCCATACTTATAGTGTCACAATGAGAAAAAAGTTCACAACCGTACAAAATGCCAGGAATAAGGTAAGCTTTGGCTAAAAGCAATCTTATTTTCAAAGGGGTATAAGATTGAGTTAACCAAAGTGATCTTAGTTTAATATATGTCTGTCCAACTATGGCGTTGATATGATTTGACCATGTTAACGTGCTATTTAATAGTATACCAAGGTTTCTTGCTGTGGAAACAACTTCAATTTTTTGACTATCTATAATAATGTCTTTATCAAAAACTGGGTTTCTCATTCTTTGACGTATTAGAAGGCACTTTAATTTTTTAGGATTTATATATAGCCCATTAGCAATAGCCCACAGGTGTATTTTTTGTAAATCATAGTTTATTTTATCAATATTATCATTAATCGATAGAACTGGACTGCTCAGGTAAAGTTGAATATCGTCTGCGTACATGTGTATCCTGCAGTAGTCAAGGTGTTCAGGTAAGTCATTGACATAAACGGAGAAAAGAAGAGGCCCCAAAATTGACCCTTGGGCATATCTTATTGCATATTTTATGATTTTTATTGCATATTTTGCACATTATTGCATATTTTTTAATATTTTTAAATACGAAATTCGATATAAGAATTCATACTATATAACTAAAAAAAATTCTAAAGAATTAATTATTTGGAAGTTCTGTTGGTAATATAACACTACACCAGAAAGAGAAACACATAGTATACAATATGTTGTCATCCACTAACACATTTTTTATAGATGTAATTTTAAATGAACGTTTTCGGGTGTTATTGTTCACAAACAGAAAGTTGAAAAATTTTATAAAAATTATTTTAAGGAAACTTGTCCCCGATCATTAATTTCTGCCACTTTTTTCTCTTAGTTAAGGTCCAATTAGACGTGCCATTACCATATCCATATAAAACAGTTGTTCAAACCAATCTTATGGGCTACAATGTAATCGATTATTGGTGACATGCCATAACGCCATAACCGTACACTCAACCGAAAAAGTCTGTAATGGCTACTGAAAATGTTGCTGTTATTACCGGAAATTTAACTGTTTTGAGCCCAGCGGTATTTTTTGCTAATTTTAGCAACACATGTCTGCTGATCTGTAGTACAACAAAATTAGTAGAAAAAATTAGTAGTCGCAGCGGTATTTTTTGTTTTGTTAATTTTAGCAAAATATTTTACAAAAATTGTTGTAAACTGCAATTCAAAATCGATTTGCTAAAATCAGTTAAAAAACTTACTAAATATCATAATTTTAGTACAATGAAATTAGTATAAATAATTAGTTGCAGCTACTAAATTTCAGTAAATTGTTGTAAACTGTAATTTAAAATCAATATGCTGAAATTATCAAAAATTGTACTAAAAAAAACTAAAACTGTAAAATCTAAAAAAAAAAAATTTTCTTTCGATTGTAACAAGGGTATAATTACTTCATCGTACTTGAAATTTGGAGTCAAAATTGCAAACGGTTCTCCAGTTATGACCTTTTTATGCATTGGAGATACAATAAAATTTTCTGAGTGTTATTTCGAAACTAACCCCTAAATTCATAAACGCTTTGTAAAATTATAGGAGGTTTATTGAACAAATTTTGTATGAATATGACGTTTTGTATACCTGCTATAACTTTATAAAGCATTTATGAATTGAGGGGTAAGAATATATCAATAGTAACAAATATAAACTAAACAAGAATTGTAAAAAATAAAAAATTTAAATTAGTATATTTTTCTGCTAAATTTAGCACTAGGTTTTGAAAAATTAGTAAAATGTTTTGCCAAAATGAGTAGCGAGAATTAGTAAAAAAATCCGTAATTTGTAATAAGAGAATAGCAAAAATGATTACTAAAAAAATTGTACTAAAAATCAGTATAAAAATAGTAAAGATCGATTGGAAACTGTTTACAAATTTTTTTACTAACTTTTTTATTTGACTGTATGACCAATTGAATTTTGGTTTTCTGCTATGGCGATATGGTTACGGCTATGGCGATATGGCACGTCTAATTGAAGCTTTACGAAAGTGAGTACGATTTTATAGTACACATATTTAAATTCTATTTTATAATAAAGATTTTTTTCAGGTAAAATGCCACACACAAAAATATATTTAACTACACTCTAATAAATTTTTGTTTAAAATTACCCAATTTATAGTAGGAAAACCTAACTCTTAATATAAATTGGGTAAATTTACTCTATGTGTGTAAATAAAAAATATTACACACATCATGTGCAAAGTGGTACACACAATATGCGTAAATTTACATCGTATGTGCGTAAAAGATTTAAAAAAAATGCAAAAAAATTTCATAAAAAATTATATATTTTTTAATAAAAAGTCTTATACATATTTTTACTTTAGTTTGTTTAGTTTATTACAGTTAGTTTAAAAATTCACAATCGTTATTCCACGAAATTTAGCAAACTGTTTGAGAATAGGTTTGATTTTTTTTCTTGATTAATTTTCTCCACTAACCTAAGTTAATATGTATTTGTAATTTGTGCCACCCACTTCGCCACATTGGATGATTGAATATTTTGCCTGTATTTAGCGATACAAGAATTTCGGTGGTTTTAGGAACTAGTATTTTTGAACAACACTTTAGGCATGTTTTTATTGCTTGCAACATTGTTCATGTCTTGAACTTGAGTATTTTTCTTTTTGGTTGGATAATAGGATATGAATGGCAATTCGTTTTTCCATTTGCAGCTATCATTACCTCCGTAGTATCATCGTCGTTAATAAAATTTGTTTTAAATAAATTT